>OY015311.1:57119019-58376213 GCA_955612985.1 Cheilosia scutellata
AAAGAAAATGATATACCTGAAATACAAAATAAAGAAATTAAAATTTTAAAAAGAGATAGCGAAACCGAATTAGTTGATAGCAAGAAGAGATTTGTCATTAAACCATTGCATGTTAGGATTAAGGAATATTATATAGCTAGAGGTAGAATATTTAATAATAATAAGGTATATATATCTAAAAGTATTTTAAAAGCTCGAAACCGATACAAAATAAGAAAAGAAATAAGAAAAAGCATATCTTCAACGATCATTGATACTTCATCCGATCCGAGACCGTATGCAAAAATTGAAATAGCTGGTATGAGCATTTTAGGTCTCCTAGATAGCGGGGCTAGTGTCAGCTTTTTAGGAAAAGACAGTTTAACTTTTGTAAAGTCACTAGAAATACCCATCTTTCCATTTAAGTCCGATGTGAAAACGGCTGATGGCAAATGCCAATCAATTGTGGGTAAAATCCGAACAGCCGTGACCTACAAAGATGAAACAAAGACCTTAACATTGTATCTAGTCCCAAGTTTAGAACAAGAGCTATATTTAGGTGTAGACTTTTGGAGGGCTTTTCAAATAGCACCGAATATCGTGAGTTCGATGACGATTTCCGCAACTCCTGACGCCGATACGCATCAGCTGTCCTTTAAACAGGAATCCGAATTGGAGGCAGTGAAGCAGAAATTCCTGTGCTTTACCAAACATGGGCTCGGTAAAACATCGGTAGAGGAGCACGTTATCGATATCGGAGACGCGGTCCCAGTTAAGCAACGTCACTATCCCGTGTCCCCAGCGATACAAGCCCTCCTGTACGACGAGATCGACCGTATGATTAGCCTTGGCGTTATTGAGGAGAGTGAGAGCGCTTGGTGTTCACCGGTAGTCTTGATTCGGAAACCAGGCAAAAATCGTCTGTGTCTCGACTCCCGAAAGGTGAACGCCTTGACGAAAAAAGACGCCTATCCTCTCCCCCATATCGACGGGCTACTCAGTCGTCTACAGGACACATATTTCATCAGCAGCGTCGATCTCAAAGACGCATTTTGGCAAATACCGCTGGAGGCACGGAGTAGGGAAAAAACTGCTTTCACGGTACCGGGGAGACCCTTGTATCAGTTTACGGTCATGCCCTTTGGGTTGTGTAATGCAGCCCAAAGGATGTGCCGTTTAATGGACAAGGTGATCCCCTCACGATTAAAGGACCGTGTCTTCGTTTATCTTGATGACTTGCTCATTATCGCTCCCGATTTTGAGACCCATGTAGCCCTGCTAGACGAAGTTGCACAGTGCCTCCGAAAAGCAAATCTCACCATCAACTTAAGCAAATCCAAATTTTGCTTCAAAGAGTTGAAGTATTTGGGCTTCATAGTTGGTGGTGGGATGTTGAAAACGGATCCATCCAAAATCGAGGCGATTGTGGATTTTCCAGTCCCCAAAACTCCAAGGCAAGTGCGCAGGCTTCTTGGTCTAGCAGGGTGGTACAGGCGCTTCATCAAGGACTTTTCGACCTTAACTGCCCCAATTACGGATACTCTGAAAAAGAAGCTAGGGAAATTTGAAATGTCCGGTGAAGCCATTCAGGCATTTAATAATCTTAAAACTGCGTTAACAACTGCACCAGTATTAACTCACCCGGATTTTTCTAAGCGCTTCTTCATCCAATGTGATGCCTCGGAGTCGGGAATAGGAGCCGTTTTATTCCAGCGTAACGACAGCAACGAAGAATCGCCGATATCCTACTTCTCTCAAAAGATGAACGCATGCCAAAAAAATTACAGCGTCACAGAGAAGGAATGTCTGGCAGCTGTCACGGCTGTACACAAATTTAGACCGTATGTCGAGGGTATGGATTTTACTATAATCACCGACCACTCCAGCTTGCAATGGCTCATGAGTCTCAAAGACTTGAGTGGAAGACTTGCGCGTTGGAGCCTCAAGCTGCAAGCTTTTACTTTTGATGTGGAGCATAGAAAAGGGTCGTTAAATGTGGTCCCCGATACGTTGTCCCGTGTTTATCTGGATGTTCTCGAAATTCAAGACATCGCTCCTTGGGTGGATCTTGATTCAGAAGAGTTTACCTCTGATGAATACAAGGACCTGATATCCACAATCACAGAACATCAAGATGAGCTGCCAGACCTGAAAGTAGAGGAGAATTATGTTTATATGCGTTCTCTGCTACCCGCCGGGGACGAAACGTCAGAACATACCTGGAGGCTGTGGATTCCATCCGCGTTAACTGAGGACATTATTTCTCGGGCTCATGATCCTCCCCAGGCGTCTCACGGTGGTATTGCGAGAACGCTGCAACGAATTCGCCAATACTTTTACTGGCCAAATATGACCGTCCAGATCAGACGTTATGTGTCTAACTGTACTATATGTAAACAGTGCAAACCGTCTAACCAAGTGCTTCGTCCTCCGATTTCTAACAGTTATTGTACCGATCGTCCGTTTCAGAAAATTTATATAGACTTCTTGGGTCCATATCCTAGATCCAAGTCCGGGAACTGTTATGTATTCGTCGTGCTTGACCACCTGTCTAAATTTGTTCTGTTGAAAGCGTTAAGAAATGCCAGTACTATTAATGTCGTCGAATATTTGCGTAATGATGTGTTCAATATGTTTGGTGTACCACAAGTCGTACACTCCGACAATGGGAAACAATTTTTAGCAAAAGACTTTCAAGATCTTTTGAAAACATATGGCATACGCCATTTCAAAACTGCGAATTATTCCCCCCAATCAAACGCGTCGGAGAGAGTTAATAGAACTCTCCTCGCAGCCATCCGTTCGTACCTTAAAGATGACCAACGCGACTGGGATGGTCATCTAAGCGACATTGCTTGTGCACTGCGTAGCTCTGTTCATACATCTACCGCGGTGTCGCCATATTTTGCCCTTTTCGGGACGAATATGATGACCCACGGCAGTAACTATGAACTGGCACAGAAACTTAATGCCGTAGAGGATGGAGAACTATTAACTCTTTCCCGACAAACGCGATTGCAGTGCTTGCGCGAAAAAATTAAGCAAAATATAATGAAGGCAAACGAAAAGAGCGCAAAAACCTACAACACACGAACACGAAACATAAATTTTCTACCTGGACAGGAGGTATTTCGAAGAAACTTCGTCTTAAGTGACACTTCCAAATACCTCGCCGCGAAACTTTGTCCAAAATATGTTAAATGTAGAGTAATTAGACCGATCGGCAATAACATGTACGAGTTAGAAAACTTAGCAGGCAAAAAAGTAGGAATATTCCACGGAAAGGATTTAAAACAATAAGCTGTTAAGTATACCTGTATCATTTATGTATCATAAGTGTGAATAATAAGCAATATATATGTATTTGTAACTTTTCTTGTTATTAATGTATTCACACATACGTCTTCAATCACATTTTATGTTATTTATTGAATTTTATGTATTTAGTGCAATAAATTAGTCAAATTAGGTCATAAGTTAGTATTTAAGTATATAGATATATATTTTATTTATTTATTTGTGCACGTATTATAGATTATATATTATTTATTAGTGTATGTTTCTATATATGTAGTCATTTATGTTATTTATTACTTATATCTAATGTCCTTTAACTTATTTTAACACTTTCATGTTCACTCTTACTGTGATATACATGTTATTTATTTATTTGCTGTCCTAGTATTAACTCTATAGCTACATTCTTTTATTTTATTTATTTATTCATTATGCTTGTCACGTATCCAATTATTTATTAATCTATGTAATTTATGTTAATTTATTTCTATGTTAATTTATTTCTAGGTTAAGTATTAATGTATGTATCACAAGCTTAAATGTTATCCTATATACTATTTTGCTACTGCACTATGCACTTACCTGAAATAATGCCCGGCTTACAGAGCGTGGGGTTCTTCACCACGTTCAACACACATGAACAATCTTAACTTGACTCTTCTCTGTCCCTGTTGTCGTCAGAACCTCCACCAAATCCAGAGTTTTGTTGCAGTCACCTGTGCAGCACAATCTGCAAGAATAAACGAAAAGTTAACACTAACAGATAAACAAAATGAAAACGCTCCTTTATTTACACTGTGAACACAATATCCAATGACGACATCTGTGCTGTATAGATCTCTATGTTATCTGTAATAATAAACAGAACATAAAAGTCGTCTCAGCACACTTCCATCCCCTATATACACCCGTGAACGACTGGGACATCCCACTAAACCACCAGCTGATAAATATATTCCCGTCCAGTGTATACCTGTGTCAGTTTGCATTTTACGTCTACCTGTAATATAAGAAATTTATTAGTACCAGTCTGTACTCTGTAGCCACAAAAGAATAATAATACATACATATAGACAATATACTTACTTACCTCCATAATACTGCAAATTATGCCGGCTCCAGTGTCCAGTGTGTTTACAAAACATTGCAATGACCGAAGTGAAATATGTTAGGTATCCATTGCATATGCATCGCCGTTACCGCAAATGTCTGCAAAAGAACGAAAAGATAAACAAAATGCAAGTACGATAACTTAGGCAAAAGATATTAGAATACATATTCAAAAATATACTTACCCTGAAATTGTTGATTATGATTTGATTCCTCGTTGCACGCGTTGCACTTTGTTTTGTTCTCTCGTCGAATGTCAAAATCAAAAGTCAAAATGGACCGGATGGTCTAATTTTGTTGAACCGGTTGAGGTCGAGTTCAGGCGGGTACAATGTTGGGTAGGTTCGCGGATACATTGTTGGATAAGTTCACAGATGCAATGTTGGTTGAGTGCATCTGAAAATTTAAAGAGCAGGACGTTGGGATGGGATGAAGAAGGTAGCATGATCTCTAGCGGCGACTCCAGAAACGGCAAGTTGGACAAATGTGAGTGCTGTAGTGGTAATGATAGATCTATGGGGCGTTATTGATTGTAGAAGCCGAAGAGCTGTTCTATTGTTTAAACACTTTGTAGTACGAACAACGTGAAGTCAAGTTAAGTGTAGCAATAAACGGCCATAGTGCCAAAAATATTTTTTTTTGATAAATAATTAAAATTATTGCACAGAAAATTGCTTAAATAAATTTAAAAAAGTCCTAATAAGGCAATTCCAATAAAAAAAATAGTGTTTCGTGTGGTGAGTTTAAGTTATAAGTTTTATTAATATTAGGTAGTTCAATACATTTTTTTGTGTTTCCTAGGTAATATAACCGCGAACAAAAAAGGTCATCTGGCGGTCATAGACAAAGAGAGTCGTGACCGCCAACCTTTTTTATTTGAAGATTTTTTTTGAAGATTTCATTTTGAAGTAGAACTGAAACCAAAACTTCTATTGGAGGACCGCAAAATCTGTTTGTCCTATAAAAAAATATTGTGAAGGATCTGTGAATGACTGGTGCATGTGATTGCTAATTTTGAATAAAAACTGAACTGATCAGTCGTCGAGAGGAAGTGCCCAAGGTGTCCACCAGTACATATACTTCGGTCGTGTCACCTACTAAGTGGAGCCTTCCAATCCATCCCAATAAAACAAAAATCAAAGACCACAATCAAAGCACATTCAGCCACCACCTCCACAAATTGCGTCCCATAAAACAGCAGTTAAGTTTTTTTTTGTTTGAAGTCATCGCTTGGAGATTTATGTTAGTAATTGTCCTATATCTTAAGCGTGAGATAAGTTTTCAATTTTGGTGCTTCTGTTAGTTGTTAAGTAAAATCTTTATTTTCGCTGGCCAACCAAAGTTAAATTTCCGTTGTCCGTTTTGTCAAATTTTGTTGTTTTTTTTTTGTAATTTTCTTTTTTCCCCACCCTCCCCCAAACTGAGCTCAATCTGGGTAGGAAATAGTTGGGAATTAGGCAGTTTTGAAGACCAAGATCAGCGGGAATTGTACGAAAGAGATTTTTTTAATTTTAAGAACAAAAGTTTAATTTATTCACTCTGTTTAATTAGCTTAAGTAGTCTTGTTATATAATATATATTTTTTGTTTTGGAATTTAGTTTATAGGAACATTTTTAAATCTCGGTTGCCAAATAATAATTAATTCAATGGTAATTTTAATATTTAAACCAAAAATTAAAACTAATAAATGTGCTTATCCACGCTGAAAATGAACCTTGAGAGTTTTAATCAGGTGTATACACACTTGATGGATCAGTAGGCTGACTTTTCAGGGGGTGCGGAAGGGTAAGTAGCTGCTTTCGTCAACGGCTTGAACGGTGGAGACATCAACCATAGTTGGGGAAGTTCAACCATGGCCACCGAACTTCCAGGTAGGGTGGGAAATAGGCCGCGCTGACATACAACTACAGCGCCCTCTCAATGTGGAAACGTCCGTCTGCGTCTAAAAGGAAAAAGAAGAAAGTTAATGTCGGCACGATAAATGTTTTTGTAGTAGATAATGTTGTTGTGTGAGGACAAGAATCCTCACCATTCCGGCGAGCAGAGTCGAGCGAAGCAAGCGTGCCACGTTCCTCGCACACAACACTCTTTCCCGTCTCAGTCCGTTCCTATCCAAAATCCCATCCATATCATTCTTCCTGTCACTATTCAGCTCCCAACGCCCTCTATAACTCCACTACGTACCTATTACAGAACGAACCTAGAAATTTGACAATTGTCTGATTGTCAGTTTACAAATTGTCACCTGTCGCAATTGTCAATTTTTATATTTCGTGTAGCTCAAGCTATCCCTTTCAGAAAAAAATTGTAGCAAAACAAACCAAATTTTATATGACGTGGGATAGGTTTTACTTAGATTTTTGGTGAAAAGTTTACAATAAACTGCGAAATACAAATTGAAAACATTGCAAACTTTAAATTTAGTGTTTGTTAAAAGTTTTTGCAAAAGTACAATAGATAAATTTTTAGATATTACTTAAAAAAATCCAAAATAATGTTATATACACCTGCATAAATAAAAATAATAATTTGTAACATTCTGCTAGGATTCTAAAAGATAAAACACTACCGATACTATTCGAACTTTACTTTACATGGTTTAAAGATAAACTGCTCCTCTTCTGATCGCAACCCTTTTTATACTCCCCACTAAAGCTTCTCGAATATTCTATACTCCAACCGGAACAATCGAGGATGTACTAGTTTCGTTTTAGACCATTCACCATTCGTTGAGATTCGAAGTTTCGTTAAATAAGTTCGTCTACTTTCCATTAGATGGCGCTGTGGTCAATAAGTATTACTTTTCAATCCACACTACAATATCCCCCTCTTAAACTTGTTCGTCCCGAACAAATGCGTCAAAATTTTCCCCAATGTAACGATGAAGACGATCCACATGGACAACTTTGAGTTTACCTCTTACTCGTTGGATTCGATAGACCACGTCGTTGATTCGCTTGACTACTCTATAGGGCCCCTCCCAATCTTGTTGCAATCTAGGTGACATACCTTTTCTTCTATGGGGATTGTACGTACAGCCATACCAGATTTCCTTCCTCGAATCCTGTAGTTGTTGCTTTGGCATCGTACCTCGTCTTCATGCGGTGTATGTCCCGTACTGTTATGCACAGCATTGCGATAGGCTAGTAGAAACATTGGATTCTGTTTATCCCAATCCCTCTGGTCGTCGCCTACAACCTTATATAGGTGTTCATTCAAGGTTCTGTTGAAGCGTTCTACTATCCAAAATCACCAAATCTGCTCACCCAGTTGAAAACAATCTTCTCTATCACGGTTTTGGTTTCTTGCTTAGGGATAGCAAATGCTTCTGGCCACTTTCTGAAGTAATCAATAACCACGATGAAATAACGATTTCCATTAATCGTTTCAGGAAACGGTCCGGCAATATCAACAGCAATTCTTTCGAATGGGGCTCCAGCATTGTGTTGGTGCATTTTGCCTTGAGTTTTCACTCTCGGGCCTTTGCTGGCCGCACACGTTACGTACTTTCTGCACCAGTTTTCTACATCATCCCTTGAGTGGATCCAGTAAAATCGCTCTCGCACCTTTTCGAGCGTCTTATTTATTCCCAAGTTGCTCCCAGATACTCCATCATGCAGTTCCTTTAGTACTTCATTTACTTTCGACCTGGGAACAATAAACTGCATCACGAACGACCTTCCATCCGAGCTTTCCCATCTTCTCCTCAAAATGCCGTCCTGTATATGAAGGGAGTCCCATTGCGCCCAGTATGCCTTCAGCTCGGGGCTCCGATTGGATATCTCCTGCCAGTTTGGTTTTCCCTCATGCTCCTTCTAGGATAGAATCGGCTCCATACCCGGATCTTCCCTTTGAGCCTCCCGGATTTCTCTCGTAGTCCAGCCACCAATGGGCTCAGCTCTCAGCCTCTGCACGGAAACGGCATCTTTTTCCTCCTGACGCAAGCAATGTTTGCAATCGGCTTTGCACGGCCGGCGGGAGAGAGCATCTGCATTAGAACGGAGAGTTCCCTTTCGATGCTGTATTTCGTAGTCGTACATCTTCAGCCGTTCGATCCATCTCGCTACTTGTCCCTCAGGATTCTTAAACTGCAGGAGCCACTTTAAAGATGCATGATCGGTGCGAAGAATAAATTTGCTCCCATAAAGGTACTTGTGGAAGTGTTTTGTCGCCAGGACTTAACCGAGAAGTTCCCTTATGGTTACACAGTAGTTCCTTTCTGGCTTGTGTTATGTACTTCACGTACGCGTGGATCATGTATTGAAACAAGTGAGCAGTTTTTTAGTGTTTATTACTAGAGCGTTCTTACATGACTAACTTAAACATAATAACTTACAAACTACTTATAATACCAATGTATATTAGGATCTAGGGTTATGAGCATAGCACATTAATACATAACAGCTTGGATAGAACTTTGATGAAGTAGGAAACTACTTTCTCTTGGCCATCATGAACTTGCGAAAGGACGGCTCCAACTCCCACATTACTAGAGTCTGCATCCACAGATGCACGTACGCTAGTATGAGGGCGTCACACAGTTGCTGCTTTAGTTTTTCAAAACTCTTTTCGCACTCACCTGACCATTTGAATTGTTTTCCTTTTTCGGTCAGTTGATGCAAGCTCTTGGCAATCCCGGCAAAGTCCTTCACAAAGCGTCTGTAGTAGGTCGCAAGTCCCAGGAAGCTCCAGACCCCGTTTTCTGCTGTAAAAGCTGTTTACTCGCGGTCTTCGGTATGGATCTGCACTTGCCAATAGCCACTATTCAAATCAATGGTGGAAAACCATTTAGCGCCGGATAGTGTATCGAGGGTATCGTCAATCCTTGGCAGAGTGTAGCTATCCTTTTTGTTGACGTTGTTCAGCTGGACTTTTCGAACTTTCAATCAGTCCTTCCTTTTCCATCGTCGACACCATTTCTGCAACCTTCGTCTACTTAGCCAATGGTAGTCGTCTGGAGGCTGACGAATAGGTCTTGCGTCCCCTGTGTCGATTCGGTGTTGTACGAGATGTGTCCGACCATACTCGCCGCTCTGCGAAGCAAATATATCAGCGAACTCGTTGATTAGTTCCCCCACCAACTAAATAGAATCGGTGGCTCCCAGGATCACCTTCCAGTTTTGTCCAAATAAGTGTGTCTGAAAAAGGTGGTAATATCTCGTCTTCACTCATGACTGTCCTTAGAGCTGTGACATGCTCGTCCCCGTAAATCATGGGAATCTCAACGTTCCTATACTTAGTACTTGCAAGCCGATGTCCAGTACTACATCATGCGCCTTCATAAAGTCGATTCCGATGATGCATTCTTCACATATATCGGCCACTAGGAAGGTATGTTGGCTCTGCACTGTTGCTGTAGGTGTCCTATCTTGTTGCAGTTCCAGCACCGGATCGGTCCCCTGCGAGCACTGTTTCGTTCTACGACGTCTGCCCTTTGGCAGGAGCATTCGACGGTTGTTAACTCTCTCACGCGGTGAAACCCTTGTGATGCTTGGTCAGCAGCTTTCATTGTCAGGGCAAATGCTAGTGCCTCAGGGGGAGTTTTCTTTCCAGCCATTTGCAGTTATCTGTCCTCTATAGCTTGGGTAAACGACTTCACAGCCATTTCATTGATGACATCCTCGCCGGCATTGGGATATGACAAATGCGCCAGACGTTCGATATCCGCTTGCAACTGCTGGAGCGTTTCTCCCCTCTTCTGGATTCTACTGCGCAGTTGTACCCTATAAAGTATATGGTCATCACCATAGCGCATTTCGATAGCCTTAACCAATGCGTCGTAGTTGCGTTGCTTTTCTTCGGAAATAGTTTGAAGCAACTCTGCAGCTGTGCCTCGTAGTGCTAGTGCTTTAGTGCGATGGACCTTTCCTCGTCGTCCCAGCTGTTGGTCATAGCAGCTGCTTCGAACTGCCGCTTATAAATTGGCCATGATGTTCGACCATCGAAAACAGGCGGTTGCATCTCCTTCCTTCTACGGCAATCAGCAGAATATTCTCGGACTTTCTGTTTCTTGACTTTATCCAGTTCTCTAGCCAAGTTCTCGAAGTTTGTCTCATGCTCTCTTGCTAAGTTCTCGAAGTTTGTCTCATGCTTTCTTGCTAAGTTCATGCTTCTTCTCATGCTTTTGTAATGTTTGATTGATATCGACAAACTTTGTTTCTACCTTTTCAAGTTGTGTCTCATGCAGGTTTAGTTTGTTATCCATCGCGTCGAATTTTACTTCTAGAACATTCTTAAACTCTTACACGCATCATTTTGTGCAGCGACAATGGAATTCTTCTGTTCTTCTAGAGAATTTTTCTGTTCTTCTTGAGAATTCTTCTGGTCTGCGAACTTAGATTCAATAGATTTCCTCTGTTCTTCTAGAGAATTCTTCTGTTCTTCGAACTTGGAAAGAAGTAATGCCACCATAGCGGCCATGTCAACGCCTATACTTACTTGTTCTTCCTTTTCTTCTGCCACTTCTAACAGCATGGATTTTGGATCTCCTCCCTCGCTTTCCAGAGCTTCCTGCAGACGAAGTATGAGGTCACTTTTTCCCCCAGCTGTCGAGGGATTCCGTTTTTCCAGCTCAGTTTTTAACTGAGGTATGCTGAGTTGTAGTAGCGCCAATGTGCGAACCATTTTTACAAATTCACTTTTTTTTACTCTTTACTACAATTCGTAAGGAATACAAATTCACCACATTATTTATTTATTTGAATTTTTTTTGTTATTTATTTTTGCACAAATTAATTCCTTTTTTTTTACTTTACTACAATTCACGTTATTTAATTTTGTTTCCGTACTGCACAAATTAATTCCCCTTTTTTTTTAATTCACAATTTAATTCACTGTTTTTCTTTTCACAACACTTCGCACAGAATACGTTTTATCCCACTTCTGACACCAATGTTACATTCGGCTGGGATTCGAAAAGATAAAACACTATTCTGTTTACTAAACTTTAATAATTCACTTTTATTACAAGACAATATCACTTAAAATCAACTTTTCCACTTATTTTAATTCACTACCGATACTATTCGAACTTTACTTTACACGGTTTAAAGATAAACTGATCCTCGTCTGATTTCGCACTAAAGCTTCTCGAATATTCTATACTCCAACCGGAACAATCGAGAATTTACTAGTTTCGTTTTAGACCATTCACCATTCGTTGAGTTTCGAAGTTTCGAAGTTCCGTTGAATAAGTTCGTCCATTTTCCATTAGATGGCTTGTAGTCAATAAGTAGTACTTCTCAATCCACACTACAATATCCCCCTCTTAAACTTGTTCGTCCCGAACAAATGCGTCAACATTTTCCCCAATGTAACGGTGAAGACGATCCACATGGACAACTTTGAGTTTACCTCTTCCTCGTTGGATTCGATAGACCACGTCGTTGATTCGCTTGACTACTCTATAGGGCCCCTCCCAATCTTGTTGCATCCTAGGTGACATACCTTTTCTTCTATGGGGATTGTACAGCCATACCAGATTTCCTTCCTCGAATCCTGAACCAGGCATCATACCTCGTCTTCATGCGGTCGCTGGCTATATTGATTTTATCCCGAGTTCTTTAATGCACGTCTCTGATGATTGCTCTGAGGTCGGTTACATAATCGTCCCAATTCTTAGGTTCCTCAGTTGGAGATCCGAACATCAACTCACTAGGTAGCCGGACTGTTCGACCAAACAGGATTTCAGATGGTGTATGTCCCGTGGTGTTATGGACAGCATTGCGATAGGCTAGTAGAAACATTGGAATCTGTTTATCCCAATCCCTCTGGTCGTCGACTACAACCTTAGATAGGTGTTCATTTAAGGTTCTGTTGAAGCGTTCTACCATCCCATCGGATTGCGGATGGAGCGGCGTTGTTCTCGTCTTTTTAATCCCAAGTAATTGCCATACACCTTGAAAAATCCTGGACTCGTAGTTTGAAGGTCGGCAAAGTAGTTTTGGATGCAGGGATAAAAAGTATATGCGAGTGGAATCGACGTAGGAAACTTAGTTTCATTTTTTTTGGAATTATGTGTATTTATTTTGATGAAAAGGAGCTTCAGTGATGAAGAGCTTAGATGTTCGGCACTCACGACGTCAGCCCCAAAAATCCACCACCTGATGCAAGAAAAGGCAGGACAATTACAGAGGAAGTGTTCCGCTGTATCATCGTCCTCTCCAAAAGCGGGAAGATGGTGGTGTC
This sequence comes from Cheilosia scutellata, assembly GCA_955612985.1. Taxonomy (NCBI): domain Eukaryota; kingdom Metazoa; phylum Arthropoda; class Insecta; order Diptera; family Syrphidae; genus Cheilosia; species Cheilosia scutellata. The sequence continues at coordinate 57,131,594 of OY015311.1, forward strand.
GCTCAAGCCCAACACATTTAAGTGTTTGGCGAAAGCTTGGTGGCCCGAAAGGACGCCCACAAGGAGTCTGCAATCGATTCTCCTGAGAGACAGAAGAAAGGACGCGGACTTTTTGCAGATATCCGGAAGCAGTCGCTTGGCCTGTCTACATCCGGTTTCTGGTGTCATTGCATCAGACGGCATATCCATAAGACTGGGGTCAAAGGATAATTCTCTCACAAGTTCTTCAAAATTCCAATGCGCGTGGTACTAAAAGCCACCTCTCTCTAATCAAGAGATAGTTTTCAGCGTACACCCCATGATAAAAATATTAAGGGGGGGGGGGTTCATCATAGCTTCTAGAGTAGAGCCCGGAGTGCTAGGGAAGGCACCTGTGCTGCCAAGGCAAACCGTTCTTTGGAGTTTGGCGAAAGAGGCAGTAACACGTTTCCGCGAGAGCCTGTTCCACCAGACAACCGATGCATATGAGAGAATTGGTCTTACCATTGCCGTATAGATCCAAAGGACCCTTTTTGGAGATAAGCCCCATGTCTTACCAAAAGCGCCTTTGCACTGCCAGAAGGTCGACAGCGCTTTATCGGTTTTCGATTCAACATGCTTCAACCAAAGAAGTTTTCGAGGATTACTCCCAAATATTTGACTTCGTCAGAGATCGGGATAGTGTCACCTTTTAGTACAAGCTGAGTCAGACCAGTGAAATTCCTCCTTCAGTCATCGATCAAGTCCAAGGATCTCTGCGTCTGAGAGCAGACAGTCCTTAGATTCGAGCCGACAGACAGAACGGTGACATCGTCCGCGTATGCTTGTGTGTAGGTTCCAGGAAGATTGAGTATCGTTAGCAGAGAGTCTACTACCATACACCATAAAAGGGGAGACAGAGCACCACCTTGTGGACAGCCCCTGTTTACCCCTGTCATGACGCATTTGCCACAATCCGCATCGGCAATCAACTTCCTTTACATTAGCATTGCTTTAACCCACAACACCAATGCTTCATCTATACCGTGATGTCTAGCTGCGTTGCACATGCTGTCAAAGGTTGCATTATCAAAAGCACCTTCAATATCGACGAAAATACCCAACACGTACTCCTTCCGATCAAGAGAGCTTTCGATCCTACCATCAAGGTTCTAAAGCGCAGTTTCACAGGGTTTTCCGCGCTGATAAGCATGTTGCATCTCAGAAAGAGGATGCGATCGAAGAGCAACATTGTGCACGTGCAGCTCAACCAGTCTTTCCAATCTTTTCAGCAGGAAGTAAGACAGACTTATGGGTCTGAAACTTCTGGCGAGAGTTTAGTTTGATAGCGTCATCCGTCACCACTCTGGATGCAATATACCAGCTGCACCGCGTTGCCGGTACCACTGAAGAGCACGTAGTGACCTGATTTCCCGGGAAGTGAGACTCCAGCAGGAGAGTAAAAGTTTCCGCCTTTGTCTCCGTGTAGGTACCATTAGATTATTGGAGCGATTCCAGTTTACCTGGTATGTCCCTTTTGAGGACTTTAACAAGTCTACTGGTCGCACTTAGTTATTCGACCTCCTCACAAAATTTCCTATAAGAGTCATTTTTCGATTCACGAATCAAGTCTCTTAAATTCTTTTTGCTTCGATCGATACAGATTCCAGTCTACTTCTAAGTTGGGTTTACCGATTTAGGAGCTTCCTGGTTTCTCTGCGAATACGCTGCAGTTCGGTATTCCACCAGGGTACCGGTTTTCTGCAGGAGTTTTTTGTAACCGGACACGCTTGTTCAAAACAACGTATAATGTATAATATTTAACATCCTCCGGCCGGCAAAAATGCAGGGATCTCCAGGTTGTATAACAATTGAATAAGTCGCCGAGTCATAAACCCGTTAGAATAACGTATTTCGCACTCTCTCTTATAACCGTCTCGGCCAGGGAAAACTTCCACTATTGTAGCTTACTTCCAGTCCAGTCGCGGCTTCCCCGAATCTGCAACTAGCACTACATCGTCCCTTTTAAATGTAGAGGATACACATACCTTATTGTGATGAAACGAGCGCAAGAGTTGTAAATACTCCATTCTCCAGCGCTTCCACAGTTCATTACTGAATACCCAAGAAGTGAGCCGGTGTCAAGGGTTTCGCATCCAACAGATTGCTACCAACATAGGTCAAGGGACGCGAATTAACCACTCCTTCGGTTTCGATTAATAGAGTCCTCAGATGCTCGGACGTCAGCTTGGCCTTTGCGATTATCATCTTTAGGACATTTTTATGGTTCGGATGAGGCGCTTCCAGAACCCGCCCCACCAAGGAGCTCGCTCTACGGAGAACTTGCATTTTATGCATTTATGCGCTAAGAAATCTTGAAGCGCACTATCTGAAAACCCAACGCCATTTAGTTCAAAGGCGGCTCTGCGGAACGTCTTGGCATTATCGGAGTAGATGGTGGTTGGAATTCCTCTCCGAGCGATAAAGCGTTTGAGACCCGTAAGGCAACTATCCGTCGACAAACTCGGCAACATCTCGAGATGGACAGCTCTGACCGCTGCACATGTAAAAACTATCATATATACCTTACTTCTACTGTCTGATTCATCAAAGGAGTTAAGTGGACCGGCAAAATCAACGCCAATAATATCGAACGGCCTAAGTTATTTGAGCCGGTCGACGGGAAAAGGGTCGATGATGGTTTCCCAAACAACTTTCGGCTTATTACGCATGTCTTTATACGACAACGACGATCCGAACTCAGCTTCTTTTTCATTCAATTTTGGTCAAAGTCAAATCCAAAAAAATTTAAAGTCAAAAGTGTAAAGTTTTGCTTATTATATTAACATTTAATTAATTAATTGAATTAAGCCCATATTGGTGTTCATTAAAAAGCATTATTGCTTATAATATTAAACTGAATTAACCCATGTTGGCGTGCATTAAAAAGCATTATTGCTTATAATATAAAACTGAATTAAGCCCATGTTGGCGTGCATTAAAAAGCATTATAGGTTACAATATAAAACTGAATTAAGCCCATGTTGGCGCGCATTAAAAAGCATTATTGCTTATAAGAATTGATATTTCATTAACTAAGGAGACTAAGTAAGTAATTATAAGAAAAAAACATATAATTAATCATTAATCTAATGGATCTATATGCATTTAATAAAGGTTTTGTAACTTGGCATCAAAAACACAGTTTTGTTAATTGCCGGTTGACAAAAAGTCTCGGTTGCAGCCGAACTTGCTGCAACATCTTACAAAACTTATCCAAGACTTGAAGAAATCCAGTGTGCATCACGCAGATGGGTCCGAAAAACGCCGCAACCTTTCTGCGAGTCTAGTAAAACGCCGAGATCGCCAACGAAGAAGACACCCACTCCACGGAATGAGGATTACAATTGCTGTAGCTGTGATCAACCGGACTCTGCTGGAAATTCTAATAAACTGCAGTTACCACCTACATTATATACTGCTGCATCTGCTACGAGCTATTTACCCGTCGCATATTCAGGGCAGAAGGCAGCCGAAGTTACGGCTATGTATAAAAATCTAATAATCGCGACCACCTCTGTCAATTCTACTAGATTGCAAACACCACTAGCAACAAACAGTGCTGCGCTTGCTCAACGTGGATTCGACGTTGTTCCTAGAAACCTTGTTCCTGATACCCCCGCTCCGTACCCCTATGTGACAACTTCAGTTCGGAATCCAATCGGGTTACACAATCTGCCATCGATCACTGCCACGTCTTCGTCGATTGCGCAAAGCACTATGACCGTTGCTGCTCCTATCGCGCCTTTAGTGTCTGTCGAAGGTATCGAGTCTACTCTTGCCACCATGAGTACTGGGCTCTTAAAAAGTCAAATTTCGGCATTTAAACCACCAAGATCAACAAGCTCAGGCAGTTCCAGGTCATCTAAGCTTTCTTCATCTAAGCGCCTGCAGATTGAGTTGCAGAAAATCGAAGAGGAAAAGGCGATGAGGGAAATTCGGGAAAAAGAGGAACTTCGATTAAGGGCAGAAAGGGAAGCCGAATACTTAGACAAAAAATACAAAATCATGAGTAAAATCGTAGATTCTTCAGAGGATGATGACGTCCAAGAGGTAGAAACCGCTGCAGTTTCAAAGCCCGCCGTCGGCAATTGGATTGCTGGGATACCAGAGTGGAATTGTCTGCAATCTACGACAGATGTTGGGGGAAACCCATCAGGAATCGGTCCGTCCACTTCTGAACACCAAAACAGTTCCGTATCGCGAGGTTGTGCTGTGATGCGACCACCGTTGTGCACTGACCAACAGCCGTCTTGCTCAGGTTTCGCGCCGCTATGTATCCAATCCCAATACGCTAACGTGCGGAGTAGTGTCGGGATACCACAGCTTGATCCTCAACGACCACCGTTCGTGCCATCGAAGCATGTCACTCAACATCCGATAAATTTTCCGCTGCAAGTTCATCAACAGCCTAACGTACCGATTTCACAGCAAATGCCTGCACCGTACACTACTCGCCCAGAAGCTCCGAATAATATTCCAAATAAGAACCATTTAGCTGCACGACACTTGTTGTCACGAGACCTGCCGACCTTCGACGGAAATCCTGCGGAGTGGCCACTCTTTATTGCCACTTTTAATAGAAGTACAGAACTATGCGGATTTATCGACGAAGAAAATCTTATACGGCTACACAAAATTCTTAAAGGCGATGCTCTGGAGGCAGTAAGAAGTCTTATAACACAACCAAATTGTGTCGGACGGGTGATCGAAACTTTGAGGATGTTGTACGGGAGACCGGAGCTAGTTAACAACACCTTGCTTCGTGGAATTAACACGACGCCCTCCCCAAAAGCGGACAAACTCGAGACTATCGTCACCTTCGCGATATCAGTGCAGAACCTTTGTGCTACAGTCGAGGCTTCTGGTCTAGTAGATCACCTCAATAATCCAATGCTGATGCAAGAACTCGTGGAAAAGCTTCCACCTGCCTTACGGCTCAATTGGGCTATCCACAAGCAAACACTACCAATTTGTACGCTTGTACATTTCAGTACATGGATGTGCAAGATGTCCGAAGCTGCCAATGGAGTTCCGACTACATCTACGTCGGTAGAGGATAGGAAAAGTCGAAATAGAAAGTGGAAAGATAGAGGGGCCGTGAATGCGCATTATGAGGAGACCGGACACGCCAATGATAAATTGGAGACCGAGTGCTGTATCTGTGGTAAGAACTGTACTTCAGTAGCTAACTGTAAGCAGTTCCAACAATCGAGCCGTGCTGAAAGATGGGAAGAAGTGAGGAAGCATAAACTATGCCGTAGACCTTTAAAAAGGCTTATAAACTACAAGTGAAGATCGGAAGCGGTTTGTGGGAAAAATAATTGTGTTCTAAAACATCACCAACTACTTCACTACGACCAAAAAGAAGCCGTCTCGACCCAACCGAACGCCGAACCGTTGGAGTGCACTTAGATAGCAGCAGCACTACGCAGGATTACGAAACTGATACCATTTTGTTTAGGGTTGTGCCTATATTTCTCTATGGGAAAGGAGTTAAAATAAAAGCATTCGCATTTTTGGACGATGGCTCTTCCGTAATGTTAATGGATAAGGAATTTGCGAAGCAGTTAAACGTGCGGGGATCTCCACGACCTCTATGTCTGAAGTGGACGGGAAACACCTCTCGATACGAGAGTCAATCCGAGCTGATCGACTTACAAATATCCAGCACAAATGGTCATGCAGAATTGTTTGGGACGCTGCTGCTGCAATCCACGGAACCTCACTTAACTCGGTACTTCTAAAAGGCCCTGACCAGCTTACGCCTCTGACGTCGGTAATGTATAAGTTTAGACAACACAAAATCGCTATCTGCGGGGATATTATGGAAATGTTCCACCAAATCGGTATGCAGGCAGCCCTCCTTGGCGCACGATTTGCTAAATGTATCGCTGAGTCACACGGCATCACGTTCAGTCAACGAAAATTTTGGACAGATGCCAACACTGTCCATAGCTGGTTCCGGTCTGACCACCGGAGGTACCACCAATATGTGGCCGTCCGAGTTAGCGAAGAAATGGAGCTCACAGAAATCACGGAATGGCGATGGATACCCAGTAAGCAAAATGTGGCTAATGAGGCTACAAAATGGCAAAAACCTCCAGACTTCAATGCCTCTAGCTGTTTGTTCAATGGACCGGAATTTCTGAAATCCTCTCCGGAAGGCTGGCCACAGGAGATAGTCGTAGGGTCGAGAAAATATTTTCCGGGTCAAAGAGATCTCCAGCTGGACAAAGCTACTTCGGAGCACAGCGTACGTCCTTCGGTTCGTTCATAATGTGTGCACTAAGAAGACTAAAGGACTTCGGCTTAATGGACCCCTGTCACGTGAATAACTCCAGGCGGCGGAAAACGCCCTAATAAAAGAGGCTCAAAATAGCGTGTACCCAGAAGAAGTAGCAGACTTAGCAGCGAATCGTAACGTCGAAAAAAACAGCCACCTTTTTAGTTTGTGCCCATTTCGTGACGAAGGTGTAATTATTCGAGCCCATGGAAGGCTTCGTTTTGCAGAGGGAATCGGAATGGATTTTAAATCACCTATTATTCTTCCCAGAACGCACCCAATTACATCACACATCATCAATGATTTTCACCGTCGACACAAGCACCAAAACGACGAAACAGTTGTGAACACTATACGACAACAATTCTATATACCCCAGATGCGCTCGGCTCTAAAAGCTGTGAATAGGTCATGTCAAAAATGTAAGAATAATCGAGCCCAACGCCGATCACCAATCATGGCGCAGCTTCCTCCCGCACGGCTGGCGACTTTCTGTCGACCATTTTCATACGTCGGGGTCGACTATTTTGGCCCAATGACTGTTAGTGTAGGTCGACGAGTCGAAAAGCGCTGGGGTGTCCTGTTAATATGCCTTACCACGAGGGCCGTCCACATAGAGGTTGCTCACACATTAACTACAGACTCCTGTACTTTGTGCCTTCGAAATTTTATTGCAAGACGAGGGACCCCTATCGAATTTCACAGCGACAAGGGGACCAATTTTCATGGGGCGGAGCGGGAGCTACGCGAAGCTTCAAAAACAATCCGGAAAGAAAAACTAATAGAAGCCTTCACGACAGCGAACACTAAATGGAAATTCATAACACCAAGCTCTCTTCATATGGGTGGTAGTTGGGAACGACTAGTACGATCAATAAAGGACGTTCTTTATGCAACGGCGCCCATAAGGAATCCAAACGATGAACCACTGCGCAGTATGCTTATAGAAGCGGAATACATCGTGAACTCGCGGCCTCTATACCTATAGATATTGACAACCCGGAGGCTCTCACGCCCAACCACTTCTTGCTAGGCTCAGCTGATGGATCTAAGCCCTTGGTGGCGGTTAACGACGACAACAGAGTAGATCGAAAAAATTGGCTTCTCTCACAGCAGTTCGCGGACCGTTTCTGGAAGCGGTGAGTAGCTGAATACTTGCCAACGCTTACCAGGCGCGCAAAATGGTTTACACCCGTAAAGCCCATAAAGGTCGGCGACGTCGTCTTGCTTGTGGACCCTAATAGTCCCCGGAACTGTTGGTCTAAAGGGCGAGTGGTTCAGGTAAAAATGTCGAAGGATGGCCAAGTGCGAAGTGCCTTCATACAAACCCAGACTGGGGTCTAATATTTAATTAATATTTAATTAATTAATTGAATTAAGCCCATGTTGGCGTGCATTAAAAACCATTATTGCTTATAATATAAAACTGAATTAAGCCCATGTTGGCGCGCATTAAAAAGCATTATTGCTTATAAGAAGTGATATTTCATTAACTAAGGAGACTAAGTAAGTAATTATAAGAAAAAAAAAACATGTAATTAATCATTAATCTAATGGATCTATATGTATTTAATAAAGGTTTTGTAACTTGGCATCAAAAACACAGTTTTCTTAATTGCCGGTTGACAAAAAGTCTCGGTTGCAGCCGAACTTGCTGCAACAGTTATCTTTGAATCTGACGAATCGACGCTCGTAATATAGGCTACATCCCCAAATACCTTGAGGGTTGCGTCGCCGAAAATGTGGACCTCCTTTGTATTCGAGTCACCAAATGTCAAAGCTGCTCGCGGTATAGTTACCTCGCGACAAGCCTTTGACGCATTGTTCCCACTCAGCCAACAGATGTCCAGTTAGCGGCTCGTCCCAAGATAATTTTGCCTTCCAAATAGACTGAAAAAGTACCTTCACCTTCACAATTACTGGACTCAGCATGCCTAATGGATCAAATACTCTCGCAATTGTACTTAGAACAATCCTCTTGTTGGCTCCACCACGCCTGAGTGACTCTTCCATGGAATTCGTTGCAACGCCAATTTCGGCGCCAAGCTCAAACCAATTCAACCCAAGCACATTTTGATTTACAGCTGCATGCCTCGAACCCAGAACTTCTCGTACGCGACTGCTATTTGAGTTCCATTTTCTCAAATTCATTGATGCCTTACCCATGGTCTTCACGGCTTCCTGACTTACTCGGATAGCGTCATCTTCTGTGTCTAATGCCATGGCGACGTCTTCCATATAGAAACTTCTCTGCAACCGAGGACATGTTGATGGGAAATTGGTCTCTTCATGCTTTAAATGCTCTCGAATGGTGGCCGTCAGCAAAAATGGGCTGCAGTTTACGCCGAAGGTAACTCGGGTCATACGGTAATCTATAAACTCGCTCATCCGACGAGAAAGCGCCCCTGGGGCGAACCACACAAAGCGATGAGTATCACGATCGGTGTTATTGAGCATAATCTGCAAAAACGCTTTTTACACATCGGCTACTACGCCATTACGCCCGAGTCTGAAGTTCAATACTACCTTGAGAACGTCTGGAAGCAGATTAGCACCTACCTGCAGCATGTCATTGAGCGAAGGTGAGTCTTGACTGCGAACTGAGGCATCGACCACAATTCTCATTTTTGTGGTAGTACTATCCGCTTTGAACACGGAATGGTGTGGGAGGTAGAACACGCATTTTTGTTGACCCTCTATTGCTGAGGATATGGGTTCAGCAAAGCCATCGGACATCATTTTTTGGATAGCTGAATCGTGGTCTTGAAGAAGGGCTGGATTCTTGGATAGTCGCATCGTTAGCGACCGCAAACGAGCGTTTTGTTAAAGTAAAAATAATTTTAGTTGGCAACACAACATATTTGTGCTTGCACTTACATTGTTACATAACAATTGCATTATATATCTTTCCCTTTTTGCTTTGATTATTTCCCTCACATATTTCCTTTTCTTTTCTTTTAGTCTGAATAAAACTATTACCCAGATCGGTTGTTTTATTTCGATCGGTTCCTTTTCTTTCAGATACCGAAACAGGTTATGGGCCCAGGCCGCCTAATAAGAATTTAAATCGGTTCGGTTTTTTTTTAGTTTGAAAACGAAAATAATCTTTCGCAAAGATGAGCACTGCTACTGTCTTATATAGCATAGAAAAACTGGACGATCAAAATTACGCGTCGTGGTCGGTGTTAATGAGAAGTGTCCTTGTCCACTCCGGGTTGTGGTCGATAGTCAGCGAAAAGCTTGTTAAAACGGAGGGCGCAACGGCAGCGGAGTCGGCAGCGTTCGACGCAAAGGACGAGAAGGCGTTGGCAAGCATAATGCTCTGCATTAAGCCATCGCAATTACCACGCGTAAAGAACTGCGAAACGTCATCTATGGCCTGGAACAAATTAAAAGAAATTTACCAGCCGAAAGGGCCAGCTCGAAAAATTACTTTATTTAAGAAGCTCCTGGCTCTTAAGTTGTCTGAGAATGCTAACATGGCGGAGCATGTGAATAAATTTAGTGATTTTCTCGAGAAACTTAGTGAAATCGAAATTGAAGTGCAGGAAGAAATGGCAGTTATAATTTTGCTGTCCAGTCTCCCAGAGTCATTCGACAATTTTGTCGTGGCAATAGAAACACGTGACGCATTACCATCTTTAGAAGCGCTCAAGGTTAAGCTACTTGAAGAAGGAGCGAGACGACAGGAGAAAAATGACAAGGCAGAGAGTGGCGACTGCAATCAAGCATTTATAGCTCGCACAAACACCCACAAATATTCTTCCGCAAGAAAAAATTGCTATAGCGGCCGCGACAACAAAAACTGTGGTTCGGACAGCCATAAGCGGAATAACGCAAAATGTTACAATTGCGGTCGACGAGGTCATTTTGCTGCAAAATGTAGAGACCCAAAGAAAACGAAACAAGCGGAACACACTGCCGAGCAATCGTTTGCCATTCTGGCTGCTTCTTCCACATATGAGTTGGATAGAGACGCTTGGTGCGTTGATAGTGGTGCGACGTCTCATTTATGTTACGAGCGAAGTTTTTTCTACACATACGAAGCGAGAAAAGACAAAATTTCGTTAGCCGGCGACAACTACGTAGAGGCAGATGGACGAGGAGAAGTTCTAATTGAATATCGTGGTGTTGTTGTAAAACTAAAAAACGTTTTGTACGTGCCTGCATTGCAGAGTAACTTTATCTCAGTAAGTCGAGCAGTAGACAACGGACTTTCAGTGTTCTTCGAAAAGGATTATGCAATTATAAAAAACCAAAGTGGTGGTGTGATCATCGAAGCAGCAAAACGGGGTGGTTTATTACGTTTAAAAATGAAAACATGTGTTTGTATGCAAAGTGCTCGATCAGTGATGCAATCATGTGGCATAATCGCTTCGGAAATTTAAACTTTAAAAGCCTCAAGGAAATGGCAAATAACGATTTAGTACACGGAATTAATGTGAAGCAAGTGCCAAAAAACAATGAGTGCGTTACTTGTGCTAAAAGCAAAATATGTGCAAAGCCGTTTCCCCTCGCGTCTGAAAATCGCGCAAAAGAACTGCTAGGATTAGTGCATACCGATATATGCGGTTCAGAAGGAAGGAAAAGTGACACCATTACACCGCGTCTCCACGAGCAATATTTCATAGCTTACCATCTGTCATTTCTTATAGAAAGAAATAATGATAGTATGCAATAAAATGTAGGGTGGGCATTTCATAGCTTACTATTTCCATAGTCATCACACCACAAACCACATACTGGTTTGTGCATCACACGAAAACACATGTGTCAGACAAAGAAAGCACACCCCATAGAATACTATCGATAGCAAGCTACGAGCTGAGCAATAAATGGAATACCATATTTCATAGAATACTATTTGTGGTCTCCACGAGCAATTCTCATAGCATGCTATATGGCATTCTATGAAAAATTGCTCGTGGAGACGCGGTGTTACGTTCGATCGAGGAATTGAAGTTGTAGCTGAAAACATGAACGAGAAAGCATCTGAAAATATGAACGAGAATACAGCTGAAAACGTGAACGAGAATGCTGGGCCAGCTGAAAACGGCGACAATGTGGACGAGAACCCGGACGACAACGAAGACAGAGTAGAATAAGATCCTGCTGATTTTCCGTATTTTTTACATCCCAGCAAAGAACGAAATATGCTGAATGTACTGAAGGAAATCGATATTCAAATTCCGCAAAGTCTAGAGGAGGCATTAAGCAGCAAACAATCGGAACAGTGGAAGGACTCGATGCAGAAGGAGTACGATGCCTTGGTTCGTAATAATACTTGGTCATTAGTTGACCTACCACCCGGACAAAAGGCCATCGGTTTCAAGTGGGTATACAACATCAAACGGGATGCGGACGGCAGTATTCAACGGTTTAAGTCGCGTTTGGTCGCGAAAGGTTGTAGTCAGGTGTCAATTTCAACGAAACCTTTTCACCTGTGGTGAGATACGCCACTATTCGTATGCTGCTTGCCTTAGCATGCGAAAATAAACTGCACCTTCATCAGATGGACTTTTCATCGGCGTACCTTAACAGTGAGCTCCACGATACTGTGTACATGAAGCAGCCGGGATACTTCGTCAACCAACAATTCCCAAATCGCGTCTTGAAGTTAAATAAAGCGCTTTATGGGTTGAAGCAAAGCGGACGTGAATGGAATAAGCAGCTTGATTCTGTTTTGAAGAAGATGGGATTTACACCGTGTATCAGCGAGCCGTGTGTCTATACGCAAAGAGAAGGAGGTAATTTTCATGTAATCGCTGTATATGTAGACGATCTCATTCTATACAGTTCCAAGTTAGATGAACTTATCAAGATTAAAGCCAGAATTGCGAACGAATTCGACGTGGTAGATGGAGGTCGCCTTAAGTATTTCCTAGGGATGGAGATAGACCGGGAAGGCGAAACAGGTCCTATGTTTGTCAGCGGCAGTACATCACTAACCTCCTCAAGCAATATGGCATGGAGAATTGCAATCCTGTGTCAACACCATTAGATACAGGGTTTCTAGTCAGTTGCTCTAATGGCATGTGCAGAAAAGTAAATCAAACGGAGTACCAGTCAATTATCGGTGCTCTTATGTATTTAGCGATTTCAAGCAGCAGCTTCGAAGCGTATTTTGCGGTACCTGAAGGGATCAATGGATCTGAAACTTCATTACTACAAGACAGGGCAGCCCATTGCGTGTTATGTTGATGCTGATTTGGGTTGAAAAGCCAGTGACAGAAAATCATACACAGGATGTTCATTCGTTGCAGCAGGAAGCGTGTTTTCATGGGAGTCGAAAAAACAAACCATTGTAGCACTCAGCAGCATGGAAGCAGAGTATGTGGCGCTTTCAACAGCAGCAAGAGAAGCAGTGTATATTACAAAATTGCTGAATGAAATGGGTTTTCACATCACCGCACCAATGGTCCTGAACAATGGTACCATTCCAGAAGCAAACATATTGATATTAAGTATCATCACATTCGTGACTTATATAAAAATAATATAATTTGCTTGAACTATGTTAATACTAACGAAATGATATCAGACATCCTTACACAAAATTTGCCAAGAGTAAAGCACACTAAGTTCACTAAAGAAATGGGATTGTACTGAAAGTTATATTTTCTTTATTATTTTTCTTTTATATATTTGAAATATATTGTGTTGAGAAGGAGTGTTAAAGTAAAAATAATTTTAGTTGGCGACACAACATATTTGTGCTTGCACTTACATTGTTACATAACAATTGCATTATATATCTTTCCCTGTTTGCTTTGATTATTTCCCTCACATATTTCCTTTTCTTTTTCTATTTCTATTTTCTATTACCCAGATCGGTTGTTTTATTTCGATCGGTTCCTTTTCTTTCAGATACCGAAACACGTTTCAATGCTTGGTCTCTGTTGCTGCAGAGCGTCGCGTCTGGATTTTTCCACGGCAAAACAGCTTCGTAGCGATGCTCCTTACGGGTTATACATTTGGCTATCAGATCGTCTGCAAGCAGTTGATTTTCTACTTCTTCTTGTCGGATGCCGATGGTTTCAAGCGACCAAAATTTTCCGCAATCGCTTTCCAACGATGAAAGGCACAAATCGGCGCTGCAGTGAGGGGGAGAACTTGAGCTTTCGTTCAAAAAAAGGTTCTTACCGAACAACTGCTCCCCTTGTAGTGTCCATCCAAAAATAGTCTGCACTGCTCTCATGTGGAGCCAAATGGCATTAGCGACAAATTTACTTGCCCAATAGTAGGAATTTTGAGTTTATTGACCAGATCTTCCCGGATATACGAACATTGGCTTCCGCCGTCTATTAAAAAACGAATGAGTAATCGATTTGATTTGATCGGGGCGGCGATAATTCCTCGACCTGTCTTTAAAAAGACATTTGATTTATGCGGTAAATCGCAGGCACACACAGAAGCGCTTTGAAGAACTATTTCCCCATTCGGATCGCACAAAGATGTAAAATGCTTTCCTTTACATTTAGCACAAGAGAGATATTTTGCACTTCTGCATTTTTTCGATGAATGATGACGTTTTGCACAACGAAAATAGCGAGAACAGATAAAAGACGGGATTCCACAATGTTTTCAACTACGAATTCATAAAAGCTTTATTTTGTTTGGGGGTTTTTATACAAAATCAAAACAGTGTTTCGCTTGAAAGAGAGACATTACGTTAATTTTAAGAGTTTGTAAGTTTTGAGGCGAATTAGCAAATTACAAAATATGGCCATTGGTATAATAAAAGGCGGCAGATTAAAAATACAAATTAAACTACAATTGCGATTTATAGATATAATGTATTCTATAGATAGGATGATAACGATGAGGATGATGAAGAAGACGATGTTGATGACGATGATGATGAAGATGATGGTGATGACGATGTTGAGGATAACGATGATGATGATGCCCCAACATTCCGCCCCCTTTGAAAGGACTCCTTTCAAGAAGGAAGCGATTGCTGGTTCTGGAACTGCCTTCAGAGATGACCCGATGAGTAGATGCGATTGAGGTGATGCTTGTAGATCGCTATTGTCAGATGACATCGGTGTGATTGGTCGCGAATTCATTTTTTATTTATTTTATTTATTCATTATTCTTGATTTCACAAACTTTGTTTTTTTTTTTTTTTTTTTCTTAATCTACAGTTAATCTACAATAACAATATGGAAATAAGAATAGGTAGTGACATTTGTATTTATATAATAACAAATAGTTATAATGTCACTTCATAAAAAGATAACTTTAATGTGTGGGGTGAACTGTTTATTTAGTTATAGAAAGAAGAAAATTTCATTAAATTAAACTGAATTTTACAATTAATTAACAATACAAGATAAAGAAAACGCAAATAGATAGCATAAAACGTAAATAGATAGAATATAATATATCAGCAATAGAACAATATCTGATGTACCTACATATTTAGACAACATAGGGCAGCAAAACCTTAATTTCCTCGTGATCAAAATCAAGAAGCCACATTTTTACAAATTTTAAGAATTGAGACAAGGATCTTATTCTTCTGATATTTATAGGAAGTTTATTGAATAGTTTGCACGACCCGACGGAGTAAAAGTTTCTGAGTAGGGTTGTACGGAAAGGAGGAATGACGACAACATTAATTGAATTGCTTCGCAAATTACGAGTGTTACAAATAGGGCTTTGTAAATAGCCGCCTCTCATAAAAAATATTTTTGAAACTTTAAAATAGTACAAATGTTTCAGTGGCAGAATTTTCAATGCTCTGAACAAAACTATAGAAGAAGCTAGACGATTGACCCCACATACTTTCCTTATAGCGCACTTTTGCAAAACAATTAATGGTTCAATCTTTGTTTGGTAAGCCCCACCCCAGCAAGTTATTCCGTACTGTAATTTCGATTGAAATATTCCATAATAAACGGTTTTTAAAGTTTTATTGTCACAAAATTTTTTAAGACGGTAAAAGCTTCGTACTGCAGATCGTAAATATTGTTTCAGAATCGAAATGTGTTTGGACCAACTCATATTTTGTTCAAAAGTTATGCCTAAGTATCTAAACTGA
This sequence comes from Cheilosia scutellata, assembly GCA_955612985.1. Taxonomy (NCBI): domain Eukaryota; kingdom Metazoa; phylum Arthropoda; class Insecta; order Diptera; family Syrphidae; genus Cheilosia; species Cheilosia scutellata. Next base: position 57,146,944 of record OY015311.1, read on the forward strand.
TTAACTGTTTCAATTTTAAAACAGCGCTGGTCACAAGATGCCTGTTCAAACAACATTGTCCTTGGGGCTACCTCACAGATACAATTTGAGACATTAGACCTTTCGCAATTGTTTGCATGAAATAAAATTTCGAACGCAGGGGACTCTTGCATATTTAGACTAAAGTGCATCAATTTAGTTTTATTGCTGACCACTAGTTTGTGTTCTGAAAACCACAATCCCAGAAGGTGAACATCATGATTTATAACCGCGCTTAAGTTTAGGGGACTATCTGAGCGGTATGCAATGCCAAGAACAGTATGGGACCAAGTACTGACCCCTGAGGCACACCTAAGTTTATAGTTTTCGTTCTGCTAGGAAAGTTACTTATAATGACTTTTTGAGTTCTATCCTTTAAGTAGGACTCAAACCAGCTGTGTATAAAACCACGAAATCCTGCCAAGTATAATTTTTTTAGTAGAACTCTGTGGTTGACCATGTCAAAAGCTTTAGTAATGTCTACAAAAAGCCCAGCGCAACATTTTTTATCATCCAGAGCCTTATAAATAAAGGAGCAAAACTCCAAGAGGGCATCCTCTGTAGCAAGCCCTTCCCTAAATCCAAACTGAGTAGGACTAAGGAAGTTTATTTTTGCCAGGTAACTCAACATTCTATTCTTTATGGCTTTTTCAAAAACCTTAGAGACTGATGACAATAAAGAAATCGGCCTATAATTATTTTTGTCACTTTTACTACCTTTTTTATAAAGAGGGATCACATTAGCACATTTTAATTTATCAGGGAAAACCCGGTCGAGATGCTTAAATTAAAAATATAAGCTAATATGTCTACAACATTAAGTGATATGTTCTTAAGCGTATGATTGCAAATTCCATCATAACCACATGATCTAGAGCTGTTAAGTGAACATTATCGCCTCTATTTCCACTAGGGCTGTTGACAGCTCTTCAAATGTTAGCTTGGCGCCGCTCAAGCTCCGGTACAGATGACCTTTTGCGACTTTTACGGCCGCCTCCCAAATTGCTCCGAAGTGAGGTGCCCTGGGGGGTATAAAATGAAAAGTTATGCCACTGTTAATAAAAAAGTTATTAATGCCTTCTTGAGAAGAACTTTTAAACAACATCTTGCGCAATTCAACAAGCTTAGATTGTGCCTCTACGAAGTTGGTTGCATTGTCGCAGTGAATATCTTGCGGTAGACCTCTTCGACCTATCATTCGCTTAAGTGCTGCAATAAAAGCGTCAGCTGACAAGTCAGATACAGCTTCCAAATGAACTGCCTTTGTCGAGAAGCAAACGAAAACTGCGACATAAGTTTTATAAGGAATTTTTCCCCTAATCTTATAGTGTGTGTATATAGGCCCACAGAAATCTACACCACAACAGAGAAAAGGACGTGAAGGAGTTAGCCTCGCCGGAGGCAGATCCCCCATATGACTTGTTCCATTAGCTTGGGTCGATATTTGACGCAATGTATATATTTCCGGACTATTTGACGAGCGATGTCCCGTCCGTTGATGATCCATAATCGATTCCTGACTAATGCTACAAGCGCCTTAGTACCAGCAGGGAAGTTTGTGAGATGCAGATGCCTGACAAGTATACGAGTGAAATTACAGTTTTTGGGTAGCAGCAGTGGATGTTTACATTCCTCCGGGATATCGGTATGTTTCAGGAGTCCTCCTACTAGCAGAAGGGGAAGCCCATTTGTCTCCTGAACGAAAGGATTTAACCATTTAATCGAACCCTGAAGCTTTTTGTTCGATTGAATCGACTTTATTTCAACCGAAAATAAGTTTTGTTGCACAAAGTAAACAATTCGGTGAAGAGCTTCATCTAATTCTGCAACTTGCAATAAATTTGGTGGTGAATCTCGATTCTGCTTCCATTTTCGAAACCTGAGAATGTATGCGAATACGCGAACAAGTTTTGTATACGAACTGTATTTTTCGATGACGTTAAGTAAATCATTGGAGTCCAATTTTTGATATGTAAGGACTGTTTTCTTCTTTTCCAGCTGGGATTCCTCTGGGGACAGTTGAATTTCGACAGCGAATGGCCATTTGTCCTCCTCTTCTTTTAGAAAATTTGGCCCTCCAAACCACATCCAATTTTCGAGCTCCTTTACCGTACAACCTCTTGAGACTATATTTGCTTGATTGTGAAGGGTAGGAACATGTTTCCAAATGACATCCTTGGTATTCGCCTGTATTTCTGCCACTCTGTTTCCCACGAAGGTACTTAACTTCGAAGAATGCGTTGAAATTCAGTGAAGAACTATTGTTGAGTCCGTCCAAAAATAAACTGCTGAGGGCGCAGTTGCGAAGATCGTCTTAATCTTGGTCCAAAGCTTAGCCAACAAATGTGATGCGCACAGTTCCAAGCGAGGGAGTTGTTTCTTCTTTGCAGGCGCTACCCTAGATTTGGCCACAAGAAGCTTTACCTGAACTATCCCGTCTGCATCTATAGACCTGAAGTAAATGCATCATCTATATGAATTCATGGAGGCATTCGCAAAGCCGTGGACTTCAAAAGATCTTTGATTTGGTGTTAGTGCAAATCTAGAAACCCTTACGTTTTGCAACGATTGCAAATCCAACATGAATTGACGCCACTCGTTTTTAATGCTTTGAGATATTGGAGTATCCCAGTCCAATTTTTCAACCCATAATATTTGCAAAATTATCTTAGCCCTTATAATGATAGGACTTACTAGACCCATTGGATCAAAAAGAGATGATGACAACGAAAGAATTGATCTCTTTGTGAACTTAGAGTATGTTCGATTGGGTTTATATCGACGTACGTATCGACGAGTGGATTCCACGAAATTCCTAATGCACTGCTAAGATTTGATTCATTCATCTTGATTTCCTTGTTATGGCGGTGAAAAAAGTCGACCATTTCAGTGCTATTGCTATTCCATTTCGATAGCTCAAATCCTGCTGAATTCAAAAGTGCGACGACCTCAACTTGTAGTTTTACTAGCGTCGTATCTATGTCGTCCGCTCCAGTCAGCATATTATCAACATAAAAGTCTGACTGAAGTACTAGAGAACCTATTTTGTAACGTTCCTTGTTTTTCTCTCCAAGGTACTGAAGGCATCGAATGGCCAGAAATGGCGCAGATGATGTACCGTAAGTAACGGTGTTCAATTGGTATGTTTTTACCGGTGTATGTTCATTCTCCCTCCACAGAATGAACTGAAAACTGCGATCACATGGGTGCACTAGAACCTGCCGATACATCTTCACGATGTCCGCTGTCAGTGCGTACCGATGCAAACGAAAACTAAGCAAAATTGTAAACAAATCATCCTGTATTGTCGGTCCGACCATAAGGATTCCAATGAGTCAAACGTGCGATGAAGGACAGCACGGCGCACAGTGGGGCGCTTTGTATGGGGGAGCGGAAAAAAATCTATAAAATCTGAACTAATAAACTTAGAGCAATAAAATTTTGCACACCTATTCGGATCGGGCAAACATACATTTGGACAAAATTTAAAAAAAAAAAAAAAAAAAAAAAATTGGAGGTAGGAAAAATTAGGTTGAACTAAAAATTGAATATCTCAGCCCTCCCTCAACGGATTCATTTTATTTTGCATTTAACTGAAAGCCCTATATTTCTTCTTAAAACAAAGTCCTGGTTGAGTTCTTTCCAATTATTACTAGAAAAGAAATTCTTACTTTTGTAACATTACCAAAGTCAAAACCGTCCTTTTTTAGTCTAAACCAGCGAGACTAATTTATACACTACGTTCAAAGTGGTCTCAAAAGGGCTCCAATTCTTTCAAAAACAGTTAGCTGAATACTGTAGCTTTCTAACAACAGTAACCAGTAGACGGAGCTTAGTGGAGCTAAAATTGTAGCTCAAAGGAAAGAATAGTAAAGTATTAATTTTAGGGCACTTGGTACTAACCCTTATATTTTCATTTTTTTTTCTTTTGGCAGCTAAAGATAGATATTATTCATTAAAGAAATTAAGTTTTAGCAAATGGTTATAAAAATGATACTTTTCTTGTCAAAGAGTTATTGCAAGAAAATACATGAAATCTAAAACTAAAAGAAAGGGCAACTTTGGTGCGATGTATCTCGAAAATTCTTTGACATAAATTTCTCAAATTTTGGTAAAACATAGAACAGATATATACAGTGGAACTTCCATAAGTCGAACTCTCAAAATGAAAGAAAATAAATTCGAGTTATAGAAACTTCGAGTTATGGAGGCCAAAAGTTGAAACGTTGAAAGCGCAAAGTTCTCAATAAAACTTCGAGTAATAGAGAAATTCGACTTAAAGAAGTTCGAGTTATGGAAGTTTGACTGTAACTTTAAAAAAATAAAAAAAAATCAATATTACGAATTTCATTTTTAGCATTTATTTCCGCATTTTCCCCATTGTGCGGCGCATCAAAAACCACTCGTAATTTAGTGGATGTACTTTCCGGCCTAATTACGCATTGATGTGTAAGGTAATAGTGCGGTTCGTCTAACTTAGGGTCTTTTACTAGAGTCATGTGACCCAACCTCTGATATTCGCTCAGAAATTCTGCATACTGAGCCTTTAAAGAAACGTTTTTGTACAGTCGACCTTCAAGAGCTAAGAATCGCCTAAACGCAATATCGTATGAAACAACTAGGATCATTTTTAAAGGGGATTCGAACCATTAGACGACCGCTGGGGAGAACCTCAGTGTTGTCAACAAAATGCCTTTCACAGTCCTTCTGCTCCTCAGTCCAATTTGATCTATGACCAATAACTTCTTCTATTTCCAGAATTTCTCAACGTATTGATCAAGTGCCTCGTCCTTCGAGCTAAGGCAACAGGATTTTCTTGTCATAGTAGGATTATTTTTATATTTTTCTGAAACGATCCAACCTAACCTTGTCTTTTGTAGCGAAGGAAGTTCCTGTCCCAGTTTGATTTGACCTACTTGAAGAAGATCGAAGAATGCTTCGGCACCTAGCAATAAATCTATCCTTGATGGCTGAAAGAAATTTTCATCGGCGAGTTCGAGGTTACTGGGAACATTCCAGTCCTTTACACTCAGTGCTGACTCCGGCTGATATCCAGTTATCGATGGAGAAATAAGGAACTCCAAGGTCACTAAAAAGATACCTGGAGCGAATTGTTGTTTGAGTCTGGAAACTAATCTTTGTCTCCGATACCCCTATTCCGACAATATCGACATTCTTTTTACGTTTTTGCAACTGCATTGCTTTTGCAAATTTCTTACTCACAAAATTAACTTGTGAACCAGAATCCAGAAGAGCTGTACCTATTTGAAATCCGCCTGAAGAATCCTTTACCAACACAAGTGCAGTTGCCAAGATGGCCTGAGCATCAGGACCATGATTCCTCTCCACTGCAGCATTGACTGCTGCCGATGATGACGCTTCTCTACTTCCAGAGGCTCTCCGATTGTTGCTGTCTATGCAAAAGACTGTGGTGTGGTTGCCTACACTGTTTGCACCTATACGACGATGTACCTACAGTTCGATACTCCATGGCCCTTTCCTAGTCAATTTAAGCAAAGTCATAATTTCTTCGCATTTGAGAAACGATCCATTACTGAAAGTGCAAAAGGCGCAAGAACGTTGAGTAGAAACGAGGAAAGTTTGAGAACGTTGATTGAAATTGGATACTTTTGCCTTAGCAGATTTGTCTGGCTTGACTCATATCTCAGTTGCTTACTATCACGCACTTCGAGATATTGGCAACGTTTGTTGAGAACCTCTGCGGATTCTTTCCAATCAGGAAGATCCTTGTAGTTTAAGTGTTCGTCGCACTTGGACTGAGTTTACATGGCAATGTAAATAATAATGACATTGCATATTTTTTCAAACGAACCAAGGGACTGTAATGAATTGAAAATAGCCGAAATATCGTCAACCAAACTTCTTAGGCCTACCGCAGAAGCCTTAGGAACCTTAGCTAACTCAAATAATTCGGATATATTCTAGGAATATCATTGTGTCATTGTCGAAACGTTCCTTAAGCCGGGCTATTGCCTTCGGATAGTTTTCTTCCGTGACTTGAAACGCTTTGACTGTGCCGAGCGCTTGATCACTCAGACACGTTAACAAGTGATTGCATTTTCAAGTTTTTGTTAAACTCGGGTCATTATCCCCCATTGCCGCGAAAGAATGAATGAAATTCTTATAGTGCGAATATTTTCCACTGAATCGTGGAAACTTAAGTTTAGGTAAATGATTTACCGAATGTGGCATTGCAAAAGTTGTTTCGGCAGCACTACTCATGCGTCTTCCTGCTCCCATAAGCGAAAGAATTTTGATTTTTGAGTATATATACAAATCCTCCAGATCAGCTCGACAAGTATCAGTGGGCGCTAACCGCTGTATTTGATTTTGAAAAACAAGAACCTGTTTAAAGTAGAACTCCAAAATTCCTAAACGACATTCCATTTCGGTTGAGGTGAGAGTATCTGCTTGAGATTACACATAATTTTTTAACCTTGTCATGCTTCCCTTCGTTGATGAGCGCTGCTGCCTCAAATCTTCGAGCGAAGTAGCAGACGCATTCGAACTGCTCGGATTTAATTCGCCTAACATTTTGAGCTTGACGTGTAAGCAAAAGAAAATTTCAATTCGAAGTCCCAATTGAAAATGATTCCTCCTTGACTGCGACGATAGATAACAATAATTGTCCTTAATTCCAGCGGTGAAATGTTCAGCAATTAGGTTGGAGGAACTAGATTTCTTATAGAAAAAGCTATTAAAATTCAAACGATAAGGAACAATAATGCCAGCGAAAGAGTATAAATTGTTTTAAATCCAACGATGCATTTGAGAGATCGGTTGTATACTTGTATATTTGTTTGTACACCCACGAAGAATATTCCAAGCGAAAGCTTTCTTTCAGTGCATTCGATTAATGAAGCCCCTTCTCCCGCGACGACAAGGAAAACGATGATATGATATGCGAAATTGAAGCGAAATCAAGATCGATGCAATGAAAAAAAAAAACACAATTGGGTTGAAGTCTGTGGTAAAAGTGCACAAACTTTTAACGAAAAAAAGCAAAAAAACTTTGGCTTTCTAACGAAATTTCTTTTTCCTTTTGTTGTTTTACATTTGTTACGAACATTACATACATTTGTTGCTTACAAATCAGAACACGAGCGAGGAACGAAAAAGTGCAATGGTAAAGTAACCGCAGGCTGGTGAGAAAGTTATTTAATATGTCGAATGCATTTGCCTACACGCTACACCAACGCAAGTCAATATTTGGTTATTGTTGTTGTAATACAATGATACAAAGAGCGGAGTGGATCGTATTTTTTCACAGGAGCTTTTTGTGTGGATTCTAGTTCCTAATGCATTGAGATGACATCGACGGAAGAAATTTATTTGATGGCGAATAAATTGAATTGCAGCAATGATGTTGTTTCAAATGTATTTAAGATGTAATTTAAAATAATATCTACGTATATTATGATGTTGCAATATAGTATTGTTGTTAGATCAATGTAACTTACAGCCCTATTATGGCTATCAAATATCAACACGATATTTGATAATAATTGATACGTATCAACAAAATGAATGAATCGGTATTATGGTTATCAACCTATCAACATTTTTGATGAATTGTGAATTGTATTAGATCTAAGATCTATTGCGAATAGTTTTATTGATAAACTTGGTATTACGGTTATCAAAAAATTTGATATTCATCAAATTTTCTATCAACCACAAATTTCTCGTTGATACGTATCAAATATTCGGGCGCATCAAATTAAAAAATGTCTATCCTCGTTTTTAATGTAAAATAACGACTTTAGAGCGAAATGTCAGCGGTAGACATCCCAAATGTAGGTACTTAAACTACGAGTAGCGGCGATTTTAAAATTATTTGGAAAAAGGAAACTATCAACTGAGCGCGTTGGGAACAGTGTGACCACCAGCTTCTCTCAAAAATATTCCACTTACTCTGAAAAGTAACTGTTAAAAAAATGTAAAACTATGTATAATTTTTGCAACAAAAAATATTATTTAATTATTATTATTAGATATTAAAACAAAGAAGTGTTATCATCGGCATAAAATGCATGTTTGCCATGCGAGTTAGTGTGTACTGTGTACCTGACACGCATGATTGTGTCTAATATTGGTTTTGTATGGGAGGTACCAGAACTACATGATCGCCATAGTGCATTTTCAATACCTACCTGACGACGGTAAAAAGAAGTCCTGTCATAAAATTTTATTCGCCTAAGTCGATTCGTTTGGACGCTATCGTGCTTTCAAGAATGTGATCCTGATTAAGAATGGGATCTCCGGTGAATCCTTCTTGTCACAAATGTAATGACAAAGTGAATATATCTTCCTGTGGAGAGTATAAAAACTACCTATACCTACGCACAGCCTGTGCAAAACGAACACCTGTGTGGAAAAAAAACCCGGTAGCTATGTTATTGCTGTAATTCGGTATTCAGCTCGGTAACAGCTTTTTCGCGCATGTTTCCACGGTGATATGAAACAGACTATATCTCCAACTTTCTTCTATGCGTCTGCTGTGATGTTGATTATGCTCCAGCTACCTTGCACTCGCGAACACAATTCACTGAAATGTTTGCTGTTTTAGGTGAATTTTATTTTGTCTATGATAGTTTTTGTTCGTGTGCCTTTGTTAGGACTTTATTACTTTCTGGTTGTAACACTTGCACTTGCAAAAAAATGTTTAGATATCTAGTTGCACTGTTACACTATACATATATGATATGAGTAATATTGTCAATAAGTTTTTTAACACGTTGGGCGCCAAATTGAACGTTCGCGTTAGTTTTCCGAACGTCAACCTTGGGACCTCTATTTGTCCTTTTAACAAAGGATAGGAAGATCCTGGTTGCTGAGTCTGACTGATATTGCCAAACTGGTGCGAATATGCAACGATGAAATTAGTTGATATTGTAGTTATCTACTTTGTACGAAACGACAGCACCTTTGTGGTTTGCGACAACGAAAATAGCGAGAAAAGTTGCGAGCGAAAAAATAAAAGACGAGATTCCACAATGGTTTTCAACTACGAATTCATAAAAGCTTTATTTTGTTTGGGGGTTTTTATACAAAATCAAAATAAAATAAAAGACGAGATTCCACAATGGTTTTCAAATAGGAATTCATAAAAGCTTTATTTCGTTTGGGGGTTTTTATACAAAATCAAAATAACAGTGTTTCGCTTGAAAAAGAGACACATTCATTTTAAGAGTTTGTAAGTTTTGAAGCGAATTAGCAAATGACAAAACATGGCCATTGGTATAATAAAAGGCGGTAGATTTAAAATACAAATTAAACTACAATTACGATTTATAGATAGGATGTATTCTATAGATAGGATGATATCGATGAGGATGATGAAGAAGACGATGTTGATGACGATGATGATGAAGATGATGGTGATGACGATGACTTCAACACCTGGTATTCGGCTACTTTCTCCGTCTCCTTGTCGAATTCGTCCGCCTTGAAAAGGCTTTTGCTGCTTACTTCTTTGTTCATAACGCTAAGGCTTTCATGAGCAGCCGTTAATCGTTGGAGTAATGCCTGTAGCTCCTCTTCGATGAGTTCTAGATTGTTATCCGAATTGAGCTGAGACTCTTTTGCTGCGAGGTACTCCATTGCGCTTCTTACAATTTTCGTGACTTGACCACGATATGCTGCTCTAGTTGAAAGCTCCATTGGATATTTTAGAGTGATCTGTTTGACAAATTAATTTCTGGACACTTTGTTCCCGGGTTTCGGCACCATGTAGAAAAAATTAACGACAAAAAAGGGAAACACCGGTCAATTCTATGAACAAAGTCGAAACTAGTGAATTCTATGACTTCAGAACTTCAACTGATTTATTTAAATCCAAATTGCTCCATTGGATATTTTAGAGTGATCTGTTTGACGAATTAATTTCTGGACACTTTGTTCCCGGGTTTCGGCACCATGTAGAAAAACTGAACGACAAAAAAGGGAAACACCGGCCAATTCTATGACTTCAGAACTTGAACTGATTTATTTAAATCCAAATTGTAACAAAGAAATAAAGTATATAAACGAAAAGTTAAATGTGTGTTAGTGAATATAAATTGACGTTAAAAAGACATCAGACTTGTGTTCAGAATACATGTATAATTTTTAACACCACTCAACTCACCAAGGCCACAGATGCGATTTTTCCACACCCATGATTCCTGGATGGATGTTATGCGGTTTTTTGTCCTACTGGCAGCAAGCCTCCTACTTAGAAGAGCGGTAGCAGCCTTACAGTGCTGTAGGTTGATCTGAGTGAACAAAATGGATGTAAACTCTGGGTTACGACCACTATTAGCACTACTTGGCATTGAAATGGAAATTAATCCTACCAAGGTGCAGATAGGGACGCATGTCGTACCTAGACTTGATGACCTAGGCAGAAGCCATGTCTATACTCACAACCAGAGAACTACCATCTTCATCGTGACGGTTTTTACTCTGCCTGTGAGAACGGACAATCCAGGCTATTGTGTCGAGACCAGGATTCTGGGCATGCAAACGCGTTGAAGCACTTCAGTGCATGATGAAAGGGTAATTTTAAAATTTTCAGGGGTGCCTACGGGCGATAGATCATCTTTGGCGATGATGGAATAATAGACTGGTGACATCGTCTGCTTCAAGGAAAAACCCAAAAAGGCCGCCGGATTTCCAGGTGGGGAGGGAGAAGGCCATTGCTGAACAACATCGCAGCGCCCTCAGTGTGGTAAGACCAGTCCGTCCGTAGTAATTGTATGACAATCGTTTTAGTATCCGGCATGTTTTATGTTTTGTTGTAGGCTTCGTCGTGTAGCGGGGACAAGAACCACCCCATTCGGCGAGCTTAGCCGTGCTTCGCTAGCATGTCGCGTTGCTCGCGCGCGAATTCCCATCCACATCACTGCTTCCCATCTCTTATTCACTCCCAGCGCCCTCTATAACCCAGCAACGTATTTTTTTTTGCGTCCAATATTCGTCCTAGTGTCTTGTCCACAGTTATTCTTGTTGCCATCATCAATGGATCCGTAAGTCTTTAATTAGATAGTTCTCCAACCTGCCATATTGAATCGCGACGGATCGCATTAATGATGACAACAACAACAATTGGCATCTGTTTTTAAGGTTCCGTTTCCATATGGAGGAACCTTTCGTATTGCTTTCGCTACGATGTCTGTCCGAATAAAATAAAAAATGTTGTACCTAGGTCTATCTCAAGAATTAATTGACGTAGAAGGCTGGAATTTGCACACAGTATCAGGTATAACCTCTAGTTAATCGACAAATACCAATATTAACAATACATCGGCTGGTTTTGGAGTTATTCTTAATTTCATGGAAAAAATATGTTCATTCGCACAAAAAACTGTTTATTTTTAGATTTACAAAAAATACATGTAATCCTTTCGTGTAGATCATCTTCGTAGCTATATATGTGCTGAAGACTGTTATGTCGAAAAGTTAATATTTTAGAAGATATTTACAAAAAAACTCAATCAATCGCCACAATTGGAAGTTCCATATTCCATTCCAATCCCAATGCATACCCATCTCATACACCATTGTCAATGTCACCACACCCACACGGCCACATGGCCATACGCATAACACTATATATGTATATTATATACGCGCAAGAAAACCGAGAGAATTACTCCGAAAAGGGTGTGGCTTGTGTGTTTATCGCTCTCCATGCATTATGCGTTGTTGGATTGCATGGGGAGATTTCGTGTTGGATATGAGTGGAATCTGGAATGTCGTGGGCGTGGCTGGCAGTGGTGTGGTGGTTGCTGTTGAGAAAATTATTTTTGTTGGATAGGAGGCGGATCTTAAGTGAGAGACATAATTCATACCTAGGATTTTTGCATATGAGATGTGCTTGAGCTTGAGTTGAGGAGAAATACCTTTTGTGAGGTTTGATGGGAGAGAATAGCGGTATTTTATGTTGTTGGTTGGAGGATGGAGGGTTGTGCTCTGGCCTCTCTCCCCACGATCATCGCATTGTTTCATATTCGTTGTATCCTGTTCGTGAATGCATTTTTGTTGCACGTGTGCTCTCTCTGTTTTGTATTTGTATTATTACGAGTTGGGTGGGGCCGATGATTTTGCAATGAAATATCTTGCTCGCATTTTTAGGGTGTAGGTCAGTAAAGGTATGTACTACATAGTTAGTTTTCGAAGACCCAAGTAGGCGGTCGAAACTGACGAGTGACAACAATACCACAAACCAGCAAGAATAGACCGCCGACTTCCCGTGCACCTACCCGATGATTCCCCCCGGAAGAAATTACCCTGTCTGTGAATACGTGTAAATTTCAAAATGAATGGCGGCAATGATTTTCCATGCTATACCATGGGCCTAGGATTTTTCAAGTATGCGTGTGTTAATGGCGCTCCTTTGATTTTGTACAGCACCAATCCATGAAAAATCCTGGGCCCGCCGGCAGCTTGTAGGCAAAGTCCGTTATGTGGGAGGAGTCGACGGTCTATTCTTTTGTGACCTTAACTATGCATGCATATTATTATGAACTAACGTACGGAACCTTCGGTGCGCGAGTGACACTTGCACTTGGCCGGTTTTTTTTTTCGTCTTGTGTTTCTAATCTTTACTTTCATGTGTAAAATTTAAAATTTCTATTCAAACTTGTTACGTCTTAGTCTTACGAGTATAGTGGCCTTGTTTGATGTCGTCTAATTATAACATGTAGCACTGTCTCGTACTTTATCAATTTAGTTTTCTCTCTTTTGTGTTTGTATATTGGACCGTCTTATGTCTACGAACAATTGTCCTTCGGCGCGTTTGGAATTGCGGGGATGTAAAGATATGCAATTTGTGCGTTCTGGTCTCATGTAACGCATGAGATAGAATATCGCGAAGAAGCTGCTTATGATGGGGATGAGCAAGTTGCGGCAATGCAGTACGCTGGTGCTCGTCCTAAAGTTTATTCTAAATTCGCAGAACCAAGAGTATTAACTTGTTGGAACTGCAGGGCTGAGGGGCATATGTTTATGTTATGTTTTCCTGTTATTGGTGTGGAAAAGAAGGTATAATAACTCCCAACTGTGTGAAATGAAATCCGTCGCGTTCGACCCAGTTCCCCGAGAAATAGGCACCTAAACAGAAGAAGCAGTTCAACATGATAAACCACCGTTGGGACAAACAAAATTATTGATAAGGGATAGAAAAGTCGAATTAGAGGATAATAACAGGGAAAGGTTCGTTATTAGACCACTTCACGTTAGACTTTAAGAATATAATAGGATTAGAGATAGAATTTTCAATGTCAATGTTAAATGTGTGACGGGATCGCACCAGCGACCACTTAACTAATTGTTTAAAGATACTATTTCGTTATCTTGAACTCGGCGCATGCCATAAATCATTAACCATACTACATTTAAATACACAAACTGCACATGAAAAAATGCACAAAGCAGACGACGTGAAAAACGCTCATATTACCGAGCGCAGGCATCGACAACGATGAGGGTCGTTACAACAATATGCCAATTAGGCATATCACTTCAAGTGGGTACTATTCAAGTGCCTGGGTCGTCATAATATGCATAGTATGCAATAAGTATGGTTAATGGTTTAAGGGATCAAGAATCGAAGTAGGTATAGATTTTAAGAATGAAAAAACTATTATTTATACCCCGAAATTTGTATAATAAACTTACTTTCCAAACGTGAGTAAAGCCGAAGTGTGTTTTACTGGCTATGCAGCCCAAGATCCATTTTATGCTAACACTACCCGCTCTACCGCATACGTGCTGAGAGTCCGAACCTGGGTGCCGTAGCCGGGTGAGGGTACGTCGAGTAATAAACTACTACAGGACCAAGGCGTGCAAATTATTACAAAAGTGTGTCTCAAAGAATCTTAAATACTAGAAAGAGATACCAATTGAGAAAACAAGTAAGAAAGAACATATCGTCAACGGTAATAGATACCACAACAGACCCAAGACCATATGCTAAGATTAACATTGCAGGGAAAGAAGTTTTTGGTCTACTAGATAGTGGAGCCAGTATAAGCATACTAGGTAAAGGCTGTATGGATTTTGTTAGAACAATAGACTCACCAATTTATTATTTTAGATCCGAGGTCAAAACTGCAGATGGTAAAAATCAGTCCATTGATGGGAAAATTCAAGCTCCAGTGGAGTACAAAGGTCATAGCCAGCTGATAACGTTCTACCTAGTCCCTAGTCTGGACCAAGAATTCTATTTAGGCGTTGACTTTTGGAAGTCGTTCCAGGTAGCACCTAGTATAATAAGCTCCATATCAGCGCCTCCTACATGTAAAACAGGCCGTAATGCTCCATCGAAATGTCAAATAACATATGGATCCCTTGGCTTCCTTCAATCCTTTTTACAATGCCGTGTTGACGAGATACGAAAACATTTTTCATGTTATGATAATATTTTTGTGCACTAAAAATTAATATAGGAAATTCGTAAATGCATAGATATTCTGGATATTTTTAATATTGAGTGAAAACTTCAAATACTTTCGGTGTATTTTATACTTGCTTTTGCCGCTTCAACTGATTCACATAAAATTGTAATAACGAAGTGTAATATTCTTTCAATATACATGCAGGAACACAAATGAAAATATTAAGTCAAAGTTAGCATTTATTAGTTCTTGAATCTCTCCATATTACACAAATTAAATAGCTTAGTATAAATATATATGTACAAGTAATAAAGCAAAAAGGCTTCATGAGAATGTAGGAAGGAACTAAGAGTATTCGAATCACATTAAGTATTTATAATGTCTGAGAAACAAAAGAAATTGGAAATTGCGAACATTGATTTGGTGGCTTTCTATAAATACTTCCACAACATCTAAACTATTGTTTATAATAAATGAACAGCAGAAATTCGGCTCCTTCGAAAAATAGTTCGGCAAGTTCGGGAACTTAGAAGGCAATGCTCCAAGCTGCAAAGCCCAAACTTTCCTGTCACCACCATATGGATATATCTTGACTATATCATCATCCCCGAAATGCAGGCAGCAGATAGTATTTGTATTTTTTGATATTACGAGATCATCTCGTGGGATGACCCGTAACCATTTTGACCAGTTTTTGAAAACGAAAAACATCTGACCTGACATATATGGTGTTCCTTGCGCGTTGGACTGACAAACTGGAGCACACCACACCACACCACATCGACGGCATCTGAAGACAAGAATAATAAAAAAGTAAATGTCTTCCATGTCTTCATATCACGACACTATAATTATTATTGAAATTGAAATCGCGAAGTTGTCAACAAATTTTCTTAATTTTTTAATTCAACACTATATATTAAAATATATTTGCAAATTGTATTCACCTTCTATTTATCACTAAAACACGCGAAAAATAAATTTTTATTGACCGAACTAAATCTATACCGACATATTGCTTTGTTTTCGCGGTTTTACTTTATGGTGAGGAAGCCAACCTCGCCTGCTGTTGTTTCGTGCATTACGGCCAGTTTTACATATAGGAGGCG
Source organism: Cheilosia scutellata (assembly GCA_955612985.1). Lineage (NCBI taxonomy): Eukaryota > Metazoa > Arthropoda > Insecta > Diptera > Syrphidae > Cheilosia > Cheilosia scutellata. Next base: position 57,162,473 of record OY015311.1, read on the forward strand.
CTGTCCATATCAACTTCAGGCATTTCAAATAATTTAGATACCTACTCACCAATTGTCTTTTGAGCAGCAGTCCAGGTTGGAAGCAGTCCAGTCGAAGTTCATCTGTTACACTCAACATGGGCTTTAGAGGAGCACGTCATCGATACCGGAGAGTCGGAACCTGTAAAGCAGCGTCACTACCTCGTTTCTCCAGCGATACAGTCACTTTTTTATGATGAAATCGACAGAATTTTTTTAACCAAAGATATAGTAGTATATGGTAGTAGTTTACAGGAATATATTGAAAGACTTAAAAACGTATTCGATAGACTGAAAACTACTTACTTAGATACTTAGATGGCGCTACAGTCCGGGGTGGACCTGGGCCTCAACCAACATGCCTCTCCAGTTAGCCCGATCTTTGGCTAACCGCCTCCAGTTGCGCACTCCAAGTTGGTTGAGGTCCCCTTCCACTTGTGCGCGCCACCTAAGGCGAGGTCTTCCTCTACTGCGTTGTCCCTCCGGGTTGGAATCGAAGACTCTTCGGGCCGGAGCGTTGGTGTCCATTCGCTCTACATGTCCTAGCCATCTTAGTCGACTGATACGCACTTTTCTGACCAGGTCTATGTCGCTGTACAGCTCGTAGAGTTCGCTGTTAAATCTTCTCCTCCAAAGCCCGTCAACGCAAACGGGACCGAAAATCACTCGAAGAATTTTGCGTTCGAAACGACCAAGAAGATCTTCATCCGCCTTTGTTAACGTCCATGCTTCTGCGCCATAGAGTAGGACTGGGATGATGAGGGTCTTATATAGAGTCTCCTTAGTGTTTCTTGACAAGGCCTTACTAGTCAGTTGCCTTCTTAGGCCAAAGAAACAGCGGTTGGCAAGTGTAACTCTTCGTTTGATTTCTGCTGTGGTGTCATTATCAGAGTTTATAGCGGAGCCGAGGTAGATAAAGTCCCTAACCACCTCAAAGTTATAGCTGTCTATCGTGACGTTCTGTCCGATTCGCCGATGTTGTGTGTCCCTTCTTGTTGACAGCATGTACTTTGTTTTGCCCTCATTCACCACTAAACCCATTTTTGCCGCTTCTGTGCTAATACTTGCAAACGCACCAGTAACAGCTCGCTGCGTTCTGCCAATTATGTCAATGTCGTCAGCGTATGCAAGTAGTTGCACAGACTTTTGGAAAATTGTGCCCCTGGTGTTGGCTTGCGAGTTTCGCACAATTTTCTCAAGTATGATGTTGAAAAAGTCACATGACAGCGCATCACCTTGTCTAAATCCTTTTTTGACATCAAAGGTCTCGGTGAGATTATTTCCGACCTTTACGGAGCAGCGAGCGTTCTCCATCGTCATTCTGCACAATCTGACAAGTTTGGCAGGGATGCCAAAACTAGACATGGCTCTGTATAGCTCGTCTCTATAAATGCTGTCATATGCGGCTTTAAAATCGATAAATAGATGGTGAGTATCGATTTGGACTTCTTGGGTTTTCTCCAGGATCTGCCGTAGTGTGAATATTTGGTCGGTTGTGGACTTACCGGGCCTAAAACCACACTGATAGGGACCAATCAGCTCGTTGACAAATGGTTTCAGGCGCTCACACAGTACAGCAGATATGATCTTATAGGCGATGTTGAGGAGACTGATGCCTCTATAATTGGCGCAGTTTAGAGGGTCTCCTTTCTTGTAGATCGGGCAAACGATGCTGAGGTTCCAATCATCAGGCATACTTTCCTCTGACCAAATTTTAGAAACAAGTTGGTGTATGCTCTCTACCAAGTCATCTCCCGCTGCCTTAAAAAGCTCGGCCGGTAAACCGTCCGGTCCTGCAGCTTTGTTGGACTTCAGCTTAGATATTGCTATCCTTACCTCATTTTGGTCAGGTGGACGGAAGTCTTGGCTTTCATCGCCCAGGTTGAATGGTTCATTCTGCCTGACAGCGGAATATGTGTCGTCTTCGCCGTTTAACAGTCTGCAGAAATGGTTTTTCCATGTCCTCAGCACCGACTGTGACTCCACTACAAGGTTTCCTTGTTCGTCTCTACAGGTCTCTGTTCGGGTCTTGTTCCCGTGACACGTTCTTTTTACCTTTTGGTAAAACTTCCGAACATTGTTCCTGGAGTAACACCTCTATACTGAAAACTACTAATTTATCTTTAAATCGACAAGTCCGAATTTCTAAAGGAGGAAGTCGAGTATGTAGGTCATCTCATTACAAGTAAAGGTTTACTCCCTATTGTAGAAAAGGTCAAATCAATTGACAAGTTACAAGAGCCTACGAATCCAAATACAGAACAGAAAGAAATTAATTATCCTAAAGAAATTGTATTTGATTATAATAACTTAACCTATGTATACGAAGAATTAAAATATTAATATGAACTAAGCATTAGTAAACATTGCATTTTCCAAAAAACTTGTAAACCATTGAAAAAAAGTAATACTGAAATAATAACGTTAGATGATGAAACAATTGTAATAAAAAAATGAGAATAAATTAAGTATAACCCAAACTTTTGATGAAAGAAAATTAAATGTAAACGGAAATATCCTTATCCATTTAAATAATTGTGAAATTAGAATTAAAGAATTTTATATGTCAAATCTTAAAGAATTCTTCCGCGAACGATTTTACTACCCTACAAATGAAAATATGCACAACTTTACTAATAAAATTACATTAGATGACATTGCAATAGAAAACATAAAAAATCTCAACAGGAGAATTTTAAAGTAAAGGAGGGAGAAGTTATGTATACGTCAGCATTTCAGGCAGATAAATAATGATGAAATACTGTCAGAGATAGCAATTGCCCTTCACGGGAAATATAATATAAAATTACATGCACTGCCTTCTGCAGTTGCATCCAAGATAGATATTACAAAAATTGTCAATTTGACAATTTTTATTAGAGATAGATAACTGGAAGAATTCTTATAGGTTGTGGGTTAAATACAAAAGTTCAAACGATGAGTTGTAATTCAGATTTAGAACGATACGGTTGGTCTTTCGTGTTCTTTGGTTTAATATTCAAGATAAAATAAAGACAAAAAAAAAAAAAAAAAAAAATTAATTTTGTTTATGGAACAACCTAAGAGAAATTAATTAAGTCGCGTGCTCGCAGCATTTCTATGCACACGTGTGAGCTTTTCCCGCTCGACACCATCCGAAGTTTATAAATTTTAATCAAAAAATTGTATAAGCCCTTTGGCGCAGATAAATCAATAATGATTTTAATCAAAAAAAATTCTATTAGTTCTTTGGCGCAGATAGTAAAGCATAAAGACGCTGAGAACCATGGTTCTCACTTTTTTGTTTCTTTAATTAATTAAATAATTAATAGAAAGTAAATTGACAACAAAAGTGGAAGTGCCGATATTGATACTGGCCAGCCAAAGGTCCCGCAAGAAGGTGCCCCGTTGCCCACGCAAATGACAAAACAGCAGCAACAGGTCGAAGGTAACTCGTTCCAAGAGTTACTGGCCGCCGAAGAAGAACCACCCCCACGAGGGGGAAGACGAAGAAGCTCAGCTCGATCGACTGATTAAGGCTTCTGTTATAGCTATCCGTAAAATGCATCCGTAAAAAAATTGTTTCACTTTTTTGGAGCACTTAAACTTAATCGTTGAACTCAATCTTGGTCTTAAAATGTTGCTTATGAATTATAAAACTAATTCGTCAAAAAAATTAAGCAATTGATCTTTAAATTTTCTAAAAAAAGAATTTCTTTATTTTTCCGTACGAAAAACTTTTTCTGTTCAACTTCTCAACCAGTTTCATGAAGTATTCCACTGAATTCTTATGATATGCTATGGCTAAATGTGTTCTGTTTCGTGTTTTTACGGATGGATTTTACTGATGGCTATAACTGCAGCCTAAGGAGGTCCCTAAAAAAAACAGAAGTTGCGCAAACAAAAACCAGCAGCGGAAACAACCGCAGCAAGCACAACAACAAAAGCAACAGCAATTGCAAATACAGCAACAACAGAAAAAGCAGCTGACACAAAAACAATAACAGAAGAAGCAAACAAGGAAAGAAAAGATTCCACCTTCCACCTATAAATGTAATTTATTTATACATTAAGTTAGTATTAGACGATATGTTGAATCAGCATACGTATGCTGAAAATTGTGTTCCAATCACAACATATCGCGTAAAAAATAAATTTCTGTTATCAAGTATGCACGATATGTTGTGATTGGAACACAATTTTCAGCATACGTATGCTGATTCAACATATCGTCTAATACTGGCTTTAGTGATAGCATTCGATTTTGTTGATTAGTGTAAGGATTTTTATATAAAAAGGCTAAACGCCGATAAACACATTATAAAGTGCAATAATATGGAGGAGTATAAAAAGGTACGCACCGCTCTGGAGAAAGCAGAGGCCGAATGCTTCACGTATACTCCAAAAGTCCAAAGGGAGAAGAGCTGCAAACGGTGCTGCTAGACGGACGAGCTCGAGAAGGAGCGCAAGAATTATGAGTGCGACGACCTCAAGTTCGTGGGGCTCAAGCCGTTTTCCTCGCCTGAGGAGAGGGGAGGTAGTCACAAATAACCATTCTTTTTTGTTCGACTAACCCCCGACAGTAAAATCGATAGTCTGAAAAGGATCAGATTCCTGTACTATGCAGTACGTTGGGAAAAAATAAAAAGGTCAGATCGTGTACTACAGTGTATGCGCTGCCAGAGGTTCAAGCACCCCGCAGCTAACTGTCATATGCAGTTCAGCTTCGTTAAGTGCAACAGGGACCACAAGCATGGTAAGTGTCAATTGGGAAGGGATAGAGTAGAGAATCGGGGTAACCAGTTTAACGACTGGTGGCGTCATAATATGATTGAGTACAAACTCGAGTTGTACGCGACGGATTTCCCGTCTTTCCCTAGAGAAGGTTCTTTCTTGGTCTTGGCGTTGACGAAAGACTAGAACTGGCAGAAACAGATCGACAAACGCGGAACTGTTTACGAACAGCCGAGTGATCACTACGGCTCGCCGTCGTAATACGGATCCCGAACAAACAAACGCAGCTGGGGGAGTACGACTAAGTGCGCTCTTTCGATTATCGAACACCACAATGGTCGCGTTTCTCCAGAGCTTTACAGCGTGATATATGTTCGAGTGAGATCAACCCACCGACAAACAGCAATTTCTTGCAAATGAACGTCGTCATCAAACGGACGAAGGAGCGGACAATCCCTGGGGTAGGATGTTCCACTGACGAAGAACAAACTTAGAAGTATCGAAAAGCGACAATCGATGCTTTATACAGGCATAAAAGTAGACTGCTCTCGAGGCTTAAACAGCTGCACAGACAGTTTACTGACAGGAACGATCCCGAGATGACACTGTCGATGATCAAAAACCTGAAAAAGTTGATAGTGGAGAATTACAGAAAATGTGTAAGTTTGTATTGGGACAATAAAATTCGGGCTATAAAATCCAGTAGCCCGAACCAATTCCCACAAACACATGAACTGTTCAGGCGGAAAGATCATACCGACATTTCATGTGTCCGAATCCCTCGGACGAACGAGAACAGACAGCTACTACTGACTGCTGGCATAAGTCCGGAAAGTGCAGACTCGGACGACGGTTATTACATAATCGAAGACCCGCAGGATAGAGTGGATTTGATGGGCGCTTTCTACAAAACCGTGTATGTTGAATAACCCTGTTCGCCGTAACTACGACCTGGAAGAGAGGGCCTTTCTGAACCACTTTTATCTGCGCACCGAACTTCAGAATTGGCGATCCGAGAACAACGGTTTCACCGTGTTTAATGACGAAAACTTTGAAAACGCCATAATCGCCGATGAAAGAACGTATTCGCAGTTGTTCGTGAGCAAAGATGAACTCTTTCAGACACTTAAAAATAGAAAGTCGGCGGGAGTTGAGGGTGTCCTAAACGTCGTATTAATACAACTGCCTCTAGAAGCGATTGAGATCTTTGCCACGCTATGTATAATGCATATTATCCAGCGCAAACAAAGCTGACAACGTGACTTCAAGCCAAAGGTCCAAATGAAGGTCCAAGTGTTGACCTCGACATCAAAATCCTGTTGCAGCGTGACTTCGATCAAATTAAGAGGTATTGAAATGATTGGAAATTGAAAATCAATTTCCAAAAATCGGAAACATTCTATTTAGAACTACACACATTGGCTAGGGCCTCTAGTGATACCCGAAGGAACTTGCGAAAATTAGCCATTATTGGACAAAATGGACAACCATTGGCGGTACGAAGCGTGGTCAGATATCTTGGCATCTGGCTCGACCAGTATCTATATTTTGACAAACATATAGATGCTTGTCATACTGGGGCCAAGAGAGCTTAAGGCTTTCTTTTTTCCCAATTCAGTATAATAATAATATTGTATTTGAATTCTCCTTATATTTGATTGCATTTTCAATGAAATGAATAATGAATAATTTTATTTAGGCGTTTATGAAATAATAGGGGTAGCAGACAGCACGACTATTATTAAATTGTTCTATATTTGTAATACCAAGTTTGACTAAAATTACGAGTTCGAACTTTTTTGCGAAACCAATACCAATACTTGATCTTATAGGACCAAGTAAATGTAGGTACTAAATAACCCCTTTATAAAAATGGTTGTATGTATTTCAAACAAATACTGTATCCAAGTGAAATATATGATATATATACATAAATACAGTAATACATAAATATGTGTACATATATACACATATGTATATATATATATTGTATGCAAGTATATAATAAAGAAAATACTATAACATATATTTCTATAACAAAATAAGTAAACAACTACAATCTAAACCAATGCCGTATATGTACACATAGATGTATTGTATACCCTGTACCAAAGTAAATATATTGCATAATGGAACTTTTAAGATCAATTTTAAGACTGAAGCATTTGAGATGTACTGACTGAATTGGTTAGTATCAACTATTTATCCCTTCAACCAAGATCATATTCTTTTAGATGTGAATATTTTTTTTTTCTTTTGAGAAGCATATTTTTTTATAAGTGTAATTTGTTTCTAGATATTGATCCAAAATGGCTGATGAGGAGGATCCGTGGGGCTTTGATGAGGGAGGTGATAGCGAACAGTTAGCTTCTCAGGAGGTTTTACCTGCGGGGGCAGCACCGGACGATTCCGGCGAAAAGAAGGGCGCCGATGACATTGCTAAGGCTGAAGAAGAGCAAGCTCCGCTTCCTCCTCCTCCAGAAGACGATGGTTACAGAAAACCAGTTCAGTTGTACAAACACTGGGTCAGGTACTTATAAAATAGTACTCTTTCCGAATTTACTTATGACAACATTATTTTTAAGGCCCAAATTCCTCCAGTATAAGTACATGTACAACTACAGAACCAATTATTATAACGATGTTATTGATTATCTGGACAAGAAACAAGTAGGAGTTGATAGGGATATTCCAAGGCCACAAACTTGGGCTGAAAGAGTACTCCGCACAAATAGTACCAGGTACCTTTAAAATTAAAATGTTCAGTAGGTTAATAAAACTATTTCCTAATTCATTCCATGTCAGTGGTAGGTCATCAAGTCGGTATTCAACATCGGACAAGAAGGATAAACATTTGATTCAAACTTTAGCAGCATCTATTAGAACTTATAATTATCATACTAGGGCTTATATAAATCAAAAATACTCACATGTATTATAAATTAAAATAATCTATGATTCTGAGCATATGAAATGAACAATTTACATTTCATTTGACAATTTTTTCAGTTATGACATTCTGTCGGGAAAAATAATTGTTCTAAAATTGTTAATTTTGACTATTTTGGTTATAATAAAGCAAAATCCTTATTATTTAGCATGAATAATAACAAATTAAAAGAAACGTCTTTTTTATATCAAAAATGGACACAAATTGTAGTTTATCTATTTATAACTGCATGGAGTAATGCCAGTTGTACTTTTGCGAAATATGTACTATGCAATATTAAGTTTCATTAGCGAATTCAGAAGGTTGTGAGTACAGCTTTTAGTATGTTCCTCATGTACTAAAATCTGCTTGCACCTGTGCTAATTTATTGAAACCATTAAAAGTATACAGGTGGATCAATAAGAAATTAAAATACATATGCGAATATACGGTTTGGTACATAAATTTTTAAATAGAAAGTAACACATAAACGAAAGATTTTATCGAATGTATATATCTAACAAAAACAGATATATAGCACATAATATTTATTCAGAGTAAACATACTAAACATGTGATATGTTTAAGTTATAAATACTTTTTTGTATAACAATATTGGGTACATTCGTTCCCGAAGAAATTATAAGCTTTTAGTATTTAATTGAAACTGGGTAGTTTAAGTTCATTCGCCTATTTTTAGAGAAATAATAGTGAGTGTGCTCTCAAGTATAAATACCTAAAAATAGAATAAAAAAAAAAAACAGTTAATCAGAAGACTATTACAAGAAAATACAGTGGTCTTTTAAAATATTGGAGGATAATAATTTTAGTGTATCCCTACAAACCTATATTTTATAGGGGAAACAAGAGATAAACACATTAAACGTTGATTATTTACCGTGTTTGGAAACGAATGGAATGAAAAGTGTTTGTGTTCAATGCTGGCAGTTGTGTGCATATGCCCTAGTTAGTTGATCATGTTGCACAAATCTGTGATGTAACCCCGCACATAGCTGTTTAAACTGTTTAAATAAAATAAATCAGTGGCTGTTCCGCCCACAGACTGATGAAACTGGGTCCGATGACGTACATAAATGTCAATATTATGTACTGAATTTATTTGCTCCAATGTATCTATTCGCAATACGTGACGTAACCATTTTTTTCGAAGATCCTAGATTCTTGACCTTTTGGGCCAAGAAAAGAAAGAAAATTGTGTCAATATGCAAAATATGACCCTATTTTGATCAGCCATAGTATTAGAGAGGTAGCAACTAAACATGAGAAAACGTACATTGTGATAGCAATTGTAGGTAGGTACACTCAATTTAAATTCTTTCTTGCGGAAGTGCTGAAAACAAACGAGAACAATTTCTTTAAATGTTGGATATTATTGGAAACTATAGCGATACTCATAAGGCACATTTAAAATCAATAAGACATTTTTTTTTATTTAAAAATGTGTTTAGGTTTTTTGCATGTTTATAATATACTTATATTTTATATTTTTCCTCCGCATATTGCAAAAAATCCCACAATTTTTGAACAGTTATTTTTTGACAAAGCCAAGAAAATAATATAGGCCCTAGTTATAGCTATCATTGAAATGCATCATTGAAAATTTTGTTTTCCGATTTTAAGACGAATAATCAAACAATATTGGCTTTAGTTGGTATCAAGATAAAGCTAATCAATTGTAGAATTTTTTTACGAAAGAAATTACTTAATTCTGATTACAAATTTTCTTTAAATCCAATTTTATTATTTCACTGATCGGAATCGATTTCAATGAACAGCTGATTCTCGTTTCTCTAATTTGGAACCCAATCGTTTCACTGATGTGTTCGATTTTCATTCTATTCTCAGCTGTCAGTTTTGCTTTCAATGATCAACTCTAACCTCAAAACCTAGTCTTGTTTGTTGAAAACTTGAAAAGTCACTGACAGGTACTTCCACTGACAGGAATTTTTCACTGTTTGCTATAACCAACTTGCCAAAAATATGAAACCACCATTCCACTGATTTGTTCCAATGAAAGCTATAACTAGGGCCTTAACATTTTAAATATGAGCGACTGGAGATACACTAATTTTGAACAAAATACACGTGCAGAATTTATTGCGCAGCAGGATTAGAATACACCTGTTCTTATGTGGTGAAACAAATGTAAATTCTGCAGCCACCGCAGCACTGCAACATGTCTCTATTTCTAAATCTATTCTATAGCAACGCAGTGAATTAAATTAAAAAGACTTGGCAGCATCGAATTTTTAAATTCAGCTACTGATGCATGCATACGAGGAAAATTGAGACGGGAATTATTTGTCGTCTGTGTTTCACTCACGTATTTTTCCCCGCATTGACAGCAACCGCTGCAAATTGAATTCTGCACATCTGTTAAATCTGCAGTACTGCATGCAGTGAAGCATTCAGAATTTCTGCACCTGTGTTTTGGGCATTACTCCGAGATTAGGATTAACCTCGTATAAATCTCGAGATTTATCATACAAAAATATTAATCTCATAAAAAGGAGATTAAAAATTAATCTCCTAAACTGACCAGGCTTACATGTAGAACTCAGTCTCTGAACACACTCTCCACAGGTCGAGATGTCTAAAATTAAAAACAACCAGAGCTGCATTTGACATTTATGTCATTGGTGAGCAAAAGAAAATAAATAGTTTTTTTTTCGGTACCTATACCTACGGTGACCATATTTGTCAAAGGAAAATAAAGGACAATAATTTTTCTACTTACAAACTGTAGGTATTTCATAAAAAAAATTAATAATAATAAGATAGCAAAAAACATGAACATTACTAATACATAGTACATATAGTTCTATAAAAAAAATATTGGATTGTCATTCACTTATATAGCCGTATATATTAGCAACTAACCAACCAGGAACTGTCAATAAGCAATACGGAAAGCCTGTCATTTTTAGCACAAAACTCGTATTGAGAATTGATTACTTCCAGAAAAGAGGAATGGTGAAACCGTGAGTTTCACAGATGGATCCATCGGGGATGGCGCAGCCCGTCACATTAGCCTCGGGAAACACACTTCAGTATACCAGGCTGAGATGATTGCTTTGTTGCATGCGTTGGACTACTTGCTTGAGAGTCAGGTGGAAGGAAGAAATATCCTTATAGCACTGGACAATCAGGCGGTGACTAGATGCATGGATCAGACAACCATCACAACATTATTGGCACTGGAATGTGTATTCAAGCTCAATAAGTGTTCATCTAAAAATCAGGTAATACTGCCTTGGGTACGAGGACAAATAGGGATCGACGGCAACGAAAAGGCGGACTCCTTTGCAAAACAGGAAAGTTGCTGGGACCAGAACCATTCTCTTCAATTGGTAGAGGAATGGTAGAACACCTGATTCACAAGTAGATCACGGCAAAGCATTTGAGAAGGTGGTCAACCGTGAAACAGTGAAACAATGTATAGACAAGCTAAAATGGCAATAAAATGGCCGACCTACTCCACTCAAGGAAGGGTTCTAAGCATGAGTCGAGGAACATTGAAATTGGTGGTGGGTTTAACTACAGGTCATGGTAATTTCTGGTATAATTTAAGGAAGATGTGACTTAGAGAGGATGATACTTGTAAGCTATGCCTGGAGGAATCTGAGGCAGCGGCACAGCTTTGAGCGCTCCCTTTTATCGAGCAACGATATCGGTGAGGCGCTTCAAAGCAATTTCGCAATAAATCGTATTTTATTATTTTATTTGCTACGGAAATTATGTATGTCTCATACAATATACTTTAGTTTACTTTTAAGCTCTACTTGCTGCAAACATATATTTTTGTATCGACATTTTGCATGCAAATTCAACGAATATCTACCTGGGTAGATACTGTCCATGTAAGACAGAAAAAAGACAAAACTTAAAAAATAGTAAGAAAGGACCTTCTCACAAAATTTTTTTCATAATTACCTTCAATAAAACAATAATTTAGTCACTGATTCGAAATTGCATTAACATTTAATAAAAAACCGAAGATATTTAGAGTTGAAAATTCAAATGTGTACCCGGGTATATACTGTCCATGTGAGGGTTAAACAGATTTCACATAAACAGTCAATCGCATGAAAAATATTAATTTTCCGATACAACCTTTTCCCCTTTTGGAGTTCGAATTTCTCCAAATCGCTTCTAGTGCTTATTTTGGCCATACAAGGAATTTTGTTTCAAAATATTTGCTTCCTAGTTCTTACCGTTTGGGTTGGGCGTTGATAAGTCAGGACAAATTTATATGATATCGAAAAGTCGTACGCCATTTAAAAATAAGCCTGTTTTTTCTGAGAAATAAATGGTATGCAATTTTTTTGTCAGTTTTTAAAGGACGGTTTCAAAAATAAAGGACAAAATCCGTCCTTTATTGAAAATAAAAAAATACAGGACAGAGGTTAAAAAGAAAGGACTGTCCTTTTAAATAAAGGACGGATGGTCAGCGTACCTATACCTAATAGCGACTTATTGCCAATGCAACATTTCACTTACTTTCAAGGGCACGGGCTAATATTTTGTATTTAAACCTTCTTTTTACTGACTTATCACATTTTATTTCTTACAAAAACCGCATAAACAGTAAGATACGTATGGGAGGCATGATGCCCCCCTGCAACCCCCTGCTTGTTGTCACTGTAGGATTTGGAGTGGGTGCAAGGTTGGGTCTATGCAAAGTTTTTATTATTTTGTTTGCTTAATTTGACCGCCAAAAACTATGCGTTTTTTTATTATTTTATATCTCCGGTATTTATGATCCTATTTTGATGAAACTTCTTTTATAAGTTAACTGCTCATTTAGGGAATATACAAAAATTAATTTTACATAAATTGGACACTCCATTCCTGAATTTTGGTAGTATTTTATATGGTAAAATAAATAAAATAAATAGGCGGCGCAACAGGCGGTAGACACCCAAGGCCTAGCTTCTCGCAACCATTCGTTTTGTGTGAGTTTCTATTTTTGGAACGAATGGAAGGGACCTACAATTTTATGCCGAGTCCAAACGGCTGAATTGAGAAGCTTTTTCAGGACAGTCATACTCTCGGATGTTTGTCAGACGTTCGCGAGAGGTGGCGCAGTAGAAAAAACCTTAAGATGTAAATTTGTGTTTTTCCGGGGATCGAACCTGGGATCACTCGCACAGTAGTCCAGCACTCTAACCACTGCGCTACTGCGCCCACAATAAATTCTTGATAGGAAGAGTATGATACATTTTATATGGTATTTTTTTTTATTTTTGAACTTTGGGGGCGTGCCACGCCCAAACGGTAAGATACCGCCAACTTTTTTTTGCATATTTGAGCTCAGCGCATTAAAGTCAATCGGAATAAACAAAACAAAATATTTTTTTTCGAATGGATAGTAAAGTAAAATCTAACCAATAAATTTGCTTACAGCCGTATTTATAAACGTGTCGTAGAGGTTGCTTAACTTTACGCACCCTCTAAAATGCACTTACGCAGGAAAACCTTATTTATAAACAATTTTCGAGTTTAAGCAACGTAGCTTTGAGGCCGCGTAACTTAAACACACAAATTTACGTTTAGAGGCTGCGTAGAGCTTGCGTAAATTTGTTTTTCTTTGCAAATATCATTTTTGGGGTGGAATCGTGAATAGTGATTACAAAATTTGCAAATGTTGCACTATGTTCATTTTGTTTCGAGTATTATTTTAAATCGGCCTCTGTCTTCACTGGGTGGTTGGGTGTGTATGAATTGGGCAGGCATTGATTGGCATTAAATTGGCAATGTCCAGTGTTTTAACTTTCTCACACACTTCAATTGTGCTTATTTTACCTCCCCGTGGTAACCACCGGGTACTGTTCTCGCCCACCTGAGGTTGACTTGCTAAACTTATAAGCGCAAGTGTTGAACATGAAAGAAATATTAACTCTATAATGCTCTGTCGGAATTGACTGTCTGCTCGAGTCTCAGAGGTCTAACATGAGACCCACAGAATGAGGACGTACGGCGGATGAATTTAAATAATTAAATCAACGGTGACGTCAACGGTCAACTTGGCAAATACCTTAATGGGCTACTTCGACTTATTTGGAGCTAAGGTCATTAGGCTTTTTCAGCATTAGTCAGGATGTTGAAATAGAGGAGGTGCCGAGTAAGCCCTTTATGGGCCAACGGCAGCGCTCATATCCCCGTAGTGGGTTACTGACTCCGGGAAATCAAGCCCCTTTTGTCCAAGGGGTCCAGCAAAGGACCTGGCCCTCCAGGTTGGGGGTTGTGCGTCGGGGTAACTTCCCTACCACGAAAAAACCAGGCAGTTCCGAAACAACGACAAGCCTCAGATATGGATGATCTAAATGTTAACAACCCCAGCAAACGAAATAAGGACAACGAGCTTCGGATCTGCACGTGGAATGACCGGACCTTAAACAGACCGCGTGCAGCCGAACAACTTGTGGAGACCCTGGATAGGTACAAAGCCGACATTACGGCCATCCAGGAAGTGCGATGGGATGGAGAAGGCACAAGAAAGATGAAAAGTTGTGACATCTAATACGGCGAGTGCCGCAGAGAGCAGAGTCAGCGGCTATTTGGATGTGGATTTGTGATTAGAGGATCAGGGCCAAATTTTAAAATATCACGCTGATATGTGCTCACGCCCCGACCGACGAGAAAGACGACACAGCCAAAGAAGCATTCTACGATCTTCTTGAGAAGACGTATGATAAATACCCGAAGTACGACGTCAAGATAGTTCTTGGCGACTTTAACGCCAAAATCGGAAATGAGGACATCTTTGTATCTACAGTCGGAAAGCACAGTCTGCACGACAACACCTCCGGAAACGGACTCAGGCTAATCGACTTTGCGGCGGGGCGAAATGCCATCATTGTCAGCACACGATTCCCACACCTCAACATACACAAGGGGACTTGGCGGTCTCCAGATCAACAAACCGTCAATCAAATTGATCATGTTGCGATTTAAGCAAGTCACTCCTCCAGTATTTTAGATGTTCTAACTTTCCGAGCGGATCACTCCCTTGTTGTAGCCAAGGTACGTATGCGGATATTTCAGACACCACAACAACGAGGAAATACTGTGAGGAGATTTAACTTTGAACGGCTACAAACGCAACAAACCGCCAGAACTTTTGCCGATCGCGTCTCCCTCAACCTATCGAGAAGTCCTGTGAAGGACGAGAACAGCTCGTGAGCTCTACGAGCAAAAAAGGAGGGAAGAACATCGGCTTCTCCGGAGGAAAAAGAAAGATCATGAGAAGCACGCGATCGAGGAAATAGAGAGGTGCAACTCCAGGAACAATGTTCGGAAGTTTTACCAAAAGGTAAAAAGAACGTGTCACCGGAACAAGATCCGAACAGAGGCCTGTAGAGACGAACAAGGAAACCTTGTAGTGGAGTCACAGTCAGTGCTAAGGACATGGAAAAACCAATTCAGTAGACTGCTAAACGGCGATAACGACACAAATTCCGATGTCAGGCAGAATGATGAATGAACCATTCAACCTGGGCGATGAAAGCCAAGATTTCCGTCCACCTGACCAAAATGAAATGAGGAAAGTAATATCTAAGCTGAAGTCCAACAAGGCTGCTGGGCCGGACTTAACTGCCGAGCTCTTCAAGGCAGTGGGAGATGGCTTGGTAGAGTGCATACACCAACTTGTCTCCACGATTTGGTCAGAGGAAAGTATGCCTGATGAATGGAGCCTCAGCATTGTTTGCCCTATCCATAAGATCCTTCTAAACTGCGCCAATCGATACCCACCACCTGTTTATGGACTTTAAGGCCGCATATGACAGTATTTATAGAGACGAGGGCAAGGTTTTACTTTACTGCCAATTCAAAAATAACGGTTTTTTTATACGATTCAATTGACTGCATGCAAATCTGAAAATAAAATTTGGTTTGGGCGTTGCACGCCCAAAAAGTTTCAAAAATACCACATGAAATACATAGTATAGCCCGTCCCAAAGCAAAAGAAAGATCCCAATGTGCGCAGTAGCAATTTATTTAAGGGATATTTTTTCTGTGAAGGTATTTTCGATCGCATGAAATAGTTAATGCTTTTCGCTACTTTATCTTTTTTGCACCGATATTGGAAAACGTAATTGCTTTATTTTTGATACGTATTTTAACTGTCATCGAGTTTCTTCAATTATTGCATGCACAAAGTAAAACATTACAACCAAGAAAATTAAGAAATCATGAAAAATAGCATTATGGGCGGGCGGTTATCATCAACGTTTTCAAACATGAGATGAAAAAGGCACAAAGTATACCGAAAATTCTGTTTCAACCCTTATTAATATTGGGTTTTACGCTGTTATAATAAAGTTACTCAAAACTCTGGCTTTCATTACTAAAGATATATTTGAGAAGTGCAACACCAAGCAAATTTCCCTTTTCTTTGGGGTGGGTAAATGTGTATCTTTGGCATACGCCAACGACGGTGCTGTGTGGACCCTCGATAGAGAGAGATATCTTCGCAAGTAGGGGTATGTTTGTTGTTTGCAATGCGCACATATTTTTTTTAGCCGTAGTTCTGGTTAGAAAGAGTTTTTTGGTTGTCGCAAAGAGAATAATGTTGCATCAGCAACTCTATTGCACAATGGTAACTCTAGTTTACCTACAATTTATGACATTTCTTGTCCCTTCATAATTATCACTGTTTTGCTTTGCTGTTAATATTAAACCTCATGGTTAACCCCGCATTCTGAAGTCTGCCTTCCGCTTACCAAGGTCGAGGTTGTCCAATTTCTTTGTACATTTTATATCTACGAATATTGAATTAAATTTGTATTTTATTTGAAACGAGTCTTTCAATTTTGAATCGTTGGAAACTCAACATTGTGGTGACGAGTATTGGTGAAGTACCTACAAGTGGAAGCATTGCTATCACAGCAGCAATCTTGGATGAGACAAATCTTTGAGTCCAACAAAGCATTTATGGCGAAGGTTTTGCAGAACAGTGTGAGAGCTACATCATCGTCAGTCCCATCATTTCGCCAGTTTAATTCCGAAAAGTAAAGTACCTTTTTCAGCTGCAACAGCATTATACGGCAAATTCCCTGGAAGATGATAACCTTCGGAAGTCACATTTTCTGTCAGAGTGCGGTCCAGATGTCTACGAGTTACAAAGGAAGCTTTTCGAAACAGAGGCTTCGCGCCGTAAATTTCTTCGCACACAAATTTTTCCCAGCCAGTCCTATGCGGAGTGGATCGCAGACTTAAGAGGAGTAGCAAGGAGCTGTGCGTTTCTTGCGGTAAAGAAGGTTGCAATCAGTCGTATGCAGACATGATAATACGCGATATGATAGTGTTTCACATTCCACATGATGCAGTCCGCAACGCATCTACACAAAAAAAATCCTAAACTGGAAGAGGTTGAAGATACTGCCACCGCCTATTAGTTCACTCAACTCGTGAAATTCTAAAAGACAATGGGAAATCATTTTCTTCTGCTGAGATTAACTTAGTTAATACAACCAATAAGTTCAAGAAAACTCATGATAGTCAAGCAACAAGGTCTTGTGCAGGCTCTACTATATACCACGATTGAAGCGACTGTCGTCATCTGGATTCAGTGTGTGATCTCTGCGGTAAGAGGGGTCACGTCAAAAACGTAAGTTTATCAGCAGCACAGCGAGCCGAAGGTGGTACTTCATTCAATAGGAAGAATCAGAAATATAGGCGATCAAAGTCACGGAGCCGGTCTGGAAAGAAACATAGCACAGAGAATCGCAAAAAAGAACATGAATCGGCACACTCAGTTCATCAGCTGGTGGAAGGAACCTCAGAGCATACAAAATTGGAAAAGAAAGCTCACTTTTCATTCTCAGATGAAGTTTCGTCAGCCTGGCAGATGGAGCGAGGGGGGCGCAAGATTTTAATACGATTAGACATAAATCAAACCCCATATACTTTTCAATTGGACACAGGTGCTACTTCTTCGCTTATTGGGCTGGAGAGTTTTCGATCGATCAACGGTTTAACTGTCGGCATGTATTTTAAGTACCGGCCAGTGTCTTTTGCTCAACAAGCC
Organism: Cheilosia scutellata; assembly: GCA_955612985.1. Taxonomy (NCBI): domain Eukaryota; kingdom Metazoa; phylum Arthropoda; class Insecta; order Diptera; family Syrphidae; genus Cheilosia; species Cheilosia scutellata. The sequence goes on from OY015311.1 coordinate 57,180,187, forward strand.
GCTGTTAAAAATTAGATTGAGAGCCCGAAAAAATTAGTTATTTTGCGGGCCGTTGAAACCAGTCAGTGGGCAGCCCGCATAGTAGTTGTCCAGAAGCAAAATAGAGATCTTCGACTTTGCGGTGATTTCAAGGTCACCATATAAGCCCGCAGTTGGAAATAGATAGACATCCAGTTCCCCGGATCCAATGCATCCAAGCGCTTGTGTGTCATCAATACGCACCTTGGATTGTTCGAATATCAACGAGAAGCCCATCGCGTTTGCTTCAAAAACGCTTACGGAAACGCAAAAAGGGTGTAGCCAGATAGAGAAAGAGGCACTTCCAATCATTTAAGAAGGTATGAAAAAGTTCCACCAATACCTATACGGCCGACAGTTCGAGTTAATTACGGACCATCAACCTTTGGTCACGATTTTCAGCCCGAATAAAAAACTACCTGTCATGACCATGCATCGCTTGCTACGCTGATGAGCTACACATACACGATTCGCTACAGACCTACGAAATCGCATGGAAATGCGGACAGTTTGTCTCATTTACCTCATTGACTAGACGAGGAACTTCAAAAGACTCATTGATTTTGGAGAGTCCGAAGTTGGTTTTGGTTAACCTGGCTTTCTGAATTCTGTCTTCCGCTTACCAAGAGGTTATCCAATTTCTTAGTACATTTTATTTCTTCGAATATTGAATTAAATTTGTATTTTATTTGAAACGAGTCTTTCAATTTGGAAATGTGAAGAGACCTGCCCAAGAAATTTTCACTTAAGTTAAGACGGACTATACCGAAATTTCAAGAACGGAGTGTCCAATTTTTCTAACATTTATATTTTTATATTACCTAACTGAATGTGCAGTTAACTTATAAAAAAAGTTTCATCAAAGTCGGATCATAATGACTGAAGATATGAGGTAAGTTTTTTATGAGAACATTTAATATTAAAAAATTAATATTGGAAAAATTTGACACTCTATTCCCAAAATGTTGGTATGTACTATTTTATATGGTGTTTTTTGAACTTGAAGGCGTTCTACACCCAAACGGTAAGAGAACGCCAGATTTGAGCTCAGCGCATTAAAGCCAATCGGAATAACAAAAAATGTTTTTTTGTTTTTGGAATGGGCAGTAAAGTGAAATCTAGCTGGAATTATATAGAGCCATGTCTAGTTTTGTCATCCCTGCCAAACTCGTGCAGAATGATTATGGAGAACGCTCGCTGCTCCGTAAGGCCTAGGCCACGCACTGAGCGGCAAGCGGCAGAGCGGCAAAACTCTGAGCGGCAAAAAATATTTCAAACATATGAAATTGTATGGGTGTGGCCACGCGGTCGCTGAGCGGCAAGCGACGTTTCTGAGCGGCAGAGCGGCGTCGCTCAGCTTTCAATTCTGTTCTATTATTTTAGTGTAGTGCTGAGCGGCAAGAAATCGTTTATATCTCGAGTTTGGCAACACCAAATTGTATGATTCTTTTTTTGCTGGAAAGGTATTATGTATAAGTATTGTATGTAAGAAATAGGACAAAGGGGCGTGGCACCTCCCATACAAAAACCATGGTATATCTCAAAAACCACAAAACCGATTGAGCTAAAATTTTAAGAAATTCTTTGTTTTTAGCACAATGGCTATTTTATTAAGTTTGGTCAAAATCGGACAAAGGGGCGTAGCTCCGCCAGTACAAAAAATCATTCAAAATCGTATATCTCGAAAACCACCAAATCGATCGAGATCAAACTTATAGATGACCTTAGGTATTGGTCCTGGAGTGCTCCTGTGAAGATTGGTCAAAATTTGACAAAGGGGCATGGCATCTCCCATACAAAACAAACATTCTATATCTTATACCTCCTATACAAAAAATATCTTCTATGGGAATTGCCGCTTAATAAATGGCCACTTGCCGCTTATGATTGCCGCTCAGATTTTTGCCGCTCTGCCACTTTGTCGCTTGCCGCTCAGTGCGTGGCCTAGGCCAAAAGGTAGGAAACAATCTCACGGAGACCTTTGATGTCAAAAAAAAAATTTTGACAAGGTAATGCGCTGTCACTATTTCTACATCATTCTTGAGAAAATTGTCCGAAACTCGCAAGCCAACACAAGGTGCACAATTTTCCAAAAGTCTGTCCAATTACTTGCGACATTATTGGTAGAACACAGCGAGCTGTCACAGGTGCGTTTGCAAGTATTAGTACAGAGGCGGCAAAAATGGGCTCAGTGGTGAATGGGTCAGAGGGCAAAACAAAATATATGCTGTCAGCAAGAAGGAACTCACAACATCGACGAATCGGAGAGAAAGTCACGATAGACAGCTATAACTTTGAGGTAGTTCGGGACTTTGTCTACCTCGGCTCCGCTATTAACTCTGAAAATGACATCACATCAGAAATCACGCGAAGAATTACACTTGCTAACGGCTGTTACTTCGGCCTAAGACGGCAATTGATTAGTAAGGCCTTGTCGAGAAACACCATTAGACTCTATATAAGACATTCATCACCCCAGTATTTATTAAAGGCGGATGAAGATCTCCTTGGTCGCTTTGATCGCAAAATTCTTCGAGTGATTTTGGGTCCCGTTTGCGTTGACGCGCTTTGGAGGAGGAGATTTAACAACGAACTCTACGAGCTGTACAGCAACATCGACCTGATCAGAAAAGTACCCATCAGTCGTCTAAGATGGCTAGGACATGCAGAGCGATTGGACACCAACGCTCCGGCCCGAAGAGTCTTCGATTCCAACCTGAAGGGACAACGCAGTAGAGGAAGACTTCGCCTTGGGTGGAGTGCACAAGTGAAAAGGGGACCTCAACCAACTTGGAGTGCGCAACTGGAGGCGGTTAGCCAAAGATCGTGCTAACTGGAGAGGCGTGTTGGTTGAGGCCCAGGCCCACCCCGGACTGTAGCTTCACCTAAGTAAGTAAGTACATAAGTAAGTATTTTGGCCTTTTTCATTCCGGGCCATACATAGTTTGACGAATCTGAGAACAAGATTAGTGTTTCCACCCTTATCAATATATATGTTTATGTTATATTATGTTATATGTTAAATTTTAATATTTTGCATTTTTATAATGTTATTTACATATTTAATTATTTTATTTATTTATTTCATTGATAGAATCATTAGCAATGGCTGGAAGACCACGGAGAACTCGTATATATGGTGCAAATTACAATATTGGAGAGAGTTACTACAAGTCAACATTGGACAACTTAGATCGGAAGCAGTTTGGAAGGTAGGCATTTTAGGAAAAACATTTTGTACCTGTCAAAGTTCAAATTCTATATAAATTGAAATCGCAGTTCCTTTTTCAATTCAGACTCTGTTTAAGTATTTCTACCTTTGCATAGTCCAAATAGTTAAAACTCATATGATAAAGAAAGTTGAGTTCTTATTTTCTTGTTTATTTTTATCGAAAAAGGTGAGCCTTTAAAACTAACTTAAAAAAAGGAATAATTTCGATAAGTTATTGTTGGCATCAGTTATAGACTATAGTAGTAGGTACCTATAGAGTTACTTAAGATCAAGTGACCCAGCTTTAACTCACCCTTATACTGAATTTATTTGATTATGAGATGTAGTTATCTCCTATATAATAAGGGTATTCATGCAACGTCGTAAGTTTACCATTTGCGTAAAATGGTAAGTTTACGACAAACGTTTCATGAACGTCCCAATTTGCTGTTTCTGGTAAATGGTGGTAAACCAATTAGTCCGGGAGGCAGGGACTTTTTGACCTACTCATCGCATGCCGGCTGATTTTAATGGACATAACAGATACTATGTAGAGAATGACGAAACCGAACGTCAGTTGTTTCGGTAGCGGTGGGTGCGGCTGTGGGAGGGTGTGGAACTTGTCGAAAAAAAACAATTTTTAAACTCATTTTATGCCGACTGATTTTTTTTAAAATAAATTATTGACGTCATGTAGTGTTGAAAAAACATAGTCAGTCGCGTCGTGGAGGGATTATACGTCAGCTGGTCGAATGAACTTGCAAAAAAAAAATTAATAATAATACGGGGAATAAAGATATTCACTTCGGAAAAATTAGGGGAAAGCTGGATTTTTGCATGAATCTTCCTTTTGTGGTTCTAAACAATATCCCAAAAGTACTTAGCGATGCATGTGCCGCTAAAAATGTTACGCGGGGTCAAAGTCATGAAAAACAGTTTTTCGTGAATACCTCGTTATCAGATACTTTTATCGGAAAATAGTGTATTTCGAATTTGTAGCTTAGGAAATTGCCTACAAAAATGATCATATTATTTTTTTTCGTAAGACTAGGTAACGGTTTTCGAGAAAATTTGATTTAAAAAGTTGAAACATACGTGCGCGCGTCCAGATTTTACTTTACTTTATGTTTGGGCGCTGCACGCCCCTAAAGTTTCAAAAATACCATATAAAATAGTACCAAAATTTCAGGAATGGAGCGACAAATCTTTCCAAAGTTATTTCTTTTATTATAACTATGTGTTAACTAATAAAAAAAGTTTTATCAAAATCGGATCTAAACACCGGCGATATAAAATAATTATTCAAAAATTCAGTGTTCAAATTTTAATTACCTCATTATTACTAATTACCTCGTGCCTGACGTCTATATGTTTGGTGCGTCTATGGAATTCGGGGTTTCGAATTAACTTCATCCCACTTTGGTTATCCACGAATAGTTTCGGCACGACCATAACAGATGAAGATAAACCTGCCATCAACTCGCTCATCCAACTTAGCTGCTTAACAGTATGACACGCTGCAATCCTGCAATATATTCGGACTCAGTCGTAGACAAAGCCACAACTTGCTGCCTTTGCGAACACCAAGCAAGTGTCCGGATCCTCTCTGTAAAATATAACCAGAAGTAGATTTTCGAGTTATTAAATCACCTGCATAATCTGCATCGCTATATGCGAACGTCTGCGCGTTGACATCTATTGAATCAAATATGAGACCATACTCCTTAGTCCCTTTTAGATATCTCAATATTCTCTTCACCGCGTTCCAATGCATCTTCGTGTGATTCTCGAGATACCTGCTTACATTACCAACCGCAAAAGAAATATCTGGCCTCGTACGTGCGTCGTACCAATTGCCAGGTACATCAAACTACCAACCACCTCTCTATAGGGCACGTTCTCCAATAGTGTTGCTGCACTTTCCGCATTGCTCTTGTTATTTAAAGATGAACTCACGTCGCATGGCGTCGACACTGCACTTGATTCCGCCATGTTAAACTTTTCCAATATTCGTTTGGTGTATGTTGACTGATTAACAAAAATTGGTAATGTTCCAACTCGATGAATTCCAAGGTAGCATTGAGCGTCTCCAAAAGTTATTGCAAAATGCTTTCTTGAGTATTTCAGCAGCTCAATAGTGCGCACTGCTCGTCGGCAGCAGCAACTAGCCCATCATCTATATAGATTGCCAAGATGACCTTTTTGTTGCCTTAGTGACTGGGGAAAACACAGGAATCAGCCTTGTTAACTTTAAAACCGTACAGCTTCAGAAAATTTGAAAATTTCTGATTCCAGCAAAGAGATGCTTGCTTTAACCCGTACAGACTCTTTTTCAGGCAGCACACCCTGTTAGATCCGTCTTGGTAACCCACCGGTTGTCGCATGTAGATTTCAGAATCCAAATCGCCGTTCAAAAATGCTGTTTTTACATCAAACTGCTTCAAAACCAGTTTTTCTGATGCAGCAATTGAAAATATTGTCCTTATGGAGTCAAACTTCACTGTTGGGCTAAAAGTTTCCTGATAGTCGATTCCATACTTCTGCGAGAATCCTCGAGCTACCAGCCTCGCTTTGAATCTGTCGATCTTCCAACCAGCTCCATATTTTACACGAAAAACCCATCGATTATGTACTGTCGATTTATCCTTAGGAAAATCCATGAGAGTAAACGTTTTCTTGTCCATTAAAGACTTAATTTCTTCATCCATAGCTCTACGCCATTGCGGAGCGTGTTGAGATTGAATCGCATCCTCGTAAGAGTCCGGCTCGTACACTACAGCAGAAAAACTTCGCCTTGTTCATAGTCGCTCAGTTTTTGCGGTGGACGAATCAAGCTTCTATTTTGAAGACTATTGCCCCGAGCACCTTCTCTATTTCCAGTTTCAATGTCATCAGCGGAACCATCCACAAATTCAAACAGCATACTTGCGTCAAAAAAGTTGTCATCGTCATCCCCTATTTGTTGTTCTTCCTCGAGCCTTTCACCAATCTCCCTGGTTTCAAAAACTTCTTCATCATTATTGGCTTTTCAGAAGACTCTAAGACTACTTCAAAATGGTAGGTTTCGGCTTTCTCTGCTTCGATGCAAAAACCCTGTTCTTTAAAAATTACATCGCGGCTTACTTCCACTGAGTTTCTATCCTCAATCCACACACGATATCCTTTCGTGTTCTCGCAGTATCCTACGAAAATACCTTGAATTGATTTCGTGTCCCATTTATGTCTTTTCTGTTTGGGAATGTGCACGAAAGCTTCTGAGCCAAAAACCCTCAGATGATCGTTCCTTGGTTTCGCCTTCCACCATAGTTCAAATGGAGTTTTGTCTTGAATTGTGCTCTTACCAGTCCTGTTTAAAATATACACTCCAGTGTTCACAGCTTCTGCCCACAATTTAATATCCAAACTCTTTGCATGAAGCATGGTTCGCGCAGCCTCAACAATCGTCCGCATTTCCATTTCTGCACAACCATTTTGTTCCGGAGTATATGCCACAGAAAGCTGATGTCTTATGTCGTTTTCGATTGGTAATCCAGAACCGTCCGGAAGCAATCCGAACGCTTCTGAAATCGTTCAATTGACACTCAAATGACAGTTCTTCTACTGAAAAGAAGAGAAATTTGCTTCTGGATTTGAATTCAGAATCGCGGAGAGTTCTTCCGGACGGTTCTGGATGACCAACCGAAAACGAAATCTTATTTTCTTTAATTGTTGAAAGCTTTTCGACAAACTATTTTGTTGTCATCATCAGCAACAAACTGGAAAAGTTTACATTTTAAAATCGATGTTAAACAATATAAAATAAAAATGAAAATAAAACAACCTCTTTACAATTGAAAACATAAAGAAAACTAAATTATAAACATTTAACTTAAACACACAAATTTGCGTTTAGAGGCTGCGTAGAGCTTGCGTAAATTTGATTTTCTTTGCAAATGTCATTTTTGGGGTGAAAACGAAACGAATATTGTTCATTTTATTTCGAATATTATTTTAAATCGACCTATGAGTCCACTGCTTTCAATAGCTTTTCGCGTTGTAGTCTAATAAAACGAATATGTTTTGTAATTAAAAATTCGTGTTCAACTATTGCGGCAAGTTCCATTCGTGCTGGTGATGTTTCTTTTTGTTTTGATACGCGATATGCGTTTAGAAACTTTTAATTTCAGCTCTAATTTATTGGTGTTCCTTGTGTGTGATAAAATATTCTAGTTTTATGTGTGTCATGGAAAAATTCTATAATGATATAATATAATGATACCTACAAATTTGTTTTGTTTCTTCTCTTTTTACCTCCATAAGGCCAGGATCAGCAATGCAATTGCATTAGGTGTACCTACCTACATATTTGTTTCTTTTTTTTATTTAAAATATTTTTATTTACACAAAAAATCTGTCAGAAAACAGCTATTATCGGTTTTAGTAGAATAAAGAAGGGTAGGGTCGCCTAACTCCGAACACCTCCAGTAGTCGAACACTTTTTGAAAAAAGCCTTTGGAACTGTGTAAATTCTCTTATTTTATACTTCTACAAATGCAATGCTGTAGCTGTACCTGTACACGTACTTTCGACTTTTTCTCTTCGATAAATATCTACTCATTCAAGTAAAGCTTAACCCAAAAAAATGAGAGTTCGTAATGAGGTTTCCGTGAGTGCATTCGCTTTAGTTTTCGCTAAGAAAAAAAACTGTTGAAGCAAAAGCTATGTTTTTTTGGTGTAAAAACTCATGTGAGTAAATTTCTTCGAATATTTTATATCAAAATATATATGTTTTATCATATTTTCCTAAAAAATTATGGAAAAACTTACAAATAAGTTTACTTTCTGCCTGTTCGCACATAGGACACCAAATTTGTAACAGTTGTCATCTCGAACACTACTGTTCGGATTTAGGCAACTGCATCAAAATTGTATTCTCTCTTTCAGGTATGGAATAACTTAGGGAACTGGATGATGTGTACTTTTTCATATCAATTATGCAAAGAAAAACGTTGGGTCCAGTATTCGAACATCATTTTATTCAGTGTTCAGATAAGGGAAACTGTACATTTTTGGGTTCCTTTGTCCGAACGGTTTTTTATTTCCATGTATCTTACTTACCTTTTCCTTAATTTGAATTGCTTATAACTTGTTTTAGACAGAATGTAGCGAAGGTATCAAAAATAACAGTGAAGTGAGGAATTAAAGCTTGTGGAGTGGCTGATTAACATCGCCAAAACCCCAAAAGCCTAACAAACTCGTGGATTTTATGCAAAAAATAGTACAAGAAGAAACTCCTTTTAAGGACGATAGACCCGGCAAGTAGTGGTATTATCGTTTTTTGAATCGCCATAGGGAGTTAACCTTACGCACTTCTGAGATATTAAGTAAGTTCCGAGCTGCTACAGAAGAGAGTATTCGAAAATGATTCCGCGACTTAGAAAACTACTTAACAGATATGAACACCAAAGATGGTTTAGATGACCCCAATCGGATTTTTAATGGTGATGAAACTAACTGCATGTTAGTGCTGCTGTGTCAACGTGTCTATTAACGACGAAATCCCCAACCGAGTATGCCTTTGCCGGTCGACTGTGCTCCAGGAAATATTGCGAAGTATATTGTTGTGCCTTCTCAATAGCAGTTGATGCCTTAAGTCTAATACTATTCAGATCACGCTTCGCTGTGTTTCCGTTCCATCGAATTTCTTTAAAACTTAATACCGTCAAACCACTTGCACATGCTGATCAAGCCTCTATATCAATAAAATGACTTTTGTACTTTCTTTTCTTAGTGATTGATGAAAACTAATGACGGATTTATGTAGAGGAGTTAAATACAAGCATTTTTTTTTACTGTGGGCGGGGGGGTCCATAGTAAATTTGGCGCCGTAGTTATCTTACTCGTGCCAAAATTGTTTATAAATAAGGTTTTCCTGCGTAAGCACATTTTAAGGGGTGCGTAAAGTTACGCAGGCTCTACGACACGTTTATAAATACCGCTGAAATATTCTTTGCCTTAAAACATTTTTTTCTTAGGAAAGTTATGGAGCTGTTTCTAATGTTTCTTTTCGTTTTTCATCAATTAAAAATACAGAGCAATTATCCCTTTTAAAAATGTACTTTTATTTGTTTAATTAATAACAATAATAATTTAACAAAATCGCAAACTTGTACTTTCGCGCCAATAGTCTTGTTGTATCATGTGCACAATCTGCGTCATAATTTGTTGACAGATGAATTCCGATGAACAGCAAAAATGAACGACATGCGCAATGCCATATCTTGTCTTGTTGTATCATGATATCTTGTCTTGTTGTATCATATGTCATAGGGGTTTGCTTTGTTTTTATGGTTTTTATGCGTTTAAATTTCAAAGCGACAATTGAATTGCTCATGATGTTAATTTAAATAAATAACTACATATTTATAAAACGAATGGAACTGACCTACAATTTTATATTTTATATATTTTATACTCTCGTATGTTAGCTGTTCGAAAGAAAATGTTCCTGAAAAAAGGCTAAATTGCACTAAATATAATAGGTATTAAATGTAACTACGTTTATATAATTAATTACCCTTGACGATTATACCTATTGGAGTTCGAATTTCCCCAAAACCGCTTCTAAGTGCTCACTTTGGCCATAAAAGGAGATTTGTTTCAAAATATCAGCTTCCTAGTTCTTACTGTTTGGACCGTTTACCGTTTGAAATATAGCTGCATTGCACTTATTCGACACAATTCACGGAAACTGTCGACAATTTATGCGGGAACATTTTTGTCGGGTTGTTGTTTGATATTATTATTGTTAAAGAGAACAAGAACTTTGTTTACAAACACTTCGGTTGGTATAATATTATATGATAAATCATCAGAAAAATCATATTTTCACACAAATTTTAATTAAATATTTTTGGCACTGGATTTGTTAGGACTAGTAATCATTAAATTCACTTTTTATAAACTAAATACCTATTGTCACGACCCAATAAGGTATTTGAACAAAGAAAACATACACGACGCGAACATTTTGCATTCAAAATCAAACGATTCAAACTAAACGACGCGACGGTCTCCTACTCCTACTAATCCATTCACATTTCAGCGCCACCGCTTGTATTGTAGTACGTTACGTACGTTATGGCTAAAACATATAACAACGTCGTAGGTAGATGTGTTTAAGAAAATCAAATACATACGGCTGTATGTGTAGAATTATTATTACAAAATTGTTATAAATAATTGTATCTAGGTACATATAGGTATACTTGTTTAGAAACTTTGCTTTTAAATAGTAAATATTTTTATTTTTTTTTTTTTCAGCTTCAAGGATAATTCTGGAAGCCAGGTGTCAGAAAAACCGAATCGAGATCCTTATTCTGAACTCACGCAACCTAAGCCAAAGTTTCAAAGGGCATTGACAGAAGAGCCGAATTTTTTCGATTACCGTGGAAGAGTAGAAGCAAATTCCAATTTATTGGATGGAGAGCTTGATGAAGATGTATTTTAGTAATTTAATGCATAAAACTCATACTAAACGTAACATTCTTTTATAAGGTACAGGCGACATTGAGGAAAATACGAGAAGTAAAAAAAACGAGCGTATCTTTTTTAGATGATAGTAACATTTCCCTTGACGATCATAACAGAACAAGAAGTTTGGATGTAGGGCGATTTTTAAAGGTACCTACATAAAACACAATTTGAATTACACAGATATATAATGAAAATTTCAGTAGGTATGTGTGCATTACAGCCAATGAATAATCTCAATGGTTAGGTACAATGGTGGACATAAGTATTTTGACAAACTAAAGTTAATTCTACTCATTATTTGAACTTACTTCATGTATATTTTGGCATCAATGGAAAGGTCATTTAAATTCCGTTTGAATGCTACAAAACTTCCCTTAACCCATTACGTACGTACATTGAAAATTTAGAACTTTTGTAAAAGTCTACTTTTTTGACTTTTTTCCTCGGTCTAAAAAAAAATGTTTTGATGAAAAAAGTTTCTCCAAACAATTCTAATTCATGACTGCAAAAAAAAAATTTTTCAAAAATCTCTTCGCTCATATTTTTTATGCATGTTTTGCATGTAAAAGTAAAAGTGAGCTAGCTATAGATTCTCAAAAAAATACGCCTAATGACGCAGCAATTTGATTTTCAACAGTTTTACTTGGCAAATTTACTAACGCCGAATAGGCATCTCTAGCATTCTATGGAGAAATCAAAGATGGTTGTCGCACTCGCTCCGTTTCGCAGTGCCACCTATTGTAAAAAATGACGTGCAAATTCACTCACAACCAATAGGGTAGTTCGCGACAACGTCAGTGTCAAATGAGAAAAAAAAAGCAAAGTGACAGCTAAAAAAACTTGTAGGAAAACAAACGAAATTTTATATGGCGGGAGATAGGGTTTAAATTAATTTTGGATTTTTTGAAACAATCTCTACAAATTTATTTATTGAACACTTTTAAGAAACTCTAAATTTCAAGACTGCAATGTTTTCAATTTGTATTTGGCACTTTATTATAAACTTTTCACAAATAAAATGGGCAAAACCTATCTCCCGCCATGTAAAATTTCGTTTGCTTTCCTACAAGTTTTTTTGACATTTCAGTAAAAGAGAAAGCACACTTCTGAAAGGGATAGCTTCGCGAAATACCCTATTGTGACTAGTAAATTGATTTCCACGCCACCTACCAAGATATTTACGTACCCGAAACACAGGATGAGTTTTGTGACAGCTGATTTCATCACAGAAATTCCTACTGAAATTATATACCTATTGGAAGTGCGCGCAAAATTGTTTTTTTTTATAAATTTATCGTATATAGACATTAACAAATTTGATATGCAGCTACAAAATGCGTATGTATATGAAACAAATAAAATATTTGTGAAAAATTAAGAGATGTGAATAAAATCATGCCTTAAAAAATTGTAAACAAAGCATTCGAAGTAACCAATTTACTTACTAAATTTTTTTTATTGTGTTATCTGTTGCCCCTTAGGATTTAAAAATACATATAATAGCTCATATCTATATTTAATTTTCTTCACACGCAATACAGGATTGCGGTAGGTTTTTAGTTGGGAATGCTTATTCCAAACAGGGCCGGTATTAGGTGGCAACCCATTTTAAAGAGCATGCAATAAAAAATTGGCCATGTCAATTATACCTTTCGTCCACGATTTGCGAAGAACTGATCAGTTCTATGGGTGACAAAGTGCTAACTGAAATAGTATCCAGAATAAAAAAATCCAAATATTCAGCCCTATCAAGGTATCCAATCGGAACGGAATTTTTTCCGCTACGCATACTCCGTCGGAGACTGAAATTACATTCGATTTATCAATACTTCACTGCAAATCGTAGTAAACAAATTCCGCAACCAATTCCTGTCGGAGCATATCGGAAGAAAATTCGTACGAAGCTGTCAAAAATATCAGTAAAAACGCGCTTGATCGCACTGAAATGCCAGTGTGCCTTGCATATTTGTCGAAAAGAAGTTCCGAAAATCTGTTCGGAAGAATACCTCGAAACAAAAATCCTCCGATTCGTATTCGTATGAAATCGGAGAATTTTCCGTTCCGACGGATACCTCGATAGGGCAGATTATTTGGTGTATGATGGACTGATCAACTAACGTAGTTGTTAGATATTGAAGGATCGATGCCAAAGGAAAGATTTCTCACCTTTTTACCATACTGCGGCCATACCGGCCGGCGAGGCCATAGCAAACGCTTCACTAAAATTTTTAGGTGACCATCAAATAGACATTATGGATTGCCGCGGCCAATCATATGACAATGCTGCAAACATGAAAGGAATACAGAGGAATACAAGCTATTATTTTGGAGAAAAATCATTTATCGGCGTTTGTACCATGTTGTGGTCATTCTCTCAATTTAGTTGGAAAGGCAGCTGCTAACTCTTGTCCATCGGCTGTTCAATTCTTCGATTTCGTTCAAAATCTATATACGTTTTTCACAGCAAGTACAGAGCGATACCAAATTCTGACTGAAAAATTATCGCAGAAGAAAAGCGGACAATTTTACGTTTTTAATGGGCTTAGCGATAATCGTTGGTGTTGTCGAGCTGAAGCTACGAAAGCCATTGTCTTTCTTGAAGATCAACATTTTAGAGCTACATTCCCAAACATTGAAATTGCACTCAGAATGTTTTTGGTTTGGATGGAGAGCGCTCATTTTCAAAAATTAAAATTTAAAATCTAACAAAGCTATCCCTACTCAGCATTGAAAGCGATTTACTCCGGGAACTGGATTTCAGCGAAATCATCAAGGATTTTTCGTCGAAAAAAGCTCCCAAGGTTACATTTGTTAGCGCTTTAATTTAATTTCATATAATTCTTGTTTTTTTTATATTTATATATGTATGTTTTTTAAGATAATTTACTTGGTTTCGCAATAAATTATTGAAACACTTGACGGACAAAAATTGTTCGTTTTATTTGGAAAATAATAAGCCAGGGGCCTCCACTTATTTGTTGCCCCAGAGCCTCCCGACATCTAAATCCGGCCCTGATTCCAAAAGAAGTTTTTTCTGTCCTTATGAAAGAGGAGTTAAAATTTGTTATTTTTTCAAGCGGAGGGTACAAATAAGAAAATTCGTTGGAAGAGCTTCTTCCGATCATTATGAACTTTTCTGTGAGTTCGGTGCATAGATATATTTGGATTCCTGTACGATGTACCATATGGAACTCCACAGTATTCCCCCCAGTTTTGTTCCCAGTTTTTAATGTAGGTAGTTTCTTTTGACATCATTCTGTCAAGATCTATTTAATATATGAAAGCATTAACTTACCCATATTTTATTTCAATTAAAACGTACTTTTCACTAATTGTTTTCACAGATGCAATTACATTTCTTAGACCGCAACATATTTAAAAGAATCAACATTTATTTATTAGCTTGTTTTTATAGCTGCTTTTTGGTATTGATTTACTTTTAAATATTCCTTCTCTTAAATTCACCAATAAAATTTTGATTTTTTTATTAAATTTTTGATAAATTTGATTTTTTTATATTTCGAAAAATAATATTTCATACGATTTGACAGCTTATGGAGCGACTTATCCTGTGATTAGGGTTCCGCCGAAATCCGCTAGACGTGGTATGAACGAGTGTCAATAGGTTTATCTAGTATTCTACATAAGGCGTATTTTTTTGGGAATCTATAGCTAGCTTTCACTTTTACTTTTACATGCAAAACTGGTATACTCACTTTTGGTTTTGGTATACTCACTTTTGGTTTTACATGCAAAACTATTATATTCACTTTTGGTTTTGTTATACCCACTTCCCAAAAAAATACGCCTATAGAAATCCAAAATGGGTGTCATTTTGTTTCACTTATTTTTCACTTGGAACCACGACACGAGCGCTAGTTATGTTGGCGTCATTTACTGGAAAGAGATTGTACGGAAATGATATTTCATTGGCAGTCTCTATTAGTGGGGTGGCATAGCAAAAAGATTGTGGACTTTAAAAGCATGCAATGGCACGAGTACGATAAATACGGCGCCAAAAATTGATAACGGTATTTTGTAGAGGGGTTAAATACAAGCATTTTTTACTATGGGAGGGGGGGGTCTATCTGGCTTCGTTTAGGCGGGAGGGGCAATTTAAAAAAAATAATACTTAAAATGAAAAAAAATAAATTGAGAAACAATGGCAACACTTACAATAAAGGACTTTATGAATTTTGTAAGCCAGGAATCTGTTCTTTGATATTATTTTTAAATTAAGTTATAGCTGTTAATAGTTTTTGAAAAAAATACTTTCAAACTTGAAATTTAAGGAAAAAAATTTAGAAAAAAGTTGTATGCTGATTTTTTTCAATGTTGAGCAAATAGATACTTAATTTGTTTGTAGTTTTTACTGCCTAAATCAATTCTTAATCGAACACTCAAAACCAGATTGATTTATGTCTTATAATTTTTGAGAAAATTGAAAATTACTTTTATATGTTGCTCCGCTTAGAGTACAAATTGCTACCCTTGCGCCTTGAAATGCGTATGGGGGGCCATGCTGCCCCCCTGCAACCCCCCTGCTTGGGGTCACTGTTGGATTTTGGGATGGGTGCAAGGCTGAGTATATGCAAACTTTCTTTTAATTATATTAGTTTACCCAATATCAACAACATTCTTCAGATACAATCTCTGGCCAGAAATTTCACATTGGTAGACAAAATTTTGCTGATTTGCATTTTAGACAATTTAGAACGAATTCCTGGCTTTGAAAAATACTATAGTTCTTTGTGGTAAGTGTTGCCATTGTTTTTTAATATTTTATTTTAATTTTATTTATAATTTTTTTTTAATTACCCCTCCCGCCTAACCGGAGCGAGATAGACCCCCCCTCCAATAGTAAAAAATGTTTGTATTTAACTCCTCTACATAAATCCGTCATTAGTTTTCATCGCCAAAATTATTTTACTCACCCCAATTTTTGTCCTAAAATTTCAAGTTTGAAATTGTTTTTTTCAAAAACTATTTAAGAGAATAACTTGATTTAAAAATAATATAAAATAACAGATTCTGGGCTTTCTAAAATGTTATAGTCTTTTGTTATAAGTGTTGCCATTGTTTTTTAATGTATTTTTTTCCATTTAAAGTATCATTTTCTTTAAATTACCCCTCCCGCCTAAACGGAGTAAGATAGACCCCCCCTCCCATAGTAAAAAGTGCTTGTATTTAACCCCTCTACAAAATACCGTTATCAATTTTTGGCGGCGTAGTTATCGTACTCCCCCCATGCAATTTTTACCATGGTGGGCACATGAAAATGATTTTAAGACATGGGGCACTTCATATTGTGCATGTGTGAGATTGGGCAGCCATTTTAAATCTTAATATATTATGTATACAAATGTTGGTACATTGCTCAGAGATCGTGTAACTCCTGAACGACTTGACCGATTGAGGTTATATTCACACAATATACTTGTTTTGTCAAGCTGATAGTATATATAGATAATAGATAGGTATGTTAAGATGCGATATGTGGCGCTGTAGGGAAGTTATTAAAAATTTGATTCATATTAACTCTCGAACTCCCTCCCTCGCCACATCAGAGAAATAAGACAGAAAAAGAGATTTTCAACCACATTAAAATATTACTTGTCGACCAATTAAGTAATATGTATCTAATTTTTTCCTTGCAATTGTTTTTTATTATTTTATATTTTTATGTACCAACTTCTTATTGTAACCACAAAACCACAAAATCTGTAAGCGATAGGTGGCGCTGTGGTCGAGTTATTAATAATTTTTATATTTAGGTACAATATACAAAATTTACGGAGTGAAGGCGGGTTAAAACACAAGTAAATGCGGAGTGAATGTGAAATGTTACAATTCATTTCATATTCGAAGATACAAAAAAGTTTCTTAAATAGCGCTATAGCCCTGGATGGATCTGGGCCTCAAAATACGCCTCTCCAGTTGCGCTCTCCAAGCTGGTTGAGTTGCCTTCTATTTTGCGTTCAAATTCAAAACGACCAATGATATCTTCATCGGTCTTAGAAAATGTTCATTCTGCTACGCAGCTTAGCAAGACTGTAATGATGAGGGACTTATGTAAAGTTGCTTCAGTGTTTCTTAACAAGCCTTTACTACTCAATGTTGTTCTTAAGACAAAGAAACAGCTATTGACAGGCTCTTCGCTTGATTGCTGATATTCCATTTCCAGAGTTTATAGAGGTGCCGAGGTAGACATAGTTTCTAACCACCTTAAAGTAACGTGTCTATTACGTTGTTCCGTCCGACTCGTCGATGTTGTGTGTCCTTTCTTGTTGACAGCATGCTAGGTTTTGTCCTCATTCACGCTTCTGATCTAACATTTGGAAACGCGTCAGTGACCAGTTCGCAAAACTCTGACAAAGATATAAATGTCATCCGTGTATGCAGTAATTGTCACTCGGACTTGTGAAAAATTGTGCTTGTGGAGTTTGCTTGTGAATTTCGAAAATGTCTCTCAAGTTCAAGTACGGTGTTGAAAGAAGTTACCTGGGAGACCATCATTTTCTACTTAATGTTTTTTGTACATTAAAGGTCTCGGTGAGATTGTATAGAGCAACGAGGTCTCCCATTACTCCGCAACCTAACGAATTGAGCAGGAACGCCAAAACTATACACTCTAAATAACTCAGCTTAGTAGTAGCGTCGGAGTTGTGTTTTTTTGTGTTTGTTTTTTTGTTACAATAAGGAATTTCAGGGTTGATTTTAGCAACATTCTTGGGCTGCGATCGAATCTCTTCTCCGCGTACGTCCACGTTGCCATATATAAACCAGCTGTTTTGGCACTGGGTGAGACCCAGGTGGGTGGAAAATCTGATACATCAGAATTTGATCTACCTGGATATCGCTTAGTGCCATTATTCTTCTTACATCGCGGTCTCGCCATTTATGTGCGTAATGATGTAGCCTACCAAGTTCCTAAAGATTATGGCCAGTGTTCCAATCCGGAATTAAATTTCGAATGGCTCAAATTCCATATCCGTAGGCAAGTAATTCATTACTGTTTTCTTTATAGAAGCCCTAATTTTGACAGCAACTCGTCTTGTAACGAGTTCGATGCGTTGTCTGATTCCATAACTAGAATTGTTTCCTTGTACCCTCATACTGATATCGTCATTGCGGGCGATTTCAATATTCACAATTCTGACTGGCTTCGATATTCTGGATATTCTGAGGTTAACCAATTAACCCAGCTTGTAAATGCGCTAACACGTGTACCAGACACTGACGGTCAAAATGCCAACACACTGGACTTATTTCTCACCTCCCACCCTAATAAATACTCCATTGAAGTATTATCGCCTCTAGGCTCGTCAGTCCACTGTACCATATCAGCTAATTTCTCGTACTCAGACCACAAAGTTAAAGAAAAAACTCCGAAAAGAACCGTATGGCAATACGAGGAAGCCAAGTGGAGCGGACTTAACAGCTTCTTTAGGAGTTTTAACTGGTCGTTATGCTTCCTCGATAACGACGTGGATGCCGCCGCTGATATGGTAACAAATATAATCACCTTAGGTATGAAATCCTTTATCCCTCACAGGATAAAGACTATCAAACCAAAAGAAAACGCGTGGTACGACTCGAGCTGTAAAGAGGCTATTAGATTAAGGGAGTTGAGTTTTGGGTCTTACAAGGCCAACCCATCTGAGGAAAACCGAAAAAAGTTTAAACGAGCCAGAAATGACTGCAGTGCTCTCATAAAGCGTGTCAAATTCTCATATGATCAAAAGTTGAGGCAAAAAATACTACAGTGTCCCAAGGGCAGTAAAAACTTTTGGTCATTTGTAAAAAATATTAAGAATTAGGCCTCGTCAGCAATCCCAACGCTCATTTACAATGACATCCATTTTGCAGCCAGCTCGTTGCTCCCAGATTGCGCTTTGTCCCCACCTGTACTCGAGAGCGTCGAATTTACTATGGGACAAACCATTTTCGCACTCGTACAGTTGCAAGAGTACTTAAGGATCTCAACATAAATAAATCCGCTGGTCCAGACTATATCTCCCCCATCGTTCTGAAGAGGTGTTCTTCCACTCTGGCAAAACCACTGCGTAAGCTTTTTCATCTGTCCTATTCTTCTGGACTCTTTCCGAGTAGATGGAAAACAGCATTTGTTCAGCCCGTCCCTAAAAAAGGCGAATCTTCTTTTGCCACCAATTACCGACCCATAGCACTTACGTCCATTCTTTCTAAGGTCATGGAAACGCTGATAAATCGTCAGCTTATGAAATATCTTGAATCTCGGAAACTCCTCAATGACCGGCAGTACGGTTTTCGTGGCAACAGGTCCACTGGTGATTTGATGACTTATCTCACCGAGAAGTGGAACCAATCTTTCCATCACTTCGGTGAATCGAAGATTGTTGCGCTTGATATTTCAAAGGCATTTGACAGAGTTTGGCACCAAGCTCTTTTGTCGAAAATGCGTGCTTATGGGATCGATGCGTCTCTTATTCAATGGATTAGAAACTACCTCTCTGGCCGTTCAATTCAAGTTGTTTTGGATGGTTTCAAGTCTGAAACTCACCATATAAATGCTGGTGTTCCCCAAGGCTCTGTTTTGTCTCCGACTCTCTTTCTCATTTTTATAAATCATCTCTTGTCTGCCACCTCTAATCCAATCCATTCCTTCGCTGATGACAGCACTCTTAGCTTCTCATATTCTTTCCAGGACTCACGTCCCTGCTCTTCGGCCGTAGAACTAGAACGGCAACGTATGTCAAGCACCTTGACAGCATTTTAAAATGGGGTTCAGCCAATAGAGTGAAATTTAATGCTTCAAAAACACAATGCTGTCTGCTGTCTCTAAAGCGAAACCCGTACCTACAGCCATTATCCATGAATGGCACTTGCATCGCCGAAACCGAAAGACTTTCCATTCTCGGTATGTGTGTTTATGACAACCTTCGTTGGTCGCCAAGAATGCTGAGAAATGTCTAGGTTTTCTCAAACGGTGCAGGAAATATTTTACCCCTTCTGATCTGGCTTCAATATACAAGGCTTTCATTCGCCCAAAACTTTAGTACAATTCTCATATCTGGTCTGGTGCGCCCAAAACCATATTGCGCCTACTGGATAAGATCCAAAATCGTGCGTTATCGGAGACATAAATATCGCGAACTCTATTAATTCGCTTGAATATCGCAGAAATGTTGCGTGTCTCTCGCTGTATTACCGCTTTTTTAACAAACAGTGCTGAAACGAAATTGCCAGCTGCATTCCACCCCTTCAGAAATTCAACCGCAATACTCACCATGCTAGGAATGCTCATCAGTTTACCATTCAGAATAAATTCAAAAAATGAATAAAGTTTAGTGGAGTAAGCATTAAATATTATTAAACATTTAACTGGCCTCAACTCCAAATGCGTTTCACCCCGATGTGGTTCGTCTACTGATGAGCCCCAGCCCACCCACCACTGGGCTGGACAATTTTAACATCGCGTCGTACCTACCTACGACACTGCTAGTACATAATTATGTTTGGTAGCGTCATCTTTTTCCTCTGTGGGGGCGTAAAGCATATCACGCTGATTGTTGGGAATCTAGCAGATGCTAGTTCTGTATATTTTTTTATTCAAGCTAATAGATTTTCCATATTTATTGGCACTAAAACATTGAAGTTGGTAGTTAATGGTATAAAGCATAATAAATTATAAGAGCTACACCAATTTTATAATTATATTATATGGATGAGTAACACAGAGTTAATTTTGAAAACTTGTTGTATTAGACCTGTAGTGTATATGCATCACAAACCAGTAAGAATAGACCGTCGACTCCTCCCACATAACGGACTTTGCCTACAAGCTGCCGGCGGGCCCAGGATTTTTCATGGATTGGTGCTGTACAAAATCAAAGGAGCGCTATTAACGCACGCATACTTGATAAATCCTAGGCCCATGGTATAGCATGCAAAATCATTGCCGCCACTAATTTTGACATTTACACGCATTCACAGACAGGGTAATTTCTCCCGGCGGAATCGGGTAGGTGTATGGGAAGTCGGCGGTCTATTCTTACTAGTTTGTGATATGCATGCACACGAAAAGTGGCCATAACCTCTTCAATGCGTGTGTTGAAAAAAAATCACTTTCCTAATATTATCGTCGATATTGCGTCTGGTACTGCTTTTACTTAATTTTTAAAAAGATAACTAATAAATATTATAAAATAATGTAATAATTTTGTATTCTAGTCATTTTCAGGTTCTGATGATGATATCAATGGAACAAGCATAATACGGTTGAAGACAAAGTCTGGAAAAGAAGAAACTATTCAATCTAAATCAGCAGCTTCTGTAAGGGCAAGTGCTACTAAAGAAAGATTACATAACATCGAATCAGAAATGTCTGAACGATACGAAAAACAAATTCAAAGAGAAAAAAGGTCCGCCAATCTGAAGAAACTCTTGAATGAAACAAATATCGAAAGCAACAAGTCTGTTAAAAAAGTAACCTTTTGAATAGAAAAAGAATCAATATGTATACGTATGCCCAATAAAATTGCACTCTGAAATTTTTCAGAAATATCTATATGTCGGAGAGGCTTGAAACAGTGTTCTACTTTCTTTAATAAGGGCTTTTACTCATTCATTCATTCATTTTTTTTCCTTTGCTTATGTTGTCTTAAATATGTATTTTGATCAAAATCGTTAGAGTTTTTTGTAAAATTATGCTGACAATTGTTACAACTTTGGATTCGAAAAGCACTGTTATTAAACTATTTAGCTGAAAACTGAGTTTTTTTTTAAATACTTCTCTCGGGAATGGCGACCCTAAAACGCTTCAACAGCGACCCGAGATGTATGTTAGTTCTGCACTTAAATTGCTGCAAATTGTATACTTCTGGAAATATATCCCCAGGAAGTGAGTTCCAAAGTTTGATTGTCCTGTAACAAAAAGAGTATTGGAAAGTTGACGTCCTCGCGGTTGTCAAGTGTACTGTATGGTCATGAGCATTAGCAGCCTGACTTGTGGGGCGCCCAAAAGTTGCATTTCGAGGGATAATGTCTTTGAGTTCCACGGAACATCTACCATGGAAGTACCTATAGAACAAGCATAGGTCAGCGACTTGTCTTCTGTGCACCAACGGTTGAAGATTTGATGTGAGTGTAGGGTATCCAATAAGTCGAACTGCTCGTCTTTGTATGCTTTCAAGTAGGTTAATTGAATGTTTCGAGGCCGAGCTCCATATATGGGAACAATATTACATGGCCTGGTCTAACCTGAGCTTTGTAGAGAAGGAGAAGTTGCTTGACATATTCTCCAGGATATAAACATTACGTAACAGTTACATTAGGCCTATTTTTTGGGATTCTATAGCTAGCTCACTTTTACTTTTACATGTAAAACAAAAGTGGGTATAAAAGTGGCTATAATTAACGCAGTAATAAAGTGGACATAGGAAAGTTGAAAAATGTCATTCATAGATGGCGGTGTTGTAAATAAGGAGGAATTATTTTTCTTCCTTGAACGTTGAGAGCCTTGTTATTTCTCACTAATATGGGTTGTGTTCGTTGATTGTTGTCTAAATTGGTAAATATTTTGGAATTATCTGATTGGTTGAAATGCATTAATACTTTAATACTTCATATTCTTACATAATTTTTTAAATACGAGGGAAAATGCTACATAAATTTTGTTGAAAAATGGATGTTAAAATGTACTTACTGCAATTTGTTGTATTCAAGGTAACAAACTGCAACGTGAACATTTAATAGATGTAATAGACGCGATTCCATTTTGAATATTTTAAAGATAATAACGGGCATTTGCCCGTAAACAAGGCGTATTGAATTTGTATGCTCATTGGATCAACAAAATAGAGCAATAACATTCTTCAAGCAATTTTTGTTTTATTTTATTCCACCTTCAAACAAGATATTTTTTAAAAAGTAGGTAAGTAATTTAATTTCATAAGATGATGGCTTTTATAGTTTTAAAGTATATAAGGCTATCCGCACATTGGATACGAATTTGTATCGTACGTAAACGTACGAATATGGTCGTACGAAAAAAGTTCGCACAATGAATACACTTTTCTCAAGTTTTGATTGTATTTGGACGGCGGAACTACACGTACGTATACGTACGACTAACTCGCACCCAATGTGCGTGCTCCGCACATTTGAAGGTCGGGATTGTTCTTGCGTGTTCGCAGGAATTAAATTCGTACGAAATCCTATCCTCTGTGCGGCTAGCCTAAACATTTGTTCAGAACCGGATGTCTAAATAGCACAGATCGCGTCGCAGCAATACCCAGCAATAAAACATCTGCACCATCACCATTAGGGGTCGTAAACTAATTAAGGATTCTCGTTACTGGCGCCGTAGGTAGTAGGGGTAAAACCCAGCGAAGTACGATACATGCGATCAAGATATGTACATTTGTATGTATTTCTGCACTCTGCCAGCAGTATACATGTGGGTGGCAACGCTGGCGCTGGTGAGAATGCGGCGAATTCCACGACAGAAGCGGCTAAAAGAATGTGCATGACGAAGAACAGGGCAGTTAGTTAAGCTACGACCGGCACCGTGTACGCATCGATCACTTTTGCTGTAACAACTTTTTTCTTTTACTCTTTTTCGTTAAATATTCCAACATTAAAAATCATTTTGTAAATACCCACTTAAACGGGCGTTTTATTTTGGAAAAATATTCAACATAAATACGGCTGGAATTTAGAAATACAGTGCATTCAGTTTTAATTAACGAACCTTTAAGAACGATTTTCAGTTTCAATGAGTATCAATTTTGTTAACGTACCCTTTTCCAACTACTGTCAAAAAGATAACATGGCAAAAATGTAAACAAAATACAAAAAAAAAACAAACTTAATGAGTTGACGTAGGTAATTTATGTTTTTATACCCTAGAGAATCAAAACGTTGGACAAGAGAAGAGACATTGGCTTTCTTACACTTTTATAGTGCAAGGAAAGCGGAATTTTTCCAGTCCCGTAGGAGGAAGAAAAGTGAATCATATTCCCATGTCTTGGAGGATATGGTTTCAGCTGGTTTCGTAAGTATTTTATAATAAGTTATGAGCCACAAGGAACAAAAATGCATTTTTAATTTCTTGATCCTAACATACGAATCTGCCACTTACAGGCGAAAATGCAGACTCTACTGAAGGCCTATAAGGCCAGTAAAGATAATGTCAATGCAACTGGCGCTTCTCCATGCCCACCACCATTCATGGAGGAAAGGATGAAATTTTTGGTGATAAACCATTAAGTACGCCAAGCCAAGCCATAAATGTAGGCGCGGATGATGTATTTACGGTAAGTACCTAACTGATACTCGTGTTATTCTTAGATTTACATTTTATTATTTTCCCCTAGGACATAGAAAGTGCACACTCATCTTCGACAATGGCAATAGCCCCCACCCCTTCATTGTAAGGCTATGAGGAAGAAGGGTCGCCAGACTCACCGGGATATTCTGAAGTGGTAGAGACTGTCGAATTGCCGCCGACGACTTCAAGTATGCTTTCCACATCAGGAGCTACGTCTTCGGGCATTATACGCTCAAGGTCAACAGGAAACATCAATGGCACACCAGAGGCAAGACCTAACAAGAACGGAAAGCTGACAAAGTCGAAATACCTCCACGAACGCCTAAAAATAAATACCGGAAATCAAAACTAGACCTTTTACAACAAATTCTAAAAAAATAAGAAATAAAAAAAATTAAGATGTAACGACAAACAGCCGTATCTCTTCTCTTCTCTATATATATAAAACAAAGTGGCAAAATTATGTTTCCCTCTGCCGCCCGTAATTTTCAACCAATTCAGTTGATTTTTTTTACAATGTCGGTAATTACGGTGGTCGGGCGATAGGCCTAACAAATTAAAAATCGGACAAAGGGGCGTGGCACCGCCCATACAAAAAAACATTCAAAATCGTATATCTCGAAAACCACCGAATGGATTGAGCTCAAACTTACAGATAATCTTAGGTATTGGCCCTGGAGTGCTCCTGTGAAGATTGGTCAAAATTGGACAAAGGGGCGTGGCACCTTCCAAACAAAAAAAAAAACATTCAAAATCGTATACCTCCTAAACAAAAAATATCTTCTATGTGGTAAAACTCGATGACGTTATATCTCTATAACCGCTGGGCCGATTTTCATGAGTCTTTTTTTGTTTTGTTCGTATTGCTGTATTTCAGGTTTAGGCAGAAAGAAAGTTCCAGTTTATTCTCATTTCTCGCATTTTACGAAAGAACATCAGTGCACGGGCAAAGTCGGGCGGGTATAGCTATTTCTATGTATATAATGTCGATATATAACAAATCGCTAACACACCTACCACCGTGAGTTAGTTATGTAAAAGTTACGAAAGCTTAGTTGTCTTCTAAAAATGTTTATGAATAGGAATTTGGGTTTAACCAATGGGTTAGTCATTAGTTAGGGATAACACGAAGTGTTGCTCTGTAAATTTGTTCAGCCGTCTAAATCTGCCTTTCAGTAATCCAAATGCATTTTCAACTACCATTCTTGTAGCTGAATGGACATAATTGAAAGCTCTTTGTTGATCTGTCAGTCGGCCGTAGTCTTTATAAGGCGGTACCAGCCAATTCGTAACAGAATACGCAGAATCACCAATCAGGAATGTGTTGCAGGGAAACAGCCGATCATAATTGGTTTGCACTCTTCTGTACAATGCAGAGTTTCTTAGAACTCTACAGTCGGTCGTGCAAAGATCCCGGTTCGCAGTACGCAGTTGTACGCAGATGTCGATAAATTTTTTATCTGCATCAACAACGGCTTGCATAACGACAGTAAAATTTTGTTTGCGATTGTAGTAGCACTCTTTATTTAGTTTAGGGGCAGCTATTCTAACATGTGTGCAATCGATAGCACCAATTATGCCCGGCAGTTGCTTTTTGGCTTCGAATTTTCGGCAGTTTTCTGCAATTATTTCTCCTTGTGTCCATTGTATGTAATGGCCTGCCTTACGAGTAAGCCAGCTTCTTACACGACCAACTGCAATCCAAGCTGATGAATTTGACACGCCGAATAAATTCCCCATTGCCTAAAAGTTGTGGTATTTCTTACGTACCATATATACAT
Organism: Cheilosia scutellata; assembly: GCA_955612985.1. Classification (NCBI taxonomy): domain Eukaryota; kingdom Metazoa; phylum Arthropoda; class Insecta; order Diptera; family Syrphidae; genus Cheilosia; species Cheilosia scutellata. The sequence goes on from OY015311.1 coordinate 57,206,024, forward strand.
ATAAACCTCCTTTGCAGCTCCAATCTTTGGTCTGCCTCCATGCCGCGAAGAGGGAATAAATTCCGACAGAGAATAATTAGCTAAAAATGAAATCAAAAAGCTGTCAAATTGCTTGCGCAAGTATAAAGACAAATAGTTGCTTACTTATTAGATGTTCAGCTGTTAGGCGGTTCAGTCTGAAATGCGACTTGAAATCAGCCGCACTATATTCGGCAACAGTGTCCATAAAGTTGTTTACTTTTGCGTGGTTTTCATCTTCGAAAGAAGAATCACTTGAGCTTTCTGCACCCAAGAAATAATCATTGAACTCATCGTCCTCATCGCTAGATAATTCCATTAATTGCAACAAGACCTGCAGTTAAAAGGATTATTTAAAAGCTTTCAATTCATTTTATAGTTTCGTACGTACCGCTTTTATTTCATTATCCATTTTAATTTATAAATGCGATGTTTTGGAAATCGAGTCCTCCTACTGAGGTGCACTCTCAGGGGGTCAAAATGGATGCGCGGTGCGGGGTAAAGGGGTTAAGTTTTGCTGTGTTTTCGTTTCCGTTTCCGATCCGAAATCCCCCAAGTTCAACGACCAGCAGAAATGTGCCAACGGTAAACAGCCTTGAAGGCTCAATTTTCTTTTCATATACGTTGAAAACTACTGATCATCATCGGATATGAAAAGAAAATTGAGCCTTCAAGCCACTAAGTCGGCAAAATAAAACCAGTAAGACAATTATCTTCGACTATGCCGAAGCTCAAATACCCGGTACTATATTATTCTAAAATAAAAAAAATATTTTAGTATTAAAAAATGATATATTTGTATGGGAGGTATGGGTACTTTTTATTCGACCAAGCTCATTTTTTGTCAAAAATTTTAAAATATTATTAAAACAATATGTGCAAAGTTTAAACTTGCTATCTTTATTGTAGCTATTTAAATTTAATTTTTAACATAAAAAGCTATATAAATCTGATATTTTTGTATGGGAGGTAGTAGTAGTTTTCATCCGATCTTGCTCATCTTCGAACTTAGCCTCAGTTTGGTGGATAAAAGCTTACGTACCAAATTTCAAGTCGATAGCTCTTAAATTACGGCCGTAATCGTGCGGACAGACAGACAGACGGACATCGCTAGATCGACTAAGAAAGTGATGCTGATCAATAATATATATACATAGTTTGTCACACCTACAACGCCTCCTTATGGGCGTTACAAATGGAATGACAAAGTGAATATACCCTCACCACAGTGTGGTACCGGGTATAAAAAAAATAAAATAAATTTTAATTTTGCTTTGGTTCGGAGGTAGCGACATTCGTCAGACTACCTAGTGGGAAGATTCGTGAAGTTCCGCCGAACAAAAAATTGTTTGGCAGGGGGTTCTATTTTCACCATATTTCCCGTTATGGCCCTTCAAAGCATGTGACCTTTAATTTGGAGGTGGTACCACTTAAAACGCTATAACTTCTAAACTATTAAAGATACAAATATTGTTTTATGCATTTTGAAAAGACAATTTAGTAGCGCATACAAGTCCTAAGCACTTCGGGTACATCTCAAAAAAATGGTCAAACAAAATTAAGTCAGAATAATAAACAGCGGTTAACAGTTAATTGTCGAATATTAAAAAAAGCTTAACATTGATAAGTTGATCTCCACAAAATGTACCTATTCAAAACGTGATTACGCGGACATAATGTTTGTAAACGGGTTCTGCCATGGAAACGCTTCGTTGGCAAGATAGGAGTCCAACGCCGATACTCAAATCGTAGTACACCATGTAGCCGGGTACTGATGCGTATTAGCGCCTTGTTGATACCGGGTGAGCTCCTCGAAATAAAAAAAACGACGTTCAGACGCAGCGGCAGCAGAAATTGAGGATGGGATTTTGCGTGCTGTGGAAGTTAAGCCTTTAGTCAGGTCCGAGGACTAGCTGTGCAATTGGAACTTCCCAGAACCAGGATTCACAGAACTCTCCAGAGTAATAGTTTACACCTACTGACGAAGCGCAATTTACAAACAAAGTTATAAAGCTACAAACCTCCACAATTTGCACCATTGGTCAGACCCCAATCCCCATTTAATAAAAACAACATCCTTTCAAAGATAAGAATTTAATTATTTTGAACAACTTCTTCAAAATGTGTGCTTATTTCAAAAGAGGTTTAGCGTAAATATTTGAAAACACTTTAGTAGCCCGTTCTCCCACAAACAGTTAATTCCCTTGAATTTCTAGAGAACGATTGCGCGAAGCTCCTTGAAGATGTTCTTCTTTTTCAGAGAAGAGCGATGTTCGTTCAACAAGATGGAGCACCTTCTGACAGTAGCAGCGGGGTAAATCCATTCCTTAACCATACTTTTAATGTACGGTGAACTGGTCGATTTGGCCCAATCCTTGGCCACCCAGATCTCCTTACCTAACACCCATTGATTTTTTCTTCTGGGGTGCTGTGAAAGAAAAAGTAGATTTTAGAGAAATATCGAGTCTCTTTTTGACCATTTTTGTATGTCAAAAAAAACTACTTTTACTACAAATTCTGTTTATCGTATGTAAAAGAGTTGCTTAACATAATTTTTAAAAAAATTCTCAAGGATACAAATTTCATAAATATGGTGGAAAATAGACGTACTACGTGCCTGAGTTTGACAATTGGATTTACATTTTCCCTCACTTTCGTGTGATCTTTAATCAGTGGTCATAAAACGGGCTAAGATTATGACTCAGTCATTCAGGACAAACACAAGGTTACTTAATTTCGTACCTAGCCAGATTCTAATGTGAACTGTAAAGTTTCTAAATATTCGTCAATTTTCTACAATACCTACATATTATAAATGTATAGGCTATCGCTATAGGCATTGGTTAGTTGATTGCTGCAATAACATTCAGCATAGAACTGCGTAGTTACTCCTAAAATAATTGTAAACACAAAAGGTTAATTTTAGGGTTAAAATGAAAATAAACAAATGAACTGTAACTGTCAGCCTACAAACCTCATAGGTACTTATGCACAATTTGAAACAAACTACGTACAACAAGTCCGGCCAGTCGTTTAGAATGCAGCTACCTACCTATCACCATGCAGACAGACAGACAAAATTGCGAAATCCACTTTTTGAGCTCGACTATCATCTTAATAATCATAATTAATTAATGTCTCAAGATCTGAATTTGGACTTAAAACAATATCTTTCTCATACTGCATACATTTTAAGAAAATTTAAAAATGGGATCGATCTACAGGATTTTATTTCCCATAATCCAACCAATTTCCATTCGTTCCAAAAAATAGAAACTCACACAAAACGAATGGTTGCCTTGGGTGTCTACCGCCTGTCGCGCCGCCTATTTATTATTATTTTTTTTTTTTAATCCAACCAATTTTTCCCCACCAGTACACTTAAAATACACCATGCTCCCTATACCTTTCAAATAATCATTAACTACTCTTGACACCTAAGACCAAAAGCCGTCACCATGACACCCATAAATCGAAGACATAAAAAAAAAAATATTGTAAAGAATCCGAAATGTGATTTCATATTTCTCCTTTCCACATTGTTATCCTCTTTAAAAAAAAAATCGAAAATTACCCGATCATTCATTTAATTTTCCTTTGCATATTCCACTTTCACTCCACAACCATTTATTATGCAATCGGTGGACAATAAAAGACAACAAAAATAATAATTGTTCTTTCTCTTTCATCTGCATGTTGTTAATGAGAGGAATAAGAAAAGAAGAAGGAGAATCATTTTTTAATTTGGTTGAAATATTCAAATACAACTGACATGTTCGATGTGCGTAGTTGGTCATGGAAGCGGTTGGTGGCGCTAGTGCATAAATGCGAAGTGATACTACTATAGTGTTCATATACATTGGTATCACGCTCGACAAAATATTATCGGAAGCGAATACACAACACACAAGAGGCTGTATATCGCTCATTTACTAGAAGACTGTCATAACTCAAAAAACGCGATTTTTGAGTTAATGATGCAGAAATATTCGTTTTATGATGCTTCATTATTGTGTAAAAGTTTCGTATTAATATCCTGTATACCTTCCGCGTTAGAAGAGAATATGCCGTTATTTCATTTCATATATCCTAACATTTTTTACTCATAAGAGCGACATATCTCAGTTTGCTACAGTCGTCATCGTGTGTTAGTTGGTTTGCTTTTCTAAAAAACTGGCATATTTTGTGTTGTGACATTATTCGTTAAAATGTTATGATATTTGTAATGTAGATAAATTTCATATAAAGTGCATTATTTCGTGTTGTGACTGATTTGTTGAAATATTTAACTTGAATCAAACTCCATATACTGCAACATGTGACGTTCTTGATGAAAAAAATACTTTCGTCAACTGAAGTATTTCTTCTTATGACGTTATTTTTGTAAAAAAGACTGGCTGTTTAGAAGTCAGCCGTTTATATTATAAGACAATGTGTCGTTGTTGAAGATAATTTTGTCGATGGAAACTCTCAATAGATCTCAATAACTCAAAATGAGACGAAATTGTTGATAAAAATTATAAATTTTTAGAAATAATACACAATGGCCACCGCACACGGAATGATTTCTGCCGGCATAATAAATTGTATACAGGAACTCTTTTTCATTGGAGTGCATTTTTTTCTTCGAAATGTAAGAATAGAATAGGAACTATTAATTAAATATGAAATAAATGATAAATATTTTAATTCATACATTTTCTATGGCCCGCTTATCCATTAAGTGGGTCGCGGGTGTAGGTTGCTGAAGTGGACCCTCCATACCTTTGTCTATGGTTTCGTTATCTAATTTGTCTTCAGTTCGATCAATACCACCTTGAGTTTGAACAGAATACTTCTTTTTCGAATCACAGCGTGTCCGGCTTCGTTTTTTATCCAATGATATCTATAAGGCGATGTACGACATGTTCAAGTTGATCTTAGTCTTGCAATTTTTCGTACGTCCACGTTCACGTCTTATTCATGGAAGCAAACACTCGACCGTGCGTCGATCAATAGAATTTTTCAAGTTTATTCAAATGGGAATAAAACAGTATGATTACACGATAAAACAGGGTTTTTCTCATAAACACAGGAGTAATTTTTCTACAGGATTTTCATTGAAATTGGCATGGTTAGCCATACACAAAACAAAGGAGACTCTGTGCATTCCTTAATTGAGAGGGAACGGAACGAATGCTTAAAAGTGGTCCCATTTATACTCCCGAATTATTTTTTTCAATAATCCGATCGGCGAAAAAAACAGGAGATCCATTTATTGTAAAATAGCTTTGTTTTGAGAATTTTTTTGATTTAAAAATGCTGGCAAATGACATTGCTCCGTTAAATATGGTAGAGCTGAAACGTTCACAAGTAAAAATACTTAAAATTTAATGAGAATCACCAAATTCAGTTTTTTACAAATCTGCATACACTAAAGAGCAATTCAAGTAGGGTAGTGTACTCAAAAAAAGAAGTTACGCTGAAGATATTTTCTTGTTATTGAATTATTATTTTTATTAATTAAATACTAGAAGTAAAGGGTGTTTTTCTAGAGTTTTGGTTCTTAAATTGGCAACTCTGTTTCTACAGATTGTCAAATGGCAGTTGAAAGTTGATTTGTGGTAAGTACGTTTTGCCATTTTACGATGAATGAACTCCAGAACAACGAGTGCAAATTGTGCAAACTTATTTTGAAAACCATGGTTCGGTTCGCCCGAAATTTAAAAAGTAATGGCAAAAAATTATTAGCTATTAAATAAAGCTAATATCATAGACATTAATATTAGCTGGAAGTATTTTATTCCATATTGTATTTGTATACCTTTAAAAAAAACTCCCTTTATATTAAGTTCAAAAAGTTCAAATTATAAGACTTTGAAAATGAAATGACTAAGTACAAAACTATTGTTTTTTTTCTCAATAATAACGACATATTCGAACTTATGACACTCCTATGAATATAATTTTTGCAACAATAACGTCACAATTCGAAGTAGGGAATATTTTCGTTCAGGTAAAAACCATAAAAGACTAGTTGTTGTCGATTTACCTTTATGGATATATTAAATTTATAAAAGTTTACTAGTTAATTTCGAAATTATAAGATTTCTTCAGATTTCTGCAAGGCGGTAGTCAATTGAAAACTTTAAACATGTTTTCTGCAAAATCGAGTTTTTTGAGTTATGACAGTCTTCAAGTAAATGAGCGATATCATCAGTTAGAAGGGTACGGGCACAAAATTAAGGAAGATGAGATAAACGAAGTCAAGAATAAGGAAGATAGGTTCACGAAAAAGCAAAATATTATGAATGTTCATACGGAAGGTGTGGAAATAAGCGACATTTATCACCAGATGCCAAATGCCCTGCCAGGAATAAAAGTGTGATAATTGTGGTCGCATGGGCCATTTCCGGCAATACTGCAAATCGCAATCAACACAAAAACGAAAATTTCATGATTTTCGAACACACGACGGTAGGGTTCAAAAAGATTCAAAAGGAAAACGGAACCCGTCAATTACGTGGATGATGCGACAATAGATTGTTTAATAGGTGGGGTAATAACGAAAAAGTTATTTGATTCAGGATGCAAATTTAACTGATTAACCGACAAAATTTAGGAATATTTGAAAAGACTAGAGTTTAACTAAATCAGTAAACCGAACAAATTTTCATGGCAGCCACACTCCCTTAGATGTTAAAAGAGACTTTTACATTCCGAAGCTGGGTGAAAAAATTGAAAGCTGCATAAGTTCCTGCATTCATTGTGCATTTTGTTGAGGCGAAAGTACGGGAAGCCTGAAGGAGAGCTTCATCCAATAGCGAAAGAATCTCAACCATTGGATACCTTTCACGTCGACCATGTTGCACGGACTTCAAGAACTACTGCGATAAAAACAATATTGATCATGTGGAAGTAACAACTGGAGGAGCAACAGGTAATGGCCAAGCGAGTCAACCAAGTGTTCATTTCGGTCTTAAGCAAGTTATCAATCGAACATCCGGGAAAATGGTTTAAATATGTGCCTCAAGTTCAGCTCACCAAACAGTTCGCAGACAATCGATCTGAGGATCGACAAAGAATGCGAGAATGTATAGAACGAGTGCAGGAACAACAACAGTCCCAGTATGACAAACATCGTAAGGATGATCATCGATATTCTGTTGGTGACACAGTAGCAGTAAGGCGTACGCAGTTTGGGAGTCACTTAAAACTCCGCAATCTGTTTTTTGGTCCGTACAAAGTTATCAAAACAATGGGCAATGAATACAAAGTAGAAAAGATAGGAGTCAGTGAGGGGCGATAACACATTTGTTCTTCAGCAGATAATATGAAGCCGTAGAAGCTGGATTCATCGGCGCCCGATTAGCCGTAGAATTGGCCGTGTAACGAGATAGAAAGAGACAGATCCTCCAACCAGACTGGCAAGGAGCGGGTATCTGGTCGTCAACCAAGGGTCCAAAAAATCAAGTCATAGTAGTGAAGCAGTCGTATTTTCTCTTTACTCTCTGTATTTTCTTATCTTAAAATAATAAATAAAAACTGAATTAAATATTATTTTATCATGATAGGGATGAATAAAGTTTGGACCTCGTGTTGAATAGTGTAACTTGCATTGGTGACTTGGCCCCAATAGAAAAACCCTTTCCAACAAAAAAGCAATATGTAAAAAGTATAAATGCTAATTTATTTAAATACTAGCTGATACCCGCCCGGCTTTGCTCGTGCACAGGAATTGTATTGCTTAGGTCTTAGATAATAATGTTCTTTCGTAAATGCGAGAAATGAGAATAATAAATCGATTCGGTGGAATTTTCTTTCTGCCTATACAATATACATACCTGAAATACAGCAATACGAACAAAATATAAAAAGAGTGATGAAAATTGGCCCAGCGGTTATCGAGATAATAACGTCATCGAATTTCACCCCATAAAAGATGTTTTTTGTATAAGTTGTAGAGTAAGAGCTAGCAACGTTTTTTCTCAAGTCATTTTAGCAAACTTTGTAACTTTGTGAGCTTAGTTCGTCGTGACTACTGAACACGAAAATACATTTCTGGCAGCGCTGCGTTGGTTTATATAGGAATGCCATAACCTCATTTTAGCAAACTTAAGATTTTAGTGTATTGTTACATTCCGGCTGGGATTCGAAAAGATAAAACACTATTCTGTTTACTAAACTTTAATAAATCACTTTTATTACAAGACAATATCACTTAAAATCAACTTTTCCACTTATTACAATCTTTCCACTTATTTTATATCACTACCGATACTATTCGAACTTTACTTTACACGTTTTAAAAATAAACTGTCGTCTCGTCGGATTTCGCAACCCTTTTTATACTCCCCACTAAAGCTTCTCGAATATTCTATACTCCAACCGGAACAATCGAGAATGTACTAGTTTCGTTTTAGACCATTCACCATCACCATTCTTTGAGATTCGAAGTTTCGCAGTTTCGAAGTTTCGTCGAATAAGTTCGTCTACTTTCCCTTAGATGGCGCTGTGGTCAATAAGTGGTACTTTTCAATCCACACTACAGTATGATGAAACCGGAGTTTTGCTTTAGCTTTGAGAAATTAGTAGTGTATTAATGTCTCTAACATAATATCAAAAATTTGACTTTGCTATTATGACTAAAATTTTGCCATTTTTGCAGTTTTAAGGATGCCTGGTGCAACTTTAAAACCGGTAATTTCATTTGGCAATTGCATTTTCTGCCTACATCGGTCGTAAATTAACACATACCAAAATCTTAACTTTGCTAAAATGAGGTACCTACCTAAATTTCTTGCACTTTGAGGTTATGGCATTCCTATATAAACCAACGTAGCGCTGCCAGAAAGGTATTTTCGTGTTCAGTAGACACCACGAACTAAGCTCACAAAGTTACAGCCTTGCTAAAATGACTTGAGAAAAAACGTTGCTAGCTCTTAGTCTATTGTTTGAGGTATGACAACTCAACAACTCAGCGGTTATCGAGATATAGCGTCATCGAATCACACCCCATAAAAGATGTTTTTTGTATAAGTCGTTTGAGGTATACGATTTTGAATGATATTTTTTTTTTGTATGGGAGGTGCCACGCCTCTCTGCCCAATTTTGACCAATCTTCACAGGAGCACTCCAGGGCCAATAGCTACGAATATCTGTAAGTTGGAGCTCAATCGATTTGTTGGTTTTCGAGATATACGATTTTGAATGTCTTTTTGTATGGACGTTGCCACGCCCCTTTGTCCAATTTTGACCAATCTTCACAAGAGCACTCCAGAGCCAATAATTAAGACTATTTGTTAGTTTGAGCTCAATAGATTTGGTGGTTTTCGATTATATACGATATTGAATTTTTTTTGTATTGTAGGTGCCACGCCCCTTGTCCAATTTGGCCAATCTTCACAGCAGCACTCCTAGGGCACCAATACCTAAGCTTATCTATAAGTTTGAGCTCAATCGATTTGAAAGTTTTTTTGTATGGGTGGTGCCACGCCCCTTTGTCCGATTTTGACCAATTTTCACAGGAGCACTTCAGGGCGATTAACTAAGACTATCTGTAAGTTTGAGATCAATCGATTTAGTGGTTTTTGAGATACATATTAGATTTTAAATGATTTTTTTGTATGGGCGGTGCCACAAAACTTTCCGTAACCAATAAAATACCCATTGAAAATTTAAAACTTTTGTAAAATTCTACATTTTTCACTTTTTTCCTCGGTCTCAAAAAAAAAAAAAAAATGTTTTAATGCAAAATGATTCTTCAAACTATTTTAATAGTGACTGGTGAGGGTGACTGCAAAAAAATTTTTTTTTTTCAAAAATCTTTTCGCTAATATTTTTTATGATTTTTGGAATGGGATGATCTCAGAAAAATTTTGTATGAAAAGAAGGAAAAAGTGGCTAAAATAGCAATTTTCAAGACCGAGGAAAAAAGTCAAAAATGTAGAATTTTACAAAAGTTCTAAATTTTCAATGGGTACTTAATTGGCTAAATCGCTAAATGCATAAAATAATTAACATAAGCAACAAACAAAATCAAAACATCTGAAAATACCATTTAGTTGTGGCAGGTAGTGCTGCCGTTCTAAAATTATAGAAAAAAACTCAATAATTTGCTCTTTATGGTGCAGATTCCACATTTGTAAACAAAAAACTAGAAGAAACGACAGCACTGAGAGTAATAGCTATCCTGTCAGCAGTTTTGCTGAGCTCGCTGAATGTTGCAAAAGGTGTGTCTGCTTCAACAACCCAACGATTATACTCGTTTTCGTGGCGTTTTCATGGAAAATGACCTCAAACAACTCGTTTTGAACACTGCAATATGTATGGGAAAATTTCTGTTTCCGTTGAAGTTTTCGACTGTTTTCGAGAAAACCCAGTTTTCAGCTTGGTGTGAATAGGGTATAAGTTCAAATTTATGAGTAGAATTAACTTCACTTTTGTCTAAACAATTATGCCGACGACTGTAGTGTATATGGATAGGCATAGCTGATATAAAAGCAAAAAAAAATACGATTAAAAGATTTAACAGTTTAACTTATATTTATAGCACCTTTACGTTACATAAATTCTATTATTTACATTCTATTTCATTATTTATGTATTATATGATTTATACATTATATTATAATTTCATTAGAATGGTTTGGACACCCAAAAGATTACGAACATTTTCGTTGTATTGAACCAGTACTACTTTTGAGTGGCATATGTTTATTTTTTCCCCAGCACATAAAAGCTGTAAACATGTAGCTTTCTCCAAGAACTCACTCATTTTTAATTCCCTTATAAAAGCTCTACTGACTGTAGTAGGGGATATGGACGGAAAAATCTGAAATGAAAAAATAAATTTAATGTTTTTAAAATGTATGTATGTTCTTGTACGGTATATTTGGACAGAATATTATAAAGTGTGTTTCCAAGTTAAATGTCAAAACTTTGAGAAATAATTCTGGGGTATAATCTAAGAAAAACATCGTTGTACAGTAAGAGTGTATCTCCAATGTGGATATCATTTACCAATAATAATTTAAGAAAAGATTTAGTTTCATGTACTTTGAGCGACAATAGCACAAATATCTCCGCTAATACTCACTACAGAAAATGTGTTTGGGACTTTAATATTAGAACAAATAATACTCCTTTAAACTGCATAAAAACCAGCAAATCGGAGAGGAATACCTGTATGTACGGTGTAATGATCCACGATTTAACTCAAAAAATTGTTTGATCGGTCATTGGCACTAACAAATACTTTACTTAGGCGGGGTGAACCGAGGCCTCAGCTAACAAGCCTCTCCGTTTCCAGTTAGCCCGGCCCTTAACTAACTGACTCCAGTTGCGCACTTGTAGTCGGTTGAGGTCGCCTTCGTCTTGCGCGCGCCACTTTAGTCAAGGTCTTCCTCTACAGCGTTGTCCCTCAGGGTTAGACTCGAATACTCTACAGGCCGGAGCATTTGTTTCCATCCGCTCTACATGGCCTAGCCATCTTAAACGACTTACTCGCAGTTTTTTGACCAGGTCGATGTTGCTGTACAGCTCGTATAGTTCGTCGTTGAATCTCCTAATCCAATGAGATGTTGTTGTCAGAATTTTTATCAGAACTGAGGTAGACAAAGTCCCTCACTACCTCAAAGATATAGCTGTCGATCGTGATGTCTTGTCCGATTCTACGATGTTGGGTGTCCCTTCTTGTTGACAGTATACAGGGTGTCCCAGTTAAGAAGTATAATCCTTTAAGGGATTATTATAGCTAATAGCTATTATTATATTATAGCTATTTTTGTAGCTATAATAGTTTAGAAGTTATAGCGTTTTTAGTCGTAACACATCCAAATTAGAGGTCACCTACTTTGATGGGCTATAACGGGAAATACGATGAAAATAGACGCCCCCCTTCCATACAATTTTTGTTCGGCTGAACTCCAGGAATCACCCCTTAAAGGATTAAACTGGGACACCCTGTATACTTGGTTTTGCCCTCGGTGACCGCTAGACCCATTTTAGCCGCTTCCGTTTATATACTACCAAGTGCCAGCTCGCTGTGTTCTACCAATTATATCAATATCATCGGCGTATGCAAGTAATTGGACGGACTTTTGAAAGATTGTGCCTTGTGTGTTGGTCTGTGAGTTTCGGACAATTCTTTCAAGTATGATGTTGAAAAAGTCGCACGACACCGCGTCACCTTGACGAAATCCTCTTTTGACCGCAAAGGTTTCGGTAAGGTCGCTACCGACCTTGATGCAGCAGCGAGCTTTCTCCATCGTGATCCTCCACAATCGAACGAGTTTTGCAGGGATGTCAAAGCATGGCTCTGTATAGCTCGTCTCTATAGATGCTGTCGTACGCGGCTTTGAAATCGATGAAAAGATGGTGGGTATCGATTTGGACTTCTTGGGTTTTTTCCATGATCTGCCTAAGTGTGAAAATTTGATCGACGGTGGACTTTCCTGGCCTAAAACCGCACTGATAGGGGCCAATCAGGTTATTTACAAAGGGTTCACACAATATGGCAGACAGGATCTTGTATGCGATGTTAAGGAGACTGATACCTACATCTGTAGTTGGCGCAGTTGAAGGGGTCTCCTCTCTTGTGGACCGGACAAACAATGCTCTGACCAAATTTTGGAGATGAGTTGGTGGTGCATGGTCTCTACCAAGTCATCCCCAGCTGTTCTAAAAAGCTCGGCAGGTAGACCATCAGGCCCTGCAGCTTTCTTGTTCTTTAGCTTGGATATTGCTACCCGTACTTCGCTTTGGTCAGGTGGACGGAAGTTTTGTCTATCATCGTCTATATTTAATGGTACGTTCTGCCTAACAGCGGGATTCTGGTCTTCGTCGTCATTATAGAGTCTGCAGAAGTAATTGTTCCACATTCTCAGCACCGACTGTGATTCTACTACAAGGTTTCCTTCATTATCTCTACAGGTTTCTGTACGGGATTTTCTGCCCTGGAACGTTGTTTTTACCTTTTGGTATAAAGGTAAAAAGGTGCTCCGGGCGAAGACTGGAATGGGCAATAAGTTCCTTTCAACCATTCAAGGCACCAGGTGTGGACGGCATCATACCTGCCCAACTACAAAAAGGGTGGGATGTGCTCCTACCGCACCTGATCAGAATAACGAAAAGTAGTATTGCTTTGGGCTATATACCAACGCAATGGAGACGGGCAAGGGTTATGTTCATACCGAAAGTGGGGAAAAAGGACCCATCACACCCAAAGTCATACAGACCCATTAGCCTAACGTCGTTTCTTCTAAAGACAACAGAGAAAGCAGTGGACAACTATCTGAGGGAGGAAGTGCTTACCACATCCCCCCCTACACCATCGCCAATATACATATAGAGCGGGCAGATCAACAGAGACCGCCTTATATCAGCTAACGGAGGTGATTCAAAGCGCTCTGAATACGAAAGAGACGGTACTGTGCGCCTTCCTTGATATCGAAGGTGCGTTTGATAATACCTCCCACGAGGCCATCAGACGATCCCTGGAAAGAAAAGGAGTAAACAGTACAATATCCAGGTGGATGTGTGAACTGCTGAGCACTAGATCAGCGGAGACTCAAACGTCAACCGGGACAAGGACAAGGAGGGGTACTATCACCCTTAATGTGGAGCCTAGTTGTGGACGAACTACTGGAAGAATTAACCAGCCTTGGCATCAGCTGTCAGGCATATGCCGACGACATAGTATTGATTGCCAGGGGAAAGTTTGAGGAAACTCTCTGTGACATCATACAGAGAGGACTGAGAGCAACACAAGAATGGTGCCACACGGCAGGACTAAACATCAATCCAGCAAAAACAACTATAGTACCATTCACAAGAAAAAGAAAACTTCAGAGACTGAAAGCAATACGACTATCAGGCACGACACTGATACCAGTCAATGAAGTAAAATACCTAGGACTACACCTAGATAGTAAACTCATCTGGCGTAAACACACGGAAGAGATTTCAAAGAAGGCAACACGTGCTCTTATGATATGTAAGAGTTTAGCGGGAAAATCGTGGGGATGCAAGCATCCTGCGATGGATGTACATTGCTATTGTGAGACCCATGATCACATACGGAGCTGTAGCATGGGAAAAACGAACCAGTCTAGTCACAACAAGAGATGTTCTCAACAAAGTGCAAAGACTGGCGTGCCTATGCATCACCGGAGCAATGCGTACATGCCCAACTGCAGCCATGGAGGTACTCCTAGAGCTAAGCCCTCTACACCTCGTGGTTGAGGATACGGCAGAAAAAACTATCCTGAGGATGGCAAAAGAAGGAATCGGAAGGGAGAAATGCATCAGCTCGAAAGAGTACGATGCACTACTCGCAAAACTTCCACTTCTAGCTATACCCAGGGATGATAGTATCAGGAGATTCAACTTTGAGAAAAACTTCACAACGAAGCTCAGCAATATGAAACACTGGAGCAATGAATCCATGATCTATGGACTGAGCAACCACACTGTAAAATGGTATACAGATGGATCGAGAACGGACGAAGGAACTGGTGCAGGAGTGTTTGGGCCAGGAACTAAGCACTACGAATCCATGGGCAAATGTACCAGCATCTTCCAAGCTGAAATATGTGCTATAGAAAGGTGCGTTCGGATCATTCTCAAGAAAAACTACAGAAACTGTGACATAGCAGTGATGTCAGATAGTCAAGCCGCCATCAAGGCACTTGGTGCCTACATCATAAAATCCAAGCTTGTGTGGGAATGCCTGCACAGGCTTAATGAATTAAGTAAGAACAACAGAGTAACCATCTGCTGGATACCTGGTCATGCAGGCATCATGGGGAACGAGGCTGCGGACTCTCTGGCAAGACAGGGAGCAGCGGAGCCCTTCATAGGACCTGAACCGTTCTGCGGCATAGGGGAACATACCCTACGAGAAGAGTTCAGGAGGATTGAAAAAGAAAAAAGAACCGCATATTTTAAAAACCTTCTGGGCCTAAGACAAGCTAAGAAACTTCTAGGGGACTATAACATAAAAAGATTCAAGGCATGTATTGGTCTAAGCAAAAACAACCTAAGAATCCTCACAGGTCTCCTAACGGGACACTGTAGACTGAGGGAACATCTGAGGAAAATGGGTGTATCAGAAGAAGGTCTCTGCAAATTCTGTGATGAGAACGCAGAAACCCCAGATCACATTCTAGAATACTGCGGGGCACTGACCCACAGGAGGATCAAACATCTGGGCAAGTACCAGATAACAGATAAGGATATACAAACCATGGACCCGCTACTCATTCTCAGATTCATTAGAGAAACTGGACTGGATGAAGTGCTCTAAATTTGATATTCTTGCCAAGGCTAAAGACAGAGCAAAACCCTCAAACACGGTTCTTAACGGAACTGTAATGCGATGGGGGCTCTGGAAAAAGGGCATGAACCTTTCCAAGGTATAAGCAGGGGGCACAATAGACCACAAGGTCGCAGTGCACTAAGCCCTCTTCATTATTATTATTATTATTATTATTATTTGGTAAAACTTCCATACAATGTTTCTGGATGTCCGTTATGTCTGCCCTATGGCAGTCTAGGGTCTCTGCTAGTTGTTCGGCTGCACGTGGTCTGTTCAGTGTACGAACATTCCCCGTGCAGATCCGAAGGTCATTATCCTTATTTCGTTTTCCAGGGTCGTCAACAGTAATTCCGTCCTTCTCGGAGATGTGTTGCTGTTTCATAACATGCGTTTTTTTTCGTGGTAGGGAAGTTACCTCGACGCACAACCCCCAACCTGGAGGACCAGTTCCATATCATACCCCTAGGACGAGGGGCACCAGTAACCCACTTCGATATTTGAGCGCTGCCGTTGGCTCATTATGGGTTCATCCGCCACCAACTCTTTCCCAATACCCTGGTGTAGTATTGGAGATCCCTATAGACCTGGGACCGAATATGTCGAAGCAGCTCTTATAGGGATGTCACTAGATAGTTCATCCTGACTGGAACGGTTGGCAGATAAGTTAAAAGATGGGATAAGGTTAATGCTATAAACTAAAGTCTTGCAGCTAATGGTCTTGGGTTTAGTGAGTAATACTGTGTTGATGACCCATATTTTTCTAATACTGTTATATTGATATAATTTTTGAAATAACCAAGTAATATTTGCTTTAAAAGATAGATAATCCATCCCTGATAAGAAATATGAAGGTCCAAGACCTTTTGAACGCGGCCAGCGTCGTAACAGACGAACTAGAAATTCGAATTACATGTACCACTGTGCCTGCGGAAATAGATCTCCCATTAGGCACAGTGGAATATGTATGGGAGGCAGCTGCCCCCCTGCAACCCCCCTGCTTGGGTTCACTGTTAGGTTTGGTTAGACTTGGATTAACTGCGAGGTTGAGTTAACTAACTCCCACTTTTCTCAAATTGGGACTTAGTTCATTGCGAATTTGTTCATAATGAACTACGAGCTATCTCCCAAACATTATGAACTAAAGCCCACTGCATATTTGGTGGGATTTAGTTCATTTGGCTAGTGGGAGTTAGTTCCTGTTGGGACTTAGTTCGTAGGGCCAAGTTGCTCTACTTCGGCGGCACGATGTGCTCTCCGATATTTACGATCTAAAAGCGACCCGAAGATGCCGCATGGTTCTACTCTATCTGTCAACTCACGCGCGCCGCAAAGTGAATTGGCTTTAATTCAATTTAATTTGAATTTGGAATTTGGAAATACAGTCAGGGCTGGCTTCGAAGATTTTGAAAAAGTCGCAAAAAAAAGGGGATTCGCATACAAAAAGGGGCAATACTAACCTGTGTTCAGGCCCATACTCACATATGGCGCACTAGTATGGTGGAAGGCGACAAAGAAGAAAACAGTAGTCGGCAAACTGGCGTCGGTGCAGAGAGCGTCTAGCATAGCAATAACGGGTGCACTTCGTAGCACTCCTACGGCAGCGCTGGACACCTTTCTACACCTCACGCCACTTGACTTGCATATTAAGCAACTTGCGGGAAGCAGTGCGCTACGGCTCACAACCTTGGGCTATTTTAAAGAGGGCAGTTTTGGGCACTGTACAATACTAGCGGAGCTACTCCCTGGCGTACAGGTGCAAACTGATGAAATTCACCCTCTGGTCGACTTCGACACTCCGTACGAGGTATCATACCCGGAAAGATACGAATGGCAAAGGGATAAAGTAATTAATCATTGCGAAGTAGCAGTCTATACAGACGGCTCAAAAACAGCGGAAGGTACTGGAGCTGGAATCTACTCCGTAGACCCAGACCTAAAAATGTCTATACGACTGCCGGATACAGTATCTTCCAATCAGAAGTTCTGGCTGTTCTGAAAGCGGCAGAGCTAATGCGGATGAGATCTGTATCTGGAAGGGATATAGCCATCTACATCGATAGCCAGGCTGCGCTCAAGGCACTGTAATCCACAAACATCAATTCTGAATTAGTCAGGAACTGTCGCACAATGCTCAAGGCATTATGCAGTCAGAACCGAGTGAGACTGTGCTGGGTACCAGGACACTGCGGTATAGCTGGAAATGAGCAGGCTGACGAGCTTGCGAGAAGAGACGGGGAAATGTTAGATGGAGGAGATGTGGATATTAAACCACCTCCCTGCATCGTAAAAAGTGATATTAGGAATAAAATAACTAAGGAAGCCGACCGGAGGTGGGAGGGCCTCACCGGTCACGCAGTATCTAAGGCACTTTGGCCGCAATACGACCGTAAAAGATCTAGGGTAATCCTCAAACTAGGCAGCGAACAGCTCAGGACACTGATCGGCATATTATCAGGGCATTGTCTTCTTAGAAAACATGCCAAAAGGCTCAGGCTGGCAGACTCGGACAATTGTAGATTCTGCGATGACCTGCAAGCCGAAGAGGACATAACACATATACTTTGTGAATGTGAGGCAATATGTCGTAGTAGAAGGCAATTTCTGGGCAGGTACTTCTTCCAAAATCTAGAGGAGATAGACAATACCAACTACAAGGGGCTACTTGGTTTTTGCAGGGAAATTGGGATTTTCTCAAGGGCAAGTGTTTAGGTGTTTTTCCATTGTAGGTCACTGCAATTGGTTCCCTCTAGGGATCGCGATGGGCCCTTATGGTGCCTAGTGCCGTATGAGACATCTCTCTCATACCCCTATTTAACCTAACCTAACCTAACCTGTGTACAAAAAATGGCACACAAAAAACGCAAATCGAGTTAAATTCACTATAATAACTATTCTACGCTATTTCCACTGATTTATAACATTCCAAATAGCTACATATGTACTAACTAAATAATTGTTTTAGTTTCAAAAGGCATAATTATAAACCAATGGAAATAAAATGAAACATATATATCTTTAAATCTATAGTTCAGAAATGACAATATTAACTTTAATTTTGTTAAGGTGTTTCGTACAAAAATGTGTTTTTTTTTTTTTTCAAAATGGGGAAAAGGGGCAAATCTGTACAATTTTCGAAAAGTGGTCTCATTGGGGATAGAGAGCAAAAAAGGGGCAAAATGCAACTTTAGTCGCATAAAGCCAGCCCTGAATACAGTATTAACTGTGGAATATGATGAAGCGGGAAATTTGAATTGTGGAGTGTATTTATTTTAATACGCTGCGTTACTGAAAATAGATACGAATTGTATTATATAGCAGTATGAATTTGACAAAACAGCTGACAATTTTAGATTTCCTAATAAATTGATGATTCGTTTTTTGCTCTTAATAAGCGTTGTTAAAGCCTGATGACCGAATTTAAATGTATAGCCCGTCCCAACTTAAGTGAAAATTTCTTGCGCAGGTCTCTTCACATTAGGGATTTTATTCTCTTAGATCGACGATCGAGCCATGACTGATTGTCAACACAGCACCGTCGTTGGCGTGTGCAAAATACATATACACATTTACCCACCCCAAAGAAGAGGGAAATTTTCTGGCTGTTGCACTTCTCAAATATGTGTTTAGTAATGAAAGCCAGAGTGTTGAGTAACTTTATTATACCAGCGTAAATCACTATTAAAAGGGTTGATAAAGTAGAGAAAAGCATTAACAATTTCATGCGATCAAAAATACCTTAAGGGAAAAATTTCCCTTAAATAAAGTGCTACTGCGCATGTTGGGATCTTTCTTTTGCTTTGGGACGGACTATAATTTGGGTATCGCATATGTGGCTTTTCGACATTCTGTGTACTACCCTAGCACATACGATTTGTGACAATTGTCGAGTGGTTACATACATAAGTAGCAGTCACAATACATGTGCCTGCACGAATTCTTGACGCACCATACGGCTCGTATGAAGCCATCATTTTTCAATGTAATTTCAGTTTGTGTTTTGTACGAGCAGCATGGTATTTAGTTATCTGTACATCATAAAAGTACTTTACACGATGTTGCATGGGTAATCTATTACATAATTGTAATTCTTGGAATAAATATTGTTTCAATTTAATTATTTTGTCAATTGTATTTTGTAAAATTCGAATTTCTTTCCAAGAAATAGATATTGTAAAAATGAATGTATAAAAGGAAAATGTTAGAAAAAAAGACTTGTTCCTTTGTTAATTTGGAATTCCCAGTCAATTTGTGGATTTTGTTATTTGCCCGCGAACGCGACGCGATAACTTAAATGCACTTAAATCAATAAAACAATTCGAGTGTCCACTTACGATATGTACGCGCTGTGCTACATACCGTGTACATACTAGCACAATTTTCCCGTATGTAGCCACACATACGAAATGTGTACCAATATGTGTACACTATCTGGTGACGTCGCGTCAGAGCTACATACGTATGTGGCTTGCTAAATGCCGTGTACTATGAATATTAAAGTATGAATTGCTATACTGCGCAGAAGCATGGACATTTGCTAAGGCAGATGAAAATATGCTTGGTCGTTTTGAACGCAAAATGGAAGGGAACTCAACCATCTTTGAGTGCGCTATTGGAGGCAATTAGCCAAAGATCATAATGAATTCGGTTTAAATAATTTAACTTCACAACTCTGTCTATCATTTGAAATTATAACACTTTTGTATATATCGCTGAGTATATGTTTCTAAATTAGTTCTAAATACAGTTTTGCTGTCCTCACTATTACTTCAAAGAAGTCGGCCTCCTTTATTTGCTAAGTTTAACAGGTTATGGGCCCAGTTCACGCGATTTGCTAAAGGACAAGTGAAAGTCATATATACGTAGTATAAAAGTCCGGGAACCCATTTGCATATTTAATTTTCAGTAAGGCCTGCGTTTTTTTGCAATTGAATAGTTAGAATTAATAAGTAGCCCATCACTCGTATATTATACATTTTGTAGCAAAATGGATAATGAAATGTTTAAAGTTGATAAACTACAAAACTCTGAGCACTATTCTGTATGGAAGTTCCAGGTGAGAATATTACTGAGTGCTTCAAACCTATTCAATTATGTGAATGGTGCAAGTGTTCGGCCGGTTAAGGTAGAATCTGAGTCTCAGATGGCCTATGATATTCGTTTATCAAATTGGGTGAAACTCGATTGTATAGCTCAACACATACATAATTGCAATGAGTGTTGGACCGACACCGCTTCGCTATATTGTGAATTGCACAAGGGAAATGTGGGCAACACTTCAATCATCCAAAGCAAACGTTCATATGCTGCTGCAGCGACTTTACATGAACATCAATTGGAAAACATAGGTAGGCAATTGCGGAATATTGGGGAGGATGTTACGGAAAGCATGGTAATCACCAACATTTTAATGACACTTCTAGAGAGCTTTAAACATTTTTAATTTTTTTTTCCGCGTGGGAATCTACCGCCAAATATTAGCAAACTTTAGAGAACTTAACATCTCATAGCCCAGTATCCTGCTCGCGCTTAATTTAGCCCTTCTCTCCACAGCACAGATAAATGCTCGCTAGATTCGTCGTACAGGATATAGATAGGACACGCACGCATTATGTTATTGCTAGATATATTTTGATTTTTGTTATTTTTTCACTTTTATCCTACTCACTTAGTCAATTCACAATTCGGTTTGCTTCGGAAATGTCAATCACACCAAAAACATAAATGTAAAAGAAGAGCCAAGTTCTGTTATATAGAACAAAAAGTGTGTAATTCGTCAGCCACGAAAAGTAATGAGATCTAAATGTACGCCAAGTTCTTAGTTTAAGAAGGTTAAATGTTAAGCAATTAGTAGGTCACTGGTCAAGTTTTCAAACTCTTATATATTGTACGATATAATAAAGTTATAAACGAAAAACTTGCCAAGTGAACCTTTTCAATAAGCACAGTAAATGTTTCAAGTTTGAAGTTTTTGGCTTAATTGGTTCCAAAGTTAGAGGGGTGTCGAAAACCGCCTGAGTTTGTTCCTGTAAAAAGGGTAAGTGCCTTTACTAGAGAACTTGGCTGGGGCACTACCGTGCCCTTTGATATTTAGCGCCGATTTAATGAACCAGACAAAATAATTATTTAAAATTTTGCGCGAGCTGTACGGAGACGTTTGGTATTCTGTATATATATGTAAGTAAGCAATTCTTTGTTTTGATAATTTTTATTGTTTTTTCACAATATTCGTGCGAAAAATCAGCTATCAGCTATAAAAATGTAGCTACCTATGAACCTATTCGGGTTTGAAATAACATCACATTCGGTAAGGCAAAAAAAATGTTTAAAAGGTTAAACCTATTAATATGACAATTGTTGAGCAAATATAACATTTTGTAGATGTAAAAGCAATTAAGCTTACCTTATGCAATAAAGTTTCCTTGGATTTAACTTTCAACAGGCTACAGAGATCACTTAATAATACCCATTTTTCCATTCCCTCATCTTTAAGTAAATAAAGTGGTGGTAATGGCATATTAGCTTCTTCGAATTCAAAAAGCTCTCCCTCAGCATCTGCAGCATCAACATAGACTTCGAATTCGCAAACGTCGTTTTTTAGAAACTGGTTTTGGCTTATTAAAAACTTCTTCTTTTTGTCTTGAATAATAAAATTGTTCAAAATTTGAAATTTAATTTAATTTATTTTCATACCTAGTTGGTATAAATAGTCCAATGTTGAAACGTCATTAAAAGCATCGTAACCGTTTTCAGTAGCATCTATAAAGAAAAGAAAAAAACAAGCGGTTTAGAACATTGCACATCAATGCCACAAATGCATAAAGAGAAAACCAACATGGGAGTTCTAAATTAACAAACACAATTAAAAGCAAATTAATGTGGCAAAATCAAACTATTTAAAGGCCGTGTATCTAAATAGTGTGTGCTAAATAGTTATAAATAAATAAATAGGTGGCGCAACAGGCAGGTAGACCACACTAGGCCTAGCTTCTCGTAACCATTCGTTTGTGTGAGTTTCAATTTTTGGACGAATGGAAGGGACCTACAATTTTATGCCGAGTCCGAACGGCTCAGTTCAGAAGCTTTTTCTGGACAGTCATACTCTCGGATGTTTGTCAGACGTTCGCGAGAGGTGGCGCAGTAGAAAAAACCTTAAGATATTTTAGTTTGTGTTTTTCCGGGAATCGAACCTGTGATCCCTTGCACAGTAGTCCAGCACACTAACCACAGCGCTACTGCGCCGTTAGTTACTCTCGGATATTTTTTTGACACTATTGTGACTCGGCAAATTGATTTCCACGTCACCGATTTTTACGTAGGTACCCGAATCCCTGGGCCCTGTTTCATAAAAATTGACAATTGCGACAGATGACAGGTGACAATTTGTAAACTGACAATAGGGTATTTCGCGAAGCTATCCCTTTCAGAAGTATGCTTTCTCTTTCACTGAAATGTCAAAAAAACTTGTAGGAAAGCAAACGAAATTTTACATGGCGGGAGATAGGTTTTGCCCATTTTATTTGTGAAAAGTTTATAATAAAGTGCCAAATACAAATTGAAAACATTGCAGTCTTGAAATTTAGAGTTTCTTAAAAGTGTTTACAAAAGTTCAATAAATAAATTTGTAGAGATTGTTTCAAAAAATCCAAAATTAATTTAAACCCTATCTCCCGCCATATAAAATTTCGTTTGTTTTCCTACAAGTTTTTTTAGCTGTCACTTTGATTTTTTTTTTCTCATTTGACACTGACGTTGTCGCGAACTACCCTATTGGACAATATGTCAAATTTCTGTTTCATAAATAATAAGACAATTTTGTAGAAATGTCGGAAATAGCTGACAATTGTCAAATTTTGGTTTCATAAAAAAAATTGAAATGTAAGGAAAGTTATAGGAAATGTAAACTACCAAGTGGAAATCGAAAACTACCCTATCTTCAAAGCAGTACGATCTCATAAAAATTCACTACGACCGCGATTTGTGAAATCATCATCACATCGTTCATCTTTGTTAGTATTATTTGATTTCTTCGACTTACAACTAATGCAGTTTACTTCTTCATCAACCGATACGGAAGTTTCTGCCGTTGCTGACAGAGAAGCTCATCCATCACATCAGTCAGAACTAGATGCCGTGCCGGATGATTTAATAGAAAATCAGTAGAATGAGGGTACTTCAACGGAACCTTCTAAGACTCTTGAAGTTGTTCCTTCGTCTTCGAACGCCATCGTTCCTGTAGAACCGCCACAAGAACTAGGCCGATCACAGAGAGTTGCTTCATTCAACTTGCCATTAGGTTAGGTTGGGTTAGGTCGAATAGGGTGTGAGTTCATCACATAGGACTAGGCACCATATTGGACCCATCGCCATCCCTGGGGAACCTTAACGGTCAAAAAACCTAAACCACTTCGCCCAAACAATTAATTTCCCTACAGAATCTGAAAATTGTTGCAATTTTGTTTCCGAGGACAACCTCCTCCAAATTATCAAAGAAGTACCTGCCAAGGTATTTCCTCCTGTACCGAGCAATAGCTTGACATTCACAGAGGAGATGAGTTATATCCTCTGCGACATGTAAGTCTTCGCAATACCTGCATATGTCCGTATCTGTTAGACCTATTCTCTTAGCGTGCTTCCTTAGAAGACAGTGCCCGGAGAGCACACCTACTGACATCCGTAGCCTCAATCTACTAAGCTTAAGTAGTTCAGCCGATTTTTTCCGATCTAGCTTAGGCCACAGAGCCTTTGAGACCCTGTGCCCTACTATATCCGCCCATCTCTGATCTGCCCTATTTTTAATATTCTCGAGAATAATTCTCTTGGCCACAGCTATTGGTGGTCTTATGCCCTCAATTGTTTCATTAGGTGGAAGCTCTGCTCCGGTTTTGGCCAGAACATCAGCCCTTTCGTTGCCCTCAATATCGCAGTGTCCGGGCACCCAACACAATCTGACTCGGTTCTGTGCGCATAATGCTCTGAGCATTGTGCGGCAGCTCCTGACTAGTTCAGATTTGATGATGAAGGACTCTAGCGCCTTTAGCGCAGCCTGACTATCAATGTAGATAGCGATATTCTTGTTGGATATTGATCCCATATCAAGTAGATACGCCGCTTTGAGCACGGCCAGAACTTCTGCCTGGAACACACTGCATGTATCCGGAACTCTTAAAGACACGTGTAGGTCTATATCCCTAGAGTATATACCTGACCCTGTACCCTCCTTAGTTTTGGAACCATCCGTATAAATCGAAATTTCATTATCGTTCGAAACCTTATTCTTTTGCCAGTCCTCCCAGTATTGTACTTCGTACGGTGTTTCGAAGTCGAGTTCACCCAAACTTTCATCCGTTTTATCGGGGATGTTGGAGAGGGATTCCATTAGTATGGAGCTATGTCCTACCTGTCTGGTTTTGAAAAACCCTGCGTTAGTTAGCCGAAGCGCACTATTACCTGCTTGAAGTTTTATTTGTAGGTCCAAAGGTAAAAGATACATAAACGCCTCAAGTGCAGCTGTAGGTGTGGTGCGTAAAGCACCAGTTATGGCAGTGCAGGCTGTTCTTTGTACCTTGGCCAACATATCCCGTATATATAACTTATTTGTGGCTTTCCACCAAACAAGAGCCCCATAGGTAAGGATGGGTCTAACCACCATGATGTATAGCCAATCCTTTTTTCCTGCTGTTCTCTTACAGACGAAGAGAGCATTATGAGCCTTTCGGACTCTTTCCTGAACATTAAGTTTCCAATTCAGTTTTTTATCCAGGACCGTACCAAGATATCTTGCGCTCTCCGAGAGGGAGAGCTGCACTCCACCAATCCTGGGTAGTTTGAAGGGAGGTATCTTGTATTTTGTACTAAAAAGTACTAGTTCTGTCTTTTCCGGGTTGACACGAAGTCCACACCCTTCAGCCCACTTTCTGAGCTTGTTGAGGGCTGATTCCATGGTTTCACTCAATGTGTTCAAGAATTTACCCCGAACTAGAATCGCCACATCATCCGCGTAAGCGGTTACGCTAAACCCTGTGTTGCTGAGTTCTTTAAGTATATCGTCTATGACAAGAACCCAGAGGAGGGGAGAAATAACCCCTCCCTGGGGAGTGCCTCTAGTAACCGATTTTCTTATTGAACTGTGTCCGAGAGTGGAATTGATATTTCTAGTGACAAGCATCGTGCAAAGCCAATTGGTGATGCTATGATCTACATTTATCCTTTCCAGAGCGCGTTTGATTGCCTCTGCCCTAACGTTGTTGAAAGCCCCCTCTATGTCCAAGAAGGCAGCTAACGCAAATTCCTTGTGGTGTAGACTGTGTTCTATTTTACCTACCACTTCATGTAGAGCTGTTTCTACCGATTTACCTTTTAGATATGCGTGCTGAGCATTGCATAGATTTCCATTGCAACACTTGCTTCTTATATGGATGTCGAGAAGCCTTTCGAGTGTCTTAAGGAGAAATGACGAGAGACTGATGGGTCTATAGTCTTTCGCCGAGGTATGACTTGGTTTACCTGCTTTGGGTATGAAAACCACTCGTACCTCTCTCCATGCCGAGGGTATGTAGCCAAATTTAAGGCAATGTACAAATATTTCCCTGATTCTACATAGCTTCAACATGCCATAATATTCATAAATCTCAATCAATACTAAAAATAGTTTCACTGTTTATAGGCAATTCTTCCCCGAGTATTTTGAGCTATAATTCATCTTTCTACTCCATCCAGAAGCTGAGAAACCATAAGTTAAATATCAGATCTGTTATGAGTCAAGCATGGCCACAGGGACATCTTTGGAGTAGTGGAGGAGGACGGTGGCACGCTTGCGGTTGCACGGCTATCTCTCGTCGAACGGGGTAGTTCTTTTCCCCTCGCACTAAACCACTTGCTCAAAAACAAAAAAAAAAAAAATCGTGCCAAAAAAATAAAAAACTGTAGAAGGATAGCCAGAGAACTAACATTAGCTGACATCGGACTGACAAAAATGATAGGAAAGAGAAAGAAGAAGGCGACAGGAAAGCGTAAGAAGAAATTCTCAATAACCTTTGCCTCGCCAAGGAGAGGCTAGAAAGTCAGATGCATACCCAAACATACACTAGTTATCCTAAATCTAAATCTACTAAATCTACACTATCCTAATATGTAATAAACCCTATTATCTATATCTATTCTGACTTATATCTAACCTACTCTACTCCTTTGCATTAACTGCCTTCCCGCCTTTTTCCTTTCTGTTGGTACAAATTAACCTGTCAAAACATCCGGTCTGTGTGCGTACTACCTCCTGATCGCTAAATCACTTCAAGTAGCCTTCTGTGTAGAGATTCACAGAGTGCTGTCAAATAATGTAAAATTATGGCTCCATAATTTCTTCCGTTTTATGATATTGCTTTCTTCCTTCGTAGACTTTTCTTTAAAGCCAACCCCACACGTTTTCCATGATGCTCAGGTCAGGTGAATATGGGGGTCATGCAAGTAGGTTTGGTGGTTGGGTGTGTATTAATCGGGTAGGCGCTCATTGGCATCAACCTGGCGGTGCCCAGCTGTTGTAACGGGCCAACCAACGGGCCAACGACAGCTCTCACATCCCCGAAGTGGGTTACTGACACCGGAGGAATCCGGCCCCTTTCGTCCAAGGGGTACAACAAAGGGCCTGGCCCTCCAGGTTGGGGGTTGTACGCCGGGGTAACTGCCCGACTGCGGAAAACAACAATAGTTCCGAAACGACAACAAGCCTCGGATACGGATGATTTTACTGTTGACGAACCTGGCAAACGAATAAAGGACAACGAATTTCGGATCTGCACGTGGAATGTTAGGTCCCTTAACAGACCACGTGCAGCTGAACAACTAGCGGAGGCCCTGAAATGCTATAAAGCAGATCTAACCGCCATCCAAGAAGTGCGATGGGATGGACCGGGCAAGAAGAGGATGAAACACTGCGACATCTATTATGGCGACTGCTATCGGCAACAAAAACAGCGCTTATTTGGATGTGGTTTCGTCGTTGGAGGCAGACTTAGGCAAGAAGTCTTAAGTTTCAGCTGTGTGAACGAGCGCCTCGCGACAATCCGCATCAAGGCTAAATTCGCCAAAATTAGCCTAATATGCGCCCATGCCCCCACGGAGGAGAAAGACGACGACACCAAAGAAAGATTCTACGAGCTCTTAGACAAGACATACGAGCAATGCCCTAACTATGGCATTAAAATCGTCCTAGGTGATTTTAATGCAAAGATAGGAAGAGAGGGCATCTTTGGTAGTACTGTCGGAAGGTACAGCCTACACGACACCACCTCCGATAACGGATTTAGGCTGATCGACTTCGCGGCGGGGCGAAATGGTGTCATAGCAAGTACGCGGTTCCCCCATCTCGATATTCACAAAGGCACATGGAGATCTCCCGATCAATCAACCGTCAACCAGATTGACCACATTGCGATCGACGCAAGGCACTCCTCCAGTATTATGGATGTCCGAACGTTCCGAGGGGCGAACATTGACTCGGACCACTACCTTGTCGTAGCCAAGGTACGCCTTCGGATATCCCGAACACCGCCAAGACAAGTAAATACTGTGAGGAAGTTTGACGTCGGACGGCTAAAATCGCAAGAGATCACCAGATCCTTCTCCGATCGAGTCTCTCTCAATCTCTCAAGAGGTTCTATGCAGCCAGCATCAAGCATTGAAGACCAGTGGCAACATTGCCAAAAAGCCATCAGAGACGCCGCCTATGATGTGCTTGGTTTCACACGACCACCACAACGAAACCCCTGGTTCGACGACGAGTGCCGGCAAGCACATGCAGCGAAACAAGAGGCATACAAAGCGGCGCTGCAAAGCAGGACCAGAGCTGCTCGTGAGCTCTACGCGCAGAAAAGAAGAGACGAACACCGGCTTCTCAGGAGAAAAAAGAAAGAGCACGAGAAGCGCGCGATCGAGGAAATAGAGAGATGCTACAGCAAGAATGAGGTTCGGAAGTTTTACCAAAAGGTAAAAAGAACCTGCCAAGGCTACAGAGCCCGAACCGAAGCCTGCAAGGACGAACAAGGGAACATCATAGTAGAATCGCAGTCGATGCTGAGGATATGGAAGAACTACTTCTGCAGACTGTTTAACGGCGACGACGAACTAAATCCCGCTGTCAGGCAGAATGAGCCATTCAACCTGGACGATGAAGACCAACAATTCCGCCCACCCGACCTGAACGAAGTGAAGATTGCTATATCTAAGCTTAAGTCCAACAAAGCCGCTGGAGCAGATGGCCTAACCGCCGAGCTATTCAAAGCGGCAGGCGATGACTTGGTTAGGAGCATGCACCAACTCATCTGTAAAATATGGTCGGAAGAAAATATGCCCGATGAATGGAACCTCTGCATTGTCTGCCCGATCCTCAAGAAAGGAGACCCTCTGAACTGCGCCAACTACAGAGGTATTAGTCTTCTTAACATCGCCTACAAGATCTTATCTGCCGTATTGTGTGAACGCCTGAAGCCTTTCGCCAACAACCTGATTGGTCCCTATCAGTGTGGCTTCAGGCCGGGAAAGTCTACCATCGACCAAATATTCACACTGCGGCAGATCTTGGAGAAAACCCAGGAAGTCCAAATCGATACCCACCACCTTTTCATCGATTTTAAGGCCGCCTATGACAGCATTTATAGAGACGAGCTATACAGAGCAATGTCTAGTTTTGGCATCCCTGCCAAACTCGTCCGTCTGTGCAGGATGACAATGGAGAATGCACGCTGCTCCATCAAGGTCGGTAAAGAACTCACCGAGACCTTCGATGTCAAAAAAGGATTTAGACAAGGCGATGCGCTGTCATGTGACTTCTTCAACATCGTTCTTGAAAGAATAGTGCAAAACTCAAACGCTAACACCAGAGGCACTATCTTTCAAAAGTCCGTCCACCTACTCGCCTGCGCCGACGACATCGACATAATCGGCAGACCGCAGCGGGATGTCACTGGCGCGTTCGTGAGCATTGAGACGGAGGCGGCGAAGATGGGTTTGGCGGTCAATGAGGGCAAGACAAAGTATATGCAAGTAGTAGTAGCTAAGTAAGCAAGTAGGTTTACATTTTGGTTCTGAGTCCAGGCTTTTGTTGTCCGTGCGGTATGTATCGTTGCATTGTCCTGTCGGAAAGTCCATCGCTGACCACTAGATATCTCCGAAGACTGCGGAAAAGCTCTTTCCATTATCCTTATCGATGTTTAAGTGATTGCCGTCATTTTGGAGCTTTGGAAATCCAGTTCCACATTTCCGTAATGGCTTACTGCTCCCCCTACCATTACACCAGCTTCTTTGCTGTGCCGCCTTTGAAGATGTATTCCTTCTTTTCTCAAATCATGGAATTAACAACTGTATCCATCAGGTCCGTCCAAATAAATTTTTTTTTTCATCAGATAAGACGAGTGGCATACTCTCGATTCCACCTGTCACACTTGTTGCAAACTCAAGGCGCTGGATCTTACGCCGCATTCAATTGTGGTTTCCTCTTCATTTTTGCATGGCCAATATGGCTGGCCTTCTGTATCACGCGATGAACAGTCGATCTGCTAGCTGTAACTCCAGTTTCTGCCAGTTTTACTTACGGAGAGCCTTGAAGTTGAAGCAGCTCTCAGTATCGTTCGGTACTTAATTCGGTTAGTACATTACATTCTCCCCTCTTTATTATAGATACAATATTAACAAAATATGTCTCGATAGATAGAATGTTATAAAACGATTACATAATTCAATTATATTTAAGATATTGTAGTCTAATAATGAATTGGATATAACTTAGTCATTGACTTATTATATATGGACTGCTAGTCGACGTCTCACGTTGGTTCCAACATAACCACCAGCCCTCTTCGTTCGGAGCGGAATAATTTGGAAATTCACACTTTTTTGTAGTGGCATCTATTGTTAACAATGACGCAACAATTTGAATTTCCACAGTTTTACTTACCAAATCCACTAACGCCCAATAGGTGTCTCTAGCATTCTATGGAGAAATCAAAGATGGTTGTGATCATTGGCTTCGTTTTCCAATGCCATCTACTTTAAACAGTGACGCAACAATTTAAATTAAATGTTTTAGCTCACAAATTCTCTCACGCCCAATAGGTGCCTCTAGCATTCTATGGAGAAATTCAAGATGGTTCGTCATTTTGTTTCACTTATTTTTCGCTTCGAACCAAGAGCGCTAGTTTATGTTGGCGTCATTTTCTGGGCAAAATTTGTATGAACTGACATTTCACTAGCAGTCCATATATCTGTGGCCACAAGGAAAAACCGCTAAAGTCGATTTTGATAATTTTCCAGGAGAGCACTTTTAAGATTCGACGAAAAAATTTAAATTACAAATGGCTCTGGTTATCCGCGGAAAGTCTGATTTGCCTGAAAGTTATATGTAAATAAAGGTAATTTAAGTCTCTTTCGGTCTAACGTTTCATAATCTATTGATCATTCTTATTTCGAGCGTGGTAAGCAAAATAAACAATTAAGCTGTTATGGCCTAACACCACTTTAAGGCAAACAAATCTTAAGTCGAGTTTAGCTGACTTTAGCTGATATTCCTTGATATTCCGACAACCAAACTCGACTTTAGACATTTTTTTTAAACTATAAAATCAAAGAAAGGGAAGAAATATCACGCGGAAAAACAACCAAACTCAACTTTAGCTGTTATTACTTGTGATAAAACAAAAATGCGTTCCTCTTAAGTCGACTTAAGACTTGTTTTTGTGTAGTTAAGTTGTTTTGCCCTAACGGCGTTGTAAAAATCTGACTTTAGTTGTTTTGTTTTCGGGACATTGTACCTTCAAATTTGAAGATAAAAATCTAAAAAAAAAAGGCTTATAGATTTGGACATGCTTAATCTAATGGCATCAAAAACTCAATTTCGTCTAAACTCGACTTTAGTTGTTTCGGTTTGTGGCCACAGGAATTATATTCTTCTTATTATATTATAATAAGTCAATGAACTTAGTTGTTTTGCAATTACATATACATTTTATCCATTTTTCATTACTTTTTATATGATTCCGATACATGCAAATTTCCCCAACTTTATACAATAGGTGCGTTTTTTTTGCAATCCTATATGGGCTTAGATAAAACACAAAAAAAACAACCTACTGTGACTTGGCACTTGGCAGCACTATTCTAGTTGACATTTGACTTTTCAGCTGTTCTATTTTTGTTTACACCAAAAAAATGTGCAGGCAGTCAATAAGTTTTTAAATTGATAAAAGACGAGAAAAAGTTAGCTATATGAATATGCATAATAAAATAGTTCACAAGTGATAAGAAATAGATTTTAGTTTCAGGTGCTTTGTTTATTGTTGGCAAGCTCTACAGCAACAGCAAGTTCCAGCCGAATGAGCGATTTGCAGGACGTAATGGATGTGCTTGCACTTTTAGTAGATGATTCAGGACGATTCAAGTTCCAGCGGCGAATCAGTGACAGTGCACAACTCCTTACGTGAACTGGAGCATTTCAGTAGTCCCACTCTGGTCCCAGTGTCTCTCTTTTTTAGACACACAAGTGTGGTGTCTATGGGCCGCTTAAGAGCTTCATTATCTATTTCTATCACAAACTCTTTCCCGTAAATGTATTTGAAAAACTTTTTTCTTGCAAACATTACTGCCAGTGCCTCGCGATGTAGCTGCGAGTAATTCTTCTCTGCAGGTGATAGGGTACTGCTAGCAAATAGTACCGCCTTCTGCACACCATCTATCATATGGGAAAGTAATGCACCCTTGCATCGGTAGAAATAGTTATGGGTTTCAAAGGATCAAAAAGTGTAAGGACATTGTTGTTCATATTTAATTATTTCGAGCTCTCAAACTCTTTTTCGCAATCTTGGTCCCATACATTTTTTTTTTTTTTCTGTAATAGGGTGTACATATGCTTTAACTCACTTAACATATTGGGTATAAAACGCCTATAATAATTAATTAATCCTAAGAAGGATTGAAGCTCTTTCAAGTTTTTAGGTGCTGGTGCGTTTTTAATAGCCTCTACCATTTTTGGGTTAGGCTTTAATACGTTGTGACTTACTATATGCCCTAAATACTCCACAGAGGTTTGCAAAAATTTGCATTTAGATACATTTATCTTCACCCTCTGCTTGTTAAGTCTATCTAACACTAAAAACAATTTCGATTTTGCATTCCTCTAGAGAACTGCCACCTATAGTGATATCGTCAATATAGCCGAATACATTATCAACACCTGAAATTATTATTTGATCGATTATCGAGCTAGAAACACCTAAGGTAAGCCGAGTGAATTGAAATAATCCTTTCCTGGTGTTAATTGTCAGAAGTTCTCGAGAATGTTGAGAAAGTTCTAACTGCTGGTACGCACCGGCCAAGTCCAACACACAAAAGAATTCACAGTAAGCCAAAGATATCTTCAATATTCGGAATCGGATAATGTTCCGTTTTAATGAATTTGTTTATTGTGACTTTGCAGTCCACATATAGTCCGATACTACCGTCCGGTTTTGGAACACAAACCACTAGCGAAGCCCATTTGCTATGTTTCACTGGAATTATAACTTTGTCACAAACGAGACGATCTATTTCATTACACATTGCTTCTTTTAAGCGATATGGTACAGCATACGCTTTGTGGAAAATCGGTTTACATTCATTTAAATGAATTTCAGCTTTGTATCCTACAATCATTTGATTTGGATCCGAAGACACTACGTTTGGAAAGCATGCACCTATCTTTTTAATCATTACATCATCTTGTTTAACCACATTAATTACTTGCTTTTTCGTGACATTTTGCTTCCAATCCGGCAACAGCGATTAAAACCACGTTCGACCAAACAATGGCTTAAAATAAGGGCCATCAATAACAATCAACTCCAATTTCTCAGTCGCACCACCGAACTCCACCGCAACAATAACTTTCCCTAGCACTTTTAGCTTATGACCTGAAATTGTACTTAACTTTATTTGACATTTTTCTAGCTTTAAATACTTAAACTTAGCTTTAACATCCTTTGTATGAATAACAGAGACAGTAGCTCCTGTGTCCAGCTCCATGATTAGCTTTACACCTTCAATCGCCACCTCTATCTACGCTGCTACCTCCCCTTGAATATAATTTATCGTATGCAGGGCCTTAACTTGATGTCTTCCAGGTGATCTCGATAGTGTTTTCTTATTCCAAAAACAAACAGCGGTATGACCTTCCTTACACATTTAAAACATATCCAAGATTTGGCTGGACAGGTTTTTTCAGAGTGCAATTTCCCGCACCGCTTACAACTCTTGGACAAACTGTTCCTCTGTGAGTCCGTATGCAGGGCCTTAACTTGATGTCTTCCAGGTGATCTCGATAGTGTTTTCTTATTCCAAAAACAAACAGCGGTATGACCTTCCTTACACACTTAAAACATATCCAAGATTTGGCTGGACAGGTTTTTTCAGAGTGCAATTTCCCGCACCGCTTACAACTTTTGGACAAACTGTTCCTCTGTGAGTCCCCATTTCGATTTTGACTGCGTGTTTCTTTATTTTTATGATTTTTTTGCCTAATTTCATTTACATAGCTCACATTTGGTTGCATTGACCGTTGCTCCTTCGCCGACATCTCCATTGTAAGTGCTCTCTTGCAACATTGCTCAAACGATTTCGATTCATCTGTTAAAAGCGCCTGTTGCGCTACGTTCGTTTCGTAGCCCCACAATAAATTTTTCTGTGAGTGCGTCTTCTAATGCCAGATTTTTCCACCTCCCTGCATTCTTCTCTTTATCATCAATAAAATCTCCGAATTTGCAAGTTTCAGCGAGATTGCGGAGTTTAATGATAAAATCGCTGATAGACTCTTCTTCTTCTTGTTTGGTTCGTTGGAATTTAAATCGTTCTGCTCTTTTTTTAAATTTACGAGAATAATGTTGCGCCAGTAAGCGAATTAGCTCCACAAATTCTTTTGTACTTGGTAAGGCCGGAGCGGTCATAGACTTTAGAACTTTATATACTTCCGAGCCCACGAGGGTTAGGAATGGCGGTCCTCCTTTATATCATAAAATATTGTTGGACACGATCCTTGTATGCATCAAAACCTTCACCTGGCACAAACTCACTTATATTTCCCAAATATTCGAACAATGTCATAGTGTGTTAATTGTAATTTCTTCTACTAATTTCCTTTCGTCGTCCATTTAATCACATGTGTCAACCTTCACTTTTCTTTTCAGTGGGTACCTACAGAGTTTTTGTAATCCACTTTTTTCTCCCTCACCTGAATACTTTTTCTTGCTAGTTTATATATGTTAACTCTCAATTTCTCAACTTTTAACGCAGCAATTTTATTTTTTGTGTAGGTATTTTCCTCGTCGCCAATTATTGTAATTCAAACACGCGTAATTTAGGACTTCATGACTAGCTTTATTCTTACATACTAATACAAAAGTAATCTTAATCTAAGTCTTAAACCTACGGAAGAGCGAATTCATTTATTCGCTGTAGTTGAATGCATTCAGTAATATGTATCTGCAATAACAGGGTGGTACTTAATTCGGTTAGTACATTACAGTTATTTCTTGAACTAAGCTCCCTAATACTCCAAGTATCCCTTTATTTGATTTAAAACATGGTACCACATGGTACCAGGTAGATTAAGCCACTGTTCGTAATCAAGTGAGACAAAAATAACAGGTAAATTGTATGACCTTTTTGGGTAGAGCGTCATAAAAGTTACATTTATCAACTTAATCCCATTTTTTTCTACAATATAATAATAGGGGGTGCCATCAGTAACAGAAAAATAACTATTTTGTACATTACACAAAATAAAAACACAAATAAAACAATAAAACGAGTTTTGGACTTTATTTCATTTTCAAAAGTGCAATAGATAAAGTCCAAATCGAAGTGGAAATAAAATCCAAACAACAAATATGGGGAGAATTGAAAGAAAAAGGGTGCAGTTCCGAACTTTACATACAAAAAATCTCGCACCCACTCCAAAAACAGTGACCCCAAGCAAGGGAGCAGCATACTCCCCATACATATCCCACTGTTACATAATATATAGATATGTATTATATCCACAATGCATAAACAGTAAGATATTTATGTGTGGAGCATGCGACCCCCCTGCTCGCGAGTTTTCTTCATGAACATAGTGATGAAAAAGGCCATAATATTGCTACGCAAGAGAACAATGTACTGAGCTAAAAAAAATAAAAAATAAATAAATAGGCGGCGCGACAGGCGGTAGACACCCAAGGCCTAGCTTCTCGCAACCATTCGTTTTGTGTGAGTTTCTATTTTTGGAACGAATGGAAGGGACCTACAATTTTATGCCGAGTCCGAACGGCTGAATTGAGAAGCTTTTTTAGGACAGTCATACTCTCGGATGTTTGTCAGACGTTCGCGAGAGGTGGCGCAGTAGAAAAAACCTTAAGATGTAATTTGTGTTTTTCCGGGGATCGAACCTGGGATCCCTCGCACAGTAGTCCAGCACACTAACCACTGCGCTACTGCGCCCACATGTACTGAGCTAGAAATTTAAATTAAAAGGCGGGCAAGAACAAAAAAGAAGACAATTATGCCAGGCGAAAAGGCT
Source organism: Cheilosia scutellata (assembly GCA_955612985.1). Taxonomy (NCBI): domain Eukaryota; kingdom Metazoa; phylum Arthropoda; class Insecta; order Diptera; family Syrphidae; genus Cheilosia; species Cheilosia scutellata. Next base: position 57,241,915 of record OY015311.1, read on the forward strand.
CAAGATGCTGGTTTGACGTTGGAAGAGGAAACAAAAAGATCCATGTTAGAATGTCAGGATACATTTTAGACTGAACTTATTCATCGGTTTAAGGCCATGGAAGACATTGTGTCAGCTCTTCAACCGAAAATATTGCTGTATGGAACGGAAGAAGAACTGAGTGCTGTTGTTCCAAAGCTTACCTCGACATTTACAGAACTAACAGACAACAGTATCATATTGGAAATCGGGCGAATACGGCGTCACATGATATGTAGCTGCAAAAATAAATTTAAAAGATATAAAAATTTGGACAGCCTTTGAATTTTTAACCTTCATTGTTAATTGGGACTTTTCAGACTAGTTACCGATTCTGTAATTGACGATGAGGATTTATTTAACAATTTGCGAAGCTTTTCAAATTTAAAATTAATTAAGACTTATCTAAGATCAACAATGAGCCAAAATAGGTTGACTAATCTGGCTATAAAGGGTGGGCCATCTAGTGGTTTCTTTTTAAATCATATGTTATTTTGACACTGACAGCTGTTTTCCGCTCGAAATCTTGACAGAAAGTGAGTATCATACCTCCGCGGAACGAAATGAGTCGCTTGAAAAACGTTGGGAAATATTGAAAACTATTTTTCCAAAGTGAGTGCTGTGTAGCCCAAACAGTGCGTTTTTTGAAAAGAAGTTTTGGCCGAAATGAAGCACCCACCGCGCCTGCTATACGCAAGTTTGTGCAAAAAGTTCGTGAGATTGGTTTGCTAGTGGACAACACTCATGGTCCCCGTCGTCGTACGTTGCGCTCGGACGAGAATGTGGCTACTGTAGCCGAGAGTGTGAGACTCAATTTACGAACATCAACTCGCCATCATTGGACTAATTTTCGTCGAAAATGAGGCTGGGAACAACGTTTCGGTCAACGGTGGGCGTTGTTACAGAGCCATCTGTTGGCAACGCTAATTCTGCGAGTGGCCGCGCCATCTTCTCGCCAATTACAATAAGAAACCTACACGCCATCTTGAATTAAAAAACAAGTGTCTTTTCCTACAGAGGTGACAACCATTTTCTTGTTCCCTATGTCTTGAGTTTAAAATTTATGAATTAAAATAAATGTGAATTACTAAAATACCGAGTTGTATTATTTCTCGGAACACAACAAAGTGGCGACGAGGATTTGAAAATAACAAAACGGAAGGATCGAACAAATAATTCGAGATTTACTTCACGTTTCTTTAGTTTTCCCTAACCTCACAGAATGGCGAACAACGAACAACCTATCCCCGGAACATCAAGAGACCCACCAGCGCAACTCCCAGGAGCAGCTCAAAGTCATCTAACATCATCATCAGGCATGGACCCCATTCTAGTCCAGATAATTTCACAAAACAGCATATTACTGGAGAGAATTGCTCAAATGTCACTAGGGGCACCACATGGAACAGCCACGGAGTTGAAGATGGATGCGTTAGCGAAAAATATCAACGAATTTCACTACGATCCTGAAAACGGACAAACTTTTCCAGTGTGGTACAGGCGCTATGAAGATCTTTTCGCTGAAGATGCCAAGGACTTTGACGACCCGAGTAAGGTAAGACTTCTACTGCGAAAAATCCATCGTATTTCGCACGACAAGTACGTGGATTACATTTTGCCAAAACTTCCACGGGAATTGAGTTTTGCCGAAACAGTAAAAAAATTATCAGAGTTGTTCGGGCGCTCCGAGTCAGTTTTTGCCGCGCGTTTCAATTGTCTTCAAATGACAAAAGGCGATTTAGATGACTACATAACATTTGCAGCGAGAGTCAACCGCAACTGTGAAAATTTCGAGCTAGAAAAATTCACAATGAATCAGTTAAAATGCATCGTCTACGTCATGGGTCTCAAATCACCGAAGGACGCCGATATCCGCATCAAACTTTTGTCACTACTTGACAAGGAGGTAGATCTGACAGTGGACAAATTAGTGGCAGAAATCCTACGGTGTCAAAACCTAAAGAAAGACACGTTCTTGATCGAAGCAGGAACATCCAAGGTGCAGCACGTCGCGGCCAAACAAACTCACAAGGGCCACCGTATATCCAGCGAGAACGATGAAAAAAACAACACCAAGGGGGGAAATATAAAACCCAAAACACCTTGTTGGAATTGCGGCGGCATGCACTTTTCGAGGGATTGCTATTTTACAAATCATAAGTGCAGAGAGTGCAACAAAGTCGGTCACAAGGAAGGTTATTGTCCTTGCTTCAACAAATCAACCAAGAAAGCGAGCAGTACAGCAAATAATTCCAAGAAAAAGTTTCATCATGGCCGATCATATACATCCAAAAGCAATAGGGTCTACGCTGTCAATCAACGTCTGTGGGCACAAAGCGCAAATATGCTGACGTCAATATCAACGGCAACAATGTCAGACTCCAAATCGACACGGGTTCTGACATTACGATCATCTCAAAATCAGTTTGGTCATCAATCGGATCCCCAGCGATAATCAAAACTCATCATACAGCCAGAGACGCCTCAACAAATCAACTTCCCATCATAGGAGAATTCGAAGCCCACATAACATTTCAAGGATATCACCAGGTCAGTACAGTTTATGTTTCCAAAATTAACAGTCTCAATATCTTTGGACTAGATCTAATGGAGAAATTCAATCTGTGGGAGAAACCGATCAGCACGTTTTGCAAAGCAATTAACGCAGCTGACGGAGCAGCAGTCATATCATCGATCAAAAACCAATTTCCACAAGTATTCCGTGAAGGCCCAGGTCACTGTACCAAATTCAAAATAAATATACAACTCAAAGAAAATGCAAAACCAGTTTTCGTTCCAAAAAGACCTGTGGCTTATTCCGCATTACCAGCAGTAGACAAGGAACTCAACCGGTTACAAGAGGCTGGAATCATCACACCAGTCACCTACTCATCATGGGCAGCTCCAATAGTCGTTGTCAAACGAGCTAACGGGAGCATTCGTATCTGCGCAGATTATTCAACGGGGTTGAATGCCTGCGTGGAGCCCCACAGCCATCCACTACCGCTTCCAGAGGACATTTTTGCAAAGATGTCAAATTGCAAATGCTTCACTCGCATAGATTTGTCAGACGCCTATCTACAAATGGAAGTGGACGACGAAACCAAGGGAATACTTACCATTCACACTCACCGCGGCCTATACACAGTAAATAGGCTCTCACCAGGAGTAAAAGCAGCCCCCGGTGCTTTTCAAAAAGCAATGGATACAATTCTAGCCGGAATCCAAGAAGCAGCAGCGTACATAGACGACGTAATTGTGGCAACAGAGTCGGTGGAAAAAAACATCATAGCAGTTCAAGATGTTTTGCGAAGATTTGCGGAATATGGTCTCACAGTCAATTGGGACAAATGCCAGTTTTTCGCGAAGGAGTGCATGTATTTGGGGCACATCATTAGTCACGAAGGACTTCGACCAGATCCCAACAAGCTCACAGCCATACAAAAATTGCCACCACCAACGAACATAAGCGAACTTCGATCATTTTTGGGAGCCGTAAATTATTACGGCAAATTCATCAGGCAGATGCGTTCTCTACGAGCTCCTTTGGATGAACTCCTCAAAACCAACGCACAATGGTCATGGTCAACAGAGTGTCAACAAAGTTTCGACAAATTCAAAAAAATTCTTTCATCGGATTTGGTAGTCACTCATTACAATCCAGCGCTACCAATAGTCGTTGCAGCTGACGCATCAATAGTTGGAATCGGAGCTCGCATATCTCACGTTATGGAGGATGGAACCGAGAAAGCTATTTATCACGCGTCCCGTTCACTCACGGCTGCAGAAAAAAAATACAGCCAAGTCGAAAAAGAAGCTTTGGCATTGGTTTTTGCAGTCACCAAGTTCCACCGAATGATCTACGGCAGGAAATTCAGCCTTCACACCGACCATAAACCGTTGTTGTCGATTTTTGGATCCAAAAAGGGGATACCAACTCACACGGCAAACAGACTCCAACGGTGGGCATTAACTTTAATGTCTTACGACTTCGAAATCAAACACATCTCTACACACGACTTTGGTTATGTCGATGTGCTTTCCCGTCTCATCAACAATCACATGAAACCAGAAGAAGAGTTTGTGGTAGCCAGCACCAAATTGGAGTCAGAAGTTCAGTCAATTCTTCAGGACAACATCCAGGCACTGCCGCTGACATTTCACATGGTAAGTGCTGCTACACAAAAAGATAAAACTTTACAGAAAATCACACACTACGTCCGCAACGGTTGGCCCGAAAACCCAGATGACTCCACCCTTGCAGCATATTTCAGCCGTAGAGATGCAGTTTCGATTGTGGATGATTGTTTGCTATACGGCGAACGCATCATCATTCCGGACATTTTTCGCAAACGAGTTCTCACTCAACTCCACAAGGGACACCAGGGGATAGTGAGAATGAAGGAAATTGCTCGCTCATATGTCTATTGGCCCACTATCGATGCCGATATCACAAACTGGGTGCGACAATGTCAAGGCTGCGTTTTGGAAGCAAAAACTCCGGTAAAAGCGCTATTGAGTTCATGGCCGGTAGCAACTTTCCCCATGCAACGCATTCACATTGACATCGCCGGGCCAGTTAACTCTAAATACTATTTAATCATAGTAGACGCTTTTTCCAAATATCCAGAAATTTTTCAAACAGAAACCATCACATCAGCTACGATGATACAAAAACTTTCCGAATTTTTCGCACATTTTGGTCAGCCGCAAGAGATTGTTTCAGACAACGGCACGCAATTTGTCAGTGCTTCTTTCCAAGAGTTCTGCAAATCCAGAGGAATAAAGCACACTCGAACAGCACCATACCACCCTCAATCAAACGGGCAGGCAGAACGTTTTGTGGACACACTGAAGAGGGCACTTGCCAAATTTAAAGAAGGAGGAACGGATCTCGAGCATCTTCAAGAATTCTTATTGGCATATCGATCAACTCCCAATCGTAATGCTCCAGACTTCAAGTCACCAGCCGAAAGTTTCGTCGGAAGGAAAATCAAAACGAATATTGATCTCTTGAAGAAACCCGAGAAGCCGCCAGTCATTCGCAATCGGAAAATGGAAGAACAATTCAACCGGAGGAACAACGCAAAACACCGCAGTTTTAACCCAGGGGATCCAATCTTCGCAAAAGTTTTCAAGAAAAATAAACAAATTTGGGTTCCCGGCGAAGTTGTCAATAAACAAGGCAATGTCAACTATGAAGTAACCATCTTGTTAGATGGGCATACATCTCTAAGTCGGAAACACATTAATCAACTCCGTTTTCGTTACGCTGGAAACGGAATGGGTAATATTAATCCTTTTTTAAAACATTTCGATTTCGTTGACAGGTACATACCTGCGACGTCGGACACAAGTCAGGGTCATCCCAATGGTATTGCAGCATCATCACCGCCTACGATTAAAGAACAAAGTATTCCAAGCTCTCCAAATCCACCTCAAGCGATTTCAACTTCAACCGAGTCGATAGATGAACCTGAGGCAGCCAACAGTAACTCTCATCAACCAGTCGGTCCAGACGAAAGCCAGCAAGGGACGTCAACAACAGAAGCTTACCGACGATCTACTCGAGCGCGACGCCCACCTGGTTGGCATGATGATTATACGCCGGACTATCTATAACTTCACAAAGGGGGATGTTGGCAACGCTAATTCTGCGAGTGGCCGCGCCATCTTCTCGCCAATTACAATAAGAAACCTACACGCCATCTTGAATTAAAAAACAAGTGTCTTTTCCTACAGAGGTGACAACCATTTTCTTGTTCCCTATGTCTTGAGTTTAAAATTTATGAATTAAAATAAATGTGAATTACTAAAATACCGAGTTGTATTATTTCTCGGAACACAACACCATCTTAATCGACTTTTTTTTTACTGAAATTGAAGACATAGATTTGGACGACCTCTGGTTCATGCAGAATGGCGCGCCATGCCACAAAGCCCATGCCACAATCGATCTTTTGCGCACAAAATTCCCAAATCGTGTTATCAGCCGTCTTAGCGACATCAATTGGCCGCCTCGGAGCTGCGATTTCACCCCTTTGGACTTTTTCTTGTGCGGAACCGCGATGCTATGCCAACAATCCGGAAACGATTCAAGCACTTAAGGCCAATATCATCCAAGCAATCCGTGAGCTTACAGCCCGAAATCATCAACAAGGTCTTGGAAAATTGGAGTGACAGAATGCGCTTCTGCGAAGCCAGCCGAGACTTGAAGACTTGAGAGACTTGAAGGACGTTGTGTTCCATAATTAATGGGGATGTTTGCTCTTACTAATAAAGCCATAATACATGGAAAAGTTTAAGTTTGTTCATTTTATTGCATTTTCAATCAAAAAGGAGCTCACAAAAAATATAGATTTTAATGATTTAATCGAAACATTCAGTGCAATAAAAGTTCGAAAGCACCTATAAATAAAATCTTTGCTCGTGATTTTTTCTTAAATTTTTTAAGGGGTGTAAGATTGCTTTACTGCCCCGGGTGCCACTGCCTCTTAGTCCGCCCCTGCCTGTGGGCCTGGTAATATGGATTTTGTTTGCCTAATAAACGCGTATTATTTGCGAATCATGGCGGCGCCATTATGACCACTTTCTGGATGGAAAGAAAATTTTCTTCATAGCAGCTGATATGGCATTTTTAGCAGAGCTGTAAAAGATATTTTACTTTTAGTGTTTCGTTTATTTTCTATACCATTTGCATGCAATAAGTATTTCTGTTGAAATCTGGTTCTGTAAGCAAGCCGGGGTTTTTTTTTATATGAGGCACAATATCGATCCTCATTTCGTTATAATATCTGGCAGACATAATTTTTGCAGGCTAAACTACATTGATTTTCAATGAAGTTCGGATAGGCACACATATTCACATTTACACGATTTATTTTTATCGCTGGCTACGGCTACCCCTTTGCAAACCATAACAATATTGGGCTGGTTTCATATGTATTGTGACACATATAATAAATATATTCTTAATACACCCATCCCTACTAAAATTCCCTATAAATTTCTTAGGGCCTGGTATAATGAATTTTGCTTGACGCATGCGTGTGTACCTCTGCTACATATATTTAACTAGCTTTTGCCCGCGCAGTCCTCAGAATTTGGACACAGAGATTCATTCACAGTCAGTTAGTTAGTTAGTTAGTTAGTTGCCTCTTTTATATTTATATATAGTGGAGGAAACCTACCCAAGAAAGTACCTAAGAAGCAATTAGGATATCTGAATAATATGTCTAACGACCTATTGGAGAAAAGAGTTCAAAAATTGTATGATCTATATTATTGTTGGTGAAGCGCTGACATCTCAACATAGATCATACTATAGCAGACTGAGCCACTATCTACGGGACAAAACATATTTCTTTGCTGGCAAATACACCGATATCATGAGCACCATCTTTAGACTAAGGGGTAACTCTTACCCAGCAACATACAAAATTTGACCCCCCCTCCCCCCCTTTTACACCTTTAAGGGTTGAATTTCCAAAATCGGAGAAGTTAGTTTTTTTATTTCTCATAGAGAGCACATAGAGGGTTTAGGCTGGGCGTTAAGGATGAGTCAGACGGAATCTTCATTTTTATATATACTTACATATAGATAACTTGTGAACGTTATTTTATCATGGCGGCATAATGCCGACGCCGTGCATTGCTGTTTTAATTCTTTGCAACTGTCATTTTTAGCAGAATTTTAAAAGACCTTTTACTTACCGAGCCAAACCTAAAAGATGCATTAGAAGCTAAATTAGGCCAGCACAAAAATTAACGACTAAGCAAATCAAAAGCACATAAATCGGACATGCATATGCGTTTTTTTAGTTTTTTTGAATTCCATTCGTTTATAACAGTTAGAGGTAGCAGATTTCTGTTAACTTAACAGAATGGAAGCTTTAAATACGATTAATAGTTAAACGGCTTGAGCTATGAAGTTATAAATTTAGCATAAAAAAACACAAAAATCAGGCTTCAATATGGCATATTATTTTTTTCAATTTTCAACCGATTTAAATCTGTGCTCTGCCAGCTTTACGTAAACTTGGCAGAGCCCTTTTCAAGGCCGATTTTCTCCGAAACCGTTGGAGCATAAAAATCAAAAACTTAGCACATAATTCAGGGCTATTCAACATTACATTTTGACATAGTGCTCTGCCAAGTTGACGGAGTTGTACCGAGTGGCTTGCACACCTACTTTAGTGAAAAATCAAGATCCTACGCCTTGGTGGTGTGGGAAACTTGAAAAACTAAAGAAAGCTGTGAGGAAGGCCTTCAATCATGCCATGAGAAGGGAGAACCCGAAGCATGGCATATAAGGCGAAAAAGAAAGAGCTAAATGTTACTCTGCGACGACGTAAAAGGGAGTCGTGGAGGGACTTTTGCTCGAATATTAGGAATACGTCTGAAGTCAGTAGAGTACAAAAATTGTCTCCAGAGATCCAGCTTCCAAGATCGGACTCATTCGTAATAGAACGGGGGAGATAATGGAGGTTATGGATCACACAAACGAAGTCCTGATAGAAGTACACTTTCCAGGAAGTTATAAGTCGGATCAGCCCTGGGCTCCAAGGAAACAAGGAGCGAACAGGATGGATAGTACGGAAGCAGAACGGATCGTGACACCAAAGGCGGTTAAGGGTGCGATAGCAACATTTTCACCCTTCAAAAACGCGGGGCCGGATGGTATATTTCCAAGTTTAATGCAATGGGGAGTAGACGTAATTGCACCAAGGCTCAGGAATATATGCGTTGCATTCCTAGCGATAGGCTACATCCCGATTACATGGAGGGAGGCAAAACTGGTCTTCTTCCAAAACCGGAAAAAAGGCGAAGTCCTTCAGACCAGTCAGATTAACATCTTTTCTGTTAAAAGCAATGGAAAGGGTGGTGGATAGTACGGCGCTTAAGATGTATCCTTTGAATAGTAGACGGGCAGGTATGTCTACAGAAACAGCGCCGCTACATCCAGTAGTACGCATTGCGATGACCACTATAATGGACATTGAAGGTGCCTTCGATAGTCTGCTTTGAAAGTCTGAAACAAGTCTGGGAAAAACGTAGGGTTAACCACTGGTGGTAAGATGGGTGGACAAAATGCTGAATACAAGAACGATAAATATTCAGACAGGAACCTCAAAACTCATAGAAAGGGTCGCGCTGAGGTTGCCCACAAGGAGGTGTTCTTTCACCTACACTGTGAAATATCACTGTGGACTCTTTTCTCGACAGACTTGAGGCAACTGACATTCATGAGGAGTGTACTCAATGTGGTTCAGCGGTGGTGTCTGAAACAAGGGCTCTCCTTTCATGCGGAGAAAACAGATCTAATCAAAAGGGCACGGTAGTTCCCCAGCCAAATAGTAAAGGGACTTCCACTTTTTACAGGAATAATCTTCACTAGGAAGAGGAAAATTCTGGAATTTCAGCCCTTAACTAACACTTTTCGGATCGGATCTAACAACGACCAAGAAGGCTAAGTATCTGGGAGTCTATCTAGATACTGGACTTACTTGGAACTACTATGTATAGAAGAAGATCCGGAAGGCAAAATGGGTACTACATCAGTGCAAACGTGTATGTGGACAGAGGTGGGGACTCTCTCCTAGGTAAGCATACTGGATATACGATGATTACTAGTCCCAATATCACCTACGCCTCGGTCGTATGGTGGGCGAAAGCCTCCCAGAAAACTGTTAGGAAGCACCTGGGTAGGGTCCAACGTTTAGCATGTATAAGAGTTACAGGTGCAATAAGTACAACACCAACATGCGTATTGGAAGTGATCTTAGGGATTTTACCTTTTATCTTATCTTATTTATTAAGAAAACAGCGGCCCTAACGGCACATCGTCTGCATCCAGATGCGAAATGCCACAATCGTGATACCATCTATGGACACAGGAGGATCCTGGAACTTGTAAAAAACGATATTAGGGAACTGAACATGCTTATGGATAGGATAACAAAAGTGCGTATTATGGAAAGGAATCACAAAACTCGCATTCAGAAGGGATTACTTCCAGAAAAGAGGAATGGTGAAATAGTGATTTTCACGGATGGATCCATAATGGATGGCGGAGCGGGGGCAGGTATCTGTTCAGAAGAGCTGGAACTGGCCCGGCACATTAGCCTCGGGAAATACACATCAGTATACCAGGATGAGATGATTGCTTTCCTGCATGCGTTGGACTACTTGCTTGAGAGTCAGGTGGAAGGAAGAAATTACTTATAGCACTGGACAATCAGGAGGTGATCAGATGCATGGAACAGACAAACATCACAACATCATTGGCACTAGAGTGTGTATTGAAGCTCAATAAGTGTTCATCTAAAAATTAAGTAACACTGACTTGGGTACGAGGACACATAGGGATCGACGGCAACGAAAAGGCAGACTCCCTTGCAAAACAGGGGTCAACTGAAAAGTTGCTGGGACCAGAACCATTCTCTTCAATTGGTAGAGGAATGGTAGAACAGCTGATTCGCAAATTGATCACGGCAAAACACCTGAGAAGGTGGTCAACCGTGGAACAATGTAGACAGGCTAAAATGGCAATAAATGGCCGACCTGCTCCACTCAAAGAAGGGTTCTAAGCATGAGTCGATGAACATTGAAATGGGTGGTGGCGTTAACTACAGGACAATTTCGGGTATCATTTAAGGAAGATGGGTCTCTTTCTGCGTACGATTTATAGAGGTAAAGAAACGAAGAGAGGTCCGACAATGGTGGTCTGATTTGAACATCTCTCAATATATATATATATATATATCAATGCATAAGCGCGGTACTTATAATCACTTTTAGTGTACAGGTTAAATTTACGAAAGGCGTGGGTTAAGAATGATTATTATTAGTATTACTGAGGCCCAAAGATTCAATTCAAAAACTGATAAACGTATTTACAATGGACTAAAATATATCAAAAATGGACTATGTTTTGCATTCATATCATTCATATATTTCTTCTTACCAAATATCTTCCATGGCCCAGGAAATCTCCATCTATTCTTGTGTATTTCGTTAACATCTAGTAAATGCATTGAAATTAAATCGTTCATTTCGATGTCTGAAGCCAACATTAATGGAGTCTGACCTGTTTAGTAAAAGTAAAAATTATATGTTGTATAAAATACTAACAAGGAAGTATAAATATTTACCTGAATATGTTTCTAACAATGGATCAGCTCCATACGATAACAACATTCGGACAATTTCAATATTACCGTTCTCACTAGCTTCGTGTAAGGGTCTAATTCCTGAGTGAGCACCTTCAGAATGGTTTGCCCCATACTGCAATAAGACTCTTGCAATCTCTAAGCTGCCATTTATACAAGCATCATGCAGTGGAGTATAGCCAGCATTGTCTTTATGATCAGGATTAAGTTTCATTTTCTCAAGACAGTAAACTATTACATCGATATAGCCTAGTCTAGCTGCCTTGTGTAAAGCGCTTTGGCCAACGCCCTTATTTAAAACCCATTTTTGAATTTCTCTCGAAACATCATTTTCATTTTTAAAGAGAAGATTAGTTTCATTCATATAGTTACCAGCTTTTGTTTTCAACATCGAGTAATTATATAACGCATGGGCTTTCGACTTCTTCCTTTTGCGTAAGTAATCGAAACCGGAGCTGAATTTTCGCCTGTATGACCTTCTAGTTTTTTCTCTTTTACAATTAGTTTGCATAATAGATTGATCGTTGCCTTTTTTTTGTCCTTTTGAACTATGATTTATCACAGAGTTTGACGTAATTAAATTTGTCGGAATTATATGTTTATGTTGTTCACAATTTATTTTATTTACAATATCCTGCTCAGCTTCAGACCTACGCTGTTCAAAACTATTATTGTTCTTAGTCTTGAGATCTATTTCGTTGGTAAGGTTATTTATTTCAGGAGGAGCGGAAGCTGGTCTATCACTACCGCCAAAAATCTCCCGAATTACTTCTTTATTAAGTTGCATCTTATATTCCATTCGAGTCCTAGAAGTTAAGACTTGCGTTTCGAATACATTACGATGTTCCCTATCAGAATGATTATTACTCAACACTTTAAAGCCAAGTTCTGTGTTGTTATATTGTTGCCTTCCCAATTTGGATGTATGGTGTTCAATCCCATAATGTTTTTGACTACTTTTGGATTGGTGTTTTGATTTAACTACTCTCGAATGGAGTACATCAATAATTGATTTTGGGATATCCTCCACTTTACAATCAATCTCACTATGAAGGTTTGCTTCATTTGTTAAAATACTGTTTTGTAAATCTACATCTAAATCCGGCAATGACGAAGATATCCTTTGTACGGACGAGTTTTTTATTGAAATGAGATTAGGCGGAACCTTTAAAGCTCTCTTATATCTATATACTTCGAGAAATAGTTTATTTGGATCATTTAACAACTCACGATCATTTGGTTTTTGCCGACGGAATCGAGTATTTTCCTTTTTCAAATTATTCACTTTCTTGTTTTTACACGTAGGTGCCGTATTATTTTTCAATTGTAGCCGTTTATGCTGTAAACGTGTTGTTATAGTATCAAATTTGGATTCTCCTTTTTCTAGAACTGCATTTGCGGTGGGTTTCCTCCTCTGATGACATTCGAAAGATACATTTTTCCTTATCAGTGATGATTTTGTTAAACCAGGTAAACTACGTCCTATTTTGAGAACTTCTCTATTTGCTTTCGAAATGTCCATTGTTTTATTTATTTGCGTAGAATAAGTTTCATCGCTTTTCTTTAATTTGCCGTTCTTATCGCATGGAGTATATCGTTTTGATGTATAATTTTCCCTTTTCAAACGCACTACCGATATTTTCGTAAGATCAACCGCTTTTACATTATTTGTCACAATGTTTGTACTTTTATGTTTATCGCTGGTTCTATTTTTTGCGACATTTTCCGTTTCTTCTACCAAATAGGTTTTGTTTGTTTGCATGCAACTTGGAGATGATTCAATGTTATTAACACAAGTATTCTTTTTTTCTTCTGCGCAAGTTGAAGACTCACTGATTTTAGAAAATGTCGTGTATTCCGATTTAATACAATCGTTATTATTATTATAACTTTTTTTTTCAGTCTTCTGTTTATGAGTATAATCCTTTCTTGGCATATCTAACGTACCGTACAAATTGCAAGTATTATTTGAAGAAAGAAGTGGTAGGGTGTTAACATGATCTACTTGTTTAACCTCAGTTATATTATTTGATTTTTCAGTAATATTAATTTCCTGAAAAAGGTTTAATTTATGATTTTCGGTAGAACTTTTTTGAAATAAAGGAACTGTGAATTTATTTGCACGTAATTTTGATTCTTTTACTGCAGAGTGCGTGTCCCTACAATTACTAATAAGTTGATCAACAAAACTATTACAAGTGCTTTCCCATTCACTCAAATCCACCTCATCCATTTGTGATGACAACTGTGCGCTGTAATTGCAATGACAATTCTCTTTATCCGAAACGGCTTGTTTATGATAGGTACTATTGTCTTCTTGAAAAATAAATCCTTTAAGTTCAGCTTTTGTGCGTATCCTAGCAGCAATAATGGATGAAACATCCTGTTTGGTTTGGTTAACGCTAATTAAGGGTTCATTAGGCTCAGTAATTGTATTCATTTTTGCATTTTGTGTACATAAATTTGCTGATGATTGTTTAGTATGGCCAATCACAGCACAATCTATAGAGTCCATTTTAGGAGTTATATCTGTGAGGTGTATTGTTTTCATTAAATCAACATTACAGCTAGTAGAAAACTTATTTAATGGTGAAGACGCAGTCGAACCGCTCTCTAAGCATACCTTTTTAGGTAAGAAATCATTTTCATCAACCTTATTAAATGGAATTGTTCTTTTCAGATTAACTTCTAATTTATTATCTGTTTCTTGGTTGTTATCTTGGGTAACATATGGTTTCCCAACTTGTGGTCTTATACAATCTTGTACGCCGCAAATAGTATTACCTTTGGGTACTGAAGTTTGAATAACAAGTCCTTTATCCAAACTATCACCTATATTGTTATTTACATTGTAGTGCATTGTGGAATGCTTTGAGATATTCGTGTACATTTTACATTTTACATTTTTTAAAGTACCTTGGTTTACACTCAATGTATTTGAAATCGCTATATCCGATTCAGTACTTGTAGTGCCTATTATAGACATTTCATTTTCATGTTTTTCGGAGAAGTTTGGTCTAAAATTGAATTTTGGTAGGTAACCAATTTCTGTGACTAAAGCTTTACAATTTAAAATACTGTCTGTAGAATCTGGGTTTGTTATTGTTTTTACAGACAAATCTAACGGAGAAAGAATATTTGTTGTGCCGCTACTTACGTGTTCGTGATGTTTTGCGAAACCAGATGAAAGCTTTCTGGATACTACAGAACTGGAACTATCATTTGCCAGTTGCTTGTAATTAAGCGTTCTTTTGATAATTTTCATGTTCAAATCGTCTTCGGATGTTGCACTGCGCAATGCATGAACATGATTAATTAATTCACGATAATTTGGCTTTCTTATTTCTCGATTTGGAGCCTTTGCTGGGGAACGATATAAATTTGTATATGATTCTTTTGCATAAGCTTGATGTGCACATTTTTTTTTATATTGCGTGTATTTAATGCCATGAAACGCAATTTCATGTTGATTACTCTGAGGTGCATTGCAGCTGCCATGAAATTCGTCAACACTATACAAGTTTTGGTTTACCAAATTAATTGGTAACTTATCATAGTGGTCTATAGAGAATGATACTGGGGGATTATTTTTATTTTTAATAAACTCGTTCCGTTCAATTGAATTACCGCAGGATAGATTCATGTGGATATTATCTTTATTTTGACAATTTTCAATTTTTGGGGAAATACAATTTTTTTCATAATCACAATTTTCTTCCTTAATAGGTAAGTGGCGATGTTTCTTTCTTATATCAAAATCAATTGGATCCATTGATGTTTCAATATGTATTTTAGAGTTATCTACAAAAGTCGATCCTATAATTTTTTCTTGTTCGTTAACCATACAATTTTTTCTTGTTTGTACTGAGTAGTTTTTTATTATATTACACTCAAAACCGTTGTTTGAAGGCATTCGATTATTATTATTATTCAATTTCCTATTTAAGAATTGAGTATGTTGTGTGTTTCGCAGATTTCCTTGTTCTGCATTTACAAATTTATCAACTGTAAAATACGGAGGTGCAACATACAAGTTGTTGCAAAGTGATGTCGGCGAAGTCCCTGAAACCATAATTGGAGAATTTTGCTCTGACACGGAATTTAAGATACTCTTATTTGTGTCAGTGAATCCTCCAGATATATACCTGTTGTTAATTTCATTATATATTTGCGATTTTTCAATTCCAGATGAAATATTTAGGTGAACGTGATTAACAGATGTTTTTTTTTCTAATTCTTCTGTAATTAATGACGTTTTTTCTTTAATATATTGATGTCCATTATTTAAATAAGGGTAATAAGTTATATTTGAAATATTATTTCCAGAATCCCAAGTATTTGAGTTATCAGTTTTATTTGAGGATGCAGTCCACAGCAAATCTGTATAAACTGGTTTAGGTTTAAAATCATTTCGACCAATATATAAGCTATTCATTTCACTCATTTTGCCTTCTGACTTCACTTCATAATATGGATACGTGTTTCTATTTCCGGATTCACATTTTAAATCATATTTTTCTTTATTAGTTCTGGTTTCATAATTTTCTATGTAAATATTAATATTTTGGTTCGCACACATTCCACTACATTCTGGAAGTGTAACAAAGTCACTTTGTTTGTTTTTTATCATCATGCACACACCTGAATTCTTATTTCTGTACATATCACAGCAACCAATTTGACCCCCACTTCGAAGAGCAACCGAGTTTAATGTTCCACTGCTGTATCTTAGCTGCTGCCCGTTTCTATCCATTGTAATTCTGAAAGAATGGATTGAATTACTATTACAATAAACGTAGCTTACTTAGAGCAAAACATGTTGTAATGAACAATAATAATACGAGTTCAAAAGTATAGTGTGATTTAGAAAAAAAGTTTAGGAAAATCTATATTAATCATACATCCTTACTACAACAAAACTGTAGTTATTTTCGGACTATAAGGTGTTGGCTTGTGTTACCATTATCCGCTATCCAGGGGCCCAATGCATATTTCACCCGTGCACACTGTTAGCAAAACTCACCCTCATGACCCGTTTACACATTTCCCAATTTACCCCATTCCGCAAGACGCTTTGAGTTTTTATTTTATTTTCATGGGCATTTTTTTTTTTTTACATTTTGTGTTTGTGTTGCTGAATAACGAGCTGCAGTTAAAAGAGTATGTTCCATTTTATTTTGCCATGAGAGCGACGTAATTAAAAATAAAGCACGTATAAATCACGTAATTAGCAGTGTGAAAATGTATGGTAAAATACGTAATTAATGACATGATTAAGCTAAAACATGGTTCGTTTTCGTTTCGCTCTACCGCTCTCATATTTTGTTCGTCCATTCGCCATTGCTGCTTTTGCGGGTTGCTCACAACAGTCATGCCTTTAAAACTCACGTTCTGAAATAGAGTGAATACAAATATTTAGTTGTGTACACGCACAACATCTGAGAAAATAAATTCACCGTTGCGTATTCGGAACAAGATAGTGAAAACAATTTTTCGTGTACACAGCAAAACTTACTCTTGCGGGATTGGGCCCCTGAAGCGGAGATTTAAATTAATATCTAAACTGATATTGAAGTAGAGAGTATTTCACAAATACATTCTAGCTCGGCCGATTAAAATACATATTTTTATTTATTTATTATAAAGTTACATTATGTACAAAGACTTTAAGATATACGACCCTAGCGAGGTATCCGTCGGAACGGCATACGAATCGGAGGATTTTTGCAGCGAGGTATACTTCGGAATAGCTTTTCGGAACTTCGTTCCGACAGATATGTAACGCACACTGGCGTTTTGCGTTTCAATGCGATCAAGTGCGTTTTTACTGATATTTTTGACAGCTTCATACGAATTTTCTTCCGATATGCTCCCACAGGAATTGGTTGCGGAATTTGTTTACGATCTGTAGTGAAGTGTTGATAAATGGAAGCCATAAAGAAAAAAACATTTTAGCAAAGTAATTGGTTGTATTTCTTGCTTAAATTTGTGTTTTCAGGACAAAAACAAACGAAACAAGTAAAAGTGTTATCATCGGCCTGGCCGATGCTTTGATACCCTCCACTGCATAAAAGTCATGCAAAATGTTTGCCATGCCATATTGGTTTGGTACCAGAACTACTTGACCGACATAGACAATTTTCAATACAAACCTGACGACGGTAAAAAGAAGTCCTCTCACAAAATTTCATTCGCCTAGATCGATTCGTTTGGAAGCTATCCTGATTTCAACAGACAGAGAGACACATGGGTCTAATAGTAGTTTTGTATGGGAGGTACCAGAACTACTTGACCGACATTGCCCATTTTCAAAACCAACCTGACGACGATAAAAAGAAGTCCTCTCACAATATTTCATTCGCCTAGATCGATTCGTTTGGACGCTATCGTGTTTTCAACAGACAGAGAGACACATGGGTCTAATATTAATTTTGTATGGGAGGTACCAGAACTACTTGACCGACATAGCCCATTTTCAATACCAACCTGACGACGGTAAAAATAAGTCCTCTCACAAGATTTCATTCGCCTAGGTCAATTCGTTTTGACGCTATCGTGCTCAACAGACAGACAGACGGACATGGCTAAATCGATTTAGAATGTGATCCTGATTCAGAATATATATACTTTATAGGGTCTCCGGTGAATCCTTCTTTGCGTTACAAATGTAATGACAAAGTGAATATACCTTCCTGTGGAGGGTATAAAAACAAGCACTAAATAGGAAAACCCCGATGTACCACGAAACAACATCATGTAAAATCTTATCGCATTTTAATTATTCTTTCCGACGGAGTATGCGTTGCGGAGAATTCTTCGTTTCGACGGATACCTCGCTAGGGCCGATAAATCATTTTCGTACGTTGTTGTGAAGTTTCTTTAGAAAGCTGTTTCCATTTGTCCCAAACACAAAAACCCACACAAACTATGTGTACTGTGCAACTGTTTAACTATTCTTTGTTATTTTTTATTAAGTGAATGTCACTTGGTCAATTACAAAATCACCGACTGCATACAGCGGACATTACTGGTTATTATTATAAGAGGGATAAAGAACGCAAATTTTAATTTTGATAGAAAACACAGATTTTTAATTAGAAAGCTTACATTTTTTATTGATTCATAGAGTATACAGATTGGGGTTATGTATGGAATAGCACATCGGATAAATTGCCGCCACGGCTGGCAAGTACGTATTCGCATAAATGTGGCTGAATTTCTAGATAACAAAAGTGTAATAAAAGGGGGAGAACAGTGGCCTATTTCACCAACTTAAAAATTGTTGTTCACAGGCATTTTTTTATCAAATTTGTGCAAAAATCGATTTTTTCTGTTTCACAAAAATTTTGTATTACATACATAATTGTATTTGTTGTTTACAAAGGGAAATTTGTAGAAATTTCATTATTTCCGTTTCACCAAAAGTTAATTTTCTTTGTTGCTTACAAGTACAAATATGTTAAAATTCATATTTTTGTTCAAGTTTGTGTTTCACCAAATCAAGGCATTTTACAAATTTGTTCAATTACTGAAAATTTCTTACAATATAAAGATCGCGTGTCGATTTAGTAACAATTTGTAATTTTCCAAAGGAATCGCTTTTCAAGCGTAAAAATGTCTTTATGTTGAAGGCATAGTAGCACCGATAGTGATATTATAAACCCGTTTTCGTTTGGTACAAAATAAGCAATTTTTTTTGAATCGAGAACACTTTTGCGAATTTAGATTTTTTCTCCGAGTTTCCCCTATCGTGGAATCCGCCGGGGGGAATTATTCACGGAAAAGAATATTTTGGTATCGTCAAAATCGCAAAGTGAACGAAAAAATAGCTTCACAATAAAAAAGGTAAACAACTTTTGGCAGCTACACCACCAACACCAACAGCTCAGTATACTTTTTTTGTTCGATTGGACAGCCGAAATCTGAAACACAAATCTGAGAATCTGAAACACAAATCTTAGAATCCCAAACGAAATCGCCTTAAGTTTGTGCTAAATAGCCGAAGACAAACTTATGACTACGAATTAACTACGAAATTTCTCTTTTGTTTTCAATGAAAAGTTTCCGCTAAAATGTGCTAAGTCAGAGGAAATAAAGGACCATTCACATGAAAGCGAACGAACGTATTGATGAATGCGAACAATCCACTTTTGATGCATTTATCAACAGAAAATTGAACATTTTACTATTCCAAAAGAAGGATAATTAATTATCCCATCAAAATGTATTGAAATCAAAATTAAAAATAGATTAAACAACGAAATTTCGAATTCCAAACTTTTTGCCGCGAATGAAAACACCATCGGCGCGAATTGTCAAAGTTTATTCGCAATCCACAATTTCGAAACTGATGGCTGAAATTCGCGAGAATAGTCCAGGTCCTTAAAACAAATTGGACCTCGGATTGCAAATCAGTCTGAAAAAAACTTTTGACTGATACCGATATAAGTTTCTAACAGATTGGAACATTATTTAATAAAACATTTTTCTTATCGCGAATAAAACTGATAAAAATTTTGTTCTGTTCTGTTAATTTTGTTCTTTGATGTTATCAGTTAGGAGAATTACAAAATTATGAAAAACCGTTGTTGTTTACAACTCTGAAAAATAAACGGTGAAACGGTTTTTTCTTCTATTTGCAAATAACAAAAACCAATTTCCCTTCATTTTTTTCTCTTATCAACAAATTTGTTAGAATTAAGTTTGTAGTTTGTGAAACAGAAAATCAGTGAACAAATTTGAAAATGTAATCAACAAATACAAATTTGTAATTATAATTGTAATTTGGGGAAATAGGCCACTGGTCAGAAAAGTACGTATCAGTCGACTAAGATGGCTAGGACATGTAGAGCGAATGGACACCAACGCTCCGGCCCGAAGAGTCTACGATTCCAACCCGGAGGGACAACGCAGTAGAGGAAGACCTCGCTTTAGGTGGCGCGCACAAGTGGAAGGGGAATCAACCAACTTGGAGTGCGCAACTAAAGGCGGTTAGCCAAAGATCGTGCTAACTAGAGAGGCGTGTTGGTTGAGGCCCAGGTCCACCCCGGACTGTAGCGCCATCTGAGTAAGAAAGTAAGTACACAACCATTACAAAAACTAGAACCGGCCATGGCAATCTACCAAGACGCTAAAGAAATACATTTGGATGTATTTAAAGCATTGCCAGTGTTCCAAGGAGATCTAACGAAATACAGAGTATGCGAGAAGATGCCACTAGATTGATGGACAGCATCAAGGATTTTAGTAATACAGCAAAATACGTGGAAGCATTATCAATAATAAAATCCATATTAATTCGAAAATATTTTAATTAATTAATTTAATTTAATAAATTAATTTTTGCGCAAATAACATATTAAAATGCAGTCTGAAAAGAGTATATTTTGAATTATTACAAACTAAATAATTGTGTAATAAATACTGGAACATCTTTTTAGGAAAAGGCCTGATATGAACTGGGGGCTTATTCCCAAATGCGCGGCGGATCGCTTTTCATGGCGGATTGGTATTTTTGTATTTCCAAAAGCGATTCGATCCATTCGTCACAAGAATTTAGTTTATTTTTTATCTACAATAAATCCGCCAGCAATCCGTCACCTAAATAGCTATCGCTTTTGAATGGATCGAATCGCTTTTTTGAAATACAAAAATACCAATCCGCCATGAAAAGCGATCCGCCGTGCATTTGGGAATAAGCCCCCTGTATCCGTAAAAATGTAGTATCGCGAGAAACTTGAAATAAATATCCAACTTTACATCGTCATCATTACAAATACAATTTACCTGAATTTGAAATGAAATGGTTGTATTCGTGTTTTGTAAATTGTTCCAATCCAATCTAAAGAGCTGAATAAAACTCATACATTAGGAAGATCAAATGGATTACTATTTATTCTTAGTTCCAGCAAAAGTGATCGGTGTCTTCGTCTAAACCAAAAGTATTCATTCAATCATTTTCAATGGTCCGCTTATCCATTAAGTGGGTTGCGGGTATAGGTTGCTCAAATGGACCCTACATAGCTCTCGATTCTCCGACATCGTCTCTAAATCATCAAAGGCAATCCTCATACGGGAGTAGAGGAGAGATTATACTGGGTCTACCTAGGGGACGCTTGCCTGATGATGGTACGGATTCCATAGGATCGCTCCGTCCGGAGAAGTAGCTATTCGACATTGAGTTCCTCGCGAATTAAAGCAAAAGTAGGTACAAATTTCCAAATTATTTTCGATTACATACCCACTAGTTTATGCACAATTATTACATTTGTCTTCTTTTGTAAACATTTCGTTTACGATAAATTATATAGATATCCATTTCAATTCAAAACTTTCTAATTAATAAAAATCTTTTATGATAAAAGTCACAAAATTCTGTCTTTTATTCTGTTATGATTTATAACAGAATTCATAAAAGATTTTTGCACGCAGAATACCAATTCTGGAGATTGTAAAAGATTTTTTGACAGTTCGAACTTTTGTATGGAAATTCATAACAGAATAACAGGAAGAATGGATAAAAGATTTTGCCGAATAGGCCTAAATGGCTTTATTGAGAAATTTAACCGGAGCGAGATAGACCCCCTTCCCATAGTAAAAAATGCTTGTATTTAACTCCTCTACATAAATCTGTCATTCGTTTTCATTGCCAAAATTAGTTTACTCACCCCAATTTTTGACCTTAAATATCAAGTTTGAAATTGTTTTTTTCAAAAACTATTTAAAGGAATAACTTGATTTAAAAATAATATGAAAGAACAGATTCCGGGCAGCTTGCAGACACATGGTCAGTGAGACACATGGCGTCAATGTGCAGATGCCCACGTAAGAAAATTATACAAAAAAAAAAATTCAACTATTAAAAATAACGAAACTTTTACCGATTGGATTGACATTGAAGTAGAATTGTTGTAAGAAGTTAAAGTTTCAAGTTGTTACAGGTGCAGCTGTTTCAGCAATTCCATGGGAAACCTATTTAGCCTTTTTCAGTAACGTGAAACTGCACAAAGACAATACTAGCATTTCTGGTTACGGAAAAAAACAAATTGAAAGTAAAAGGATCGTTATTTTGTAACATTACATATAACAATAGTGAACAGTATTTTAAGTTTTTGGTTATTGATAAGGGTTAAGATCCAATAGTTGTGTGGCCAAACTTGGCAGCATTTT
Source organism: Cheilosia scutellata (assembly GCA_955612985.1). Taxonomy (NCBI): domain Eukaryota; kingdom Metazoa; phylum Arthropoda; class Insecta; order Diptera; family Syrphidae; genus Cheilosia; species Cheilosia scutellata. Next base: position 57,264,273 of record OY015311.1, read on the forward strand.
TGCCTTGTATTGTGTTGCAAAACGATTGGCAGCACTTTTTTGTGTAATAGATCTCCTTTCTTTTTTTTTTATATAAAATCTTTTTTGTCGGCCTTCTTTGTTACCGGCTTTTGAGAAGACATTTTGTTGGAATAAAAGTAATTTAAAAGCGGAGAGGCATCGGAACATCTAAGAATATTATTCAGAATAAAACGTAAAATATTACTTGAATTGTTAAACTATATCTTAAGTATTATGTATTTTAGGAAAATTTAGCCGCATTATTTAGAAAATAAAAGGCTGTAATTTTAAACTTGGAAACGTGCTCTTTCATTTGGAATCAGTTGCTACTGGGTAGCAACATTCTAAATTTTCGTTTTATTGTGCTCCCAGCAAAGGATCGTTCACCGGTATCATTCCCACAGGAAAACAATTGTCCCAGGGTCATAGGTCAGTTGCACTCGTTGAGCGAATGCAACATCGATACCTCCGGTCAACAGTCAAGTCTCACATCACGTGCAATCGTCTGGAACATTAAGGTTAAGGTAAGAGAAATGTCTGTCATGGGTAAAAGTAAGGGTAAAAATAAGGACAATACGCTTCCTCCGCCATCAAATGCACAAGCACAAAATTGTAGGCAGTGCTCGCTCCCTGACGATTTTGATAATTTAGTAGGGTGTGATAGGTGCAAACAGTGGTACCACTACTCATGTGCCAACGTTACGGACGCCATCAACGACGCAGAAGAATGGTTTTGTCAAACATGTGTAGCTCAAATGAAATCCGATAAAAATACAATCGCTCCACTCCAGTTCAACAGTCAGCTAGTTGTTACACGAACGGGACCCACCGAGTCATCCTGCCCTCCAATACCGGTCGCTTCCACATCGGCCCAGTCCTTCAGTGAGTTCTACGTCGGCGCGCCTCTAACTGCTGCAAATACGGAAGCCAAGAAGAAATCTACAAAAGCCACCAGCAAAAAATCGGAGACTTCGTCGGAACGCCAGACCGCGTTACAGCTTCGGCGCTTGGAAGAAGGAAAAAAGTTACGAGAGGAAAGGGAAACCGAATACCTAAACAAGAAGTATGCAATTCTGGAGCAATGTTCGTCGGAAGATGACGAAAGCGGATCGGAACCGTCTCAAGCATCATCCATTTCCAGAGAACGCGTAAGAGATTGGGTAGCCAAGGCCCCACAAAAGGTGAATAAAATCAACACCACATGGTTTGGGACGAATCCAAATGATTTGTCGATAGGGGCAAACCAAAGGCCCGAACTGGGCACAAAGCAGTTCGTAAGGGAAGTGAATGCAGGACCGCAATGTGTAACTTTTCAGAACGATACACAACAGGAAAATCCTCACGAGTTCTCACACCGTCAACCCATTCTTGGTGAATCGAATGAGACTTCATATAATCTAAGTCGAACGCAAATGGCAGCGCGCCATGTCATGTCGAAGGAGCAAATCAATTTTAGCGGTCGACCAGAAGAGTGGCCAATGTTTATTAGCTGGTGGAACAACTCGACGAGCGCTTGCGGATACAATAGGCAAGAAAATCTTCTTAGACTTCAACGTTGTTTAAAAGGTAAAGCGTTAGAGTCAGTTAGGTGTAGCTTACTATCGCCGGAGCAGGTTGACGGAATACTAGCGACATTAAAGATGTTGTATGGCAGGCCTGAAACTATTATCCAATCACTTCTCAACAAAATTCGAAGTGAACCGTCTCCCAAAGCCGACAGATTAGACACTGTCATTAACTTTTCACTCTCGGTAGAAAATTTGTGCAGCACTATGGAAGCAACCGGATTACATTCACACCTCAATAACCCATGTCTCTTAAATGAATTGGTAGACAAATTACCAAACCAAATAAAATTGAATTGGGGTATTTATAAGCAGTCTTTTTTTGCCCATTGATTTATCTACATTTAATAGTTGGCTTTCACAGGTGGCACAAGCGGCATCAGAGGTAACATTAATAGGTACTTCGACATTCGCAACTGTAGAACGCAAATCCGAGAAGAGGGCAAAGGGCTTCGTTAATCTTCACAAAACAAGCGACAGTCACAGCACTTCAGCGCCTAGTTGTGTGGTATGTCGGGGTAATTGTAAGTCTCTCGCTATGTGCGACGCCTTTAAGGGACTAGATTTGCAAGGTCAATGGTCAGCGGTAAAACAAGGTGAATTCTGCCGCACCTGTCTATGGCAGCATGCAAAGCGACGGTGCACATCAAGGCAATTATGTGGTGTAGATGGATGTACCTATCGGCATAATAGTCTTCTTCATAAATACACCGGTGCATCGAACAATGATGAGGGCAACGAGAATGCCGCAGGCAGTTTCACGATTCACCGTAAACAACGAAAGACCATGTTGTTCAAAATCCTTCCAATAACGCTGTACTACGAGGAAAACGAATTCAACACATTCGCCTTTCTTAATGACGGGTCTTCTGTAACCCTTATCGATGAGGAAGTAGCTCGAGCACTGAATGCCAAGGGTGATGGTGACCCTCTTTGTCTTAACTGGACCGGAAACATGCAGCGCAGGGAAGAATCATCTATAAAGATAAATCTTGAAATATCTGAAATCGGAAGTAACAAAAAATACGCCTTAACAAACGTTAACACAGTTCGCTCTTTAAGTCTTCCTATCCAGACCATCGATGCAAAAAAATTGGCAGCGGAATATGAACATCTGAGACAGATTCCAATAAAATCGTACAACGACGCGAAACCGAGAATTCTAATTGGACTTCAACATTGGCATCTGGGAATACCACTAAAGACACTGGAGAACGGAGAAAACAAACCGGTTGCAATTAAGACACGTTTAGGATGGACAGCGTTTGGTGCACACTCGCAGAAAACGCTGTATAAAAAAAACATGTATAATTTTCACATCTGCGAGTGTCAAAAAATAGACATTGACATGCACACTATGATCAAAAATCATTTCGCTCTAGAAAGTGTTGGTACGAAACCAATGAAAAGGCTACTGGGTTCAAAAGACGAACAGGCGGTTACTATGTTGGATGCAAAGTGTAAATTTGATGGAATCAGATACTCCGTCCCCCTTCTTTGGAAATACAATAATATCGTTCTGCCGAATAGCAGGCCAATGGCAGAGAAGCGCCTCACGTGCCTACATAGGAAATTGCAGAAGGACCCTCTTGTTGCCTCCAGATTGGAACAGCTCATTGAAGATTATGTACAAAAGGGTTATGCAAGAAAGTTATGCGAAGGTGAAATAGTATCGAGTAAATCACATGTCTGGTATCTTCCGATATTCCCCGTGCTGAACCCGAATAAACCAAACAAAATTCGACTAGTATGGGATGCCGCAGCTGAAGTGGACGGGATCTCGTTAAACTCAGCATTGTTATCTGGACCTGACATTGTACCAGTATTAATTGGGGTCTTATATCGCTTTCGAGAGAGAAGAATTGCACTCGCAGGAGATATACGTCAGATGTTCCATCAGATAGGAGTAATCGAAGGAGATCAAGACGCATTAAGGTTTCTATTGCGTAACAAAAAGGGAAACATAGACACGTATAAGATGACGGTCATGACGTTTGGTGCAACATGCTCCCCGTATTGTGCACAATATATAAAAAATAACAATGCATTGCAATTCTCTTCTTGATTCCCTAGAGCAACCAAGGCCATAATTGAAAATCATTATGTGGATGATCTACTCGATAGCGTTGATACGGAAGAAGAGGCTATCCAGCTGGCCAAAGAGGTTGTGTTCATTCATTCGCAGGCCGGATTTGAAATCAGAAACTTTATGTCGAATTCACCAAAGGTCTTGCAGAATTTAAAATCAACGGCAGACAGTGATAAAGGATTAGACATATTAAACGCCTCGGATAAAGTGGAAAAGCTGTTGGGGATGTGGTGGTCGCCAAGTGCCGATACATTTTTGTACTCTTTGAAGACAAATAAAATTAGCCCAGATATCATTGCAGGAACTCGAATTCCAACTAAGAGAGAAGTTTTGAAAGCTCTAATGAGTATTTTCGATCCTCTTGGGTTCTTCATGTGGATCAAACAGTTAGTGCAAAAACCAAAGTCGGGCCCATAAAATCTATTTCTATACCACGCATGGAATTGGAAGCGGCGGTTTTAGGTACCAGATTAGCAAAATCGATTTTAAGCACCCACTCAATAAAAGTAGATGAAGTAATTTTTTGGTCAGATTCCAAGGTAGTGTTATGCTGGATAAAGTCGCAGCATAGAAAATACAAAACGTTCGTAGCATTCAGAATCGGAGAAATTTGGGAAGAGACCGAGGAAAAGAATTGGAGATGGGTGCCGACCAAAGAAAATGTAGCCGATGACGCCACAAAATACAAACCTGGAATGGAGTATTGTTCAAGTAGCCGATGGTACTGCGGACCCGAGTTTCTCTATAGCCAGCCTGAGCAATGGCCGCAGATGGAAATCAGTAGAGAAATTGCAGATGAAGAAGACGATCTAAGCGAAGTAAAACAGTGCTACGTTCATGCGAACGTAGAGGAATACAAAGGGACTTCGATTATCGACTTTTCTCGTTTTTCAAAGTGGACGGTGCTGGTACGGACGATGGTCTACGTGTTCCGATATATAGACATATCAAAAAAAAAATCATTAAGGAATCGCGAAACCTTGTTTTCACCCGAAGAGATAGAAAGAGTCCAGAACTATCTACATCGTCGATGCCAATCGGAAAGTTTTCCGGAGGAGTACGAGCTGCTACGAAAGGCGAAACAAACATCATCGGAGGTTGTACTGAACAACTTATGTGCGCTCAGCAAGTTATCACCATATATGGATGAACATGGTGTTCTACGCATAAAGGGTCGTATCGACGCAGCACAGCATGTAACGGATGAAACAAAACGGCCAATAATACTCGATAGGCATCATTATCTGACCTTCCTTATTGTTCGGCACTACCACGACCGTTTTCATCACATGTTTAGTGAAACTGTAGTGAACGAAATTCGCCAAAAATATTTCATAAGTCATTTACGGGTAGTGGTCAAGAAGGTTCAACAATCTTGTCAATTTTGTAAAAACATGAGAGCAACTCCAATACCACCAATCATGGCGGACTTACCAGCGGCGCGTTTAAAGTCATTCACACGGCCGTTTTCGTACGTAGGTATAGACTATTTGGGGCCAATGTATGTAACTGTGGGGCGGCGCAGAGAGAAAAGATGGGGCATGCTAATTACCTGCCTAACAATACGGGCCATCCATATTGAAATTGCACATAGTTTGTCTAGTGACTCTTGTATCTTGGGGCTTCAGCGATTCATTTCGAGAAGAGGTACTCCGATCGAGATATACTCGGACAATGGCACCAATTTTCGCGGAGCAAGCGAGGAGCTGAAGGAGGCACTAAAAGGGCTGAACAAAGGGGCAATCGCAAAAAAATTTGAAATGGAAACGAAGTGGCATTTTATACCACCATTGTCACCCCACATGGGAGGGAGTTGGGAGCGGTTGGTGCGATCGGTTAAGATAACTTTAGCAGCGATTTCTGTTAGTAGAAACCCAACTGATGAATCACTTTTAAGCATGATGGCGGAGGTAGAAAGCGTAGTAAATACCCGACCTTTATCTTATGTTCCAATAGACAGTGTAAATTCCGAGGCTCTAACTCCAAACCACCTTATCCTTGGATCTTCAAATGGGAAGAGACTTTTCGGTGAATTAGATGATGATGGCCTGGTTCTCCGTAGAAACTGGCGTTTAACCGAGCAGTATGCTAACAGATTTTGGCAACGGTGGATAAACGAGTACCTTCCTGATTTGACGAGAAGAACAAAGTGGTTTTCTTCTACAAAGTCGATAGCAGAAGGGGATATCGTCGTCATAGTCGACTCCGAAAATCCAAGAAACAGCTGGCCAAAAGGAAGGGTAATAAAGGCCGTAAAGGGAAGAGACGGCGTTACCAGAAGTGCGGTAGTGCAAACGCAGACAGGAGTTTATACGAGACCAGTAGTTAAGCTTGCGGTGTTAGATCTGCGTAGGCGGAACGAGGAAGGTAAACAGTAGTGGACACCCAGTTTACCGAGGGGAGTGTGGCCAAACTTGACAGCATTTTTGCCTTGTATTGTGTTGCAAAACGATTGGCAGCACTTTTTTGTGTAATAGATCTCCTTTCTTTTTTTTTTATATAAAATCTTTTTTGTCGGCCTTCTTTGTTACCGGCTTTTGAGAAGACATTTTGTTGGAATAAAAGTAATTTAAAAGCGGAGAGGCATCGGAACATCTAAGAACATTATCCAGAATAAAACGTAAAATATTACTTGAATTGTTAAACTATATCTAAAGTATTATGTATTTTAGGAAAATTTAGCCGCATTATTTAGAAAATAAAAGGCTGTAATTTTAAACTTGGAAACGTGCTCTTTCATTTGGAATCAGTTGCTACTGGGTAGCAACAAGTTGGTGGAGATTTTTTAAAAGTGTTCCAAATAAAAGAAATTAAAATCAATGCATTAATCTCGGGTGAGGACAATGTAAACCAAATAATTGAAGAATACGATTCACTCTTTTCGGCCGAATAAAAGGATGTAAGATTAGTCTCGAGGTTGACAAAAATGTTCAGGCAATTTTTGTAAAAGCACGCCCAATTTTATTTGCATTTAGGGAAGAAATTAACACTTCCTCGGTAGAATTTCTGAGAGGGTTCATCCTGGGGAGTAGCGACTCATGGGAAGGCATAAAACTGAAATGCATGACGGTGGCGGAGTTGGCACAGTACACTCCGCCGACGGCATGGGTTTGGGTTCCGTGCCCATACACTTACCCTGAGAAGCTTGGGCAAAATCCTCAACTTGTAGTTCCTTCCCGCGGGCGCACGTCTGAAAATGGCCAATTAGCTTGTCTGGTTGGTGTCAGCCAAGGATTTATGCTTACGCTTTAATCGTATGTCGTGATCCATTAGTTGAGGTGGGAGACAACCCTAAAATCGTACCTGATACCAAAAGTGGAGAGAGCGTATAGCAAACCGTGCTTCTGGTTGCAATCGGCCGGGGGTAAAACCGGCTACTAACGAGCTCCCTCAGACGCCTTGGCGCGGGTCTGTTGTAATTAGCCTTACCCAGGTATAGCGGCGCTGCCTGGGCTGACCTTGTTATTTCCGGCTCTACTCGTGGGGACAAATTTAAAGTACAAATAATGGATAAAACAAACCAGAAAAAACATATAAAAAAACAAAAAGCAATTCATGCTGAGGGGGAGATGGAGCTGAGCGAAGGAGAATTATCCTCTTCCTCAACCGTCTCCCTCCTGGCGTTGGAATTGGAGGAAGGGAGGTTGTTGGCTAGCGATAGTGGGGAGTCTGACGACACTCTCACTAACGTTAGCGGTTTCACTTGTGAGCAGGCTGGGACTCTCACAGGTGAATCAAAGGGCAATGCGGTAGAGGAGAAAGCTGAGACAGCTGGCACATCCGCTGTCAAAGAAGCTTTTTCCGAAACCGTAAAACGACAGGGCAATAAAATGGCTGAAGAAAAGGCTGAGGTAGCTGGAACTTCCGCTACCAATGAAGCTAGATCCGACGTCAAGGACAATCAGGGCGACGCTGTAAAGGGGGGAAAAGTGGGAACAGCTGGCTCGTCCGCTGTGACCGGTGCTCCCTCCGACACAAACAGTAAGGGTGCGAAGCATAACGAGCACCAGAAGGCAAAGGCTGCACTACGAGGCGCTAGGCGCAAGGTCGCCAAATATGAGAGTTGCGATCCTAGCACTCTCAGCAAATGGGAGAGATCTTCTTTTGATAGGGCAAAGGCTGTTCTGGCCGTCCCACTGCTCAGTCAAAAGAAGACAAAAAAGAGGGCTACTGCGCAGACGAGGGACGAAGCCGGACCGGCACCCTCTACGTCGTACGCAGCAAAAGTTAGGGAGAAGAACTCTGCCGAGACGGGTTTCAGCAGCAAGAGAGGCAGGTCGGACGATATCGCGGAGTCTAATGACGCGAAGAAGATGAAGGCTGGGACTTCATCCGCAATCCGTCGAGAGCAAAGCGACCCGAAAGATGAGCTTCTCGTTGCTGTGGTAAACGAACGGGAACCTTGCGGTCGCCTGACAATCGACCAGTGAAAATACGTCGAAGAAAAGTTCCAAGACGCCCTGTGGAAGGAATTGTCCGACACGGGAAACGCGGAACTTCTATTTGATGGTGCTGGTTGCCCTTATACGGGAGCTCAAAGCCGACACATGGAGAGTTCTAAAGACGGGACCACGGCGGCAATATGGTCAGCACTTCCTGCTGTCCTTAAATAAGGAAAGTCTTCCATACCTGGAGAAATCCACTGTATGGTAAGATACAGTATGGGAAGGGTCATGATCAAAACGACCAAGGGCAAAGACGAGGAGGAGCCGCCTGTTAAAGATGATGGAAGCAATGCAGATAAACCTGCATCATAGTAGGGCAGCGACGGCCTGTTTGTTGGAGTACATCATCAAGCAGGACGTCGCAGCAATACTGATACAAGAGCCTTGGATCAGCAGGAACAACGTGATCCAAGGTCTCAAGAACAGGAATTATAAGTTGTTCTATAAGGGAGAAGGTAAAATCAGGACTTGTATCTTAATTAAAAACCATATAAGGACTTTTCTTTTGAATAATTACAGTTCAGGAGACTTGACTGCAGTACTCTGCGAAAGGGAAGACGGTAAACCGCTATGTTTGACATCAGCCTACCTCCCATATGACTCTGAGGTAGTGATCCCGGAGAAATTGAAGAAACTGGCTGGTCAGACAAACTGGATTCATGTAATGGGCTCTGATGCGAACGCCCATCACTCTCAATGGGGCAGCAGTGACATAAATGCAAGAGGTGAGTGTCTTTATGATTTTATTATATCGTCCAACCTCATTCTTTGTAATAGAGGGAATTCACCTACTTTTGTAGTTAGAAATAGGGAGGAGGTTTTAGATATCACCCTTGTCTCCAATACAGACAGGTTGGTAGTTGGAAATTGGAGGGTTGTGGACGAAGCGTCTATGTCGGATCATCGATGGATACACTTCAAAGTAGACTTCCATAGTAGGGCATGTAGTATACATAGGAATCCTAAAAAAGCAGATTGGGCTAAATTTGCGGTAGTGGTAAATCAGAATCTTGATACCCAACTCAGTCCTGGCAATACTGCCAATGACTTGGATAGGGCGGTGGAGCTGATAAACAAAACACTTATAACGGCATTTGAGAAAGTATGCCCGGAAAATAACACACCAAAAAGGGTACAGCCGAAATGGTGGAATAGGGACATAGGGATGAAACAGAAAGAAGTAAGGAAACTTTACAATAGGGCGAAGTTGGTCAGGGACGACACTACATGGAATGAGTATACTGAATGCAAAAGACAATTCAAATACTTAATTAGGAAATCCAAACGAGCTTCGTGGAAACTTTTCTGCGAATCAATCGCGGATACAGATAAGGCTTCGAGACTACGTAAAGTACTCTCAAAAGAGGCGAGTGTACCTAGCTACCTCAAAAAGAAAGACGGTACCTGGGCCGAAAGCAGTCAAGAGGTTCTGGTAACCCCGGTGGAATCTCATTTTCCCGGGGCTACTATCCCAGAGGATTCTGAGCTGCAAAGTCGTACAGATATCAATATTGACCCTCACATGGAGGGGCAGATAGTTGATCTCATAAATTGGAAAAAAATGCGGTGGGCTATACAGTCCTTTAAACCGTATAAATCCTCGGGCCCAGATGGAATTTTACCGATCATGCTGCAAAAAGCACCTGAGAGGGCAATACAGAAAATTATGGAGATTCTAAGACAGAGTCTGAAACTAGGGTACATACCAGGAGCATGGATGGAAGTGAAGGTGGCTTTCATTCCCAAGGCTGGCAAGCAGGGGCATACAACAGCCAAGGATTTCAGACCAATCAGTCTGTCATCTTTTATGCTAAAAACCCTAGAGCGGTTATTAGAAGCTCATATCAGGATCAAATGCAAAAATGGATTCTTAAGCGAATCGCAGCATGCATACATGAAGGGAAAATCGGTAGAAACAGCTCTACATAACGTAGTAGGGAAGATAGAAAGAAGTTTACACTTGGGCGAGTTTGCTCTAGCAGCTTTTCTCGATATTGAGGGTGCTTTTAATAACGTAGAGGGCAAAGCTATAAAGAGTGCCATGTTAAAAATGAACATTGAACACAGTATAGTTATCTGGGTCTGCAACATGCTTGCAAGTAGGAAGATTAACTGCTCCCTTGGACAAAGTTCCATTAGAATGGCGGTGACAAGAGGTACACCACAGGGGGGAGTCCTTTCACCTCTCCTTTGGGTGCTTGTTATGGACGACATTCTGAAGAAACTGAGCTCCAGGGGTATAAGTGCCACAGCATATGCTGATGACCTAGTTATTATCATTCAGGGAAAGTTTTTAAACACCTTAAGTGAAATCATGGATAGTGCCTTAAGGAAAGTCAACTTATGGGCAAAGGGTTGTGGACTTAACGTCAACCCCACAAAAACGGAACTGGTACTCTTCACCAGGAAACATAAGATACCACACTTTAACCTCCCAAAACTGGAAGGAGTGGAATTGCCTCTGTCTGACAAGGCTAAGTATCTTTGGGTTATTCTGGACAGGAAACTGAACTGGAATGCAAATGTAGGGGAAAGAACTAAAAAGGCGTATAACGCTCTTTTTATTTGTAAAAAAATAGTAGGCAAGACTTGGGGCCTAAAACCTGCTATGGTGCACTGGCTATATACAGTGGTGGTCAGGCCCATACTCACATATGGCGCACTAGTGTGGTGGAAGGCGACAAAGAAGAAAACAGTAGTCGGCAAACTGGCGTCGGTGCAGAGAGCGTCTAGCATAGCAATAACGGGTGCACTTCGTAGTACTCCTACGGCAGCGCTGGACACCTTTCTACACCTCACGCCACTTGACTTGCATATTAAGCAACTTGCGGGAAGCAGTGCGCTACGGCTCACAACCTTGGGCTATTTTAAAGAGGGCAGTTTTGGGCACTGTACAATAATAGCGGAGGTACTCCCTGGCGTACAGGTGCAAACTGATGAAATTCACCCTCCGGTCGACTTCGACACTCCGTACGAGGTATCATACTGGTGCTGGAATCTACTCCGTAGACCCAGACCTAAAAGTGTCTATACGACTACCGGATACAAGCAGTGTCTTCCAATCAGAAGTTCTGGCTGTTCTGAAAGCGGCAGAGCTAATGCGGATGAGATCTATATCTGGAAGGGATATAGCCATCTGCATCGATAGCCAGGGCTCTAATCGCGTAATTTATCAGACTATAATCGTTGAGACGATTGTATAAAACGACCTCGTTTTAAGTTTGCTTCATATAACATCACAATCACATCGATCAATCGAATCGTTCATCGTTTTCATTTTGAACAGTTTGAGCAGGACTGTAAACAAACTGTGACAACTGAAAACTAATAAAATTGGTATATTATTTTGTTTGTTTTGTTCTCGTTTATGTGGAAATGCATGTATACGTGGGAAAATAAGCATAGGTGCGGTGCACGAGAAATTATATTGATAAGGTTTGTAAAAGAAGAAAAAGAAGAGGAAGAAGAGGATTTGTGCATGCATTTTGCTTAAAGCAACCCCAACTTTACTTTTGGGGGCGCTTACAATCCGGGGTGGACAACGGCCTTAACCAACAAGCCCCTAGCTAGCTGCCTCCAGTTACGCTCACCAAGTTCGTTGAGGTCGCCGTCCAATTGAGCGCGCCACCTCTGCTACGTTGACCCTCACCCTCAGGACTCAAAGACTCGTCGGGCTGATGCGTTGCTGTCCATACACGCTCCACATGCCCCAGCCATATTAGCCGTTGTATGTTCAGCTTTTTGATGCAAACTGGACCGAATATCGTCCGAAGATTCTTTCTCTTAGAACATCCAAGGAGGTATTCTTCCGATTTTGACAGAGTCCATGCTTCTGCACCATACAGCAGGACCGGGATGATTAGGGTCTTATATACCTAATATCTCGATGCAAAGACTTCTTTCTCGTTGACAGTATATTTTGTTTTGTCAGCATTTACAGCCAAGCATTTAGTGAATGCAATTCAACGATTGCATCCTCAAAAGAGAACACAGCTAGGGATCGAACTGTCTTTTAACAAGTATGAAGAAAATGGATTTTTGTTCTATATTTTCACATTTCACCACACTAATGCTAATACAGTGTCCTTTGTGAACATTATGTATGCTTTTGATTGGAAAATGTTTCCTTTAATATTTATTTTACTTTTAAAAAACCTAAACATAAACAAAATACACCAAAAACGATGAAACGATTGCAAAATAGCCATCGTTCAATCGAATCGTTTCGACGACGCCATTTGACAGTATAATTGTTTAGGTGAAGCAATAAAAAGCGATGATCGACCTATCGATTCGACGATTATCGTTGTTTGGTTGTTATATGGAGTAGAAGTATCGTCGAGACGACGTCGTTCGATCGTTTTAGCCTTACGCGATTAGACCCCAGGCTGCACTCAAGGCACTGGAATCTACGAACATAAATTCTGAATTAGTCAGGACCTGTCGCACAATGCTTAAGGCATTATGCAGTCAGAACCGAGTGAGACTGTGCTGTATAGCTGGAAATGAGCAGGCTGATGAGCTTGCGAGAAGAGGCGGGGAAATGTTAGATGGAGGAGATGTGGATATTAAACCACCTCCCTGCATCATAAAAAGTGATATTAGGAATAAAATAACTATGGAAGCCGACCGGACGTGTGAGGGCCTCACCGGTCACGCAGTATCTAAGGCACTTTGGCCGCAATACGACCGTAAAAGATCTAGGGTAATCCTCAAACTAGGCAGGGAACAGCTCAGGACACTGATCGGCATATTATCAGGGCATTGTCTTCTTAGAAAACATGTCAAAAGGCTCAGGCTGGCAGACTCGGACAATTGTAGATTCTGCGATGACCTGCAAGCCGAAGAGGACATAACACATATACTATGTGAAATTTCTGGGCAGGTACTTCTTCCAACATCTAGAGGAGATAGACAATACCAACTACAAGAGGCTACTTGGTTTTTGCAAGGAAATTGGGGTTTTCTCAAGGGCAAGTGTTTAGGTGTTTTTCCATTGTAGGTCACTGCAATTGGTTCCCTCTAGGGATCGCGATGGGCCCTTATGGTGCCTAGTGCCGTATGAGAGAGATGTGTCTCTTAGCCATTTTAACCTAACCTAACCTAACCTAGGGAAGAAATTGAAAATCAATTCCACGAGTTCGAAAGTCGCGCAATAAAACGGTAAAATAAGATTATGCGCGGACTATAAAGTAACGTTAAACAAGTATTTGAAAGACACGAATCATCCACTACCGCGAATAGGTGATGTAATGAGTAAGATAAAGGATGGACGAGTTTTTTCAAAAATAGACTTAGCGAATGCCTATAATCAAATAGAATTAGATGGTTGGTTGGTTGAAAGTGGCTGTCATCTAAAAACGACAACACACTTAGACCAGTATAGGTCCATTGTGATACCACGAAAAAAGATCTAAGTTCTCCCTACTAGTTGAACCATTTTGAGCTCTTTATAAAGCGTAAGAGGCTTCTGATGTCTGTGTTTGTCAGGTCGCCCAAGTCGTTGTAATGGAATGCTCCTAAGTGAAGCTTCCTTCTACGGGTGAGAGCTGGGCATTAACAAAGAAGGTGAAGGATAGTTTCCTCCTCTTCCTCATCCATACAGCTTCTGCAAAAGTCATTTGCGAAAAGGCCTAGCCTTGCGGCATGTTTACCTCTGCCATCTCCGTAAGAGACGATCGGCAGTCGAGGGCTACTAGAGAAGTTATAGAGATCGAATCAAAGGATTTGATGGCTGCTTGGCTGTCCGAAAATATGCAGATATCCTAAGCGGATATGACGTTTTTCTTGAGCCAAGATAAGACTCTTTTAATCGCCATTATTTCCGCCTGGAACACGCTACAGTAGTTTGGTAGACGGAAGGAGAGCTTAAGATTAAGATATTTGGAGAAAACACCCCCACCAGCTCCTTCTTTGTTTTTGAGCGGTCAGTGTATAAGTGAACTGATTCATCTTCCGGGAAAGTATCCTCATCCCAGGTTGCTCTGGAGGGGATATTGACGAGAAAGTTCTTGTCAAAATTTAGAGATGGGGTGGTGTAGTCAGTGTTTTCGGTCGAGATCTCGATTTTTTTCAGAAAAGAGGCGTGACCAAAGTCTTTCCTTGACCACTGTGAGATGGCTTTGAGGCGAATGGCTGCACTCGCTGCCATTTGCTTGCTATCAAGGGATAATAGATGAAACAAAATGTCTAGTACCGCAGAGGGAGTTGTGCGTAGTGCAGCGCTTATACACATGCAAGCTGTGGGCTGGACCTTGATGGTCGCGGGGATAGAACACCGCCTTGCGGAGTGCCTCTACTAACAGATCTTCTTGCGGCCACCACACCCAGCTTTGAGTTGATAATCCGACCATTGAGCAGTAGATTAAACAGTTCGCCAAGTGAGCGGTCGACATTCCGAGCTGAAAGCGCATCTGCTATCGCTGATGTATTGACGTTGTTAAAAGCATTTTCTATGTCAAGGAAGGCGACCATCGTATACTCCTTATGGAACAGGGAGTATTTGATATTACGTACTAAAGTGTGTAATGCCGTCTCCATTGATTTACCTTTGCAATATGCATGCTGGGCCGCTGACAGTAGTTTTTTATCGATACTGTTGCGTAAGTGGATATCAATCAGTCGTTCTAGTGTTTTTAAAAGGAATGATGATAGACTAATAGGTCTGAAATCTTTAGAATTTGTGTGGGAGCATTTACCTGCTTTGGGTATGAAGACAACTTTAACTTCTCTCCATATCTTTGGGATATAAACTAAATCGAGACAACTTTTGAAGATTGTCTGAAGCATCGGCAAGATTAGGTATGTCCGATGATTTCTGCAATTCGGCAGGTATTATGCCGTCAGGTCCCGCGGATTTATATGGTTTGAAGCTATGGATTGCCCAGTTTAGTTTACTTCGTGTAATTATATTTGAAGGGATGGTTATTGGTTCCGATGGACTATTGAAGTTCGAGTTGTTAACCACATGGGAGCTGCCTGGGAAATGAGTATCAAGCAGTAGATTGAGCGAATCTTTGCTGGAGGTCGTCCAGGACCCATCGTCTTTTTTGAGGGAGCTGGGTGTTGTTGGATTAGTGGAGAGAATTTTTCATAACCTTAAGGCCTCAGAGGCTTCTTCTATTTTGTCACAGAAGAGTCTCCAAGGATTGCGTTTGGCTTTTCTCAATTCTTCGAAGGTGGGCGTTCCACCTGTCAGCTTTTCAATACACAATACGATATGTTAAATCGGCGGAAAACATTGCAGATGCAATCTCTCGCTACAACCAGCTTGGGCAAAATCCTCATAATTCTGTCCTTCTCGTGGGCGCCTGCCTGAAAATGGCTAATCAGCTTGTCTGGTTAGTGTCAGCCAAGGGTCTCACTTACATATCGGCTGTACGCTGTGATTCGTTGCAACATACGACCGATGTGAAAGCGTGAACCATTAGATGAGGTGGGAGACAACCCTAAAGGTCGTCTCCTGTTGCGACTCATAGTGATTTGGGCTCTACTTAGATTCTTATGGGCTGCTTTTTCCAAGGCATAAGCTGCAACATGGGAGTTTTTGTGGAGCTCAAATCTTTGTGTGCCGTATCAGTTGACGGCCCTTAAATCAAGGCCGGACCAAGGAGTCATACAACCCGTGCCGAGGGTTAACCTGGCTGGGGGTCATAGCTCAGTCGCTAACGGAGTATCCAGATACCGGGCGCCCTCTGGATTATTTAGCCTTGTCTGCATAATTCGGGGCTCTGGGCAGATCGACACTTCTTTCAATAGCTACTCGTGGGAACAACATTTCATCCTTAAACTCAAACAAAAAACAAACAACGACCCTAGCTGCCACCGGCGCCAACCCCATGCAACGCGTGGAAGAGCATCTGCAGGGACTCTGCATTGAAGATGCTGTCAGTGATTGTTCGACACTTTCGGACGAAATCACTGACAAAACAACAACGACTGCTGCAGCTACCCTCGTCCCCCCACACCAACTCGGGCGGACCTCAAGAACAGGTCGCTTGGTCGAGAGACCAAGGCTGCTCTCCGCATTCTGGCCAGTCTTCACTCGAAGGCGGAAAAGAACTGGAGCGAGACAGACAGGGAGTCCTACTCATGGGCAACGCCCTGGGTATTGGACCACGAAAGGAACCGGGGCTCCCTTCCCTCTACTTCAAAGGTCTCCATTCCAGCGAAATCTTCTGCCCCACCGATGGGTAAAAAGAGACCGCTCGTAAGGGATAACCTAATTCTGAAGAGTCGCCCCCTAGTTAACAGCTCATCGAGCGTTACAGGGGGTAGGTCCACGGCGGCGACTGGAGCGGTGCCAAAAAGGCGCAGATCCCTGGATGAGGTGTCCAACGCTTCTAAGAAGGCCAAGAGCTCCAAATCCTTCTCAGATGCGGTCAAGGAAAACCTCATATTCGCGGTAGTGCACCTCTCAGATGATTAAGGTAGAATCTCTTACGATAGATGGGGGATCATCGAGAACCTGCTGATGAACCGTCTCTGTGAGTACCTCCTCACCAACCAGCAACCGCTCACATTCAAGGATGCAGGAGGGCACCAGGGGTCATCACACTAATGAGCTTTCAAAATCCGGGTCTCCCAGTTAAAGACTGGAAGATCGTGGAAAACCCCAATGGTCCCAACGAGGAACCTAAAAAAACTGGCCGCTCCCTTGTCATCTCTATGTCAGCCGAATCTCTTCCTATGCTTCGTGATAGGAACTTTCTCATCAATTACGGCCTTAAGGAAGTTGAGATGAAGCTGTTTAAGAAAGATGACCGGCCGGAATTGTGTTAGGGTGTGAAACTAATGCACACCATGATCTATGGGGCAGTACAGACACTAACCCACGAGGTGAGTCTTTATTTGAATATATAGTAGGAACTAACCTAGTAGTGTGTAACAGAGGAAATAGTCCTACTTTCATTGTCGAAAACAGGCAGGACGTAATTGATGTTACTCTCGCCTCCCAATATCTTTACCCGGCTATATCAGACTGGATAGTATCGGATAGTCCTTCATTTTCAGACCACCGGTATATATCCTTCACTTTAAACTGTAGCTTCATCCCCCAGAAATCAGTTTATCGCAACCGGCGAAAAACAGACTGGGTTAAACATAACACTATTCCGTCTGCGAATCTAGCTTACTGTAGACACTCGCCACCCGGCGACCAGAGAGAGCTCGACTCGCTTAACAATGTTCTCACTTCCGCCCTGAATGGGGCATTCAGTGGATCCTGTCCCCTCACCAAAGTGAGGGAGGGTAAGAAAGCACCGTGGTGGAATAAGCATTTAAACTTCGCTGCGAGAGCAGAAAAGCATTCAAGAAAGCCAAAACCTCGAAGCTAGACATGGACTGGGAGATCTACAAAGGTAATCTGAGGCTTTTTAAAAAAGAAGTTCGAAAGGCACTACGTAGCTCCTGGCGTAATTTCTGTGAGAACGTAAATAGCGTCATAGAAGGCTCCAGATTACGTACGGTCCTATCCAAAACGCCCACTGTACCGAGTGTACTAAAAAACCCCAGTGGCCAATGGGCAGAATCAGAGAAACAATCACTGGATTTGCTCATTGTCACTCATTTTCCTGGCTGCACGCCCTTCACCGGTAACCCAGGGATGGTACCCCTTACACGGCATCTCCAACCACACTAACCGTTTGTGAGGAGAAACTAAGGTGGGCCGTCAATAGCTTTGAACCGTACAAGTCACCGGGACCTGATGACTTTTTCCCGGCACAACTACAGAACGCCTTTGACATTGTCAAAGACATTCTCAGGTATATTCTTGTAGGTTGCATAACACTGGGTTGCATCCCATCATCCTGAACTGCGTTCAAGGTTGTTTTCATTCCAAAAACCCCAAGGATTTCAGCCCAATTAGTCTGTCTTCCTTCCTTCTTAAAACTCTCGAGAGGATCATCGACCTCCACATCAAGGACACTGTTGACCGATCACTGTTTTCAAGACCTCAACATGCCTACCAAAAGGGCAAGTCGACCAAAACTGCTCTTCACTCGATTGTTGGCTCGATAGAGAGGTCCCTCTCACTCAAGGAATACACAATGGCTGTCTTTCTTGATATAGAGGGGGCCTTTAACAATATCGAAACTTGATCGATCATCCAAGTCTTAGACCAGCTAAATATCGGCGAACCAATCTGCCGCGTAATCATCCACATTCTAACAAAAAGGATGGTGAGGGCCACCTTTGGCAGCAGCGCTGTCGAAAAACTTGTGCACCGAGGCACCCCGCAAGGTAGAGTCCTTTCTCCATTGTTATGGAACATAGTTCTTAACGAACTTCTGATCTCGTTGGAGAGCTCAGGGTGTAAAGTTGTGGCCTACGCGGATGACGTCGCCTTACTCGCTTCTGGAAAGTATCCTCAAACACTTTCCGACATCCTGCAACTCGCTTTACGTAAACTAGTCTCCTGGACCGACAGCTGCGGTATTAACGTCAACCCGACGAAAACGGAGTTAGTCTTATTTACAAGAAAGGTTAAGCTTCCCGCTGTCACTCCTCCAAAGCTCAAAGGAACTCCACTGTGCACCACTTTCCCACGCTAAACAAAAAATTCATGCGGACGCAGTAAGGAGTTCAGGCTTCAGATGGAAACATTTGGGATACTGCGATACTGCCAAGCGCACCTGGCCAGCTCTGGACGCAAAGGAGCTTCTTCGACTTAATAGATCCAGCATCTCGAAAGTCGTTAACGTGATCTCCGAGCACTGCATATTAGGCAGACACGCGCAAAGGCTCGGCCTGCCACACAATGACTTCTGCAGAAGCTGCAGAGACGACGAGGAGGACGAGTCCGTCACTCACTTTCTTTGCAGCTGCCCTGCCCTGGCCAATCTAAGAAAGGCCTACTTAGGAAACTATTTTCTCAATGATCTCAGTGATCTGGGTAACACCAGCGCCGCTAACATTCTTAGCTTTATAGCCGACAGCAAATGGTTTACATGAGTAGCCAGGGGTCAGATCACGTAAAATAAAAACGATTGAACGATATCGTTTTCACGCATGCTGTCTCTATCATATCTGTGGCAATAAATAGAGACTGCTATTGTCGAAACGATGTCGTTCGATCGTTTTCATTTTACGTGATCTGACCCCAGTAAAGAAACAGCTCCCCAAATTCCAGTGGTATGCACAATGGGCCGAATAACGGACTAAGAGTTTCTCTCATCGAGATCCACTTTAACTAAACTAACTAAACTACCCCCAGCAATACGGTATCAACGAAGACCTATATGAGAACGAGAATCAAACGATGACGTACTTGAATCGAATAGAAACAAACACGAATATTGTCGTGGATGCCAAATTAATACAAAAGGAAACGTTAGCCGTTTGCGCAATTTCTCAAGCGTATTAACGAGCTGGCAGTCGAGAACGAGGTGCTGATGTGGGGCAATAGAGTGGTCATCCCGCACTCCCTGCGAAATTTTATCTTAAGGCAATCCCACGTTACGCATATGGACATTGTAAGAATCAAATCCCTTTTAAGATTTTACGTGTGGTGGCTTAATATATACGCAGAGCTGAAAAATATGATTAAAGGTTGCGAAGTTTGTTCATCGCTTTTGCCGAATCCACCTAAAGCTAAAGTTATTACTGGGAAAGGCCTGGAAAAGCTTGGGAACGCATTCACGTAGACTTTGCGGGTCCGTTAATGGCCGTTTTATTCACTATTGATCCAACTTGCCGAAAACTTAAAAGTTGTCCAACTTCGAAGTTGATCTTAAATCGAGAGTTGAACGGCAAGTTGAAAATTGCTTTTATTCACTACATTAATTTGCAACTCCGAAGTTGAAATCCTAAAGTTGGCCTACCTGCAGTTTGTAAAATAACCCTGAGATA
Organism: Cheilosia scutellata; assembly: GCA_955612985.1. Lineage (NCBI taxonomy): Eukaryota > Metazoa > Arthropoda > Insecta > Diptera > Syrphidae > Cheilosia > Cheilosia scutellata. The sequence goes on from OY015311.1 coordinate 57,284,222, forward strand.
TTTGTGACAGATGACACACAATAGGTCTGTTCCTTTACTTTTGTAGTAAAAATGGAAAAGACTGTCAAAATGGCAGTGGTGGGGATGAAATCTCTCTCAATGAGGAAAACTTACGAAAACGTTAGGGAACGCTTTTGTAGTAACTATGAAAAATGACAGATGCATTTTTTTTCCACAAATTGCATGTGAGTATGAATCCAAGTATGTGCAAGAGTTTTTACAGACTAAACTACATGCATTCGAGAAGAGAAGAAATGCTACATGATTTTCCCGCCTTCTGATATCATTTTCATACCAATTTGTTTCTCATATCGCAGGAAATCAAAAGACAAATGCAAATACCCGTTACACGCATTTCAAATCATCTGTCAATTTTCAGGCGATGACAGTTGTTTCAATTCTTACTCAAAGAAATTTGTTGAGTAAAAACTAGTAAGATTCCCAATGGAGGGGTAATATCTTGCTCTCTCGATGACGCTCTCTTTTACGAATTTTTCAAGTTAGGGAACGACATTGAGAAAAAATGCGTAAAAATTCGTAAGAATTAGTAAAAATTCGTAAGATTTAAAAGTAAAGGAACAGACCTAATATGACAGTTCAAACTTAGAATTCGCGCGTAATTTCAATTGTGTGTATTTTAATGTGATTTTCCATTGGGCACATCAGATTCGAATTTCAGATCTCGGATTTTTCGTTACACATGGAACATAAAAGCAGATTTCAAAGTACACAGATTGAAAATACTCTGATCATGCATGGAACCCTTTTGAAGAATATATATTTAAAATGGATTTGATTCATAACGGTGGCCAATTCTCGCAGAAATAGTTTGCACGATATATTATGTATTTCAATTTTAAAAATGAATTATTAATTATTCGAATTATTAATTATTATCAAGTGACGAATTTCAGAACTGAATTGTCAAAAACAGAAATAAAAAATAAAACCAGTAAGACAATTATCTTCGGCTATGCCGAAGCTCAAATACCCGGTACTATATTATTGTAAAAAATATTTTAGTATTAAAAAATTATATATTTGTATAGGAGGTATGTGTAATTTTTATTCGACCAAGCTTATTTTTTGTCAAAAATTGTTTAAACATTATTAAAACAATATGTGCAAAGTTTAAACTTGCTTATCTTTACTGTAGCCATTTAAATTTAATTTTTAACATCAAAAAGCTATATAAATACGATATTTTTGTATGAGAGGCAGTAATAGTTTTCATCCGATCTTGCTCATCTTGGAACTTACTGCTAGGTTCCACATTTCACTTTCACTCGAAATGAAATCGGAAATGAATTTTTGTGTTCTACATTTCACTGTATTTGATTTCGATTTCAAAATTTTCGGAATTGAGACAAAGTGAAATTGTGATTTCGAAAAAAATTCTAAGTTTCCGAATCGCTCGAAATGCAGAACACTGAAAACGAATTCACTCGATTTGCAATTTCGATTTCACTCGATTTTTGGAACCTAGCTGTTAGCCTCAGTTTGGTGGATAAAAGCTTACGTACCAAATTTCAAGTCGATAGCTCTTAAATTACGGCCGTAATCGTGCAGACGGACAGACAGACGGACATCGCTAGATAGACTAAGAAAGTGATGCTGATCAATAATATATATAGTTCGTCATACCTACAACGCCTCCTTATGTGCGTTACAAATGGAATGTCAAAGTGAATATACGCTGACCACAGTGTGGTACCGGGTATAAAAATTCCGAAGTTTGACAAAAAACCCCAAATTTGCTTTATAACTTCTACTTTTTCGGGGAGTTGAATGAGTCCAAAGTTAATCAAACTCTTGGACTTCTCAACTTCGGAATATCCAAAGTTGAGTGAGTCAACTTCGGGCGAATAAAAGCAATTTCTCAAGTCGACAATAAAAATCCCCAAGTTGTGTTCAACTAGGAGTGAATAAAATGACCCTTAAACTCTTACCATTTTAATGAATAACAAAGTATTTTCACTCAGAATCCTTTTGAATTTCTAATTTGTTAACTTTTTTTCAATAACCACTGAATTTTGGATACAGCATATTCATATACCTTCCTAGGTTATTCATAAGTAACAATTATTTAACATTCTATTGGCGTATTACGCTATAACGATTTGCAAGAGTGAATATTACAAACAGTTATCTTTATAAATGTCTTTATATTATGACCAATTAACACACACATCCGCTAGAATTAGAGATATCGGGCTACCCATGGGGAGCCCTGTTTCTGTTGAAGTATATCCATAAACTGAAATCTCTACAGCTTAGTGTGATCACTGTATTTATGCTTATATTATATAATAATAAATTGAATTGAACCTAGAGTTCTCCGTCAGCTTCTTCAATATATTGACCAAAAATTTAGACAGCATATAGCACGAAACATTCATAGAGGCACAAATCGGTCTTAATGGCATGTCCCTTTTGTGGATCTTAAGGAGACCATATATTCTTGGGCTGTTGGTTGTATACGTGGTCATCCGTTTCCTCTCCTGTTCCGTGATTAGGTTAAGCCCAAATAGTTCTTTCGCAAAAGGGTTGTTTTATGTTCGCAACTCTGTTGTGGGATAGTTGCGCAAAACTCTGTAAGTGCTTCTATCCGACATCATGTCTCTCATCCGATATACGTAGTCCTTCTTATACATTGCGACTGTGACATTTTGTCTGCCGGGACAATGTATATTTCCTTGTGTTGCCTAAGGAATTTTTTGGCATCCAAGTAGATTTTGGATATAAATTTATCAGACGCTGATGTTTTTGCCGATCTGAGGTGGCTTTGTAGAACAATAGTGAAACATTACCGAGCTTCGATGCTTTTGATAAGTTCCTCCCCATCAGTAATGATCTTGAAGAGTGGTATGTCTCTCTTGAGCGTTGGTAGAGCGAACTTGTGGCCCATCGATAGTACCTAGCCATTTGACGTCCTCAGAGAATTCCACGTCAGATTGTCAGATGCCATCGTACTTTATACATTAGCCCCTCGATAATGTGAACTAATTAAAAAAAGGCGTTTTCGGATTTTAGGGGGATTCACATTCCTGGAACTTTTTTGCAGTACTTACAAAACTGATTGAAAAGATTTTCAAATCCATTAAAAACAACACAAAATTAAAAAGCACAGTTTCAAATGTGTTAATTCGGAAGAAAAACTAAAATAAAATAATTCTATTCATTTCAAAAAATAAAAAAACAACATTTATTGCGGTATATATCTTTTTTTTTTTTTTTAAATACTTCTCTCGGGAAAGGCGAACCTATAACGCTTCAACAACGCCCCGAGATGCTTGCAGATGTAAGTTAGTTCTGCACTTAAATTGCTGCAAGTTGTATACTTCTGGAAATATATCCCAGGAAGCGAGTTCCAAAGTTTGCTTGTCCTGTAACGGAAGGAGTTTTGGAAAGTTGATGTCCTCGCGGTTGTCAAGTGTACTGTATGGTCATGACTCATGTCATGAGCATTAGCAGCCTGTCTTGTGGGGCGCCCAAAAGTTGCATTTCGACGAATAATGTCTTTGAGTTCCTCGGAACATCTACCATTGAAGTACCTATAGAACAAGCATAGGTCAGTGACTTGTCTTCTGTGCACCAACGGTTGTAGATTCGATGTGAGTGTAGGGTCTCTGTATGCTGTCAAGTAGGTTAAGTGAATGTTTTGGGCCCGAGCTCCATATATGGGAACAATATTCCAGGCCTGGTCTAACCTGAGCTTTGTAGAGAAGGAGAAGTTGCTTGGGGCTAAAGTACCTCTTTGCTCTAAATAGGTAGCCCAACTTTTCGGACGCCGATCTTGCGATATAGGAAATGTGGTCCTGTCATGTGATTCCTGAATTGAATGTGACTCCTAGAAGTTGCATTGAGTCCTTGGGATGGATTGGATGGTCATCCATTTGGATCTGAGGAACTATTGATGCATTTTCCCTAGAAAATGTTGTGAGCTGTGTATTGTTTGCATTAAATACATATAACCAAGTTGTCTTTTCCCCACTTCAAGATTTTGTCCAGATCATCATTTAGAGAACGAATTTGTTCACATCTCTGACTGTGTGCTGTAGCCGCATTCACAGGCCCACTGTTCGAGATGGAGGATATAAAAGTTCTGTCATCTGCAAAGCTGTAGATATTATATTTGTCGATCCAAGCAAATCGTTGATATGGATGAGAAATAGTGTTGGAGAAAGAATAGATCCTTGGGGCACTCCTGCATTTATAGCAAACGAATTAGACGATACACCATCTACAACAACTGGGATCGATCTTCCCAGAAGCAAATTTTGCATCCATCCGCGGAGTTGTTGTGGTAATCCATAAGACGCTAACTTGCCTAATAGGGCTCTATGCCATACTCGGTCAAATGCCTTTGATATGTCCAAGGCTATGGCTCTGGATTCGCCGTGATGTTCAATTGCTTGCGTCCATAAGCGCGTTAAGTAGCTTAACAGGTCTCCAGTGGAACGACGTCTCCGAAATCCGTATTGCATGTCGCTTATTAATCGGTGGCCTTCTAGATATTTGATTATTTCGACATTTATTGCCTTTTCCATTAATTTTGAGAGCATTGAAAGTAACGCTATTGGACGATAGTTTTGTGGCAGACATTTCTTCACTTTCTTTGGAATAGGTTGTCTTAAATGTGTGATATTTCGATCAAAATCGTTAGAGCGGTTTTTTGTAAAATTATGCAAGCAAATATTACAAATTTGGGTGCTTAAAGCACTGTTTTTCAACTGTTTAGCTGAAAACTGGGTATGTACAAGGAATTATTCAGGATATAAGCATTACCTAGTAGTTACATTTTTATTCAAATCGAATAGCGTTTTCGAGTTATGAGCAGTTTTGCATACCATTATTAGGGATTGGGGTGGATATCAAAGGACGCAGACATTTTAGAGAAAAACTACGAAGTGGCTATTCGCCCATTCAATTTGACAGATTTTGTACTGAACTGACGTTTATCGATTTTAGAGACACAGGTACGTAATCAACGTAACGTAATCCTATTTTCATTAAAAACTCTTTATAAATATAAAAGTTTGATCCTAAACGTACGGCCTTATGTCCGAAAATGATTATACTGGAGATTAGAGTCCTTGCCGCGAGCGTAGCGAGCCACATACCCCAACTTGACGCAATATAAACTTTGACATTTCGTTACGTACCCGTGTCTCGAACAACAAGAGTCAATTTTCAAAATTACCGTTGTCGGATTTTGTACCGAAAAACTGGGTATGCAGTCCTAGTCATATTAAGAAGGCTGTTGCTATTCGCCCGTTGTTCGAGACACGGCTACGTAACGAAATGTCAAAGTTTATATTGGGTCAAGTTGGGGTATGTGGCTCGCTACGCTCGCGGCAAGGACTCTAAACTCCAGTATAAACATTTTCGGACATAAGGCCGTACGTTTTGGATCAAACTTTTATATTTATAAAGAGTTTTTAATGAAAATAGGATTACGTACCCGTGTCTCTAAAATCGGTAAACGTCAGTTCAGTACAATATCTGTCAAAATGAACGGGCGAATAGCCACTTCGTATTAAGAATGCCTAGATTAGCGAGCGAAGCGAGCCACATGCACCAACGTGACGCAATATAAATTTTGACATTTCGTTAAGTAGTCGTGTCACGAACAACGTGGCGTTCGATGTAGCACTGAGTTCGCACTGACACTGAAAACCTGTGTTCGAGGTGAGCACTGGGGCGCCCTAGTTGAGCACTGAGCTGACCCTAGGTATTCAATCAGGGCAAGAGTTCAGTGCTGGATTTTGCTGTCAATCGTAGCTGTCATTTGTGTGAAATCATGTTTTGGTGAATTATTGACTTGTGCAGCACTACTAAATGTTAAAAGAAATGTGTTTTTCAACATTACAATCATTAATTGAACAAATTTAATGTTATTGCTGGTGTTAAATATGTATATTACTAAATTTTTTTAGTGACAGGTCTCAGGGTTGCATTTTTCGTGTTCGACGTGAAACTAAATTTCTGGGGTTTCCTTGGGTTTTTTGGCAGCCACGAAAATTCACTGACACTTCTCAGTGCGCACTAGGGCGCACTGGGGCTGGCCACGTCGAACAAACCTATATCTACGTAACGAAATGTCAAAGTTTATATTGCGTCAAGTTGGGGAATATTGGTCGCTTCGCTAGCGGCAAGTGCTTTAAACTCCAGTATTCTCATTTTCGGACATTATGCGGTATGTTTAGGACCCAACTTTTTTCTTTATAAACAGTTTTTAATGAAAATTTGATTACGTTACGTTGATTATGTGCAGTGCAAAATAAACGGCCGACACTTCGTCTCGAAATCTTCGTATACATTGGGCGATTTGCACTCTTGAAAATACAATTTTTTATGAAAATATCATGACGTTTCGTAGGACCTCGAACCACTCGTACGTCAGTTAAGCGGCACTTATATATATCAATCCTTTTGCAGTTTATTCCCAACAAACGCATTTCACTGGTCAAAAAATTTACGAAGTGACTATTCGCCCGTTCATTTTGACAGATTTTGTACTGCGAACGTAGCGATCCACATACCCCAACTTGACGCAATATAAACTTTGACATTTCGTTACGTACCCGTGTCCCGAACAACGGGCGAATAGCAACAGCCAAAAGTTCACCCCGCTCTGCTGGGAGCAGCGCAATTGATATACGGCCTAATAATGCTACCTAATTAAGTAGGTACATAATGTAGAAGTAACCGTGTCTCGGTAAAATTCAAAATTTTGCTTAAGCCCTATTTGCTCTGAAAATAAATAATGTCCCGACTCCCGAATATAAACCTAAATTACCTAAATTAGTAAAATGGCATTTTCTTATTTTCTTACGTGTCCGTGCCTGGCGAATAGCAACAGCCAAAATGATAAGTGTGTCAAACAAAACTCACCATACGTCGTCGTAATGTTCAGGAAAATTTGTTAACTTGCAAATAACTCAAACCGCAGACGTTGAGATTTTGTAGTTGGTTCTTTGGCATACAATTAGAACCTTTAAATATTCTATCTAGTCTTATCTCCATGAAACATTAATATCTTTGGGACGTAAGTATATAAATAGAACACTTAAACATCAACAACTGAAAAGAAACCACAACATCTATGTAAATTTACATGTTACACTGTATATCAGCAACTGCATCGAAATGGAAAGCACAAAATCGACGACTTTACGATTTTTTCAACATTGTAGATAGTCCAATTATTTGCAATTCAGATCGACGTCGACATTTTAATGAATTACTGAACTTTAGTAAAAATATACTTCATACAATTGGATGCACGGAGATAATATTGTACATCACATACGCCACAACAATTTTTTGAACAATTTTCTGAACTATTAAAACAAAATTATGCTTAATTTCTCTTTATATAGCACACTTGCGACTAATTAGACCACGATTAACTACACTTTCATAACTTTTTTTAACGACAAATATGGTGATATGAGACGTAATCACTTCGAAAGGAATTATTATACTTGGAAACTTTAATTTAACTCCTGTAGATGTAGAGTACATACTTTATTAAAACAAAGTAAAGTACCAAAGAACAGTTCAATAGGCGTGAGTCTGAGTATAATTCCTGCTACAACAATACGAGATATGCTATATATCGCTGTCAGTCTTCTTGTACTTCCATTTCACAAACTCAGTGACGTCATAATCAAAGTTATTTGGACCCAGCTGAATGAATAAATAGTGGGGGCGTTCAATACGCTTTTGCCTAGCTAGTCAATAGCCTCTGATTGGCCGCGTTCAATGTGCTTTTGCCTAGCTAGTCAACAGCCTCTGATTGGTCGATTTGACTGCAAATCTAGGCAAATTTCGTGAGGTGGGTCAGCTGTGGTGACTGGAAAGTTAGGCAAGAATTTCTGCCTGAGTTCTTAGTGGTTTTGAGAATTGTCATAAACAGCTGATTGAAATCGAAGAAATTTCCACTCCATTGTTGAACTTTGCTGAGACTTGTAGGTATGTGGTTTTGTTAAAAAATAAGAAAAAATTAAATTTCTAGTTACTATTGACGGTGATCTGTAGGACATCGATTATAGCGAGGAAACGTACAACAAATTGACTACGGGTAATAAAATCAACACGTACATAGGTGTGATAATAATTAAATAAAATGAAAGAGGTATTGGTTAAGTAGATATTGGTACTTACATAAAAACATCCATAGAATCATTTATTTTACACTTCAATAATTTTATATTTTTCTTTAGTAGGTAACCAATGTGTTGATCAGTTGATGTAAAAACAGCAAGTGAATGCTCAATTCTTAACACATGTGAAGCATTTGACATTTAACTTAGGACTAGGCAATTTTCCGTTCAATGATAAACTGTCACCTAAATATTTAGGTGTCTAACCACATTGAACGCGGCCATTGATCGATTTGACTGCAAATCTAGGCAAGTTTCGTGAGGTCGGTCAGTTGTGGTGACTGGAAAGTTAGGCAAGAATTTCTGCCTAATGCTGGGGCCAAATTATGTTAGACGAAAACGATCGAACGCTATCGTTTCGACAATAGCAGTCTCTGTCTATTGCGACAGATATGATATAGACAGGTTTAGTAAAAACGAAAGCAGTTTTCGTTTCGTTTTTTAATTTTGCATGACTTTAGAGAGAAGTCCGTTTCCTACAGTTAAGGCTAATGATCTGTAAGAGTGAGATCGCAAATCTCCATAAAAAAGTTATGGCAGCCTAAATTCAACTGTTCGGCTTGTGGTCTCATTCTTACACATCATTGACTGTGCCTTGCCTTGACTGTGGAAAAACGGGTCTTTCTCTCTGAAATCATGCAAAATTGCTTGGTGTGGTGATGTAAATCCACCATATAGGTGGGTTTCCACATGGCGGTTGATTGACAAAGTGTATGTCATTGAACGATACCACCGTCAGTTCATTTCCACTTATGTCAATTATTGGCAAAAAATCGTTTGTCAGTTGATTGAACAACTTATGAACTCTAGGTATTCCAATTAATTTTCGCTGTCAATTATAGACAAAGTGACATTTTGTTTGACAATTCAGCTATTTCTACTTGTCCAGTGGTTTCTTTGTCAGTTATGGACAAACGCTGTTAGTCAATTTATTGACAAGCAATTTTTCGCTATTTCCACTTGCCAATTTTTTAATTGGCATAAAAATACGTCAATTGACAATTTCAAATCAAAGGGTTCATAAGTTGGTCAATCAACTGACAAACGATTTTTTGCCAATAATTGACATAAGTATAAATGAACTGACGGTAGTATCGTTCAATGACATAAACGCGAGAGCTGTCAAACTTTGTCAATCAACCGACGTGTAGAAACCCACTTGCATAAAACTTCATCTATAGAACTTCATCATTTTACACTTCAATAATTTTATATTTTTCTTTAGTATGTAGCCAATGCGTAGATCAGTTCACATAAAAACAGCAATAGGGTAGTTCGCGACAACGTCAGTGTCAAATGAGAAAAAAAAAAGCAAAGTAACAGCTAAAAAAACTTGTAGGAAAACAAACGAAATTTTATATGGCGGGAGATAGGGTTTAAATTAATTTTGGATTTTTTGAAACAATCTCTACAAATTTATTTATTGAATACTTTTAAGAAACTCTAAATTTCAAGACTGCAATGTTTTCAATTTGTATTTGGCACTTTATTATAAACTTTTCACAAATAAAATGGGCAAAACCTATCTCCCGCCATGTAAAATTTCGTTTGCTTTCCAACAAGTTTTTTTGACATTTCAATAAAAGAGAAAGCACACTTCTGAAAGGGATAGCTTCGCGAAATACCCTATTGAATGCCCAATTCTTAACACATGTGAAGCATTTAACATTTAACTTATGTACTATGCAATTTTCCGTTCAATGATAAACTGTCACCTAAATATTTAGGAGTCTAAGTGCATTGAACGCGGCCAGAAACTAAGTAATAGATGAGAAACTATAGGGGTATTCATGCAACGTCGTAAACGTCGTAAACGTCGTAAGTTTACGACGTGGTAAATGAACTGTCAAAATTTGTATGGAAAATCATTTACGACGAGATGGTAAACTTACTACGCGAATTTGTGTGGAAAATCGAGATGGTAAACTTACGACGAGGGTGTTGTGACATTTCACACTTGAAATAAGGGCGCGAAATCAGAAAAAAATTACTTTGCATGCATTTATAATACTTTTGATGCAATTATAAATAGAAATTGCACATTTTACTATTCCAAGTGTAGGATAATAAGTTAGTCCATCAAATTGTATTAAGAAAACAAGTTTTAAAAGATACTAAATAACGAAATTTACAATTCCAAACAAAGGGAGTTTTCGTTCGCGGAAAAAATATTGGTATTGTAAATTTCGTTATTTAAACCCTTTTAAAACTTGATTTCTTAATACAATTTAATAGACTAACCAATTATCCTACACTTGGAATAGTAAAATGTGCAATTTCTATTTATAATTGTATCAAAAGTGATTTGTTCGCATTTTATCAATTCGTTAGTTCCCTCTCATGTGATACAGCTGATTGGTTTACCACCATTTACCACAAATAGAAAATTGGGGCGTTCATTTTACGCAAATGGTAAACTTACGACGTTGCATGAATACCCCTTATATTCCAGTGGAAAGGCTGAATCTAAAACTCACTTTGGCCCCTTTTACACGCAGAGTGTTTTTACTTTAGTGTCGAGAATGTGTTGGTAAAGGGAATGAAAAGTGCGGGGGTAGCCGAACACTGATGGGTCGCGAATTCCCATCCGATTCTTGTGTTCTCTTTCGCTCTCTTTCGTTATTTTCAGCGTTGCTTTATTCTCAAACCCTACTCAGTCGCGATAGACGTCTGCATTTGCTCTATTTTCGATCTGTGTGCGGTCTGCGCTTCGAAAATGCAGCTACCACCGAGAGCGACGAATGAGAAAAAAAGGAAACAAAGACAATTTGACAATCAAGGCACTAATGGCCAAGCCACAATGGCGCTTTGCGGAGTGCGTGCGGGAGTCGGACAAAATCCCGAAAAATGTGATCCCGAAAGCCCAAAATTCCGAAAATCCAAAATCCCGAAAGCCCAAAATCCCGAAAATCCAAAAAATGTGTGAAGCCATGTACCTGTGTACATTGAATGCACAAACATATTTTCTCAACTAAACTAAAAATCTACCTGTCTCGCCTGAAACGCCTTTCATGTGAAGCCATGTACCTGTGTACATTGAATGCACAAACAATTCTTCCACAAAAATATTCCACGACAATAAAAGTGAAAATTCATTTTATTGTTAATTATTTATGCATTTTTTTTTTACTATTTTGAACAAATTTCCTCTTAATTCGTGCATTAAAATAACAATTATAAGCAAAAAAGGAGTAGTTGCATTCTGCTCTGAATTCGTACATAACGTACGTACGTAACATAAACCAAACAGAACTTTCAATCTCTCCTACTCTAATCTCTCAAAGCGCCAACGCTCTGAAGCGCCATTTAGTTTTCGAAAAGTGCGGCTTGCGGGCGTTGACATAAAGTATCGTAAAGTCTCTGAAACGCTTGTCAACGCACGCACGCGCTTAAAGCGCCATTGTGAATTGGGTATAGAGAGAAAACACTGAACGTATAAATGCACCATAAGTGCCCAAAAGAGAATTAAGAAAAGTCATGAGTGAAAAAACTCTGCGTGTAAAAGGGCTCATTCGTAACCATGCCCACCAATGCCAGCGATGCCAAACCTAGCCCAATTGTGAAATTCTAGCACTTTTTCATTCGATCTAGCACTCTAAATTCCTCTTTTAGCACTGTGTTTAATTTATATTTTCAACCAATACGCATTTAATTATTGCTATAAAACTGTTTTTCTGTGAAAATTTAGTTAATTATTTAAAACTAAAATGTTGTTTCAGTATTTTGTACGTCAAAACGTCAAAACAGTGTAGATATACAGAGCCAAAAAAGTTTAAGTACACGGGGGTTTTGTAAATAAACTCAATCAAATAGGTCCTTTTTCAAATTAAAATGAGTCCAAATCGATTAGGATATGTTGGGAAATATATTTAAGAACATAAAAATCTTTTTCGCTTACAAATCCAACAGAAAACAAAAGAATACGAAGCAAAAAACATAAAATAGCTCCAAGTTCCGCGCCAAAAAAGTTTAAGTACACTTAACAAAAATCAACTAACTGTTAATTAATTAATTAATTAATACTTTGTTGGTCCCCCTTTTGCAGCAATTACTGCAAGCAGACGTCGATGCATACTCCGTACCAGCACTTGCGTGTCCTTTTCGGCGACTTTTTCCCACTCAGCCCTTAAAACTGTCATAAGAGTCTCCTTCGACGAGATTGTATGCTTTCTAATTCTTTTATCCAACAAATTCCAAATATGCTCAATTGGATTGAGGTCAGGAGATTGTGGGGGTGTATGAAGTTGCTTACAATTGTAGAGCAGCCACTCCCTGACAAGATATGAGGTATGTTTTGGGTCATTATCCTGCTGAAACAAAAAGGTTCTCTCATTCAATTGAAGCTGGGACGCACTCTCTTTAAGATTATCCTTCAAGACTTTGAGGTACAGATGCTTGTCCATTTTTGTGTTTATAAAGACAAGTTTGCCGACTCCAGCTGTGGCCATACACCCCCACACCATCACGTTTCCGCCTCCGTGCTTTACTGTCGGAGTTAAATGTTTTAGTTTTAACGCCTCATTGGGCTTTCTCCACACTTTTTGTGAGCCATCCGAACCGAAAATGTTAAACTTCGACTCGTCGCTCCATATGACATTATCCCAGAATGAATCCGGCTCATTCACATACTTCTTTGCAAATTCCAACCTCTTCTCTCGGTTCACTTTGGAGATCAGCGGTTTTTTACGAGGTGTTCGTGCATTATACCCCTTCTTGTGGAGAAAATTTCGCACAGTTTGAGGATGCACACTGTGGCCTGAGGTTCGGAATACATCCTCCTGAATTTTTGGAGCCGATATTTTCGGGTCAGCTTTTATGGCGCTCAGGATTTGACGTTCATCCCTAGGTGTCAATTTTTTCGGACGACCTGAGCGGGGCTTAACTTTCAAGGTTCCAGATTTTCCATACGAATTTATTATTGTCTGGACACTGGAGGGAGGCCTTTCGATTATTCTGCCAATTACCCGCGCTCCTTTCCCCTCTAGGTATAGCTTCAAAATAATTTGACGCGTTTCAAGTGGAATTTCTTTACTTCTACCCATAATGACTATTTATATCACTATATTTATATACTATTTAATATAACACTTGCCACAAAACTGAAACTTCAATGCAATTCCAATTCCAAATTCCAAAGAATGCAAGCTTTGGAATTAGAGTAAAGCAAAAACTCGCGATCACCGTTAGATTTGCAAAAAACAACAAACACAACTAGAGGAAACAAAATGTACGTAAACTTTTTTGGCGCGAAACTTGGAGCTTTTTGATGGTTTTTGTCTCGTATTCTTTTGTTTTCTGTTAGATTTGAAAGTGAAAAGCTTTTTATGCTTCTACATTATATACTACAACGTATTATCACAAATCCTAATCAATTTGCACTCATTTTATTTTGATGAAGAACCTATTTGATTGAGTTTAGTCACAAAAGCCGTGTGTACTTAAACTTTTTTTGTTCACAGTATATTAAAGTCGTTTGGTCTTGCCCTGAACTAGCCTGAAATCACATTTCTGGGTATAAATCACATTTTTGAGTTGGCATCGCTGGCCAATGCTCATTTGTTTGCTAGAACCCGATTTATACCTACACTAAAATTCCCCAATGACCAAATTTAAAAATGTTTTATATAACTAAAGACTACGTAAGGCCCTAGTTATAGCTATCATTGAAATGCATCAATGGAACAAATCAGTGGAATGGTGGTTTCATATTTTTGACAAGTCGGTTATAGCAATCATTGAAAAATTCCTGTCAGTGGAGGTACCTGTCAGTGACTTTTCAATAAACAAGTCTAGGTTTTGAGGTGAAACGATTGGGTTCCAAATTAGAGAAACGAGAATCAGCTGTTCATTTAAATCGATTTCGATCAGTGAAATAATAAAATTGGATTTAAAGAAAAGTTTTAATCAGAATTAAGTAATTTCTTTCGTAATAAAATTCCACAGTTGATTAGCTTTATTTTGTTACCAACTAAAGCCAACATAGTCTGATTAATCGTCATTTTGTTGCAGCTACCTGTACGGGAAAAACAAAATTATTAAGGATAAACATCTCATTGGAATCAAATTCCAACTTATATTTTGCTGACGATGTTCTGGGGCTGCTTCCAGGTACGAAAGTCCCGAGTCGTAAATGTTTGTCCAATTCCGAAAACTGATACTCGAGGCGGCGCTCTGCAACGTGTGGTTGTTGGTTTGTTGAGGACGGTGCCTCGAAAGCAAAACACAAGAATGGCTAGGGGACGCTTGGTGTAGGTGTTTGTTTTTTTTGTGTTGTTGTTGAGGTAAGGATAGGTACGTACCCCTGCATACTAGATGCGGCCGATAACCCAGCCGAAAAATGTTGCCCAGCAGGTGTTATCCCTTGGTAGGCTATAATGGAAAGCATTTTGGGAGATATTAAGGAAAATAAAATAAAAAGTAAAGCTACTTACCCAAAACGCGTGCGGCTGCGAATTAGAAAAATCATTTTTGTTTGTGACATTTGACAAATGTCAACCATATGAGGGCCATTCACAATGGGCGAATGCAGGGTGAGAACTCACATGTAGATGGAGCAGAAGTAGGTGCCCAGGGTGGAAATCGTGGTGGTAAAACTGGATAGGTGAGGGTAGATGCTGCATTCGAAAAACAAATGCTTTTCTAATGTAGTCCATGAAGGGAGTGGGAAAATGGGAAAAATTATAATGCTTACCGATAGATCGGATGTTAGAATATGAGAATGGGGGAGGACCGAAAATAACAGCCTCAGACGGATGGTTCGATTTTCGGTCGATCCATTATTGTACCAACTGCCGACGACCGCAGAGGTCATTGATGACACACAGTGTCTGTTTAAAACGATCGTGCGGAGTTTTTTTTTGTTGAAAATCCTAATAGCGAGGTAATAATCGAACGCGAATAATTGACGTGTTAATAAAAGTATTGGTGTTATAAAACCAGTGATCTGAAGGTATAGCTGGTATGTGTAAAACAATATTACGAGTGTGTGCTGGAAATTTACTTACCAAAAACAATTATTATAGATAAGTGGGTGCCTATTACACGGAAGGAGAAAACGAAACCTCCAACTAGTACGAGTTATAATAAAACACATATAAGTGTCCTACCACCTGTGTAAGGGGTAAGTGAGTTTTTTTGGTATAAACTAGGAGTAGTTATTATCTCCGCGTCTTTAAATTAGGTATTTTATAGTGTGGCGGTCATTGACAAGATCAAAAGTCGTGGCCGCCCATTTTTTTTAACGAAGGAGCCACTCGTTTATTCTCCTCGACATAAATCGGCGACCGCGTGAACTTCAACCCACCGCGATACGTAAATCCCAAAAAGGTATTTGTACCCGGAATACGCACGAAGGTTCCCGGGGCAGTACCTTCGGTAGTAAAAGAGGTGAAGGTCAGCAGGGTCATATAGACAAGAACAACATCTGCAGCGCCCCTCAGTTTGGTGAAGGTCCGTCCGAAGATGGTGAGGTAAAGTATGTACCTAGATGTTTGTTTGTTATTTTTTTTGGCATGTTTTATGTGTTGTAGTGGGTTAGGTCGAGCGGTGGGGAGCAAGAACCACACCATTCCGGCGAGCTGAGCCGTGCTGAGCAAGCATGCCAAGCTCTTCGCACTCGACATTCCTTTCCCTGTCTATTTCCGATCCTATCCATTCTTCCTATCCATATCCGGTTCCTCGTCATATTTCGCTTCCACATTCCCTGTATTCCTAACTACTAACCTCATTACAAATGGCGCCCAACGTATTTGCACGTCTACTGTCCTTTAATGTTGTCGTTAGTCCACAGTTGATTCAGTGGCCAGCATCGATGCACTCGTAAGTCTTCGAATGGGAAGGTTCGTGAACGCACCCGATCGAATTGCGACGAGTAACAATGATACTGACAACCGAACCAATTGGAACCTGTTAGTCTGTGTCATTCCCTATTCCTACTGTTAAGTGTGCATTTTACTATCCTATCTAATCTTTTGACTTTTCAATCCCTAATAGTTTCGTCAGTATTTAGTAATCACGAGTACAGTGACCTTGTCATGAGCCCTTCGTAACTTGTAGCACTGTCTTGTCCATTAGCTTTCTTTAGTGTGTTGATCGGAACGTTTCATGTCTGCCAGCAATGCCCTTTGGTGGTCTGGTATTGCGGAAACGGGAAGGGATACAAATTGTTTGCCCTTGTTCATTTATGTCAATATTTCACCACACTGAGGGATCAACAAACACTTAGTCCGTCTGCAGTCCATACAATCCGGATGCGGTTGAATGATCACGTCGTAATAGTACGCCACGACGCCGCCGAAGACAGCTGCCCCCAAGCACCCCTACCCCGATGAATTGAAACCCCCAAACCAAGACAAAATTATCCAGTATTTATAAATTATAATCAAGTAAAACCAACAAAAACTCAGTTTACAATCTTGTTCAAATTGTTTTGTAGTCTTTAATTGGGAATTAGAAATTTGTATATCATAATATACGAATTTACTTATAAACTTAATATAGTCTTATATTTACGTTATTTTTTTGGGTTTTGGTTGTTTTATTATATTTTCTATATATTATTGATTTTGTTTCGTTACCTTATTTTTTTTTCAGTTTTTGTTCTTATATAGTATATTTCGTGATAGTAAAGTAGGTCGTCTCGTTCGAGAGTGTCAGGACGTCGAATTCAGTTCATAGCGTCGTGAATTGATAATGAAATCGCATGAAAAAGATTTAATTAATAGGAGAATTAGAAGGGAACTAATCGTAGATAACAATCGAATACTTACTCGCTCCCGTAGTTCTCGAATAGCACAAGAGTTGGACGATATGTCTGTTCAACGCACTCCACCACCAAAAGGCACCACCGATAGTGGTCCGCCTCCAACTGCGCCTCCCCCAGTACTTTCACAAACGCTACTCCATCATCCACCTCCAGTAGTCCCACAACCACCCGGGCTACCGCCACCTCCAGTTCAGCTTCCAACCAGTACAGGTGCGATTAGTCGCAACACTAGTTCCTCTGAGTCTATCCCCGCCCCGACATATAGTAGTCTTAGTGAGCAAGGTGCAGCCGCGTATGACTATACAGACAACAGTTTCATGACCTTGAGAGCAGCAGAGAGCATTCAAGATCTTCCGAATGCGTCAGAAGCAAACACTAGTAGGAATAATCAGGGTCTCCTTAATATTCCGGTAGAGTTGAGGGCCTGTATTAATATGGCAGTGGGAAGTGCGTTTTCTTCGTACAAGAGCTCCCTGAAGGACGATATTTCACAAAGCCTAAGGGAGGAGTTACAATTAAACTTTTTAAATTTCATGAGAGAAATCAATTTTGTTACCCGTCCAAACCAGCCACATGAAGTTCCAGCACCAACGTCACGGTCAAATTCTGTTCCTTGGCGAACAACCAATCTGCCAACAGCGTCGAGTTTGCCGACGCAGTTAGACCCAGGCTCGACACCTTTTGTCCCGTCGGTACCTCCGCCTGCCGTTCCGTCTGTAATTCCGTCAGCGATCCCGCCGACAAACCCCAGAACGACCACCCATGCAAATCCACCATTGACCCCTCCAGCCAACCGTAATCATGGTAGTAGAAGAAACGGCAGAGGGTATCACAATACGTATCAGCCAGAGCAGACCGGTTACCAGCAGACGCGGCAGCCGCCCCCTGCGTTCTTTGTTTCTCCGCCACGGCCCACAGAGCCCATGTTCCAAGCGGGTCCTAGAGGCCCAATTAAAATCGATAAGTGGGGGATAAATTTCGAGGGTAAACCAGAGACGCTAACCGTTGAGGATTTCGTCTTCCGCCTCGAAACGTTGCAGAGCCAGTACGACTGTACTTGGGCTGAGATTTTAAGAGATTTCCATCTGTTACTTTCAGGTACCGCTTACGAGTGGTACTGGCAATTCCAGCGTACCAATTACCGTCCCGACTGGCCAATGCTACGCGACGCGCTGATGCGCCAGTTCCGCAATTGCAAGTCGGATCGACGCCAGGGGGCCTGGGAGTCTAGCGATGACTTCTTCACGGCGATCTCAAAATTAAGGTCTCAGCTCCGAGTGCAGTTGCCGGAAGGCGAAATGGTGACGCTTTTGAAGCGGAACCTGAATGAAAGAGTGGGCAGACTGGTTTACCCCATGTCGATTTTCACGTTAGACCAACTAAGACATGCGTGTAAGGACGCGGAGAACGCGTTTCCAAGCCGAGACGGTCCCAGACCTCACAGACCTCCAGCCCGGTATGCCGCTAATGAACTGGACTATCGCGACGAGGCCCCTTATGATTACGAGGAACAGGTTTCTGCGCTGCAATACGGTAGCGCACCACCAAACGCACCTCGCAGATACACCAGCGGAAGAATGATGTGCTGGAACTGTAGAGTTGAAGGCCATTCATTTATAGATTGCCCTTCCACCACCCGCAACATATTTTGCTACAAATGTGGCCAGGAAGGGGTAATAACGCCTCGATGTACCCGATGCAATCCGGGAAACCGCTCACAGAGCGCGATGTCTTCGGGGGATTCGCGTTCGACGCAAACCCCCAACCAATAAATACGTCCGAGAATGAAAGCCAGACCGAGGAGAGACTTAGTCAACCTGAGGTCCCTAGAATTAACATATTAAAACTAGATCCAGAAAGAAAATTAGAAAGTAAGAATGATAGATTAGAGATTAAGCCGTTGCACATTAGGATTAAGAATTATTATATAACTAGAGATAGGATTTTCAAGGGAGTAAATATAGGCCCGTCAAAAAGAATACTCAAAACTAGAGAAAGATACCGACGCAGAAAAGAAGTCAGAAAATATTTAGCTTCCAGTGTAATAGACACTGCCACTGACCCTCGGCCATACGCTCAGGTAAAATTGGCAGGCAAAGAGATGCTTGGTCTTTTAGACAGCGGCGCGAGTATCAATATTCTAGGAAAAGATTGTTTAAATTTAATTAAAAGATTAGAGATACCACTGCTTCCATGCCACTCCAAGGTTAAAACGGCTGACGGGAAAAATCAGTCGATAGTAGGAAAAGTTCAGGCACTAGTCGAGTACCGAAACCTGAAGCACATCGTCAATTTTTATTTAGTGCCAAGCCTCAATCAGGAACTTTATCTAGGGGTAGAGTTCTGGAAAGCGTTCCGGATAGCTCCACACCTCATAAGCGCCATCTCCACTTCGGAAGATGAGAGTGACCCGAACATGCACCAGCTGACATTTGAGCAACAGTCCGAGTTGGAGGCAGTCAAGCGGAAATTTCTCTGTTATACTCAACACGGGTTGGGAAGGACGAATCTGGAAGAGCATGTCATCGATACCGGAGAAGCGGCCCCGATAAAGCAGCGTCACTACCCTGTTTCTCCAGCGATACAAGCCCTTTTGTACGAGGAGTTAGACAGAATGATCAGTCTCGGCGTTGTGGAAGAGAGCGAGAGTCCGTGGAATTCCCCCGTGGTCTTGATTCGAAAGCCAGGAAAGAATCGCTTCTGTCTTGACTTTCGCGGGGTGAATGCCGTGACTAAAAAGGACGCTTACCCTCTCAACCAGATCGACGGAATTGTCAGTCGTCTGCCCGATACCTACTGGATGGCCAGTGTAGACTTAAAAGACGCATTTTGGCAAATACCGCTGGAGAAACAGAGTAGAGAAAAGACTGCGTTTACGGTTCCGGGGAGACCCTTGATGCAATTTACGGTCATGCCCTTTGGGTTGTGTAATGCGGCCCAAAGGTTATGCCGTTTAATGGACAAGGTGATTCCTGCACGATTGAGGGACCGCGTTTTTGTGTATCTGGATGATTTGCTCATCATAGGTCCGGACTTCCAGACCCTTATCACCCTGTTGGACGAAGTCGCACAGTGCTTACGCGACGCAAATCTCACCATCAACTTGAACAAATCCAATTTCTGCTTCAAAGAATTGAAGTATTTGGGGTTCATAGTTGGTGGTGGGAAACTCAAAACCGATCCGGCAAAGATTGAGGCAATATTGAACTTCCCAGTGCCCAAAAACCCGAAGCAAGTTCGCAGGCTGCTTGGTCTGGCAGGGTGGTATAGGAGGTTCATCAGAGATTTTTCCAGCTTGACGGCTCCCATCACGGACACGCTTAAAAAGAAGCAGGACAAGTTCCACATGACTGATGAGGCCTTGGAAGCATTCGAGAAAATGAAGCAAGCGTTGACGACGGCTCCGGTACTTACGCATCCAGATTTCTCGAGGCGATTTTACATCCAGTGCGATGCCTCAGACTCAGGAATCGGAGCGGTACTGTTTCAAAAGAACGAGCAAGATGAGGAATCGCCGATTTCCTATTTTTCCCAGAAGCTGAACCAGTGTCAGAAAAACTATAGCGTGACTGAGAAAGAGTGTCTGGCTGCAGTCAAAGCTGTGCAGAAATTCAGGCCATATGTTGAAGGGATGGATTTCACCATTATCACAGACCACTCCAGTCTACGCTGGTTGATGGGTCTGAAAGACTTAAGCGGCCGACTAGCGAGATGGAGCCTTAAACTCCAATCCTTCACCTTCAACATAGAGCACAGAAAAGGTACACTGAACGTGGTTCCAGACACCCTTTCTCGAGTCCACGCCGATAGTTTGGAGATGCAAGAAGTAGCACCGCTAGTAGACTTGAATTCCGAAGAATTCGACTCGGATGAATATAGAAGCTTGATCGCGACCATTACCGAGCACCAAGACGAGCTGCCTGACCTGAAAGTAGAGGACAAGTTCGTCTACAAGCGCACGCTACCATCCGAGGGAGCTGAGCCCCTGGTCGAACACACCTGGCGACTATGGATACCGTCTGGGTTGACCGAAGCCATAATCGCCGGAGCTCATGAACCTCCGCAGACAGCTCACGGTGGGATCGCGAAAACCCTTTATCGCATACGACAGTATTTCTACTGGCCAAATATGACCGTGCAAATAAGAAGCTTCATTTCGAAATGTCAAACATGTAAACAGAGTAAGTCGTCCAGTCAGGTAACCCGTCCCCCAATATGTAATAGTTTTTGTACAGATCGTCCCTTTCAAAAAATTTACGTTGACTTCTTAGGTCCGTATCCGAGGTCGAAATCTGGAAACGCGTATGTTTTTGTAGTGTTAGACCACATGTCAAAGTATGTTCTCCTGAAACCGCTCAGAAACGCCAACACGCTGAGTGTAGTTAAGTTTCTGCAGAACGATGTTTTCGACATGTTCGGGGTGCCACAAATTCTGCATTCGGACAATGGCAAGCAATTCGTGGCAAAAGAATTCCAAATCTTCCTGTCGAAATACGGAGTCCGACATTTCCGGACAGCAAATTATGCACCGCAATCGAATGCGTCGGAGAGGGTGAATAGGACGCTGTTAGCTGCAATACGTTCGTACCTGAAGGAAGACCAACGCGATTGGGATCTTCACCTCAGTAACATCGCGTGCGCATTAAGAAGTTCGGTTCATGCCTCGACCGGTGTGTCACCGTACTTTGCTCTGTTCGGAACTAATATGGTGACCCACGGGTCGAGTTATGAACTGGCGCAGAAACTGAACGCCATAGAAGACAGCGAGCTATTGACACTTTCCAGACGCAGTCGATTGGAATGCGTGCGAAACAAAATTAATGAAAACATCCTGAAAGCCAACGAACGAAGCGCGAGAACATATAATGTGCGGACGAAAAAGATACGTTTTCTGCCCGGGCAAGAAATCTATAGGCGCAACTTTGTCCTTAGTGACACCTCGAAATACCTCGCGGCGAAATTATGTCCCAAATACGTGAAGTGTCGCATAGTAAAAGCGGTCGGCAAAAATATGTTCGAGCTAGAAAACCTAGCAGGAAAAAGAGTAGGTATTTTTCATGCTAAGGACCTGAAGCAATGAGTACAATGACTGTGATGAAAGTTCTAAAAAACCTGATCTAATGCAATCTGTGATATAGTATTTACCCCCGTACGCCTTATTTATTTATCTCCCTGTTATTTATTCTTATAATTTATTTATTTATTTATCTCTAAGGTCATTCATGTATTTAGTTATTTATATATCTTTAGTGTTATTTATTTATTTATCTTTAAGGTTATTTATTTATTTACCTTTATTGTTATTTATTTATTTATCTTAGTGTTATTTATTTATTTCTTTATTCGTTATCTGGTAGTGGTGTCTTCATGAGCGATGTACATTAACATCTTTAGCTTTAGCGTTGCTCACATAATCGTTCTATTCTTCGGTTATATATGAATATATATTTATTTGTTATTTATCTTTCATTTCGTCATAGATTTCTTGATATCCGTTAATTATTAAATTATTTCTGTATTTATTTAGTGTCTTATCAGTAATCATGCATGACGCTGTTATTTATTAATCGATGTATCCATTAGTACATCTGTTATGCCATTATTACCTTGTCATGTATCTACTATTTATTCATATGTTATGTATATCGCTATGTAAGCGCTATAGAATAGCAGACTATATAACTCCAGCATAGCCCCGACGTGTTTCTAACACAACCACGTATCAACTGCCATACCCATTCTTATAAATAAACAATTCGTGCAATGTGGCATAGGTATGCGCATTTATTTCATTATCTTACGAGCTATGTTCTATGTATCTCGCTACTATAGATATAGCGCATGCACTATAAACTTAAAATTAACTCACCCGGCAATTAAGATGTTCGAGACCCAAGCTGCAACTTCACTGCTGTGAGGTTCCGATCTTGGTATAGCCGCTCTCATCCCCACGATGTCGAGTGCGAAATCGCCCGTTAATGTATGATATGCATGTGTGTAGTTATGTCCCTTGTATCTGCAGGTTGAGGCTAATCTGAAATTAATTAACGCACATTAGACAAATAAACGAAGAAGGAAACGAATAGACACCTGTAACCACCAGGTGAACTGACCGTGAGAGTAGTGCCCGGCTGAAAGTGGGATTCTTCCCCACGTTTTAGATTATCCCAGGTAACTTTTGCCACCCCATCTTTCGTTGTTTGTACTCCTCTAAATGTGGTGTTTTGTTGCAGCTACCTGTACGGGAAAAACAAAATTATTAAGGATAAACATCTCATTGGAATCAAATTCCAACTTATCTTTTGCTGACGATGTTCTGGGGCTGCTTCCAGGTACGAAAGTCCCGAGTCGTAAATGTTTGTCCAATTCCGAAAACTGATACTCGAGGCGGCGCTCTGCAACGTGTGGTTGTTGGTTTGTTGAGGACGGTGCCTCGAAAGCAAAACACAAGAATGGCTAGGGGACGCTTGGTGTAGGTGTTTGTTTTTTTTGTGTTGTTGTTGAGGTAAGGATAGGTACGTACCCCTGCATACTAGATGCGGCCGATAACCCAGCCGAAAAATGTTGCCCAGCAGGTGTTATCCCTTGGTAGGCTATAATGGAAAGCATTTTGGGAGATATTAAGGAAAATAAAATAAAAAGTAAAGCTACTTACCCAAAACGCGTGCGGCTGCGAATTAGAAAAATCATTTTTGTTTGTGACATTTGACAAATGTCAACCATATGAGGGCCATTCACAATGGGCGAATGCAGGGTGAGAACTCACATGTAGATGGAGCAGAAGTAGGTGCCCAGGGTGGAAATCGTGGTGGTAAAACTGGATAGGTGAGGGTAGATGCTGCATTCGAAAAACAAATGCTTTTCTAATGTAGTCCATGAAGGGAGTGGGAAAATGGGAAAAATTATAATGCTTACCGATAGATCGGATCTTAGAATATGAGAATGGGGGAGGACCGAAAATAACAGCCTCAGACGGATGGTTCGATTTTCGGTCGATCCATTATTGTACCAACTGCCGACGACCGCAGAGGTCATTGATGACACACAGTGTCTGTTTAAAACGATCGTGCGGAGTTTTTTTTTGTTGAAAATCCTAATAGCGAGGTAATAATCGAACGCGAATAATTGACGTGTTAATAAAAGTATTGGTGTTATAAAACCAGTGATCTGAAGGTATAGCTGGTATGTGTAAAACAATATTACGAGTGTGTGCTGGAAATTTACTTACCAAAAACAATTATTATAGATAAGTGGGTGCCTATTACACGGAAGGAGACAACGAAACCTCCAACTAGTACGAGTTATAATAAAACACATATAAGTGTCCTACCACCTGTGTAAGGGGTAAGTGAGTTTTTTTGGTATAAACTAGGAGTAGTTATTATCTCCGCGTCTTTAAATTAGGTATTTTATAGTGTGGCGGTCATTGACAAGGTCAAAAGTCGTGGCCGCCCATTTTTTTTAACGAAGGAGCCACTCGTTTATTCTCCTCGACATAAATCGGCGACCGCGTGAACTTCAACCCACCGCGATACGTAAATCCCAAAAAGGTATTTGTACCCGGAATACGCACGAAGGTTCCCGGGGCAGTACCTTCGGTAGTAAAAGAGGTGAAGGTCAGCAGGGTCATATAGACAAGAACAACATCTGCAGCGCCCCTCAGTTTGGTGAAGGTCCGTCCGAAGATGGTGAGGTAAAGTATGTACCTAGATGTTTGTTTGTTATTTTTTTTGGCATGTTTTATGTGTTGTAGTGGGTTAGGTCGAGCGGTGGGGAGCAAGAACCACACCATTCCGGCGAGCTGAGCCGTGCTGAGCAAGCATGCCAAGCTCTTCGCACTCGACATTCCTTTCCCTGTCTATTTCCGATCCTATCCATTCTTCCTATCCATATTCGGTTCCTCGTCATATTTCGCTTCCACATTCCCTGTATTCCTAACTACTAACCTCATTACAATTTTCAATGATGCATTTCAATGATAGCTATAACAAAAAAAGTTAAAATTCAATCAAATAATATATGGTTTAAATTTGACCCGTTTAGAGTTTTAATTTTTCGACGAAGTAATTAACTTTCTATATGTTTTCGAAATTATAATATATGTGTTTCTGTTTTTCTTTTCTTGTTTTGCAAGGTATTCGTGATGGTATGTGGGTTTTGGGATTGGTATTGCGGTTTATCGTCACCGTCGTCACCGTTTCTGTTTGTTCTGTTAAGTCTGTTAGTCCTACAAATATTGTCGTGTCTGTATGGGCCTCTGAAACTAAACGAGCGCCAGGAGTTACTTTCGACACGATCAAAGCTTCCTTGGTACTCGTTCCTTGGACAGTCATTAAAACACTGGCCTTTCCACCCTGATCCTCTCTTCGTTCTAAGCGTTTTTTTGTCCCTTTCACAAATTC
The DNA here is from genome assembly GCA_955612985.1 of Cheilosia scutellata. Lineage (NCBI taxonomy): Eukaryota > Metazoa > Arthropoda > Insecta > Diptera > Syrphidae > Cheilosia > Cheilosia scutellata. The sequence continues at coordinate 57,309,559 of OY015311.1, forward strand.
AGGCGACATTGGGACGCATTTTCAAAACTTCAATTTATTTCTCAAAAAACACCCAACAATTTTGAAAAAAGAAATACATATTTGCGTGTGTTTTCTTCACATGTTTGCATATCTACTAGATGACCAGGTGAACTTCCTAATGCTACGTTTCCACCGGACGCTAATCCCAAGATTAAGTGCAAGAGGTTTAAAATTAATCCTGAAGTGTTTCCACCAACAAAAAACAGATTAATTTGCGTTTCACCAGATGTTGTCAAATCGAAGTGTGACAAATGATATAAAATTAAACAATTTTTACTTTCGAAACTATAAACAAAATATGAGTGGCAGTAATCTATCCTCAAAACTAATATGTATGAATGTTTTAAGGGTTGGATTGGCAAGAAGTCGCTATTTGGTTAGGTACCGAAAAAAAGCCACTCAATCTACACAGTAATCGGAAAACGTCATCGAAGATGTATATCCATCCACATCGGCAGCAACGCACACGGCATTGAAAAGGGAGCTCAACCCTGGCACTAAGACACAGGTCATTCTAGCAACAGCGATGGTTCTTGTTAGGGATTAGTCAGGAGGTTTCCAAATTCGGTAGGGTTCTGTTAGATTCTGGGTCACAAGTAAATCTTATAACAGAAAAGTTTGCGAAAACGCTTCATCTTCAGAAGCAACGAAAAATGTTAGCGTTGTTGGAATAGGGGTAGCTGAGCTAAAGATTAATTCTCACACTTAAACAACGGTTCGATCCAGATACAACAACTTTGAATTATCATTGGAATGCCTAGTTGCACCATCAATCACAGGATACCACCCCGACACAGCGTTAAGTGTCAGTAACTGGAACCTCCTTACAAACATCCAGCTCGCGAATGAGCATTTTAATCAGCCGTCGAGCATAGACTTATTATTAGGCGCGGAAGGCTTTTTCGATCTGCTGAAAACAGGCCAACCCAAACTTGGACATGGTCTACCAATATTGCAGAACACATACTTGGGCTGGATTATATCGGGTAACTACAAGACGCATGAAGACATGGAGAAAAATCTTTGCTGTCTAACCAAGGAAGATTCACTGGACCAATATGTCGAAAGGTTCTGGGAACTCGAAGAAGTTTCAGGCTATAGACCTAAGTGGACGGAGGAAAAAAAGATTGCGAAGCACATTTTAAGGATCATATCGAGATCCTACCTAGTAGATGTCTTATGGTAAAGGTATCATTTAAAGAGGATCCCAGCTGTTTAGGAGCATCTTATGACATCGCTTTTCAACGATTCGTTTTACTGGAACGCCGATTGTCAAAGAACTCATCGTTGAAATCCCAATACACTACATTTTTACGAGATTATGAATCGCTAGGGTACATCTTGTTAGGGCACATCTTGTTAGGGATCCAAATCTTGAGGTACCCTATTTTTACTTACCACATCAATGTGTCATTCGGCCTGAAAGCACATCTACAAAATTAATCGTCGTATAAGATGGGTCTTGTCGCACTTCCTCCCAAATTTTCTTAAACTCAATTCTTATGATCGGACCAACAATCCGATTTATATGTCGACGACAGGACACGATGATTTAGATACATTAAAACGTATCAAAAAAGAAGTTGCTGTTATTTTCAAGTCAGCGGGGCTTGAGTTGTCTAAGTGGAATAGCAGCAGCCCCAGCTTAATTCAAGCTGCAAATGAGCAGAATAAGGAAATCAAACTTACCGATTCAGTCCTTATCAGCACATTGGGAATAGCATGGAATCCTCGCAGTGATGAATGTCGGCGACATGCTAACAGGACACGATGATTTAGACTCGTATCGCTCATGAGCTATACAAGATCTTGCTTCTGCAGCAGGTATATCCAACCGAGATTGCGGGCAGAATAAAAATCTTCGTTGCGGTCTTCGGTGGTAAGGCCAATGGTAGCTTCTCTCGATGGCTATTGATTGGTGGGGTCAGGGTCGGTCATGGTATCGTGATTTCCTATTGATGACACGATCTGTGTCTAGTACTAGTTCCTCTTACCGAAGTCGGGATACCTCGACTGAGGTTTACGGGTTCAAGTTTCTCCTGGTGAAGTCTGGATACCTCCACTGAGGTTTACGGGTTCAAGTTCCTCCTGGTGAGGTCTGGATACCTCCACTGAGGTTTTATGGGCTCAAGTTCCTCCTAGTGAGGTCAGGATGATACCTCCACTGAGGTTTACGGGTTCAAGTTCCTCCTGGTGAGGTCTGGATACCTCCACTGAGGTTTTATGGGCTCAAGTTCCTCCTAGTGAGGTCAGGATGATTAGGTTAGGTTTGTGGGCTGGCGAGGATTTATCAGAGCCACACTCAGGTCAATACTGACCCATTGTGATGCCCGTGGGGGAAAGAGGTCGTCCCTTACCCATTATAACCCTGTATTCAAATTACTTACTGAGCTGCTACATACAAACCATCATATTGATTTGATGAAGTTCATTATCTTGTCTATTGATGTGGTGGAAAGCTCGTCTAGGTCGTTGAAGAAGTGACTCCCTAGGAATTTATACTTGGTGTGTTGGAGACCTGGGCAATGACATAGGAAGTGGGTTGTGTCCTCATCACCGCAGCCTCTGCAAAGTTCTTCTTCCGTCAAGCCCATTTTCTTCATGTGGTACCGCAGGGTGTTGTGCCCCGTTACGATACCTACGAGGGTGGAAAGGCATTTACTATCCTTCCGCATTATCTTCTCGGTTCTTGATTCGTTGAAGGACGGCCATTGCATTCTTGTGGTATTACAAGTGCTTAAGGTGGCCCATCTTGCGTTCGCCTCTCTTGTGGCTTTTCTCCCTGCTTCAAGCTTGAGTGTGCAAGGCGGGATGTTCACAGAGGGATCAGCCTATTCTGAAACAGCTGTCGAATCTTGTCTTGCTAATTCATCTGCATTCTCATTGCCTGGAATGTCTTCATGTCCAGGAACCCAGCAGAGCGATACTTTGTGCTGTGTACCAAGAGCCTTGAGTTCTTCACGACAGGACTTCATAAGCTTCGACTTTATTTCTGGTGCAGTTACGGCTTTTATTTCTGCCTGGCTGTCGATAAGGAAGGTAATACGTTTAGCTGGTATTGCCCTTTACCACAGACTCACGGACTGCTGTTGTCACTGGCAGGACTTCTGCTTGCACCCAGCGATTCAGAGAAGACACCTGACCCTACCCCAGTGTCCATTTTTGATCCGTCTCTAAATACGGCTATGGTTGGTTTGCTAGGTACGACTCCGTCTCTCCAGTCTTCTGTGCTGGGATAGGCCCTAGAGAAGGGTCTTGTAAACCCTAGGTAAGGCGTTATGTAGTCCGTGACAGATACACGGCCAAAATATTTATGTAGGATCATAGAGTGACCCGTTTCGTTCAAATTCCATTTTATCGATTGGCTGATTCTCATTGCACCAATTGCGGCCGCTAGTTGTGCATGAATGTCTAGCGGACGCAGATTGAGTATAGCCTCAAGTCCTGCGGTTGGAGTTGTCCTCATGGCACTGGTGGTACCGATGCACGCTAGTCTTTGAACCTTCGTTAACGCTTTTAGGTAAGTGGCTTTATTGGTTGCCGGCCACCATACGAGACTGCCGTAGGTCAGTATAGGTCTTACTATAGCCGCGTACATCCAGACCTTAATTTTTGGAGATGGTCCTCAGGTTTTTTCAAAGATTCTGCTGCAGGAATTAAAGGCTATTGTGGCTTTTTTGATTCTTTCATTGGTGTTTAATTTCCAATTTAAGGTGTAGCAAACTGTAGTATTTTCCTTTTATAAGAGTACCAGTTTAGTTTTCTGGGGATTGACTGTTAGACCGCAGTTCCTGGTCCAGTTGTCAAGGGTTCTTAGGGCGCTTTCAATTTGTTCCGTCAGTGTTGGAAGGAATTTACCCGTTGCTAACAGTACGTCATCCACATATGCCGTTATTCTGATGCCATTGTTCTTAAGCTTTGTGAGCGCTTCATTAAGAACAATGACCCACAGCAGTGGTGAGATTACCACGCCCTGAGGGTTTCCACTGGAGGCATATGCTTCTAGCTTAGAGCCCCCAAGTTCGGTTATAATGTGTCGTTCTTCAAGCATGCTGGTTATCCAGTTGACAATAGTACTGTCAATGTTGATCTTGCTTAGCGTTCTGCGTACGGCCTCAGTATTAACATTGTTAAACGCTCCTTCAAAGTCTAAGAATGCCGCTAGAGTATACTCTTTATCTTTAATGTTTTCTCTATTGTACTGACAACACAATGTAGCGCGGTCTCCACACTTTTACCTTTGGTGTAGGCATGTTGGGCCGGTGATAAGTCTCCCGGGCGTAGCCTGCTACGAACGTGTATGTCAATCAGACTTTCTAAAGTTTTCAGGATGAAGGAGGTGAGGCTTCTTGGACTAAAGACTTTTGCGTTGGTGTGACTTGGTTTGCCAGCCTTCGGCATAAAGATTACCTTCACTTCTCTCCATGTTCTTGGCATATATCCCAGTATGAGGCTGCTCGTGTACAGTTCTTTTAGTACCGGAATGATGGTGTTGGTAGTTCTCTGCAACATGAGAGGAATGATTCCATCGAGCCCTGGAGATTTGAAGGGGGAGAATGATTGGATAGCCCATTCTATTCTGTCCTCTGTGACCAAATCTACAGGCAGGCTCGTTTCCATCGTGCTGTTGGTGTATATACCGGGGTGTGGCTGAGAGGTCGGGATACCTCCACTGAGGTTTTACGGGTTCAAGTTCCTCCTGGTTAGGTCTGGGTGCCTCTGGTGAGGGCCTTACGGGTTTACTGGTCTTCTTATGGTGAGGTCGAGGTGGACAGCCTAATGTTATATGTGCAATAGCAGCCGGTGGTATGTCCGCGGTTGTCTGTGAACAGTAGTGGACATACAAAGTGTCTACATTGGGGGCCACAAAAGTGTGACGAACGGGGACGTTTCGTTACAACCTGTAAAATTTTATTTCATTTCAAAGACGCCTCGTTTTTGTGTGTAGCCGAGTCGTTAATGGATACGAACGTAATGGGAAGACGTGTATGGCCGTGCATTAAGGCCGTGTGTCAATTGGGCCAAATAATTATTCTCGGATAATTTTCGGACTCTTCAAAAGAGTAGTTCACCAAACTCCAATCAAATTTCACACTTTAATTAATTGAAATTCATTGTTTAATTTCCTCTTCAACATTCTAGCAAAAGAAAACGTCAAAAAATTAGCATATAAGATAATTTATTATCCTGCTCCCAGAGATTTATCAAATTTTACTCTATTAATTAATTGAAATTCAGTATTTTATTTCCTCTTCTACATACATAATAGCAAAACTCAAGCAAACGAAAACAGACCAAAAATCAGCCTATAGGATAATTTATTTTCTTGCTCCCGGCGCAGGATAATTTTTTGATAGCTGAAAAATCGTCTTCCACCACGATAGTGTCAGAAAACACCCGCGCCCAATACAAACAAGAGCCTGGGTGCCGGGAAGTGAAGACCTTAGTGGCGACGATGAGATTATAGGAAGTCCGGACGACAGTATGAATACTTCAAGCGCCCAGTTACCCTCAATCGCCGAGATTCCCGAAGTAACGTCCGCGATTGGGGTGAACGATGTGTGGACGTTTTCGAAATTATAGCACAAATTGGTGAGGGCACTTATGGACAGATAAGAAACCGTTTTCATCGTCTTCCAAATAGATAGGCGCATATTCATAGTCATATTATAAACCCGAGTCTAACTAAACTCGATTCTAATGTTAACCCACAGGTAAAACACGACTGCTATTCATAAAGAACTTGCCAGCTCTGTTTAATTAGATCCGAGTCTAACGTGTAATCTACTACAAATCTATTACAATATACACATTCTGACAACAAAATGTCGATGAATCTGACTTGAAATTTGTATTTTGTTGTTGTTCTGCTGTTTTGTAAACAAAAGTAGATGAGCGGCAAAAAAAGTGTTACAAGAGCGAGAGAACGGAATTGGTCAGAAGCAGGAACAAAATCCTGCCGCTGCATGAGTTGGTCAGAAGATCGTAGACGATCAAAGAAATGTCATAATTTCATAATAATTAAAAAAAAAAAAAAACAAAACAGACATCACAATATTTAATTATTATCCATCAGTGAGAAAAGCAAAAGCATTGCAAAATTCTTAAAACTTTTTCGTTACATACATAATGTAACATACATTTTTTAGTTTGATGCGCCCGAATATTTGCTACGTATCTAGTGTTGGGTAGGACACGTATTTATTATGAGTTTGTATGAGGTGCTCATTTGAGAATATGAGGTGGTACAATGTCCCACCTCAAATGAGGTATTTACCTCACATGAGGTTAGTGGATTGTTGCTCAATTCTGAGGTATGAGGTTTAGGTATGGTATGAGGGAGAGAGTCATTGAGTGAGGTATACATACAAAATATGAGGGTAGGGAATGAGACATGATATGTTTCAATACACACTTCTGATATAAAAGATCTTCATCGCTGTTGGTACCATTTTATGTATTCTTTAAATAAAAACAAAATAATAATCACTACATTTCACTATAATGTATGTACTGATGTACAATGTACATCCGCACCTACAATCGCTAAAAAAGTAGTACTACAAATGAGGTAAAGAGGTGTATTTCTATTACTTTCACAGCACCTCAAAACTCAAATCCTCAATGAAGTGTTGACTTACTCACTCCCTCAAATGAATGTAAAGACAAAGAGACGTCAGATCTGTACTCTCTTTCTGTTGAATTGATATGTGTTGTGCATGCTGTGCATTGGAATTGGAATGGAATATCATTTTTCACATGTTGTGTTTACATTTTATATGGTCTTTTTTCTCTTAAACTCAAGTTATAGAAAGAAGTAAAGTAGGTAACGCAAATCTATCAAAATTGAAGGAAAAGAGTGAATAATGTAAATGTGTGCTCCTCTTGTGCTTGTATTAATTGTATCATTGACATGACATTTTTTGTTCTTGTGTTCTTCGGCCTCGGCGTGATACATTTAGGAGGTGGTACAAATATTAATTTTGAGGTGTTGGGACATTTTCAGCTGTTGTATGGGACATTTGTACTACCTCATGTATGAGTTACCCAACACTATACGTATCACCAAGAAATTTGTGGTTGATGGAAAATTTGATGAAAATCAAATTTTTTTACAACCGTAAAACCAAGTTTATCGATAAAACTATTCACAATAGATCTTAAATCTAATACAATTCACAATTCATCAAACATTTTGATAGGTTGATAACTATAATACTGATTCATTCATTTTGTTGATACGTATCAATTATTCACGCACGTTCATTTTGACAGATTTTGTACTGAACTGACGTTTCCTATGTTCGGGACACGGGCACGTAACGTAATTCTATTTTCATTAAAAACTCTTTATAAATATAACTGTTGGATCCTAAACGTACGGCATAATGTCCGAAAATTATTATACTGGAGTTTAGAGTCCTTGCCGCGAGCGTAGCGGTCGTGTCCCGAAGCCGTGCCCCGAAGCCGTGTCCCGAACAACTTGCGAATAGCAACAGCCATATTTGATAGCCATAATAGGGCTGAGAGGATTTTGACTAGCTGGGCAAAAGCGTATTGAACGCCCCCACTGTCGCCTATACTCTCATTGAACGAAGTCGATGTTTTTCCCAGTTTTTGCTTTTTGGTTTGTAGCCATACATCTATTCTTATTTAATCTTTAGTGTCTAATTTGATCCGTGGTCAGCTGTCCTTTTTGTTCATTGTAAAAAATTAATCTCAGCAATAAATAAATCTACCTATGCAATGGAAATATAAACTTTATATTTGAGATTGTGCATACTATTATGTTCTGTTAACAGTTATTTCATCTTGTTAATTAAAAAGAGAATCGTTCTATAAAATGGCCAGCACTGATGGTTCTTCAATGCGATTCAGTGATCATACTTTGGATAAAGCTACAAAAGCCAAAGTGACATTGGAGAACTATTACAGCAACCTTGTAACCCAATATGGAGAAAGAAAACAACGCTTAGCAAAACTCGAAGCGCAACTTAAAGATGAGACATTATCTGAGTCACAAAAACAAGAAAAAAGGCAGCAGCACGCTCAGAAAGAAACAGAGTATTTACGATTAAAGAGACTTCGATTAGGCGTTGAAGATTTTGAGGCATTAAAAGTTATTGGAAGAGGAGCGTTTGGCGAAGTCCGATTAGTACAAAAGAAGGACACTGGTCATGTTTATGCTATGAAAGTATTACGCAAAGCTGATATGCTGGAAAAAGAACAAGTTGCTCATGTTAGAGCGGAGAGGGATGTTTTAGTAGAAGCAGACCATCAGTGGGTAGTTAAAATGTACTACAGTTTTCAAGTAGGTTTATTTTAATTTTTTTCTTACTATAAATTTTTACAACATTCACACATTTAGGACCCAGTTAACTTGTATTTGATAATGGAATTTCTTCCTGGGGGTGACATGATGACACTGTTAATGAAAAAAGATACTCTTTCCGAGGAATGCACTCAATTTTATATCGGAGAGACTGCATTGGCCATAGATTCAATTCATAAACTTGGATTTATTCATAGAGATATTAAGCCGGACAATTTATTATTGGATGCTAGAGGTCACTTGAAGGTATGTAGCACAATTATTATCGGTGTATGTATTTGCACGGTACTGATATTTTATTGGGTCATCGTTTTGAAACCCAGCATCCATCCAGCATGTCAATGCTAACGCTCGTATCTTTTTTCAGACCAAAAGCAGTATACTTAACAAAAAAATTAATAAAAGCAGTAAATCGATTTGGAAAAATTGTATTTCATTTAATAGTGATCGAATGATAGATTTTCGTCGATCGGTGAAATTGACTATATACCAGAAATAAAGTAAAACACGTCTATCTAGGTTAGATGAGCAATCAAGAAGGGATTCTTTATTGTTTATAAATATTATTAAAGTCAGAGTGACAAGTGTCACTTAGATTAATGAGTGCGTTCAATTCACTTTCCAATACTCTCCCTGAATTGAAATTTATTAATTTTATTTTAAATTCTATTAACAATTATTTACTCCATTTACTTTAGTTAGAAATCAATTCAACAAATATAGTTCTCAAGTTAAACCTAAGGATTTATTAGGAAATTATTAGATCGACTTTACTTTTATCATTAAATCAAAGTTGGCAGAAGGCCAAAATAAAAAAAAAAAACATCAGTTGAAACCAAAAATTGTTGAAAAAACCTCCAATTTGCGACCAGATATGGGTTTAGTTAAAATGTCAGCTGGCATTTCATTTGTTGGCAAATGTGTTGTTTAATCAAACCTTTTTTTTGACGTTTTGATGTATAAACTTTTTTGACATCGATATGTTTCGTTCGTGCAGAATACGCGTTATTGATGGCCAACTTAACTGCACTAAGATTTTATGTATGTATGTATATTTTTATTTAGTAAATATTACTATTATAAAATCATAAATAAGTATAAATAAATAATTAATTAAATTACTTATAAACTAGTATACAATGTAAAACTAAAGATCTATTCATTTTCTTTTCTTATGCAACTGTGTCTCTAATATGGGATATGAGTAGGGTTTTAAATCTCCTTAAGATTCGTTCATTCTTTATTTCAGGAGGTAATTCATTAAATAATTTAAGGCCACGACAATTAATCATATTTTGTGTTCTAGAGTCTATACAATTGAAGTCTAAAATCACAGTTAGTTCTTATATTATTCGGCTGATTATCACATATGAGATTTAAATTAGATGTTAAATACGTAGACACCATATTGTGTTCCATTTTAAACACAAACAATAGTGTATTAAATAGTATCCTTTGTTTGACGTTTAACCATTTCAGGCACGATAGCATCCATGTTATTGGCGTGTAAAAGTTACATTTGAGAATGGTTCTCATGGCTTTGTTTTGTAGCACTTATAGTCGATTTATATGTTCATTATTGCCTAAAAGTAAAATCGTGGAACAGAATTCAAAATGTGGTTTGATAATCGTATTGTCAATGTTAATGGAACACATTGTGGTTATATTTTTGCGTATCCTTTTCAGGAATGCAATTTTCTTTGACACTTTTTTTGTTACATAAATCATATGGCTTTTAAAGTTCAATTTGTTGTCCAATACTACCCCCAGATATTTGATTTCATTCACTTGTTCAATGGATTTTCCTTCAATTGATAAGTCAATTAATTCATCACTATTTAGCACCATGCATTTAGTTTTGTTAACATTCATTTTAACCCCTAGTTTCACAGGTGGAGTTTAAACTACACTTTTAGTTTAAACTTTAGTTCAACAATTAATTCTGTTTCAGAATTTGGTTTAAACCTTGAACAGAGTTCATTCTATAGTTTAAGTTAAACTACAGTATTCTGCCGTTTAAACCTCAGATCAGCCGATTCTCAAAAACACAAATATTTGACGTTTTTTTGCGTATTCTTTGAAAGCAAAGACAAGGAACGATTTTAGAAAAGTCGTATAAAAGCTAAGACATAGTTCAATTGAACTGAAGTTTAGATTATATTGTGAAACCGGACGAGTTGAACTTCAAATTTAAACTCACGTTCAGGTTCAGTTGAACTTTAGTTTAAACTTTCAGCGTGAAACTGGGGGTTACAAACATTAAAGCATTATCGGCAACGTTATTTTAGACTTTTTTAAAAGTTCCTTGGGGTACTCCAAAATATGTATTAATTGCACTAGAGGTAGAGTTATTCACACAGGTCTTTTGGGTTCTATCAAATAAGTACGACTTAAACCAATTAAGCTCCATTCCGTTTACACCATACTTCGATAATTTACTCAGAAGTCTACTGCGATCAACTGTTTCAAATGCTCTTTGAAAGTTCAAGAATAGTGCGATAATTTCATTGCCACTATGTCTTTCTTCCTTCAGAGCCATTATCAGCCAGTTTAACGAAGTTTCACATGAGTGGTTATGTCGAAAACCCGATTGATTGTCTATTAATAATTTACTATCACAGACATATTTATAAAATTGATTGTAGGCACACTTTTCAACAATTTTTTCTAATATTGGCATCATATTAATAGGTCAGACACAGTCATTTGTACCCGCCTCTTTAGGTATTGGGATAACCGTAGATTGTTTTAAGTTTTTAGGGAACTCGCCACGAAGAAAAGATTTATTAACTATTTGTAATATTATTGGTCCTATAATATCAAAACAATCAAGGAAAATGTTCATATTTAGGTTCAACGCATTTTTAGAATTCATACTTTTACAGATTGATCTTAGTTCACTTAGATTGATTGACCGAAATTTAAATACGTTTTGCGTTTCAGGGATATCAATGTTTAATGGATTATTGCTCACGTGTATAGAATTACTTATCGCGTTAATGCTTTCTATAAAATACCAATTGAACTTATCAGCAATAACAGAGGTCACCGATTCCAATTTATCACCAAATCGTACTTCACCAATTTCTACTTTTTCCTCCATTAAACCAGTCTTTTTATTGTTTTCTACATTACCTTTTGATTTTCACATGATTCAATTTTATTACAGATAAAGTTCCTTTTGGTGATGTACAATTTATTTTTATATGTATTGCGTATAGTTCAGTATATATTCCAATCTACAGGCCTATTAAATATACTCGCCTTACGAAAACACTGAATTGTATTATATTTCAAGGTTCTTAGTTCATCTGTAAACCATTTATTCGAGTCCTGTTCACATTTTTCAATTAGAAGGGCTCTATATTGGGTTTTATTATATTTAAATAGTTCAATGTATTTTTTAACGTTTTTAGACTTTTTATTAAGCACCGGTATATTAATTGCAATTGCGTCATCATCCCCAACTTTTAATTCTGGAACTATATTTGCGATAATATTTTTCTGTCTAGGGCATATAACGAAGTCTATTAATGTCCTTGTTATGTATGTGTAGTGTAGATCAAAGACGACGGTTCAATAAGTACTGTGCTTTATTTCAACTTCATATAAACAGTGTTGCCTTATAAGTATTATTTCTTAATACTACTAAGTATTGCCTGAAGGGCAAGTACATAAAAGTACATAAGTATTTTATATAACATCTCCCTTTTTAAACTAAATTATTAGCTCGAACAGTAAATGTTTGGTTTTTTAATTTCTCTACCATACCGTGTTATGTATGCTGATTGGTTAGATGGTAAGGACCCAGAAGGTTGGATTGAATCTTTGATTTGAGATGCATTATTTGATTCCTGTTCAATTCTATTTGAAGCCCTCCCAGACTGCTCTGTGCCGATCGTGGAATTTTGACACGGATAGGTTCGATCATGTATAGTGGCTCTATGGTGAGACCGTCGCAGATGCTGGGTGTTTCTGCGAATAATCTTCCCATTTTCGTTTTTTATTATGTACGAGCGCGGAGAGAAGTGCTTGCTTATTACCATTGCAGGTTCCCAAGTTTTTCCGTCTTTAAAGACTACATTGTCACCATTATTAAAACTAATTCTTCAAAACTAGATTTCGTTTCGATAGTAATAAAACTTCCCAGCAGGTCCCTATACGTTATGTGTTTTTACATCTTACCTGCTCAATCTATCGAATCTTACCACCTCGCTATCGAAGCCATCGACCGAATAATTAACATATCGGATCCTCTAGATGATATCATTATATTCGGCGACTTTAATCTTCCGCAGCTTCACTGGACTCTATCAGATGAAGAAACTTTTTTTACCGCTTCAAACCCCACTTCAAGTAAGGAATGTCTTTTCTTGGATGGTTTAACAGACTCAAGTTTATGCCAAGTTAGTGGGGTATCCAACTTTATGGGTAGGCAGTTAGACCTAATTTTCACAACGGACCCTATAAACTCCTCTGTGTCCCTGAGTCCCCTTGCGCTATCGACCATTGACGACCTTCATCCGCCACTTCTTCTTTCTCATTTTCTCGACTCTCCTACCCAAGCCATGGCCTCAGCAGCTGACTCGTCTTACGACTTTCATAAAGCAAATTTCCAAAAAATTAACGCATATCTCAATAAATGTTCTTTTGAGTTCGACAATTTACCTCTCAATGATGCTCTCTCCATTTTCTACCGAGAAATATTTAACTCTATATCTCTCTATGTCCCCTTTTCTCGCAACAAACCCTTTTCTAAAAGCCCTCCTTGGTATAATCGAAGACTTCGCTCTTTACGCAACAGGAGAAACAAATTATGGGCTGTTTTCATTCGAACCGATTCTTGTTCAGACTATTCCAACTATCTCGGTGCATACCTTCAATTTACCCAACTTTATAACTCCCTCTATCAACAATATATTAATAGTGCGCGAACCAAGCTTATAAATGACCCGAAATAATTTTTTCAATTCGTTAACTATAAAAAAAAATCTGACGGCTTCCCTCCATCTCTATCGTTTGAAAATAGATCGTCCACTGATCCGCTTGCCATTGCCAACTTTTTCGCTTCTTTCTTTAAGCAATCGTTCGCCAACAACTCCTTCGTACCGGATCCCTCCTATTTCCAATATCTTCAAAACTTCTCTATTGGTCCTTCTTTATCTCATGGGTTCGATCATACAGAAATAGAAAAGGAGTTACAACAACTTAATGATGAATACTTACCCGGCCCAGATGGCCTTCCAGCCATATTTCTTAAAAAGTGTTCCTCGAATCTTTCCGTCCCCCTCTCATGTCTTTTTCGGCTATCGCTTTCTCAAGGTTTATTTCCTCAAATATGGAAATCCTCTTTCATAACACCAATACACAAAAAAGGATTAAAGAGTGAGGTGACTAATTACCGCCCCATAGCTAAACTTTCACATATCCCCAAACTTTTTGAAAGTATTTTGTATAAAGCCTTAAGCTTCCAGTGCAAATCTTTCATTTCCCCTAGCCAGCACGGCTTTTTAAAAGGCAGATCAACGACCACTAACCTCGTTGAATTCATATCCTCAACACTCTCAGCCCTAGAAAGTAGTAATGAAGTCGACGTTGTTACAACAGATTTCAGTAAGGCTTTTGACAAGATTTCCCATAAACTAATAATGTTTAAATTGTCTGCCCTTGGCTTTGAACCCATTTTGCTAAAATGGATATCTTCTTACCTGGAAAATCGTTTTTACAGTGTTCGCTTCAGGTCGGTTCTTTCGGAACCTTTCTTAGCCAGCTCTGGAGTTCCACAAGGCAGTCATCTTGGTCCTCTTTTTTTCATTCTTACAATAAACGATCTTGATAGGGTAATTCAACACGCAGCACTCTCTCTTTATGCTGACGATACCAAAATTTTCAAAACCATTTCCTCCCAACATGACTCCAGCCTCCTTCAAATAGATCTAAATGCTTTTTCCAACTGGTGCCTTAAGAACTGCCTGGAACTCAATGTCTCCAAATGTCAGTCTATTACGTTCTCACGTAAAAGCACTAAGTCATCTCCCCGAATTTACCTACTCCACGGTCAACCCTTATCCCTCGTCGAATCCATTCGCGACCTTGGCATATTATGTGACAGAAAACTAACTTTCCGTTCGCATATTGATGAGATAATTTCAAAAGCGAACTCATCACTTGGTTTCGTTAAAAGATGGTCAAAAGAATTCTGCGACCCCTACGTGACCAGATCCCTATACATCACTTTTGTTCGGCCCCTCCTAGAGTACGCTAGCCAAGCATGGTGTCCCTTCCAACAAGTTCATGTTTCCAGAATCGAGAGCATCCAACGTCGTTTTCTTCGATTTGCTCTTCGTGGTCTTTCTTGGAACGATCCTCTAATCTTACCTCCCTATCGCGACCGTCTCAAACTTATTAACCTAAATACTCTTGAGGAACGCAGGGACGTAGCAGACATTCTCTTCATTCACCGACTCCTTTCGGGTTCCGTCGATTGCGCGTCTCTTTATAACTCTATCTGTCTTAACACTAACCCTCGAAGTCTACGTTGCCCACGGCTCTTCTATCTACCAAATCACCGTACCTTGTACGGCTCCAATGAACCCATCTCACGTATGCTGCGTAAAGTGAACTCAAACCTTACCGTTTTTGACTTCAACCGCAGCTCTCCCTCCTTAAAAATTTATCTCCTTAAGCATCCTTAGCTTCACTCCTTAGTAATAAGCTCTAGTTTTATATCATAGATTTAAGTTGTAGATTTAAGTTATTATTATTTTAGCTTGTATTAAGCCCAATAAATGGAGGTTTTTGCCCCCACCAAAATTAACTTCTGACCTTTTCTTTCCCCTATCATGAGATTGAGAGTATTTCATTTTTTCCTCATTTGCTTTTTCAAAGATCTTTAATGTTAGTTTTGGTTTTAGTGCTTCTATGCTAACTGGTAGCTTTGTTCTAAGAATCCTACTCATTAATATTTCTGATGGTGCGTAACCAAGGCTTGTAATTGGTGTAGACCTGTACTCCAATAGAGCGGTGTTAATGTCTACATCTTGCTCATGTGCTTTTCGAAGTAGTGTTTTTGCGATATGGACTCCCTTTTCTGCTAGTCCATTGGAACGTGCATAGCGAGGACTTGAAAAGCTAAAATTGAAATTCCAATCCCTTGCAAAATTAAGCACCTCAAAAGAATTAAATGGCTGATTATCTGACACAACAGTTTCAGGAATTCCATGTGTAGTGAACACTTCCTTAAGGGCAGCGATAACACTACATCCGGTTTTGTTGGATAGTGGTTTTATTTCCAACCATTTTGATAGGTAGTCAACTAAGACCAAATATGACTTGCCACCAAAGTCAAATAAGTCACACCCGACTTTTTGAAATGGGTAGCTTGGCGTGAGATGCGGAATTAATGAATTAGGATGATTAATTAATTAATGAGGATTAATTAATTAATAAACGGTCTTTGATAGTCCAGTAAAATTTCAACTCATCCGCCAAAGAATGCTTTGATTTTGGCCACCCGTTGTAGTAAAATTGCATTATAGACTGCACAACTGCGTCGCTTTTAAGAGCTTCTTGAAACATAGCCTTTTTCGAGTCGCTAATATTAACAGAATGAACGACATCTGTTAATGAACTATCAGTTGTGACACTTTTGTCTTCCGAGGAGTTTCTTGATAAAAGATCTGCTACATGAAGTAATTTTCCTGGCACATACTGGACATCCAAATCATATTTTAATAGTTTTATTTTCATACGTTGTAGCCTGTTCGAATGAATTTGACTAAGCTCTTTTTTCATTATGCCAACTAATGGCTTATGGTCAGTATGCAGCGTTACCTTGCGACCGTAAATGTACGTATGAAATTTCTCACACGCATAAACTATACCAAGAAACTCCTTTTTTATCTGCGCATAGTTTACCTCAGCATGAGATAAACTTTTGGATGCGTAACAGACTGGCTTATTGTTCTGAAATAAGCAACAGCCTAACCCGTTCTTAGATGCATCCGTCTGAAAAACAATTGGACAATCGGGAGAAAAACTGTGCAAAATTGTAGCATTAGCTAATTTTTCCTTAATCGATTGTAAAATCTCCGAATTCCTTTTCGTCCAGACAAACTCTACATTTTTGCGAAGTAGCTCTCTCAAAGGTGCATTTATTTCAGCGAAATTAGGTATAAAAGATCTTAAGAAGTTGAAAGTTCCAAAAATGTTCTCTAAATCTTTTTTATTTTCCGGATCTTTAATCCCCCGAATGGCTTTAATTCGTTCAGGATCTGGCAATAGACCTTCCTTAGAAATTACATGCCGTAGATACCTAACTTGTCGTACGTTGTACTGAAGTTTATTGGGATTAAATTTGACACCTATTTCCCTCGCCCGCTTTAAAACCCGTTCTAGGTTTTCATCATGTTCCTGCTTGGTTTGCCCTCCCACTAAAATATCGTCAATGTAAACAAAAACACCGGGGAGTCCACCAAAGTACTTAGCATTGACCTTCTGAAACATTTCAGGTGCAACTTTTATGCCAAAAGGCAGAACATTAAATTTGTATTCCCCAAATGGAGTACTAAACACAGTCAAGTTTGTAGATTCCGAATCCAGCTCAAGCTGCCAAAATCCTTCCTTGAAATCTAAAACGGAAAAGTACTCCATTTCCCTCATAACAGAACAAAACTCTTCAGTTTTCGGTATAAGAAAATGTTATCCTTTGAGGTTAAGATTTAACCATTGAGGATCAAGACAAATACGTAAAGTACCATCCGGCTTTTCAACAATAACCATATTGTGACACCACTCGGAAGGTTTGTTAACTTTGGTTATTATATGTTTCTTTTCCATAGCCTCTAAAGTGTCTTTCAATTTAGCCCTAAGGCTAAGTGGAACTCTGCGCGGCGGTCGATTGCATGGAACAGCACCAGACTTTAATTCGAGGGAACACTTATCAGGAAAACGACCACTTCCAGTAAACACATCTATATTAATTTTTATAAACTGCTGTTGATCATTATGAAATACATTAAGCGCACTAAGTTAATTAAATTGAAATCGATACACGACCTAAGGCCCAATATTGGTTTAGACTAAACTTTAGCCACCACAAATCGAATATTCAAGCACTTCTCTTTATAAGTCGTCGGTAAAATCACTTCACCAACTGTCGTAAGCTTAAAGCCACCGTACGCTTCCAGATTCGTCTTAGATGGTTTCAAATCGAATTTCATATCATTAAATATGCTAACAGGTAGCACATTGACATCAGCACCGCTGTCTAATTTGAACTCAATTAAATCATTACCAACCTTCAAAGTTTCTACCCAAACGGACTCAGTACTATTAATTTCTTTAACTGTATCAATATAATAATCCGAATAATCAGTTTCGTAACTGTCACCAGTCTCTTTTATATCCCTCACTTTTACTCTTTTGTCACAAACTACTTGAAAATGACCCCACTGATTGCATGCCAAACATTTTCTGTTATGAGCTGGACAGAAACCAAATTTATGTTTTTTGTTACATTTTTTGCATCGATTATACATATTATTTGTTTCACTACTTTTATTATCAGTTTTTCTATAATTTCTACCTCTATCCACATCACCTTCTTTGCTTTTTGAGTTCCGTTCTTCATTGCTGCTTCTTGTACCGCCATTGAATCTCTTGCGACTGATATCATCCACGCTGCTTTGATGACTCTGCATTTGCTTCGCCTGACTCGCCGTTATCTCCGCCACACGACAAAATTCCTTTGCCTTCGCTAAATCCAAATTATCGATTTTCAATAACTGCGATTGAACATTATGATCAGCTATGCCAATCACCACACGATCCCTTAATATGGATTCTTTTTGTGCTCCAAATTCACAACTTTCGACAAGTTTAGCGATATCTGCCATGAAATGATCAAACGGTTCTCCTTCCCGTTGACTTCTGGTGTAAAAGACATACCGTTCATATACCACGTTACTTCTTGGATTGCAATACGTCTCATATGCATTCATGACAGGTAGAATTTTCTTGGCATCTGCTTCTGCAATAGATAATGTGTTGAAAAGCTCGATCGCCTCTTCTCCAGCACAACTGAGGAATCTTGCTACTTGGATTCCCTCATCTTCTTTGTCCGTCTTCGTAGCCACTGCATATATTTTATAGCGTTGTTTAAACTTTGCCCAATTTTCTTTTAAATTTCCATTCAGTTCTAATGGTTTGGGTTTGTTGAAATCCATTTTTATTCAGATGTTACTTTGACTCAATTTTAATTTAAAAATTTCTTTTCTAACTTTTAGAAGTAATTATGCAGTTACTTTGATTTTATTACGGCTGCTTTGATTTTTTATTTTTTTTTTACGGCTGCGCCATGTTATGTATGTGTAGTGTAGATCAAAGACGACGGTTCAATAAGTACTGTGCTTTATTTCAACTTCATATAAACAGTGTTGCCTTATAAGTATTATTTCTTAATACTACTAAGTATTGCCTGAAGGGCAAGTACATAAAAGTACATAAGTATTTTATATAACAGTCCTTGTGTGTTCTGTGATCCTTGTTGGTTTATTTATCACTTGTTTTAAATTATTTTGTATTAAAATTTCATGTAAAACTTTAGTATATGTAAGTATAGTCCATATCAAGAAAATTTATATTAAAGTCCCCGAAAATTATTATATTAGAATTCGTATGCATTGTCATATCTAGCTAATTTGAGAATGTTGTGCAAAATTCACGTTCTGAACTACTTGGCGATCTGTAGAAGATAGCTACAGTTTCTTTGAATTCATTTGTGAAGACCTCATAACATAAACACCACATTCATAGGGATATGTATTTCACTAATAAGTCTGTACCGTAAACCTTTTTTAATATAAAATACTACACCGCCTGTGTGACTACTTGTACTATTACAGCGCAATGGAGTCCTATAGTTTGGTAAACTGATTTCACTATTTTTTATGTCCTCTATCAGATGAGTTTCCGAGAAGGCAAGAATATCAAAGTTGTTATTGTCTACTAAAAACTCAATTTCATTAAAATTGTTAATAAGGCCTTGAACATTAGCAGACCAACAATTCAATTGACTTGGTTGCTAATATTGAGTTCTTTCCTTGAGCACTTTTACTTTTCGATGGAACACCGGACAGTTTCTAACATTTGTTTGGTGGCAACAGTCAACACTCATTCCTAATGCTTTATTTAGTTCTATACAATTTTTACACACAATCTCGTCACGTTCGATTGACTCGGGCGAATTCACGAAAATCTCTCGTGCAAGCATTTTTAGGCAAATGCATTCCTGTATTGCTGCAGTCATAGACATGAACTCCGCCTCTGTCGTAGAAATTGCGATGGTTTTCTGTTGCTTAGTACACCACGAGATTGCTCCACCTTGCATGGTGAATACATAGCCTGCTGTGGACCGGCGATCGTCCTCATCACTGGCCCAGTCAGCATCGCAGTAACCTTGAATTTGTGTTAGCGAATTGTTGTATGTAATCTTCCTGTCAATCGTGCCCTTGAGGTAACGTAAGATACGCTTCGCAGCACCCCAGTGTGCTTTGCCTGGATTTACATTGTAGCGACTCAAAACATTGACTGGAAAGCAAATGCCAGGTCTTGACACTTGCACGCAAAATTGTAATGCTCCCAATAACTACCGTATGGCACATCCTTCATTTCTTTCGCCTCTTTCTCATTGCTCGGACACATTTTTGCGGATATTTTTTGATTAGCATCCATTGGTGCGACCGTGGGATTGCAGTCACTCATGTTGAAACGAGACAAAATATCTTTTATGTATTGAGTTTGATCAAGAGAGATAGTACCTGTTTTCCTGTTGCGTGTGACTCGAACTCCTAGAACGGATGATATCTCTCCCATATCCTGCATTCGAAACTGCTTGAAAAGTACATCAGTTAACCTTCGTTCCAGCACAGTATCATTACTGAATATCAGGATATCATCTACATAAATAGCCACTATAAATATGCAAGTGCCTTTGATGAGATGATAAACGCATTGGTCGGTCGACGAACGCTTCAGCCCGAAGTCTAACAACACTTGATTCAATGTGGAATTCCAAATGCGACTCGATTGTTTTAGTCCGTAAATAGACTTGACCAGCTTAGGTTAGGTTAGGTTTGAGAAAAGTTCACAGCTTTAAAAGTGCTGTGCTACCACGAGGGCCTTTTGGTCCATTGTGATCCCTTGGTTTTTGGTCGTGCATAAAAATTTTCATTTTATTGGACAACACAAAAAACATGCATAAACACTTTACCTGGTTTCTTGGAGTTGTTCCTTGGCGGGGTTGGTCTACTAAGTAAACCATCCCGTACTTTTAACAAACCTGGGGCCAGATTATGTAAGACGAAAACGATCGAACGCTTTCGTTTCGACCATAGCAGTCTCTGTCTATTGCCATAGATATGATAGAGACAGGTTTAGTAAAAACTAAAGCGGTTTTCGTTTCGTATTTTACAGAATCCTACCCCTGATTGTGTCCGTCAGTGGTACCTGCACTATGTCCTCTAGGTCTCCGAAAAGTCTGTCTCCCATGTAACGGAGTCGACTGGTTTGGAGGTTTGGGCATTCGCAGAGCAGGTGTTTGATGGTCTCCGTTTCTTCTATGTCTTGACAGCTCCTGCAGTAGTCTGGTGAGTTAATGCCCAGTCTTGTGGCCATGGTACCAATGGTACAGTGGCCTGTCAGTACACCTGTTAAGATTCGAATATCTCGTTTATTCATTTTCAGAATACATCTTGTTCTTTTATCGTCGATTCTTGGCCAAAGTCTACGGGATATAACATAGTCCTGTCTGTTAGACCAGGTGGTGTTAATTTTTTCCCTTGATTTTTGGTCGATATTTCTTTTTCCTACACTAATTGGGATTTCTATTGATTCAATGATATTTACTGCGTCAAGCTCCGATCCAGTTCTTGTTAGCTCGTCTACTTTTTCATTTCCATCAATGTCACTATGTCCGTTATTGAGATAGGTTACCTTTTCTATTGCCTTCCACCATACATTGGACCCATAAGTAAGTATGGGTCTTATAATTGCAAGTATGGGTAAGTATGGGTCTTATACATCCAATGGATTATATAAGGGCGCATACCCAAGCGTTTACCAAAGGGTTTCTTGCATGCGAAGAAGGCACATAGTGCTTTCTTTGCTCTTTCTTCTGCGTTTCCAGGTAAGTTTAGAGTCCAGAGATACTTAGCTTCTGAGGAAAGTTTCAGACGAATTTCGTTCAACCTCGGCAGATCGAATTTCTCGATTTTTCTTCTCCTAGTAAATAGGACAGTTTCGGTTTTTCTTGGATTTACTCCGAGGCCGTTTGGTCGTGCCCACGAGGATAATTCCTTTAGAGCTGATTCCATGAGTTCGCTAATAGTGGGTAGGTACTTTCCACTTACTAGGATTACAATGTCGTCTGCGTATTGTAGGTACAATTTTTGTCCCTTTTATCTTTAGAGCCGTAAGGATCTTATTGACCACTAGGAGCCACAGGAGAGGAGATATGACGCCCCCTTGTGGAGTACCCCTGGTCACTATTCTCCTTATGTTGCTCTCACCGATTTCTGAGTTAATTACTCTTATTATCCAGTTTGTAATCTTTTGTTTCACTCCCAGATCTTCGAGCGCTGTTTCTATGGTTTTAACATTGTTAAATGCTCCTTCAATGTCCAAAAAAGCTGCCAAAGTGAATTCTTTATGGTGTAAGCCTTTTTCAATGATTGACACAACTTGTGCAGAGCTGTTTCCACGGATTTACCTTTAAGGTAGGCGTGTTGAGTGCTACATAGGTTATGTTCATTGAGTAGATCCCTTATGTATGAGTCGATTATTCTCTCCAGTGTTTTTAAGAGAAACGAGGAGAGGCTTATCGGCCTAAAATCTTTTGCGGTGCAGTGCATATGCTTTCCTGCTTTAGGAATAAATATCACCTTTACCTCTTTCCAGCTTTGCGGTATGTAGCAGAGCCTTATGCAGCTTTTGAAGATTATTTTCAGCCATGGCAGTATTACATTGAGAGCATGTTGCATCATTGCTGGGATGACGTCGTCCGGTCCCGCTGATTTGTAGGGGTTGAACGAGTGGACTGCCCAAGCGATTGTGTGCTCTGTTATAATATTTTCCGTGGCTACTTCCGGTTCAGTACTTGACGGAGTAGGAGTGTGTTTGTTCTCATACCTAGTGATATCACTGGACTCCGGAAAGTGCGGGTCCATTAAGTGTTTCCTGACTAGACTCTGTCCAAGAGTTATCAGCACGTTTAATATATCCTGGGACCGTGGGATCTTTGGATAATACTTTACGTAGTCTGGCAGCCTCACTTGTACTCTCCATGGATTCGTGCGAACGTGTTCCAGGATTCAAATTTAGCTTTCCTAATTTCTCTAGTATACAGATTAAGTTCGGATCTATACGTAGTCCAGTCTTCTTCTGCTCTACTCTGTCTTGCTTTGTTAAACAGTTGTCTCACAGTAGTTCGCCGCTTTTTGAGCTCGCTGGTCCAAGTTGCCTTTTTGGGTTTGCGATTGCGATAGCTGGGACAGTGTTTAACAAAGGCTTTGAGCATGTTTTCAGTGATTAATTGGACTGCGTTGTCGATTGAGTGAGTGTCAGTGAGATTTTCATCTTTTGGATGTTGTATCTTTTTCATAATCGTTTTCGCATAGTCTGCCCAATTCGTTTTCCTAGGGTTCCTAAAGATACGGTGTGTCTTGGGATGTAGGTTTACTGTAAAGAGCATTCTACTGTGATCCGAGAAGGAGTTCTCCGGACAGACTCTCCAGTTTTCTACCCTGACCTGCTCGTTATTTCTTTTAAGAGTTATGTCTAAAATATCTTCCCTGTTTCTATTTTGGAAAGTGGGATGGTTTCCGCTGTTACACAAAACTAGATTTGTAGAAATAATATATTCAAACAAAGACTCACCTCTTTTATTTATGTCCATACAGCCCAGTGGCGTGGCGTGAATAATTTTAAATGGTAAGTCGAAGTCGAAATCTATCAAAATGTCGAAGGGAAGATGTATTACTTATCTATGTATATCTACAAAACCTTCAGTTAATTTTTTAAAGCCATACAATCGAAAACTCCAGGAAGAAATTAAATTAATGAGGATATTTTTCCATCTTGAGTGCAAAACTTTCATATTTCGTGTAAACGTGATTTATATCATGTCTTATAATAGTGTCCTTTATTTCTACATAAAGGTTCTTTAAATGAGTGTTTAAATCGAGCATTCGGGGTTTTTGTGGAGGTCCAGCAAAATCATCTACTTACTCTTTGAAACATTTCTTCAAACGTATTTAGGTACGAAGATCATAGCCAAGACTCAAAACACTTGATTTCTCACTTAGCGACTTGTTCATAAATTTTATAAACACATCAGTTTGTTTATTTTTTAAAAGATACTTACAAAATTCACCAAATAACTCGGAAAAAAGCGTGTTATTTTATTGCATAAGAAAGCGGCCTTTGAAGTTTGAACAGAGGGTACTCACCTCAGAAAAACTCAGAAAATCATTAACTAGGTAAAAAGGGAACTGACGCCTGTCGGACCTACTACATCACAGCGCAGCGATAGGATAGGTATAAGAGATACACACACAATTCAAACTCACCAAATAACTCGGAGAAAAGCGTATTATTTTCCAGAAATACTCAATTACACCACAGCGCAGCGGTAAAAGATACACACAAAACCTACCAAATAACCCGAAGAAAAGCGGGTTATTTTTTTGCATAAGAAAGCGGGCGTTGAACAGAGAGGACCAAACTCAAATAATCGCAAGTGTACAAAAGGGAAAGGAGACAAATTTGTTCTATCCAGTGAGAGATTTTATAACCCGACATACTTCGGGTTATTTTAGCTTTGGTTTTGGGTTATGCTCAGAGAGTGTGGGCAGTTATAATACTAATGATAAAGAAGGCGAAGTGTGTGTGTTTCCGTGTGTGCTTGAAAATAAAGTTCAATTGAGTTGCTTGTAGTGTGGTCGGGTCGGGTCGGGGTGTGTAGGTGTAGCTTGCACAAATGAATAGATACATATACATAATTATATCCCGTGGGTTTTATGTTGCTCGTTTTTAAGTAAACATTCACCCTTATTCCGTGTGGCGTTTTACTTTCACGACGTTTGTCGTTATTGGAGGCGTTTCATTTTGGAAGACTTATTCCCTAACTTCCACGACAGGGTACGACGTCGTCGGTAAGTAGTTCACATTCCACATACGATCCAAACGAGCTAATCAGTGCTGACAGATAAATTGTTGTTGGTTGTATCAGTGTTTTGTTGGTTTTGTTGCTTATCTTTTTCGAAAAAAATTCTCAGTTTAATTATTTTCGGATTCCATAATGTTTTTTAGAATGTAAGGAAATCTTCATTGGACGAAATAAAAGGTAAGCTCGTGGAAAGTACCTACATATGGTCGCCGTCTGTGCAGGCGATATAATTTGCTGCGACTGCGAGATTCTTGACTGAGGGTAGCTACCAGAATGGTGTAGGAAAACATTTTAATTAAGGACGAGACGATCACAGCCTACATTTATAAAAAATGTTTTAAAGTGATGCTCACAAAAACTTTCTGCCAATCTTTTCCGTTTCTTGATGGTGGTCTAGGCTGGGTCATCATTTAAGACTCCTTTTAAAATCCCTTTGCCAATTAATTAAATTCCATTAAATTGTTTCTGGTTTGGTATACTTATAACCCTTGAAAAGAAACTAATTAAATTGAATAAAATAACAATTCAAGAAGTTCAATTTTCAGTCGATTTTCATTACTTGGCGTTCACTAATTTGTTAACGACAGAAATCGTCGTTTTTCTTGTCGTTTTGTGGCGTTCAACGCCTTACAGAATGGCAGTGAAGTTTCTCACATGACGTTCGTCATACGCCAATAGGTTCCACATGCCGTTCAGTGACAAATGGCGTTCAACGACTCAAAAACGCCACTCGTAATTCCAAATACAAATTAGCGTTTCATAAATCGTCGTAAACGCCACTCGGAATAAGGGTGATTGTTGTGTAGCTGAAACTGAAACTTTTAAAAGGTAACCCGGTAGGAATCGGGTTATATGGACGCCCCGCCACTGATACAGCCCCACAGCATGTGATGGGCATTCGCGTCGCAACCCAGCAGTATTGATGTGTTCCGTGTGTCAGCGTAGTCCACTAGTTCACGGACCGTATCAGGTGGTGGGTTTCCTTCTTCATATGGCATGTAAACTGAGGCGAGGATAAGGTTCTTACCTGGAGCCTCGAATTTTACAACCACTGTGCCTCCATTGCTGAACCTGTGTAGAAAAAATCCACAGGTATCCACAGCTTCACTTTTTGTCTGAGTGGTAGTGCAGACTTTGGTAACATCTTAAGTTTGGCTCCCTCCCACAGTTCGCCAAAACTGGCGATGGTTTTGGAGAGAAACTCAAGGGTCTGCCTGTCGCTGCATCCCACTACCTTGACTCCTCTGTGCCATCCGGCTCCATCAAAGGCGTATTCCGGTCCGCCTTTTTGGATATTGACCATCATAGCCTTGAGGATTTCTTTTTCCGCAAGCAGCCAGCGCTCAGCCGTGATCCTGCCATCGGGATCTTGCTCGTCAATGACTGCTGCAATGAGGTTGCTCGGAGTGTTGTCCAGGCTTGTTGAGGCCTTTGTTCTCTTTGGTCGACTTTCTTTGATCTCCTCCTCTGACCGTTGCCTCTTGGATGAGGTGCCCGAGGTTCCGGCTTTCGTGCCTGTGGAGACTTTGCTGGAAGTCTGCACCTTCTTTGCCTCTGGTGTTCTCTTTGAGGTTTTGGGTGACCTTTGGATTTGTCCTGTACCCAGTTCTCTGCGGTTTCCTTTGGCTTTATTGGAGCTGTAGCTTCTTTGGGTTTATAAGCCCCCAGATTTTCATAGCTCTTTATTGCCCTCTTGTGTTTCCTGATCAAGGCCCTGTCTCTATCGTTGAAAGAGGATGGGTCTCTCTCAGAAATCTTTTTGAGGAATCGTTTAGAGGCCCTGTAGTTACTGCGCTTTCTTGTCGCCTCAGAGACCCCGCGTGGTTTCAGGGTGTTATCCTCAGATTCCGTGTCGCCTAGCAATTCGTCTTCAGTCTCAGATCCAATGTTGGCAGGTGTGGATGAGGATTGGGATACTTCCTCAGCACCTCCAATATTGAGGTTTTTGAAGATGGGGAGAGTTGTCGTCAGTAGGTCCGAATCGCTGGTTTTGTGTTGGTCGTCGCGTATCAGGTACGATTTAAGGGTTTTCTCCCACCACAACTAATGGATCACGACATACGATTAAGGCGTAAGCATAAATCCTTGGCTGGTACTAATCAGACGGGCGCCCGCGGGAAGGAACAACAAGTTGAGGATTTTGCCCAAGTCCCCGACCAGCTTACAACAACGTTTCGTTCCATCGTCAATGCCTTCCGGCTGCGACATATATATTTCCTCTTCTAATTTTCTGTGAAGAAAGGCTGTTACGACATCCAATTGACGAATGTTCAAGTCCAATTTAGCTGCAATTGCCTTCTCGCCATCAAATAACGAATCGTCGTAAAACGTACTACCGGTGAGAAGGTTTCGTGGTAGTCAACGCCTTCGACTTGAGTATAACCTTTGGCAACTAACCTCGCTTTATAGCGTACGACATTTCCTTGGGTATTTCTTTTTGACTTAAATACCCTCCTGGTTGACATTTGATTGGAGATTTGTCCTGGGGTAACTCGACTACTTTCCATGTACGGTTTTGTTGTAGTGAGTCAAACTCCTCTTTCATTGCGCGCTTCCATGAATCAGCGTTCTCGCTCGCAATGGCCTTTTTGTATGTTGGTGGATCACTCAGAAAAAAAGCGAATGTGAATTTGGTGTAATCTGGCTTTGGTTTCCCTTGATTTCGAGTTGACATTTGGCGAGGTTCAACGTCTTGGACCAACTCACTTTCATCAACTGAATCGCCTGGTTGCCACTCACTACCGATACTATTATCATTGGTTGAAATAAATGTTGCATCATCAGATTGCCGATTTAATACATCAGCAGCTTGCGAATCACTCCGACTAGATGGCGAACTGGTCATTTGTGGAGCATTTATTGGGTCCAAATTATCCACAGACATATCGTCCCCTTTCTGCGTTAAGCACGTATCTACAAAACATATATTCTTCAGGAATAATTAAACGCATGTATCAGTAAAATCTTTCTATTATTTATAATTTGACAGTTTGACTAACCTGGAGGTCAATATGATGTCAGCCTGTCAAAAATTGACATGATTTTTGACATGTGTATTGTGTTCGATTAAGGGAAGCTATTCTTTTTTTTAATTCCTGAAGAATGGATGTTTTGTAGATACGTGCTTAACGCAGAAAGGGAACGATATCCTCCTCTGATTCGCAAATGCTCCGATTCTCATCTTGGGAATATTCCAATAATATACGATTAGATGATAATATTTCAAAATCAATTACCTCGATTCCAAGAATGTTACGTCTCTGCTTACAATGACCGACTTCAACTGTTTGTCGTAGAGCCTGTATGCTTTGGCGTCTGATGCATACTCGATAAAAATGCACTCGATCGATCTGTTATCCAATTTTTCACGCTTCACAGATGGTACATGTGCAAATGCTCGACACCCAAAGACTTACAGCTAGGTTCCACATTTCACTTTCACTCGAAATGAAATCGAAATCGATCGGAAATGAATTTTTGTGTTCTACATTTCACTTTATTCGATTTCGGTTTAGAAATTTTCGGAATTGAGAAGTGAAATTGTTGTGTTCCACAAATCGATTTTGACGATTTCCAAGTGATTTCAAATCGATCTTGGTCATTCGATGTGATATAGTGGAAACGAAAAGACGCGATCAAAAATGTAAGTAAAAAATGCAATTTAAAACAAACTTGATGGGCTTATTTAAAAAAAAAATATATTTAAAACAGGGGTAAACATAAAAATACTGCGCAGGAGGGAATATTTATTCATTTTATGGAGCGGCAAAAACGCAAAACTGCGGCTAGCTGCAAAGTGGCAGGAATTGAATATTGTTGAATGTGTGGTTCAACAATTTGCAACAACATTAGAAATACACATTTAGACGCTAGTATGAAATGAACCTCTATTAAACGACTAATAATTGAGAAAATTAAACTTTCGTTTTTAGCTTTTATAACTTGCGCAGCATCTGCAATTTCCAAGGGATTTGATATATCTCTCAGCCTTCGTCTTTTTATTTTTTTATTTCTCCTGTGCAACAACTAGCACAGCACTCATTATAAGATCCGTTTATAATAAAATTATAATAAAAATAATCTTTTAAGCCACACGAACAACACAATTTTATTAACAAACAATTTTCCAAAATAAAAACACTTTTACGATGCCCCAAATGACAGATGTTAGCTGTTTGCAATTTCACGAAAAGTGATTTCGAAAAAATTTCGGAGTTACCGAATCGGTCGGAATGCAGAACACTGAAAACGAATTCACTCGATTTGCAATTTCGATTTCATTTCACTCGATTTCTGGAACCTAGCTGTTATAGTCTAAGAGTCAGTGACATTTTTTAGTGATGATTTAGGTAAGGTATATTTTTTGAGAGAATGTTGTGGGCGACTTGACTAAGTGTCATCCGTGAAGATGGACCCCGGTAGCAGTATGGGAGGGAGGCAGAACGCCCTTAAGTTGTAAAAAAAGTGCATAAAATTATTATTTAGTTAAGCCTGCAATTTTTTTAAGTATTCGTCTGGCAGTCAATAAATATCGCTATAATATTGGCAGATCGATTGGCCGGTATTAACAGGGTGGCAGATGACTCCAAACGCTAGTCGGGTGGACTAAAATCTATAACTTACCTGGCTTAAAACTTCATTTATAGGGTCCAAACAGTTCGTTGATGAATATCGTTTCAATCGGTCACACAGATGTACGCAGTCTCATGCCTCTATACTTCACGCAGTTTACCTTAGGGCAGGGGTTCCCAATCTTTTCTATAAGGCGATTCCCTGTGCATGTTATAATATTTTTGCGACTCCCCTCATTGTACGAGTAACATTGCGTTTCATTATTTGAGTTTAGTGAATTTGTTTTCACATTCCCTCCGTATTTACTTGTGTTTTAATCCGGGTTTACTCCGTAAATTTTTTACAGTGTAGGTACCTAAAGATACAAATTATTAATAACTCGACCACAGTGCCACCTATCGGGTCCAGATTTTGTGTTTTCCCATTTTTACACCAAACCAAGATATGTTGTAAATATGAATCATTTTGGTTCATAAATAAAAAAATGTTTAATTACTTGACTACAGCGCCACCTATCGGATTTTATAATATCTATAAACTATCAGCTTGACAAAAGAAGTCTATTGTGTGAATATAACCTCAATTTTTGAAAAAAATTTTCCTTTATTGACCACAAAATTTATAAATAAATTTTCAATAAAGGATTTTTTTTTTCAAAAAACATTTACAACAGACCACAAATTGGGTTCAGCCTTTTAAGTTCTAATTTAAAAGTATATTGAATAACCTCAATTGGTCAAGTCGTTTATGAGTTACACGATCGCTAAGAAACGTATACCAACGTTTGTATATATGAACATTTAAAATTGCTGCCAAATCTCACACATGCGCAATATGAAGTGTCCCAATATCTTAAATTCATTCTCATATAATGTGTCCACCATGGTAAAAATTTCATGCTTTTATCACAAAGTGCACAATTGTTATTCAATTTTATATTATGCCGCTCCACTAATATGAAGGTGCGCATAAGAGATGTTTGAAGCGTTCTGCCAGGGGGTTAATACCGCCATATTGTTCTGCCAATGAAAAAAAAAAAAAATAAGCTTAACTAAATGATAAAAATTTCGTTGCTCACACGTCACACGACGTGTTTGGATCTGCCAATATTATAGCGATATTTATTGACTGCCAGACGAATACTAAACAATTTCAGCCTTAACTAAATAATAATTGTATGCACTTTTTTTTTACAACTTAAGGGCCTGCCTCCTTCTCATGCCGCTACCGGGGTCCATCCTCACGGATGACACTTAGTCAAGTCGCCCACTACATTCTCTCAAAAAATAGACCTTACCTAAATCATCACTAAAAAATGTCACTGGCTCTCCTACTATTAAAGATGCGATAAATTTGGTTTTCGATTTGACCAAATTTCTTCCGGTGACTTCTCACCAATGCCTTTACATGGACTTCTATTTATTATGTAAGCTGCCGTCATCGCAGCTTCTGCCCGGAACGATTTTGAGAGACCAGAATCAATCAACATACAGCGCACTTTGTCCATTATCGTTCTATTCATGCGCTCCGATAACCCATTTTGTTGTGGACTGTAAACAGCTGATTTTTGATGTAAAATTCCATTTTTCAAAAAAAATTCCTCGAATTTCTTGTTGCAGTATTCACTGCCGTTATCGCTTCGAAAACATTTAATTTTGTGTCCAGTTTGTTTTCCAGCCATAGCTCTGAATTTAACAAAGCAATCGAAAACTTCACTTTTGTTTTTGATTACATAAATGAAGACTTTTCTTGAAAAATCATCAATAAATGACACAAAATTCTCAGAATAGAAATATTATACCTCTTTCTTAAGGAATCGCATGTACTCAAAACATGCCCAAACCGCCGATGCCACAAAGTCAAAAACACATTTTCTTTCGGTTTCGCCGTTATGGTTGGCTCTCCTTGCGTCTCAGCAGCAAAGGATTTTACGTTGTGGATGACATCTAGCTTAAACAAATTTAGTAAAACCCTAGAACTTCTTCTCCATCCACTGGTTGTATTACCACTGAACTGAAACTCTCCACATAAAACTTACCAACCAAACTTTATTCATATGTATATATCATTGTCCTTTTTCGTACTTCTCTTCTCACCAATTACATTTCATGTCACGGTACCAATATGTGTGTTGTTCTCTTCTGCAAATACCACTGGTGCCGTCTCTCATCTAGCGAGCTGGGTTGCCATGTCACTCTACCGCTACACAAATCATTAACTAAACTTGCTGTGGCTATTACATTTCAATTCGAGTCGAATATTTTACATCCCTCTTTCGTAAACAAAACTGCCTTGTTATGTTTAACCATTTGGCTCACTGATAAAAGATTAGCACAAATGTTGGGCACATAATGAACTTTGTTTATTAAAATCTCTGTTTGTTTACCGTCCTGTAGTACATACTGCTTCACACTGCCGACACAATCAATTGAAATTTTATCGTTGTTTGCTACAGCTACTTCTTTTTGAATGGGTTCATGCATATTTTCAATAATCGACTTTTGTTTTGTCATGTGTGCGGTGCAGCCAGAAGAAAAAACCCATGGGTGTTAGGTCAGGAGATCTGGGTGGCCAAGGGTTGGGCCCAAATCGAGCAGTCTATCGTTTGTTAAAAGTGTGGCTAAGGAATGGAGTTACTGTTAATTTATAAAAATTGTGGAATATGCTTGGTTGTATCTTCTTCAATAACAAAACAGGTCAGCTAAGTATGAATAATACATAGTAATGAAGTAAGTTTTATTAAAAACTAGAAAGACATGAAAAACTCTAGATTGCTTGAATACAAAATACTAATTTTCTAAGTGAATACTAGAACTCCAACACTGGAACATAAAGCACATCCTTAACGATAACAGTGCGATTTCTTTTGCCTATCGATAGCGTCATTGACAAATCACAAACTGCCTTGACTTCAAGACAAGTGCTGTCTTCAATCACAACTTGTTTTCTTGCTGGATCTCGTACATTTATTAAATCCTTTGAATTTGAGGTCATATGCGTTGAAGCAGCAGAATTTATGTACCAGTCATTATTATTGAAACCTGTAACCGCAAATGATGTATACAAAACAGCATTTGAATAGCCTTTATTTGTACTGGAAAAAATTTTGTTTTTGGGACAGTCCTTTGCGTAGTGACCAAACTTGTTGCACGAATAGCAACGAACAGTAGGCTTTTGATGTTTTTTTACCTTGTCATTTCTGTGGACATTAGTTCCATTCCAGAACTTACTTTCTAAGCCCATTATCGTTGGCGTGTATTTTTCCGGAAGACCAGCTAATAAAAGAGTTCCTACCCATTCTTCAGAAATGTCCATACCAATGCCTTGTAGTTTATGAGCTGTTGTGATTATCATTATCCATAAAAGCAGTTTTCAATGAATCGCAAACCTGCTTTGCCGTGGTCGCATACCAGATATGTAAATAATTTATTGGGTCAATAAGAAGAATAATTTTTGCCTTTGCCTTGGAGATTTTCTTTGCGCCCACGTCAGTTCCAAGAACGCAATTCCAGCGTTCTTCAAGCTCCAAATACGTTTGAACAGCAAAGCTCCAATTATCGGCCATTTTATAACCGAAGACAAAAAATCATCTAACGAAAATTCGGGGTAAGACAAAAAATGATTAAATTTCGCATATATAATTGAAATGCAACTAAACCATGTGCCCTGGGCCCATAACCTGCTAATTTATAAAGATTGTGGAAGACGCTTGGTTGTATCTTCTTCAATAACAAAACAGGTCAGCTACGTATGAATAATAGTAATAAAGTAAATTTTATTAAAAACTAGAAAGACATGAAAAACTCTAGATTGCTTGAATATTAAATATTCATTTTCAAAGTGAATACCAGAACTCCAACAGTTACCCCGCTGCTACTGTGACTAGGTGCTCCATCTTGTTGAAAGAACATCGCCCTTCTCTGAACAAGAGGAACATCTTCAAGGAGCTCCTGCGATCGTTCTCTAAAAAATTCCAAGTAGTAATGGGTATTAACTGTTTGCGGAAGAACGTACGCCTACTAAAGTATTTTACGCTAAACCTCCTTTGAAATAAGCACACATTCTGAAGAAATTCTTACCTTTGAAAGGATGTTGTGCTTATTAAATGGGGACTGGGGTCTGACCAATGGTGCAAACTGTGGAGGTTTGTAACCCCATATCTTGTGAATTGCGCTTCGTCAGACCACAGAATGTTCTTGAGAAAATGTCCGTCTTCTGCCTGTTTGCGCAGTATCCACGGGCAAAATTCCACTCTTCTTTGCGCATGTCGTGGTAGTAAATCCAGAATGGAAAAGGTGTAATCTGTTACTCTGTAGAGTTCTGGAAATCCTGGTTCTGAGAAGTTCCAACTGCAGAGCTAGTCTGAGGACCTGACTGAAAGTTGAACTACTAAATAAATAAATAAATAGGTGGCGCAGCAGGCGGTAGACACCCTAGGCCTAGCTTCTCGCAACCATTCGTTTGTGTGAGTTTCTATTTTTGGGACGAATGGAAGGGACCTACAATTTTATGCCGATTCCGAACGGCTCAATTGAGAAGCTTTTTCAGGACAGTTATACTCTCGGATGTTTGTCAGACGTTCGCGAGAGGTGGTGCAGTAGAAAAAAACACTAAGATGTAATTTGTGTTTTTCCGGGGATCGAACATGGGATCCCTCGCACAGCAGTCCAGCACACTAACCACTGCGCTACTGCGCCCACAAAGTTGAACTACTACAGCACGCAAAATCCCACCCTCAACTTCTGCCGAAGCTGCGTCTGAACGTCGCGTCGTTCACTTTTATTTAGAAGAACTGACCCGGCATCAACAAGGCGCAACACATCAGCGAATACCTGGCTACATGGTGTTCTACGATTTGGGTATCGGAGTTGGTACTCCTATCTTGCCAACGAAGCGTTGCCATTGCAGAATCCGTGTACAAACACTATTTCCGCGTATTCACGTTTTGAATACATTTTGTGGAGATCAACTTATCAATGTTAAACTTTTTTTCCTATTCGACAATCAACTGTTAACCATTTCTCACGTTAACGTTAGTTTATTATTCTCACTTAATTTTGTTTGACCACTTTTGTCCTACAAAAAATGATTTTTATGCCCAAAACACACGTGCAGAATTCACTGCGCTGCAGAATTAGAATACACATGTTCTTATGTGGTGAAACAAATGTAAATTCTGCAGCCACCGCAGCACTGCAACATGTCTCTATTTCTAAATCCACTGCATAGCAACGCAGTGAATTAAATTAAGTAGACTTGGCAGCATCGAATTTTTAAATTCAGCTACTGATGCATACGAGGAAAAGAGAGACGGGAATTATTTGTCGTCTTTGTCTCACTCACATATTTTTCCCCTCATTGACAGCAACCGCTGCAAATTGAATTCTGCACATGTGTTTCATCTGCAGTACTGCATGCAGTGAAGCATTCAGAATTTCTGCACATGTGTTTTGGGCATTACTACAACTTCTGTTGATTGTACGCAAAAAAGTTACTTAACATAATTTTTTGGAAATTTTTCAAGGATATCAATTTCATAAAAAAAAATTAAATTTTATAAAGTAAAAATTTTGAGAAAAAAACATTTTAAGTAAAAAAATTTAACAACAAATTTTCAAAATTTTGAGTGTAAGGAGTCATAACTTTTTTAAAGCTGCTCAGATGTACCCAAAGCGCTTAAAACTTGTAACTCTTTTCAAAATGTACAAGACCTGCCATACAAATTTTTGTTCGGAACTTCAGGAATTTTCCCTGAAAGGATTATATTGAATTTTTGAATTTTTGAATTTATTGGATAAAGTATAATTTCACATTAAGAATAATCTTATTTGCTGTGAGTGGCTTAATTAAAACAGTTTAAGTACAAGAGTAAGTAGTCATACAAAATGAGTCTCTAAATCAAGTTTACAAATTTAATGGAATGACAAGTTTAGTTTAAATAGAGGTATACGTTATATAAAAATTAAATAATATAAGTTTTCAATATTAAATGTTCTAAAATTGAATAAGTTTATGCATAATATATTTTATGTATTTCTACTGAAGTATTTAAAAAGATCAGTTTTAAATGTGTTTGCGTTTGTGATTCTCCTGAGGTGTATGGGTAATGAGTTCCACTGGCGGGTGACATGGACAAAAAAGGTCCGCTCGGACTGTATACAGTTAAATCTCGGTTGTATTAAAATAGTTGTTCTTTGAGAATTGGGAAAATTAAGCCTGTTGAACAAGTAGTCTGGTTGATGTGATTGCATGATTCCAAAAAGTAGTATGAGTGATCTGAATGTAATTAAATCATCAAATCTCAACCCTGTTATTTGCCTGGAATAAGCAGATATATGGTCGAAATATCTTTTGTTGAAGACATGTCGAGCCAAATTATTATATATTAAGTTTAATTTCCGTTTAGCGTTGTAATCAACACTACAAAACACTTCACAGCAGTACGTGAGGATAGGCAAAAGTAAGGATTTTACCAGCAACATTTTGGTAGTAGTTGGAATATATCTTTGAGTTCGCCAAAGTAATCGTAGACCATAATAGACTTTCCCAACAGCTGTTGCTATATGATCAGTCCAGGTAAGTTTCTCATTGAAAACGAGACCCAAATTTTTTGCAGTATGGACGTATTCAATTGATGATGTTCCCAGTTTTATTGGAGGAAAGCTGGAGGTGTCTAAGCGCTGCTTATATATACATAATGTTTTTGACTTCCCCGGATTTAATGACAGGGTGTGCTTAAGAGCCCACTGCTGAATAATTTGTTTCCACTGTTGTTCTTGAAATGTTTGTTAACGAACAATTACGGTATAACTGGACATCATCGGCGAACATGTGAACTGAGCAGTGTCTGACTAGTCCAGGAAGTTCATTCACATATAAGGAGAACAGCAGTGGACCAAGGACCGAACCCTGTGGTACACCTGCAGTTCTCCTAAGGAATGAAGACAATCTGTTGCCCACTGCCACACATTGCTGACGGCCAGTCAAGTAGGAGTATAACAGTTTTACTGCAAGTGGAGACAGTCCAAAATTATATAACAACTTTTTGCAGAGTTCTATGTGGTTTACAGTGTCATACCGCTTAACTGGGTCACCCTGTAAACTCAACTGTTTTTTGTAAAAATATTTCAAAAGCAATTGACGGACAGCTACAATTTAAAACTGAGGTCCAGGTTTCTTGTCGCAATAAATCAAATAGTTTATTAAAATCTATCTGTCTAGTTCGCTCACAAGCAGAAGCTTTTTTAGTCTTATTATAGTGGATCTCATTAAATACATCTTTTAGATAAAATCCAGTCATGAAATGATCAGTTAAGTCAAATTCTAAGAGAAATGGGTAAATTATATTATTAAGTAATCTAGTTATAATGAAAACGTGGTCAATGCATGCCTTGGATTCTTCTGTTACTCAGGCACTGTTACTGTAGGCACATTTATTAGAGATTGATAGAAGTAAAACATAATCATCACTTGTTCTGGGAA
Organism: Cheilosia scutellata; assembly: GCA_955612985.1. Classification (NCBI taxonomy): domain Eukaryota; kingdom Metazoa; phylum Arthropoda; class Insecta; order Diptera; family Syrphidae; genus Cheilosia; species Cheilosia scutellata. Next base: position 57,346,191 of record OY015311.1, read on the forward strand.
AGTTTAAGAGATCTATATTTAAATCCCCAATAACACATAAATTCTCTTCTTTTAAAGAGCGGAGTAGATATTCAAACTCTTTTAGAAAAATATTAATTGAGAAAAACTGCAGTCGAAATAGGAACCTGCACCACAACGACAGACTTAGGATATAGCAAATAACCCGATAAAAAAATCTATCAATTTCACGATTAAATACCAATATTTCAGTAAGAATTATTATTTGAGGTGTCACTGTGAAACAACTGTGTAAATAAAAAAAAATAAAAATAGGTGGCATGGGATCCCTCGCACAGTAGTCCAGCACACTAACCACTGCGCTACTGCGCCCACATTCCCACGTTCCATCTTTATTCCGTTTTAAGCTAAAGACCCACTTGCTGCCGATAGCTTTCTTCCCAGGTGGCAGATCAACTAATGATCCGGTGTTGTTTGCAGTGAGCGCTTCATATTCCTTTTGCATGGCCTCTATCCAGTCCTGGGCGTTCTCGGTTGCCATCGCCTCTTCTACAGTTTGCGGGATATCGATGTCTGAGTAGATGTTCATCAGGTTCAGACCGTTGTACTGCTTTCGTGGACGCCCCGGCGCTGCCGTACGAATAATCCTTGGTCTGCATGGCTTTGCTCTAGTATTGTTATCCGTACAACAAGGTTTCTCCTTTTCAGTTTTGATGCTCGTATTTCTATTGGCGTCTTCGTGGTTTTCTTTCTCATTGACGGTGCTCTTTGTGTCTTCGTAGTTTTTCTTTTCAGTGATGATGCTCTGGGTAGTCGCGGTAGTTGTGTTGGCTGTCTCTTCTCCTTCTTTAACGGAATTGTTCTCGATGTTTTCGCTTGAAGATTCTGCGTTATCTAAAGAAAGAAGCTCAAATGAATTTCCATTGCTTAAATTGGAAATAATATTTTCATCAAATAAAACGTCTCTTCTCTCGATTACTTATCGAGTTAAGGGATCAAATAAGCGATATGCTTTAGACGTAAGAGAATAACCAACCATAATGTATTCATTACCTTTTGGATGAAATTTACTTGTAATTTTCTTATCAAAGCTATAGCTGTTGCGCCGAAAACCTTGAAATGTTGTACTGTTGGCTTAGTCCCGGTCCATATTTCATGTGGGGTTTTATCAACCAATGCTTTCGTCGGAGACCTGGGGTGGGATTCTTTTTTTTTATTTAGTTTTCTTCAACGTTTTCGGTTGAATAAAAGCGCTTATAGGTATGTGCTGGACAACATTTGTCTTCCTACAGGAACGCGAAACACATAAGTCCCTCCTATTTTAAGGCTATGTTCCACGCTTGAGGTACTGGCTGGAGGTGGTTACCAGTGGATGATTGGTAACGATTTTGCTTCTTCTCTCGCACGGAGTACATTGTCGAAAATACTACACGAAGCTGTTAATCGAATGGAAAATTTGGGATTTGTCTGTCGAATTTTTGGCCATGAAGGGTACTTCTCCATGAATTCAATCAACAGTTTCTGTTATTGTTGCCGTCTTATTTTTACATACATATCTATGCGTATGCACCTACATTGATGAATAAAAGAAACCCACATTGAAAAATAATTAATTGAAATCTAACAGCTTACAAATTGTTATTTATTTATTTAACTTACATTTTTATCCCAAACGTCCGCCTTCGTGCACAATCAAATTCAACAAACAAAATATTTTTAATTGTCAGCTGTTAATTTTCAAAATAACTTCGCGAAAATTAACGAAAACGACATACTGAGACTGCCAAACTGTAATTTTGTTGTCACACAGTTTCTTAAACCTAAACGAATGTGAAAAAGAAAACGTTAGGAGTTACATGAAGTAAATGTTCGCTTTCGCGTAATTTCTTTCGTTGGTTAATATGCGAAAGTGTGTTTCCTTTCACCCACCCCTGTTTCGTATGTAGACAGCGGTTGCGATTGCTTCTGCCCATAGAGATTCGTCCATTCCAGCATGCAGTAACATGCTCCTTGCCATTTCCGTTAGTGTCCGATTGGCGCGTTCAGCTACGCCGTTTTTTGTGGTGTATACGGCACTGTGAGTTGACGTTTGATACCCTGTTCATTTAAAAATACATTAAAATCATTACATACATATTCGGTACCATTATCACTGCGTAAAACTTTTATTTTTCTACCAGTTTGGCATTCTACCATTGCTATAAACAATTTAACTTTTTCAAAAACTTCGCTCTTTGTTTTTAAAAAATAGACAAAAATGTGCCGCGACATATCGTCAATAAACGTGACGAAATATTTTGATCCTCCATTAGATGATTTACTAATTGGACCACACACAACCGTATGAACTATGTCTAACAAATTTGTTGATCGATTTTCCGTTGAAATGATTTCACACAAATTTTACATTTAATGCATGTTTTACATGCTATTTCACACAATATATTCAAAGGCTTAATTCCATGCACTAGCTTGTTTTTTGCTAAATCATGCAAACTTGTAAAATTTAGGTGTCCGAATCTGTCGTGCCACCTTAATGTATAATCAACAGATGAATAAAAGCATGCATTATCTGAATTTTGAAATACGAATAAATTATTTTTTTCTATGAGCTCTTACCACGACACCACCAGTTTTATCTTTTATTTCAGCAACGCTTTTATTGAATGACACAAAGAACCCGTTTTCCACTGCTCTGTTCACCGACATGAAATTGGCTTACAATCCAGGAACAAATAACACGTCTCTCAAAGTTATGACACACATAGCTGTTTTGACGATGACGTTACCTTTCCCAATTGCCTCTATACAATTATTTCCCGCAAGAATAATTTTCTCCTTTGTCTCTTCAAACGTATTAAACATACTGCGCTCGTTGCACATATGTGTCGTCGCTCCACTGTCGATACACCAACTTGATGAATTTAACCCTATAAGATCCGCAGCTGCTAGAATGGAATAGGAATATTCCGGATTTTGTTGTTGTCGTTTCGGTGCTTTACATTTTGCAGCGAAATGACCCTTTTGTTATAACACTTTCCGTTGACTTTAACAAACTGCTTTTTATACCCTCCACAGGAAGGTATATTCACTTTGTCATTAGTCATTACATTTGTAACGCCAAGAAGGATTCACCGGAGACCCTATAAAGTATATACATTCTGAATCAGGATCACATTCTGAATCGATTTAGCCATGTCCGTCTGTCTGTCTGTTGAAAACACGATAGCGTCCAAACGAATCAATCTAGGTGAATGAAATTTTGTGAGAGGACTTCTTTTTACCGTCGTCAGGTTGGTATTGAAAATGGGCTATGTCGGTCATGTAGTTCTCTCCCATACAATACCACTATTAGACCCATGTGTCTCTCTGTCTGTTAAAATCACGAGAGTGTCCAAACAAATCGACTTAGGCGACAGAAATTTTGTGACAGGTCTTATTTTTACGGTCTTCAGGTTGGTATTAAAAATGATCCATGTCGGTCAAGTAGTTCTGGTACCTCCTATATACCAAACCAATATGGCATGGCAAACATTTTGTATGACTTTTATGCAGTGGAGGGTATTAAAGCATCGGCCAGGCCGATGATAACACTTTTACTTGTTTTATAAAAGTTCGTATAACCTCATTTAAGTACCTTTATACTTTTTATATATAATTTTTATTTTCATTACAGCTTTCTGATTTTGGACTTTGTACTGGCTTAAAAAAATCACATCGCACTGATTTCTATAGGGATTTATCTCAAGCAAAGCCGTCTGATTTTATAGGAACATGTGCAAGGTAACATTTTATTGAAAAACAACATAATAATACATTTAAAATGCCGTATATTTCAGCCCAATGGATTCAAAACGACGTGCAGAATCTTGGAAGCGAAATAGGCGAGCTCTTGCCTATAGTACTGTTGGGACTCCGGATTATATAGCTCCCGAAGTGTTTTTGCAGACTGGATATGGGCCAGCATGTGATTGGTGGAGCTTGGGAGTTATTATGTATGAGATGCTTATGGGATATCCTCCATTTTGCTCAGATAATCCTCAGGACACATATAGAAAAGTTATGAATTGGAGAGAAACCCTCATATTTCCACCTGAAATCCCCATTTCGGAAGAAGCAAAAGAAACTGTAATCAAATTTTGCTGTGAATCTGATCGCAGACTTGGATCTCAAAGGGGTATTGACGATTTGAAATCAGTTCCATTCTTTAGAGGAGTCGATTGGGAACATATAAGAGAACGGCCCGCAGCTATTCCGGTGGAGGTTCGTTCTATTGACGACACTTCCAACTTTGATGATTTTCCGGACGTTTCTTTAGAAATTCGTAAGTAACTTATAATAAAATCTGTTTTTTTCAATCTCAAATGATTGCAATTTGGAAGGTGAGGTACTGCATAGTAATTTTTTCCTATCAGTGTACTTCGACCAAACAGTGTGCCAGTGTGAATATTAACGTATTAGTGTTATTTATCATTATATCGCCGCCCAGATTCAATTGATATAGAGATAGATGGGTCCAAATCTACGACCAAAAGTTATGATCCAACTTCATGAGATAAAGAATTCCGGAGGTAGCCTAGCCCCATTCGGTTTTCCGGGGTTTGAAACATGCCAGAACAAATGACGAATAGGAGGAATATTCAGGTCACAGAATACAAAGGATTGGTAGGATGTTTACCAGGTGAACGCTAAATTTGTCTTAAAATATATTTCTGCAAGATCAGCAACGGACGTGTATTTAGTGTGGTACACTCCTCCCCAACAAGCAATTTCATATTGTTGTAGCTTAGAATTGAAAATTCCATAATATATTGATTGCCTTTAGAAACTTAGTTAAGCATATAGTAAAAATGTCCAATGGCCGATTTCTTCACAGAATACTAGCATATTTAGCGTATTCTATGATAATCTTTTATCAGTCTTACTTACTTACTTAAGGTGGCGCTACAGTCCGGGGTGGACCTGGGCCTCAACCAACAAGCGTCTCCAGCCAGCACGATCTTTGGCCAGCTGCCTAAAGTTTCGCACGCTAAGTTGGTTATGGTCCCCTTCCATTTGCGTGCGCCACCTGAGTCGCGGTCTTCCTCTACTGCGCCGGCCCTCGGGTGTGGATTCGAAGATCTTCCGGGCCGGATCATTCACGTCCATTCGCTCTACATGACCCAGCCGTTGGACCTTCACTCTTCTGGCTAGGTCGATGTCGCTGTACAGCCCGTACAGTTCGTCGTTGTATCTCCTCCTCCATTCACCGTCTATGCAGACGAAGAATTTTCCTCTCGAAGCAGCCAAGAGTAGCCTCATCCACTTTTGATAGAGTCCATGCCTCTGCACAATAAAGTAGGACTGGGATGATTAGGGTCTTATAAAGGGTCACTTTAGTTGTTCGAGAGAGGGCTTTGCTACTCAATTGCTTTCTTAGCCCAAAAAAACAGCGATTGGCAAGAGTTACTCTTCGTTTAATCTCAGCGCTGGTGTCATTGTCTGAGTTCGGTGTCGTGACACTTTGATAAAGCGTCATAAGGCCAATTTTGCTTTATGACACTTTCGAGTGCATATTAGATTTTGCTTAGATAAGTACCTAATACGTATATACGATTCAGTAGCCATTCTGAGAGTTTAAAATTATTAAAAAGTCTTGACAAAATTGAATTTAGTATGTTTCATTTTTATGTATTTATAAAAAAAAAAATTGTGTTGTTCATTTCATATGCTTGTATAATGTATATCGTTAGTATCTTTAACAAAATATTCTTTTGCTGTTTTCAACAATTTATCTGCAAATTTACTATATTATTATGAATATTATGTGAACATAGTTGTGTAACTCTTCTTTGACTTCTTATCCAAGAGGACAAACAAGAATGGAAAAAATTAACTGTTTTATCGGCGCGGCGCGGACGGGACGCGACGGCGCGTTCGTCGCGGGCGAGAGATATCGCGGTGAACGGCCGCCCGCACCGCCCGGCCCCCGCGACGAACGCGCCACCGCGTCCCGCCCGCCCCCCTTCCTCCCGCGCCGATAAAACAGTTAATTTTTTCCATTCTTGTTTGTCCTCTTGGATAAGAAGTCAAAGAAGAGTTACACAACTATGCAGTTTGAAAAACAGTATTTTAATTTTAAATACAAAATAACTTAAGAAATGTAGTTTTAAGAAAAATTAAATAACTTCAAATAACATTGAGTGAAATAACTCTCAATTAGGATTTTTTTTCATTCATATGAATTTACGATTTATTTCATGATGAAAAAATTCCTAACACTAACATGCAATACGTGAAAATTTGACTTTATGTCACTTTCCCGATTTGGCCTTATGACGCTTTATCAAAGTGTCATATTGCCAAATGCTAGAATTTGGACTTATGTCACTATCAAAAAGCGACATAAAGCCAAATTTCGAGATCTCACGGCACCCTGAGTTCATAGCGGAACCTAGGTAGACAAAGTCCTTTACCACCTCAAAGTTATATCTGTCCTTTCTTGATGACAGCATATACTTTGTCGTGCCCTCATTGTGTAACAATTATATGTGAAACTAATTGTTATTAAATAAAAAGGAACAATGGAACTTTAAACAACGTTACAAATTATCTTTTATTTTATTCTTCTGTTCAGTACAATGGTTGAAGTTCAACTGCCTAACAAATATTTGTTGATAAGCTGTCTGACTTGATGGGTGCGTTAACAAAGTTAATACCTCACATCATTACATGCTTTCTTTTTTTTTTTATATTATTATTTTTTTTTTTTATTTTTTTTATTTTTTTTTTATTTTTATAACAAAAACTTAAACAAATTAAATTATAGAGTAATCCATTAGGCAACTAAAATTAATGATAAGTTTGGTTTCAATCCCAGCCATATCTATGTGGTGGTCGTACAGTTCTACCACTACTAGTTCTGTACTGCTCACAACTTATAACCGGGTCATTATTAACAACAATTATAGGTGTTTCAAGATCCACCTCTTTGTCTGCTTCCGATTCATAACTACCAGTTGTCTCATGATCATTAGATGATGATGATGCATTGTTATCCAACACTGGCAAATCAGAATCGTCCACATTACAACCAGATTGTTCCATTCTAATCCTACCATCGATTTGTGAATTATTGCGATTATTATGCATTAGCGGTGGTACAATTTTTACGTCTGTAAAGCTACCTGGATCAGATAAATTAAGTTTAATATTTTCTTCAAAGAGCATATCACTTGCGTTAAAATCATTATTTTTTGTTTTAGCAATGAACCGCCTATTACGCCTAAAGAAATTATCAAAGCTATCCCTAATAATATATGAACGATTATTTACATGACCAACTATTGTTCCATAACTCCATTCTTTAACATTTTTTTTAAAGATCACACGATCACCCAACTCGAGCACCGGTAACGATTTGGCATTCCTGTCATAATAGTATTTTTGCTTTTCCCTTTTTTCTTTAAATTTGTTCCGAACAGTCTCCTCATCTATGCCAACGTTCCTTTCCAATAGAGAATTAGAAATTGGCATTCGTGTTTTCACCATTCTACCGAAAAATAACTGAGCGGGTGCGAGTCCCATGCTTGCCACAGGGGTAGTATTATATTCAAGTATTCTGTACTGATAGTGGTTTGTTTCTTGAGCTTCATAGCACCGTTTGAGAATGTTTTTTGCTATTGCTACACCCTTTTCAGCCAACCCATTACTTTGGGCATATCGTGGGCTTGAAAATCGCAAGACTATATTATGATTATCTGCAAATTTTTCAAATTCACCAGAAGCAAAGGGACTATTATCACACCGAATTATAGTTGGGTATCCGATTTTGTTGAAATTGTTCTTGAGTTTCCCAATTATGTGACTAGAGGTTTTGCTATTAAGGTGTTCCACGATTAAAAACCCTGAGTATGCGTCAATGATCGACAGAAAATCTAAATCCATTCCAACAACATGAAGTGGATATTCAGGTAATTCACCCTGTATCAATTTTTCTTTTTGGTTATTTCTAGTGAATTTTTCACAAATTTCACACGATGCTACAATTTGCTTGATGTGGCTATTCATTTTTGGCCAAAAATAGTGTGCTCTTGCTCGAGCAAGTGTTTTTTCTATTCCTAAATGTGGAGCATGGAGCCATTTAGCAATTTTTTCCTGTAATTGCGATGGAATCACCAACCGATGATTACGAAACAGCAATCCATTTTCAAAATGTAATTCAGTCTTATATTTATAAAATTCTTGACTCAAGTTATCAAGAAGATGGTAATGCGGCCAACCGTTCTGAATAAATTGTACAATTTTCGAGTATTTCTCATCCCGTTTCAATATCGAACAGTATAATTCGTGATTTTCCTTCGATAGACATGCGGACTTGGTTACTGTGTGAATAACTCCCATTAAATCTTCCATTTCCAAGCAATCACTCAATTGCGCACGCGATAAACAGTCAGCTACAAGCATTTCCTTTCCGGGCTTGTATACGACTGCCATTTTTGGGTATTTCAAAAGTGCCATGAACATACGTTGCAATCGTGGGGAAACATCGTCAATGTCACGTTTAACCAGCGTTTCTAATGGTTTATGATCACTTTGAACATTAAATTCGCGTCCGTAAACAAGAAAATGGAATTTTTTGCAAGCAAAAAGTATAGCTAACAACTCCTTTTCAAATTGTGACCATTTTTGCTCACTGTCACTTAATGTACGGGATGCAAATGCTACAGGATGGTCTTCTTGCATCAATACACATCCCAACCCGTCCTTGGATGCATCAGTTTGTATCACTACAGACTTTTTTGGATCATAAACAGCCAGGACAGGATCGGAAGTTATGATTCCCAATAGCTTGTTTAGTTCCTGTTCATGTTCGGCCGTTAGATTAAATTGAACCTTGTCATGAGTGAGCTCTCGCAATTTGGCAGTAATCTTTGACAGATTGGGAATAAACTTGGCTAAATATTTGAAGAGACCCAACAATCTCATAACATCTTGCTTATTTTTAGGTCTTTCCATATTCAAGATTGCATCCAGGTGCTTGTTTTCCGGTTTGATTTGCCCATGTGAGAGAATGTGACCCATGAATTTAATTTGGCCTGTCCTATATTGAGTTTTTTCTGGATTGAATTTGATACCATTTGCCCTTGCGCGTTCTAGTACTAGACCCATTATTTTGTCATGCTCACTTTCACATTCAGCGGCTATACCTACATCATCAAAGTAAATCATAACACCCGGTATATCTCCAAATATTTGCACCATTTTACATTGGAACATTTCAGGCACACTGCTAATTCCAAATGGTGCACGATTAAATTTATATCTCCCGAATGGGGTCATAAATGTGGTTAGGTCAGCACTAGTCTTGTCCAATTCCATGTGCCAAAAACCGCTGGAAAGATCTAATACCGAGAACACACGCTTCCCTGAAAGTCTAGACGTGAAGTCATCGATTGTTGGTATTAAAAAATGTTCTCTTTGAATACATTGGTTGAGCGGTTTTGGATCAAGACATAGACGAAGTTTTCCGTTTGGCTTCTCTACTATTTGTAGATTGTTAACCCAGTCGGTTGGATAGTCAACCGGTGAAATGATCCCCTCCCGCACCATGTTGTCAATTTCCACTTTAAGTTTATCTACTAGGCTTAATGGTATTCGTTTTTTTGTAATGCAATGATGGCTTGGCATTGTTTTTTAATTTGATCGAAAAGGTACCAGGAAATTTGCCAACACTACCAAAAACATTACTATTGTTTTCCAAGAATTCTTTTCGTGACAGTGCCATGCACGTGATATCATTCACATCTAATCGTTTAATTAACCCAAATTCCCTACATGATTCCAATCCAAGCAACGGCTCATGATTATCATCAACAACATAAAAGTAAGAAGAGTGTTCAGAGTTTCGTTCTAAATCATAACATAGGAGCTTTACAATGCCAAATATTTTAATTTTATTTCTATTATAATCAAAAATGGGAAAGCTGTCAAATTCTTTTTGTTCATTTAAATTAATTTTGAGTTTTTTAATCAAATAAACAGGAATGCAATTCACGTCTGATCCGGTGTCGAGTTTGAAAACAATTGTTTGACTGCCTATTTGATACTTTTTTGTCCATCGCTCTTTGTTGTGGCCACACTTGTTTGAATTTATTCTATAAATACCATAATTACTACGAGACTTATACGCATTCCCATCAATACTATTAATAATTTTACCTGATGATGATGAATCACCCCAGTAGTTCAGAGAATGAACTGTTGATGCTTTTCCCTTGTTATTGTTGTTGTCCGATTTCCTGATGTCCACTTTTAGGTTTCCATTTTTGTTGGTTTTGTTGTTATCCATTTGTTTTCCCTTGGATTTGCAGTAATTCTGGAAATGACCTTGCTTTCCGCATGCCCGTCAAGTTGCACCATTTGCTCTGCATATACGCAAATGCGATGGAGAAAATTCATCACCACAGTTGTAACAGCGACGAGTTACAGCTTTCACGTTCAATGTGTTGGACGGTTGTTCTTGTACTATATTGTGTACTAGCGTTTGGCCACTGCTTTTATCGAGTAAAACTTTGTTTGCATTAGCTGCTTCAAATGCTTTGCAAATTGCAATAACATTTTGTAATGATTCATCCTTGCCATCCAGTAGCCTTAACTGCAATTTCTTGTTATGAAGTCCAATTATAATTCGATCTTTCAGCATTCTTTCCTCGTAAGATACACCACAAACACAGCTGAATTCACAGAACTGAATTTGTTTTCGTAGTTCAGTTTCAAAATCCGTGAACGTCTGCTTTTCTTTTTGTACCATAGTGTTGAATTTAAACGATTCCATTGTTGCGTTTTTTCGTGGAATGCAGTAGCGATCGAATGCCGACAGGATTTGGTCAAGTGTGCGTGGATTTCCAGCTGCAGGCGCTGATGAGGGCAATGCATTTTCGTTTTCCTGTTGTTCATTTTGGTTTTCCGGTAACAATTCATCTTCGCGTCTTGCCACTGCGGCAGTTGCTCCAGAAATTTGATTTCCGAGTATTCCGTCTGTTGTACCATCGTTCGGAAACAACGTGTTGTAGATTTCCATTGCACATGAACCAATCAACCACAGAAATGTTGCAATCTTTTTTTGTTCGTTTTCTTCGTTCTTTCCTGTAGCCATCATGTACATAAGGAATGTACGCTTCCAGCCTGGCCATTGCCTTGCCAAATTTGAGCAATCCAACTCGGCTGGCACACGGTCGTTTGAGGTCATTTTGACAAATAAAAATATTAAATATATATGATATCCGGATTTCCAATGTTCACTTGTGTAAAACTTTTAGTTTTTTTTTTTTTTTTCTTGCTCTATGAAGATAGATTCCTTTGATTTTGGTGGATGATTTCCACTTATTTGGTTATGATGAATAAAGTTCTCGTGGATGATTTACAATTTTTAGGTTATGTATGCTAGGTTATGTCTTTCGCGATACACACCGTGGATTCTACGATGCTTCTGACACCATGTAACAATTATATGTGAAACTAATTGTTATTAAATAAAAAGGAACAATGGAACTTTAAACAACGTTACAAATTATCTTTTATTTTATTCTTCTGTTCAGTACAATGGTTGAAGTTCAACTGCCTAACAAATATTTGTTGATAAGCTGTCTGACTTGATGGGTGCGTTAACAAAGTTAATACCTCACATCATTACCGCCAAACCCATCTTCGCCGCTTCCGTCTCAATGCCCACGAACGCGCCAGTGACATCACGCTGCGTTCTGCCGATTATGTCGATGTCGTCGGCGTAGGCGAGTGGGTCGACGGACTTTTGAAAGATAGTGCCTCTGGTGTTAGCGTTTGAGTTTTGCACTATTCTTTCAAGAACGATGTTGAAGAAGTCACATGACAGCGCATCGCCTTGTCTAAATCCTTTTTTGGCATCGAAGGTCTCGGTGAGTTCTTTACCGACCTTGATGGAGCAGCGTGCGGTCTCCATTGTCATCCTGCACAAACGGACGAGTTTGGCAGGGATGCCAAAACTAGACATTGCTCTGTATAGCTCGTCTCTACAAATGCTGTCATAGGCGGCTTTAAAATCGATGAAAAGATGGTGGGTATCGATTTGGACTTCCTGGGTTTTTTCCAAGATTTGTCGCAGTGTGAATATTTGGTCGATGGTAGACTTTCCTGGCCTGAAGCCACACTGATAGGGACCAATCACGTTGTTGACGAAAGGCTTCAGGCGTTCACACAACACGGCAGATAGGATCTTGTAGGCGATGTTAAGAAGACTAATCCCTCTGTAGTTGGCGCAGTTCAGAGGGTATCCTTTCTTGAGGATCGGGCAAACAATGCTGAGGTTCCATTCATCGGGCATACTTTCCTCCAACCATATTTTACAGATGAGTTGGTGCATGCTCCTAACCAAGTCATCGCCTGCCGCTTTGAATAGCTCGGCGGTTAGACCATCTGCTCCAGCGGCTTTGTTGGACTTAAGCTTAGATATGGCTATCTTCACTTCGTCCAGGTCGGGTGGACGGAATTGTTGGTCTTCATCGTCCAGGTTGAATGGTTCATTCTGCCTGACAGCGGTATTTAGTTCGTCATCGCCGTTAAACAGTCTGCAGAAGTAGTTTTTCCATATCCTCAGCATCGACTGCGATTCTACTATAATGTTCCCTTGATCGTCCTTGCAGGCTTCGGTTCGGGCTCTGTAGCCTTGGCAGGTTCTTTTTACCCTTTGGTAAAACTTCCGAACCTCATTCCTGCTGTAACATCTCTCTATTTCCTCGATCGCGCGCTTCTCGTGCTCTTTCTTTTTCCTCCTGAGAAGCCGGTGTTCGTCTCTTCTTTTCTGCGCGTAGAGCTCACGGGCAGCTCGGGTCCTTATTTGCACCGCCGCCTTGTATGCCTCTTGTTTCGCTGCATGTGCTTGCCGGCACTCGTCGTCGAACCAGGGGTTTCGTTGTGGTGGTCGTGTGAAACCAAGCACATCATAGGCGGCGTCTCAGATGACTTTTTGGCAATGTTGTCACTGGTCTTTAATACTTAATGCTGGCTGCATGGAACCTCTTGAGAGATTGAGAGAGACTCGATCGGAGAAGGATCTGGTGATCTCTTGCGATTTTAGCCGTCCGACGTCAAACTTCCTCACAGTATTTACTTGTCTTGGCGGTGTTCGGGATATCCGAAGGCGTACCTTGGCTACAACAAGGTGGTGGTCCGAGTCAATGTTGGGCCCTCGGAACGTTCGGACATCCATAATACTGGAGGAGTGCGTTGCGTCGATCGCAATGTGGTCAATCTGGTTGACGGTTGATTGATCGGGAGATCTCCATGTGCCTTTGTGAATATCGAGATGCGGGAACCGCGTACTTGCTATGACACCATTTCGCCCCGCCGCGAAGTCGATCAGCCTAAATCCGTTATCGGAGGTGGTGTCGTGTAGGCTGTACCTTCCGACAGTACTACCAAAGATGCCCTCTCTTCCTATCACTCCTAACACTCGCGCTTATAAGTTTAGCAAGCCAAGCCCGGATGGGCGAGGCCAGTACCCGGTGGTTACCACGCGGAGGTAAAATAAGCACAATTGATGTGTATGAAAAAGTTACAACAGTCGTAATAATAAAAAAATGGGTCTTTAACATGTTTTAGCAGACGGATAGTGAACTTGTTCGTTCGATAACATTATTATTAATAAACAAATGTATTTTATCTCCATGTTAACGCACAACAGCATCGAGAAAGGACTCTCAACATCGGCGAGTCGGGCAAAACGTCACAGTGGACTGATATAACTTCGAAGTAGTTAAAGACTGTCTACCTAGTCTCTACAATTACCTCACAAAACGACATCGGCGTAGAAATCAAACGAAGAATCACTCTTCCCAATCGCTGTTGCTTTGGGCTAAATAGGCATCTAAGAAGTAAGCCCTCTCTCGCAGAACCAAGGAGGTATTGTACAAGACCTTAATCATCCCGGTCCTGTTGTATGGTGCTGAAGCATGGACCTTATCGAAAGCTGATGAAAACCTCTTGGCACGCTTTGAGAGAAAGATTCTTCGAGTTATTTTCGGTCCAGTTTGTATCGACAGAGTGTAGAGAAGAAGATTCAACGACGAACTTTACGGGCTATATAGCAACGTTGAATTAGTCAAAAAGCTCAAAATACAGCGACTCGTGGAGCGTATGGACAACAACGCACCAGCCCGACGAATCTTTGAGTCCACCCCTGAGGGACAACGAAGCAGAGGAAGACCCCACCTCAGGTGGCGCGCACAATTGGAGAGTGACCTCAACTAACTTGGTGTGCGTAACTGGAGGCAGCTAGCTAGGGACCGAGTTGGCTGGAGGGGGTTGTTGGTTGAGGCCTTGGTCCACCCCGGATTGTGAGCGCCATCCAAAGTAAAGTAAGTAAGCAACACTTATTGTGGCACCTTCCAATTAAAATGTTTGTCAACCACAATGAATGCATTGTCTTACAATGGTGTATTAAAAGAGGCCTTTCCATACTTTCATAACCTTTTCGGACCTCTGCCGTGGATCTAACAACATGATAACGCGTATAAAACGTATTTATAGAGCCAAACTGTGAGCTATTAAGCTGAACGGTCTACTCACCGAATTTGAATACCATCGAAAATGTTTGGCAATGGTTAACACGTCAAGTTTAAGGATCGGGTCATCGAATTAGCTTGGAGATCGATTTCGCTAAATTATTTGACCAATTGGTATATGCCTCCCTTCCAAACCGGACGTGTGAATTTTGGAGCAGAAAGGTGGCTCAAAACACCATTAAACATTTTTTTTTAAATCTAAAATACTCCAGTTACCTTAATTTAAAAAGAAGCAGAATTCTCTAAAATGTTTTTTTCGTTTAAGTGTTCTATTCAAGTGGCGCAAAATTAGGGGTATTTTGCCGTTTTTGTTTAATAATTTTTTTGTAAATACTTAAAGCTTTAATTTTAGATCTTAAGCCGGAATCACACTTGTGTGTCGTGTCGTGGTGTGTCATGTCGCTATCGTTGCTATGTATTTATACGACACACTGCGACACAACACACGAGAAAAGTATGTTTCTACACATATAAAATACATAGCAATGATAGCGACACGACACACCACGACACGACACACAAGTGTGATTCCGGCTTTACTTCTGGTCAAATCATAACAATTAAATGAACTTTAATTAAAAAAAAATGTTTGATTTGGGACCAGTGGGCGATAGAAAACCGACCTTAGGGGGTGTGCTATTCAAGTGGCGCGCAGACGTATATAGGTACGACATGCTGAAGTTTGTGTATAGCCCGTCCCAAAGCAAAAGAAAGATCCCAACATGCGCAGTAGCACTTTATTTAAGGTAAATTTTTTTCTCTTAAGGATTTTTGATCGCACGAAATTGTTAATGCTTTTCTCTAATTTATCACAAAGTATACCGAAAATTCCATTTCAACCCTTTTTAATACATAATGGGTTCCACGCTGTTATAGTAAAGTTACTCAGAACTCTGGCTTTCATTACTCAACACATAGCTATTTGAGAAGTACAACACCCAGCAAATTTCCCTCTCCTCTGGGTTGGGTAAATGTGTATCTTTGGCATAGACAAACGACGGTGCTGTGCTGCTGCTGTGTGGACAACCAGTCATGGCTCGCTTCCGCTTGTCGATCGAGTGAGATATCTTCGCAAGCAGGGGTATGCTTGTTGTTTGAAATGCGCACATATTTTTTTAGCTGTAATTCTGGTTGGAAAAGTAGTTTTGTTGTAGGTAAGAGAATAAAATCCCTAATGTGAAGAGACCTGCGCAAGAAATGTTCACTTAAGTTGGGACGGGCTATACTTTGTACAATATAACATACTCTACAATGTCTGCCTTATATTTAAATCATATACATAAATAATTAAGTACATTAGTTAGATATACAATATGTACAAATACATTTTAATTTTTGTTTAGTCTTCTTTTATTTGTCTTGTATATGAACTTGAACTTCAATATCTGTATTTAAATCTATATTATTTTTAGTAGTTTGTACATTCTCTCCACGTTCGTTTACTACAATATTTTGTTTGCCATTATTTCCTCTATAATATTTCTACTTTATCGTTAACATTTGTATTTTGGATTGTTCGAGACAATTTACTTTGTAACATCAAACCTACTTCTTAAACTCCTATTTAACATTAACATAGCTGGAGACATTCCAGTAGTGCTGTGAACTGAGTTGCGATAGTCCAATAGAAAAGCTTCAAGGCATTAATTTAAATTAGCTAATGAATTTTTCGATTGCATAGATCTCTTTATTGCAAGTTTAAAAATTTTTACGCTATTTTCAGCTTATCCGTTGGTAGCTGGATTACTAACCGGACTTGTTTTTTGCATTATTTTATTTTTTGCTAGAAAGTTTTGAAATTCTTCGGATACGAATGTGGTTCCATTATCAGAGACTATAACATTAGGTATACCTAACGCTCGTATCTATCCTCTTTTTTAGGGGATTATCCCTTTTTTCGAAGTCAAAGAAACTATCCCCTGAAAATTTCCAAAATCCCTTTTTTTATCCTATAAACTCCTCTTTTCACTATAGCAGATTTCTGGTTGAAATATTCAAACATCTGAAAGCCGAAAATAGTGAGCACAACGAAAACGCTATGTTGGTGGAATGAATACATTTTGTGCTTGCTGCGAACAACATCATCGGTGAAACGAGTTCTTTTCTGGGCTACATGAAATTTGGTCCCAATGAAAAATGGCCCCAAACTGAACATGAAAAATCACCCCAAAAATGTACATGAAAGGCAACAACAACTTATTTCATTATGAAAAACAGCCCCAATTTTGGGGTGATTTTTCATTCTTAGTCTGGTGCCATTTTTCATTGGGGCCAAATTTCATGTAGCCTCTTTTCTGCGGTGACCAAGCCTTGGACCAATGAAAAAACTCGATTGCAAATCAAAACGTTAAATGCAATTCTCACAGTAAAATATGCAATATTCAGTACTGAATTCATGCATTGAATTCTAAAAATTTCTGAAAACGAAGTCTGAATTGCTTCGTTCAATCGCTGCAGAAGACAAATATAAGAATAAAATTAAAAGTGGAGAAACTATTGCTAACGAAAACGATTCAGATGCGAATGACGACGACGGCGATGATGGCACGTTGGTTGTTTATTAAACACATATGTAATTTAAATGTATTATAAATAATTTTAATGTAATTTACATTAATTTTTGTATTGATACTATTCTTGCATTTCATCAATTTCAGTGCGAAAACAAGTTAAAAATGTATCCCCTATATATCCTCTTTTTTAAATTGCGATATCCCTTGAAATCTCCAAATTTCGGGCATTTATCCCCTTTTCTGTCCGCAAAAAGATACGAGCGTTAGGTATACCGAAACGCGAAAATAAAGGACGTAAGTGTTTTATAGTATTGCTACTTGAAATATTTTCCCCCATGTCGATACACTCAATCTATTTTCTATAACATCATCAACATCAGTAACAACTAGAAATTGGATTGATTACTTTGATATTGAATGCACTGTTCACATGACTTCACCGTCTTCTCAATATCATTGTCCATCACAAAAAAATAAATAATTGGCGCAACAGGCGTAGGACCTACAATTTTATGCCGAATGCGAACGCCTGAATTGAAAAGCTTTTTCAGGGCAGTTACACTCTCGGATGTTTGTCAGACGTTCGCGAGAATTGGCGCAGTGTGAAAAACCTCAGATGTAATTTCCTGAGACATTCCGGAACTATTAACCTATAACCCCAAAAGACACAATCATCCTCAATCGAAATCTCGTCCCTTCGAGTAAAATATAGTTTCAGCCTCTCATCCTCACACCTTTGACCTTTGAGGCCAGCCTTCCCTTATACATATATTGCCTTGTAGTCACCAACAATTGTTCATTACTCGTTGCATTTTTAATTTCTTCAAAGGTCGTTTCATTGGAAAACAGTTTTTCATGCTCCGCGTTATCTATCGGTGAACGAGACAAATAGTCGGCGATATTGCTTTTTGAATTAACGTGTCATAATTCAAATTGATAGCCTGATAAAAATATTGCATATCGTTGCAAACGAATGGGTGACATTGGTGCTATTTCTTTTTGTGAACCAAATGTAGAAATAAGGGCCTTATTATCCGAAACCATTATAAATTCTCGGCCGAAAATGTATTGCTGGAACTTCTTAACACCAAACATTATAGCTAATGCATCTTTTTCAATTTGCGAGTACCTAGTTTATACCTTCGTTGCTCCGTTGAGAAGCAAAAGATATAGGTCGCTGGGCACCACTACTATATTCATGCACTAAAATTGCAGCCACTTCTTTCGGACCCGCATATTAGTTTCTGAGCTATATTGGGGTCATAGTGTGCCAATACCTGATTTGAAGTTAGTAACTTTTTTACTCGACCGAAACATTAATCTTCCTCTCTGCCCCAAAGAAAGCCGTTGTCTTTTGAAAGCAAATCATAGAGTTTCTCTGCTACTGAAGCTAAATTGGGATTGACTTTTCTGTAAAAATTAATTATACCTAAAAAAACCTTGCAATTCAACAACTGATTTTGGTGTTTGCAACTTTAGAATTGCATTTATCCGTTCATGGTCCATATGGCCCTCACTGACAATAACATGACCCAAATATTTCACTGGCTTAACTATAAATTCACATTTAGCCTTCGAAACCTTAAAATCTGCTTCCGATAGTATTTTAAGAAAATCATTTAGTATTTTTAAACGCTCACTTCTAACATAATTTAGCATTTTTATTCCTAATATTAAAGGAAATAATCAATTTCCGAATCCTCCAATTATAATAGGTATTACTTTAAAAAAAATTATTAACAATACAATTACATTGTAAATTTGGTCATCTCCAATTAAGGTATCTGATGGATGACCTAATTCAGCTCGAATTAAATTTCTTAAAGATGTACCAACTATTCCAGCTCATGTACCAATTTTGAGCGCTCTCTTCTCGTTTTAGCACCGATTAATACATCGGCCATAAATACACCCCTTTAATACCTTATTGCAGTATAATTTTCTGAAATAACGTTGGGGCCGGGGCTAAACCATAGACCAATCGAGTGTATCTGAATAAACCTTTAGTTGTTGAAATTGTTGTAAAATTTCTCGAATTCTTTTCTAAAACTATTTGTTGATATGCCGTGCTCAAATCTAATTTTGAAAATTCTTTCGTCCCACGAACTTCTGCGAATAATTCCTCAATGGTTGGTAGGGAATGTTGATCAACACAGAGTTGTGGATTAAGTGTAACTTTAAAGTCTCTACATATACGCACATCACCGCTTTTTTTTTTTAATGGGCACGATTGGTGTTCCCCATTCGGAATAATCGATTTTTTTATATTTCTATTTTGCACTACGACGTGCGCTTCGCTAGTTCTATATAAATTTATTCTTAAAATCTAAATTTCATTTGGACTTAAAGGGAATTTATTCTATATAAATTTATTCTTATATTCTAAACTAGGCTTGCCCACTGCTCAGCCCACCGGTTTCTTTTCTTTTAAACAAAATTAAAATTTATTTAAGTTATCATAAAATATTTTATCGCAATGCCTTTTTGTAAACTATACATGAAGTATTTCCTAACAATTAAAAGTATTTCTTGATTTGACATAGATTTATGATATAATGCCAAGTTAAGCGTAGTAAGGTCGAAATAGAAAAGTTTGCACCCTCTTTTTTTAACGCTTAGAGGACGGATTTTGAAAAACGATGTATTTGGATGTAATAATTTTGACTTATCTATCAACATACAAACTTTCAAGTTCATACGGCTAACCGTTGGTGAGACTCCCCGTGACCCCTTTACTCCTCAGCAATTCTCACCCACCCTACGGCCTAAGTTGGCCACATATCTATAAATCATGAAAATCGGACGAATGGTTCTCGAGGTATGGAGAAACGAATAGACGGTCGTTGGATTTTATATAGTAAAATATGGATATGTATTATTTGAATTTGTATGTATGGTTGGGTGTGTATGAATCGGGTAGGCGCTGACTGGCATCAACTTGGCGGTGCCCAGCTGTTGTAACTTTTTCATACACATCAATTGTGCTTATTTTACCTCCGCGTGGTAACCACCGGGTACTGGCCTCGCCCTTCCGGGCTTGGCTTGCTAAACTTATAAGCGCGAGTGTTGAACACGAAGAAAATAGCAACACTATAATGCTCTGTCGGAATGACTGACTGAACGAGTCTCAGAAGTCTTACATGAGCCCCTCAGAAAGAGGACGTACGGCGGATGAATTCACTAGACTGAATCAACGGTGACGGCAACAGTCAATTTGGCAGATACCTTACCTGAGCTACTTCGACATATTTGGAGCTGAGGTCAGTGAGGATTTTTCAGGACTAGTCAGGGTCCTGAAACAGAGATGGTGGCGGATGAACCCTTTATGGGCCAACGGCAGCTCTCACATCCCCGAAGTGGGTTACTGACACCGGAGGAATCCGGCCCCTTTCGTCCAAGGGGTCCAACAAAGGGCCTGGCCCTCCAGGTTGGGGGTTGTACGCCGGGGTAACTGCCCGACTGCGGAAAACAACAATAGTTCCGAAACAACAACAAGCCTCGGATACGGATGATTTTACTGTTGACGAACCTGGCAAACCAATAAAGGACAACGAATTTCGGATCTGCACTTGGAATGTTAGGTCCCTTAACAGACCACGTGCAGCCGAACAACTAGCGGAGGCCCTGAACTGCTATAAAGCAGACCTAACCGCCATCCAAGAAGTGCGATGGGATGGACCGGGCAAGAAGAGGATGAAAAACTGCGACATCTATTATGGCGACTGCTATCGGCAGCAAAAACAGCGCTTATTTGGATGTGGTTTCGTCGTTGGAGGCAGACTTAGGCAAGAAGTCTTAAGTTTCAGCTGTGTGAACGAGCGCCTCGCGACAATCCGCATCAAGGCTAAATTCGCCAACATTAGCCTAATATGCGCCCATGCCCCCACGGAAGAGAAAGACGACGACACCAAAGAGAGGTTCTACGAGCTCTTGGACAAGACATACGAGCAGTGCCCTAACTATGACATTAAAATTGTCCTAGGAGATTTTAATGCAAAGATAGGAAGAGAGGGCATCTTTGGTAGTACTGTCGGAAGGTACAGCCTACACGACACCACCTCCGATAACGGATTTAGGCTGATCGACTTCGCGGCGGGGCGAAATGGTGTCATAGCAAGTACGCGGTTCCCGCATCTCGATATTCATAAAGGCACATGGAGATCTCCCGATCAATCAACCGTCAACCAGATTGACCACATTGCGATCGACGCAAGGCACTCCTCCAGTATTATGGATGTCCGAACGTTCCGAGGGGCCAACATTGACTCGGACCACTACCTTGTTGTAGCCAAGGTACGCCTTCGGATATCCCGAACACCGCCAATACAAGTAAATACTGTGAGGAAGTTTGACGTCGGACGGCTAAAATCGCAAGAGGTCACCAGATCCTTCTCCGATCGAGTCTCTCTCAATCTCTCAAGAGGTTCTATGCAGCCAGCATCAAGCATCGAAGACCAGTGGCAACATTGCCAAAAAGCCATCAGAGACGCCGCCTCTGATGTGCTTGGTTTCACACGACCACCACAACGAAACCCCTGGTTCGACGACGAGTGCCGGCAAGCACATGCAGCGAAACAAGAGGCATACAAAGCGGCGCTGCAAAGAAGGACCAGAGCTGCTCGTGAGCTCTACGCGCAGAAAAGAAGAGATGAACACCGGCTTCTCAGGAGAAAAAAGAAAGAGCACGAGAAGCGCGCGATCGAGGAAATAGAGAGATGCTACAGCAGGAATGAGGTTCGGAAGTTTTACCAAAGGGTAAAAAGAACCTGCCAAGGCTACAGAGCCCGAACCGAAGCCTGCAAGGACGAACAAGGGAACATCATAGTAGAATCGCAGTCGATGCTGAGGATATGGAAGAATTACTTCTGCAGACTGTTTAACGGCGATGACGAACTAAGTCCCGCTGTCAGGCAGAATGAACCATTCAACCTGGACGATGAAGACCAACAATTCCGCCCACCCGACCTGGACGAAGTCAAGATAGCTATATCTAAGCTTAAGTCCAACAAAGCCGCTGGAGCAGATGGCCTAACCGCCGAACTATTCAAAGCGGCAGGCGATGACTTGGTTAGGAGCATGCACCAACTCATCTGTAAAATATGGTCGGAGGAAAGTATGCCCGATGAATGGAACCTCAGCATTGTTTGCCCGATCCTCAAGAAAGGAGACCCTCTGAACTGCGCCAACTACAGAGGGATTAGTCTTCTTAACATCGCCTACAAGATCCTATCTGCCGTGTTGTGTGAACGCCTGAAGCCTTTCGTCAACAACCTGATTGGTCCCTATCAGTGTGGCTTCAGGCCAGGAAAGTCTACCATCGACCAAATATTCACACTGCGGCAGATCTTGGAAAAAACCCAGGAAGTCCAAATCGATACCCACCATCTTTTCATCGATTTTAAGGCCGCCTATGACAGCATTTATAGAGACGAGCTATACAGAGCAATGTCTAGTTTTGGCATCCCTGCCAAACTCGTCCGTCTGTGCAGGATGACAATGGAGAATGCACGCTGCTCCATCAAGGTCGGTAAAGAACTCACCGAGACCTTCGATGTCAAAAAAGGATTTAGACAAGGCGATGCGCTGTCATGTGACTTCTTCAACATCGTTCTTGAAAGAATAGTGCAAAACTCAAACGCTAACACCAGAGGCACTATCTTTCAAAAGTCCGTCCACCTACTCGCCTACGCCGACGACATCGACATAATCGGCAGAACGCAGCGTGATGTCACTGGCGCGTTCGTGGGCATTGAGACGGAAGCGGCGAAAATGGGTTTGGCGGTCAATGAGGGCAAGACAAAGTATATGCTGTCATCAAGAAAGGACACCCAACACCGACGTCTTGGACAGAACGTCACTATAGACAGATATAACTTTGAAGTGGTAAAGGACTTTGTCTACCTAGGCTCCGCTATAAACTCAGACAATGACACCAGCGCTGAGATTAAACGAAGAATAACTCTTGCCAATCGC
This sequence comes from Cheilosia scutellata, assembly GCA_955612985.1. Classification (NCBI taxonomy): domain Eukaryota; kingdom Metazoa; phylum Arthropoda; class Insecta; order Diptera; family Syrphidae; genus Cheilosia; species Cheilosia scutellata. The sequence continues at coordinate 57,369,214 of OY015311.1, forward strand.
TGTTTCTTTGGGCTAAGAAAGCAATTGAGTAGCAAAGCCCTCTCTCGAACAACTAAAGTGACCCTTTATAAGACCCTAATCATCCCTGTCCTACTTTATGGTGCAGAGGCATGGACTCTATCAAAAGTGGATGAGGCTACTCTTGGCTGCTTCGAGAGGAAAATTCTTCGAGTAATTTTCGGTCCCGTCTGCATAGACGGTGAATGGAGGAGGAGATACAACGACGAACTGTACGGGCTGTACAGCGACATCGACCTAGCCAGAAGAGTGAAGGTCCAACGACTGCGGTGGCTGGGTCATGTAGAGCGAATGGACGTGAATGCTCCGGCCCGGAAGATCTTCGAATCCACACCCGAGGGACGGCGCAGTAGAGGAAGACCGCGACTCAGGTGGCGCACGCAAGTGGAAGGGGACCTCAACCAACTTAGCGTGCGAAACTGGAGGCAGCTGGCCAAAGATCGTGCTGGCTGGAGACGCTTGTTGGTTGAGGCCCAGGTCCACCCCGGACTGTAGCGCCACCTTAAGTAAGTAAGTAAGTATTATTTGAATTTGAAATTAATTTATTCTATATAAATGTATTCTTAAATTCTAAATTTCATTTTTAAGGTTCCATACCCAAAGGGAATAAGGAAGACCTTATTGTTTTCCCTACGATGTCCGTCTGTCTGCCCAAACCAAACCCACTTAGATAATTTTGTAGGTCTGTCTCAAAAACTAATTGAAGTAGAAGGCTGAAATTTCCACACAACAACAGGTATATATACGGTATACCGTATACGTATAACTAACCATGCCATTTATTTTTCAAGGAAAAACAGCAAAAAGCAAAGAACATTTTTCATTTCACAGGATTTATTTTTCGGAATACAGTTTGACTACGGGATATTTTTTTCTTCGAATTCTAAAAATAGAATAGTAACTATTGTTGAATAATATCGAATGATGAATATTTTAATTCATTCATTCACTAATTTTCTATGGCCCGCTTGGTGCTTATCCAATAAGTGGGTCGCGGATGTAGATTGCTCCATAGCTCTCGATTCTCCGCCATCGACTTTGAATCATCATCGACTTTCAATCCCCGGGTAGAAGAGAGATTATGGACTTGATCTAACCATCTCTTCCTGGGTCTACCTGATGCTACGGATTTTAATATCTGAAATAATATCTTCGTTAATGGTTTCGTTATCTAATTCGTCTTCAGTTCGATAAATACCACTGAGTTTGAACAGAATACTCCGAAGCACGGAATGTCCAGCTACGTTTTCATCCAATGATATCTAAAAGGCAATGCACGACATGTTCAAGTTGATCTTAGAACTTTCAACTGCAATTTTTCGTACGTCCTATTCATGAAAGCGAACACTCGATCAATAAAATTTTTCAAGTCAAGTCAATGGGAATAAAACAGGGGCAGATCACATAAAATGAAAACGATCGAACGACATCGTTTCGACAATAGCAGTATCCGTTTATTGCCACAGATATGATAGAGGCAGCATGCTATCGTTCAATCGATTTTATTTTACGTGATCTGACCCAGTATGATTACAGGAAAATTACAGGGTTTTTCTCAAAAATACAGGAGTAATTTTTCTACAGGATTAATTGTTTTGTCAGAAATAAACGCAAAGAAGAAAGAAAATAGATTTTACAAAATTGATGGTTTTATACCAACATTTTTAATAGATAAAATGCGAAGGGAGGGGGAATAGCAATTTTTATGAAAGCGAATATAGAGTATGAAAGAGTTAAGGAGAATTTATCTCTTATGGTACTTAATCACCCCTATCGCCAATAATATTTCCCCTTGAATGTTTCCCATTCAGCAATTTGATTTACATTGCTGACAAGGGAAACATTTCCATCGGAATTTATTGGCGATACCCCTAAATATTACGCGCGATACTTTAAAGGAACCATAATGGCAGTATACAGACCAAACACCAAACGGTTTACGAGTAAATCAGATTATTCAAGAGCTAAGTGATAACGTATGTAGATAAAATTGATAGTAAAAGGGAGCATATTATTATAGGGGATATTACATAAATATTAATACAAAAAACACAAACGACTCTCGTGAATGTCATATACACGAGTAATCAATAAATAAAAATATCAGGTGTTTATTTAATAAACATATATGTAAAAGGTTTCCCATAATTCACGCAAAATTATAATTTTGCGTCATTTAATAGTACAGTAATGCGAACGGAAAAAATATAACAATGTGACAGCTGACAGTTCGGGGCAAGTATACTGGATGTATACGATGATTACTAGACCCATTATCACATACCCTTCGGTTGTTTGGTGGGCGAAAGCCTCCCAGAATACTGCTAAGAAGCACCTGGATAGCGTCCAGTGTTTAGCATGTATAGGAATTACAGTTGCAATAGGCACAACACCAATATGCGCAATGGAAGTGATCTTAGGGATTTTACCGCTAGACTTATTTATTAAGAAAACAGCGGCCCTATCAGCACTTTGTCTGCATCGAGAAGCGAAATGGCACAATAGTGGTACCATCAAGAAGATCCTGGAGCTCGTCAAAAACGATATTAGGGAACTGAACATGCCTATCGATGGTATATCAGAGGTGCGTATTATGGAAAGGAATCACAAAACTCGTATTGAGAATGGATTACTTCCAGAAAAGAGGAATGGTGAAATCGTGATTTTCACAGATGGATCCATGATGGATGGCGGAGCGGGGGCCGGAATCTTTGCAGAAGCCCGTCACATTAGCCTCGGGAAACACACTTCAGTATAACAGGCTGAGATGATTGCTTTGCCGCATGCGTTGGATTACTTGCTTGAGAGTCAGGTGGAAGGAAGAAGTATCCTAATAGCACTGGGCAACCAGGCGGTGATTAGATGCATGGGGCAGACAACCATCACATCACTGGCACTGGGATGTGTATTCAAGCTCAACAAGTGTTCATAACACTGACTTGGGTACGAGAACACATAGGGATCGACGGCAACGAAAAGGCGGACTCCCTTGCAAAAGAGGGGTCAACTGAAAAGTTGCTGGGACCAGAACCATTCTCTTCAATTGGTGGAGGAATGGTAGAACAGCTGATTCACAAATGGATCACGGCAGAACACTTGAGAAGGTGGTCAACCGTGGAACAATGTAGACAGGCTAAAATGGCAATAAATGGCCGACCTGCTCCACTCAAAGAAGGGTTCTAAGCATGAGTCGATGAACATTGAAATGGGTGGTGGCGTTAACTACAGGTCATGGCAATTTCGGGTATCATTTAAGGAAGATGTGCCTTAGAGAGGATGATACTTGTAGGCTCTGCCTGGAGCCTGGAGGAATCTGAGACAGCGGCACATATATTGCAGAAGAATGAGGATCTTGGGATAACATTGGGTCGAGACCCATTGGATAAAACAGATCTCACATAAACAGATGCTAGCGTTAACACTAGGAATCGAACTCAGGGAAGAACTCTGGAGAAATCCAAAGAGTCTCTCTGGCTAAGGGATATAGTGGTAGGGAGATGAAAAGAGACCAGACAATGGTGGTCTGGTGCGAATATCTCTCGAATATTTATATATATTATAAAGGGGATTCATTAAGAGGTTTTTTTTAAATTACAAATAAAACACAAAAAATGGAATAGGATGGTGGAATCTTTATTATGGGCTGGAAGAACTATCTCTGACATTTACTTTTTAAAGATAATTTCATTCAAATATTGACCGTAATATTCTTCGTACCTATTCCTAAACGTTTTTATTATAACAAATCTTCTGTGCCAATACTTATGTTCGGCACAGTATGTATTAGGTTGTTGGGTGTGTATGAATCGGGCAGGCATTGATTGGCATTAACTTGGCAATGTCCAGTGTTTTAACTTTCTCATACACATCAATTGTGCTTATTTTACCTCCCCGTGGTAACCACCGGGTACTGGTCTCGCCCACCTGGGCTTGACTTGCTAAACTTATAAGCGCGAGTGTTGAACACGAAAGAAATAGCAACACTATAATGCTCTGTCGGAATTGACTGTCTGCTCGAGTCTCAGAAGTCTTAACATGAGCACCTCAGAATGAGGACGTACGGCGGATGAATTTAAATAATTAAATCAACGGTGGCGTCAACGGTCAACTTGGCAGATACCTTAATGGGCTACTTCGACTTATTTGGAGCTAAGGTCATTAGGGTTTTTCAGCATTAGTCAGGATGTTGAAATAGAGATGGTGGCGGATGAGCCCTTTATGGGCCAACGGCAGCGCTCATATCCCCGTAGTGGGTTACTGACTCCGGGAAATCCGGCCCCTTTTGTCCAAGGGGTCCAGCAAAGGACCTGGCCCTCCAGGTTGGGGGTTGTGCGTCGGGGTAACTTCCCTACCACGGAAAAACCAGGCAGTTCCGAAACAACGACAAGCCTCGGATATGGATGATCTAAATGTTGACGACCCCAGCAAACGAAATAAGGACAACGAGCTTCGGATCTGCACGTGGAATGTCCGGACCCTAAACAGACCGCGTGCAGCCGAACAACTGGTGGAGACCCTGGATAGGTACAAAGCCGACATTACGGCCATCCAGGAAGTGCGATGGGATGGAGAAGGCACAAGAAGGATGAAAAGCTGTGACATCTACTACGGCGAGTGCCGCAGAGAGCAGAGTCAGCGGTTATTTGGATGTGGATTTGTGATTAGAGGAAGACTTAGGCAAGAAGTCTTGGGATTTCGCAATGTTAGCGACCGCCTAGTCACAATCCGCATCAGGGCCAAATTTAAAAATATCACGCTGATATGTGCTCACGCCCCGACAGAGGAGAAAGACGACACAGCCAAAGAAGCATTCTACGATCTTCTTGAGAAGACGTATGATAAGTGCCCGAAGTACGACGTCAAGATAGTTCTTGGCGACTTAACGCCAAAATCGGAAAGGAGGGCATCTTTGGCTCTACAGTCGGAAAGCACAGCCTGCACGACAACACCTCCGGAAACGGACTCAGGCTAATCGACTTTGCGGTGGGGCGAAATATCATCATTGCCAGCACACGATTCCCACACCTCAACATACACAAAGGGACTTGGCGGTCTCCAGATCAACAAACCGTCAACCAAATTGATCATGTTGCGATCGACGGCAGACATGCCTCCAGTATCTTGGATGTCCGAACGTTCCGAGCGGCCAACATAGACTCGGACCATTACTTGGTAGTAGCCAGAGTACGGATGCGGATATCCAACACTCCACAACACCGAGAGGATACTGTAAGAAGATTTGACGTTGCAAGGCTACTATCGCAAGAGACCGCCAAAACCTTTGCCGACCGCGTCTCCCTAAACCTCTCAGCAAGCCCACCCTCAGTTTCACCAGCATCAAGTACAGAGGATCAGTGGCAACATTGCCAGCGTGCCATCAGGAGTGCCGCTACCGAAGTGCTGGGTTTCACTAGGCGACCACAACGAAACCCCTGGTTCGATGAGGAATGCCGTCAGGCAAATGCAGCCAAGAACGAGGCCTACCAGTTAATGCTGCAGACAAGAACCAGAGCGGCTGAGAGAGCTGCTCGAGAGCTCTACGGGCAGAAAAGAAGGGAGGAACACCGACTTCTCAGAAGGAAAAAGAGAGAGCACGAGAAGCGAGCGGTCGAATCAATTGAGGGACAATACTGCAGAGGCAATGTTCGAAAGTTTACCAAAGGGTAAAACGATCCACCCAAGGATACAAGGCCCGAACAGAAGCCTGCAGAGATGAACATGGGAATACAGTAGTAGACTCACAGTCGGTGCTGAGGATTTGGAAAGAACACTTCTGCAGACTGTTAAACGGCGGAGACAGCCAACAACCCGCTGTCAGGCAGAATGATCTGTTCAGCTTGGACGATGATAGCCAACATTTCCGTCCACCCGACCTACACGAAGTGAGGATAGCGATATCCAAACTTAAGTCCAACAAAGCTGCTGGAGCGGACGGCCTCCCAGCCGAACTTTTCAAAGCAGCGGGAGATGGCTTGGTAAGGAGCATGCACCAACTCATCTGTAAAATCTGGTCGGATGAAAGCATGCCGAATGGAACCTCAGCATCGTGTGCCCCATCCACAAGAAAGGAGATACTCTGAACTGCGCCAACTACAGAGGAATAAGTCTCCTGAATGTCGCGTATAAGATCTTGTCGGCTGTATTATGTGAACGTCTAAAACCTTTCGCCAACAACCTGATCGGCCCATATCAGTGTGGTTTTAGACCAGGAAAGTCAACCATCGACCAAATTTTCACACTCCGACAGATCTTGGAAAAAACCCAGGAATTTCAGATCGATACACACCATCTATTTATCGACTTTAAAGTCGCCTATGATAGCGTATATAGGGACGAATTATACAAAGCCATGTCAAGTTTTGGCATCCCCGCCAAACTCGTCCGTCTGTGCAGGATGACGATGGAGAAATCTCGCTGCTCCGTCAAAGTCGGCAAGAACACCACCGAGCCATTTGATGTCGAAAAAGGTTTGAGACAAGGCGACGCGCTATCATGTACTCTCTTTAATATCGTTCTTGAAGCAATTGTACGAAACTCGCAAGCCAACACCAGAGGTACAATTTTTCAAAAGTCCGTCCAACTACTTGCCTATGCTGATGACATTGACATTATTGGGAGAACGCGGCGAGCTGTCAGTGGTGCATTTGCAAGCATCGAAACGGAGGCGGCGGGGATGGGTCTGGCTGTCAATGAGGACAAAACGAAGTATATGCTGTCAACGAGAAAGGACTCTCAACATCGGCGACTTGGACAAAACGTCACGATGGACAGATACAACTTCGAAGTAGTTAAAGACTTTGTATACCTGGGCTCCACTATCAATTCGCAAAATGACATCGGCGCAGAGATCAAGCGAAGAATCACTCTTGCCAATCGCTGTTTCTTCGGGCTAGGAAGGCACTTAAGAAGTAAAGCCCTCTCTCATAGAATCAAGGAGATATTATATAAGACCTTAATCATCCCGGTCCTGCTGTATGGTGCAGAAGCATGGACCCTGTCAAAAGCGGATGAAAACCTTCTCGGATGCTTTGAGAGAAAGATTCTTCGAGTGATATTCGGTCCAGTTTGTGACGATGGAGTGTGGAGAAGAAGATTCAATGACGAACTATACGGGCTATACAGCGACGCTGCCCTGGTCAAAAAGCTAAAAATTCAACGGCTGAGATGGCTGGGACACGTGGAGCGTATGGACAACAACGCACCAGCCCGACGAGTCTTCGAATCCACCCCTGAGGGACAACGCAGCAGAGGAAGACCCCACCTTAGGTGGCGCACACAATTGGAGAACGACCTCAACCAACTTGGTGTGCGCAACTGGAGGCAGCTAGCGAGGGATCGAGCTAGCTGGAGGGGCTTGTTGGTTGAGGCCGTGGTCCACCCCGGACTGTAAGCGCCACCAAAAGTAAAGTAAAGTAAGTAAGTACAGTATGTATTATGAATCAGATCCACATCTCAGAATCGACTGACCGTGTTTAATAAAATGGTTAGTAGAAATTTATTACTCGATTTTTCGAGAACAGCATTTTTGTTAGGTTATTTTTTTTATTAATAAAACTATTTCATAACATCTTATATAAAAGTATTATTGTAACATTTTAAATTAATTAAATAACCTTCTTTCCTTCTTCCAGCTTCTGCACCCATGCCACAAGGAAGTGAGATTGCAAAGGATTGGGTCTTTATTAACTACACATTTAAAAGATTCGAAGTCAGAAACTTGGAATAAATTAAATTCTTTACTTATAAATATAAATTGTCATTAAACTTGAGTTTTTTTTATGTATTTGGATTCTGGTGGCGCAAAGAAAGTAGTGGAAGGATTTGCAGTATGTACAATAACACAGAACTGTTAAATGATTACATTTAAAAAAAAAAAACTAGTAATGCTTCATCCCATACATTCAGATTTTTTAAATTGTAAAAATCATCTTTATTTAAATTAAATAGCAGAAATTTGACCATCCTAATCTGTCAGTAATTTTGCCTTTTTTTCTTATTTGATTTTGTAGCAACAATCTTTCGTCATATGTGTAATCTCTATTTTCTGCAGGAATTTGATCTATACATACAGTTACCAAAAACTAAAGCAACTATGTAAATTTTTTTTTTTGTCAGAGACCTGCAATCATTTTTTATTGTTCCCAATATCTTCAAAAATTCGTGATTATTTTATAAAATCGAAAAGTTCTTATTCGCTCTCTTGCTTTGTAAAAATAGTTTACTGTAATGAGAAGCAAAGCCCCTTGCTCTGAACGTAGATAACATTTTTAAAAATGTGAAAAAACGCATTCGCAATTATCAGTTTGGCACGAGTACAATAACTTAGGCGCCAAAGATTGATAACGGTTTTTTGTAGAGGAGTTAAATATAAGCGTTTTTTTACTATGGGAGGGGGGGGGGGTCTATCTGGCTTCGTTTAGTTAAAAAAAAAAAATAATACTAAAAATGAAAAAAAAAATTGAGAAACAATGGCAACACTTACAATAAAGGACTTTAAGATCTTTGGAAACCAGGAATCTGTTCTTTGATATTATTTTTAAATCAAGTTATAACTGTTAATAGTATTTGAAAAAAAATACTTTCAAACTTGAAATTTAAGGAAAAATATTAAAAAAAAAAAGTTGAATGCTGATTTTTTTCAATATTCAGAAAATAGATAATTAGGGAATTGCCAGCCTTTAATAGTAACGAAAATTCGCGAACAATGATTGAGATTTTATGTCGTCAGCATGGTGGTTTGCGGGTATGTCACATTAATGCGCAGAGCTGGCGTCCTAAATTGGACGAATTTAGGTATTTGTTCGAAAAATCCGTAGTCGATGTAGTATGTGTATCTGAAACCTGGTTCCTACCAAAATGTACTGATGATATGTATGGGTTAGATGGCTATAAAATATATCGGTCCGATAGAATTGGGCATGCCGGTGGCTCTGCGGTCTATATTCGAAGAAATTTAAAGCATGATTTTTTACTCAAGTCTCCACCCGGTAGTAAAATTGAATATGTGTTTATCGAAATTACATGCAATCAAAACAAAATATTATTAGGGACTGCATATAGACCTAAGCGAAGTATTAGCATTACACCTTTGTTGTCTGCAATAGATCAGCTATCTTATGTGTCACCGTTCGTCATTGTTGTTGGAGATTTAAACTGCAACATTCTTGAGGATTCGCACCTAGTTGAGAGTATGAGAACGCTTAATTTATATTCGGTAAATACAACAATTCCAACCCACTTTACCAAGGAAAGAAGTACTTGATGTATTCTTTGTCAGTGATTTAAATAAAGTTCTTCTCTACGATCAACTATCAGCATTAAAACATTAGTCTTAGAACGTAATCAGGCTTATAAGCGTTGGAAGCGTTTTAGATTAGAGACCCTGCATAATGCATACTAAGTGTTGAGAAATAGGGTAATATGCGAGATACGCGAATTAAAAAGACGGTTCTATGCTTCAAGATTAAACCCTTCCCTTGCTGGAAGGAAACTTTGGAAAAATATAAGAGAGATTGGAATAGGTCAGAAAAGTAATAATAATGTCCTAAACACTGATTGTGATATGCTGAATGAGCATTTTATTCGAAAGTCATCTATTGATCCTGATAATAGTATAAACTCTGTATCGCACCAAAGCAATACGGAATATTCCCGAGAATCTTTCTCAAGTTTTGGATTTACAGTAGTCGATGAAGCAGATGTTTTAGAAAGCTTTTTATCGATCCGATCGAATTCCGTTGGTTTTGATGACCTGCATCCCGTGTTTTTAAAAGCGATCCTCCCATATTGTTTAAAGTACATAACATACATATTTAATACTGTTTTAATGACTGCTTGGAAAAAATCCAAAATTATACCTATACCGAAAAGTGGAAGTTCCGATGCGTATAGACCTATAGCTATTTTACCTTACTTCCAAGGTTCTGGAAAAGATTATGAATAGCCAGATACGGAGGTTTCTTACTAACAATAATATGCTATGTGCTAATCAGTCTGGCTTTCGTCCTCAGCATAGTTGTACGACTGCTTTAATAAAGATTGTAGAGGATATCCGAAAATCAGTAGACGATGGTAATATAACAATTCTGACACTTTTAGATTTCTCTAAAGCTTTCGATACCATCAATCACAACATGCTCTGCAGTAAGCTTAAAAATCAGTTTAATTTTTCGATATCTGCCACAAGCTTAATCTGTTCATATCTAAAAGACAGATCTCAGGCGGTTGTTGCTAATGACACCGTCTCAGGATTCCTTCCAGTGAGCAAAGGCGTTCCTCAAGGCTCAATTCTGGGTCCGTTATTATTCTCACTTTACATTAATGAGCTTCCTTCTTATGTATCTAACTCATCCATACACATGTACGCTGATGATGTTCAGTTGTATAACAAGTGTCCGTTGGGTCTTGCCGAGAATGGTATGCATGAGGTAAATGAAGATTTAAAAAATATACTACTTTGGTCAAGAACTAATGGCTTATGCTTGAATCCAGCCAAATCAAAATGTCTGATGATTTTGAGAACATCTGTTGATACCTCTACTTTGCCTAAAGTATATCTAAATGATATACCTATTGATTTTGTTGATACGGCTAAGAACATGGGTATAACCTTTAACAAAACCCTTTCATGGAATAACCACATTAGGTTGACGCTAGGAAAAGTATATGGGAGCCTCCGAATGCTATGGACAACTCAAAAAATTACACCCATTAAGACACGGATAATACTAGCCAAGACATTCACCCCTATTGTCGTCGTCGTTTACGACTCTAAAAAAAAGCGACACGACTGTTTGGTATTGGCGACTGAAAATAAACGACTTTTGTCGTGGCGACGATCGACAAATGGCGTCTGAAATGTCAAAAAGTGTGGATTGTATTTTTCGACGACGATCGTCGGTATTGCGTGAGGCGTTTTGTGACGACGTTTGTCGTGGAAATGATACATTTCTGTCGTCGACTATTTTGCGGACGACTGTGTGATAATGTGTTAAAAAAGTATGTGTAGGTACTTAATTTTTAGTTAACAAAAAGACAATTATAGTTATTTTGCGGAATGGAGATAACAAATAAAAGGCAATTTCTACATTTAGTGAACGAAATGCAGAAAAATATTCCTTTGGCAAAATCATTCACGAAGGCCTAACAAAAGTGAGGTTAGTCGGCAATGGGACGACATAGCCTTATCTCTGAATTGTCTTGGACCATATAAATCTACGCGCTCAAGTAATGAGTTATTACACGGCGACCCTAATTAAGGCCATAAAATCATTAATATGATTAAAAACACAGAAAGCGGAAGGATGCAGTACCTGGGTATCGTATTTTTGTATCCTTGCGGATGTGCCACAGGGGTATAAAAAGAGCTGCAACTGATATAGTTTGCAATAAGTTTTAACAACTGCGTGATCAAGTGTTAAAGAAAAGTTTGTGTATTTAATATTTAACTAACGAAAAGATAGTTACATATTCTTTAAAATGAAAATCACAAATAAAAGACAATTTCAACATTTAGTGAAAGAAATGGAGAAAAGGGACTAACAACAAGTGATTTTAATCGGCATATCCTTATCTCTGAATTGTCTTGGACCACGTTCGACTTCGATAGTCTAAAATACATTTAAAATCTGAAAATAATTGTTATTAACACAATGTTACAATGTAAATTATTTCTACCACCCACTTAATGTCGGGCAAATCCAATGGATTGTATTTGGTTCGAATTTCCTTCCTTAACTTTACCAGCACTTTTTTCTGGTTTTCTTCTACGTCACTGCTTTCAAAAAACATGTCACACTATTCTATTTTATTAAATAATTAACCAAGTCACAAACAAAACACCAGGACCAAATATAAATTCGTCGACTGTTATGTCAAATCCAATGTTTCATAGTTTGTGGAATGTATGTGGGATGTGAGAGTTCAGAGAGTCGAGTCGTTTCAGTTACGCAATACCAAATTCCAAACGACTCGACACGACAAACGTCGCCAGTCGTTTGCGACAGACGACGACGACAATAGGGGTGATTAATCATCCCTATTTTATTGTATGGCTGTGAATTATATGGAAATTGTGACTTTGAACATAAAAGAAGAATTAATGTTGCATATACCAGTATTGCACGATACATTTACGGACTAAGGAGGTATGACCATGTTTCGAGTTTTTCAAAATCTATATATGGCCTTTCGCTGGAAAATCTGTTCAAATTTAGGACAATAAATCTACTGCATAATGTATTAATTTATGTAATTTATTAATATTTATTTTGAAACAACAAACGATTGCACAAAAGCGACCGAGCTCAACACTGATAATCGACAAAAGAGTTATGACTTAAGAATTTACGACTTTACATGGGAAGAGAAAGACTAAACGCATTCCTAGAGTTAAATTCACTTTGTAAAAGAATTCATAAAGACCGTAAGAGTGTGCGTAAAGAGGTATAAAATGTGTGGTGTATGTGTTTAAGTAATGCAAGAATTTTTATGTGTGTGCGGAAAGTGATTTCTGTTTTGTGCGAAGAGGACTACAAAATTGCATGAACATTGAGTATGTGTGTGTAACTAGTTTGGGTGTTGAGTCAAAGTGCGATACTCTTTCATTCGATGCAAGTACTTTTAAACGATACTTACTTGGTATCGCAACCAAAGGTATCGATTCCCAAAATACTTGGTATCGAATCAAACGCATCGAGTATGTACTTGTATTTACTTGTATCGATTCATCCCTATTCAAGAGCAGACTTAGGCGGCATCTGGATCTGGAGGCACTTTGATGATGGTGATGATGATGAAGATTATTTTCGATATTTTAGATTCTTTTTTCCTTATTGTTTTCATTGTATTTCAAATTAGTCTTGGGAACATATTACAATGTATTTTATTTATGCTTATATATATCCATGAACCCAATTACTTGTTTCCTTGTTCTCTCTTGTTTTTTCCAAACAGTAACATATAATGTATACATTATTATTGAAGCTTGTCGATCAGCGATCGTCATGACAATTGTCGATTGCGTCGATTGATTTTAGCTATTCGTACGCATAAAATTTTTTCACTTCCAAGAGGAAGCATCGACCAGACATTTGTAATCGACTACAAGCGACTGTCAAATCGACAAATATAAATCGCAATCGACAATCACAGTTGTCAATCGATCGACAGTTGTCGATCAACGATTAACTGTCGACACTCACAATAGGGGCCACTTCTGTGTTAAGAATATTGCAAATAAAAATTGAATTGAAAATTTGTTTGTAGTTTTTACTGCCTAAATCAATTCTTAATCGAACACTGAAAACCAGATTGATTTTTGTCCTCTGTTAGTGTTGCCATTAATATTTTATTTTAATTTTAAGTTTAATTTTTTTTTAATTACCCCTCCCTCCTAAACGGAGCGAGATAGACCCCCCCTCCCATAGCAAAAAATGCTTGTATTTAACCCCTCTACATATGTCCATCATTAGTTTTCATTGCCAAAATTATTGTAGGTACTCACCCCAATTTTTGTCTTAAATTTCAAGTTTGAAATTGTTTTTTTTCAAAAACTATTAACAGAAATAACTTGATTTTAAAATAATATTCAAGAACAGATTCCAGGGGCCTGTACCACAAAACTACAAGTATTGTACAACAGGCGAATTTTAACAATTAAAAACTGGTTTTGTACCAGAAAACCATTGTCCAGGGCTCTAATCGCGTAATTTATCAGACTATCATCGTTGAGACGATTGTATAAAACGACCTCGTTTTAAGTTTGCTTCATTAAACATCACAATCACATCGATCAATCGAATCGTTCATCGTTTTCATTTTGAACAGTTTGAGCAGGACTGTAAACAAACTGTGACAACTGAAAACTAATAAAATTGGTATATTAAGGGTATTCATGCAACGTCGTAAGTTTACCATTTGCGTAAAATGGTAAGTTTACGACAAACGTTTCATGAACGCCCCAATTTGCTATTTGTGGTAAATGGTGGTAAACCAATCAGCTGTTTCACGTGTGAGGGGACGAACGAATTGATAAAATGCGAACAAACCACTTTTGATACAATTATAGAGAGAAAATTGCACATTTTACTATTCCAAGCGTAGGATAATTAGTTAGTCCATCATATTGTATTAAGAAAACAAGTTTTAAAAGGGTTTAAATAAAGAAATTTACAATATACCAATATTTTTGCCGCGAACGAAAACTCCCTTTGTTTGGAATTGGAAATTTCGTTATTTAATCTCTTTTAAAACTTGTTTTTTTAATACAATTTGGTGGACTAACTAATTATCCTAGACTTGGAATAATAAAATGTGCAATTTCTATTTATAAATGTATCAAAAGTATTATAAATGCATGCAAAGTATTTTTTTCTGATTTCGCGCCTTTATTTCAAGTGTGAAATGTCACAATAACCTCGTCGTAAGTTTACCATCTCGGTTTTCCACACAAATTCGCGTAGTAAGTTTACCATCTCGTCGTAAATGATTTTCCATACAAATTTTGACAGTTCATTTACCACGTCGTAAACTTACGACGTTCAAATTTCCAGGCAATCTTAGGTATTGGCCCGAGAATGCTCCTGTGAAGATTGGTTAAAATTGGCCCAAAGGTTAAAAAAAGCGCTATTCTGATAACGTTATATGCTGATAGACCAAAATATAGGTATCTGGGCAATAAAATTCCTAGGCACGAGCAATGCCTGCCGGGTACAGTAATTGTTAATCTTTCCAATAACCACTAATAATCATTTCGATAAAACTACTAGCGAATAGGTACAATCCTGCGATTTGTGGACCCGCCTGTTTTTTAGTCCCGAAAATATCGGAATTTATAACTACATATTAGATAGATAGGTACATACATACATATTCACTATGTACATATTTAGAAAAGCACGGTGTTCCTTAAAGTGCTAGGTTTTATTTCATATAGTAGCCCCGTGATGGTCTTACTTGCGTTATTTGGGGTTAACTGCCAGATGTCGTCATTTCTGGTCTGGAGATAATTATGAGCAATTCGCATTCCTTGAGTTCGCTCCATAACCCTCTGTAAGGAGATAGAGGGTAATTGTAGGAAATTCCGAACCAGCTATTTAGTAGGTATACCTGGTATGATTGTTTTGTGTTCCAATAGCCGTTTTTTATTATCAGCTATGATTACGGTGACCATATTTGTCAAAGGAAAATAAAGGACAATCATTTTTCTACTTACAAACTGTTGGTATTTATTGAAAACAAAAAGAAATAATAATAAATAAATAAATAAATTAATTAATAATAATAAGATAGCAAAAAACATGAACATTACTAATACATAGTAAATAGTTCTATAAAAAAAATATTGGTTTGACATTCACTTATATAGTCGTATATATTAGCAACTAACCAACTAGGAACTGTCAATAAGCAGCTTTATTTTAACCTATTTTCACATCGAAGCAACATTATTGCCTGACATTTTTAGCACAAAACTCGTACTGAGAATGGATTACTTCCAGAAAAGAGGAATGGTGAAACCGTGAGTTTCACAGATGGATCCATGGTGGATGGCGGAGCAGGGACCGGTATCTTTTCAGAAGATCTGGAACTAGCCCGTCACATTAGCCTCGGGAAACACACTTCAGTCTACCAGGCTGAAATGATTGCTTTGCTGCATGCGTTGGACTACTTGCTTGAGAGTCAGGTGGATGGAAGAAATATCCTCATAGCATTGGACAATCAGGCGGTGACTAGATGCATGGAACAGACAACCATCAAAACATCATTGGCACTGTAATGTGTATTCAAGCTCAATAAGTGTTCATCTAAAAATCAGGTAACACTATCTTGGGTACGAGGACACATAGGGATCGACGGCAACGAAAAGGCGGACTACCTTGCAAAACAGGAAAGTTGCTGGGACCAGAACCATTCTCTTCAATTAGTAGAGAAATGGTAGAACACCTGATTCACAAGTAGATCACAGCAAAACACTTGAAAAGGTGGTCAACAGTGGAACAAACAATATAGACAAGCAAAAATCGCAATAAAATGGCCGACCTGCTCCACTCAAGGAAGGGTTCCAAACATGAGTCGAGGAACATTGAAATGGGTGGTGGGGTTAACTACAGGTCATGGTAATTTCGAGTATAATTTAAGGAAGATGTGACTTAGAAAGGATGATACTTGTAAGCTATGCCTGGAGGAATCTGAGACAGCGGCACAGCTTTGGCTGACAAAAGAATAAGGATCTTGGGACAACATTGGGTAGAGACCCATTGGATTAAACAGATTTCACATAAACAGTTGCTAGCGTTAACATCAATACTTAACACTACCTTGGCTGGCGTCAATATTCAGAAGCTGTTTAATACTGAACCACGTACCCTACTCTTGGAGACGCGCTAGAGTGGTCTTTATACCGAAGGTAGGCAAACGTGGGCATGAAACCGCGAAGGATTTCAGACCAATTAGTTTAACCTCCTTTGTACTTAAAACCCTAGAGCGTATTCTGGACATCCACATGCGAAGTTTTCTAGAAGAATCTTTGCTATCCAAATCACAACACGCCTACCTAAAGGGCAGATCCACGGAAACGGCTCTCCACGAGGTAGTGCGGACAATCGAAATATCCCTACAGTATAAAGAATATACACTAGCCTCCTTCTTAGACATAGAGGGAGCCTTCAATAACGTACACACTGAAGCTATTCTTGAATCTCTGATTGAGCTGGGCATAGAGGAATTTATTAGTCAATGGATAGTCTCTATGCTCAGGACAAGAACTATTCAGGCAACACTAGGCAGCAGCCACATAACCAAATTCGCCCATAGAGGAACGCCGCAGGGTGGCGTCATCTCGCCCCTACTATGGCTAATGGTTATAAACAAAATTCTGGTGAAACTAGACAGGGAACGGGTCAAAGTTGTCGCGTACGCGGACGACGTGGTGATACTAGTGTCAGGGAAGTTTCCCACCGTGATTAGTGAAATTATGGGGGCCGCTCTAGACAAGGTAAGCACCTGGGCTGCAAGTTGCGGCCTCGGTGTCAACCCGAGCAAAACTGAACTGATGCTATTCACTACCAAAACCAAAATACCCGATTTTACCCTACCCCGTCTAAACGATCAACCACTCACACTGTCATCCAGCGCTAAGTATCTAGGTATCATGCTTGATCCAAAACTTAACTGGAAACATAACATTGAACACAGAGTAAGGAAGGCGTCGGTCGCTTTCTATGCCTGTAGCAAAACCTTTGGAAAGAAGTGGGGACTTCAACCAAAGATGACCTTGTGGATGTACACAGCCGTAGTGCGTCCAATTCTCACGTATGGATCACTAGTATGGTGGCCTGCGTTGAGCAAAGTCTACAACCTCACGAAATTGAAAAGACTGCAAAGAACAGCAAGTATAGGTACCACGGGGGCAATGAGGTCGGCCCCAACAGATGCCCTTACTGTACTCTTGCATCTTCTACCTCTTGATCTACACACAAAATATACCGCATTATGCAGTGCTATAAGACTCAAGGAGTCGGGATGCTGGACTGCAAGGCCGTATGGCCATAGCAACATCCTGGATTCGTTACCAAACGGCATGGTCACGTCTCCAACCGACTACATAACACCCAAATTAAACTTCACGAAAGGCTTCCACGTTGGTTTCCCAACAAGGGATCAGTGGAAGAGGGACGAAGTAGTGAAGGGCTTCGACACGGTCATATACACCGACGGATCTAAGATGAGCTGTGGTGTGTAGGGGCCGGTGTCTACTCGGAATCACCTCAAATATCAATTTCAGTACGCTTACTGGATTTTGCCAGCGTTTTCCAGGCGGAATTACTGGCCATCCGGGAAGCTTGCACGCAACTAAGGCGTGATACAACGCTTAAACAAAACATTGCTATTCTTATAGATAGCCAAGCTGCCATTAAAGCCATCGACTCGGCTACCATATCCTCCAAACTGGTGCAGGAGTGCCGGAACGAGCTGGCCTGTCTGAGCGAGCGCTTCAGGGTCACACTTCTCTGGGTTCCAGGGCATAGTGACATAACAGGCAATGAGCGCGCGGATGAGCTGGCCAGGAAGGGCTCAGCGCTACACGCCTCGCTCTCAACGAGGGTCCACATTCCGCTAGGAGCGGTAAAGGGACAAATACATTCGCATTTTCTGCAAAAAGCCAATTCCCGATGGTCGGGGTTGACAAACTGTGTCATATCAAGGAAGATATGGCCTACCTACAACCAAAACAGAACAAATAACCTACTAAACAGAACCCGCCCAGATATCGCCAGAATCACGGCAATAATCACGGGGCATTGGCCAATTGGAGACCATGCGGCCAAGCTAGGTATCCCATACAACCCGCATTGCCGCAGTTGCGGTAATACAAATGAAAAAGAAACTCTCTCCCACTTCCTCTGCAAATGTCCAGCTCTAGCGAGAGCCAGACTACGCGCACTGAACCAACCATTCTTTGACGACCTTAGCGACATCTCGGGCAAAGGGATACAGGATCTTATCCGTTTTCTCAATTCAACAGGTTGGCTATAGGAACTGACTTGACCACATCCTAACAATCACCAGAAGATAGGTCACACGAGTCGTGGTAACAAAACGGCACATCATAGTGCTAATTGGGTTCAAGGTGAACCGCCACTTCTACCTACCTACCTACCCTAACATCAACACTAGGAATCGAACCCAGGGAAGAACTCTGGAGAAGTCCAGTGAGTCTCTCTGGGTAAGGTTTATAGTGGTAGAGAGACGAAATGAGACTCGACAATGGTCTGATTCGAATATCCCTCGAAATCTATATAATAATAATAAAATACTCGCTTGATATGATGAACAAAAATGTTCCTTATGCAGACTGAAAACCCGTTTGGGTTTGGTGTTGATCACCAAAAGTCAGGACAAATATATGATATCGAAAAGTTGTACGCCATTTAAAAATAAGCCTGTTTTTTCTGAGAAATAAATGGTAGATTTTCTCAATACTTGGCCAATCTGGTGTTTCACGAAATAAGACCCTCTCAAGGACTTCTACGTCCAAAAATATAGAATACTATTGGCAAATGTATTGTTGACATGAATTTCATAACATCATTGCCCAAAAATAAATTCTCTATGCTATGCATACAATTTTTTTGTCAGTTTTTAAAGGACAGTTTCAAAAATAAAGGACAAAATCCGTCCTTTATTGAAAATAAAAAAATACAGGACAGAGGTTAAAAAGAAAGGACTGTCCTTTTAAATAAAGGACGGATGGTCAGCGTAGCTATGATCCATATAGATCATCGATTTACATGCACTTACAACAACAACATGTGATTCTGCTTTTCATCGAGATCACGAAATATGATCTGAAAATTAATTCAACTATTTCTCGTTGCTGTTTCGTGGCGTTGTTTATTTCATTCACTAAAGGTTGGTGTCCCTGTAAATTATAGCCACACAGTAATGTTGCCAGACCAAAATGTGAACCACAATTAACAACACAAAAAATCAATTAGCATTTTTTTCAAATTCGAATAAGTTACTACTCCGACTTTCGAGATGTTTTGTTTCGCTATATAGCACAGAAATATAAATGGAAATATTAGCAATACAATACGTTTAATTATGATGCATATTTGAACATAACATTTGAACATAGTTTCCCCAAAAAAAATATTCAATGCTAAATGTATGCAGATTTGTATCCATATGGTAACACCCCGACACAACAAGCGAAATGTCAAACTCAAATATGAGCAAGTGCAATGGAGAAATCATCGCATTGTGACGTCACATTGTACCGTGTGGCTGCAAGATGGCTGGTAGCAATACGAAATTTGTCATAATTGGTATTGGATTTTATATGTGTGTTGCCACAACTCAATCAATGATCCAGTTTGTTTTATTTTCATGATCTGATCCGGATCAGATCACGCTGATAATAAAAAACGGCTAATGTAAAAGTCGTTAACAAATTCTCTTACATATCTTATTTCTATTCGATTTTCATTTTTCCTCACTTTCGTGTGATCGTTGATCAGTGGTTAGAAAACAGACTTAATTATCCGTTTTGGGCTGTGCGTTAATAATTAAGTTATTTTAAAATAAACACCAGACTACTTAATTTCGTATAGCAAGAATCTAATCTGAGCTGCAATGTTTCTAAAGATTCCTAGACAAATGAACTCGAACTGTCAGCGTACAAACCGCATAGGTACCTAATTATGCACAGTTTGAAACAAACTACTACATATAGGTACAAACAAATCCGTCCTGTCGTCTAGAATACTCCTACCTACCAACAAATACGCAGACAGACAGACACAATTGCGTGCCTCACTTTTTGAGCTCGAATATCATCTTAATAACATAATTAATAGATCCTACTCGCACATAGGCCACATAACATTATGCTGCGATTTACGCCCACCACCCCAGAGCAACAACAGAAAATTATTGGCTTAGTATTGATTTGCCGTTATTTTTCGTATATCTCTTGAATGAGTAATCCGATTACAATGAAATAATGGAACCTGAATGGTGCTCGGGGCCCCGAAATAACTTATACGGAAATAACTTATATAGCAGTTACTACGGTTTCAAACCGTAGTAATTTATATGATAACGGTCATATAAGTTATTACGATATGGAACCGCAATAGCTTATATATAAGTTATTTCGTTTTTAAATCCGCAATAACTTATATATAAGTAATTGCGGGTTGAATCCGCAATAATTCATATATAAGTTATTACGACATGAAACCGAAATAACTTTTATATAAGCTATTGCGGTTTTTTGTTTAATTCAATATAGAAGAACAATGAATGCATTTTCCTTCATAGGAGTGAAAAATAGAGACTAATCTTACATTTCATATATTTTATTACGACATTAGACCGTAATAACTTATATATGAATTATTGCGTTTTCAATCCGCAATAACTAATATATAAGTAATTTCGGTTTTAAATCGTAATAACTTATATATAAGTTATTACGATATGAAACCGAAACAAATTCATATATAAGTTATTACGGTTTAAACCGTAATAACTGCTATATAAGTTATGTTGGGGTGAGTAGAATCCCCTGCTGGTTGCTCGATGATTCCGTGACGTGATGACCAAGAAAAAAAAGATGATTTCGCTTTGAATCGGATACAAATCTTTATTTCTCTTCGTGAGAGTATGGTACGTCTTACCTCGACGAGGTCAAAATCAAGAAGGAGGAGAAATCAAATTTAAGAACATGGCTGAGCGGTTTCCGATCTCAAATTGTTTGAAAGCGACCTCTAACAATTCGAGTTAAGAAAAACTGCTAGAATAGGGGCGTTCGAATACTTCATATTTGGCGTGAACATTGCCGGCCGCCTTGCAGCAATTGCTGCAAAAGTTAAAATGCAATCCTTGGGTGCCATTTGAATTCGGAACCGCCTATGCCATAAGAGATACATTATATAAACAAATTAAACTTAAAGCTAACAATAGAAAATAAATTTGAAATACTAAATACAGTAGCGAGCAATATTTACTAGATCAGTGCAATATCTTAAGATTTTCGTATTCTAATTCATATTACCTAATTGTTAAGAAAATAATACTTCAAATGGTTTTATCCATTTAAATGAATGAATTCATGGGGAATAAGCTGTTTAAATGAGTTCAAGAGTGAGTTATTATACACAATTTAGCTATTGGGCGCGTTATGACTCCATTCTGAGTCCGTATATCGGCTACGCGAACTCGTTTATCGGAACCCGGGTAAACCTTTACAATGCGACCGAGTCGCCATTCATTTGGGGGGAGGTTTTCGTCCTTAACCACAACTAAGTCATCAATAGATACATCTTTCTGCGGATATTTCCATTTGTTTCTTTTGTTAAGTTCCTTAAGATACTCATCTTTCCATCTGCGACAAAATTGATGATGCAATATTTTTACCCTTTCCCATCTCTTGACGCAATTCAAGGATTGACCATCAAGAGCAGGCTCAAGAGGACTTAACAAAGGACCACCTCGCAAAAAGTGGCCGGGCGTCAATGGAAGAATATCGGATGAATTTTCGGAAATCGGTGATATAGGACGCGAGTTTAAGCACGCTTCGATTTTTGCTAAAAGGGTGGCAAACTCCTCAAATGTAAATTTATTGGTTCCAGCTACCTTCCGAAAATGGAGTTTAAAACTTTTTACTCCGGCTTCCCAGAGTCCACCCATATGAGGAGCGCCAGGAGGAATGAATTTCCATTCCAAATTCTGATCCACATATCTTTTAGATACTTCGATGGAGATGGTTTGAATAAATTGCTTAAAATCGTTTGCAATGACTTTACTGGCCCCGACAAAGTTGGTGCCATTATCAGAGAATATAGTTTTTGGTATACCACGCCGAGCCATGAAACGACTGAAAGCTGCTAAAAACGACTGCGTTGATAAGTCGCTAGTTGCCTCCAAATGGATAGCTCGAGTAGCGAAACATACAAAGATACAGGCATAGGCCTTCGTTAGTCGACAGTTTCGTGCTAATGAGCTTCGAATAACAAAGGGACCAGCGAAATCTATGCCTGTATTGGTAAACGGTGATGAGATTTGCGTCCTTTCTAATGGTAAAGCTCCCATTATCTGGGTTTGTACTTTCTTTTTATGAATAATACATATTTTACATGACCGAATGTGCCTTTTAACAAGGTTTTTCAGTTTTGGTATCCAAAATTCACTCCGAACCAAGCGAACTACTAACTGATTACCGCCATGAATTGAGATTTCATGGACAAATCTTACCAAAAGAGCAGTTATAGTCGCTTGATACGGAAGAATAATTGGATATCTTTCGTTAAAAGATAAAGTCGAGCAGGTAAGCCTACCATTTGACCGAAGAACGTGATTTTGGTCCAAAATGGGATTTAAATTCATTATTGAACTTTTCTTAGAAATTGGCTCATTTTTCAGAAGAGCGGAGTATTCATTTGGAAAATAAAAAGCCTGTGTCAGCCGAATAACCAAATTTTTGGCGTTAGAAATTTCATTGCGAGTAACGCTCTTGGTTGTGAGAGAGAAAGAATTCTTAAAACGGGGACTAGTTCGGTGATAAAATCGCAAAATATAACATATTACATGTAATGCTTTAGACCAGGAAGAGAATCGTTCAACAATTGTTTCTATATTAGGCAAAATTGTAGTTAGATTGGCATTAATTGGTTTCATTTCGAGATCTGCATCATTAGGTCTTTTCAAAATGGATTCAGGCCAAGACGATTGAGGCTGACAAAGCCAGGCAGGGCCGTGCCACCATAGATTGGATGCCAGAAGATCAGTAGGGGAAAGACCCCTCGTTGCTAAATCTGCTGGATTTTCAGCTGATCTAACATGATTCCATTTAGTATTCGGCACATCTGAGTGTATCTGCGAGACCCGATTAGCTATGAAGGTTTTCCACGAGCTAGAATGCTTATTTAACCAGGCCAAAACTATTGAGCTGTCGCTCCACAGAAAGAGTTCAAAATTCGTTAAATTAAGCTCTGCTATGACCTTGCGCACAAGTTTTGCCAATAAGACAGCACCACAGAGTTCCAATCTTGGCAAAGGAACTTGCTTGACTGGAGCTACCTTGCTTTTAGCGCATAAAAGGTAAGAAGACCAGTTGTTACCATTGTGTTGGATGCGCACATAAATGGTGGCAGCGTATGCTCGCTCAGAAGCATCACAAAAACCATGGATTTGGATAGAATCACTCGGACTGTAATGAATCCACCGAGGAACTTGCACTTTCTGTATGTCTGGAAGCGCAGCCAAGAACGTTTTCCAGCGGTGACACGTTAGGGGCACAAGAGGTGTGTCCCAAGACGTCCCATCACGCCAGATTTGCTGCATTATGATCTTCGCAGTAATTATTATAGGAGCCAACCATCCCGCTGGATCAAAGAGTCTTGCTATTACTGAAAGTACCGCTCTTTTAGTTAAGAGTCGATCTTCCTTAAATATAGAAAAAAAGAAGTGAAAACTATCAGATCTGGCATTCCACTGAATCCCAAGAGTTTTTGAGATACTTTTATCTTCTAGTTTAAGAAAATCTTGACTGTATAGATGTGAAGATGGGAAATGTTTTATTAAGTCTAAGCTATTTGAGGTCCACTTCCTCAAGGAAAACCCAGCTGAGCTTAGAGCATCTATGAGCTCACTTTGTGCTTGGAGTGCTGTTTCAACATCATGGGCTCCAGAAAGCACATCGTCGACATAAAAGTCATTTTTAAGAATTGACGAAGCAAGAGGAAAAGTAGATTGCACATCATCAGCGAGACGTCGCAATGTACGTATGGCTAAATATGGTGCGCAATTAACGCCAAAGGTAACCGTCTTTAGCTCATAGTCCTGATAAGGACTATCGCCAGGATCGGTTGTCCAAAATAAGATGCGCTGATAGGTCGAATCATCAGGATGAACTAGTATCTGACGATACATCTTTTCTATGTCGGCATTAAAAACGTACCGATAGAAACGCCATTTTAAAATTAGAGTGGTTAAGTCGGTTTGTAAAACCGGGCCCGTGTACAGCGTATCATTTAGACTAGTTCCATTGCTTGAGGGACAAGAAGCATTAAAAACGATTCGAACCTTTGTTGTAACACTATCTGGCTTTATAACCGCATGATGTGGCAAATAGTATGTACATAACTGATGGTTTTTAATAATGTCTGCAGATGAAACAGCCTCCATATGACCAAGGGCGATATATTCTTGAAGAACATCAATGTATTTTGATCGAAGGTCAGGAGATCTTTCCAAAGATTTCTTCATGCGCTGTAACTGGTTTAGCGCTCGGTTTCTTGAATGACCCAATGAGAGACTAGGGGTCTTAAATGGAAGACGAACTACGTAACGACCGTCGGCGTTTTGAGTAGTTGTATCGGAGTAAAGTTGTTCGCAATAAAGATCTTCGCTCGATAACGGATTTCGATCAAAAATCTCCTCAACTTCCCAAAATTTAGCAATCTGTTGGTCAACCGAAGTTTCACAAAAGTATGACAGGAATGTCGAAAACGAATTAACTCGGTTTTGGGGAAGAGGTCCTGAAAGTACCCATCCAAATATAGTGTTCTGGGCTATAAGGGATCCCAAAACATTGGACTTCAGTCCTTCTAGTACGATGGATGGATATAAGTCCGAACCAATCACCATATCAATCTTCGAACTTTCATAGAAATGGGGATCTGCGAGTTCGAATTCAATTGGTGATGAAACTTCCTCTCGATCTATCGTACACGATGGCAAATCACCAGTTAAGCGTTTCAGAACAATAGCGTTGGCGAAAATAGTGAAAGTTGGGACATACTTTGAACCTAAACATAATGAGCACAATTTTGATGCAGTTGCGGTTACCATAGCGCTCATTCCAGATATCTGAGCCTGTATTGGCTTCACCGGTAGATTCAATCTCTTCTGCACATCTTCGGAAATAAAGGTAACCTCTGAGCCGGTATCTAAAAGTGCACGCACGGTAAACTTACTACCTAAATGGTGGATATCAATCAAAGCCGTTGCTAAAAGAATCCGCTTGTTATTGCGAGAGAAGTAAGATTGAACCTGATATACATTTGCGTTTTCAGTGGACTGTATACTTTGAGATTGGGGAATTGCTTGATTCCCCGTGCCAGAAGTTGAAGGCATATCTTGTGATGCTTTTATAGGTGTCAAGTGCAAAAGTGTATGGTGCTTTTGTTTGCACTGCATACATGTATGAACACTTCTACAATCATTTTGCGAATGAGCGGAGGATAGGCAATTTTTGCAATACCCTAAAGAATCGACCTTGGAAATTCTGTCCGTTGTATTTAGTTGCAGAAATGTTTGGCATTGCCGAAGAGAATGGGAACCATTACAAAGTTTGCAAATATATTTATTTGCTTTCGTATGAAAAGCTTTATGTTTTTCCTTATTTGGATGAGGAGTTTGTCCTTTAAATTGACCTTTTGCTTTAGAAGGAAACTTAATATCGGACACTGTCTCGAGGACACGGTAACGGCTAGTTAAAAATGAATCCATATCACTCCATGACGGTATCTCTCGTGGTTTCTGAATGGATTGTTCCCACAATGACAGAGTATTTTCCGGCAACCGATTAGAACAAAGAAATATAAGTATGGGGTCCCATGAGGTCGTAGACACTTTATGGGCTTCGAGAATCGACAAGCAATCATTAATCTCCCGCTGTAGATCCTTAATGCTTTTGCCAGATTCAGTTGCAACAGCGGTCAAATTAAAAAGCTTTTTCAACTGTTTATTTACTAAAATTCTCTTATTGTCGTACTGTTCGGAAAGTGCTTTCCACGCTAAATCGAAACTGTCTGCGGTAAGGGGAAATCTTGTAACAATATCATTCGCTTCATTTCTCGTCTTTGATCGAAGGTGAAATAATTTTTGCACCGAACACAGTTTCGGGTGATTAATGTATACTGCTGTAAACATATCTCTAAACGACGGCCAAGAGATATAATCACCATAAAATATTTCAGTGTCACAAGGTGGAACCTTTATGCACTGTTCTTCACTTAAATTGGGACTAGAAACATGTGATTTGGAACTAACAACTTTCGGAAGACTGTCTTCTTTAATAATTTGTAGCTTTTTAGAAGTTTCAATAATTGCACTCAAGCAACTAATGTAGATAGTAGACGACACCCGATATTTAGCTTTGATTGGATTTAAATCTTCATCCGTCTCCGAACGCAAGTACAGATCATACGACTTTTTAATATCACCCCAAATTTCTTGCAACAGTATTTTATGAGCTTCTAAAGAACTAAGTGAATGATCTACCGCAGGTATCTCTTGATAAGCAGACTGAAATTCTATAAGTTTATCCGCCGCAGCGATGAACGTTTCAAGCGCAGACATAATGTTGAAAAAAAGGAGAAAAAACCTCGCCTCAAAGGAATTAAGCGCTAGATCGCGGAAACAATAATATTAGTTTTTTTTTTTCTTTAGACGAAAGGCTAATTCGTAACAGTAAATCACTCTTCACTACAGCTTTCAATAAGAGATATATACTTTCACATTCACGAAAAATGCAACAAATCAAATGAAGTTGATATATAAAAACTTAAATTTGTTAACTACACTCAATATTGCACTAATCATAAAATATGCACGCACCTGTTTACAATTGAAGTAATTTTGCTGCTTCTCTTTCCTTCTGCTGTGTTGTGGTTTGGCGATGATTTTCGGATTAACTTCCTTCACGTTGCGCTTCCTGGACTTTTGGGATGCTTACGGATACGAGCGTTAGCTAGCACGACTGCAATGATGTTAACAGTGCGAAGAGTTGATTGATGACTGGATTCATGCAATGTATGGTGGTGAGCACATGCAATCTGCTAGTGGCTTGTACTTGTATGCACTTGATGAGATGGACGATGACGATGAGATGAGCAAGATTCGGAGCTGGCGTAAGGCGGAGGCGATGGCGAATAGATCGGTGAGTATTTGGGAGAGCAAAAGGGTATGCCCAGGCTCACCGGATGAACTTCGACGGTCTGTGTGTGGAGTGATACGACTGGATATGTTGAAAATGAGTCTCTCGTGTGGCTTTTGATCTTCAGTTTGGAGATATGCTGATTTTGGCTGATACGATTATAATATTGATCGTGCGGGGCAAGATGTGTGGATCGTCCAGCGTATATGGTTTCTCGGAGAGCGCCTTTGGGTGATGGTGCGGTGGTGTATTAGAAATGCGGGAATCGTGTTCGTTTTGTGTGAATTCCACGCACAATTTACGGATCTTCGACAATTATTATTTTTGAGAGATGACTGTTCGAAGAGAGTATGATGTAGAGATTTGACGATCGTTATATGTAGGTACATATATGTATAAAGATGTAAGAATCTTTTGTACGGTGCAGTCGATGTGTGACTTCACTTTTTTTCATGCAAATTTGATACTTTGCGAATGAAAATTTTGATGAGTATTTTAAGAAATACTATTCGGCTTGATGGACCAAATGTTGGGGTGAGTAGAATCCCCTGCTGGTTGCTCGATGATTCCGTGACGTGATGACCAAGAAAAAAAAGATGATTTCGCTTTGAATCGGATACAAATCTTTATTTCTCTTCGTGAGAGTATGGTACGTCTTACCTCGACGAGGTCAAAATCAAGAAGGAGGAGAAATCAAATTTAAGAACATGGCTGAGCGGTTTCCGATCTCAAATTGTTTGAAAGCGACCTCTAACAATTCGAGTTAAGAAAAACTGCTAGAATAGGGGCGTTCGAATACTTCATATTTGGCGTGAACAAGTTATTTCCGTATAAGTTATTTCATGGTGCCTGGTGCTCATTGTTAAGGCCTAAATTTTCCAAAAAGATCCATACCAATCTGGTTAGTAGTTCTTACGTGATAGTGGAACAAACATTTCAAAATTTACAATTTTATTATATGCAGAGATTTTTCTACACCTACCATGCACCTCACATGCTAACCCACCCCATAACTTTCAAATCATTATAGCCCGCCCTTGACACCTAAGGCTGAGTTAGCCACCCACACCTTGACACCTAAGTCCAAAAGCCACCACAATGACACCACTGCTGCACATATATCGAAGAAATACAAAAACAAGTATTGTAAAGCATCCGATCTGTGATTTCATATATCCCCTTTCCACATTTTTATTTTCTTAAATATCAATTTAAATCATCATTACACTTGTCATGCTAAAAGTACCACACCCCACACACCACCACTATATGCGAAAAGTATCTAACCGATCTTTTATTTCATATACCTTCTTTCCACATTGTTATTCTCATAAAATCCCAATCAGTCTCCTCATGCTAAAAATACCCTTTGCCTACAATACCAACCACCACTAACTACCTATATGCGAAAAATACATACCCGATCATTGATTTCATTATCCTTTTCATATTCCACTTCCACTCCACAACCAATTATGCAATCGGTGGAGAATAAAATACAACAAAAATAATTGTTGTTTCTCTTTCATTTGCATGTTGTCAATGAGACGAATAAAAAAAGAAAAGGTGCATAGTCTGTCATGAAATAAACCTGGGAATATTTTGGGAAATTAATTTTACTTAATGCACGAACCTAGAAAAAGGTGGTATATGCATATACTAACTTAATACAAATTTCCTCCGCAATGAAGGTCCGTATGTCGCTTCAAAATGAGCTGTGTCCACTTCTATTTGTAGTTATTCAATGATATCGGTAGTGATTTAAAATAAGTGGAAAAGATTGTAATAAGTGGAAAAGATTGAAATAAGCGGAAAAGTTGATTTTAAGTGAATTGTCTTGTAATAAAAAGTGATTTGTTAAAGTTTGGTAAACAGAATAGTGTTTTATCTTTTCGAATCCCAGCCGAATATTACATTGGTGTCAGAAAAGGGATATAACTTATTCTGTGCGAAGTGTTGTGAAAAGAAAAACAGTGAACTAAATTGTGAATTAAAAGAAAATAAATAAAGTGAAGTGAATTTGAATTCTTACAAAGTGTAGTAAAGATTAAGAAAACAGAAAAAGAAGGAAAAAAAAAAATTTTGTAAAAATGGTTCGCACATTAGCATTACTACAACTCAGCATACCGCAGTTAAAAACTGAGCTGGAAAAACGGAATCTCTCCACAGCTGGGGGAAAAAGTGACCTCATACTTCGTCTGCAGGAAGCTGTCGAAAGCGAGAGAGAAGATCCAAAATCCATGCTATTCGAAGTGACAGAAGAACAAGTAGCACAAGTAAGTACAGGCGTTGACATGGCCGCCATCATGGCATTACTTCTTTCCAAGTTCGAAGAACAGAAGAATTCTATGGAATCTAAGTTCGCGGAACAGAAGAATTCTCTAGAAGAACAGAAGAATTCTATGGAATCAAAGTTCGCGGAACAGAAGACTTCTCTAGAAGAACAAAAGAATTCTCTAGAAGAACAGAAGAATTCCATTGTCTCTGCACAAAAAGATGCCGTCGATGAGTTGAAGAATGTTCTAGAAGTAAAATTCGACGTGATTGATAGCAAATTAAACCAGCATGAGACACAACTTGAGAAGGTAGAAACAAAGTTTGACGATATCAATCAAACATTACAGAAGCATGAATCAAACTTCGAGAACTTAGCAAAATAGCATGAGACAAACTTCGAGCACTTGGCTAGGGAACTGGATCAAGTAAAGAAACAGAAAGCCCGAGAATATTCTGCTGATTGCCCTAGAAGGAAGGAGATGCAACCGCCTGCTTTCGATGGTCAAACATCATGGCCAATTTATAAGCGGCAGTTCGAAGCAGCTGCAATGACCAACAGCTGGGACGACGAGGAAAAGTCCATCGCACTAACGCTAGCACTACGAGGCACAGCTGCAGAGTTGCTTCAAACTATTTCTGAAGAAAAGCAAAGCAACTACGACGCATTGGTGAAGGCTATCGAAATGCGCGTTGGTGATGACCACATGCAGCAAGTATACAGGGTGCGCAGTAGAATCCAGAAGCGGGGAGAAACGCTCCAACAGTTGCAAGCGGATATCGAACGCCTGGCGCATTTGTCGTATCCCAATGCCGGCGAGGATCTCATCAACGAAATGGCTGTAGAGGCGTTTATCCAAGCCATAGAGGACCAACAACTGCAAATGGCTGTACGAATGGCTGGAAAGAAAACTCTCCCTGAGGCACTGGCATTTGCCCTGACCATGAAAGCTGCTGACCAAGCATCACAAGGGTTTCATCGTGTGAGAGAGATGACAACCGTCGAATGCTCGTGCCAAAGGGCAAACGTCGTAGAACAGAACAGTGCTCGCAGGGGACCGATTCGTTGTTGGAACTGTATCATCTACAGCGACAATGCAGAGCTCCACCCAGACACACTAGTTATCCGTACTGCAGCGCTAGGAGTCGTAATGAAGGGGCATCTGAGCGTCGAGCGGATGACTCTTCTCAAAATCATCAGTCGGGA
Organism: Cheilosia scutellata; assembly: GCA_955612985.1. Taxonomy (NCBI): domain Eukaryota; kingdom Metazoa; phylum Arthropoda; class Insecta; order Diptera; family Syrphidae; genus Cheilosia; species Cheilosia scutellata. The sequence goes on from OY015311.1 coordinate 57,400,164, forward strand.
AACGTGTAAGAACCAACTTCGCGGGGCAGAAGTTGGTTTCTGGAATCGACGCCCCCAGGACCACCATTCAAGTTTCCCAAACCAAACGAGGTAACAAGAGTTTGACAGTGGAAGCCCATATCGGCCAGAAAATGTATGTGGCCACCATCGACGCCGGTGCCACCGCTTCCATTATAAGGAAGGACATCGTTCACCAATCATGGCTGCACAACACCAGCAGCTACTGTCTAAAAACAGCAACTGGAGCAACAGCAAAGGTGTATGGAGAAGTACTGCTAATAATAAATCTTGCGGGATTAGTCTTCTCCCATACCTTCCTAGTGGCCGATATATGTGACGAATGCATCATCGGAATCGACTTTATGAAGGCACATGATGTAGTACTGGACATCGGCTTGCAAGTACTAAAGTACAGGAACGTCGAGATTCCCATGATTTACGGGGACGAGCATGTCACAGCTCTAAGGACAGTAATGAGTGAAGACGAGATATTACCACCTTCTTCAGAAACACTTATTTGGACAAAACTGGAAGGTGATCCTGGGAGCCACCGATTCTACCTAGTTGAGCCAGATCCAGAAAATCATTATCAAAACTACGTCGTTGGAAAGATGCTTGTAGAACCTAAAAACAACATGGTTCCCGTACGAGTCCTAAATGTCGAACATAGCAGCCTGAAACTAAAGCAAGGGGAAGTGGTCGGTAAGTGCGTACTAATTACTGCGGTCACAAAATTATCCAATGAGGGTCCTACCAAACCTCTTACATCCACGGAAATGGCAGAGATAAAAAGGAGTATATTTGGACAGTGTGAGTTGAATCAGGAGCAGCAAGAAATGGCGGGGGAACTAATCAACGAGTTCGCTGATATATTTGCTTCGAAGAGCGGCGAGTATGGTCGGACACATCTCGTACAACACCGAATCGACACAGGAGACGCTAGACCTATTCGTCAGCCTCCCAGACGACTACCAGATGGAGGTTGCAGAAATGGTGTCGACGATGGAAAAGGAAGGACTGATTGAAAGTTCGAAAAGTCCATGGGCGTCACCGGTTGTACTGGTTAAGAAGAAAGACGGCAGCACGAGATTCTGCGTCGACTATCGTCAGCTGAACAACGTCACCAAAAAGGATAGCTACCCTCTGCCAAGGAATGACGATACCCTGGATACACTACCCGGCGCTAAATGGTTTTTCACCATTGATTTGAAAAGTGGCTGCTGAAGTTTAAGAATCCTGAGGGACAAGTCGCGAGGTGGATCGAACGGCTGCAGATGTATGACTACGAGATACAGCATCGAAAGGGAACTCTTCACTCTAATGCAGATGCTCTCTCGCGTCGACCCTGCAAAGCCGATTGCAAACATTGCGTGCGTCAGGAGGAAAAAGATGCCGTTTCCGTACAGAGGCTGAGAGCTGAGCCCATTAGTGGCTGGACTGCGAGAGAGATCCGGGAGGCTCAAAGGGAAGATCCGGATATCGAGCCGATTCTCGCAGCTTATTGTTCCCAGGTCGAAAGTAAGTGAAGTACTAAAGGAACTGCACGATGGAGTATCTGGGGGCCACTTGGGAATAAATAAAACGCTCGAAAAGGTGCGAGAGCGTTTTTACTGGTTCCACTCAATGGATGATGTAGAAACCTGGTGCAGAAAGTGCGTAACGTGTGCGGCCAGCAAAGGCCCGAGAGTGAAAACTCAAGGCAAAATGCACCAATACAATGCCGGAGCCCCTTTCGAAAGAATTGCAGTTGATATTGCCGGACCGTTTCCTGAAACGATTAATGGAAATCGTTACATCCTCGTGGTTATGGACTACTTCAGTAAGTGGCCAGAAGCATTTGCTATCCCTAACCAAGAAGCCAAAACCGTGATAGAGCAGATTGTTTTCAACTGGGTGAGCAGATTTGGTGTACCACTGGAATTGCACTCGGACCAAGGCCGAAACTTCGAGTCCAAGGTTTTTCAAGGAGTATGCCAGCTACTTGGGATTAAAAAGACGAAAACAACGCCGCTCCATCCGCAATCAGATGGGATGGTAGAACGCTTCAACAGAACCTTGAATGAACACCTATCTAAGGTTGTAGGCGACGACCAGAGGGATTGGGATGAACAGATCCCAATGTTTCTACTAGACTATCGCAATGCTGTGCATAACACTACGGGACATACACCAACTGAAATCCTGTTTGGTCGAACAGTCCGGCTACCTAGTGAGTTGATGTTCGGATCTCCCACTGAGGAACCCAAGAATGAGGACGATTACGTTGCCGAACTCAGCGTTACCGATGGACAATTTTAAAATGTGCCCAAAAAATGTCGCCCGAGCCAAAAAATTCGTTTTTTTTCAGGTTTAAATTATTCAGTTTATTAAAAAAAGGCAATTTATTTTCTAAATGAAATAAATTAAAAAACAAATAAAGACAAAATAACAGTTCTTCTATGTAGCGTGTGCGTTAGTCTCGCAAAAACTCAAGAATGGCTAAATCGATTTGGATGATTCTTCTTTTGCTTTGTTGGTCTTTAATCAGGGGTGGCTTAGAAAATTCGGAAAACCCCAAATGAAAAGCCAGAAAATCGAAAATATTTAAATTTCGAAAACCACAGAATAGATTGAGGTCAAATTTTAAGAAAATTTTTCGACATCATATATCTCAAAACCATCGAATAGATTGAGCTCAAATATTGAGAAATTCTTTGTTATTGGCCTGAAGGTGTTTCTGTGAGATTTGGTAAAAATGATTTTGATGAGGGGCGTGGCACCTCCCATACAAAAAAACTGGATTTCAAAAGTTATAAGACTGTTAACATTGATGCGCATTGTCAATAAAAATTAGATTAGGGTGCGATTGAAAATCGGGAATGGCACGCCCATACAAGTTATTTAAACTAGCTTTAGCTTTGAAATTTGGTAAATTGACCTCAATTTTTATATGTAAATAAAAGACATTGAATGCATTTGAATACGAACGAGTTTCATTTAATCACCAAATGAAACATAAACTGTAGACAGTGCGGCCAATATTGCCGATCTCAATGAACTGGAGTTGGAAGGTTGATTGGGATTCATAATCGCAGAGATAAGTTCTAGGTTTTACGAAGTTCACCGGGTCATCTAGTAGATATGCAAATTTTTTCAAAATTTTTGGGTGTTATTTGAGAAATAAATTTAAGTTTTGAAAATGCGTCCCAATGTCGACTGAATTTGTGAAAGGGGTCCAAAAAACGCTTATTTCGAATTGTGGCCGCCACGCGTCCCGACAGAAGAAAAGTCGCCATTTATTACCTATGACGCCCATAGGTAACACTGGCCGAACTCAGAGAAATCATCAAGGACGTGCATCGAAAAACTAGGGATAAGATCAAGATAGCCAGCGACCGCATGAAGACGACGTACGATGCCAAAGCAACTACTACAGGATTCGAGGAAGGATATCTTCATCTTCATATCGTCTTCATCGTTAAATTGGGGAAAATGTTAACGCATTTGTTCGGGACGAACAAGTTTAAGAGGGGGATATTGTAGTGTGGATTGAAAAGTACTACTTATTGACCACAGCGCCATCTAATGGAAAGTAGACGAACTTATTCAACGAAACTTCGAATCTCAACGAATGGTGAATGGTCTAAAACGAAACTAGTACATTCTCGATTGTTCCGGTTGGAGTATAGAATATTCGAGAAGCTTTAGTGGGGAGTATAAAAAGGGTTGCGAAATCCGACGAGACTGCAGTTTATTTTAAACCGTGTAAAGTAATGTTCGAAAAAGTATCGGTAGTGTTATAAAATAAGTAGAAAGATTGTAATAAGAGGAAAAGTTGATTTTAAGTGATATTGTCTTGTAATAAAAGTGATTTATTAAAGTTAAGAAAACAGAATAGTGTTTTATTTTTTTGAATCCCAGCCGAATGTAATAGTAGGAAGATATACTTTCTACTTTTGGTCCGTCTGTTGACAGTGTTGGCACAGCGTGAGAGGAACCACTTTCATTGGTGGAAATATTGAGATAATGAGAGAAACTGTCAAATGCTCCAGATAACAGTTCCGTTGACGCGACGGGTTGGGCCCTTAATTTCGTCTTTCAATCGATGTTGAAATTCAATAATTCCACGAATTCAGTTCGCGTGGTGTAGTAACCGAATTAAAGCAGATTTTTCCCAATCGTACATAGCTAATGTCTGAAAATTATATTTCGGGAGTTTAAAGCCTTTGTCGCGAGCGAAGTGATCCATCTACCCGAAATTATTTTCAATCGAGGTTTAAATTCAATCGATGATATTAAACCCAAATTCCAAATTTTAAATCACAATACAAATATGCCAGAACATTTTAGGTGTTGGTATACAGTGAATTTTTCTTTATGGCTTAAATTAAGAAAGCCTGCAGATATTAACGAAAACACATTCCCGACCTTTGTTCAATTAACTGTATAAGGTATAAGCCATTAATAAGAACACCCTGTTTAAAAATGCTTGTAGATAGGTCATACATTTTCAATTGCCAAATTTCGGTTGTACATACCATAAGTGTATGTACATTCATTAATTGATGAATGGAAACTGCGCAAACTCGGTTATTGTTATGTACTCGGTTAAAGGGAGGTAAAGTCCAACGCGGTTCTCATTTGGCTCTGTGTGCATTTAAATTGGAATTGATTGGCGGATATCATACCAAACCCGAGGTTTTTATTCAGATATTAGTTTTGAAAAGCATCTGTTCAGTGTAGTGACTTCAGTAAAATAATATACCTACTTACCTAATTTTTAAATTGAAAGCAGTATGCATTTTACGAGTAGTGTTATTAGGCATATCAAATTAAAATATGTGTCAAAAGGTAAGGTACTAGCAACATAATAATTTTTCATTCTGCTTAATACCTAAATTTTTTGTTATATTCTAACAGTTGGAATACAAGCTCGGTATTCATCAACAAATAGTGAACCTACGGCCCCTAAAATTTGCTCCCAAAGTATTCCTGGGCCAAACTCTTTAAAACTTCTGGATGAGTTAAATTCAATACAGGTAGTTTTATTAAGAATTGGAAACTAAATACATGTGAATAGGTTTTCATTTTATAACACATCATAATTGAAATTGAAAGACGTTAATGTGTTATTCTTCAATACATTATAGATATTTGTCTTGACTTCTTTAGGTATTATCTTTGTTAATCATATGCTTGATATAATCGTATCAAATAATAAAAAAAACCATTATACACGTACGATTTAGATAACAACTAATTGCATAACAAAAAACATAATAATTATCGCTTTAAAATTTGATATAGGTTTGATTGTTTGGGCAATTTTTTTGTTTAGACAGCTCTTATCATAGTAAAGCGACTTCATGATATTTTCCAATTAAAGTTGCTATTAAAATAACGGCAATAAGTCTTAAATACTTCTGGTTGGCGCAATCCCTATTGGCAATATACAAAAATTAGACATTTAAAAATATATTAGGGAAAATACTATACAACTGGCGTGGTTCGAAATGAACTGAACTAGTTAAACACTGAGCTGGCTCCAGGTAGGTATTTAGTCAGGGAAAGAGTTCAGTACCTACTGTCATTTGGGTGAATTCTTATTTTTGTGAATTACTGACTATGTGCTGCAGCCTGCACATGTAAATGTTAACAGAAATGCGTTTTTCAACATTAAAATCATTAATTAAAAAAATACATTTTATTGCAGTGTGTGAAGTGTTAAATCGAATATTAGTAGGTACATATATTTTTTAAGTGACATGTCTTTTGTGTTTGATATATAAAAAATTCATAAAATATGTAAATATATTTTGGTGGGGTGTAAAAGTCACGAAATTGTGAATTTGAGTGGGCTCTACCGCTGGGCCACGGGCAAAAATAAATCCTTTCGATATCTTTGAGCCAAAGATTAGTCTTGAGATTTTTATAAGCCAATACCTCAAATTTTATTATTATTATTATTTATCAGGTTAGGGTAGGTTGAAGTGGTTGTCGGCAAAAAGCAGTAATCCTTAGGCCGTTATTTGCTTGGATTTAAAGTATTTAAAATATTTATCAAACATTTTAATTAAACATTTTAAATCATTCTTAAAATGATCAGAAGATGTAGTTAGGCATAGACGTTTATAAAAGGTGTCCCATAATTCACGCAAAATGTAATTTTGATGGAAAATACAGATTTTTAATTAGAAAGCTTAATTTTTTTTTATTAATTAAAAGGGTAGGTATACAGATTGGGCTTATGTATGGAATAGCATATCGAATAAATGGCCGTACGAACTCTTTTACTGACATTTTCTATGACCGCTTCGCACAAATGTGGCCGAATTTCATAAATAATAGTTTAAACTTCAATTGAAGTGTTTCATCTTAAATTAATCAATTTTGTTTCATTTTCAATATAATAATGTCATAGTCATTGTTTTGAATATATGTAGGGGTTGTCACACAAATATGAGCGAGTGGCAACCATTGGTACTCTGCTCATTCATGAGTAGGGTAATGGGGAGGGCTAGCTCAAAGGTACCATTATACCTTCGGTACCGGTGTGGCGAGAGAAGGAGGAAGGCAAACCAACCAAGTCGATAGGTGTGGTTTGTTTTCTTCTTGGCTGTCAAAATTTTAGACCTTTTAAATCCTAGTTAGAGTCCTTTCCTTTTCAAATTTTCTTCCTATCCCTTCTTTAATCCCAATTTTTAAAATATCCCTATCAAAATTTAAAGGCATGTGAAACTACGGTAGTCCGCAAGACAAGCAGAAGATCCCACCCATTCCGACGAGCTAAGCACTGGCTTACACAAGCATGCCTGCCTTGCTTTGTCGACCGGACAGCCCTTCCACCGATGTCAACTTGAGATTCCTGTATCTCTAAGGTGGATAAGGGTAACATATGTTTATATGTATACCGTTACAATAATTTTTGTTGAATGTTGAATGTTTTTTTCAATATTTATAGGTATTGTTATTGACAATAACCAATGTTTCCCAATAAAGAACCCCTGAAGAAGGCAGCAACCCCACCCCCTCCTGTTCTTTAATCGCCGTGAACGCTTTTATCATGGCATGCTGGGAGCGACCGATGATGTAAATATCGTCCGCATAGACCAGCCTTCCGTGTTGACACCTGCACTGATAGGGCATGATAGCGCGTCTCCTTGCCGAAATCCGGTGCATGTTTGAAATAGTTCGCAGGAGCTACTTCCTAACTAGACGTTGCAGCGCGTGTATTTTTAGCGTCACGCGACACAGCTGAATCAGTTTTGCCGGGATTCCGAATTCGGCCATTCTGAGTGGCTCATAAAAGACTTCTGAGACTCGTTCAGTCAGTCATTCCGATAGAGCATTGTAAATAGTGTTTGCTATTTTCTTCGTGTTCAACACTCGCGCTTATAAGTTCAGCAAGTCAAGACCGGGTGAGCGAGGCGCAGCCGGTGGTTACCATGGGGAGGTAAAATAAGCACAATTGATGTGTATGAAAAAATTGCATACACATACACCGCCAAGTTGATGCCAATCAGCGCCTACCCTACTCATACACATCCAACCACCCTCAGGCTAAAACTATAAACCAATCAGCTGTGGGTTAAACGTCATACGTCAAACAGTTTAGAGGATTCAATAATTCCATTTGTATTATTTTATTTCCATAAAATATGTATTTTAATTATGCCAAGGATAAGCAATAAAAGGAAATTTATTAAATTGTATGAAGAAATTGCTTTTAATGATTTATTAATGTTGGAGTTATTTGAAGAAAATGATGGTATGGTCATATTATAAGTAACATTTTTTAACTTAAAACTCAAAATGTAAGGAAAAAGCGGACGATATTTTGGAAGATTTGAATCTCACAACGATGTGTTCTGAGTATGCTCTCGATATGGAGCTCCGTTTGTCCATCATTCGGTTCCAAAATCCAAAAACTTTTTAAAATATGTTTTGCCTTATTTGGATGAAGACAGGTTCAAGCAAATACGTGTCAATTGAACAAATTTTGATGTTTTCCTTGACCTAATTAAGTCAATAATGTTTTCCATGGCCCATGGGTACCAGCGGAGAAGGAGCCACAATTGCTAAAATTGGAAACTTGTTTGGTATTGGTGACGGCGGAACAATTCAGTTGCTTAATTCACGCTGTTTTGATTTCGCAATTGAATTATGCTAACTTCTTTTTTGGTTCTAGATTATCACTGAAATAGTTTTTGGAGCTATTCTTAAGCTAAGAAAGAAATTTTCTAAATATTGGCCAGACGCTTCAGAGCGAAAAAATGCTTCGGGAATGTTAGATAATTTGCCACACTGCACCGGGTACGTGGATGGGATGGGAATGGGACTGACATAAAATTAGTTGAAAACCCTACTTCAGATAGAGAAGCATATGTTTCTCGGAAACATATTTATTCCTTAAAGGTTCGGGCTATTTGCGACAATATGTTGCGAATCCGATATATGGTTTTGGGATACCCTGGTAGCGTACATGATGCGCGAATTTACAACATTTGTGAATTGTCTACAAAACAACAGGGCTATAAATCTTTGTGGGCTTAAGAGTTGTTTTTATCTCATATTGACCATTACATAGGAAATTACCATAATTGTTAGCTATCGCCCAGTTTACACAGAGTTTTGCCCCTTTGATAGTTTTTTATTTATTTCTTTTAAATACTTACTTCGGTCCCTGGATTGCATAAGTGGCCAAAAGAAATGAATCACTACCTGTCAGGGTTGCCATAATTATTTTTTTCCAAAACTCTGTAAATCAGGTAGATGACGACGACGCTATTAAAGGATTCCCGCTACTATTGACTGAGCCTACCGATGACTTCATTTGTAAAAAACGGGCTTTATTGGCAAAGCTACCAGAGCCAGCGCCAAAAGAAGCGATGTTGATAGACCTCATTGATGGTCTTCTTCATCTCTCAATCCGTGATGGTGTACCACGAGAAAGTGTCACTAACTTTCAAGACCTGCTAATCAAGGCCAGATCGCTTGAACTTTCGCTTTCAGAAAAGCAAACTGACCATTCTTCAACTTCAGACTTCAGGCCAAAGAGGTGCAATTACTGCAAGTCACAGGTGACACCATCTCACTGATGTAGACGAAAGGAAACATGTGAAACATATGAAGAAGAAATCATCTGCGCCAGCAAAACCCGAATCCAAGAGAGTCCTCCGATCAAGAAATTTATATTGCCGATACCAGTATAATAATAGGCACTCGATTAGGTCCGATACGACTTATCGCTCTACCTACGGCAATGGACAACAGGACTCTGATAGGAATAGATTTCCTAGAAGAAAATGGAATTGTCTTGGACCTAGGCCAAATAATTTGGTATTTCGGAGACCAAACAGAGAAAGTATTTATGATTTTTATGATACTGTTACATTCCGCTGGGATTCGAAAAGATAAAACACTTTTCTGTTTTCTTAAATTTAATAAATCACTTTTATTACAAGACAATATCACTTAAAATCAACTTTTCCACTTATTACAATCTTTCTACTTACTTTACAACACTACCGATACTTTTTCGAACATTACTTTACACGGTTTAAAATAAACTGCAGTCTCGTCGGATTTCGCAACCCTTTTTATACTCCCCACTAAAGCTTCTCGAATATTCTATACTCCAACCGGATAAATCGAGAATGTACTAGTTTCGTTTTAGACCATTCACCATTCATTGAGATTCGAAGTTTCGTAGTTTCGAAGTTTCGTTGAATAAGTTCGTCTACTTTCCATTAGATGGCGCTGTGGTCAATAAGTAGTACTTTTCAATTCACACTACAATATCCCCCTCTTAAACTTGTTCGTCCCAAACAAATGCGTCAACATTTTCCCCAATGTAACGATTAAGACGATCCACATGGACAACTTTGAGTTTACCTCTTACTCGTTGAATTCGATAGACCACGTCGTTGATTCGCTTAACTACTCTATAGGGTCTTCCCAATCTTGTTGCAACTTAGGTGACATACCTTTTCTTCTATGGGGATTGTACTGCCATACCAGATCTCCTTCCTCGAATCCTGTAGTTGTTGCTTTGCTAATCGTCCTCATCTTTGGGTTCCTCAGTTGGAGATCCGAACATCAACTCACTATGTAGCCGGACTGTTCGACCAAACAGGATTTCAGTTGGTGTATGCCCCGTAGTGTTATGCACAGCATTGCGATAGGCTAGTAGAAACATTGGGATCTGTTTATCCCAATCCCTCTGGTCGTCGCCTATAACCTTAGATAGGTGTTCATTCAAGATTCTGTTGAAGCGTTCTACCATCCCATCTCATTGCGGATGGAGCGGCGTTGTTTTCGTCTTTTTAATCCCAAGTAGCTGGCATACTCCTTGAAAAACCTTGGACTCGAAGTTTCGGCCTTGGTCCGAGTGCAATTCCAGTGGTACACCAAATCTGCTCACCCAGTTGAAAACAATCTGCTCTATCACGGTTTTGGCTTCTTGGTTAGGGATAGCAAATGCTTCTGGCCACTTACTGAAGTAGTCCAGAACCACGAGGATGTAACGATTTCCATTAATCGTTTCAGGAAACGGTCCGGCAATATCAACTGCAATTCTTTCGAAAGGGGCTCCGGCATTGTATTGGTGCATTTTGCCTTGAGTTTTCACTCTCGGGCCTTTGCTGGCCGCACACGTTACGCACTTTCTGCACCAGGTTTCTACATCATCCATTGAGTGGAACCAGTAAAAACGCTCTCGCACCTTTTCGAGCGTTTTATTTATTCCCAAGTGGCCCCCAGATACTCCATCGTGCAGTTCCTTTAGTACTTCACTTACTTTCGACCTGGGAACAATAAGCTGCGAGAATCGGCTCGATATCCGGATCTTCCCTTTGAGCCTCCCGGATCTCTCTCGCAGTCCAGCCACTAATGGGCTCAGCTCTCAGCCTCTGTACGGAAACGGAATCTTTTTCCTCCTGACGCACGCAATGTTTGCAATCGGCTTTGCAGGGTCGACGCGAGAGAGCATCTGCATTAGAGTGAAGAGTTCCCTTTCGATGCTGTATCTCGTAGTCATACATCTGCAGCCGTTCGATCCACCTCGCGACTTGTCCCTCAGGATTCTTAAACTTCAGCAGCCACTTTTCAAATCAATGGTGAAAAACCATTTAGCGCCGGGTAGTGTATCCAGGGTATCGTCAATCCTTGGCAGAGGGTAGCTATCCTTTTTGGTGACGTTGTTCAGCTGACGATAGTCGACGCAGAATCTCGTGCTGCCGTCTTTCTTCTTAACCAGTACAACCGGTGACGCCCATGGACTTTTCGAACTTTCAATCAGTCCTTCCTTTTCCATCGTCGACACCATTTCTGCAACCTCCATCTGGTAGTCGTCTGGGAGGCTGAAGAATATTTCTAGCGTCTCCTGTGTCGATTCGGTGTTGTACGAGATGTGTCCGACCATACTCGCCGCTCTTCGAAGCAAATATATCAGCGAACTCGTTGATTAGTTCCCCCGCCATTTCTTGCTGCTCCTGATTCAACTCACACTGTCCAAATATACTCCTTTTTATCTCTGCCATTTCCGTGGATGTAAGAGGTTTGGTAGGACCCTCATTGGATAATTTTGTGACCGCAGTAATTAGTACGCACTTACCGACCACTTCCCCTTGCTTTAGTTTCAGGCTGCTATGTTCGACATTTAGGACTCGTACGGGAACCATGTTGTTTTTAGGTTCTACAAGCATCTTTCCAACGACGTAGTTTTGATAATGATTTTCTGGATCTGGCTCAACTAAATATAATCGGTGGCTCCAAGGATCACCTTCCAGTTTTGTCCAAATAAGTGTTTCTGAAGAAGGTGGTAATATCTCGTCTTCACTCATGTCTGTCCTTAGAGCTGTGGCATGCTCGTCCCCGTAAATCATGGGAATCTCGACGTTCAATTTTTTTAATTTCATGTAGTTTTTCGAATATTTTTATTAATTTTACGATGTCTTCGTGCGACCAATCTCTTCCACTTAGCTCTTCTTTGCTGAACCAAATTTTAAAAATACTGGCTCAAGACCGTCATTGTAATTTCTCTCATTAAATGTAGGTACCTATTGTGTAAATAAAATAAAAAAAAAACAAAACATTATGAGTTTTTTTTAGACCCCCCTGCCATACAATTTTTTGGTCGGCAGAACTTCAGGAATCTTCCCTTAAAGGATTATACTTCTTAACTGGGACACCCTGTATTATTATATTTTATCTTAAGCTTTTGTATTGGTATTGATGAATTCTACTTAAAATCTTTTAAATATATGTATTAAAAATAATGTATTAAAAATAATTACAATGTATAATATTTCAGAATGCGGGTTCCGTACAGTTTTTTGCGGACTATAACAAGTCGATCGGAAATTATATAGCTGACGTTGATGATAATATTTTGCTTGACACTTACACCCAGATCTCATCAATGCCGCTAGGCTACAATCATCCAAGGTTACTAAATGTTTTTCGTAACGACCAAAACCTTAAAAGTTTGTATAAATACATAAAAATACAAATTGTTTAATAACATTGCAACTTTTTTTTAAATAAAGCATTGGTAAATAGGCCTGCACTGGGAGTGTTTCCTGGGAAGGATTGGCCGGAGAAATTGAACTCAGTTTTGTTACCCGTCGCTCCTAAGGGTCTAAACTATTTAACTACTATGATGTGTGGTTCTTGTTCCAACGAAAATGCATTTAAAAACATTTTTATGTGGTAAGCATATAACGCCTCATCTGTATCAGGTATTTTGAAAGAATTATTTAAAACATTTAGTGCATTAAATCAATTTCAATAAGAGCATAATGATAATGTTTGCACAAGGTATATGTATATGTATAGAAATACATGGTATGATATTGCGCATATTTGTTGGCATCTCTCTCTTTCAAAGTGACGTCACCAGACGACAAAACACAGGTAACAGATAATAATTCATTTAATTTGTTTACTATTCTATTACACTGAAAACAGCACACAAAATATTATTGTTATTAAAAATAAAATTTGCGCACAGGAAACTACCCGTAGGTATTTCAATATATTTTTACAGAAACGTGAAAATCGTTGTCGTCAAATGACGTACATGCGCAGAATAATCGAAAAATTTATCGCGGAATATCATACCTTGTAGTTTTATATACCTTGATGTTTGCATACACAACGTAGAGATAAGGTATAGCCCGTCCCAAAGTAAAAGAAAGATCCCAACATGCGCAGAAGCAATTTATTTAAGGGATATATTTTATCTTAAGGTATTTTTGATCGCATGAAATTGTTTATGCTTTTCTCTACTTTATCTTTATTGCAGCGATATTGGAAAACGAAATTGCTTTATTTTTGATACGTGTTTTAACTGGTGGTGGTCCATTATCACACACCAATTGAGACGGAAAACCAAAAATTGTGAAAAAAATTTCAATTTGGAGAATAGTATTCTCTGCAGTAGTAATTTTCATTAGCTTAATTTCATAGTATTTACGGAATGAATCAACGATAATAAGAAAACATTTACCAGAAAAATAAAAGAAATCAATATGCACACGCTCAAGAGGCACTATTGTTTGAGGCCACTTAGTGGTCACTATTTCCTTTTTAACTCTTTGTGTCTTTTGACATATTTGACGTTTCTGAAAACAACTGAATACCTTTATCGCAGTTCCACCACCATACATAAGATCGTGCAATCATTTTCATAACCGTATGATTTGTATGCAATGTTTGTAAGCACGAGTTAATTAAACAACTTGGTATTACGATGCGATTACCACGATATATGCAACCATTATCAGTAGACATCCACCCACTCATCAAGAATTTGTATCCACTTGCAAGTGTCGAATCGTGACAAATATAATTTCTTATCATTTATGGCTGTAGGAAGTAATCTTTTTCAGATGAAAAAAATGTATACCAGCGGATTCAATATTTGTTTTTTCCTGTTAGTTAGTTAGTTAGTTAGTTTATAATGACATTTATTTCAAATTAATATAATTAATAATGATTAAATAAATAAGCCTATTTGGTTTGGCCTAAGGCCGTCTACCAGGTTGACAATATAATTATTATATTGTTACATTCGGCTGGGATTCGAAAAGATAAAACAAATCACTTTTTATTACAAGACAATTCACTTAAAATCAACTTTTCCACTTCTTACAATCTCTCATTTATTTTATAACACTACCGATACTATTCGAACTTTACTTTACACGGTTTAAAGATAAACTGTCCCTTCGTCTGATTTCGCAACCCTTTTTAACTCCCCACTAAAGCTTCTCGAATATTCTATACTCCAACCGGAACAATCGAGAGTACTAGTTTCGTTTTAGACCATTCACCATTCGTTGAGTTTCGAAGTTTCGAAGTTCCGTTGAATAGTTGAAGTTCGTCTACTTTCCATTAGATGGCGTTGTGGTCAATAAGTAGTACTTTTCAATCCACATCACAATATCCTGAACTTATTTACAACAAAAAATTAATTAAGTTAATACAAAATTATTAAAAATCTACCTCTAAAGTTCGTTTTCTATATCGAAGTACAGCTACTGTGTATCTGTATAAAACATCCCATCCATTTTCGCCGTTTAAAATGCTTAACGCTTCGCCTTCTTCTAGGCTAGGGTATCATTTGAAAACATCATAACTCGTATTTCTTTCAAAATTGGGCAAACTGCCAGAAAATGGAACACATTTTCCCTAGTTCTCATGTTGCATAGTTCGCAGAGTATTGGTGGGGTATAAAATTTAGATTAATTATCTCACCTCTCATTCTAAAGATCGTACTGATTTTGTCCACAGAGTAGCAGTTGAGAAAGTATGTATTTTCATGTAGTACTACTACTACAGGAAACTTAGTGGTAGTTATGTTCCCTGTAGTAGTTTCTAAAGAGTGAGGCTCCAGTTTCCTTAGTATATCTTTTATACGAAATTTTACCCACTTTTTCCAACATCAAATTAAATTTCTCTCTTAAAGAAGTCGGTTGTTCGTTTGTCTGAATTACAAATTCTATTCCACAGCCCGCTGCAATTTCCTTCCAAACATTGCATATACTTCCGCTCGTTCTTATTACATTTCTCAGTATGTATTATGTTTGGTAATCTCGTTTCTTCCATCTCCAGTACTTTTATAACGTACCTAGTTGAAGTGTATTCCTAATGTTCGCAAGAATATAGGTCGTAGTGATGGGTGGGACACGTATTTATTATGAGTTTGTATAAAGTGCTCATTTTGGAATTGAGGTATTAAGGCTTAACTACATTCGGAAAAAAGTGAAAAAGTGCAAGCATTGAGTATTTATACATAGAGGAATCATCATTTTGGAAAGTAAGTTTCAAATTTACCTCGCGTGGAGCGTTGCAATCGTTTAAGCTTCTTTTTTTACGGACTTGAGTGAAGAGTTATGAAAGCAAAAATACAACTCAACACAGAAGAAGAAGAACAAAGAAGGACTGTGCACTGTGGGACAGATATCTACAGTCATCTGTCGATTGAGTAGGTAGCATTTTTTTTTTCGTTTATGTTTTATAACCAGACTCAAATCCTCGCGATCTCGCCAACCGATTCATTTTTTTTAGTACGCGGTGATGATGGGGGATGAATAGGTATGCGTTGGATCTGGAACTGGTTTTGCATATGGATATGGATGTGCATATTGATGTGCAAGTGGATATCTTTTCTTTCATGGAGTGGAATTTTTTCCTGTATTTCTATTTTGATGTTTGCTTTGGTCATTCACTCATTCAGTTTTCAGTACGCAAATTGGCCTTGGAGCGTTAAGACGTATGTGCATGCAGATTTTTTTCTTTTCAATAGGAATAGGAATAAAAATTGGGGAATTTGATTAATTTAAAAATGAGTTCCATCCCCTGTTCTTACTGGAACTGTTTTAATATATATACGCCAGGGTGCTCTAAATCTTTTTTTGGAATGCCCTTTAGTAGTGCCAGATTTGTTTGGATAAAGTATTCTGGAAATGCACAATGGTAAAGTAAAAAGTAAAAAAAAAAAAAAATTAAAATTATAAAACTACAAAAATCGACAAAAAAAAATTATAAAACCAACGTATTATTTCATTTGATATTGGAATCCATTGAAGTTATGTCTCATATGCAAACATTGATTTTTTTTTAAATTCTTTCTATTTTAAATTGGATTATTTTTCATTTTCAATGTTTAACCAAGATAGATTAAGATGAAGGTCATCTTAGAAACAGTTTAAACAATGTTAACCAATATGCCCGAATATTTGAATATGGTAGATACATATGTACATAGGTACATACTTTGCATTTAATAAATTTGTATCTAGATCTACCTATTTAAATTTGTTCTTAATGCTTACTTTAAAGACAACATGAATTTTAATTATGGGATGGTCTTATGTATATAAGATATGCCATTAACTACTGCGCTAGAATAAATTTAAGTTCTAATACACGTGGTAAAACCATATTTATCTTCTCAGACAACCAG
This sequence comes from Cheilosia scutellata, assembly GCA_955612985.1. NCBI lineage: Eukaryota > Metazoa > Arthropoda > Insecta > Diptera > Syrphidae > Cheilosia > Cheilosia scutellata. The sequence continues at coordinate 57,416,614 of OY015311.1, forward strand.
GCTGTTCTTAAAGCTCTGGACTTATCTGTTATAAAATCGAACCTGGTTTTGGTCATCCACGAACTTGCAAAGAAAAACCTAGTCACTGGATACTCTGGATTCCAGCCCACAGGCGCTTTACTGGAAACGAAACAGCTGACTCACTGGCTAAAGTCGGCGCAACTTGTCGAACATGAGCCTTTCTGTAGTGTCAGTAAGGGATGCTTCAGGGAATACATTGGCTTAGTACACCTCGGCAGAACTGCACCAAACAGTTTTCCCAAAACCTCCAGAAAATCCTATATTTTTACTAATCTGGACAAAAACAACCTAAGAATCCTGACAGGAATTATTACTGGACATGGTCTTATGAAAAAACACCTTCACCGAATTGGAGTCTTACCGGACCCCACATGTAGACTGTGCCTTGAGGGTGATGAATCCTCTCTTCACATTCTCATGGAATGTCCGGCTCCCTTCCGTCTCAGAAAGAAAGTCATTGGCGAAGAAATCGTCACTACAGCAAAACTTACTGACCTACCGCCAGAGAAGATTCTTATCTTCCTGACTGTCTCCGTAGTCAAAAGATGGCTCTAGGACCCCACCAGGGAAGGCACAATAGGCTCCTCTAGAGAGGCCGCAGTGCCAGGGCCGATAAAGGCTCTCGCGATTTTTTTAATCTAATCTAATCAATGTATATTTCCTTAACCACACCACACCAAATCAAAATAAAATTATTACAACGACCCCAAAGGAAATATCATTGCAAATACCAAAGTAGGTATATTAAAGAACTTACGATTCTTTTTCAATACAAATGTAAAATTGCATAATATTGTGTATTTAATGTTAGGCTACTTCTTGTCAGTTGTCACACTTCTTCATATTAAATAAAAAGGATAAAAAGACAAAAAGAAATGAGTACATTTAAAATTCTCCCCTTCCTATATTCCCTTTTTCTACTTGAGCGTTTTGTTCACTTTGAGTGTTTTGTCGCAATTGGACATGCAGGCGACATCTTGTGAGGTAAAATTGAAACATTCTTGATTCCTCTATGTATATAAACTCAATGGTGCAAGCTCACACACAAACGCACTTGCCCCCTTCTTGTAAGAAATTTATTTAAAAAGCTTGCTCTGACACGAAAGCAAGCCAAATTAAAATACTGCAATTTTCTGCAATAATGGTTCTTTTCAATGGTATTTTCTGCAATAATGGTTCTTTTCCTTGGTATTTTCTGCAATAATTGTTCTTTTCCATGGTAAACCGGAAACAAAAATGCGACATTCTAGTCCCATCAGAGGCCTCTAATGGTGATCTCAGTAATTAGTGCAAACTTTTTATGTGCATGTAGTGGTTTTTATGGCTAACTTTCAAGTAACACACTTTGTGAAAAGTTGAGAGAAAAATACAGATTTGAAATGGTGTGGAAAGGGAAAAAACATTTTCGTGCAAGTACTTTACTTTGTGTTGAATGTAGTTTAGGCTTTAACCTCACATGAGGTTTGTGGATTGTTGCTCAAATCTGAGGTATGAGGTGTGGTATGAGCGTATGAGGGAGAGAGACATGAATGAGGTGTACATACATAAAAGTAGGGAATGACTAATGAGACATGAAATGTTTCTTCAATACAAACTGCCGATATAGAAGACCTTCATCGCTGTTGGTACCATTTTATATATTCCTTAAATAAAAAGAAAATAATAATAACTACATATTTGTAGTTTCACTATAATGTATGTACAATATACAATACACCTAAAAACTCTACAAAAGTAAAGGGTCCGCCAAATAACTTTTTTTTTTTGTAAATGCTATAAAAAAAACTACTGAATATTTTCTCAAATTTCTTTTTTTATTTGAAAGTACAATCCTTCCGGTTAATAATGGAAAATAATTTCATTCAAATGGCTGCCTCGGCTGGCCATGCAGTAGCCTACACGATCGGTCCAATTTTTAAGCACATTATCGATTGTGTGCAGCTGTATTTCACCAATGGCTTCACGAATATTGTCCTTTAAAGCGTCAATTGTCTCTGGCATGTCGGCGTAACACTTATCTTTTACAGCACCCCACAAATAATAGTCCAACGGTGTCAAATCGCAGCTCCGCGGTGGCCAAACGACATCAGCTCTGCGGCTGATAATGCGATCTTCAAAAACAGGGCGCAAAACATCGAGTGTAGCTTCGGCTGTGTGGCACGTAGCGCCGTCCTGTTGAAACCATATGTTGCCAATATCCTCCTCTTCAATTTTTGTGAACAAAAATTCGTTCAACATGGCCCGATAACTATCGCCATTGACTGTAACGGCCACTCCTTGCTCATTTTCGAAGAAAAATGGCCAAATTATGCCTCTGGACCAAAATCCGCACCAAACAGTGCGTGCGGGTTTTCTGTGCCCCAAATGCGACAATTTTTCTTATTTACATACCCGCCAAGATCAAAATGAGCTTCTTCCTTCTTCTTCCAAAATCCGTACGCAATTTTCGCACACATTCTGCAACATTACCATGATTTTCAAAGTAATGTCGCAATATTTCCCAGCGTTGTTCAAGCGTATACACAACCATATTCGTTCAGCGGAAGGATAAAACTAATTATCTGTCAAATCAGACATGAGCTAAGTGTTACCATTCGCGAAATAAGCCCAAGTTGAAAAAAAAACGTTAGATGGCAGACCCTTTACTACAAATGAGGTAATGAGGTGTTTCTTTTACTGTCACATCACAACACCAGGGGTCAGATCACGTAAAATAAAAACGATTGAACGATATCGTTTTCATGCATGCTGTCTCTATCATATCTGTGGCAATAAACAGAGACTGCTATTGTCGAAACCATGTCGTTCGATATCGTTTTCATGCATGCTGTCTCTATCATATCTGTGGCAATAAACAGAGACTGCTATTGTCGAAACCATGTCGTTCGATCGTTTTCATTTTACGTGATCTGGCCCCAGGAAAAATTCCTCAAAACCTCAATGAAGTGTTGACGTACTCCCTCAAATGAATGGAAAGACGTCGCTTATAAACAGCGGATGAGGGTTTATGGAGACTTGACTTATTGGAGTTGTTAGTTGCCTTAATTGGCCATAACTCGTCTCCCTACGACGACAACAATCCCTTGTGCGAACATTTGGTCTGCCACAATCCCAACAAAAGAGTACTTGTGGGTTTCGACAGTTCTGCCGCACATGGCCTTATTGACCACATCTCCAGCAACAGTTACTTAGCTCTAATCCCCTTTGTTCCGACGGTCCCTGACTCTGATGCTCTGGGTCCGACCCGACCAGTATTGAGTTGTGGGTACTTCGTGGCTTTGTCTGTTAGCGGGTGCTTGCATGGTGGCTAACTGGCTTGTTTATTATCGTATAAACGTGGGATACCAAAAACTGGATATGCTACAAAACAATTCTCATTGAAGATACTAAAGGGTATTTTTTTAGAGGTATACATACTTTGAAATGGAATAAAACAAAGATGATTTTTTTTAAATTTGGTCTGTTTTTTCCACATCTATCTCAGTGAAGTAAAGTAAAGTAGGATTTTTAACACGCAATTACAACAACTATATAGAGTCTCGAAAGTGTCAAACAGTTCGTAGTTGTTGTAATTGCGTGTTAAAAATCTTACTTTACCTTACATCACTGAGATAGGTGTGGAAAAACATGAAACATTGACATGAAATTTACTTTATTCGAAAGATAATATTTTGGCATTATAATTTACATATGATTTCTGGCATATGACCGCCAAGGCTGGCTCGGACGTAGTCTAATATGGAGGTCCAATTTTCGGTGACTTTTTCCAACATTTGTGGCCGTATATCAGCAATAAGGCGGCGAATGTTGTCCTCCAAGTGGTAAATCGTTTCGGGCTTATCGGCGTAGACTAGCGACTTCACATAACCCCACAGAAAATAGTCAAGCGGCGTTAAATCTTGGAGGCCAATTCAGGGGTCCGCAACGTGAAACTATGCGGTTAACAAACGTTTCCTTCAATAAATCAATTGTGGCACGAACTGTGTGACATGTTGCGCCGTCTTGTTGAAACCACAGCTCCTGCACATCATGGTTGTTCAATCATGGCTCTATTGCGGTCACCATTGACTGTAACGTTCTGGCCAGCATCGTTTTTAAAGAAGTACGGACCAATTATTCCACCAACCCATAAAGCACACCAAGCAGTCAGTAACGGTGTCTCAATATAAACTTGAGGATTATCATCGCTCGAAATACGGCAGTTTTGTTTATTGACGTATCCATTCAACCAAAAGTGAGCTTCATCGCTAAACAAAATACGCTTATGAAAATTGGGATCAATGGCAATCTTGTTATGGGTCCATTCACCAATTCCTGTGCACGATGACGGATACACTAATTCGGGTCTTCCTCTACAGCAGCAATGACTTCTTCTGTACGCACTGTACGACGTCTCTGTGGATGCGTATTATTATTTAGAGTAAACGTGGTGCAAAAACGTTCCATAGTTAATCGAATTAATTGCTCTGATGGACGATTATGTTGACTGTAAAATGGACGTAGTGCGCGATACGTATTTCGAACAGAACCATGATTTCCAAAATAAATTTGCTCAATTTGGAAGCGTTGTTCAAGCGTCAATCTATTCATGTTGAAATGCCAAACCAAACTAAAAATAAATCTCTTGTCAGCCGCCGGTTAAAACAGTGTTGCCAACTTAAAGTTCTATACCTCTAAAAAAAAAAAAAACACCCTTTACAATTTAAAGACTAAATGGAGGAGAACGATAAAATTTGAAAAGAAAATTCAGTTTCGTTTTTGAGTTTAAAGTTTATATTAATTTAGTCTTATTTTCGTAGACAATTCTCAGCATCTGATTCTAAAAATTCGCTGGAAACAGAACCAGCATCAGACGAAACACTTTCCATTGACAAAAAAAAATATTCCACGTGAGGCCGATCGCACGTCCCTTCACGACTGAGCCAATTTCCTCTGTGCTCTGTGCAAATTTCAGCTTTCTAGGGTAAAGGCTTATTTGCCAATTTCCTATTGAAAACAATTGCGGAGCATCAGTTTCATTAAGTTTGAACGTTTCAACCATAAAGGAAATTTAAATAGGTATATGAAAAGTAGGCGGTGCGTATTTGAATAATGAGAAAACTCAAATTTTGAACATTTCGAAAATGTATGATTATTCAAATACCCACCGCCTACTTTTATTTAATATAAGAAAAATAAGAAAAGTAAGGAGAGTTACGTACGGAGTCAATAAGGGTAATATTAATAATGCTTTTTTTTTTAGAAAAATTAGACACTCTGTTCTTGTGTTAGGGCGTAGGGGCGTATCACGCCCAAACGGGAAGAGAGCGCCAAATTTTTTTTTTCAGATTTGTGTTTAGGCCTTTAGGGCACTGCAATCAATCGAACTCTGCAAAAAAAATCCGTTATTTTTGAATGGGCAGTAAAGTAAAATCTTGCCCAACGTTTATATTATGTTGTTTGCTTAATTTTACCGCCAAAAACTAATCTCTTTAAATTGCCTACCTTAAACAAAACTGACACATTTAGATCTAATCATAGCTAAACATCATATCAAGGAATTCAGTGGAAAATGTTGTGAAATTGACTGAGAAGTTGAACAGGACAACTTTTACCTACGAAAAAATTAACAAATTAATTTTCTAGAAAATTTAGAGATCAATCGCTTAATTTTTTATGTACATATTTCAATATAATTATGTCTTCATTTAGATCCCTTTGTAAGAAAGCAGTGGCGGCATCTATATGATCTATATGTGGTTAGGTTAGGTTAGGTGGCAATTATCTGTTAATACGGTGTAATTCACTTAGACCAGATAAGGTCCATTGTAATACCACAAGCAGAGTCGGTTATTTCTGCTACTCTTGGAACCATTTCGAATTTTGGAGAAATTTACGTATTTTGCTGATATCCGTTTCGGCCAATATCAGCAAGCTCCCTGAAGAAGTACTCCCCTAGAATTTGCTTTCTAATCGGGGATAGCGCCGGGCAGTTAGTAGTTGGAACGGAGTTTCCTCCTCCTCCTCCTCCTCTTCCTCCTCCTCCTCATCCATGCAACTGCGACAGAAGTCATTAGCGGTAACTCAAAGCCTTGCGGCATGTCTTCCTAGTACACAGTGGCCTGTTAGCACTCCGACAAGAGTTCCGATATGTGTTCTACTGACGTTTAACAGGACCTTTGTCCTGCGCCGAATTGTTGACGTGGTAGTTTTGTCGCAGTAGGATTGTCAAAAAAACAACAAAGAATAACTTTTGTGATTTTATTTTAGAATAAATTAATTTTGACAATAGGTTTTGTGTCTATGGCTGTGCGTTTTAAAATTGTTTTTTGTTCACGGCTTCATCCGCTGCCTTCCAACTCGTGATCGTGACTGGCGTAAAATACAAAATGTGAATAGAAGACTGTTTCTGATTGGCCCGTGAAGTGTGTTGTTGATTTTGCGTGTCCATCTAGTGGTCGATGGCTGTATTACTTGCAGCTGTCACTCGTCGACGACGACATCCCACCCTCCGTGAATACTCGTGGAGATTCACTTACCTCGAGTACGGCCAGCTTGGAAGCGGGGCGCCGAAGAATTCCGCTCGGTGTTTTGACGTCTGCACTTCTGACTTGTCCATCCTTCGCCGGATATACTTTTGTGATTCGTCCGCGTTGCCATTTACTTCGAGGTTGCCCAGCATCACAAACAACAATAAGATCGCCAACTTTGAGGGGTGGTACCGCAACATGCCACTTGCTACGTTTCGTCAATATCGGTAGATACTCCAGTATCCATCGCTTCCAAAATCGATCCTTAAGCTGCTGAGATATTTTCCACTGCTTACGGTTGCATATTGGTGTGTCATCGATGTTAGGTGTTTGTGTCGAATTTACACACCCAATCAAAAAATGGTTCGGGGTTAATGGCTCGTCTTCTTCTGAACTCACCGGCAATTCCGTCAGAGGTCTGGAATTCACAATGTTTTCCGCCTCGATTAATAAACTTCGAAGGGTTTCCACTCTTGGCGCTTCTTCACGGAGTGTTACTAAGAGAATTTTCTTTACAGACTGCACCATCCTTTCCCAAATACCACCTTCGCTGGGATTTAGTGGGCAATTAAACCTCCAATCGATTCGTTTTGCTGACATTTCGCCTTGAATCGCATCGAAATCGAACAATCGGGCTTCCTTTGCAAGCTCCCGCTGGGCACCAATAAAGTTTGTGCCATTGTCAGATCTTATGCGGATAGGTGTTCCTCTCCTGTTGACGAAATTCCTCAGGCACAGAATCAGGGCATCGGTGGATAAGTCTGCTGCAAGTTCCAGATGGATGGCTCTGATGGTGAGGCAAGTGAAGAGTGCCACCCATCTTTTCTCTCTTCGGCGACCTATTGCAACTTGTAGTGGGCCAAAATAATCCAACCCCGTATAGGTGAAGGGTCGAATGAAAGGTGTTAAGCGGTCCACTGGTAGCTGTCCCATCAACGGCGTCGCTGGTTTGGCACGTGCAAGTTTACATAACTGACAATTCTTCCTTGCCCTCTTAAGTACTGATCGGATTCGAGGCACCCAATATCGCTGACGAATCTCATTGATAGTGAGGGCATCGTTTTGATGATGGAGAAGATCGTGGTAATGATATACGATTAACTTCGTTAATGGGTGGCACTGCGGTAAAATTACTGGACATCTGGCTTCAGCAGGAAGGCAATATGCTGCGTTGATTCGACCACCTAGGCGTAGTAGTTTATTTTCGTCCAAGTATGGAGTGAGCTGGTATATGGTGCTACTTATTGCAACCGGTAATCCCTTCTCCAGTCTAGACCGCTCTTCGTAGAAATCGTCCTTTTGGGCTTGGCAGCAAAGAAACTTTTCAGCAGCTGCAATCTCCGTAGCTGTAATCACATTCTTAGGCACCGCTGGACTGTTTTGGATTGATGTTGGTGTATAGCACTCGCTGATTGGTTGTCCCTGCTGTCTTGCTGTTATTGTTGCTCTCGCCCGACTCAACCATGCTCCACCACGCAACACCCAAGCCACCGTCCTTCTAAGTTTGTTGAAGGAAGAAAAATTAGCAACATGTATGATAGGTCTACTTGCCTGGCTAATATGAAGCATCCTCGGACGAATTTCTTCTAGAAGTTTGTCTGGAACTGGAGCATCACCATAGTTTGGCCATTGTTGTTCGGGAAGACGAAGGAATTCTGGTCCTGCTATCCATCGGCTGTTCGCTATGAATATTGGCGGGTATGTGGCTCGAGTTGCGTCGTCGGCTACATTTAACTCGGACGGAAGCCAATACCAGTCTGATGATTCCGACGTGTCCAATATCTCCGCCACCCGGTGTGCGACGAATGGTTTATACCTTCTGTTGGCCGACCGAAACCACCAAATATTTGTTTTTGAGTCACTCCAAAATACGACTCTGCTGATAGATATGTTGTGATTTGCCCGTATGGTTGTCTGCAATCGGCTTCCCAGAACTGCTGCTTGTAATTCCAGGCGTGGAATGGAGAGCAACTTTTTTGGCGCACATCTGGTTTTACCCGAGACAAACGCTACATCGACTTCTCCTTGGCATTGTAGTCGAAAGTAGCCTACAGCGGCAAAGGCACTTTCACTGGCGTCGACAAATATGTGGAGCTCGATACTTTCGGCTGATGATAGTTTCGGCGAGTAACAGCGGCTTACTTTGAACTGTTTGATCCTGCTCAACTCTAACCACCAGAGGATCCATCTGTGGTGTAAGTCGGGCGGCAGTGGATCATCCCAACCGATTCCGGTTTTCCAAGTCGTCTGCAGTAGAATCTTCGAGTAGATTAGAAAATTGGCAAGAAATCCGTATGGGTCGAAGACAGCCATTACGATACCTAGCATCTCTCTCTTTGTTGGGGGTCTTGTTGCTTCCAAAACATCTTTGGCAATTCTGTGAAACTTGAAACAGAACCGAAATGTATCGTCTTCATGGTCCCAGTACATCTCAAGTACCTTCTCAACCTCGTTATCCGATCCTAGGCTGACAGATTGTGGAACTGGGTACCGCGAGTCATTCAGCTTTGATAGAATTGTCTTTCTGTTGCTCACGAAGCTACGAAGTGTAAAGCCACCCTCCGTATGAATCCTTTTGACGTCCATGCTTACCTGCTCAGCCTCGGACTCACTGGCAAAACTGCAGACAAAATCATCCACATAATGATTGTCCAGAATTCTCCTAACAGCTTCCGGTGACTCTTTCTCAAATTCCTTGGCGTTTTTGTTTTTTATGTATTCTGCCGAACAGGGTGAACAGGCGGCTCCGAAAATCATCAACGTCATGACGTAGGTCTTAATCTGCTGATCTGTTTTCCCATCTCTCCATAAGAACCTCTGTGCCACCTGATCCGCTGGGCGAATATTAATTTGCGAGAACATTTCCCTTATATCGGCAACTACACCAACCACTCCTTGGCGAAACTGGAACAAAACTGATAAGAGCGACTTGGCTTGCTCTGGGCCTTTGAGTAACGTAGAGTTGAGAGAAATGCCTGTTACCTCTGCGGATGCGTCGAATACTATGCGCAGTTTTCCGGGCTTATGGTGGCTAGTGACTCCAAAATGTGGTAAATACCACGTTCGGCTATTATTGGACTGCAATTCTTCCGGCATCAGCTGTCTGGCATAACCCTTCTCCACGTAACTATTCATTTGTGCTTGGTATAGTATGGCAAACTCTGGATCCCTTCTCATTTTGGCTTCAATATTATAGAGACGACTCGTTGCCATTTTTAGGCTATCAGGTAGAACAGTAACATCTTGGCGCCACAGTAGTCCTGTCTCAAAGCGTTTCCCAACTCTTTTTGTTGTTGACTCCAACATTTGCCTGGCGCGGTTGTCATCTACAGACTCCAATACGTCCTCGAACTTACGCACACCAAAATTTTCCACGGAAAAGTACGCCTCCACAATCTTATCCAGTTTGCTGAGAGCCTCTGCTTCCTTGATATGCATAACTACTGGCATATTGTTGTTGTCGGCATACTGAGGTCCATACGCTACCCATCCCAGCTTAGTGTGTGCGGCTATGACTTTATCCTCCATGTCTTCGATTAGCGCTCTCGCAACACCCAGGTGGCAATTATCCAGACCTATCATCAATACAGGTTTTGCATTTGTGTAATTGCAGACGGGGACGTCGTTCAGGTGTGCGAAACTGTCCTTGTTGAATGACTGATTAGGTAGACTCAGATCCTTTACAGTCCTTACATTTCGCAGGGAAAAACGTTGATCTCCTTTTCCGACACCCTGAACTTCGACAGCGACTTTTCTTGACGGTTCTGTTACCACCTGCTCTCCATACCACTGAAGAGTTAGTGGCTGTACTTGACCTTTGAGTCCCAGCTCGTCTGCCACTCCTTCTTCCAAAATGGTAGTCGATGACCCTTCGTCGAACATTGCATAGGCTCGCATCTCTCCTCTTGGACCAGTCAGTATTACCGGCAGAATACGGAACAATTGCGCAATAGTATTTTGCGTTTGACATGTATGCATCCGTATACATGCCTGCGAAGTCGTTGGGCCGGTTTCTACATCGTGTTCCTGAGGTGACGTTGAAGTGGTTTCGACTGCTGATGAATGTGCTGGCAAAGAGTTAGTTTCTTCGTGCAGGAGTTTGTGGTGGTATTTAGCACAGGCATTTTCATTGCATCTCCTTTTATTACGGCATGTCGCAGTCCCATGACCGGGTTTGATACATGAGAAGCATAGATGTTTATTCTTCACAAGCTTCCAACGGTCGCTGATGGTTAAGCCTCTAAACGTACCACACTCACTCACCTGGTGATTTCCCCCACAGCATACACATTGGCCTCTCGTTGTATTTCGCGATACAGCAACATTCCTCTCATTGGTGTGAAACATCCTTCGAGCATGTGGGACTTGACTTCTGGCAACCACGGAAGTACTTGGCTGTGGTAAAAGTTGTATTATCTTGGCTTGCTCACTTAACCAAGTAGCAAAGTCTTTTATAGTCGCATATGGCGTAATGTCCGATGCCTTCTTGGCCCATTCGAATCTTCTTGAAAGCGGCAGCTTCAGAACCAATTCTTCGAGCAGCATCGGATTGGCTAAGTGTTGTTCGCATTTGGCAGCTTCTAGAAACGCAACTATATTTTCCACCATTGTAGCGAACGGGATTATTTGTTCCACCCGGGCGTCGTTAATGCTTGGGAACTGTTGTATCTTTTGGAGTTGGGCCTTTACCAAAACATCTGCACGTCCAAATCGGAATGTCAACGTTTTGATCACCTGTTCCAAATTGCTGGGGTGAATTAACAAAGAACGGACCGTATCCATAGCTTCCCCCTGAAGACACTTCTGCAATCGGATCGTGTTTTCCATTTCGGTATATCGAAAATTGCTCGTTGTCTCCTCGTAGTTGGCCAGGAATAAAGGCCAGTCCTCTGGCTTTCCCGAAAAAGTCGGCAGATCGTACAACTTCTTATATGGCTGAATTATTCCTACATTGGACGTGGCGGCTGGCGATGGGCTGGGTGAAGGTGTCGTCGTTGTCTGCGTCTCTTCGGTTCGAGGGCGGCGATGCTCCAAGGCGTTGGCGTCATTGAACGCCTCACGAAGACGTTGCGTCTCTGCCTGGTTCACTCCAGTCTCCTTCCGTAGGTCATCAACCGACTCCTTCAGTGCTGTTATTTGTACCATCAAGGCAGCCATGAGGTCTTTATCCATTGTTTGCTGCTGACCTTCCATCACTGTGGTATCGAAGAAATCTGTATCGTTTTCTTCAGCGCTTTCAGAACTTTCAGCTCCTGAAGAAACTTCCACGTTATCGAGGTATCGGGCCGGTGGTTTACCCTTATTGGAACGACTGCTTCTACGGAGCGGTGATGACATCCGGCAACAAACGAACAAATCTCGAAGTAGTCCGTGTGCGAGACAGTATTCCAGTGACTATAATTGGAATTTGGACAGCAGAAGTTTTGATTATGTATTTTATCTGTACTTACAACCCTGCTGCAGCTCTTTTTTGAGCGGCAGCAGAAAAACGATGAAATTGGCTTTAGCACGTGTGGCAGATGACAGCCGGCGTTTTCAAGGTTAAATCACGATGTATACGTGGCTCGTGGCTCGTGGCAAATGATGTGTGGCAGATATATGTACATCAATGCGAGTTCAATTCGATGGCGGCTTTCTTGATCTCATACAAATTTATCACACACTTCACGGCAATTGTAAGTTGTGATTGGCGGCTTGTTGAGATCGGCGTGAATTTGTTGCACTGGACAATATCTTCGTGAGGCTTTTTTGTGGCGGCTGACTTCCGACTTATTAACCTCGGCAATAATTTGTGCACGTGGGCGGCGAGTACACAAAGGTGGCTGGCTATATGGCGATTCAAGCAATATTAATTTGTTGGCGATGTGTATGGCAGCGGCGGGACACGAAAGTGAATGATATTTTAAAAACGGCAATTTTAAAAGGGTTTTGTCAAAAAAACAACAAAGAATAACTTTTGTGATTTTATTTTAGAATAAATTAATTTTGACAATAGGTTTTGTGTCTATGGCTGTGCGTTTTAAAATTGTTTTTTGTTCACGGCTTCATCCGCTGCCTTCCAACTCGTGATCGTGACTGGCGTAAAATACAAAATGTGAATAGAAGACTGTTTCTGATTGGCCCGTGAAGTGTGTTGTTGATTTTGCATGTCCATCTAGTGGTCGATGGCTGTATTACTTGCAGCTGTCACTCGTCGACGACGACAAGGATTTCTGGTGTCATTGCATCAGATGGCATATCCATAAGACAGGGGTCAAAGGATAATTCTCGCACAAGTTCTTCAAAATTCCAATGCTCGTGGTACCAAAAGCCACCTCTCTTTAATCGGGAGATAGTTTTCAGCGAACACCCCATGATAAAAATATCAAGGGGGGAGGTTCATAATAGCATCTAGAGCCCGGAGTTCTAGGGAAGGCCCCTGTGCAGCCAAGGCAAACCGTTCTTTGGAGTTTGGTGAAAGAGGCAGTAACACGTTTCCGCGAAAGCCTGATCCACCACACAACCGATGCATATGAGAGAATTGGTCTTACCATTGCCGTATAGATCCAAAGGACCCTTTTCGGAGATAAGCCCCATGTCTTACCAAAAGCGCCTTTGCACTGCCAGAAAGTCGACAGCGCTTTATCGGTTTTCGATTCAACATGCTTGGACCAAAGAAGTTTTCTATCAAGGATTACTCCCAGATATTTGACTTCGTCATAGATCGGGAAAGTGACACCTTTTAGCACAAGCTGATTCAGACCAGTGAAATTCATCCTTCTCATGAAGAGAACAACCGTAGTTTTAAGAGGATTCACTGAAAGCCCATTTCTTGTGCACCAGTCATCGATCAAGATCAGACAGTCCTTATGTTCGAGCCGACAGACAGAACGGCGACATCGTCTGCGTAGGCTTGTGTGTAGGCACCCCTGTTTACCCCTGTCATGACGCATTTGCAACAATCCGACTCGGCAATCAATGTCCTGTACATTAGCATTGCTTTAATCCACAATACCAATGTTTCATCTATACCGTGATGTCTAGCTGCGTTGCACATGCTGTCAAAGGTGGGATTATCAAAAGCACCCTCAATATCGACGAAAATACCCAACGCGTACTCCTTCCGATCAAGAGCGCTTTCGATCCTACCAACAAGGTTCTGAAGCGCAGTTTCACAGGATTTTCCGCGGTGATAAGCATGTTGCATCTCAGAAAGAAGATGCGATCGAAGAGCAACATTGCGCACGTGCAGCTCAACCAGTCTTTCCAAACTTTTCAGCAGGAAGGAAGACAGACTTATGGGTCTGAAACTTTTGGCGAGAGTGTAGTTAGTCTTACCGATTTTTGGTATGAACACGACTTGAACCATACGCCAAAGAGAAGGTATGTAGGCCAAGGCCAAGCTAGCGGTGAAAATTATTTTCAACGTCGGCAACAGCTGACTAAAACCTTGTTTCAGCATAGCCGAGTAAATTCCATCCGGACCAGGTGACTTGAAACTCTCACAGCGGAATTAATAAAAAAGCCCTATCCGCTCTTTAAAACATCTTTTAGCTACCATACGGATAGTGGACTTATTCGTTTGATAACTTTTATTATTAATAAATACATCTTATATCCATATTAGCTATCCACTCTTTATCACTAAACGCACGGCAGCACTGCGTCCAAACTGTACTAAACATGGTTGTAAATCTGTCATATTCCATCAGCTGACACTATCATGCTCAGAGCATTTTCGTTTACGAATTTCAGATTCTCTCTGAAATTCTCTTCCAGCTTTTAAATTTCTCGCGTCCAATCGAACTTTTTGTTGGTATACGTGTATTTGAAATATGTGTATAGTAAATTAACTGTGTGTGCACGTTAACCACTCTCTATACGCCGAATTCGTTGAATTAAGTTATCCGCTCCTTAAAACATGTCAGTGAAAGCTAAGATATGTTTATTAATAATATTTACGACTTAAAAGATGTTTTAGAGCTAATTCGCCACTATGCGGTATTTATTAATACGGGGGTCAAACGATGCAATTGCACATTTGATAGCGTCATCCGTCACCACTCTGGATGCAATATACCAGCTGCGCCGCGTGGTGTTTGTCAGTTCCGTAGTGGCCACCGTTGTCGGTACCACTGAAGAGCGCGTAGTGTCCTGATTTCCCGGGAAGTGAGTCTCCAGAGGAGACTAAAAGTTTCCGCTTTTGTCTCCGTGTAGGTACCATCAGATTTTTGGAGCGATTCCAGTTTACTTGGTCTGTCCCTTTTGAGGACTTTAACAAGTCTACTGGTCGCACTTAGTGATTCGACCTCCTCACAAAATTTCCTATAAGAGTCATTTTTCGATTTACGAATCAGTCTCTTAAATACTTTTTGCTTCGATCGATACAGATTCCAGTCTACTTCTAAGTTAGTTTTTAAAGACCGATTTAGGAGCTTCCTGGTCTCTCTGCGAATACGCCGGGGTACCGGTTTTCTGCAGGAGTTTTTTGTAACCGGACACGCTTGTTCAAAACAACGGATAAGGACGTTGTTCAGATCCTGAGCATACCTCTCTACCCCTTGTATGGACCTTAGTTTAAGTGGAGCTTTAACAAAATTGCCAAGTTCCTCCCTAATCCGTGTCCAATTCGTTTTTCTCGGATTTCCCCTCTCTTGCGAAGATGAAACTTCACAGTAGATTTGAAATTCGATGTATCTGTGATCTGACAAAGTGGTATCCCCTCCAATTGAGGATAGTCTTGGAATGCCTGTTGGACAGAGTAATATCGATTACTGTCTCCTGACTGTAACAAATGTAGGCCGACGACCCACATTGTTGATAGTGATGTCAGACGTTAGTATGAAGTCCAGAAGACGATCTCCTCGTATATTACATTTGCTACTGCCCCAAACAGTGTTTTGGGCATTAGCATCGCAACATAAGACAAGACCAATCTTTTTGAATTCGCAGTACTCTATGAGCTCAACAACTGCCTTTGGTGGTGGAGGAATTAGAGAGTCGTAGGGGAAGTAAGCCGATGCAACAACAAAGGTTTCCCAATTGCCATTTGCATGGTAAGTGATAGTTGCAGCAACAAAATCTTGGCCACAAAACCGTTTGATTTTAACTGCCGTGAGGGATTTCGATACAACAAGACATGTCCTAGCTCTCTCGGACAGTTCATCGTAAGGAACATAGTATGCACCGCTCAACTCACCAAGGCCACAGATGCGATCTTTCCACACCCATGGTTCCTGGATGGATGTTATGCGGTTTTTTGTCCTACTGACAGCAAGCCTCCTACTTAGAAGAGCGGTAGCAGCCTTACAGTGCTGTAGGTTGATGTGAGTGAACAAAATAGATGTAAACTCTGGGTTACGACCACTATTAGCACTACTTGACATTGAAATGGAAATTAATCTTACCAAGGTGCAGATAGGGACGCATGCCGTACCTAGACTTGCTTTAATAGCTGCTTGACTGTCGGTGTAGATGACGATGTCTGAGTTCGATATCGATCCCACCTTCAGCAGTTCAGCTGCTTCACGAATAGCCATAATTTCTGCTTTGAAGACACTATAGTTATTTGGTAGTCTAAAAGACTGGTTTAGGGAGAATGGAACTGAGAAAATCCCGGCTCCTACTCCGTTTTCCGTCTTAGACCCATCTGTGTATACTTCTAGCGTATATTTTCGTCTATAATCGTATTCTCTTCCCATTGCTGTCGGTCGGGAATACTGGACTTGTATTTAATATTGAAGTCCAGGACCGTGGTTACGTAGTCTGTAACTTCTGTTTTAACATTATTAGTTTTTAGAATATTGGCATGCCCTGTGTCACTGCTTCTCCATTGCAGTGATCCTCTCAGACGCAATGCCGATTTTGCTGCCATCTCTTTACCGTGTATGTCCAAGGGCAGAATGTGAAGTATGGTTTCCAGTGCTGCGGTTGGAGTTGTCCCCAGGGCACTGGCCACACGGACACTTACCACTCTTTGGATTCTATTTAGTAGAGAGAGGTAGCATATTTTATCTAGTGTGGCCACCAGACAATGATTCCGTACATGAGTATCGGTCTGACTACTGCTGTATACAACCAGTGCATTATTTTCGGGCTGATGCCCCATCTGAGGCCCAGGATCCTTTTGCAGGAGTAAAGTGCAGTAGCGGCCTTCTTAATGCGTTCATGCAGGTTTAGTTTCCAGCTCAGTTTCCTATCCAGAACCAAACCTAAGTATTTGGCGCTGTCGGAGACGCTGAGGCGGATTCCCTTTAGTTTGGGTGTATCGATTTGAGGAATTCGGTGCTTCTTCGTGAATAGCACTAGCTCTGTTATACCCGGGTTTATATCCAGGCCGCATTTGTTAGCCCATTTGACCAGCGTTGCGAGGGCCGATTCCATCGATTCCCGTAATATTGGGAGGTATTTCCCAGTAAATAAAATGGCAATATCGTCTGCGTAGGCTATAACTTTACACCCGTTTTTCTCCAGGCTTACAAGTATTTCATTTACTGTTAACAGCCATAGCTGCGGTGAAAGTACTCCACCCTGCGGAGTGCCGCATTGCACAGACCTTCTCAGTTTGCAGCAGCCAAGTTCCGAATTGATAACCCTGCTTAGCAGCATTTGGTTGATCCAGTGACTTAGACTAGCGTCAATCTGCAGGTTTTCAAGTGCGTTAATTATCGCTTTCGGCTCTATATTGTTGAAAGCCCCTTCAATGTCTAGGAAGCCTACCATTGTAAATTCCTTGACGGCTAGTGATTTTTCCACGGTGCCGAAAATGGAGTGCAGAGCTGTCTATACCGACCTGCCCTTACAGTAGGCGTGTTGGGATTTCGAGAGAGTTCCTGCTTTGATGTTGTGGCGATTATATAGATCTATCAGCCTATCTAGTGTTTTCAGTAGAAAAGATAACAGACTAATAGGCCTGAAGTCCTTTGGGGTGGTGTGAGAGGCTTTCCCGTCTTGGGTATAAAAACCATTTTCATCTCTCTCCATAATTTTGGTATGTAACCATGGTCTAAACTTAAGGAGAACAGTAGAAACATCCAAGGTTTAAGAATGCCATAAGCATGTTGTATTTCTGCCGGGATGATTCCATCTGGTCCTGCCGATTTAAAAGGGAGGAGGCTATTAATCGCCCATGGAAGTTTGTTCTTGAGTCGGGGTATCATCTCCTTGGGCACTTCATGGGAAGTGAGTGTCTAGGAGTAACTGAAGTGATTCTTG
The DNA here is from genome assembly GCA_955612985.1 of Cheilosia scutellata. NCBI lineage: Eukaryota > Metazoa > Arthropoda > Insecta > Diptera > Syrphidae > Cheilosia > Cheilosia scutellata. The sequence goes on from OY015311.1 coordinate 57,434,337, forward strand.
ACTAGACTGCGTTTCCGTTCCATCGGATTTCTTTATATATCTAGGCATAGAGGGAGACTTTGACAGGATCTTCCAAACTCTACTTCCCTCATTGTTTTCTTCAATTTTGGAGAAAAAACCCTGCCAGGAGTTTTTAAAGACTTTTCTACTCTGTAGTCCACCACGCGGGTTTCTTATATTTACTGTGTCTGCTTACAGGGCACGACTTTGCGAAGGATTCATTCATGGCAAAAGTAATCTTCTTCGTCAAGGAGTCAATGTCTTCGAACGATGAGATTGTATCAGTGGGTATGTTACAGAGAGCCTTTGTCAGGTTGGCTCGAAAGCTGTTCCAATTAGTTTTCCTGGGGTTACTAAACAACGCTACAGGAGGAGGGGTAATGTTAAGACTGATCAGAAAATAAATTATTCTTGGATACTGCCCCCGGAGATAGTGGGAGAGTTAGTAACTAGCGTAATATCTAACACTTCCTGTCTGTTTCTGGTAATAAATGTGGTTTCATTACTGATATTGCAAATTACGAGGTTAGTTTCTACAAGAAAAGTAAAAAGTGACTCACCTCTTTCGTTGATATCACTGCGTCGCATCCGAGTAAAATTGGGATATTCTTCCTCTCTGATTCTCTGACTGCATGACGTGTATTTGTCGATGGTATGGGCCCGATATCATCGCAGGCCATATACGCCGATGCAAGCCAGAAAGGGGTTAGAGAATGGTGATAGACCTTCCTGAGTCTTTTACCACTTCTGATTGCACCACTTTTGTGTTGGGATGTCCCGATTTTGGCTCTGTATCAGAAGCAAAATGTCGTGTGGGTCGCTTGGCACCATAGGGACCTAAGCGCGAGCTCTTCGCCTGAGCCTATAGCCTCCATGATGCCAGCCCTTATTCCTCAGTTAACCATAGCACATTACTGTAGAGTAAGTTCCTCCATAGTCCTCTCCACTATCTTGGGCAGGTGCAGAGCCTCTGCCAACTACGGAAAAAGCCGAGCGACTACAGCTAGTTATTTCATAAAAGACGTACAAAAAAAAAGTTTTGTTGCAATAACATTTTTCGAGATAGGCGAATGGGTATGAATGAGTGGTCTTCCGTATACTGGCGATGGCTTGTGCAGGGCGAGAACATAAGGAGTGCACTATTGCCTCCTTTTCTTCCTCATCTCAGCAGCTTCTAAAGAAATCGTTATAGGGGATACCCAACAATTGGGCCCACTGATTACACAGTGTCAGGATATGTCGTTTGTTAATGTGGCAAACATTTATGATCTACATATGTTTGGCCATATCAGATCAGAGGGAGTGAATTGTAGTAACAGACCTCGAACTGTAAGCAATCATTTATACTTGCATCCAAAAACGACGCTTCTCCTGCAAGGTTCCTTGAATCCTTGGACGATCTAGTGAAGGTCGAATTGTTCTGTTAGTAGCATGTGCTACCATGGTTTCTGGGTGATAATTTGCAAATTTCTGCTCTTAAATTTCGTGTTCCTTATCTTTCAAAACAGAAGTGTATATTTGTTACTATTCTTATAGTCAAAAATAGAACAAATCACAAATATCTATATTTTCATATTCTTTTACTTACAGGTACAGAAAAAACCAAAGAGGTGAAAATGTTAAATTTACAAATGAGGAAAAGGAATCATGCATGATGAACATGTCTCCAGGGGCACCTAAACTAAGTATACTCTCATTTAAAGGAGCTTTTCATGGAAGAACTCTTGGGGCGTTGTCAACTACTCATTCGAAATATATCCACAAAATCGATGTTCCTTCATTCGACTGGCCAATTGCATCTTTTCCTGTATATAAATATCCTTTACAAGATAATGAACGGGAAAACAAACATGAAGATGAACGTTGTTTGGCTGAAGTCGAGGAACTAATTGTAAAATACAGCCAAAAAGGAATTCCGGTAGCCGGTGTTATAATTGAACCTATTCAAAGTGAAGGAGGCGACAATGAGGCATCTCCCGCTTTTTTTCAACGGCTGCAATATTTATGCAAAAAACATGGTTGCGCTCTACTCATCGATGAAGTTCAAACTGGTTGTGGTCCCACTGGAAAGATGTGGTGCCATGAGCACTTTAACCTGGAGTCACCTCCTGATATTGTTACATTTAGTAAAAAAATGCAAATAGGTGGTTATTTCCACAAGGAAGAATTCAAGCCTGTGGAGCCATACCGCGTTTTCAATACATGGATGGGGGACCCTTCCAAAGTACTATTACTTGAAGAAATTCTAAAAGTGATCCACGAGGAAGCACTTCTGAATAGAGTTTGTAAAGCCGGAGCTACATTAAAGTCGGGACTTTTAGAAATTGAGATGGAGTTTCCACATTTGTTTAATTCAACTAGAGGACGTGGAACATTTTTAGCTATTAATTGCAGTACTTCGGAGCTGCGTGACAAAGTATTGAATAGCTTAAAGATGAAAGGTATTCAATCTGGTGGATGCGGTGAAGTTGCAATACGTTTTCGTCCTGCATTAATTTTTGATGAGAAACATGCTAATTTATTCTTAGAAAAGTTTAGGGAAGTAATTAAAAAGCTGTAATTTATATATTTTAACTAAAAAATCGCACAATATTGCTTATAAGCAACTTCTACAAGCTTCCAAATTGGTCAAATATAAAGGTCCTGTTATCAATATTATATAAAACAAATTTGTTTCGTTTCCTATATTTTATGACAGCTTTCTGATATTTTTAAAAAGTTTTCCCAAAAATTTGAAGTGTATTTATAAAAATAATATAAATTAGTGTTAGCTCTGTACCTTAACGGCCGATTTCTTGACAGAGTACTAGCGCTAGTACCGGTATTAGACCAAAAGTTGATACTCAAATAGGTATCAAGACATTTCTTCACGAAGTACTAAGCTGAATTTGGTACCGAGTATTAGTTAGTACTCAGTATTAGCTGGACCCTCAAAATCGGCAGTCTAACATCGTTAGTACCTGAATTAGGTTGATTTCATTACTTCAGCTTTTGCCTATTTTTTTGAAAAAAGTAAATATGTACGTCGTACGTTTTCGTTTCAATTATTTTCATTCTTTTTATACCCTCCTCAGGAAGGTACATTCACTTTGGCATTACATTTTTGTAACGCCAAGAATGAAACACCGAAGACCCCATAAAGTATATTATGTATTAAGAATCAGGATAAAATTCTGAATCGATTTAGGCATGTCCGTCTGTCTGTCTGTCTGTCATTAGCGTCAGTCGTAGGCAATTGATAGGCTTTCGACACATGAGTGAGCATCCTTCGACAATCCCGCATTAAAACTATACCCATGCGGCTATGCCCCGAGAAGAAAAAAACGATCTTACCAAAGACATGTTTCCATAAAAGCTTTTCAACAAATCATATTACAGCAGAGGTTTCAATCGTCATTGATGATTTCCCGCCCATAAAGAGAATACTTTTTTGGCAGCATAGCTAATACCATGTATGGAATGGCTAATTGACTTTAGTAAAGATGACAATGGAACATGGCTGCCACTTTATCATTGAATCCGCTCAATGCACTCTCACAGTATTCGGAATCGGAATATCCAAAGATGGTCAGCTGAAGCCCCCAAAATTTACTCTTTTACAAGAGAATTCCATCGGCTACGCTCATTTGGGAATTGAACGGTTCTTATCTGGTAAATATGTAAATAAATAGTTGGTGCAGCAGAACCGTAGACCTAGCTTTTCGCAACCAATTTAATTTGTTTGAGGCGAATGGAAGGGACTTTTAATTCTATGGTGAATCCGAACGGCTGAATTGTCTCAGATATTTATCTTCCACGGACAATGGGTGCAATCGACGATGGGCTGGATCTATACACGATTAAACATTTTTCCGTCACTCGAATCTACGCGCGCGATTTGAGGCCGGCGAGTTTGGAAGACATATATAAATCTGTGAATCTGAGTACTCGAACTCACGCTGTTTGCGACTACATACACAGCGAATAAATCTGATTTTCGGCAAAATCGGCGTATGCAAATATCCCGCAAAATGTTTGACTCCCAATGAGCAATAAAAATGTCAAAAAACAATAAAATGTGACATTTCATAGGCTAAAATGGGTACTAGACCAGTTTTAGACGTATTAGTATTAGTACGGTTGATAAATTTAGCTCCAGTACTAGCAATGTGAAGAAATACACAAGTACTAACTTTTCGTTGGTACCGAGTATCAGAGCTAGTACCAGATCTAGCTAGACCGGGTATTAGTACTGATGTGAAGAAATCGGCCGTAATTGTTGTATGTTGTAGTTCTCTGAAAATGTGTACTGTAGGCCAAAGGAGTTTCGAAAAAATTATGTTCTCGCGGTTGTTAATTGTAAGGTAGGTACTGATAGGTAATAAGAATCGGTTGTCTATCTTGTAAAAAGAGCACTCATATATCGCTTTTTGAGGAATAATTTCATTATTCAACATTAGTACCGGTTTTGGATGAAGTTAATTGACTTGTTAATGTGCTGCAAAGCTCCTCTAGGTCTTGGAAGAAGTAGCTTCCAAGAAATTTATAAATGGTGCTTTGGAGACCTATGCAATATCATATAGGAAGTGGGATGTGTCCCCAAAAACTACCTCACCACCGCAACCTCTGCAAAGTTCTTCTTCCGTCAGGCGCATGTTTTTTTCATATGGTACCGCATTGTATTGTGTCCCTTTATTATTCCTACGAGGGAAAGGAATTTGCTATCCATCTGTATGAGGCTCTCGGAGAACTTAATGGAAAGATTACCACACATTTTTTGTAAGACAACAAGTTTCCAAAGCATTCCATATAGCGTTCGGCTCTCTTGTTGTTTTCCCTGGTGCTGTTATTGCTTTTTATCTGTCCGGTAATACGATCTGGTGGTATTGCCCTTACCACAGACTAATGGGCTGTTGTTGTCACTGCCGCGGAGCCTCTGCTTGGAAGACACTTCCTTGGGCGGCGTACCGATTTTGATATTCCCAACGATTCACGGAAGATAACTGGCCAGTCGATCCAAATATAATCTAACGCGTTAGTTATGAGCCCATCTCTCCATTATTCCTTGCTACGATAGGCGCCGATGGAATCCGTAAGAGCCACATAGCCAAAATATTTCTGTATGATCTTTGAATGGCCCGTTTCGTTAAATTTCCTGTCTACGTCTAAGGACGTAGTCTAAGGATAGCCTTAGGTCGTGAAGTTCAGGTTATTTTCATTGCTCTGGTGGTGCCAATGCACGCTACTTTTTGAACTTTCGTAATCATCTTTAGGTAAGATTCACAATACGCGATTTTTTCTGCTTTTTATTTTATAAATTTTTATTTTTCAAAGAAATTAATTTATGTTGCTGAGCCCTCAACTAGAAGTCTGGGCATGGGAGATTAAAGATGAGAACAACGCCAACGGTGAGTATCCATTGAATAAACCTTGTAAACTTGGTACGTTAGGGCACTGCTAGCAGTGCCGGCTTTATGGAGGGTCGAACGGGGCGGTCGCCCGGAGCGCCGGGGTATACAGAGCACTGCGCACTGCGCGTACCAGCAAAACAAAACAAACTAAATTTGAATAACTGTCTCTATTGATATTGTAGTGTGAATTGAAAAGTACTTCTTATTGACCACAGCGTCATCTAATGGAAAGTGGATGAACTTATACAACTAAACTTCGAAACTCAACGAATGGTGAATGGTCGAAACTAGTACATTCTTGATTATTCCGGTTGGAGTATAGAATATTCGGGAAGCTTAGTTGGGAGTTTAAAAAGGGTTGCGAAATCCGACGAGAGTGCAGTTTATTTTTAAACCTTGGATGTAAAACCGTTGAAAGACATCGCATGTGAGCTTTGCAATAGTGTGGGTCTTGCGGTTAGCTCGCCCACTGAAAACACCAGAGGAAAGCGTGGGAACCATCCTTCCAATAATCCCACCTAGTTGTTAAACTAATCAGCAATTTGTTTCTAATACTTATAATTCTATGCTATAAGGCAGGGGTTTCCTAACTGTGCGTCGCGACGACCTGGGGCATCGTGGCGCTATCCTAAGGGCGTCCAAGTTTTATTTTTTCACTGCTGTAAGACTCTTAACAAAGGAAAAGCATTGCGTTTCTCTTGAGTACCAAAAGCAAGGTCGAAGCAAAATCCAATAGTTACATTGCAGTCGAAGATTAAGCGCGTTTGTGTTTCCCGCATTTCCGCATAACGTACCACTCGTATATTCGCTGGCACTCAAAATTAAATAAGGGTTTTTTAATTGGTACTGGTCGTTACCAGCCAGGAGAATTGCCGGGTCCATTAGAGTGTACAGGAGAACCCGAGGGAGTCAATTCCTCGCCGTGCACAAGAAATCGGCATTTCGCAGATTTGAACTTGGCGAATTTTGCATCGGTACTTGGGCTTACCTCCGTACAAGATCCAAATAATTTAAGAACTCAAAGTTAATGAACATAGACAGAGCCGTTTATTCGCTGAAAATCATCTTTATCGACGAGGCGCATTTTTAAAGGAATGCGGGTATGTTAACAAGATGGTTCTAAGATGGATGTTGGTACAGGCGCGGGTAACTTCAGCGAAACACTAAACCTTCGAGAATCATTCCGAATCAACGATGACTGTAGTGTGTTTCAAGCGGAAATTGCTGCTATAAACCTAGCGACAAAGGACCTAAGGAGACGTCACATTGCCGACAAACAAATCACTATATATTCTGACAGCCAAGCGGGTATTAAAGCCATGGAGTCAGTCGTGGTGAAGTCGAGGGCAGTAAGTCATTGCAAGAAATACCTACGAAAACGAACTATCGCAAGCCAACACGGTGACCCTATGCTGAGTACCCTGGCATATGGATATTCCGGGCAATGAACAGGCGGATGAAACTGCAGGAAACGGGCCCTAAAATTTGTAAAAACTCCGCTAAGCACGCTGGCTAGGAAGATTAAAATTGAATCCTTGAGTAGAACAAATCTACGCTTCAACAATCTCAACACCTTTAGGTATACAAAAGAATTATGGCCAGAGGTGAGCAAAAAGAGATCCAAATTCATGATGGGACTTAGCCGCAAGGATATCCGCATACTCACGGGGGTCATTACTGGACACTGTGCGATAGGGGCACACGCGGAAAGGCTGGGCATACTGCATAATGAAAGTCTGTGTTACATCAAAGAAGCTGGTAGAGCATATTTGCTTTTCTTCTAAGGCCTTTTATATTTTATCAGTTATTCTGAACCTATTTCTGAATCCAAATTGATGGTTTGGTATCAGTGTCTTTTCTTCTATAATCGGATTAAGCCGTTTCAGAAGAATTTTTGCGAAGAGCTTTGATAGAATTGGGAGCAATGAAATCGGACGATATGAGGTAACTTCACTGGGCAATTTGCCCGGCTTTTGTACCATAATAACTTCCGCGACTTTCCACATGCGTGGAACATACCTTAGTCTAAACGCTGCATTTATTATCTGTGCTATTTTTTTCATACCTTTTTTAGGCAGTTTTATTTAGAATTTCACCCGTAATTAAATCAAACCCCGGAGCTTTTTTCGGGTTAATCTTGTCTTTTATTTCAGTGGATATTTCCGCAGAGGTTAATGCTGGAATCAATCTCTCGTCTTCGCACATTTCTTCCGTTTGATGAAAATAATAATCAATGTCTTCATATGGCTGGAAGACGATTTCAATATGTTCCGCGAATAGATCCGGCTTTTTTTTACTTGTTTTCGCCCAGTTTTCACTGCTGTTTTTAACTGGTGGAATGTATGCTATAGGTCTGTTAATTTTTTTTTTAGCCTTCCAACGTGAATATTCTGTACTGGGATCGTTTGTCAGATTTGTAAGGTATCTTTCCACAGACCAATTTTTCAATTCTTTGATCTTTTTTCTTAATTTATTGTTTAGACTGCTAAGTCTTGTTTTATCAGTTGGCGCTCTCGACAATTGCCAGCGTTTACGAGCTCTCCTTTTTTCTGATAGTCGGATATTTCTTTGATATATGCATTTCTTTTTAGTTTATTAGTTGGTTAAGGCGTTGCAGTTCAAGCAGCCTTTTCTATATCTAGAGTGAAAGTATTTACTTCATTTTCTAGTTGCTCTATTGTATCAATTGTTGTGGATAGTTCAATCCGTTCCTCTAGCAAATATTTGAAATATGTCCAGTCAGTGAGCTTGTTGACTAGGCGTGGGTTCCGATCCTTCATTATTATTTTATTACCTTAAGTAACACAGATGAGTGATCTGAGTCAAGGTCTAGCCCTTTGTGCACTCGGGTACTTTCGTATATTTTCGTACATTTAATAATAGAAACAACCATTTACAAAAGATTACAAGTATCTATAAAGTGAATATGTGAACAATAAAACCATTATTTTCAATAAATTAATTTGTAAGAATAATAAGTACATAAGGGCCCTCCAGGTTGAGGGTTGTACGCCGGGGTAACTGCCCCACTGCGGAAAACCGAAACGACAACAAGCCTCGGATACGGATGATTTTACTGTTGATGAACTTGGCAAACGAATAAAGGACAACGAATTTCGGATGTGCACTTGGAATGTTAGGTCCCTAAACAGACCACGTGCAGCCGAACAACTAGCGGAGGCCCTGAACTGCTATAAAGCAGATCTAACCACCATCCAAGAAGTGCGATGGGATGGACCGGGCAAGAAGAGGATGAAAAACAGCGACATTTATTATGGCGACTGCTATCGGCAACAAAAACAGCGCTTATTTGGATGTGGCAAGAAGTCTTAAGTTACAGCTGTGTGAACGAGCGCCTCGCGACAATCCGCATCAAGGCTAAATTCGCCAACATTAGCCTAATATGCGCCCATGCCCCCACGGCGGAGAAAGACGACGACACCAAAGAAAGATTCTACGAGCTCTTAGACAAGACGTACGAGCAATGCCCTAACTATGACATTAAAATCGCCCTGAGTGATTTTAATGCAAAGATAGGAAGAGAGGGCATCTTTGGTGGTACTGTCGGAAGGTACAGCCTACACGACACCACCTCCGATAACGGATTTAGGCTGATCGACTTCGCGGCGGGGCGAAATGGTGTCATAGCAAGTACGCGGTTCCCGCATCTCGATATTCACAAAAGCACATGGAGATCTCCCGGTCAACCAACCGTCAACCAGATTGACCACATTGCGATCGACTCAAGGCACTCCACCAGTATTATGGATGTCCGAACGTTCCGAGGGGCCAACATTAACTCAGACCACCTTCGAATATCCCGAACACCGCCAAGACAAGTAAATACTGTAAGGAAGTTTGTCGTCGGACGACTAAAATCGCAAGAGATCACCAGTTCCTTCTCCGATCGAGTCTCTCTCAATCCCTCAATAAGTTCTATGCAGCCAGCATCTAGCATTGAAGACCAGTGGCAACATTGCCAAAAAGCCATCAGAGACGCCGCCTTCATACGACCACCACGACGAAACCCCTCGTTCGACGACGAGGAGCAGATGGCCTAACCGCCGAGCTATATAAAGCGGCAGGCGATGACTTGGTTAGGAGCATGCACCAACTCATCTGTAAAATATGGTCGGAGGAAAGTATGCCCGATGAATGGAACCTCAGCATTGTTTGCCCGATCCTCAAGAAAGGAGACCCTCTGAACTGCGCCAACTACAGAGGTATTATATTAGGTCTTCTTAACATCGCCTACAAGATGGTGGTGGTGGCTGGGTCACGTAGAGCGAATGGACGTGAATGCTCCGGCCCGGAAGATCTTCGAATCCACACCCGAGGGATGGCGCAGTAGAGGAAGACCGCGACTCAGGTGGCGCACGCAAGTGGAAGGGGACCTTAACCAACTTAGCATGCGAATCTGGAGACAGCTGGCCAAAGATCGTGCTGGCTGGAGACGCTTGTTGGTTGAGGCCCAGGTCCACCCCGGACTGTAGCGCAACCTTAAGTAAGTAAGCAAACGGTAAGCAAACAATTTCACAACCAAAGCTTATAATAGGAATAATCAGTGCTTTAGCAAGCATCAGTCTTGTTTTTATTGGCGTGAAGTGTTGCGTCATGGACAAATTTCTCAATCATCCATATATCTTTGCAATCACAGTGCGAACATGGTCATCCCACCTTAATCGAACCAAATCCCTAGATTCTTTGCTTTTTTTGTAAATTCAATTACATTAGTGCCTTAACTAACAATTGGTAGACCAACTGTATCCATACCGTTTTTAGATATAACTAAGCATTGAGATTTCTTAGAGTTTAGCTGTAAGGAATTTATTTCAGACCAACGCATAATACTATCAAGGTCTTCACTAAGTTTGGCAACTGCATCCTCAATAAGTCCCAACTTACAGCTTATATATATACATTTGAATATCGTCCGCATACATATGAACTGATGATGAATGAGTTAAACAAGCAGGGCGATCATTAATGAAAATAGTAGAGAGGACCCAAAATAGATCCCTGTGGCACCCCCATTGATGTCAGTATGAAATCTGACTTCTATCAATTACTACCACAGCTTGACTCATTTCCCATAGGTAAGAGGAAATTAATTTAGCAGCAGTCGAAGAGAACTTGAAAAATGTTTTAAGCTTAAAGATAAGTTGAGAGTGGGTCACAGTGTCAAAAGCTCAACAAAGTGATTTAATCTTCATCCAAAGACGATCTAATATCATCAGACACTTTTAAAAGCGCTGAAGTATAACTGTGCTGCATCCTAACACCAGACTGATTTTTACATAGTAGGGTATTACGCTGCATATATGATGACATCTGATGATGACTAAGCCTCTTCATAACTTTTGCCAAGAAAGGCAGAATGGATATAGGTCGAAATTCAGGGGACGACTTCTTTTTAAGGTTCCGTCTCCATATGGAGGAACCTTATTGCTTTTTAAGAAAATTTCTGTTATGGAAGTTCGAGACTTGAAAATCTGTTACGAACCTGTCAAAACAAACCGCAGGGTTTTTTTATACATAGACGGTAGGCACCTGATCAAATATGTGCAAAGAACATAATAAAATGCAGTCTGAAAAGAGTATGTTTTGAATTATTACAAACTAAATAAGTAATTGTGTAATAAATACTGGAACATCTTTTTAGGAAAAAGGCAACAAAAAACAACGACAAGCCAAAAAGAAATATAGGTATTGCTCTTACATGGAGCAAAATCCAGTTAAAAAACTCTATTTCAAATTAGTAACCAACTGAATCGATCTCGATGTACTGAGCTGAGATAAACCAAAAATGTGTTCTTATTGATGCCTGATATGAACAACTTTATCCGTAAAAATGTAGTGTCGCGAGAAACTTTAAATAAATATCCAACTTTACATCGTCATCCTTAGAAATACAATTTACCTGCATTTGAAATGAAATGGTTGTATTCGTGTTTTGTAAACTGTTCCAATTTGTTCATTATAATTCTAGCATACACCTTACCCAATCTAAAGAGCTGAGTAAAACGCACATTAGGAATATCAAATGGATTAATCTTAGTTCCAGCAAAAGTGATCGGTGTCTTCGTGTAAACCAAAAATATTCATTCAAACATTTTCAATGGTCCGCTTATTCATTATATAAGTGGGTTGCAGGTGTAGATTGCTCAAGTGGACCCTCCATAGCTCTCGTTTCTCCGCCATCGTCTCTAAATCATCAAGGGCAATCCCCATACGGGTAGAGGAGAGATTATGAACTTGATATAACCATCTCATACTGGGTCTACCTAGAGGACGCCTGCCTGTTGATGGTACGGATTCCATAGTACGTCGTGGGATCCTGGTTGGGGACATGCGTTTAACATGACCAAACCACCGAAGCATGGACCGCTCCGTCCGGAGAAGTAGCTACTCGACATTGAGTTTCTCGCGATAATATAGGTATTTATCTTTTTGTTGGAAGTGAAAGAGGATCCGATGCATCTCTTAGCGTCTTTCGCATTCGCATTAGTCGCACCGAATTTTCATTTTCTTCGTCATCGAAAAATAACGCATTGTAGTGACGACGCATTTTTTTATGTTTATTTTTTATTAAAAATGTAATTTACAAAACTAATCAAGCAAGCAACCACAAACGAAGTATGAAACGATTGTAAAATAGCAATCGGTCAATCGGGCAAAAACTTTGCGTATTTGTTTAATAGTCTTTTCCAAATCATATATTTTTTGTTTTAATTTTAAAATGTCTGATTTATAGTCTTGAATATTTTTGACTTTAAAACTTTTAGTACATGATGGTTTCTAAACATGCATCTGAAAATTTCGCCAATTTCTTCCTCTAAACTTAAATCTTCAGCAGGCTCATCTTTTTGGCATAGGTACATATGTATGTTTTGTGATTTGAATCATCAGCACTATAACATTATCAAGATGCAACGTTGGAATAGATCCTTTTTTAGCTTGTGATTCATTACCAAACAAAGTGGTAATGATAGTTGATTGCAACTATTTTATCTTTTACAGGTTTATGTAGGTTATACGAGAAGACAGGAGTTTGAGAAATCATCAGTAGCCAGACACATGTACGAGAATGATCATCTCTTTACAAAACCAACTAAAAATTATTATTATTGTGTCAAGTTGTTGACGTTGACTGAATCTACTAAATAGAATCCAAAGAGTGGCATGTGTCTGTGTGACCAGTTCCCTGCGGACAACTCCAACCGCAGCACTGGAAACCATGCTTCACATTCTGCCCTTGGACATGGACATACACGGTAAAGAGATGTCGGCAAACTCGGCATTGCGTCTGTCAGAATCACTGCAATGGAGCAGAAGGCATGGTAATATTCTAAAAACTAAAAATGTTAAAACAGAAGTTACAGATTATGTAACCACGGTACTGGACTTCAATATTCACCCCTATTGTCGTCGTCGTTTACGACTCTAAAAAAAAGCGACACGACTGTTTGGTATTGGCGACTGAAAATAAACGACTTTTGTCGTGGCGACGATCGACAAATGGCTTGAAATGTCAAAAAATGTGGATTGTATTTTTCGACGACGATCGTCGGTATTGCGTGAGGCGTTTTGTGATGACGTTTGTCGTGGAAATGATACATTTCTGTCGTCGACTATTTTGCGGACGACTGTGTGATAATGTGTTAAAAAAAGTATGTGTACTTAATTTTTAGTTAACAAAAAGACAATTATATTTATTTTGCAGTAGCATGGGCGCAGTAGCGCAGTGGTTAGTGTGCTGGACTACTGTGCGAGGGATCCCAGGTTCGATCCCCGGAAAAACACAAATTACATCTTAGTGTTTTTTTCTACTGCGCCACCTCTCGCGAACGTCTGACAAACATCCGAGAGTATGACTGTCCTGAAAAAGCTTCTCAATTCAGCCGTTCGGACTCGGCATAAAATTGTAGGTCCCTTCCATTCGTTCCAAAAATAGAAACTCACACAAAACGAATGGTTGCGAGAAGCTAGGCCTTGGGTGTCTACCTACCGCCTATTTTTTTTTTTTTTTTAGTTATTTTGCAGAATGGAGATAACAAATAAAAGGCAATTTCTACATTTAGTGACCGAAATGCAGAAAAATATTCCTTTGGCAAAATCATTCACGAAGGCCTAACAAAAGTGAGGTTAATCGGCAATGGGACGACATAGCCTTATCTCTGAATTGTCTTGGACCATATAAATCTACGCGCTCAAGTAATGAGTTATTACACGACGACCCTTATTAAGGCCATAAAATCATTAATATGATTAAAAACACAGAAAGCGGAAGGATGCAGTACCTGGGTATCGTATTTTTTATCCTTGCGGATGTGCCACAGGGGTATAAAAAGAGCTGCAACTGATATAGTTTGCAATAAGTTTTAACAACTGCGTGATCAAGTGTTAAAGAAAAGTTTGTGTATTTAATATTTAACTAACGAAAAGATAGTTACATATTCTTTAAAATGAAAATCACAAATAAAAGACAATTTCAACATTTAGTGAAAGAAATGGAGAAAAGGGACTAACAACAAGTGATTTTAATCGGCATATCCTTATCTCTGAATTGTCTTGGACCATTCTATAGTCTAAAATACACTTAAAATCTGAAAATAATTGTTATTAACACAATGTATGGAATTTAAATTATTTCTACCACCCACTTAATGTCGGGCAAATCCAATGGATTGGATTTGGTTCGAATTTCCTTCCTTAACTTTACCAGCACTTTTTTCTGGTTTTCTTCTTCGTCACTGCCTGGTCACTGCTTTCAAAAAACATGTCACACTATTCATTTTTGATTTGTTTTATTAAATAATTAACCAAGTCACAAACAAAACACCAGACCAAATATAAATTCGTCGACTGTTATGTCAAATCCAATGTGTCATAGTTTGTGGAATGTATGTGGGATGTGAGAGTTCAGAGAGTCGAGTCGTTTCAGTTACGCAATACCAAATTCCAAACGACTCGACTCTCTGAACTCTCACATCCCACATACATTCCACAAACTATGACACATGGGATTTGACATTTCAGTCGACGAATTTATATTTGGTCTGGTGTTTTGTTTGTGACTTGGTTAATTATTTAATAAAACAAATCAAAATTGAATAGTGTGACATGTTTTTTGAAAGCAGTGACCAGGCAGTGACGAAGAAGAAAACCAGAAAAAAGTGCTGGTAAAGTCAAGGAAGGAAAGAAAGGAAGGGAAGGAAATTCGAAATCCATTGGATTTGCCCGACATTAAGTGGGTGGTAGAAATAATTTAAATTGCATACATTGTGTTAATAACAATTATTTTCAGATTTTAAATGTATTTTAGACTATCGAAGTCGAAGGTGGTGCAAGACAATTCAGAGATAAGGCTATGTCGTCCCATTGGCGATTAACATCACTTTTGTGAACGATTTTGCCAACGGAATATTTTTCTCCATTTCTTTCCCTAAATGTTGAAACTGTCCTATTTGTGATTTTCATTTTAAGGAATATGTAACTATCTTTTCGTTAGTTAAATATTAAATACACAAACTTTTCTTTAACACTTGATCACGCAGTTGTTAAAACTTAATGCAAACTATATCCGCACGGATACAAAAAACGATACCCAGGTACTGCATCCTTACGCTTCTGGGTTTTTCATCATAAATGATTTTATGGCCTTAATTAGGGTCGTCGTGTAATAACTCATTACTTGTGTGCGTTGATTTATATGGTCCAAGACCAAGGTATATAGAAATACATGGTATGATATTGCGCATGTTTGTTTGCATCTCTCTCTTCAAAGTGACGTCACCAGACGACAAAACATAGGCAACAGATAATAATTTATTTAATTTGTTTACTATTCTATTACATTGAAAACAGCACACAAAACATTATTGTTATTAAAAATGAAACTTGTGCAGTTTTCTGTGCCGTATTTCAATATATTTTCACAGAAACGTTAAAATCGTTGTCGTCAAGTGACGTACATGCGCAGAAAAAACGAAAAATTAATCGCGGAATATCATACCTTGTAGTTCTATATACCTTGGTCCAAGACAATTCAGAGAAAAGGCTATGTGGTCTCATTGCCGATTAACATCACTTTTGTTAGGCCTTCGTGAATGATCTTGCCAAAGGAATATTTTTCTGCATTTCGTTCAATAAATGCAGAAATTGTCGTTTATTTGTTGTCTCCATTCTGCAAAATAACTATAATTGTCTTTTAGTTAATTAAAAATTAAGTACACATACTTTTTTTAACACATTTATCACACAGTCGTCCGCAGAATAGTCGAAAACAGAAACAGAAATGTATCATTTCCACGACAAACGTTGTCACAAAACGCCTCACGCAATACCATCGATCGTCGTCGAAAAATACAATCCACATTTTTTGACATTTCAGACGCCATTTGTCGATCGTCGCCGCGACAAAAGTCGTTTATTTTCAGTCGCCAATACCAAACAGTCGTGTCGCTTTTTTTAGAGTCGTAAACGACGACGACAATAGGGGTGATTATAAAAAAAATATTTTGACAGCAGGGTTCCACATTTCACTCGAAATGAAATCGAAATCGATCGGAAATGAATTTTTGTGTTCTACATTTCACTGTATTCGATTTCGGTTTAGAAATTTTCGGAATTGAGAATAAGTGAAATTGTTGTGTTCCACAAATCGATTTTGACGATTTCCAAGTGATTTCAAATCGATCTTGGTCATTCGATGTGAAATAGTGGAAACGAAAAGACGCGATCAAAAATGTAAGTAAAAAATGCAATTTAAAACAAACTTGATAGGCTTATTTCACAAAAAATATATTTGAAACAGGGGTAAACATAAAAATACTGCGCCGGAGGGAATATTTATTCATTTTATGGAGCGGCAAAAACGCAAAACTGCGGCTAACTGCAAAGTGGCAGGAATTGAATATTGTTTAAGGTGTGGTTCAACAATTTGCAATAACATTAGAAATTCACATTTAGACGGTAGTATGTAATGAACCTCTATTAAACGACTAATAATTGACAAAATTAAACTTTCGTTTTTAGCTTTTATAACTTGCGCAGCATCTGAATTTCCAAGGGATTTGATATATCTCTCAGCCTTCGTCTTTTTATATTTTTATTTCTCCTGTGCAGCAACTAGCACAGCACTCATTATAAGATCCGTTTATAAAAAAATTATAATAAAAATAATCTTTTAAGCCACACGAACAACACAATTTTATTAACAAACAAATTTCCAAAATAAAAACACTTTTACGATGCCCCAAATGACAGATGTTAGCTGTTTGCAATTTCACGAAAAGTGATATCGGAGTTACCGAATCGGTCGGAATGCAGAACACTGAAAACGAATTCACTCGATTTGCAATTTCGATTTCGATTTCATTTCACTCGATTTCTGGAACCTAGTTGTGAATCTGAAAATAATTTATTAAATTGAATTATTCAAATGGATGTTTTTCCTTTTACTGACTTCATATCTGGTAGATCAAATGGATTGGATTTTATCTTTACCGGATGCGAATGAGATCAGTTTGTCCTTTGTCCTCGTTTTCATCACTTTTCCAAAATATAGGTACACTATTCATTTTTAAAGACAAAAAATGATGATGTACGAGAATGATCATCTCTTTACAAAACCAACTAAAAATTATTATTATTGTGTCAAGTTGTTGACGTTGACTGAATCTACTAAATAGAATCCAAAGAGTGGCATGTGTCTGTGTGACCAGTTCCCTGCGGACAACTCCAACCGCAGCACTGGAAACCATGCTTCACATTCTGCCCTTGGACATGGACATACACGGTAAAGAGATGTCGGCAAACTCGGCATTGCGTCTGTCAGAATCACTGCAATGGAGCAGAAGGCATGGTAATATTCTAAAAACTAAAAATGTTAAAACAGAAGTTACAGATTATGTAACCACGGTACTGGACTTCAATATTCACCCCTATTGTCGTCGTCGTTTACGACTCTAAAAAAAAGCGACACGACTGTTTGGTATTGGCGACTGAAAATAAACGACTTTTGTCGTGGCGACGATCGACAAATGGCTTGAAATGTCAAAAAATGTGGATTGTATTTTTCGACGACGATCGTCGGTATTGCGTGAGGCGTTTTGTGATGACGTTTGTCGTGGAAATGATACATTTCTGTCGTCGACTATTTTGCGGACGACTGTGTGATAATGTGTTAAAAAAAGTATGTGTACTTAATTTGTAGTTAACAAAAAGACAATTATATTTATTTTGCAGTAGCATGGGCGCAGTAGCGCAGTGGTTAGTGTGCTGGACTACTGTGCGAGGGATCCCAGGTTCGATCCCCGGAAAAACACAAATTACATCTTAGTGTTTTTTTCTACTGCGCCACCTCTCGCGAACGTCTGACAAACATCCGAGAGTATGACTGTCCTGAAAAAGCTTCTCAATTCAGCCGTTCGGACTCGGCATAAAATTGTAGGTCCCTTCCATTCGTTCCAAAAATAGAAACTCACACAAAACGAATGGTTGCGAGAAGCTAGGCCTTGGGTGTCTACCTACCGCCTGTTGCGCCGCCTATTTTTTTTTTTTTTTTAGTTATTTTGCAGAATGGAGATAACAAATAAAAGGCAATTTCTACATTTAGTGACCGAAATGCAGAAAAATATTCCTTTGGCAAAATCATTCACGAAGGCCTAACAAAAGTGAGGTTAATCGGCAATGGGACGACATAGCCTTATCTCTGAATTGTCTTGGACCATATAAATCTACGCGCTCAAGTAATGAGTTATTACACGACGACCCTTATTAAGGCCATAAAATCATTAATATGATTAAAAACACAGAAAGCGGAAGGATGCAGTACCTGGGTATCGTATTTTTTATCCTTGCGGATGTGCCACAGGGGTATAAAAAGAGCTGCAACTGATATAGTTTGCAATAAGTTTTAACAACTGCGTGATCAAGTGTTAAAGAAAAGTTTGTGTATTTAATATTTAACTAACGAAAAGATAGTTACATATTCTTTAAAATGAAAATCACAAATAAAAGACAATTTCAACATTTAGTGAAAGAAATGGAGAAAAGGGACTAACAACAAGTGATTTTAATCGGCATATCCTTATCTCTGAATTGTCTTGGACCATTCTATAGTCTAAAATACCCTTAAAATCTGAAAATAATTGTTATTAACACAATGTATGGAATTTAAATTATTTCTACCACCCACTTAATGTCGGGCAAATCCAATGGATTGGATTTGGTTCGAATTTCCTTCCTTAACTTTACCAGCACTTTTTTCTGGTTTTCTTCTTCGTCACTGCCTGGTCACTGCTTTCAAAAAACATGTCACACTATTCATTTTTGATTTGTTTTATTAAATAATTAACCAAGTCACAAACAAAACACCAGACCAAATATAAATTCGTCGACTGTTATGTCAAATCCAATGTGTCATAGTTTGTGGAATGTATGTGGGATGTGAGAGTTCAGAGAGTCGAGTCGTTTGGAATTTGGTATTGCGTAACTGAAACGACTCGACTCTCTGAACTCTCACATCCCACATACATTCCACAAACTATGACACATGGGATTTGACATTTCAGTCGACGAATTTATATTTGGTCTGGTGTTTTGTTTGTGACTTGGTTAATTATTTAATAAAACAAATCAAAATTGAATAGTGTGACATGTTTTTTGAAAGCAGTGACCAGGCAGTGACGAAGAAGAAAACCAGAAAAAAGTGCTGGTAAAGTCAAGGAAGGAAAGAAAGGAAGGGAAGGAAATTCGAAATCCATTGGATTTGCCCGACATTAAGTGGGTGGTAGAAATAATTTAAATTGCATACATTGTGTTAATAACAATTATTTTCAGATTTTAAATGTATTTAAGACTATCGAAGTCGAAGGTGGTGCAAGACAATTCAGAGATAAGGCTATGTCGTCCCATTGGCGATTAACATCACTTTTGTGAACGATTTTGCCAACGGAATATTTTTCTCCATTTCTTTCCCTAAATGTTGAAACTGTCCTATTTGTGATTTTCATTTTAAGGAATATGTAACTATCTTTTCGTTAGTTAAATATTAAATACACAAACTTTTCTTTAACACTTGATCACGCAGTTGTTAAAACTTAATGCAAACTATATCCGCACGGATACAAAAAACGATACCCAGGTACTGCATCCTTACGCTTCTGGGTTTTTCATCATAAATGATTTTATGGCCTTAATTAGGGTCGTCGTGTAATAACTCATTACTTGTGTGCGTTGATTTATATGGTCCAAGACCAAGGTATATAGAAATACATGGTATGATATTGCGCATGTTTGTTTGCATCTCTCTCTTCAAAGTGACGTCACCAGACGACAAAACATAGGCAACAGATAATAATTTATTTAATTTGTTTACTATTCTATTACATTGAAAACAGCACACAAAACATTATTGTTATTAAAAATGAAACTTGTGCAGTTTTCTGTGCCGTATTTCAATATATTTTCACAGAAACGTTAAAATCGTTGTCGTCAAGTGACGTACATGCGCAGAAAAAACGAAAAATTAATCGCGGAATATCATACCTTGTAGTTCTATATACCTTGGTCCAAGACAATTCAGAGAAAAGGCTATGTGGTCTCATTGCCGATTAACATCACTTTTGTTAGGCCTTCGTGAATGATCTTGCCAAAGGAATATTTTTCTGCATTTCGTTCAATAAATGCAGAAATTGTCGTTTATTTGTTGTCTCCATTCTGCAAAATAACTATAATTGTCTTTTAGTTAATTAAAAATTAAGTACACATACTTTTTTTAACACATTTATCACACAGTCGTCCGCAGAATAGTCGAAAACAGAAACAGAAATGTATCATTTCCACGACAAACGTTGTCACAAAACGCCTCACGCAATACCATCGATCGTCGTCGAAAAATACAATCCACATTTTTTGACATTTCAGACGCCATTTGTCGATCGTCGCCGCGACAAAAGTCGTTTATTTTCAGTCGCCAATACCAAACAGTCGTGTCGCTTTTTTTAGAGTCGTAAACGACGACGACAATAGGGGTGATTATAAAAAAAATATTTTGACAGCAGGGTTCCACATTTCACTCGAAATGAAATCGAAATCGATCGGAAATGAATTTTTGTGTTCTACATTTCACTGTATTCGATTTCGGTTTAGAAATTTTCGGAATTGAGAATAAGTGAAATTGTTGTGTTCCACAAATCGATTTTGACGATTTCCAAGTGATTTCAAATCGATCTTGGTCATTCGATGTGAAATAGTGGAAACGAAAAGACGCGATCAAAAATGTAAGTAAAAAATGCAATTTAAAACAAACTTGATAGGCTTATTTCACAAAAAATATATTTGAAACAGGGGTAAACATAAAAATACTGCGCCGGAGGGAATATTTATTCATTTTATGGAGCGGCAAAAACGCAAAACTGCGGCTAACTGCAAAGTGGCAGGAATTGAATATTGTTTAAGGTGTGGTTCAACAATTTGCAATAACATTAGAAATTCACATTTAGACGGTAGTATGTAATGAACCTCTATTAAACGACTAATAATTGACAAAATTAAACTTTCGTTTTTAGCTTTTATAACTTGCGCAGCATCTGAATTTCCAAGGGATTTGATATATCTCTCAGCCTTCGTCTTTTTATATTTTTATTTCTCCTGTGCAGCAACTAGCACAGCACTCATTATAAGATCCGTTTATAAAAAAATTATAATAAAAATAATCTTTTAAGCCACACGAACAACACAATTTTATTAACAAACAAATTTCCAAAATAAAAACACTTTTACGATGCCCCAAATGACAGATGTTAGCTGTTTGCAATTTCACGAAAAGTGATATCGGAGTTACCGAATCGGTCGGAATGCAGAACACTGAAAACGAATTCACTCGATTTGCAATTTCGATTTCGATTTCATTTCACTCGATTTCTGGAACCTAGTTGTGAATCTGAAAATAATTTATTAAATTGAATTATTCAAATGGATGTTTTTCCTTTTACTGACTTCATATCTGGTAGATCAAATGGATTGGATTTTATCTTTACCGGATGCGAATGAGATCAGTTTGTCCTTTGTCCTCGTTTTCATCACTTTTCCAAAATATAGGTACACTATTCATTTTTAAAGACAAAAAAAACCGATACCGCCATTAATCTGTCGTAGATCAGCTGGTTTAAATTGTATGTGGAATGTGAACTACTTATCCTGTCATCAAGGTTATGGAATAGCTCTTCTAAAATGAAATATGTGTGAATATGTCCCCTTGACAAATGAGTACCTAGTGTTTAACAGCCTTTGTTGACATCGAGAAGAGTATTACAAAATTATACATATTAAGTGTAATAACATTACTTTATTACAAAATAGTTTAACATCGTTGAGATGAAAAGATGATATAACAATTAAACTTAAATTTACAGTTATAGCCTAAAATTAAAATCACTTTTTATTTGTTCCTTTCACAACATGCTCCACATATCTTTCATTTTACGGGTTTTTAGTTTGTTGTTTTAATCTAACTATGTTAAGATATCTTTAAAACTTTATAAGGTACATTTTGCTTATAATTTATTAAATATTACACAAAAACTTAAACCTTAAAAACATAAAAAAGTAAAATTCAATAATTAAAGACTTAATTGTCACTACTGCATGTCATTAAATTATTTACATGTTGAAAGTTTAACGTAAAAAACATCATATACATTTAAACTAGTTAGAGATGTGTTTATAATACAAGAAAAAGTTTATGAAAATATATACTTATACACGGCATTTTTCTCTAAAAAATGTATCATTTTAACAGTTTAATTACACTTTTCTTTTAGCATGCAGCATTTCCATTAGAAGTGTTTGTGTAGGTGCACTTCCTGCACAGTGTTTCAAATATAAATGTTCCTCCCCTCTTGCTGCCATGGCATGTATTTCCGGAAGAATATTCAGTAGTCTGCTAAACTTATCCTGTTAAACGAAAAACAAAAAAGTGTATTATTTAATTTAAAAAATATTAACAGCTATATAACGCATGCACTACCAAAGCCACTTGGCTAACGCATTCCATACATAATCTGGGAGTACGGACATCAACAGAAGAGGCGAGACTGTTTTAGGCTAGCCGCACATTGGATACGAATTTGTATCGTACGTAAACGTATAACTACATATGTATGGTCGTACGAATTGAGGGCGTACACTCAATACGATTTTTTCCGTTAAATATGGAATGTACCGGTAAAATCACTTTTATGTAAGATGAATAATCTGTATCTTCAAGATAATTTTCTTCTAATTCGGAAACTGCGGCGGCGTCGTCGCTATCGTAGAACCGAATAAGTGCGTGAAATATACTTAAAAAAGAGACCCAGTGTGCGAGCTTAGTACTTTGAAGGTCGCGATTGTTCGTGCGTGTTCGTACGTGTTCGCAAGAGCTAATTTCGTACGAAAACGCATCCGATGTGTGGCTAGCATTAGGTACCGACTACCCGGTCGTTGGGAATACATTCTTATGGGCGCGTTCACGCCTACAAACCGAAACCGTCCATAAGAATGTATTCCCAACGACCGGGTAGCCGGCTGCCGGGTATGTGTGAAAAGGGCCTAGGGTTCTACTACACGGCATGTCGCATGTAGCAAGCCACATACGTATGTAGCTCTGACGTAAACAGAGTGTACAGAGAGATCTTGTACACGGCATGTAGCCATTTGGGACCATTCGCTGACGTAAAAATGCTGACACTCCACTTCATTCATATTTTGATTTTTCAAATGTGAAATTATTTTGATTCCGCCAGGCGTCCGGCTAAATAAACCGTATACGGTTTTTGTCTTCGACCGAAGACACGTTTAGGTTTATGGTTGTCACAGTCACTTTTGGCTGTGAAACACATGATAGTCTCGGTAAACATCGAGTAAAATGTGCGTCTTTTTTTCCTATCGATTCGACAAGTTTAACGAGCCAACTGAACGCAAAAAGTGTTTTCAGAGTTTAGGGGCCTTCCTCAGAGCTTCGTTCCTAAAGTTCAAATTTTTCGAACGTGATTTTCGGATAGAACTTGAATAAGCACATGTATGTACCACTTTCGAAATAAAAGACAAAATCGAATTTCTCACTTTCGGACTTTTGTTTCGATACTAGCGGGATTGTTCCGATACCAACAGAAAATTGGTAAAGACCTCCACATTTCAACAGCAAAGAATATAATGTCAAGTTGAATTTTATAATGTGCCGAAAAAAACACTTTTTTTTTTTCACTGGTATTTTGTTAACAAAATTTTTAAATAACAAAATTAAAAATAAATGAAGCTAATTTTCCCTGACAACTTTCAAAATTCCTAAATTTCCCTGACCAAATTTTCGTTCCCTGATTTTCCCTGACTTTCCAGTTGAGTGGCAACCATAATATGTGACACTCGTGACACATACGCATATGTGGCTTTTCGACACACTACCCCAGCACATACGATTTGCGACAATACGCTACATATTGTCGAGTGGTTACATACGTATGTAGCAGTCACAGCATATGGGTCTGTACAAATTCTTGACCTTGGACTATGGCCGTAAAAGAGGTAGTTGCTATAAAAAAAAATAAATAGGCGGCGCAACAGGCAGTAGACACCCAAGGCCTAGCTTCTCGCAACCATTCGTTTTGTGTGAGTTTCTATTTTTGGAACGAATGGAAGGGACCTACAATTTTATGCCGAGTCCGAACGGCTGAATTGAGAAGCTTTTTCAGGACAGTCATACTCTCGAATGTTTGTAACACGTTCGCGAGAGGTGGCGCAGTAGAAAAAAACCTTAATATGTAATTTGTGTTTCTCCGGGGATCGAACCTGGGATCTCCCTCGCACAGTAGTCCAGCTCACTAACCACTACGCTACTGCGCCCAGGTAGTTGCTATACTTTCAAGAAATAAAAGAGATCAGCTAATAGATCTGATATTAATACCCCCAATTGATAGCTTCAAGGTCAATGACTGGATGGTATCGCTGGAATGCTCATTTTCCGAATACATATTTCGTTACACCGCGTCTCCACGAGCAATATTTCATAGAATGCCATATTATCATGCTATGAGAATTGCTCGTGGAGACCACAAATAATATGCTATGAAAAATGGTATTCCATCTATTGCTCAGCTCATAGTTTGATATCAATACTCAATAGTATTCTATGGGGTGTGCTTTCTTTGTCTGACACATGTGTTTTCGTGTGATGCACAAACCAGTGCTATATGGCATTCTATGAAATATTGCTCGTGGAGACGCGTTGTTACATTAAAACCTAATATAATGTAGGTAAAGTATATTTTGTTGTTATAGTAGTGTAAGAAAACTTTACACTTTCACAATGATACTAGACCTGATACACCGAATCGTGAATACCCCCAGTGTATCAGGTCTAGTATCATTGTGAAAGTGTAAAAGTGTGAGGTTTTCTTACACTATAACAACAAAATATACTTGCTACACTTTTACACTTTTACCATACCCCAGACCTATAGTAACAAAAAAATACAACAGTGTAAAATGTATTAGTTCGCAGATGTCAGTTCGATTTCAAATGTTTTTTATTATTGTTTAGTGTTTCTATAGATATTAGAAAAAGTGTGCTCACGAGTCACGATGTGATAAAAAAAATACAAGGTAATCCTGCTCACTTAAATCGTTTTTCACGTAGATATTCCACAAAGTAATCAGTTCACAATTTTAAGGGAAGGGATTTTCGATGTAATTTACCCATATTTTCTCAACTAAACTAAAAATCTACCTGTCTCGCCTGAAACGCCTTTCATGTGAAGGCATGTACCTGTGTACATTGAATGCACAGACAATTCTTCCACAAAAATATTCCACGACAAGAAAAGTGAAAATACATTTATTGTTATTTATTTATGCATTTTTTTACTATTTCGAAAAAATGTCTTCTTAATTCCTGCATTAAAATAACAATTATAAGCAAAAAGGAGTAGACTTGCATTCTGCTCTGAATTCGTACATAACGTACGTACGTAACATAAACCAAACAGAACTTTCAATCTCTCCTACTCTAATCTTTCAACGCGCCAACGCTCTGAAGCGGCATTTAGTTTTGGAAAACAGTCGCTTGCGCGCGTTGACATAAAGTACGGTAAAGTTTCTAAAACGCCTGTCAACGCACGCAAGCAGCAAAGCGCCGTTGGGGGAGAGTACGATAACTACGGCGCCAAAAATTGATAACGGTATTTTGTAGAGGAGTTAAATACAAGCTTTTTTTACTATGGGAGGGGGGGGGGGGGTCTATCTTACTCCGTTTAGGCGGGAGAAGTAATTTAAAGAAAATGGTACTTTAAATGAAAAAAAAAATATATATTAAAAAACAATGGCAACACTTATAATAAAAGACTATATCATTTTAGAAAGCCCAGAATCTGTTCTTTCATATTATTTTTAAATCAAGTTATTCCCTTAAATAGTTTTTGAAAAAAACAATTTCAAACTTGAAATTTTAGAACAAAAATTGGGGTGAGTAAAATAATTTTGGCGATGAAAACTAATGACGGATTTATGTAGAGGAGTTAAATACAAACATTTTTTACTATGGGAGGGGGGGTCTATCTCGCTCCGGTTAGGAGGGAGGTGTAATTAAAAAAAAATTTATAAATAAAATTAAAATAAAATATTAAAAAACAATGGCAACACTTACCACAAAGAACTATAGTATTTTTTAAAGCCAGGAATCCGTTATAAATTGTCTAAAATGCAAATCAGCAAAATTTTGTCTACCAATGTGAAATTTCTGGCCAGAGACTGTATCTGAAGAATGTTGTTGATATTGGATAAACTAATATAATTAAAAGAAAGTTTGCATACACTCAGCCTTGCACCCATCCCAAAATCCAACAGTGACCCCAAGCAGGGGGGTTGCAGGGGGGCAGCATGCCCCCCCATAGGCATTTCAAGGGGCAAGGGTAGCAATTTGTACTCTAAGCGGAGCGACATATAAAAGAAATTTTCAATTTTCTCAAAAATTAGAAGACATAAATCAATCTGGTTTGTGTTCGATTAAGAATTGATTTAGGCAGTAAAAACTACAAACAAATTAAGTATCTATTTGCTCAATATTGAAAAAATCAGCATAAAACGTTTTTTTTTATTTTTTTTCCTTAAATTTCAAGTTTGAAAGTATTTTTTTTCAAAAACTATTAACAACTAAAACTTGATTTAAAAATAATATCAAAGAACAGATTCCTGGCTTATAAAATTCATAAAGTCCTTTATTGTAAGTGTTGCCATTGTTTCTCAATTATTTTTTTTCATTTTCAGTATTATTTTTTTTAAATTGCCCCTCCCGCCTAAACGAAGCCAGATAGACCCCCCCCCCTCCCATAGTAAAAAATGCTTGTATTTACCCCCTGTACAAAATACCGTTATCAATTTTTGGCGCCGTATTTATCGTACTCGTGCCCGCCGTTGTGATTTGGCCATTACTTGGGCACCGTGTTGTAATTTACGAGATTTACGATCTAAAAGCGACCCGAAGCGACTGAAATTGGGATTCCAGACAGACACGGTCATCTTGATCCCCAAAGTTGTGAAATCAAGTCACTCCACAACGAAGGATTACAAGCCAATAAGTCTCTCTTTTTTCCTTCTGAAGTCCTTAGAAAAACTACTTGACTTACAAGTAAGTTACACCATCCTATGTGGTGGATGTGGCAGATTCTGTTGTTGGTTAAAATGAATTGTTTCAAATAATAATGTCAAAATAAGCACACGACTATCCTAGTCTACAGATTACGCCTGTGTTAGAAACACTCCACTGTGCATTCATTGACATCTTTGGCCAAAAACCAGTGGTCCCAATATCGCGACATCATCAAAGAGGTACCCGAATCCATGACAGGGTACTTGCCACCCCAGAAGAAGAGCTCTTGGTATTATAATGAATGCGTTTACTGGATTTGATGACAAAAGATACATATGCTAATACGCTGCAGCCCAAAACAAAGCAACGAGGCAATGAATAGTATCGGAGAATGAGTAGAATAAATAAGGAGAAGAAAATAATGTTTAGAAAAAGTTCTCTCAGCTCAAGGAGATCAAATGTTCTCGCAATAAAAACAACATCCGGAGGAACCACATATGGGTGAAAGAAATTATGTTAGACTGGACAAGATTCTGTTCTACAACACACTAATCGGAATGTACCAGTATGGTTTTCGGTGTAACAGAGTTGCTTGATACTGGAAAAAATGAGGTATTTCATAAGTAGGTTAGATTAGGTTATAATTATAATACTTTATACATTTTCATCGCCACTTTCGCTGCTTCGATATGTAAAAATGGGCCTGACTACAAAATATATCTAATACATCATTCCTGTTTTCAAGCCGCAATTTTTAGCCGCAAATGAGGAAAACATTGTAATGTTTACATGAAAATGGAATTAAACACTAGGGTTTTAAAGACGGGGAAAACATTTATCAAAACCCCGACTATTCTTTATTTTCAAACTTGAACTATTGCACAATTGCTTTTATTACTACCGAACCGATGATCACACTGTACTAACGTTCTATAGTGTACTAGACTAAACTAGTTCTGACATATGATGAGAAGAAAATCTCCACTACAGCAACAGGTATGCTAATTTCGATTGGCAATCTTATACTAATTTCGATGTCAGATGTCAGATTTCGTCTGGCCAATCGAACAAAAAAAAAGTATTTTGAGCTGTTTTCTGTTGGTGTTGGTGGTGTAGCTGTCACAATTTGTTTACATTTTTTTTTGTTATGAAGATTTTTTTTCGTAGAGTAATTGCAACTTGCAAGTTTTACATACATTCTCTTATAATTATAAAAGATATCTTATAATATATATTCCGAATATATGTTCAACACGTCTTCTTCAAATAATGAATACTGCAACTGGAGAAATTGGTGGTATGAAGAAGGTGAACCAGTATTATCACAAGACGACAACGAGGACGATGAAGATGTGGCACACCATGAATATGAAATCAGCATTAGGGAGTTATAAGGGTGGTATATGTGGTATATTTCCAGCTAAAGAGTACCTACAGTTCTGTTTTTACTAGATTAGGCTAGGCACGCACATGCGATTTTCAGTCGTAACGATTACAAAATCGTAGTCGCTGTAGGAAATATGAGTGCGCGCATTTGCAACTAAACAATAACTGCGATTGAATTAAACTCTAACTGCTAGGTTCCACATTTCACTTTCACTCGAAATGAAATCGGAAATGAATTTTTGTGTTCTACATTTCACTGTATTCGATTTCGATTTCAAAATTTTCGAAATTGAGACAAATAGCCCTATTATGGCTATCAAATATCAATTATTTGATACTTGATAAGATCTATCAATTCATTGATCATTTGGTATTATGAGTATCAATTGATAAATTTTACCCCATTGTGAATACTTATCAAAATATCATTGAGAATGGGTTCTGTTTTGACGTTTGACGTTTCTGATTTGTAGTTGGTTTTTGTTTTATGGCTGACGACTCGTTTTCGTTGAATAATGTTAGTTGTTTTTATTAAACAAAAGTCGCTTTTTTCGCAAATCAAAAGAACGACCAACACTGTTGATTGTGCAATGCCAATATTGAAGTTATTCCCAACGCTCAGTTGATAGTTTCCTTTTTGCAAATAATTTTAAAATCGCCGCTACTCGTAGTTTAAGTACATTTGGGATGTCTACCGCTGACCTTTCGCTCTAAAGTCGTTATTTTGCATTAAAAACGAGGATACACATTTTTTAATTTGATGCGCCCGAATATTTGATACGTATCAACGAGAAATTTGTGGTTGATAGAAAATTTGATGAATATCAAATTTTTTGATAACCGTAATACCAAGTTTATCGATAAAACTATTCACAATAGATCTTAAATCTAATACAATTCACAATTCATCAAAAATGTTGATAGGTTGATAACCATAATACCGATTCATTCATTTTGTTGATACGTATCAATTATTATCAAATATCGTGTTGATATTTGATAGCCATAATAGGGCTGAAAGTGAAATTGTGATTTCGAAAAAATTTCGGAGTTTCCGAATCGCTCGAAATGCAGAACATTGAAAACGAATTCACTCGATTTGCAATTTCGATTTCACTCGAATTCTGGAACCTAGCTGTAAGCCTCGAAACACACCATGCGATTTCAATCGCGCGACTACTTAGTCGCAAAAAATGAAACACACTCATTTGAATGTGAATGCGCGCACATAATTCTGGATTCTTATGAAGATTATTAATATACTCCACCCCATACTGCAGCACGCATCCCATCCGGCATCGGGCATACGATCATAATATACATACATATACTTATACAACTGACCATAGCACTCACTGCGAAAACATATCAAGCCTTTTCGAAGGGGGATGTATCGTATGTATTGCTAGTGTGGTTTTGTTTTTGTTTGTCGTATCGCACGATCCAGATTTTCTTCAGTTGCAGCGATTAAAAAATAGTAGTTGCAGTAGGAAATGGACAGATACAAATTGAACAAATCTCGGCATAATAATCGACTCGATTTTTAGATGTTGTGTGCGCGCATTTATATTATATAAGTGAATATAATGAACCATAACAACTTTAAAAAATTCTAGTCGCAATAATGTAAAAAGTGCGCCCATTAGCGATTTTCTATCGTACCTACTTCTATTTAGCCGAAAGCAATGGAACACATGGCTTTTAATAGAAATGCTCGCATTTGCGATTCAATAATCCCAGAAATTGAAAAAATGAAACACGTCCCATATTTATTTTCAATTTTTCAGTCGCAAGTGAATAATGAAACATATTAAGGGTACTCATGCAACGTCGTAAGTTTACCATTTACGTAAAATGGTAAGTTTACGACAAACGTTTCATGAATGCCCCAATTTGCTGTTTGTGGTAAATACTGGTAAACCAATCAGCTGTTTCACATGAGAGGGAACGAACGAACAAACGACTTTTGATACAATTATAAGGAGAAAATTGCACAGTTTACTATTCCAAGTGTAGGATAAGTTGGTAAATATAAATATGTACTTTAGTTTATTTCATTTAATTTTCCCGACCCGGCGCACATTTCAGGGGTTCTTTATTGGGAAGCATTAATTATTTTCAATATAAATATGGGAAAAATATTAAACTTACAAAATTAATTGACTGATATTGGTCATCGGACATTGGTTGTATGACAAACAAATGCCATAAAAAAGCTTACATTGGGTCGTAAGAATAAAACGTAGCAATTGCTTTTACTCAGAATAAATGTCAAAATCGAAGCAATTGCTAAGCTTCGTATGAATAAAAACTGATTTGAGTTAACTCCAACTTTTGACATCTTCGTAAAGCGGCGCCACCGACCTTTTACTCAGATTGGTATGAATAAAACGTGGAAGACAAAGCAATTGCTATGAAAATTCTAAATATGCTATTTTGTTGACTCAGAGCATTTGCTAAATATTTTGTGCGCACATTTTTTTTACATAAAAAGTTAAATTAATTTTTGTTTGTGAAAGAAACAAAAAAAATGGATGTGATAAGTTGGCACCAAATACTTTTTTAGAAGAAAATCTGGAGACACGGGGTGGTGCTCTTTCAAATATCCAAAAAATTAAATCTTTCCTGAGGTATATAGGAGATCCGGGTTTCCAGGTAAACATTTCAAAAACCTCTCGATAATTCATAGTTTAACTAGTGAAAAATTCGTATATTTAGTAAGGTGTCGGAGAGGATCTTGGCATTCATCAACCAAAAGTGTCTTTGACTAATTGTATAAAATACTCTTCTTTATGTGATTTTTTTTTAAATTAAATTACTTTAGCTTTTGTTCACTTTCCCCAAAAATCGTTTTTCTAATTCTAAACTCAAATTCAAATTCTAATAACCACATACAGTTGTCACTTGCAAATTTTGACATACACTGCAAGGGAAGGACACATGCAGTGAAGTAAATGCTTTGTTCGAATTTCCGTACTTACTTTAGCAATGTAAGATTTTATTCATACCGATTTAAAGCAATTGCTAAGTGTTTTTACTTTGCTACAACTTTTTACTCAAAGCAAATGCTAGTTTTTATTCATACAACCCATTATATGATGACGGCTATGTTTTGCTAAGTCAGGATTTATACGCTGCGTGCTGAGTTGCTGACATAGCAAAACATAGCCGTAATCATGTATATATCAGCCCTATTATGGCTATCAAATATCAACACGATATTTGATAGCCATAATAATTGATACGTATCAACAAAATGAATGAATCGGTATTATGGTTATCAACCTATCAAAATTATAGATCTATTGTGAATAGTTTTATGGATAAACTTGTGCACGAGTACGATAACTACGGTGCCAAAAATTGATAATTGTATTTTGTAGAGGAGTTAAATATGTATAAGCATTTTTTACTATGGGGGGGGGGGGGGTCTATTTAGCTTCGTTGGTATTACGGTTGTCAAAAAATGTTATATTCATCAAATTTTCTATAAACCACAAATTTCTCGTTGATACGTATCAAATATTCGGGCGCATCAAACTAAAAAATGTATATCCTCGTTTTTACTGTAAAATAACGACTTTAGAGCGAAATGTCTTCGGTAGACATCCCAAATGTACTTAAACTACGAGTAGCATAGCGATTTTAAAATTATTTGCTCAATAAGGAAACTATCAACTGAGCGTTGGGAATAACTTTAACATTGGCATTGCACAATGAACAGTGTTGGTCGTTCTTTTGATTTGCGAAAAAAGGTACTTTTGTTGAAAAAAACAACAACATTATTTAACCAAAACTAGTCGTTAGCCATAAAACAAAAACCCATTATCAATGAAATTTTGATAAGTATTCACAAAGGGGTAAAATTTATAAATTGACCAGCTGACCCGGCGAACTTCATCTCGCCCCAATTTAACGCCTTCAGATTGACGTTTTTTTTAAACACAGATAGTGGAATGGAAATCAGTAGAGAGCGATGTGATAAACAATGTTTTTCCATTTGTTTTCCGGCGCAAAAACAAACAACGAAGACGGTTTGCCGGAAAACTTCCGTTTAAAAAAGAAAAATATTGAATGTGTTTTGACAAAAGTTAAACATAAGCTAAGGTTTAACAGTCAACAAACTAATTGCTTAAGTCCCTTGCAACAACTTTTATACGTGGGAATGGAGATGGAGGCCAATATCATGGAGTCCTTGCTATGAACCGAATAAGTACAGCCACAGTTTGCAGAGCAGTACACCGAGTTTTGCACGCCAATAATCGATGTCTTCCTGCAAACACCATTGATTTGGCGGCCAGAAAATTATGCAGAAATAGCGAGCCAATTCTTTGCGTTGTGTTGCTGGATTTATTGACGGTACCCAAGTTTTTAGTTCGTAAGACACCTATCTACACTTTGCGTTTTGCAAAAAAGTTGTGAAAAATCGCAAAAAATCCAGCACAGAAACCTCCGGAGATAACGAATAAAACCTTGTATATGTATATCTGTATCGTCCGATGACGATGCACTCGTATAAATGTAGTCATAAATGGCGGAGAGTGTATTATGATTACAGTATAAATAAAAAAGCCTACAATAAGCCCACATCAAACACTGTTAATCGAATGAGTACACACATAACAAGTTTATATAAAAAGAACAATCGCATGTAACAAATCGAGAGCAAACAATTTATAGCACAAACAAAACCCCTGCTATGGATGGAAAGTATTTTGCTAAAAAATTTCCTTAGGACTGTTTTTACGACTTTGACAAAAACTTATAATTAATTTAATATGATAGTTTTAGGGCCGGTTTGTTCATCTTTAGTTAACTCTAATCAACGGTTATTCCAGCTGATAACCAAAGAACATGTTTGTTCACTCAAATCTTAACCACAGAATCCATGATTTGGTTAGTTAACCAGAGAAATCGATAACCAGCCGATTGTGATCGGTTAACAGCATTTAACCAAGGAAATTCCAGAATTTTGTTTGTTCAAGCCTCGACATAGCAGTCAAAAACAAAACAACATTCTTTCAAAAACTATATAAAATATAAATAAATTTATAATAAATAGTAAACGCAAAAGTGTGGCTGTTTGGTATCTGCTATGTCGACGCATTTTCAAATGGCAGACGAATACAATGGACGACAGTGTGAACAAAAATTGCATGCATTGCTGCGGCTGTGACACGTTTGTGCTGTTAAATTAAAAAAAAAAATACATAAATCAATAAAATACTGAAAATAAACGTATACAAAAGAAATACATTTTAACCAAGGATTAATTCAAACTACGGAATTGACAAATAAACTGGAAAACTGGAATGATTTGTCGCAAATCTATGGTTTGGTGACCAAAGTCAAAAATAAGTGAACAAACGCCTTTGGGTTACCATAGATATTTAATCATGGGTTAAACTAAATCTATGATAACCTAACCGCAGATTTAACCAGCTCTGAACAGACCGGCCCTTAAATTCGTAACGAATTTTGAATGAACGAGGGAGCACCTTATTTTTTTAGAGCGCTTTGAATTTCTATCGATATTTTCGATAATGTATTTGTGACCCAAGGCTTGGTTCGGGCTACTGGGGGGTCACAGGTGGCGGATGCAGAACGGCCTGCAGATATGTAGGTTAGCTGCGAATAACCAATAAGAAGTCCCCGACCGAGAGCGGCAGCGGTGGGGGAAAAATCACAACAGCCCTGAGAATGTCTGTTTCGAGGCGAGTAGATGCCGCCTCCAAATAAGTGCCCTATTCCAAATGCAACGTATGGTCGACATCCTTTCCCCCGTACTCGTGGGATCCAAATTAAAAAAAACATGGAACAAAACAAAAAAGAACAGAATAAAGAAGACAAAAAACAAAAAAATTAAAGCTTATCGATTAACCAGGAAATGATAGAAGATCCGTTCAGATCCGCGATAATGCTATCACCGCCACTGAAAATCGACAAGGCACACATCCACATTCAGACGCCCTTGATATGGTGAGACAATTCCAGATATAACACTCGCATCAGAAAAAATATCCTCAAACATCCTTAACTGGAGGGTTATCGAGGATTACACAGGCAGCGACTATCAATATATCGTCTATGAATTACAAATAGAGCAGCGAAGGGGACCCTGCAGCCTATAGACCGCTTTGCATGTTGGATACGGCAGGGAAACTACTAGAAAAGCTGTTGAAACCCCGGCTCACCACTGCAATCCAAAGTGCAGGAGATCTATCCGAAAGACAACACGGATTCAGAAAAGGAAAAGAAAAGGCTCAACGATTGGAGCAGTTGAGGAGGTGCTTAAAACAGCAAAAGCCGCTCATCGAGGAAGACATAGCTCGAAAAAGATCGCCGTTCTGGTTACCCTAGACGTGAGAAACACATTCAACACAGCCAGATGGATAGACATGTTGAAATCTCTCGAGGAGGTCTATAGGATACCGCAGTACCTACTTCGTATAATCCAAAACTACCTCAACGTACGAAAACTTATTTACGCCACAAAAGAAGGGCCTCGTGTTAAACAAATCACAGCAGGAGCAGCGCAGGGGTCAATCCTTGGACCCGACCTCTGGAACATATTTTATGACGAGATTCTCCGTATCGAAATGGCTAACGACAGCAGATGCGCTCAAACAGCAGAAGTACGGGAAACAGATGGCAGCAGTACAGAGACGCGGAGCCCTCCGCATCACAAGTTCTTACCGCACTGTATCAGAACCAGCCGTTCTTGTCGTTGCAGGAGTGGCACCCATTGACCTCCTAGCCGCAGAGAGAAGGCTAATATATGAGAAGAGAGCGGAAGTAGGAGCAGAAGCGGCAACCACCGAAGCAAAACAGGCCACCAAACATTTATGGCAACTAAGGTGGAACTCTGAAACAAGAGGTAGATGGACCGCCAGGCTGATCATAGACGTCGCAGAATGGACAACGCGAAAAATAAATTAATTAATATACCTCGCAGTTTCTAACCGGTCATGGATATTTTAATTCATACCTACACAGGATGCGGAAAGTAGACCAACCGACATGCCAGTACATCCACTCACTGGTAGACGACGCTTTTCATACCTTCTTCACGTGCAGCAGGTGGACCGTGGAAAGATAGGATTTGGAATCGGAGATAGGTTATATTTCCCCTGAAAATATCATTGTGAAGATGATCGCAAGCGAACGCAGCTGGGTATCAGCGTTTGTCGAAACCGTGCTCGAAACAAAGAAGAGAGAAGAAAGCCGGAGCACACAATCATGGAAGAACAGGAAAGTTTAAGAGGTAGAAGGAAAAAAATGGCCCCGAAGTAATACGAATAGTGGTTCCAGGGGCTGCTGAAGAAAGCCAAAGGAAGAGGGGGAGTTTAGTCAGTAAGAGTCTGACACACCAAGAAAATTTAGATTTCTTGACGGTGCATGATGCATTCTTCGCCCTCCCCATAGGAAACAAAACAAAAAAAAAATACTAAGTTTGTTACTTAAAGACTAACTTAAGACAAAATTAGAAACATTTTATATAGTTAAATGCATTTTAAATTACCGTCACTGATGGGTAACACGTCAGTGTATAGTCCAATAGCGCTGCTTGAACATTTTCATGACCTTCTAACACAGTTTTCTTGTTTATAATACCTCGAACATCTATATAAATTAATTTAGAGTTAAGATCAATAGAAA
This sequence comes from Cheilosia scutellata, assembly GCA_955612985.1. Classification (NCBI taxonomy): domain Eukaryota; kingdom Metazoa; phylum Arthropoda; class Insecta; order Diptera; family Syrphidae; genus Cheilosia; species Cheilosia scutellata. The sequence goes on from OY015311.1 coordinate 57,470,400, forward strand.
TAATATTGTAGAAACTCACTTGGATTAAGTAAAATGAGAAACTTCATACAGACGTAGTCACCCATATCGAATTTCAAATCTTGCAGTTTGTTTTGTAGTTCATTAAAATAATCCGAAAGTTGCGGTACTCCAAGAAGGCCAAGGCCCAATAGATTAAAAAGTTGGCCATTGTTAAGCTGCGTTTCATCAGGAAGTCCATTATGAATTCTCTGATGCAAGTGATCTAAAACTAGCATATCAGACCAAGAATGTTGAAGCAGCTTCATTTGGTCATCAACCTGATACCAGATAAAAGAGAAATAACAAATATTATTTATAATTCAATTTGAATGTTGGTTTTTTAATAAATGATAAAATATAAATGCAATATTACAGAAAAAACTGAAATACTTCGTCCTGTTTTCAATATGTATATTATTACAATTATCTGTTTCTTTAATTTGAAGTTTTAATTTATTGAAATTCAGTGCTTTACTATTTTCTACTTTTTAAAGCATGGTATGCAAATTAAAACGTGAAAAATCAGCCAAAAAGATAATATAATATCTAGCTATTGTTATCATATCAGTATCATGGATAATTATGAGGATAATTCTTTAACACACGGAACATGTACTGGATTTGATGTGAGAAGTGATGTACCTACTGTAATACTTTTTATTTTCAAACACAGCACAGCGAAACGTCATGTTTGTGATTTTTGTGTAACTATTGTGGTTTAAAAGTAGCTCTTTACGTTTTGTGTTTTATTTTTATCTACTTTTTATTAAGGTTCCATACTCAAATAACCTCTAGTTAAACGACAAATACCAATGGTAACAATACATCGACTGGCACGAGTACGATAACTACGGCGCCAAAAATTGATAACGGTATTTTGTAGAGGGGTTAAATACAAGCATTTTTTACTATGGGAGGGGGGGTCTATGGGGCTTCGTTTAGGCGGGAGGGGCAATTTAAAAAAAATAATACTTAAAATGAAAAAAAAATAAATTGAGAAACAATGGCAACACTTACAATAAAGGACTTTATGAATTTTGTAAGCCAGGAATCTGTTCTTTGATATTATTTTTAAATCAAGATATAGCTGTTAATAGTTTTTGAAAAAAATACTTTCAAACTTGAAATTTAAGGAAAAAAAATTAAAAAAAAAAAGTTGTATGCTGATTTTTTTCAATATTGAGCAAATAGATACTTAATTTGTTTGTAGTTTTTACTGCCTAAATCAATTCTTAATCGAACACTCAAAACCAGATTGATTTATGTCTTCTAATTTTTGAGAAAATTGAAAATTTATTTTATATGTCGCTCCGCTTAGAGAACAAATTGCTACCCTTGCGCCTTGAAATGCGTATATGCAAACTTTCTTTTAATTATATTAGTTTACCCAATATCAACAACATTCTTCAGATACAGTCTCTGGCCAGAAATTTCACATTGGTAGACAAAATTTTGCTGATTTGCATTTTAGACAATTTAGAACGAATTCCTGGCTTTAAAAAATACTATAGTTCTTTGTGGTAAGTGTTGCCATTGTTTTTTAATATTTTATTTTAATTTTATTTATAATTTTTTTTTTAATTACCCCTCCCGCCTAACCGGAGCGAGATAGACCCCACCTCCCATAGTAAAAAATGTTTGTATTTAACTCCTCTACATATGTAAATCCGTCATTAGTTTTCATCGCCAAAATTATTTTACTCACCCCAATTTTTGTCCTAAAATTTCAAGTTTGAAATTGTTTTTTTCAAAAACTATTTAAGGGAATAACTTGATTTAAAAATAATATGAAAGAACAGATTCTGGGCTTTCTAAAATTTTATAGTATTTTATTATAAGTGTTGCCATTGTTTTTTAATGTATTTTTTTCCATTTAAAGTATTATTTTCTTTAAATTACCCCTCCCGCCTAAACGGAGTAAGATAGACCCCCCCCTCCCATAGTAAAAAGTGCTTGTATTTAACCTCTCTACAAAATACCGTTATCAATTTTTGGCGCCGTAGTTATCGTACTCTCCCCCATCGACTGGCTTTGGAGTAAAGAAAAAACTGTTTATTTTTTTATTTACAAAAAAAAAAAAAATAAAAAATTAACACGCATACATACTATATTCCTATTTTGTAGATCATATTCGTAGCTATATAATATGTGCTGGAGACTGTTTTGCCGAAAAGTTAATATTTTACAAGATATTATGTACCGGCATATTTACAAAAATAGGTCAATCACTATATAAAATGCGCTCCCTATTACAATTCTTATTCTTCGTATATCAATTGCTATTTAAATTTTGATGTGGGGGATTTTGCTTGCTTTGTAGGGGGTATAGTTATGTGTGTGTGTATGTATCGAAAAGAGAAGTATAGGCCTATGGTAGGCCTTAGGTCTACTGTCCACGTAGCTGCGCTTCACACGCACGCTTTTGACATTTGCAGCTTGCATATAAACAAACGAAATTCTGTCCAGGGAGTGGCAAAGTTGAATTTGCGTAACAAGCAATCGTCATTCAATCAGAGCTGCAGATGGTCATTTCTCAAGCGTATTGCAAGACGTACACGCTTGCATGCAACCTGCAAATGACGCCATCGTGGACGTAGCCATTAAGTTCAATATGAAAATACCTATTACTAGCATTAATTCCTCCAGTCTCCGACAAATTAATTTTACTGCTTCATTTTCGGCCACAGGCCATCCAAACTGCACATATCCCAATTTATCTGTGTCCACGCTTTTCTTTAACAATTTGTTATCCAATATTTTCTGTTCTTCGGTTAAATTATAACAAGATTTTCAGATTTTCACGCTCTTCATCGTAATTTGTAATTCTAAGAGGAGCCCCAGATAACTCATCTGCTATCGGATTCCTGTTTTTTCACCTCATGAACGGTAAGTTTCAATTATATCGGTACAAAAATACCTAGGCAGCGATTGTTGGGTCCAAATATGCTGACAACAGACTTACTATCATACCAAATCGTAAACGGTTGCCCCCATAAAAACCGATTACATTTCAAAGCCCCAAATACAATGGCAAGGGCTTTCTTATCAATTTGGCTGTAATTTTGCTTCAGGTTTGTAATTGAGCGAGACGTAAAAGCCTTCAGGTTTTCTTGTGTTGAAATACTGACCCGATTACATAGTTAGAAGCGTCACAAGACAGTATCAATGTTAGTGCTATTCATTCATTCATTCATTCATTCATTTTCAAATGGTCCGCTTGTCCATTAAGTGGGTCGCGGGTGTAGGTTGCTCAAGTGGACCCTCCATAGCTCTCGATCCTCCGCCATCGACTCCAAATCATCAAGGGCAATCCCCATACGGATATAGGAGAGATTATGGACTTGATCTAACCATCTCATCCTAGGTCTACCTAGAGGACGCCTGCCTGATGGTACGGATTCCATAGCACGTCGTGGAATCCTGGTCGGGGACATGCGTTTAACATGACCAAACCAGTTGGTACTTTGATCAAAGTCACTTCACTAATTTTCATTTACCACTGTGCGTCATACTTATTTTCCAATTGTCCACCAGACTTAGGTACTCACTAAACCCAAACAAGAAATGTGATTTTATATGCAAATGCATTAGGATACGAATTTGTATCGTACGTAAACGTATGAATACTGTTCGTATGAATTGAGTGCGAACACCAAATACGATTTTCTCTTTAAATAGGCAGTGTCCCGGTAGCTTCGATTTTGTGCCTGATGAATAATCTGTATATTGAAGATAATTTTTTTCAAAATCGGAGACTGCGGTTTCATTTCAACGCTTGAAAGTGTTTAAAATTCCAACAAGTTCGGATTGTTTTCGGACGTCGCGTCGGAACTACACGCACATATACGTACGACTAACTCACCAATGTACGGTTCGGGCTCCCATATAGTACCTACTTAGAAAGTTGGGATCGTTCGTCCGTTTTCGTACCTGATCGCACGAGTCAAATTCGTAGAAAAACGCCTCCAATGTGCGGCCGACCTTAGTTTGTTTTCGTTGCTGGTAAAAAATAAATTTTAATTTTGTAATAATTTATTTTAAAGATGAGTTCAAGTTCAACTGAACGCGATGAGTTTGGTGCAGATCCATCGAATAAATACTGTCTTACGTGAAGTTAGTTTCTGTTTTTCATAATTTTAGTTAAAAACAGAAATACTACACATATTTATGTCTTAATTATTGTTTTTTTTTTTCGTAACTATGTGCCTACTAATAAAAGTTTAACAAATAAATTGAAACTTTCTTCGTTATTTCTCTTTTTTACCAAAAAGGCATAATTTTTTTCGGAATGAGGCATAAAAACTTCGATCCGGGTTGGCAACACTGCCTCTTACTGTCATTGAACAAAGCGGCAAATCCTACTACCGCAGTGTATAAGGTCAAAATTAAGGAAGCACTGGGAGAAACCGGTAACGTTTGGTCCCTTACACAAGAGGTCGTGCTTGAATGAAAATCATATGGTGGAACGCAAACAACCTACCAGCGGAAATCGCGATCAGGCTGTTTAAATCAGGAAAAGTGCGGATTGGTTGGGTTTACTGCCGAATACGGGAAATGATTGTACTTAAGCGTTGCTTTAGATGCCTCGAATTCGGACGGAACTGTGCATTAGGTTCGGAGAAAACGGACAAAAAATTAAAGACTGCAAGGCCAGACCAAAATGCTTGCTTTGTGCAGCAAATAACATTGAATCTGGAAATATAACCGGTAGCAGATGTCCCGAATACAAAAAGGCGGTAGATACTATTGCAAACAAAATATGAATATATTATAGCTAAATCTTAACCAATGTGAAGCGGCCCAAGATCTCTTTCAACAAACTGTTCGTGAACGGAAGATTGATGTAGCCATTCTCTACGAGCAATATAGGAACATATCCGGAAATAACTGCGTTACCGATACGACGGGCATGTCTGCAATTTGGGCTTGCGGAGACGCCTCAATTCAGGAATATTTGGAGGTGCCTGAGCACTTCTTTATATGGGCTAAGATAAAAGGCATTTGTGTGTATAGCTGCTATGTTCCACCTAGCGTCACTATCGAAAATTTTGAGACGGTTTTAGATAAAATAGTTGCTGACGCAGCGGGAAAAATCCCGTTATAATCGCAGGTGATTTTAACGCATGGGCCTCGGAATGGGGCAGTTCGTATACAAATCGTAGAGGGACTGCCTCTACTAGAAGCTTTCTCTTGTTTAGATATTGTTTTAGCTAACAATGGAAGTACAAATACGTTTAGTACAGCACGATCGGGATCTATCATCGATATTACCTTTGCAAGCAGCAGTCTGCTACGAGATATTAACTGGCGCGTGAACGACCACTACACGCATAGTGACCATAACGCTATTTTATTCAAAGCCGGTGCCGGGCCAAGAAATCGTACAAACCGAACGATTCTGAAGCGATCGAAATGGAATATTAAGACGCTAGATGACGATCTTCTAAGCTTCGTCGTCAGTGAAGCTATCATTGAAGCCAGAAATACATGGGAATTCGTAACACAAGTATCACGGCTAGTAGTCAGCGCGTGTAATGCATCAATATCCAGGTTGGGAACAGGAAAGCACCGACCTCCAGTATATTGGTGGACACCCGAAATCGCGGAACTGAGATCAGTGTGTCACCGAACGCGAAGAAGCTACCAGCGCTCCCGGAGTAGATACGCCGATGACCACCAATTGCAACTAGCACGCAACGCACATCGAGAAGCAAGAACCCGCTTTAAAAAAGCAATTAAGTTTAGTCAGCGTCTCAGTTTTAGAAGCTTTGCGAAGAACTTAATAAAGACGTCTGTGGTAAAGCTTACAAAATCATATCGAAAAGGCCTCTCGGACCACCAATACGATTTTCGTAAATCAATATCTACCGTAGACGCAATCAATGCGGCAATAACGACAGCCCAAGCCGCTATAGAGGGCAGGCGCTGGAAAGGAGGCACCAAAAAATACTGCGCAGTTATAACACTGTGAGCTGTCTTTACCGGATTGAAATACCAGAATATCTCCGTAAAATGGTAAAGAGCTATTTTGCGAGTCCTGTTCTGTGATTCTGATGAGGGAATAACAGCTAGGTTCCAGAAATCGAGTGAAATTGAAAATCGAGTGAATTCGTTTTCAGTGTTCTGCATTTCGAGGGATTCGGAAACTCCGAAATTTGTTCGAAATCACAATTTCACTTTGTCTCAATTCCGAAAATTTTGAAATCGAAATCGAATGCAGTGAAATGTAGAACACAAAAAATCATTTCCGATTTCATTTCGAGTGAAAGTGAAATGTGGAACCTAGCAGGAAGTAACTAGCGGTGTTCCACAAGGACCGGTCCTAGGCAGTGATGCCATTCTGACCGGATTCCGGTCATATTTGACCGAAACCTCTTTACTCTGACCGGAGAAAATTTTGAAATCCGGCCCAACCGTTTTTTGACCGGAACGAAAAATGTTTTTAACCGGAAAACTCTTTTTTGACTTGAAAAATAAAGTTGCCCTACTGACTATAAATAGAGATAAATTTCTATAATTTGAATAAAACTTTGTCATAGATACATTACGAACATGCTACCAAGTTCAAACAGAAACCAATTTAATGCGAATAATGGGGCTACAACATCACGCATGGAATTCTGCTCCGGGAGCAGGATAATAAATTATCTTATAGGGTAATTTTTTGTCGTTTTCTTTTGCTAGAATGTTGAAGAGGAAATTAAACAATGAATTTCAATTAATTAAAGTGTGAAATTCGATAAATCTCAGATTGCATTTTGGTGAACTACTCTTTTCAAGTGTCAGAAAATTATCCGAGAATAATTATTTAGCCCAATTGAAACACGGCCTTAGTACATGGCCTGGCCATACACGTCTTCTCATGACTTTCATTTCCATTAACGATTTGGCTACACACAAAAACTAGGCGTCATTGCACTGAAATAAAATTTGGAAGGTAAAAGAATAGTGAAATTGAAAACACAAACAAATTCTATAGTTAAGCCGTAGCGTCCTTACTCTATCAACGCAAATATCGAAAAAAGATTTGTATCTTCTGAAAGTGGATTTTCTGTACATTTTCTATGCTGTCTACCTTTCTCCTTTACTCACTCAAAATCTACCTGTGTCGCTGGACACCACGTTCATTGGAAGGCGTGTATGGCCATGCACTAAAAGTGTATTTCAGAACTTAAAACATGTCATATATAAAATGAAAAATTAGTTTCAGTAAATTGTGTGCATTCAGAACTGCAGCATAAAAAATAGATTTTTTTTAATAATTCTGATAACACTTTTTTTTCTTCTCCTAAATATAGAACTATACTCTGTCCAACAAAAATTGTCAGTACAGGCCTTATGGGGGAGCTTTTTTTCTAACAATGGTGCCTGTAGATACTCTCACGGCACTCAAACACAAGAATTGCCACTGAAATAAAAACCAAACCGCTGACATACAAAGGAATTGTTGTCATTTTCCTAAAATACGCATGCAGCCCACCACAACCAGTCTGCCACACCACACAACCGCAGGCAGAATGAGCTTGATCCATGGTCGTAACATGTAACATGAAGTTGTTGCAAAATAAAAAAAAATTTCGATTTTGTCATTTAGAAAATAGGTTTATTCGTGAGGTGTTTTAATGCATTCAATTCATTAAAGTGCAACAAGTGATCGTAAGTGCGTTGTAGTGATATTGTTTTAAATTAATAGGGAAAAAATAAAAATAATAATGAAAAATAAATTGAAATTCACTTAGGTGCCTACATAATTTAACAAAAACATAAGACAGAAGACAGTGGCAGTGGCGTAGCGTGGCGGTGGCGTGGTGACCAAGTGGCATAGGAGTGGTGTGGCGATGGCGACGGTATCGGTATGGAAGTGGTTTAGTTTAAACCAGTCATATCATATTGTAGGGGCTGAATTTTTGCATTACAACTGCGTATTTTTGTTTACCCGGAAACTAAAAACATGCGAAACGACCAAGAATTAACAAGTACGACATTTTAAGAACTGATTGATGGCACTTTACGTTGTTTGCCACTTAAATCACTTTAATACTACTTTACCGTCATTCCATCGCCACACCATTCCTATGCCACCGCTACGCCACTGACTCACCACTTCGGTCCGCGCCTTGTCTAAGAGTAAACTTATTACTTCAAAGAAATAATATGAGTAAGCATAAAGATAACAACAAATTCTAAATTGATGCAAATACATTTTTTTTAGGCAACCGCTAAAGGTAAAGCTTTGCTTGCAGTAGCAAAAATCTAAAGGTATTCGTCCCACTTTGTTGACATTCAGGGAGACAGTAAAATATAAAAAAATTGTATTATACAAGAATTTTGATATACAGAATTTTGAAATACAGAGTTTTGTTCGCACAGAGTTTTGTTCATACAGAATTTTGTTCATACAATATTTTGAAATACAGTATTTTGAAATGCAGTACATATTTTGAAAACAGAAATTTGACTAAATGTCAGTACAGTATTTTAATCCCAACCCCAGATTACTTACTTACTTTGACCCCTTACTATTGAAATTGATAAATTAAAGCTTGAGTTGCAGCTGCTTGAAGAACATGTCAATAACAACAATAAAATTGAGCAGATACAACTGATGAAGAAGAACTACACAAAAGAGCTGCAACAGGTAAAAGATAACAAGCTAAGAGCATGACCTAAAGTCAGAGAAAACCCAAACAAAGGAGACTTAGGGCCGAAATCGAGGAGCCAAAAGAATAAAAAAAATGTATAAAGCTAAAGAAAATTTACCCTCTAGCAAAAATGAGAACTTAATGCCCCTATTGTGTAAGACAACTACAACTACAGTTGAGTTGTCTCTTGTGTACTTTTATGTAATTCAAAATTCGGTGTTGTCCGTATAAAAGTTGTCTGTCAAAACACAACAAAGAAACAAAACAATTTCAATTGTCTCTTCCGCAAAATTGGAAATACATAAATTAATAATAACAAAGTTTGGGGATCAAGATACACAAATACAAGAGGAAGAGAACTCCTTGAATATATGGAAGAAGGCAATGCTAATTAACACTCAAAGGGAAGTCCTATATACCACAGATAGAAACGGAATCCCGGACGTTGTCGACTTCTTTATAACTAAGAATATTTCCTCAAATGATACCCGGGTGCAGGAAGGGCCAGACCTTGACTCAGATCACTCATCTGTGTTGCTTACACTTGGTAATAAAATAATAATGAAGGAACGGAACCCACGCCTAGTGAACAAGCTAACTGACTGGACTTATTTCAGATATTTGCTTAAGGAATGGACGGACTATCCACAACAATCAATAGAATAGAGCAACTATAAAATGAAGTACACGCTTTCACTCTAGATACACAAAAGGCTGTTTTGCCTGCAACGCCTTCATCAAATAGTAAAATAAAAAGGAAAGTTTATCCCAAAGAAATATGCGACATTATATCAGAAAAGAGGAGAGCGCCAAGCGATAAAGCAAGACTTCTAAACAATAAACTTAGAAAAAAGATCAAAGAAATTAAAAATTTGTCTGTGGAAAGATACCTTACACATCTGACGAATGATGCCTAGGGATGTGATCCGATACGAAATTGTACTGATTTGGTCCAAAAGAGGTACGAAACTGGAAGAAAACTAAGGAACTAAACTGGGGTACGATATTATCTGGCACGAAACTGGTATAGTACAATGGGATAGCGACATAAGTCCGCGCGACATATCTCCGCCGAACTAAGAACGACATATCTCCGCGCGAAGTTGTGTCGTTTTCAAGCGACATATCTCCGCGCGGAGTTATGACGTTTTAAAACGACATATCTCCGCGCGGAGATATGTCGTTCTTAGTTTGGCGGAGATATGACGTTTTCAAAACACAGAAAAGTTCATGTATTTTTATTGACTAAACATATTATACATACTGCTAAATACCCCAGAGTAAATATACTTAAACTTTAGCTCCAGGCGCCTGCCAGACAGTTGTTGACATACCCTTAGCGGAGCGACGAAGTCGCGTGAGCGGCTAAACCCTGCGAAAAAAAGGGTTAGAATCCTGTTAGCGAGCGAAGCGAGCCACACACCCCATACTTTAAATACACCAAACTTTCTTACAGACGCCTATCTCCGCGCGGAGATATGTCGTTCTTAGTTCGGCGGAGATATGTCGTTTTAAATGCGACATAGCTCCGCGCGGAGATATGACGTTTTCAAAACGACATAACTCCGAAAGAAAAAAAGCGACATAATTCCGCTCGAAAAATGTACTGGGCGGAGATATGTCGGCGGAGATATGTCGCTACGCCGGTACAATACCTATGCTGTGGGGTTTAGTTTCGGTTCAATATACGATTGAACCACTATACTCGCACGAGATGTGATCCGGAACTAAATAAATATTTTATTGTAAATGATAATCCTGGAAGGTAAATGATGCACGGCGATCGCTTATGCAGATGATGTTGCTATAGCTGTCTCAGGAAAGTACTTAAAGACTCTAAAAGAGCTCCCACAAAATGCTTTAAATAAGCTAGCTAGCTGGGCGAGTCGTTGTGGTTTGGGTGTGAAACCCCACGAACTATTTGGGCCTTATCCTGGATAAGAAACTTAACATCCAAGAAAGAGTCAAGAAGGCTACGGTAGCACTCTTCTCTTGCAAAATAGCAATTTTTTTTTTCTAAATACTTCTCTCGGGAAAGGCGAACCTATAACGCTTCAACAGCGCCCCGAGATGCTTGCAGATGTATGTTAGTTCTGCACTTAAATTGCTGCAAATTGTATACTTCTGGAAATATATCCCCAGGAAGTGAGTTCCAAAGTTTGCTTGTCCTGTAACAGAAGGAGTTTTGGAAAGTTGATGTCCTCGCGGTTGTCAAGTTAACTGTATGGTCATGAGCATTAGCAGCCTGTCTTGTGGGGCGCCCAAAAGTTGCATTTCGAGGGATAATGTCTTTGAGTTCCTCGAAACATCTACCATGGAAGTACCTATAGAACAAGCATAGGTCAGCGACTTGTCTTGAGTCCTTGGATGGATTGGATGGTCATCCATTTGGATCTGAGGAACTGTTGATGCATTTTTTCTAGAAAATGTTGTGAGCTGTGTCTTGTTTGCATTAAATACAACCAAGTTGTCTTTTCCCCACTGCAAGATTTTGACCAGATCATCATTTAGAGAACTAATTTGTTCACATCTCTGACCTGTGTGATGTAGCCGCATTCACAGGCCCACTGTTCGAGATGGAGGATATAAGAGTGCTGTCATCTGCAAAGCTATTATTTATTATTTGTCGATCCAAGCAAATCGTTGATGTGGAGAAGAAATAGAGTTGGAGAAAGAATAGATCCTTTAGGCACTCCTGCATTGATAGCAAACGAATTAGATGATACACCATCTACAACAACTTGGATCGATCTTCCCAGGAGAAAATGTTGCACCCATCCGCAGAGTTGTTGTGGTAATCCATAAGACGCTAACTTGCCTAATAGGGCTCAATGCCAGACTCGGTCAAATGCCTTTGATATGTCCAAGGCTACGGCTCTTGATTCGCCGTGTTGTTCAATTGCTTGCATCCAAAAGTGCGTTACGTAGCTTAACAGGTCTCCAGTGGAACGACGGCTCCGAAATCCGTATTGCCTGTCGCTTATTAACCGGTTGCCTTCTAGATATTTCATTATTTCGACATTTATTGCCTTTTCCATTACTTTTGAGGGCATTGAAAGTACCGCTATTGGACGATAGTTTTGAGGCAGACATTTCCTCCCTTTCTTTGGAATAGGTTGAATCCGAGCCGTGACGTTTTGTCCGATTCGTCGATGTTGGGTTTCGCTTCTTAGTGACAGCTTAGACTGGATTTTGCCGCTAAACCCATTTTAGATGCTTTCAAACGCAACAGTGACAGCTCGCTGTGTTCTACTGCGGAAGCATCCCTCGCGTACTATAGCTTATAGCTCTGCAGTATCTTTCGATGAGCAAATAATGGAGAGCAAATGCAAAGTAGAATTCAGCAAAGGTTTTGCGAACATTCGAACGGCAAAAAGGAGTGGTGATAGTGCGAGCAAAGATATATTTATACGAGTACATTAAACTCCCAAATTGCATACTGCCAGGACTTGGCAGTACACAATTCTCAGCAATCAAGTCACTGGCCTAAAGGTTAATCCAAAATCATTCGCAACTTCCATCAGTATCAGAAATCATTGAATTTTATCGAAAAGATATGTTTGCTCGAGTACCGACGGCTCTTAAGGAATTTTTTTTATACCAGGAAGGTATTCACATTTGTAACGCAAAGCAGGAGTCAGCTGAGGGCCCATAAAGTATATATATATATTCTGATTCAGAATCAAATTCCGAATCGATTTAGTGATATACGTCTGTCTGTTGAAAACACGATAGCGTTCAAACGAATGGACCTAGGCGACCCGTCGTCAGGTTTGTATTGAAAAAGGGCTATATCGATTGAGTAGTTCTAGTACCTCCCATACAAAACTATATATTAGACCCATATGTTGTGTACGTACTAACTCAAATGCCTAACAATTTGTATGACCTGTATGCAGTGGAGGTTATCAAAGCATCGGCCAGGACGATGATAACACTTTTATTTGTTTTAATTTTAACTACTAAATAATTAGGTCCCAGTTAATCAATAAATGTACATATTTTAAAAACAAGATAACTAGTTTAACAATAGTTTTAATATTTAAGGTTTTACATTTCGGGGTTCCACGGTAAATCACGTAATGCGATCTTATTTTAAATGCTTTCAATTCTTGAGATTCCAGATTCGTAGGTCGAACACCAAACAGGACTACAGTACTACAAAACAGGTTGGACGAGAGAACATGGGATTCTTAGAATTCCTTTGAAAAACGTTTTCTAACTCCCAATCTGTTTCTTGCCTTGCCGATAAAGGTATCAAAGTGGAGGTTAAAGTTGCGCTTTCTGTCAAAGATCACACCAAGATCATTAAAGTAATCCACACTTTCAGTAACTTTAACTTAATCATGAACAAAATAAATTGGAACTCAACGGTGGGATTTTGGCGTCTCGTGAAAGACATATATTTACAATTATTCCTGCATAGAGTCGATGTCATGTTGTACAAATAAATAATCCTATGGGCTACAATAGGAGTAGATCATCTTATAGTCATCCATCAATACCAAAATCATTTAGTATGTAATAAAAAGACATAAATAGTTGAGAAATAACAGGAACAGGAGTGGGCCAAAGTAGCTACGTCGAGAGACAACATAATACACGACAATATTTTTAGACAAGGTATAATTCAGTTTCACGTTTTGCGTACGATCACTCAGATATAAACAAATCCATCTCCCATTGAGGGAATCTATAAAGAATCAGTTTTTTGTACAGTATAATATGATTAACTTTGTCGAATGCTTTGCTGAAATCAGCATAAAATCATCTGTTTGTAAACCATTCGCCATGCACATGCTCTTATATCAAACTATACTAACAAAAAGTACTTACTGATATTTCCTGTCTACAAATGAATCGATAAGGGTGGGGAGAGTACGATAACTTATATTAGGTTTTATGGTTGTATTATATGTAGTAGTGTGTTACATATACACCCTGTAACCGAGTGACACTGCTACCAACAGCGACATTTACGACAGCTGTCATACGACCGAACTCGAGAAGCTTGCACGCGTTGGATTCCATTCCTACATTAACCATAACCTGAACCAGTCATTTCATTAAATCATTAAACACTATTATATGTAATTGAAGTACATATATTGAAATATTAAACTGAATTGTAAATTATAAAAAGGAAGACTTTCATTAAAACATAAAAGTGGCAACGAGGATGTCGGAGTATGTTCGATTCATCATCTGAAGAAGAAATTCCGACCAACGATATCGAGCAAAAATTTAAAAACGAATCTAATACACAAAATTCACCACCTTCAGAGCATTCTTCTAATACTTCAAACTCAGCAAAAATGTCGAGGGAAGCCTCCATTTCGATAGGACACATGGAAGCGTTCGATATCACAAGGCAAGGCACTTGGGGATCCTACAAGAGGCGTTTCGACATCTTTCTGGATGCAAATGGAATCACGACGGCTAGTTTACAACGAGGTACATTCCTTACTGTTTGTGGAGCACCATTATCTGCTGGAATCTTTAATTTCGTCAAAAAAGGGAACCGAACTTGATTATGACTCTATTTGTAAAACTCTCTCTGATCATTTCTCTCCACCCCCGTCTGCAAGCGCCTCATTCTACAATTTCTTCAAGCGCGATCAACTACCCGATGAGAAAACTACAGATTACGTTGCAGAACTTCGAGAAATTGCAAGCCACTGCAACTTTGCAAATTCATTAGACCGCATGCTACGGGACCGATTCGTTTGTAGACTTCGTGATAGCCGGTTGCAGCAGGAACTGATCGCAACACCATCACTTACATTTCAAGGAGCTCAGGAGAAGGCAGCGGAAGCAGCCATCCGTAGTTTATAAACGATTAAATCAAACTCGCCTTCGACAAGCACATCTGTTGATCAAATCAACGCAGGACAAAGAGGATTCAGCAAAGAAAAACCAAGAAATATAAAAACAACAAAAAAATGATTTCTTTGGCTCTGGATTCCGTTCAAGTGCGTGCTACAGCTGCGGAGGGGCACACCAGCGTACTTCTTGCAAGTTTCGCACAGCTGTATGTAACAATTGTGGCAAGACGGGACACATAAAAAAGGTATGTAGGGGTGGTAAGAGGGATGTTCAGGGAGAGGCAAATTTCAAGAGGGCTACAAATTCAATTGTAAATCAGATTTCCTGCGTCCCAAATTTCAAACAACAAACGAATATTGTTCTTAATGGACGCAAGTGCGAGTTTTAAGTTGATTCTGGATCCAATTTCACAATCATTTCCGAGTTTAGCTTTGATAGGTTATGGCCACAATTTAAGCCGCAACTATCAAAAGTAGAGACAAAAATAATGGATTTCCAAGGGAATACGATTACATTTAAAGGAGAGTGTTTAGTTTAGGCTGAGAAATCCGCAATTTAAATCTTCTTGTTGCAGCTGGTACGCGCACGAATATTTTGGGTTGCAACTGGTTTGCGCCATAACACTTTCCTTGAACCAACCCAGAAATTAAATTAAAGTAGAAGCGGTGCTAGACCGCATGGTATCACAGGGCATACTAGAACCCGTTGATTACTCGAGGTGGGCTACACCAATCGTTCCAGTGCCAAAACCAAATGAAACTATACGTATTTGTGTTGACTATAAGGCTATTTTTATTGTTTAATTGCGTAAGGAAAAATGCATGTTGGACGTTCCGCCAATTAATTTGTTGGGGTTTACTATCGATGCAGAAGGAATTCATCCCCTAAAGGAAAAGCTGTTATTGATACAAAACACGCCTCCTCCGAAGAACAAGAGCGAGCTTCAAGCGTTTCTAGGGCTTCTAAACTTCTATCATTCGTTTCTTCGTTCAAAGGCTACATTAGCCGAACCCCTTCACAGACTTTTAGATACGAGTTCTATTTGGAAGTGGACAAAGATTCATCAAACTTCATTCGTTAATCTTAAGAATCTTTTAAGATCAGACAGCGTGCTTATGCCCTTCAATGACAAGTTACCGGTCATATTAACTTATGACGCTTCACCATATGGGGTTGGTTCGGTTTTAGCTCACTTACTGCCAGATGGATCCGAACGACCAAATGCGTATTATTCAAGGACTTCAAGAATGGAACTATGTGCATATCGATAAGGAAGCGTTGTTAATTATTGCGAGCATTATGAAGTTTCATGACTACTTATACGGTACACATTTCGTGATTTATACAGATCACAAACCGTTGTTGGGTCTGTTTTCGCCTTGCAAGCCTACACCAAATACCCTATCTGAGAGGATTCTACGTTATATTATTTTTTTAAACGCCTACAACTACAAGCTTCAACACAAAGCTGGGAAGGACATCGCTCATGCCGACGCGTTTAGTCGCCTGCCACCTAACAGTTCCAGCAATTCCGAAGAAGACGAAGGAGAAGTAGTTCCGAAGATCGATTTGCTTGTTTCGCCATTGATACAGGCGAGGGATATTGCAAGCGACTGCAACTTTGCAAATTCATTAGACCGTACGCTACGGGACCGATTCGTTTGTGGTAGGTAGTTTTTATGTGGATTCGTGTAAGGAAAAGACTCAGAAAACGATGGATATGAATTCAAGAATAGCTTTTTAATACAAAAAGATTTCACAGCCGGAAGCGCTTTTTACAATAGGTCTATTCGCGTACTTTTCCGAGCAAGGCAGTGAAAATCTGTCAAATTAGAAAATTTGAACGCAATGCACTCAGGGAGCGGAAAATTTATCCAAAAATACGTGTATACACTTCGAGCTACTACGAGCCATTTCCAGCTAAACACAAAACAAAAATATTTCAAACTGCGGCGAGAATTCACCACTTTAATTAAATTGATATAATTTTGTATTCTATCAATAAATGTATTATTTATTTTCACTTTGTTATACCTGTATAACTCATAATCGTGCAACCGTTGAAAAATATTTTTTATTTATTTCGCCTATCTTTTGACAATTTTATCAGTACATGCCGAAAGAAATTCCCTGAGCTGTTTCGAGCCAAGAGGAGAACAGCTCGTTACTCGTTATTTTGCTGGTTTTCTCTTTTCCTGTCATTTTTGATGAGAACGTGTATAGACTTTGTGCGATCGATTTATACCGATTGCGTTCGATTTAAACCGCGTACGCGAATATAGACCTAATATATTTATCATGATTTGACATTTCTTGTTATAATAGGGGTGTTCCTTTACTTTTGTAGTAAAAATGGAAAAGACTGTCAAAATGGCTATGGTGGGGATAAATTTTCTCTCAAAGAGAAAAACTTACGACAAAGTTAGGGAACGCTTTTGTAGTAATCATGAAAAACGACAGTTGCATTTGCTTTCCCATAAATTGCATGTGATTATGAATCCAAGTATGTGGAAGAGTTTGAAGTGATTGAACTAAAATCATTCGAGAAGAGATAAAAGCCACATAGTTTTCCCACCTTCTGATACCATTTTTACACCAATTTGTTTCTCATATCGCATGAAATCAAAAGACAAATGCAAATAGCCGTTACAGGAGTTTCAAATCAAATTTCAAATCATCTGTCAATTTTCAGGCGATGACAGTTGTTTCAATTCTTACTCAAAGAAATTTGTTGAGTAAAAACTAGTAAGATTCCCAATGGAGGGGTAATATCTTGCTCTCTCGATGCCGCTCTCTTTTACGAATTTTTCAAGTTAGGGAACGACATTGAGTAAAAATTCGTAAAAATTCGTAAGAATTAGTAAAAACTCGTAAGATTTAAAAGTAAAGGAACAGACCTAATGTTATACATAATTCCAAATACATAAACATAAATACAGGGTGATATATTCAAAAACATAAAATTAATTCTTAACTCATAACAAAACCATAATTGCGGCGCCATGCGGTTATTGTGTATTTGTTCACTTTGTTTGCCACTTGAATTTTCTCGAAGTTGACATCTAAAGATCTACGTTTTTTTCTTCCACCAGGGACGAACTAATTTTTTTGAAAATGGGATACAAACAATAATCATACCTGAGGTAAAAAATTACCATCCCAAAAAAATACACTCTATTTTTAGTTTGATTGACACAAAAAACACCCTCAGGCTCATCGCAACTGTGATAATGAAAACAACGTACGTCTTTTTTATTTATTTATTTTTTTTAGCAAATTACGTATTTTTTTCGTATCTTTCAAAATTTAAGAGATGCTCAGAGAAAATTGAAGAGACCTGTCACCTGCACAATAAAAGTGTCAACTGAATTGGTTCGCACTAAGGTGGGTTTCCACAGGTCGGTTGATTGACAAAGTTTGACAGCTCTCGTTTATGTCATTGAACGACACCACCGTCAGTTCATTTCCACTTGTGTCAATTATTGGCAAAAAATCCTTTGTCAGTTCATTGACAATTAAATTGTGACATGTGTTTTTGTCAATTCACTGAAAGCTATTTCCACTAGCGCTGCCAATTTGGAATTGTCATCACTTTGTCAATTGTGAATTGTGGCATCGCGTGAGCAAATTATACATCTACCTTGTATATCAAAATGTGTCTATTCATTGACATACACTCCGTGCCATTTGATTACGAACAGGATTTTTTTTTTGTTTTAATTTTACGATATTTTTCAAATCTTTCGAAAAACCAAATGCAGAAGGAATGAAGGATATATTATGTATATATTGTAGAAAAAAAAGGGATTAAGTTGATAAATGTAACTTAAGTTCCTTTATTGCAAGTGTTGCTTTTTGTTTATATATATTTTTGTTTTTATTTTTAGTATTATTTTTTTTAATTACTCCTCCCCCTAAACGGAGCAAGATCTTTCTCGGAAGCCAAACTGAACAGCTGTTTTACACAGCATTACTGTCTGTTCTTTTAGGAGGCCCTGATTGATATCACCGAAAAGTAGTACCTATGTATGCCAACACTTGCATACTTGGTAATTCGAAATCAAGCTCTTGGAACTGAATGCTTATTAAATTTAATAGAAAACAAGCGGTGCCAGCAACTTCGCTTGCCCTTATCATAGTAATTTATGGCGAGTTCGTTTGGGATTCTCAGATTCGTGTTTCAGATTTAAGATTTCTTGTGTGGAAAAAAAGTATACTGTTGTTGGTGTTGGTGGTGTACCTGCAATAATTTGTTTACCTTTTTTGTTGCGAAGATTTTTTTTCGTAGAGTGTTTGGAACTTGCAAGTGTTACATACACTTTCAAATAATAATTATAAAATAAATCTAATAATAAAGATTCCGAAAATATGTTAAGCAGGTCTTCCACAAAGTTGCAAATGAGGTGCTTTTTCTCCCTTACAAATAAAAAATCTTCATGCGACGAATCAGAATTATCCGAAGAGAAAGACGAGGACGATGAAGATGTGGCGTATCATGAATATTAAATTAACATATCTATTGTATTTGTTCAATATTTATGTAAACTTTTGTTTAATTTTTTTTATTTTAACATGATTTTTCACTAGTTTTAACTTTTTCGGACAACGACTTTCCGTAAAACGTAAACAAAAAAAAAACGCCAAATGTGAAATCATACGTAAGTGTGTTAGTAAATCTCGAGCAACTCTGAGAAAAATCTAGGTTCGCAAAACTGCTCTCGAATCTGAAAAATATTGTCTTTTTTTCGAAAAGTGATCTGGAAAGGAAAGCAGCTTTTTTTTTGCCAATCATTAGATCATAAATACCAAGAAAATTTCGGACATCTGCGCATTTTTCAGACAATATTCGATTTGATAAAATAAATTTTATTCATTCGTAAAAGAGTATGGGGCCTGTAGCTCAGCTTTTGGATGAAGTAGCAAGTTGGTTATTAGCTTAAAATATTTAAGAAAGCGTTGGCTCCCTTATGTTTTTTTTTTTGTATTAGGGATGTTTTTTTGAAACCTCGCCAGCCAGCCGTTCATTTGTACAATTGCCAGCAAGATGAAGCCAGCCGAATAAATTAAGGCAATAAGGCTCAAAGTATACCAGCATTACTAAAACATTTTTCTCTGGAATGTTGTGTGCATGAGATAAGAACGCCATTATGATTTAAGCAAATTGTAGGTGTCTTTTTTTAAGCCTCGCCAGCCAGTAGTTGCCAGTTGAGGTACATTTCACATGCTAATTAAAACAACAACCTGCTGGCATCAACTCTTGATTTTCTCCGCAGCCGGAGAGCTGCTGGCTGGCAGCTGGCTAAATACAATTCACAATGAACAAACAGGTGGCGCTGAAAGCAACAAGTGGCTTAGAAAGCAGGGTGGAATTAAATTGTTCATTGACTCAAATCATTTCATTACCAAATATCGTATATATAATTGATTTGCACAACAAAAATTAGTGCTTTCCAAATTTAAATATAACAAATTTCCGTCAACAAAAAATCTCATGACAACTGCGTAATACAATTTGCTTAAATCATAATGGCGTTCTTATCTCATACACACAACATTCTAGAGAAAAATGTCAGAATTTATCAAATATTTCTACCAAATGCATAATTTTATACGAAATGCTGGTATACTTTTAGGCTTATTGCCTTAATTCATTCGGCTGGCTTCATCTTGCTGGCAATAGGCATGTTTTTTTGAAACCTCACCAGCCAGCCGTTCATTTGGACAGTTGCCAGCAAGATGAAGCCAGCCGAATGACTTAGGAACTAGAATGACAAGGAACTCCTGTCGTGGTACTAACAGGCCACTGTGTACTAGGAAGACATACCGCAAGGCTTTGAGTTACCGCTAATGACTTTTGTCGCAGTTGCATGGATGAGGAAGAGGAGGAAACACCGTTACACCTACTATATAACTGCCCGGCGCTATCCTCGATTAGAAAACAAACTCTAGTAGAGTACTTTTTCGGGGAGCTTGCTGATATTGCCGAAACGGGTGTCAGCAAAATACGGGAATTTATCCAACATTCGAAATGTTTCCAAGAGTAGCGGAAATAACCTTGTGGTATTACAATGGACCTTATCTGGTCTAACCTTACCTAACCTAACTGGAAACATGGCTTACACTAAGCCCCTTCCAGGATAAACCTTAAAAATAGATCGGTTAATTTTTATTTACATATACATATTACATTACATCAGTACATTCTGAATGCTCGCAGTTGCAATTCTATTTTCAGAACGCAAAATAAAACCACCCCTAAGCACAACTGCAATCGAGAAAGCAATTTTTTTCGTATTTGGCCGAAGAAAATCTATTTTCAATTTATTATATCTTACCATCTGGATGGAAAAGAAAGATGAATGTTAGCTCAAAATACTCGCTGGAGTATTAACAATAATAAGCATGTATGAAGTTGACATACAAAGATTTATGAGTATAATGGCAAGTTGAACGTAGTAAGGTCGATATAGAAAAGTTTGCAACCCCTTTTTTCAACCCTTATAGGACGAATTTTGACAAAAGATTAATTAGGCATGTAATAGTTTTGACTTATCTATTAACGTACAAAGTTTCAAGTTAATACGGCTAATGGTTCATGTGTAATGAAAAAGCCTCCCTTAAAGGGTCAGGGGGAGTCAAAATCCAAACATTTTCTAAATATTGCATTGTCTTCAGAACCGAATGCAAAATTTCAAAGTTTATGAAATTTGGCTTGCAAGATTTGAGAATAACAAACTTTTCATCAAGTTAAGTAAAAACCTTTAAAACCCTATCTCGCTCGACATGCCAATAGATCTTTTGCCGCATTAATTCAACGGAGAAGAATTATTTCTTGCTCCTAAACTGCCCAAAAAATAAACTATATAATATCAATAATTCGTTTTGTTTAAATCGAAGAAATTTTTTAGTTTATATCCGCTCATAGTGTCATCTACTTTCAATTAGTTTTTGTTACATAAAAATATTTTGCTGCAAGAATTTGGGGTTTTTTTTTTTTTTTTATTGCACAATGCAGCATTAAAAGCTATGAAACAGAATCATTAATTTTTCACCGAATCTACAACAGAACAAACAATGTTTCTTTGAAACAAAAATGAAGTAATACAACTTTTTAAGATGCTACTGGGTGCAATTATGAATCTAAACCATTCTTAGACCCAAAGACATATAAAACTGTAGGAATTTTCTTTGTTACCTCAAAGCGCGAAAACTACTGGCCAGATTTCGATGAAACTTTTTTTTAATGTATCTTAAGACTGTGATGGTTTTATAGTTTTAGGCTATGTCGTTCATAGCCCCGTCCTATGGACGTATTTTTTTTTCCTGACTTCACTACCAATTTTCAAATAAACAAAACTGAGCTTGAGCCACTAACTCTTGACGGAACACCTAGCATGTATAGGAACAACCAGCGCCATTAAAACCACACCTACAGCTGGACTGAAGGAAATTCTTAATCTGACTCCTTTAACCCTATATGTACATGGAGGAATCTGCTACCAAAAGTGCCTTAAGGATAAGCCAAACTAATACTTAGAACCCATGCAATTTTGGTCACGCACAGATTCTAGGGAAATACGTTGTTGGGAACGTTGTGGCATGTTACTATATGTCTCCCAATCTGAACTTTGATAGACCATTCTCTTGCTCTTTTCCGAGAAGTGATGAATGGAACACAAATGAACCCACGAAAAGGAAATCGATATCCATCTACACAGATGGATCAAACCGGTGCCGGTATATTCTCGGAGGAATTACAGTCTGTTTTGCGTATTTTTTATTACTTTCATAATGTAGTATTTTTTGTAACTGTTCGTTAGTAGATATATTAATAAAAAGAAATTTATTAAAAAAATGAAGTAAAACATCAAAGAAGCTCTTTTGTTTTATAAAGGAACTGTCTAAATTACCAGTTGTTTTCCTTTGTAAAAACAA
This sequence comes from Cheilosia scutellata, assembly GCA_955612985.1. NCBI lineage: Eukaryota > Metazoa > Arthropoda > Insecta > Diptera > Syrphidae > Cheilosia > Cheilosia scutellata. The sequence continues at coordinate 57,492,803 of OY015311.1, forward strand.
TTCCTTGACAAACTGTATATATTCACTGCTAACGCAATGGTTATCCCCCATGAAAAAGACAGCAAAGGACCTAAGTATGGTACGGTAGGATTCACCCTGCTCTACCAACCCGTAAACCTAACTTAACCTAATAATTCAATCGGAACTATTTCAAAACATTTTAAACTCATAACTATAACTCACTTTTAAATCTTTAAAAAATACTGTGTTGCGGGCCCAATCAACTTGCGAAAAAAGATTTTGATCTAACACTTTGCACATTAGTTCGAACAGGTCAACCTCAACTTGATTGTATGACTGTTTTTGCAGTAATGCGAAAAGTTGTGTTTGCCACTCTCTATCGTCTATCGATTGAACAAACTCCCTTATCATTGGAGATACTCTGAAAAAAAGATAGAAAGTAAGTATATTACTAACGATAAATTAAAATCGAAAGAATTACCGCAGCGGTTCCACATTATTCACCGAGTCCGCGGTACTAGATGGATTGTTACTCGAATCAAAACTGTAAAAAATATGTTTTTAAACTTTACAATAAAAATACACTAATATACCAAATCTTTGATTCGCTTGTATGCTGTAAGTTCACAGATGCACCATCTTGGCAGGTACTTGATTCATTGCGACTAATATTTTCATGTGCATTTGCCGAGCTTCCTGCATTGGATCCATTGCTGCCACTCAAAGCATTACCTACAGTTCCTGAAGAAGGATGCACCTGCCCAAGAGCGATCGCAATTGGACTTGGCGAAGAGTCTGGTGATTGCGTTAGGGATGATACCTTAAACCATATTAGCTATTACAAAAAGGACAAAAACATTCAATCTTTAAACTTACCTGGGGAATTTGAATTTCTTGCTTAATATTCATATTTGGATATGGAGTCTGTTGATACGCAGTCGGTGATAACGGTCCTTTTAAATCAGTAGATCCCATGGTTGTACGTATTGCTTGTAAAGCCAACTGCCTCTGTCGCATCATTTGAAGTTTTCGCGCTCGATCCCTTTTGTACATGGGACCAAATTTATTCCTTCCTCCTCTCATTCTATCTGCACGAACCGCTGTAAAAACGTTAAGGATAATCATCAATTTGCTGACAAATGTGATAAACAATAAAGTTGATAAAGTTCCGATAGCGACATCTGCATTTATATGAAGAATAGAAATCAGCATGTTTTCAGTGCTATTAGTTTATTAGTTCAATATACTAAAATAGAAGTACGTTACGAGCAGGGCTGCTTGCTCATGCTCATGGTAATAGAAATGTTTAAGCTTAACAAAGGAGTTGTATTTTTCAAATATCAAAGTTGCTGTTACTGTTGCTGTGCCAATCTGTTTCTCGCATAAGATTCTCAGTGCACGGGTAATATCTTGCTCTTTCGAAGCCGCTCTCTTTTACGAATTTTTGAAGTTAAGGAACGACATTGAGTAAAAATGCGTAAAAATTCGTTAGATTTAAAAGTAAAGTTCCAGACCTATTTTGTGTCGCTCCAAACGGTATCTTCTGTAATACCAGAGCTGTTCAGCTTATGCATCATATTAAATTTATCGGTCTGGGGACAAACTACATATAATGTAAAAGACCGCCAGAAGTGCAAAAAAGAGGCTTGGCCTCCAAGCTGTTAAGTAAAGGAACAGACGTATTAAGTTCGTATGTTTCCATTGACAAACATACAATACTATTTGCAATACATACAAAATTTACAATTTCGCAACCAAGTAGGTAAAGATGGAGTTAAGTTGCTAATTTATATTCGCAGTTATAACTGTGAATGCGATTTCTTGTTCACAGTGAATGTAAACTTCTAATGCAATTTCGAAATGGAGTCATATTATAGATGTTGTGTAGTAGGTACCTACTACCTACTATGCGTTTTATGTCATACATAGCAGGTATCGGCGTTCTATTAATAATTATGTCGACATTTTAATTTATATGACGGATATATATATAATATATTGAAAGAGCGTGAACATTCGCTTACTTGCAGAGAAAAACGAAGTCTGAAATGTTACCGTTATTCCTATAAGTCGACTAGACTTAATTCACTGACAAAAACCACCAAAATGTTCGGCAGAATTTTTTAATTGCATCTATTAATGAATTTTTGTCTTCGAACTGTTTCCCTGACTCATATACCTTACGCTAGGGTTGCCAGAAAAATTTCTAAGAAATTAGTATTGAGCTTAAGAAACCCGGACTTTCCCGTTCAAAAAAAGTACATACAAAACTTGGACTAAAAACGTACTACATATTTATTACAAAAAAATACACTTTTATTTGGGAACTATATATGTATTACATATTATATTAAAAAATACATATTTTAGTTAGCGCTTTATATTTGGGTACTAGTACATTGTACTATGTACATAAAACACAAAAATAGTAATTTTATTAAGGTAAATACTTTATGTTGTGTTGTCAAGTAAAATAGAATAGTTGTATATTTTTACTTTGGCCACCGTTTTTGATATCATAATACTTGGTCAAAACATTTTTTTCAAGACTAAATGACTACTTGCACCTGTTTGAACACTGATTTAGGCAAACGCTTTTAAATCACACAAACCTCTGATACAAAATATGGTGCAATGATATTGGTGATGATCACGTTAGCCTTGGTCCTTGCGCAAGCCATTTGGTTGTAGATGGTAGAGTTAGAGAATAATTGTTGATTTAATTTAATCTTGAAATCAAGAGAGTGAGAGTTGAAAGATTACTGACGAAGCTAGTGTTGCACAGAAGCAGCAGAGTTCTAAATATTTCAAATATGCCACCGGTCTCTTTACAATAAACGAATCTAAAGTTGTGGTTCGTGGAATGTTTTGCAAATTGAATGTGTTCAATTGTGTACAATTTGAATCGGAATGAATGCGCTTACTTCGCAAATAAAATGTACACTTGGACAATTTTTTAAAGCTAAGTTCATTTCGAATTTCCTTCTCTCGATTGTGTTTGTTTCTTTGTTCGGAATATTTCCCGACCGACACATTTTTTCTATTGGTAATACAAATACCTAATAAAAAAATATTATTGATAATAATGAATAATGAAAAATGAATAATAAATGTTGCATCGTCAAGCACACTAATGCTGTGGCATGAGCGTTTAGGACATGTTAATTTCAAGACATTACGAGAAATGAGAAACAAAGGAGTTGTAGAAGATCTCAACATCGATCACGTATCAAGAAGATCCATTCTGTCAGCTTATGGCAAGCAACATCGTTTTACTTTTCCAAAGTCAGGAGCTAAGCGTGCGAGTAATGCTGGAGAAATTTTCCATGTTGATCTCTGTGGTAAGACGATTTTTCAAGATACTGCTATGTATTTTTTCTCAAGAACAAATCAGATGTGCTCGTTAATCTCATGAAGTTTTGTGCTGAAGTTGAATCTCATGGTCATTCAATCAGACGTTTAAGATCGGAAGTTCTGCAACGAACATGTTGGCAGTTTTCTTCTCACCAAGGGAATTAAACATGAGTTTTCGACTCCAAGAGCTCCAGAACAAAATGGCTTTATCGAAAGGCAATACAGAACAATACTGCAGTCTACTTAAGAAATCGGACAGCATCGCATACGATCGATGGCGTAATGCCTTATGAAAAATGGATTGGTTCGAAGCCATCTGTCAAAAATCTTCGAATTTTCGGAAGCGAGGTTTATGTTCATGTTCCTAAGGAACAGCGAACGAAATGGGAGAAAAACTCAATTAAATGTTTGATGGTTGGCTATAACGATGAGAGCAAAGCCTATAGAATCTTTGATCCTGCTGGCAGAAGGATATTAATCAGAAGAGATGTTATATTCAATGAAGAACGACAGAGGCTCCACAAAATGGTTGAGAGCCATGATAAGCCGAACAATCAAAATGAATTACTAGAACTACAGGATAAAGTGCCAGAGAACGATTGTAGCTCCGCAGAATCAAAGAAGCCCAGACGAGTATTTTGTATATACTTCCAAGAATTCCAACTCCCAGAAGTCCTTACGCGATAAGGAAGGGTACTAGGTCAAACAGTGAAAGCAGATTAGAAGAAGAACTGATTGTGAAGTGTGTGCATGTGAGCTAGAACCAAAAACCCTAGAGGAAGCCATGAAAAGCAAAGATTCACAAAAATGGTTAGCAGCAATAAATGACTCACTCGAAACTAATAATACCTGGATGCTAGTCCCAAGAACCAACAACGAGAATGTGATTACTAATCGGTGGGTGTTTAAAATAAAATATAAAGGTAATGGAGAAATCAAAATACAAAGCGAGATTAGTCACAAGGGGCTTCTCTCAAAAGTATGGGATCGACTTCGAAGAAACATTTGCTCCGGTTGTAAGATACGACTCTGTTAGGACATTGTTGGCGATAGAAGCGGCGAAAGATCTAGAAATTTATCAATTTGATGTGAAAACGGCATTTCTACGTGGCAACATGGAAGAGCATATTTATATGGAACAGCCGTATGGGTTCGAGCAAGGCAGTCAAATTTGTCTATGAAATAAAAGCTTGTATGGACTTCAGCAAGCGTCGAGGCAATGGAACAAACGGATTGTTGAGTTTTTGCTGCAATATGAACTCAAACAATCAACAGCTGATACATGTATATTTGTCCGTAAGTCAGAGGAATCCATAACATACTTAGCTCTTTACGTGGATGGTAGACTTATATGTGGAAACGATATTTTATTTATAAAATTACTTTTGAATAATCTTAATGAAGAGTTTGAGATTACTTTCAGAGAAGCTGAATACTGAATACTGAATTAGGCACATGGATCAACGAGTTCAGCAGTTTTTCCTTATAGAGAAGCGATTGGTTCGCTTATGTATTTGATGGTATGTACAAGACCAGACATTGCCTATATTGTTGGTGTTCTCAGCAGGTTTTTGGAGAGCCCTACTTTGACGCACTGGCAAGGAATTAAACGAATTCTCAAATAATTACGAGGGACACCAGAAGGAGAAATAACATTTGATGGAAAATCCAACTGTACCGAAATGACCGTGTACTGCGATGCTGATTGGGCTGGAGACGTCGACAGGAGACGAAGTACAACAGGTTGGATCGTGCTTTTGAATGGAGGCTCAATTGGTTGGAGTTCCAAGAAACAAAGCGTGATTGCAACGTCAACAACAGAGGCAGAATTTGTAGCTTTGTGTTCATCGACAAAGGCGACTATACATCTTCGAAGATTACTGTCAGATTTGGACCAACAGCAAATTGAACCTACGTGTATCAGATGTCACAATCAAAGGGCACGAACAAAACACATTGATACTCAATATTTTTACACATGTGACGTGGAGAAAATGGCGATGGTTGATGTGCAGTATGTGTCCACTAATGATCAATTGGCTGATACATTGACCAAACCATTACCAAAAGAGAAAACTTAGTACATACTTGAATTTGTTAACTGGTTTGTCGCCTTTTTTCAAAGCGAATTCTTTTATCTTCAAAACCAATATTAGACCTATGCGTGTACATAGTTCATACTAACTCGCATGGCAAACATTTTGCATGACTTTTATGCAGTGGAGGGTATCATAGCATAAATCGGCCAGGCCGATGATAACAATTTTACTAGTTTTTTTATAATTGAAGCAGTGTCATGAGAGTTTGATGCAGTTCGGATGATGGCACGTCTATCTGTTTTTGTAGTGGTTCTGTAACTTTTTCTTTTCATATTAGTTCCATATGTTTCTTCGTTACGCAAATAATTGCTTACTAAATGTTGGCTTCTGTTGATTTTTGTCGCGGTACGTCGCTGATTTAAGCGAATCTCTGAATAATTTTATTTTTTCCTTTTCTTCCTCCGTTAGCGATTTACCGCACCACATAGGGAGAAAAGCCACAAGAAAGGAGAACGCTAGATGGGCCACCTTAAATACTTGTAACGAATCATGTAACCCAATGTTTTCTCTAAGCACACATAGATCATTCTGCATGCATCCACGTTCCGCTGGCTTTAGACTCAAAAAAATCAAACTGACGCTAGATACAGTGCAATTCGTTTTTGTATCGAATTGCGTTATCTTTCTTCAGAATTTGTTGTGCATACATTTTTTTTGGAAGTGGAATTCGTTACCATGTTTTCTGATTAGTTTACTTTACTTTAGAGTTTAGACGGTGCTCACAGTCCAGGCTGAACCTTAACTAACAAGCCCTTTCAGCTTATCTAGCAGCCTTCAGTTACGCACACTGAGTGGTTTAGGTCGTTCTCCAATTGTGCGCGCCACTTGAAGTTGAGTCTTCCTCTGTTCCGTTGCCCCTCAAGGGTTGACTCAAAGACTCGTCGGGCTGATGGCGTTGTTGTACATACGCTCCACGTAACCTAGCCTCAGGCCTTAGGAGCTGAGTTTTAAGCTAGCCGTAAAGTTCGTTCGTTTATTGGATCTCCTCCTCCACACTGCATCAATACAAACTGCACCGATTTGTATCTGCTTTTGATAAGATACATATGCTTATGCATCATATAGCAGAACCGGGATGAATGAGGTCTTGTACAATATCTCCTTGGTTCTGTAACTCCTTAGATGTCTTCTTAACCCGAAGAAACAGCGATTTGCAAGAGTGATTCCTCGCCGATGTCATTTTGCGAACTTAGCTAGGTAGATAAAGTCTTTAACTACTTTGAAGTTATATATGTCTATTGTGACGTTTTGCCCGAGTCGTCGATATTGGGAATAATTTTTTCGATTACAGCATAATGTCAATACCATCTGCATACGAAAGTAGTTAAAAGGACTTTGAAAAATTGTAAGTCTACTGTTAACTAATACATTTATGGGTAGCAGCATAAACGAGTTGTAGACACAAAGGACAAAAGGAATAAATATAAATAAGCTGGACCATAAGCAAAAGATTCATAAATAAACGCCTAATTTAATGTATGTATGTACAATGTACATGCTTTCGTATTTTAATTTATTTTTCATTTTCCAAAAGCTGATTTTGTATGATTGTGCTAATAAAATCTCCTTAAAATGGATTGCATTTTTTTTTTAAATAGAGCCTTCACCATAAGGAATTTGCACTAGCTGCCTTTTTGGACATCGAGGGGACTTTCAATAACGTTAGAGCAGAGGCAATCCAATGTGCCTTGTAATGGATAAATGTAGAGCATAGCATCACTAATTGGCTTTGCACGATGCATGTCACAAGAAATATCAATTCCACTCTCGGATACTGTTCAATAAGAAAATCGGTTACTAGAGGTACTCCCCAGGGAGGGGTTATCACTCCCCTCCTCTGGGTTCTTGTCATAGACGATTATACAGAACTCAGCAACGCTGGGCTTAGCGTAACTGTTTACGCGGATGATGTGGTGATTCTAGTTCAGGGTAAATTCCTGAACCCATTGAGTGAAATTATGGAATCGGCCCTTAACAAGCTAAGAAAGTGAGCTGAAGTGTGTTTTCTTCGTGTCAACCAAGAAAAGACGGAACTAGTACATTTCAGTACAAAACTACAAAATACAAGATACCATCCTTCAAAGTTTCCCCTTTCGGATAGCGCAAGATATCATGGGACGGTTCTAGATAAAAAATTGAATTGGAAACTTAATCTTCGGGAAAAGTCCATAAGGCTTATAATGCTCTCTTCATCTGAGGACATCAAGAGGACAGCGGGAAAAATGTGGTAATTGAGTCTAAAAAGGACGCTGTGGTTATGAAAACTTATACATCATGGAAGTTACACCAATCCTTATTTATGAGGTTCTTGTCTGGTGGAGGGCCACGAAAAAGTTATATATACGGGATATGTTGACCAGGGTACAAAGAACAGCATACACTGTCATCACTGGTGCTTTACGCACTACACCCACCGCTGCACTTTTACCACCTAGAAATAAAGGTTTTTCAAAACCAGACAGGTAGGACATAGCTCCATACTTAAGAAACCTTTCTCCAACATCCCTGATAAAGCGGATGAAGGTCTGGGTGCACTTGACTTCGACACACCATACGAAGTACTATACCCAGATAGCCATGATGATAAGAATATAGTTAAGTTTAGAGTGCATGGGAAGAGCCAGTAAGCTAGATTTTAAGATAAAAATGTTAGTTATAAATTAGATTTAGTCATTTTGTAGTCTTAATTTGATCCCTAACGAAAACGGAAAGCCACTAATAAAAATGCAGTATTTTTCGAACCAAAATTAGCTGAATACACCTGAAAATTTCATCGCGATATCAAAACGTATTCCTTGTAGGCGATATAAATCAGTAAACATATATGGCTGACCAAACAAAAGTTATTTTTCCTTACTTTTTTTTTAAATCTATCTACATACACTGCCGCTCACTAGGATGTACAAGGCACGTACACAAGGAGCATAGAAGGAATCTTGCAGGAGAACATGTCGGAGCAGTGAATAGAAACGCGTTATCTTTTCGGATGAAAAACAGTTTAAACTGTTTAAAACAGTTTAAAGTTCATTTTTTGATCTTCGTAAATTCCAGCCGTCGTTTTTTATTTACCTAATTTTATGACTTACTGTTAGGAAAATATGTACCTGTTCACTGGTAGTAAAAGTTCCCGGGTAAAACATTTTCAACAGGTATAGGGAGTGAAAATCGATTGCAAAATGTATGTCCTCATCCTAGTGAGCGGCAGTGTATATTCAATCAAAATGGTTTAAGCTTTAATGTATTCATAATACAATGAATAACAATCACATTTAAAGGAAAAAAATTACTTTCTATAAAATATAAAAGCTTAGAGCTGTAAAATATATTTACATATCAGCAAAATCGCAAGAAATAGTGTTTGCTGCTTTTGATCTTGACAGGAATTTCTGTTAGATGTTTTAAACAGTAATGGCATAAAATTATCTATTAAATAAAGCTAATATCATAGACATTAACATTAGCTTCAAGTGTTTTATTTCATATTGAATTTGTATACCTTAAAAAAACACCCTTTATAAAGGATTGGAGGCGGCTAATGCTTATATTTTTGCAAAATTGTCCAAGAAGAATACTCCTAGATGTAGACATCTTCGAGTTGAGAGGGCTTAGCACGTGCATAGGATGTGAAGAATCGTCTCCTACGAGGGCACGTCTTCAATGATGGAGTACAAGTAATGACACCTAGTGTTGTGCTGACGAAGGATCTCTTTAGTTTTATAAGAGTTTTCGACCACTTGAGATCCAGCATAAGCCAAATCGGTTTAGATATGGAGCAAGGGGTGGAAGCATCTAAATATCCTAGTTCTCCGGTAGAATCGACAGATTTTTATGATTACTAATGCGGAACGAGATTTTACAGTTTAGATTTGGGGAGCAAACTCCTCCTTGGATTTTGTGGGCGCAGTAGTGCTGTGGTTCTGGTTAGTGTGCTGGACTATTGTGCCAGGTTCGATCCCCGGAAAAACACGAATTACATCTTAAGTTTTTTTCTACTGCGCCACCTCTCGCGAAAGTCTGACAAACATCCGAGAGTATGACTGTCCTGAAAATCTTCTCAATTCAGCCGTTCGGACTCGGCATAAAATTGTAGGTCCCTTATATTCGTCCCAAAAATAGAAACTCACACAAACGAATGATTGCGAGAACCTAGGCCTAGGGTGTCTACCCGCGCCACCTAAGTATTTATTTCTTTTTTTACCTCCTTGGATTTGTATGTATGGAATCAGACGGATGTCCTACAAGACCCTACATCACTCGTTCTAGTCAGTCCTATAGAGTACACCCGTATAGGTTTAAAAAATGTTCTGGAAATGGAGCTCATGCAGGATGTAATCAGTGTATTTTGGGATGAATTATATTTTACTAGCTGTACTCGCCCGGCTTTGCCCGTGCACATGAATTGTATTGTTTATATGTCTTAGATAATACCTAATGTTCTTTCGTAAAAATGCGAGAAATGAGAATAAATCGATTTGTTGGAATTTTCTTTCTGCCTATACCTGAAATATACGAACAAAATATAAAGAAAAAGATGAAACTTATGGCCCGGAGGTTATCGAGGTATAAAGTCATCGAATTTCACCCCATAAAAGATGTTTTTTCTTTAGGAGGTATAAGATTTTAAATGTTTTTTCTGTATGGGAGGTGCCACGCCCCTTTGTCCAATTTTGACCAATCTTCACAGGAGCACCCCAGGGCAAATAACTAAAACTATTTGTCAGTTTGAGCTCAATAGATTTGGTGGTTTTCGAGATATACGAATTTAAATGTCTTTTTGTATGGGCGGTGCCACGCCCCTTTGTCCGATTTTGACCAATATTCAGAGGAGCCATCCACGTCCAATACCTAAGATTATCTGTAAGTTTGAGCTCAATTGAATTGGTGGTTTTCGAGATATACGACTATGAATGTTTTTTTGTGTGGGCGGTGCCACGCCCCTTTGTCCAATTTTGACCAATTTTCACAGGAGCGCTCCAATGCCAATAACTTAAAATATCTGTAAGTTTGAGCGCAATAGATTTAGTGGTTTTTGAGATATACGATTTTGAATGTCTTTTTGTATGGGCAGTGCCACGTCCCTTTGTCCAATTTGGACCAATCTCCACAGCATCACCCCAAGGCACCAATATCTAAGATTATCTGTAAGTTTGAGCTCAATCGATGCCCCTTTGCCCGATTTTGACCGATTTTCAGAGGAGCCCTCCACGGCCAATACCTAAGAATATCTGTGAGTTTGAGCTCAATCGATTTGGTGGTTTTCGTATATGCGGTGCCACACCCCTTTGTCTTATTTCCACCAATCTTCACAGGATCACTTTACGGCCAATACCTAAGATTATCTGTAAGTTTGAGACCAATAGACTTGGTGGTTTTCGAGATTTAAGATTTTGAAAGTTTTTTTGCACAGGCGGTGCCACGCCCCTTTGTCCAATTTTGACCAATTTTCACAGGAGCACTCCAGGGCCAATAACTAAGACTATCTGTAAGTTTGAGACCAATAGATTTGGTGGTTTTCGAGATATAAGATTTTGAAAGTTTTTTTGTATGGGCGGTGCCACTCCCCTTTGTCCTATTTTGACCAATTTTCACAGGAGAACTCCAGGGCCAATAACTAAGACTATTTGTCAGTTTGAGACCAATAGATTTGGTGGTTTTCGAGATATACGATTTTAAATGGTTTTTTTGTATGGGCGGTGCCACGCCCCTTTGTTCAATTTTGACCAAACTTCACAGAATAGCCTTCGTACAGAAAACAAAGATTTTCTCAAAATTTGAGCTCAATTGGTTTTGTTGTTTTCGAGATATACCACGATTTTTGTATGGGCGGTGCCACGCCCCTTTGTCCAATTTGTTTCACATACAAACCTGCTACAAAAGAATACCTTTCCAGAAAAAAAAGAATCATCAAATTCGGTGTAGCCAAACTCGAGTTATAAACGGACAAACATATTTTCAACTTTCTTTTATATATATAGATTTAGAATAGATGAGTGACCAGTTTTCCGAGTGGTCAATAGAATATGTAATTGCTATAGAATATGTATATAAAATACATCCATAGCCCCAGTTCGAGTGGTGGCAAGGGCGTCACTAATGCAGTAGCATGACGTTCTTTGCGCTCGACTAAGGTAGTAGTTGTAGTGGATGGCTTTATCCTCACGCAACGTAAGTATTGGCGCAGATAACAAATATGTACATAGAGCCAACATGTAATTGGAGTCTGGAGTCCCCATTTGCTTTCAGTAGCTTTTTTACAGTAGTACATAGCCGCGGTTTCTCAACTCGCTTTAGGTAGTTGGGTTTTCAGCTCAATTTGCTATGTAGAATGAGACCTTATAGTACCTACTTGGCACTATTTGTGTGCACCAAGTACCGTATAGATTTGGAGGAACTAAGTTGAGGATTTTAAACTTCATTCATTCATTCATCAATTCATTCATTTTCAAATGGTCCGCTTGTCCATTAAGTGGGTCGCGGGTGTAGGTTGCTCAAGTGGACCCTCCATACCTCTCGATCCTCCGCCATCGACTCCAAATCATCAAGGGCAATCCCCATACGGGTAGAGGAGAGATTATGGATTTGATCTAACCATCTCATCCTAGGTCTACCTAGAGGACGCCTGCCTGATGGTACAGATTCCATTGTACGTCGTGGAATCCTGGTTGAAGACATGCGTTTAATATGACCAAACCACCGAAGCATGGACCGCTCCGTCCGGAGAAGTAGCTGCTCGACATTGAGTTCCTCACGTATTCTGGTATTTCTAATGCGATCTCTACGAGTCACTTGCTTCGAGAAGAAAATTCTTCGATTAATTTTTGGGGTGCAATGAAATATTGTCGTATGCAAAAAGGTCCAAAACGTAATTTTGGACTTTATTGCACTTCTGAAATTGCAAATTGCAGTTCTCAATACCAATTTGCAATACCATTTTGCAAATTGTCTACTTTTCAAAATGAAATAAGGTCTAAAACTCGTTTTGCAATTTCAGAAGTGCAATAAAGTCCAAAATTACGTTTTGGACCTTTTTGCATACGACATTATTTCATGGCACCCCGAAAATTAATCGAAGAATTTTCTTCTCGAAGCAACCAAGAGTAACCTCATCCACTTTTGATAGATCCCATGCCTCTGCACCATAGAGAAGGACTGGAATGATTGACCCTAGTAAAGGGTCACTTTACTTGTATTGTCCGAGAGAGGGCTTTGCTACTCAGTTGTTTTCTTAGCCCAAAGAATTGGCAAGATTGGCAAGAGTTATCCTTCGTTTATTATTAGCGCTGGCGCTGGTGTCATTGCCTGAGTTCATAGCTGAGCCTAGGTAGACAAAGTCCTTAACCACCTCAAAGTTATATCTGCCGATAGCGACATGCTGTCCGAGACTTGTCGGTGTTGGGTGTCCAATAATTTAAGCACATAGGATTTTATGAGACCTCAAAGCAAAAAGTTGCCCAAGTCACCTGGTCCGGATGGAATTTACCCGGCTATGCTGAAAGAAGGTTTTAGTCAGCTGATGCCGACGTTGAAAAGAATTTTCACCGCAAGCTTGGCCTTGGCCTACATACCTTTTCTTTGGCGTATGGTTAAAGTCCTGTTTATACCAAAAATCGGTCCGTCTTCCTTCCTGCTGAAAACCTTGGAGAGACTAGTTGATCTGCACGTGCGCAATGTTGCTCTTCGATCGCATTCTCTTTCTGAGATGCAAAATGCCTATTGGCGCGGAAAATCCTGTGAAACTTCGCTTCAGAACCTCGTTGCTAGGATTGAAAATGCTCTTGATCGGAAGGAGTACGTGCTGGGTATTTTCGTCGATATTGAGGGTGCTTTTGACAATGCAACCTTTGATAATATGTGCAATGCAGACAGACATCATGGTATAAATGAAACATTGGTGTTGTGGATTAAAGCAATGCTAATGTACAAGACGTTGATTGCCGAAGCGGATTGTGGCAAATGCGTCATGACAGTGGTAAACAGAGGCTGCCCTCAAGGTGGTGTTGTCTTCCCTTTTATGGTTAGACTCTCTTCTAACGGTTCTCAATCTTCCTGGAATCTGCACACAAGCCTACGCGGACGATGTCGCCGTTCTTTCGGTTCAAACCTAAGGACTGTCTGCTCTTTGGCGCAGAGATCCTTGGGCTTGATCGATGACTGGTGCACAAGAAATGGGCTTTTAGTGAATCCTCTTAAAACTACTGTTGTTCTCTTCACGAGAAGGAGGAAGGTCACTGGTCTGACTCAAGTTGTGCTAAAATGTGTAACTATACCGATCTCTGATGAAGTCAAATATCTGGAAGTAATCCTCGATAGAAAACTTCTTTGGTCCAAGTATGTTGAATCAAAAACCGATAAAGCGCTGTTAATTTTCTGGCAGTGCAAAGGCGCTTTTGGCAAGACATGGGGCTTATCTCCTAAAAGGGTCCTTTGGATCTATACGGCAATGGTAAGACCACTTCTATCATATGCTCTCTATGTTACTGCCACTTTCGCCACACGATCTGTCTTGGATGCACAGGGGGCTTCCCTAGCACTCCGGGCGCTATGATGAACCTTCCCCCCTGTACGCTGAAAGCCATCTCTCGGTTAAAGAAAGAAGAACTTTTAAGAACTTGTGCCAGAATTATCCTTTGACTACTGTCTTATGGATATGCCGTCTGACGCAATGACACCAGAAATCCTACTGCGACAAAACTACCATGTCAACTTTCCTCAGGCAACGGAATGGCTTCGGCCAGTCTCTGAGCCAGGAAAAGAATGCCATCGTGTATTCACGGATGGATCTAAAACCGAACAGGGGTTTGCAGTGATAGCCAAGCTGCACTAAACCCTCTTACCTCGTCCAAGCGAACTCAAGGTTTCTCAGAACTTGGTCGGAAGGCTAAACACAGTGAAACTTGGTTTCGTCCCAGGGCACCCTGGTATCCAGGGAAATGAGATCGCTGATGAGCTTGCTGAGCTGGGTGTAGACAGACTAAACGACTGCGTCCGGACATCTGCAAAAGCGTCTTTCCTTCTGTCTCTCAGGAGAATTAGTCCAGTCATTTTAGCATAAAAAAGGGGTAAATCTCGGAATGAGAGATAATTAGTTGAATTTTGGTATATACTTTAATTTTGGCGTTCTAAGGGCCGTTTTATTCACTATTGTTCAACTTGCCGAAAACTCCAAAGTTAGCTAACTTCGAAGTTGATCTTAAATCGAGAGTTGAACGGCAAGTTGAAAATACATTACATTACATTATTTCAATTTTAAAATTGAATTATTAATTATTTTCGTCACTTCAGAACTAATGTGCCAAACACAGAAAAAAAAATCGGAGGTTTGACATAAAACCCCAAGTTTGCTTCATAACTTCTACTTTTTCGGGGAGTTGAGCGAATCCAAAGTTAATCAACTCTTGGTTTTCTCAACTTCGAAATATCCAAAGTTGAGTGAGTCAACTTCGTGTGAATAAAAACAAATTCCTAAGGTTGAGAATAAAAATCCCCAAGTTGTGTTCAACTTGAAGTGAATAAAATGGCCCTAAATGTTCTCTCAAAAGTCTCATAAAATCTCGTGTCTGCGTCGTAAGTTATTCGAGGTCGAAGGTCAACAAAATCAGTTTTTCGCTATTATCTCAGTTTCTATTGCTCCAATGATGTTAACATCTACTACAAAATTGTAGAGCATAATCAGGTTAAACAAAAAAAAGTATTTTTTTTTTTTCGAATGGGCAGTAAAGTCAAAGTTAGGCTTTAGTTGCCTTAGTAGGCAATAAGTCCATTTATCTGAAAATAAAAGAAGCAGCCCTTAAAATCTTTAAAATTGTGATGATCTTGAGTTAAACTACGCATATAACGTATAGCCAGGCACGTAGCCAGGGGGGGGGGCTTGAGGGGCTGAAGCCCCCCCCCGAAACGCTAAGCAAAAAATTAAAAACTAAAACTTTCTAATATAAATTAAAATCTATAAAAATAAGGAGACTATCCAGATAGGTATACAGTATCCAAACGCTAGGTATATGTACACTGGTGCAAGCCATCGCTTGAACCTGGGTCTGTCTAATGCCATGTCAACTCCTGCAATTTGCAATTGCCTTTGGTGTAGTTAGTGAAATAGCTAATTTCTTCCGCAACCATTCAAATGCAAATATAACTTTCTAAAATGTCATTAAAAAACACGCACCAGGGAGCCGAAAAACTTCGACTTCTACGCCTTTGTGAAACAAGATTCATTGAAAGGCATGGCAGTATTATTTCCTTTGTAGAAGGAGCAGAACGTGGGCGATGTCTTCGAAAGCATCAACACTTTTGGCAGCGGTCCAAAAAAAAGTGATTTCCTAGTAAGCCTCATTGTATGCGAGAAACTATTCAGTTTAACGCTGCCCTTATCAGTTTTCCTATAGAACAAATCCTTAGATTTCGTTTCTGCAATCGACCGCACAAAATAAGTTCTGAATTCTCTTAAGAACATCAGAGAAAATGCCGAAGATTTTTTCAGAGAGGCTTTTCAATTCGCATCCCAACTTGCCGAGGACTTATTCGAAGTTGAATTAAGGACTCCAAGAACTTCATTGAAACAAACAACGCGTCCCAATCCAGAAACCTCTTCTACTGAAGCCTATTTTAGAGTGCGTCTATACCGATTTCTTGCATAGATTCGATAATACAAAATCTTACGGACAGATTCAAGGTCAAAGAAGACGTTCCACCATCGTCTCAAGCTCTTCTCCAAGGTTAACATACTTTGATAATGCAATTTTGTTGTCAGCTGTGAAAGCTGAGTACATTCTTTGGTGCGAAAAAATATCGTCGAATGATCCTTCTACCGAAGTTTTGATTGCTTGATATGTGTGACAAGACTTAAGCTAAGTACACACGATTGTCAGATCGTACAATATTGTCAGATCTGTCAGTGAAAAATGTGTCCCAAATGTCTTACAACCGTCTGAACTTACAATTGTGTCTTACAATATTGTCAGAAATGTCATTGTCAGCACATTGTAAGACATTCATCTGACAATGAAATTGTCAGGTTGCTGACGATCGTCTGAACACACAATTTTTATTATTGTCAGACAATTAGGACATTGTAAGACTCATTGCAAATTGTCAGATGTCGTTGTTTATGGAAGCTGACAATAGCTTACAATTTTTTCATTGACAGTCAGTTTAACCGGTGGTATAGACGCGAAATCGAACTTTACTTTTATACACGATGGAAAATAGTTTAATCGATACTGGAAAAGTCGCCGACATCAAAAAGACAAAAAAAAATCCTATAGAAAGAAAGTCCAGAGTGAATGGTCGCACGATAACATACTTAAATTGATCAAGAGGCCGCCGGATTCACCAAAGCAAGAAGATCATCGAATTGTTTCAAGTCCATCCGCAAAAAATTCTGGCTCCTCAGCTCGCAATTCGACGAGAAATTTGGAGTAGAATCCCTCCTGCTGACGATGGGCCACCCAATTTTTTGTCCAAACACGACGTCGTTTTTGAGGCAGTTCATCATCCTCGCTGTCTTCCAACACGTAGGCAGTTAAAATAATAGCAAGTGCAATATTTTGATCCATTAAGCGGCCCATAGACACTACACTTGTGTCTGCACCGGTGTCGGTGTACGGAAATGTGTGCTGTGTGTGGGCTGGTGCGCACACCGATTTTGGTGTCAGACACGGTGCGAG
Source organism: Cheilosia scutellata (assembly GCA_955612985.1). Taxonomy (NCBI): domain Eukaryota; kingdom Metazoa; phylum Arthropoda; class Insecta; order Diptera; family Syrphidae; genus Cheilosia; species Cheilosia scutellata. The sequence continues at coordinate 57,509,880 of OY015311.1, forward strand.
TAAAATCAAAAGTTTTTGATTTTTGGTGTAGGTGTCTCGGTCGGTGTGATGTGTATGGCGGAATGCCACTCCGGTGTCAGTACACCTGTGCAGACACAAGTGTGGTGTCTATGGGCCGCTTTATCCGTACTACAAAAAACAACCCACAAGACTTTGAATTTATCTGACAATGTGTGACAACAGATCGACCAATTTTTCATATTCAAATATCTGCCGACCGTGTGAACACACGATTTTGAACCTGACAACGTTGTCAGAAAAGTCATTGTCAGACCATTGTAAGACATCCATCTGACAATGAAATTGTAAGACTTTGGGACAAAATCTTACAACCGTTTGAACGCACAATTTTGTATTGTAAGCTCATTGTCAGTCATTGTCAGAGCATTGACAGATCTAACAATATTGTAAGATCTGACAATCGTGTGTACTTAGCTTTACTTTAGAGGTATAAACTTCTTGCTTACGGTTTTGGCCACGCTTCCAGTGACCACAGATAGTGTTGAAAGAACCTTTTCAACTATGAAAAGGATTAAAACAAGTGTCCCGAACTCCCGAAGCGTTATGAGGAATGCAAGATTAAGCTCACTTGCTATGATATCTGTTCATTGGGATATTAATGTGGATCCAGATAAGGTGATTGATGTCAAAAAAAATCAAGACGTCTTCTGCTTTAAAAATAATTGTGTAAAAAATAATTTAAGTACGTTTGTTTAGGTACATACTACATATTTAAAAACTAGTAAAAATCAATGAATTGGAATATACATATATAGTTTTTTGTTTAAAGAATTCCTCGTAAGATTTGGAAGCAAGCCCCCCCCGAAACAAAATCCTGGCTACGGCACTGCGTATAGCTTAGGTTTAGGGCTTACTTTCAATACGACATTATTTAGCCTGTTTCGAAAGAATTATTTCATATCAAAACTCAATCAAAACTAAGTGCAGAAATCGTTTACAGACGGCCGAACCTTCCAAGCGAGCAACATTGACTCGGATCACCACCTTGTTGCAGCCAAATAGTCCAGTCAAATTAGCGATCAACCTCGGAATGGAGAGATAATAAGCTGAATTTTTGTATATACATACCAAAAGTTGTCTCAAAACTCTAATAAGTGTCTCTGCGTCGTAAGTTATTCAAGATCAAAGGTAAAACAAAATATTTTTCGCGATTATCTCGGTTTCTATTGCTCCAATGATGTTAACATCGATTTTACATCGTAAGTTATTCAAGGTCAAAGGTAAAAAAAATGTTTTTCGCTATGATCTCCGTTTCTATTGCTCCAATGATGTTAACATAGATTACAAAATTGTACATCATGAAATTGACAAATTTTGTTTGTAACATTTTTTCATGCTCTCAACCGTTTTTGAGATACGTGCAATACGTGGTAGATTTTACTTTACGGCAGTATTTTATGGCCGAAATGAAATCCGTTTTTACTTTTTACAGATTGTTGGTTTTTTAGACCTGTTTCAAGACCCTAAAGCAAACTTAAAAGAGCATTGGGGACTGGAGATGGGGTTCACTTACTTTTGATGCTCACTGTAGGTAAAAAAAAATTTAAGCACAAAATGTTAGATATTACAAACATTTTCTGCAAAGGTTCACGTTTTGTGTACCTTTCACATTATTATTTAATAAGAATATTCTTCATTTTATGTAAAAAATTGTAACAAAAAATTTTCAAAATTTTGAGTTTAAGGAGCCATAACTTTTTTGTATCTGCACAGATGTTCACAACACACTTGCAACAATTTTTTATATATATAGATAACAGTGGGATATTTTATGGGGGGACATGTTGTCTCCCTGCAACCCCTGCTTGGGGTCACTGTAGTATTTGGAGTGGGTGCGAGGTTTTTTGTATGTAAAGTTCGGAACTGCACCCTTCTTCTTTCAATTCTCCCCATATTTATGTTCTTTGGATTTTATTTCCACTTCGATTTGAACTTTATTGCACTTTTTGCATAAGACTTTATTTCATGGCACAGACAAATATTTCTTAATATAAATATGCTGACATTTTTGCTGTTTGTAGGAGGCAAGACTTCTAGTCAGAGACTCTGGCTGGACCATTCTGGGTCTAAAGGAATCAGGGGAGTAAGAATTCGCTCCCAAGACCGACCTTACGTAGTGAAGAACCAGATAATGCGGGGTGTCCTTGCGGCAAACTAAATATGGCGGATCTAGAGATGACAAATTTAATCAAACCCGTGGCCCTAGGACTTCAAAGGGCACGGTAGTGCCCCAGCCAAGTTCTCTAGTAAAGCCACTTCCCCTTTTTACAGGAACAAACTCAGGCTGTTTTCGACCCCCCTCTAACTTCGGAACCGATTGAGCCAAAAACTTCAAACTTCAAACATGAAACATCAAGCTCACTAAAAAGGTCCACCTCACCAAATTTCATCTCTATAGCATTAGTGGCTCTCAAAATACAGGACTTCAAAAATCGAAAAAACCGTAACTCATCATCAAAATTATGAAGCACTTCTGGCCATCCTAGAATCGTGAAATTTGGCAGAATGCTAGATCCTGTGGTGCACTGGGAAAAGTCCAAAACTTGAGATTTTCCATTCAGGGCGCGTGGTATACGCCCACATTTGAAAATTGGTTATTATTTATTTGGGCCACTTCCCATTACCGTAGAATGTTGAAATTCGGTAGAGCAGTAGGACTTGCAGTGTACAGAATGACAAAAATCAAAAATTTTATATTTTCCATTCAGGAGGCGTGTTATCCGCCCACTTTTGAAAATCGGTTATTATTTTAGTCGGGCCACTTCCAATTGCCGTAGAATGCTGAAATTTGGTAGAGCGATAGGACTTGCAGTGTACGAAAGGAGAAATATCAAAAATTAAAAATTGTCTATTTAAAGGGCGTGGAATTTGCCCACTTAAAATATGAAAAGAAGTTAATATACCTGCTGAATATAATTTTAATTTTTAGTTTATAAGAAAGAAAGCCAAAGTGATGGTAGTCAGTGTCTATTGACTAAAAAGCGAAAACGTTTCAACGTTGTTTGTGAAATCTAATAAAAAAAACTTCGCAAAAAGTAGTGAAATCACACCAAAAACATAAATGTAAAAAAAAGACCCAAGTTCTGTTGTATATAAAAAAAAGTGTGTAAGTAGTAAAATAATGAGATCTAAATGTACGCCAAGTTCTTAATTTAAGAAGGTTAAAAATATTTAAACAAATTGGGGGATTCTTTAAAATACGAAACGAAAAACGCTTTCGTTTTCACTAAACCTGTTACTATCATATCTGTGGCAATAGAAACGATGTCGTTCGATCTTTTTCATTTTACGTGATCTGTCCCCAGATTCTTGGATTTTTTTGTTGGCAAAAACAAAGTTAAATAAGGGCTTTTAGTTTAGTTAAACGAAAAAAGTGGCCAAGTGCGAGTATCACTCGCGCACCGAAGGTTCCGTACTTGGCCAGAGTTGTTGTCTTGAAAACTTTAGTGTGTCGGTTGTTCTTTGATTTGACCTAGGTACAAAATTAAACAGTTTTTTGTGTGAAGGAAAATATTTTGTTCACCAAATTACTAATTACATACTCCAAAACCAGTCAATGTATCGCTATCATTGGTATTTGTCGTTTAACTAGGGGTAATATCTGATGTTGTGTGCAATTTTCACCCTTCTACGTCAATTAGTTTTTGAGATAGACCTATGTATAGCCCGTCCCAAATGAAAGTACACAAGATCCGCAGTAGCAATTTTTTTAAGGAGATATTTTTCTCCTAAGGTATTTTTGATCACACCAAATTGTTAAGGCTTTTCTCTACTTTACCTTTTTTGGCAAAGCAATATGTATTATTATGAAGCGGTATTGGAAAACTGAATTGCTTTATTTTTGATACGTGTTTTAACTGTCATCGAGTTTCATCAATTACCCTCCTTACTTTTCATATATTTATCTTATTTTCTTCATGGTTCAATTGTTAAAACTTAATGAAACTGATGCTCGGCAAGTATTTTCAAAACGAATTGGTTCCCTTTAAATTTTGTAAATTTTGCTTTGAGCCGAGTTATTGGCAATGATCCCAATGAGGCCTCACGATCCGTTCGTCGTATCAATTTGAAATTTTGTACATTGATAAAGTTTAGTACACTGCTCGAGGTAAATTTTAACTCCCATACAAAATTCTCTCCAAAATTTAGCTGAGATAAATTTAAGCTAATTTTCATTTCACACTGTACTGCATGTATCTGTCACAATTTCAAGCCAATTTTTTCAAGCTAAATTTTGAATTTTTGATCATGTTGGTTTTTTTTCTGTTGTGTTTTTGTGTTGCGCAAAACTAAATATGGACAATGGTTTTCAATGAATACCTCGATGAGAAATCCTTTGAAAGTGATAAATTTGAGATCAAGGAATAGCAGACAAGGAAAAAGAAAGTGCAACGAAAATATAACACTTTATCGCATCGATGCATTTTTGAAGGAAGTTATTTTCAACGAACATCTGTTTTCTGCTACACTTATAGTCCACAGCGCACTCTATGTCAAAATTTAGCTAATGTTTGGAGAGAAAAATTGGATAGCAGCTACGCTCGAGCAGCGTACTTAACTAGAAGCAAAAAATATATAGTCATAAATCTAATGTCGTTTTCGGTTGGTCGTCCAGAACCGTTCAGAAGAACTCTCTGCGATTCTGAATTCAAATCCAGGAGCAAATTTCTCTTCTTTTCAGTAGAAGAACTGTCAGTTGAGTGCAAATCGAACGCTTTCAGAACGCTTTAAAAATGGTGTTAAAAAGTGAGATGAGTATGGGGGGCATACGCTGCAACCCCCCTGCTTGGGTTTACTGTTTGCCTATGGAATGGGTGCAAAAAAAAAAGTCTCGAATTTACTTTTATTTATTTACTTATTTTCGAGATTTTTTCGAGATACATATACTTACTTAGTCTTTCGAGATTTTTGCTATCGAGATTAAAAAAAAATCTTTTCGAGATTTTTGTCATTCGAGATTACGTCATGATCCCATCGAAAACGGCATAAATCAATACAAAACAAAAATGTAAACCATTTTTAGGCAATACTTCGCTACGTATTTTTAGATAACTGATCTACTAACTGCTCCTCAGGTACTTTCATAGGAAGGTTTCCTTCGTGATATTTAAAATCCTGAGGGCTGCGCCAGCGAAGCCGCGGGCAGAAACTAGTAAATACATATTTTTAAGAAGTGTAAAAGTGTAGTAGATTTTCACTTAAGTTGGGACGGACTATACAAAATTGGGTTAGTGGGTTCCGTTCGGACATACATCATCGTAGAAAACGATTAAGAGAAGACGCATTAATAAATGAGAATGGAAACAGTGTGTGCAGCGATGCCAACTAAGGCTTTTTCATGCCTTTTAGGCATTATTTCATTAGCTAAGGCTTTAAGGCTTGTTTTTCTTCAAAAAGGCATCTTTTTTTATTTCAAATATTTTTTTATTTTTTTTTTTTATTCAACATAATTTTTTTTATTTTTTTTTAAACATTCTTAAAGAACTTTAAGTATAATTCTGTACACAAAGTCCCTTTTTAAAGACAAAAACTGCTATGATCTGCAATTCAAATAAACACACATATATGTACATACTTGTTTTAAATATCTATGTAGCTATAATATCAAGGACCAAGGCGATCTGAGGACTAAAACTATGTTTGTTTTGTGTTCAAGACTTTGTACCTACTTATGAAACTAAAATGTCATGAATTTTGTTCCTAGAATTTTTAAGTTAAAAAAAAAAAAAATTTTTTTTTGTTTATTTTTTTATATTTTGTTTACTTTTTAATTTATTGTTCGACTTTACCTAAAAAAAATATTTTAGGCATTATTTTATTGAAAAAGGCATCTTTTTCTTTCAAGTTAGGCATTTTTTCGTCAAAGGTGGTTGGCAACGCTGAGTGTGTGTATAATATGAGAAGAGAATGAGTATTTATTGATGTTCCAATTCCAATTGGAAACGCTTAAGAGAACACGAATAATGAATGAGAGTGGGTAGGTATAATGAATGAGAGTGGGTAGGTATAAGGAGGAGTGTATTTTATATGGTAATTGACCTGTTTTTGTAAATATCTTTAAAATATTAAGTTAGGTTAGGAATTGTTACCATTGGTATTTGTCGATTATATACCTGATGTTGTACCTGATGTTGTTTGCAAATTTTAGCCTTGTACGTCAATTAGTTCTTGAGATAGACCTATAGGCACTTAGGCTTAGTAGGTTCGGACAGATATCGTAGCGAGAACAATATTAATAATGAGTTGATTTATAGTGTTGCAAAAGAATTTGGATAATTCATAGCATGCGCGACAAAACGGGTAAGCAATCTCCACCCGCTACGTCCATTGAGAATTTGAGCACATTTTTCAAAGGTTAAAAAGCGTTTGTCAAAGTACAGTCTACGAATTTCATGAATAATTGGGCATAATGCAAGGAAGTGAAAAATATTCTCGTCTTGGTCAAGGTTACATAGTGAACACCTGGGGTTCAAATCGCTTCTATGGGGTCTACAATTCAATTCTAGCATTTCTGCTCGAATTTTAGGAATCGAGCTCATCTCCTGAACTGTTAGCTTATTGTTAAAATAGTTGTTATTAGTTCCCAGAGAATAACAAAGCTGCCTATATACCAATCTGCTAGATGTTTCTTTTGCTCTGTCCAAACAGAGCTTAATAAGATTGTTGTCAACAGCAAAAATGCAGTCGCGGAGAATACTCAATGTTCAGCTCCATAGCATTTTTTGATTCGGCTAATTCGTAATATTGAATTGGCGAGTAGTTACACCTGATCGCTGTAACAAGGACTTTTTTTTTGTAACAGTTCATCCTTAACGTTTTTATTTTTAAAATCTTTAAGCCTATCTTTTGATTTTTTGTTGGCACTCTGCAGCTCAGTTCATTGAAAACGAATTTGTAAACGTAGGGATACCGGTCGTACCTACAAATTGAGTGCACACCCTGAATACGATATTCTCCGTTAAATAGGCAGTGTCCAAAAGATATTTCTTTTATGCGTGATGAACAATCTGTATTTTCAAGATAATTTTCTTTTCACTCGGAGATTGCGGCGGGGTCGTCGCTATCGTATAACCGAATGAGTGAAATATATTTAAAAAGAGATGAATTCAACGAATTTCATAGCATTATGGAAGATTTACTATAATAATGACAATGAGTGCCCCATACCCGCTTTTGTGTTTTTAATTTTCCACGTGTTTCGCTGAGTTTGTGATATTTTTATTATGTATTGTATCTACATTTTTGTACATACAATTTTAAAATGTTCTCTACATATAGTGGAAACGATTGTACATTCCAATTGGAAACGATTGCAATAAATGGTTAAGGAGATAGTCCTTAAAAAGACGACTATCATCCCTTTTACCAAACGGAGATCACCTTATTCGCCCTTAAATTCAAAAAGCTATAACGGGTGCTACCTATATTTGACAACTGCATGACGGACTATCTAAGCTCCACCCCTACTACAGCATTGAATGTCATCCTGAGTCTAACACCAAGTCTGAGCCTCCATCGATTGTTTTATTAAAATAACATTCGACTCCTATTCTTACCATAGAGCTCATCTATATTTGCTTGACGCTATGGGGCCCGAAACCCCATTTATGCTGAATTAAGAAGCTTTTCAGGACAATTATACTCTCGGATGTTTGTCAGTCGTTCGCGAGAGGTGGCGCAGTGGAAAAAACCGTAAGATATAATTTGTCTTTTTCCGGGGATCGAACCTGGGCCCCCTCGCACAGTAGTCCAGCACACAAACCACTGAGCCACTGCGCCCATAAAAATCAGTGGACGTTGCCTCCTGAAAAAACATCTTTAGCGCATTGGCCTCTAACTGAACCCTCCATGCAGATTTTGTCTTGAGAGTGATTAATCCCCTCTTCACATGCTCATTGAGTTCTCCCAGAGAAGATCCTCGTCTTCCTGACTGCCTGCGGTGTAAAAAGACGGATTTAGGACCTCTTCAGGGAAGGTACAATAGGCTCCTTTTAAAGAGCCCGCAGTGCCAGAGCTTCATGAAAGCTCTGCCGATTAATAATGTATGTTTGCTGTAAGATTTGCAAAATACAAGATTTTGAAATCTTTCAGTTTAATTTTTTTATTATTACGAACACCACAGACACGTCAAATCAAATTGTTTTGAAAGGCCGATTTGTTCGTTTTGTATATGGCTTTATAAATGGTTTTATAATAAATTTTGGTTTTATAATAAACAAATTGTTTGTTATTATAATAATAGATAGGTACGGTCATGATGGAATAAGTATAAGGTGGTCTCGTCGGCTGCCGACTCGTTCGTTTTTTGGTCCCTTAACGCTTCGTTAACGTACACTTACTACGCTGAATAAAGAGAAAAACGTGTCGTTAAGGGACTACTTTTTGCCGACGAGACCACCTTATACTTATTCCATCATGGGTACGGTAGCTCTATTTTTTGAAGTATAAGCGGTAGAACGAAATGAGCGGAGTTCTCAGAGAAGAGTACGGGACAGGTTAAGAGGAGCAGTGAATTATTGATTTCATGGAGCTATCGGATGAAATGTGAAAAATGAAATTTTTTTTTTTTTGGTTTTAATAAAGTTCAATATTGCACAGATTTATTGCAAATGTTCGGCTTAATAACGTAGCATTTTTACATGTACATTTTCCTTAAAATAATTCTCACCATGTGCAGCAAGCAAGAAAACCTATGAAATCCGCAATGATTTTGATGCGTGTAAAGCGGCCCATAGACACAACACTTGTGTCTGCACCGGTGTATTGTCACCTGTGTGGCATTCCGCCATACACATCACACCGATGGAGACACCGACACCAAAAATCAAAAACTTTTGATTTTACTCGCACCGTGTCTGACACCAAAATCGGTGTGCGCACCAGCCCACACACAGCACACATTTCCGTGCACCGACACAGGTGCAGACACAAGATTTTTGGTGTCGGTGTCTCGATCGGTGTGAAGGGGTTTACTACGATATCTCAAAAAAAAAAAAAATGTCGAATGTAGAAAAAAAAAATCTCGAAAAAAAAATCTAGAAAGCATAATCTCGAATTAATATTAAAAATGGTGTTAAAAAGTGAGATGCGTATGGGGGGGGGGGACACGATACCCCCCTGCTTGGGTTTACTGTCTGGCTATGGGATGGGTGCAAAAAAATTTACTTTTTATTTTCGAGATTTTTTCGAGATATACGGCCCTAGCGAGGTATCCGTCGGAACGGAAATTTCTCCGATTTCATACGAATCGGAGGATTTTTGCTTCGAGTTATACGTCGGAACCAGTGTTGCCAGAAATTTTCTAAGAGAATATGCCAAATTAAGAAAAAAATATGCTAAATTGTATGGAGGAACTAAGCAAAATATGCTAACGTTGAAAAACCACTTTTTTATTACAAAAAAAAAAGGAGCAATTGTTTGCAAAGGAACACAAATTTTCAAACGAATTTATTTTCAAAAAGTTAGACTTCAAAGTAACGGGAGGAGAAATGCCAAATAATGTTAAAATGTCAAACAAAAAAAAAACTCCCAGGTGAAAAATATAAATTGAATACATTTTCAATGCATTTTTTTTTATATACATTAATAAAGTTGTTGTATACGCAATCACACCTATCGGGAATTTTCTTTCTAATTTTTCGTACTGTTCTAGTTTCATTTTAAACGCGTGAAATATGCAAACAAAAAATCTAGTGTCATACGGGCTTAAGGTCATCATCTTCCCCGTCTTCGTCATTGTACTGATATTTTGCCGAGTCTTAATTTGTTATTCAACAATTTTCTTGTAGTACCTAACAATTAAAAAACTGTCAGACACTTGACAATTGACAGCTGATTTGAAATTTGTGGACCTATTTGGCATTTTGGTATTATGCGTGCTATTACTATTCCCATTTATATTTTGATTTCATTAAAAGAAGTTACATTAATACCGAATAAATTTCATCCCTGGATGATTCAGCTAATATTGGTAATAAATTAGCAAATTCTTCGCGTTTATCACACATTTGAAATACCTACCTACTTTTTTACTACTGCAATTATTAATTATTGTTGTAGTGGTCTGTAGCCCTTAAGGAACTGAAGCCCATTACCAATAATTGAAAAACAAAAACGTCACATCGTATACTGTAATTTATGGAAAAAAAAAGCATATGTTATTTTGCATATAGTTTAGGTACTATAAAAGCATTCCGTAAGTTTTTCGTAAATTTCTCTCACTGTGAGAGAATAATTCAACCCCAGCACCGTCATTTTGAGAGTCTTTTCCATTTTTACTGCAAAAGTAAAGGAATAGACCTCTAGGTACTACTGAGAAGCTTTGATTTAATTCAATTGAATAATTGTCATTCACATATTCAGTAATGCCAAATACAGAAAATTTTGATGGATTCATATACCACGAATATGTTCATGTTTTTTATATTTTTGATTTTTTTGTATGTTGAATGTTGAAAATATGCTAGATTGCATATAGCATATTTTATTTATACTAATATGCAATTTAAGGTTTAAATATGCTAGATCTAGCATAAAAAATGCTAAAATGGCACCACTGGTCGGAACAGCTTTTCGGAACTTTGTTCCGACAAATATGCAACGCACACTGGCGTTTTGCGTTTCAGTGCGATGAAGTGCGTTTTTATTCATATTTTTCACAGTTTCATACGAATTTTCTTCCTATATGCTCCGACAGGAATTAGTTGCGGAATTTGTTTACGAATTGCAGTGAAGTGTTGATAAATGAAAGCAATAAAGAAAAAAACATTTTAGCAAAGTAATTGGTTGTATTTATTGCTTTAATTTGTGTTTCCAGGGCAAAAACAAACGAAAAAACAAAACAAGCACTTAATAGGAAAACCCCGATGTAGCACGAAACAACATCATGTCAAATCATTTTAATTTTTCTTTCCGAAGTCGGATACCTCGAATGTAATTTGAGTCTCCGACGGAATATGCGTTGCGGAGAATTCTCCGTTCCGACGGATACCTCGCTAGGGCCGATAGTCTTTCGAGATTTTTGTACATTCGAGATTTTTGCTTTCGAGATTAAAAAAAAACTTTTCGAGATTTTTAGCCTTCGAGATTTTTGTCATTCGAGATTACGTCATGAGCCTGTGTGAAGTGTATAGGGGAATGCCACACCGGTGTCAGTACACCGATGGAGACACAAGTGTCTCGCTTTAAGCGGCCCATAGACACTACACTTGTGTCTGCACCGGTGTCGGTGTACGGAAATGTGTGCTGTGTGTGGGCTGGTGCGTACACCCATTTTGGTGTCAGACACGGTGCGAGTTAAATCAAAAGTTTTTGATTTTTGGTGTCGGTGTCTCGATCGGTGTGATGTGTATGGCGGAAAGCCACACCGGTGTCAGTACATCGGTGCAGACACAAGTGTACTGTCTATGGGCCGCTTAAGAAATGTCATTTATTTTAATTTTATTTTTTTTTTTAAATTCGATTTGAACGTTTTCAATGATACAGTGAAACGCATTCACATTACGCACACTTTGAGGATCTGACGATACAGAAATATTTTTCCGTGATTTTTTTTTTTTTTTTTGTTATTTTTTTAATGGGTTATGTTACACACATAAGTAATAACAACAACATCGACTATAAATCTAAATCCTAAGTTGCGTTTTTATGCGTTTTGTCTCCTCTCCTTTTCATTACTTATATGGACTCGATATTACAGCACAGCCCTGGCGAAGAACGTTTCGAATTGGGAGATCTGAGGGTAAGTCATTTGCTGTTCGCTGATGACTTGATCATCATTAGGACCCCCCAGACTAAACTTTAGCGCGCACTCGATCGGTTTGTAGCCGATTGTGTTGAAGTTGAGATGAAAGTAAACCTGAACAAATCCGAAATTATGGTTGTCTCTAGAACCCCTGTTCAATACACTCTCCTTCTGATGGAAGGGGCAATGATGAGTTTTTCTGTAGGATTAGTCCTGCTGGGCCAATTTTGAGACATCTTTATCAATCTGTTGTTAGGAAGACTGAACTTGGTATCAAAGCTAAGTTGTAAGTGTTTTATTCGGTTTTTGTTCCAACTCTTACCTATGCTAATGAGATTTGGGTAATGAATGACCGAAAAAATAAGACAAACAAGATATAAGAATACCTACAAGCTGACGAAATGAGATTCCTCATCCTCCATTGTATTGTTGTTGTTACCCGCCCAGATCGTATAAGGAACACCAGAATACATATGGAACTCAATGTCGAGCAGTTACTTCTGCTCCGTCTGCAGCGGTATAGCGGTTTTGTTGGTTTTTCCTCTGAACTTTCAGGTGTCAAAATTAAGTGAACATTTAGGAAAGTGATGGAGAGTACGATTTGAGAGGCGCTTAATTTTAGAGGTCCTGGAGCAGTGACTAGGCTTTAAGGTACAACATTCAATTGAATCATGGTCATGATCATGAAGATGTTCTCATACATATAAATGTGGATGGGTACTTATGTAGAGAAATAATACACAGAGAGTAAGAGTAACTTTAAGAGAATAACTACTATGTAGGTATATTATTTATATACAGTAACATTTGTAATCCTTGTTAGTAAAAACTATAATTATTGTAATATGTAATTAGGTTGAACGATAAAACAGTAATATCAAGTTGATAAACTTAAGAAGTATAAATGTGTACCTATCTAAAACAAAAAGCACGCACACCGGCACACACGCACACAAAACACTTCTCACAAGTCGCAATACAAAGCCGAGTAATTTAGGTCAAGCATTTTCTAACAAGCACATCATTTAGGGGAAAAAACGTCCATGTGAAACCACCTAGCTTTGAAAGCAAATGCACTTACACAACCATGCCGCCACCACCTCCAAAATGAGTATATTTATAAAGTAAACTTTTAAGCTTTTGGGGCAATTTGTTTTGATACATCGTTGTGCTTGGATATGCCCTCAGTTGAGAGAGAGACTACAATAAATCAAATCTTGAGCAGCTTATTAAGCAACTATTTTTGAATCATGGAGTAGGTCAAGGACAGAATAAGTGGAACGTAACTATTTGAATTGGAATACAAATTAGATATTGGTACATAGCAGTATTTTTCCGAAAACAAATTACGAAGTGCAGTAAAACAGATGGTAATTTTAAGAAGCTAGTATGTAGCAATGCGATATGAAAAGGAAAATTGTTTTTTACCGAAAGCTGTATAATAGGTACCTACATCTTAAATGCCTATGCTTTATAAATTGTAAGTTTGAATTTCCTAAATTATGTTTGGATATGGACAACTCACTAAGTGAAATAGAACACAACAAAATTGATAAATATTATGTACATTATATACTCGTACATACCTACCTACTTTTATTCCATGCAAACCACCCAGAAAACATATGTATGAAAAAAGCTGTACCTACCTACTTATACTAACTTTGTTTGCATTATATACCACGCCAATTTGATAAAAAAAAAAGAAGTTGAATCATTTCACACATTGGTGGACCCACACACATTTGAACAAATTATGAAAACATCAATATTATACAATCGCACAAATACATACACTTTCATTATACAACGAAAAAAAGCTTAAAATGTTGCACATATTACACATAAACAAGAAACTAGGTCATGAATGTAAGAGACAGAGTGATTTCAGCCAAGAGCAGTTAAATGAGATACAAGTTTTATTAAATATAAAATCGGAAACAGATATGGGATTTTTTTTATTTAATACTTTTTGGTGTGCTGACATCTGATTCGATAATGCAATGACCTAATTAAAAAGTATAGAATAGTTTTCGCCATTAAATGAAAGGCAATCACGGAAATCTTTCAAACGATAAGCTACTTAGTACTTTAATACAGACACAGATATTTATTCGACGAAGGTTGGGGTAGGTCAGAACAGAAGGTTGTAAGCAGAACACGGGCATTATAAATATAATAAGGTAAGTGTGTAACTATACATTCACACATTTTTATGAATTATTTATACATATTATGTAGGTACCTATATAATATATTTTATGAAAAAGTATTTTAGTAGGACATGTAGATCTTATTTAACATTACCTATTAGTGAAGTGATTTGCTGTCTAATATGCCTACATATTGACATCTTCAATTAACTAAAAGATAAACTACATAGGGATGCATTGATATGTAACGAAATTAACTTCAGAGATGAGAATAGAGGGAGTGGTTGAAAATATATTGTTTACTATAATAGTAGTACATATAATGGAAAAGGAATCCAACAGAAGATTTAAACTTTAAGTTTGCCAGTGTACTTCTTTGTTGTATGCATATTTCGGTTGAAAATTGTATACCTATCTAGTTAAACTTATATTTTTGATTGACAGACTCGTGTTAGATTTAGAATCCAGTCGATCTTCAAGTCAAAATTTCTATTCCATCTTAATATGCAAACGGCTAACAACGATAAACACTGTATAAAAAGTTTAATTTAGAGTGAAAATAAACTTGTTTCAGCGAAGGTTAAGTAGTTAACAGTCCTCCTTGGGGCCTTCTGAACCAAATATATAAACCAATATTTATTGTCCATTTCATTTAAAATATAGGTTTATAGGAAAATTTGCATGTATTCACGTACATACATGTATGTATGTATATTATTAGGTATGCATATAGAAAGGAAGAAAATGATAATTTTGAAAACTTATTTATACTATTGCATATAGAAAGGAAGAAAATGATAATTTTGAAAACTTATTTATACTATTATTAAATCAATTTAAACGTACCTTCTAGTTTCATTCCAACTTCCAAACATTTTTGAAATCGACAATATGGACATCTCTTGCGCTGTGTTTTATCAATATGACAAGATCTTTCAGCTACGCATGTATACACTTTTTTGTTTTGAACTGTCCTTTTGAAAAAACCTTTACATGATTCGCATGTCAATAGTCCATAATGATAACCACTAACTTTGTCTCCACAAACTGGACATAGTTCTTCAAAAAGGTGTTTAAAGTCGATTCCCTCACCGCTGTGGATTGCGGAACCTGTTGTACCTACTGGTGGTGGTATAATAGATATATATCCACTATTTGTATTCGCATTTACGACACTCCCGACACCATTACTACTGCTATTACCCGCACTATTTGGGCCATTATTTCCGACAACACTTCCACTTCCTCCAACACTTTGCTGGGAATGCGAAGACGTATTGTCTTGATAACCTGTTGGAAATATATATTGTGAATCGAAATTGTATATATACGAGTATGAAAAATTTGAATTGGCAATATTTTGATTTTGTTGGTAAATTGGATGATGTTGTTGATGCTGCAGTTGCTGCTGATGTTGCTGCTGATGATGGTGATGGTGATGTTGCTGTTGATGGTGATGTTGATTGTTGGTCGTGGTGTTCAATTGCAAATTGGTATTTCCACTGGCATAGGAAGAAAAATCATTTTGAGTAACGTTGCCATCAGTGTTCATGGACGACGAATCATTATCATTATTATTGTTTCCGACGTTAGATGCCGCGTTTGTGATATTGTTTGTTACACTAGACTGCGATGTCGCGCCAATTGCGGGACTAGGCGGAGGTTGTTGTTCTAAGCTACCCATCGAAAATGGTGGCATATTAAGCGACGAAATAAACGACGCTGCGGATTGTTGTTGCTCCATTTCTAATAACATTTTTTTAGCACACCATTAAAAACAGAGTAGGTATGAATTAACCACTCTAATTGTATTTTAATTATTACGCATATAATCTCTTTTATTTAGAGTGTAAGCACATATTTTTTTTTTAAAAGCTAGGTTAAAAACTGGACGGATACACAAAACTTGTTTTTGTTACTGCGTTTGAATTAAATATGTTTTAAGTACACCACAAATATGCATGTTTTAATTTTAAAATAATCATAACACTTATTCAGGCTCATTTTACATTTTGGACGTAAACTATATATCCTCATATTTTTTATTATTTTTTTAGATTAATTAACTTCAGTAATATTTGTTTATATATTCAATATATCGGCGGATCCATTATATATTTTGAGCAACTAATTGCTTTAAATCATTTTTAACCAGAAAGTAATTTTTAACAAATGCTCACAAAAGAGGATACTCATGTAGGTATATATTTTGAAAACAAATCACACGATTTTATAAATTAGCAGGCAAAATTTTAAAACAGGATAATATTAATCATTAATCACAGTAATTAATACAATAATCATAATCCTTGGGCTGATATTGTATATATATGTTATTTTCCCGAATATAGCATGTTCTAGATGCAATTAAAATCCAATTTAATTAAGTATTAAATTTGTAAATACGGTTGTTGAAATTAGCACAAACGTTGCAACGCAATCTACGTCAGTATATAAAAGAATTTAATTCACAAATGACAAAACACAACTGTTTGCCGCCACGGATCACGATTGACTAAACTTAAGTAAATGCTAGGATTCCCGCAACACTCTTATTGAATGTACACCTATACTCCACATTCATTACGTATTCTCGAAAAAACTTGACTGAATCAATCTATCTATATCACATAATACCTCAGAGTCGCGCCGTCGTCATCACTGTTGTTCTCACTGAAAACACCGAACGCGAACGTATTTTTTCACTTGGACAAAATAAAGCTTTTCCGATGAAATGAAAAACAAAACGAATTAAATTTTACGTGAAGCTTGCGATTGCGACTCTTCTTTGCTTATATTTGTGTGGCGCTCAGCATATATCTGAGGCTCTGAGCTAGTTTTACCACCACAGTCCACAATACATGTTGAGTAAAGAAAGCGAAAGTGAAACTTTACTCAAAACATGAACATTTTTTTCATTCCAAAAGCTTTATCTTTTGATTGTATTTTGGGGGAAGTTAAATGAGAAAATACTACATAATATGAAGGCGAGAGAATAAGCATCTTATAATAATTTTTCTAAATGAAGTATGTAATAGAGCTGTACAATTGTGATATTATTTATGCAGACACAATTTAAGCATCACAATTACCAGTTTAAAACATAACTGCATTTTCATAAAAACACGCATAGAGTGTTTGAATTTTTCGTGAACTCCTAAACTAAATTAATCTAGAAGAGCTTCTTGAATCGAAACCTGTGGATCATTCATAATACAGTAAAACTCGGTTAAGTGTTTCACTTATAAGAATACCTGTTTCGGATAATGTTATAGATTTGCACGCATACGTGCACCACGCTTAAAAACCTCCCACGGTTGACTGCTATCTATTTCTGAGTTCTTAAATAGGTATAATTTTACATTCATTTTATCACGGATAAGAACCACACACGAAAAACCAAATCCACTTCTACTTCTTCTCTGGTGCAAAAAAAAAAATCAAAACGAACTTGCAGGTTGCCTACTTACTAGGTAGGTACTAAACGAAAGTTTAAACTTTAAATCTGGAGGGTTTTGGTGTTCCTACTGAGGATGAAATTGTATCGGAAATTCTTAATCGCAATGAATATGAAATTACTTTCGATGAAACCTATGAAGGAATCAATCTCTTAGTTCCTGAATGTGCCAAGTCATTATTAAAAGATGTAATACTGCCAATAGATTCGCTAAAAAATTTCTTTAGAATGGCCGCATTCAAGAATCTAGTTATCTTGTCGACTTGAATTGTCTGGACTGGATTAGATTGAACTAACAACTAACTAGATTGGTCAGTATGCCACTTCTTCACAATTCACTTTTTTTTTTTTATACCCTCCACAGGAAGGTATATTCACTTTGTCATTACATTTGTAACGCCAAGAAGGATTCACCGGAGACCTTATAAAGTACAGATATATATTCTGAATCAGGATCACATTCTGAATCGATTTAGCCATGTCCGTCTGTCTGTCTGTCCGTCTGTCTGTCTGTTGAAAACACGATAGCGTCCAAACGAATCGACTTAGGCGAATGAAATTTTGTGACAGGTATTCTTGTTATGGTCGTCAGGTTGGTATTAAAAATGGTCCATGTCGGTCATGTAGTTCTGTTACCTCCCATACAAAACCAATATTATACCCATGTGTCTCTCTGTCTGTTGAAAACACGATAGCATCCAAACGAATTGACTTAGGTGATTGGAATTTTGTGAGAGGACTTATTTTTACCGTCGTCAGGTTAGTATTGAAAATTGTCTATGTCGGTCAAGTAGTTCTGGTACCTCCCATACAAAACCAATATTAGACTGGCAAACATTTTGCATGACTTTTGCAGTGGAGGGTATCAAAGCATCGGCCAGGCCGATGATAACACTTTCACTTGTTTTATCTACCAGGATAATGGGAGAATTTTTCAAAAAGTAACAAAGCTTGTAAGATGTATAAATTTCACTCTTTTTATGATTTTCTTGTATATTTTCAAGAAATTACATTATTATTTTTATTGAATGTGTATATTGTGCTATGAATGTATGAAGTCATTTTGGAAAGAATGATTTGAAAAAGGTAAGAAATTCCACATAAACCCTACAAATTTAAACCTGCCTACGCAATATTCACCTCGGTTTACGTGGTTTAAGCTTTTGTTTTATTATTTTGGTTTATTTGAAGTATTAAACACTATTTTAAACCTACGAAATATCGGATTTGACAGTTCGGGCAAAGATTTGTGAAGATTTTAAGAATGTTCTGAACCGTTTCAATTACTTTGTAATACATAGATGGTATTTTAAATTCTGCGTAGATATGTACCTATATTTAGAACAAATTTACATTTATATTTATGTCAACTGCTCTTGCTCTGTTAATGGCATTCGAACAATGGTACTTAAATGGAGTAAAAGCGCGTCGCACACCTATACACTCAGAGAAAAATCGCAAGCTAAAATCAAGTATGCTCAAGCTTGATTTTAGATTTTTTCATTCTTACGTGCTAAATCTTAATATGACACCAATTGTTCTTGAAATAAGCCGAAACAATCTTAAAAGAGGACATTGAAACACAAATGAGCTCGCAAAATCTTGAGTTACTTTTTTTGTTCTTGAAATAAGCCGAAACAATCTTATTTCAAGCTTGTTCATGATTGAAACAAGCGCAACAATACTTAAAGTGCATGCGCATGTACTTTATTTTGATTTCTATTCGTTCCTAAAATTCACACTCACTTACTGAGTGAATTTTCATAAGGCAACATTGAAAAATTAATATTATTACCTATGTTATCTATTGATGTGAAATGTGAATGAATGATGTGATGATATATTATAATAAGATGGTAGGTAACTAAGATCTTAGGTTTAGATCTTGAATACCCAAAATACATTTTTTTCAGGCATCGCATAATGTAAGAACCACATTCTTAAATCAATCCCGAAACAGGATTGAAGTAAGATTTTTTGGTCTTGTTTTAAGAATTTTCGAGCTTAAATCAATCCCGAAACAGGATTGAAGTAAGATTTTTTGGTCTTGATTTAAGAATTTTCGAGCTTAAATCAATCCCGAAACAGGATTGAAGTAAGATTTTTTGGTCTTGAAAAAACGAGCTCAAAATAAGATTTTCGTACTTACTAAAATATCTTTGAAAACAAAAATCTTCCTTTGTTCCCAAAGATATTTTGGAATAATTTCTTCTGGATTTGGTCTTTTTCTTAAAAATTAAGTCTTCCAAAGATAGTATATAATATATAAACAAAAGAATTGTAAGCCTTATCAGAAAATACACCCCAATATCTAACTTAAATGAAACAAATCGCTCCACTTTAATGAACCGCATTCGAAAGTCTATTTGAAAATTGAGTGAATAGTAATGAAACTGATTTAAACCTTGTGAAAATCTGCTTATACCGGTCGTCGGAGTGCGGTTTAAAATCGAAGTGGTTTACCTGGAAACAGGTTAGAAAATGACTTTCAAAAGGTTTAACTGGAGTGGATTTCTAATCTACCAGAGTATCATAGATGCGTCTCTGATTAGTCCTTCTGCAGGAGAACTTAACCGTGTTCTAGTTCTTTGAACAATTGACGAGTACTTTGAAGTACTTTATATAGATTTAAAGTCACTTTTTCATCGTACAAGAAAGGTTAGGATTGTGAGAGTAAAGGAAAATATGTATTTGTAATTTAACAAAATTAATTATATAAAGAACTTGTATTAAAAATTAAGAAATTTGTATGGTTTAAAAAGATTTAAAAAATTAACCTTTTTTTAAGCCGAGCCAATGATACGGCCGTTAGTTCCGAAAGTCAATCCTAATCGAAATGCAAAAAAATAATACATATTAAATACATATAAAATATTTAATATTCCATAAAATGTCATGCCTGACGGTCGTTGTGAACGCCGGAAGTCATTTCTAGCTTTAGGGCAGGTAAGTGCTGACTAAATACTCACACTACGACAGATCTTGGAGGGGTAGCTTAGCCAACGTTCGAATTTATATGTAGTTTCAGACAGTTTGAGGCGCAGGTCCACAACGAACTATATAAGTATTGATGTAAGTATGCGATTTTCTTGTATGGGAGGTTGCTTTCCAGTACGTCAACCCGTCTTTTTTATATTTTCTTCAAAGGCCCTATGTGTTCCCAACAGAACAAAAATACAAACAAATAAATTTGCAAAACTCGAACGTCAAAATCGTAACTTATAGAAAGGCAGATGAATCTCGTTGTATGTTCCATCTGAAATCCGAAACGGAAACCCTCGTATGGTGCAACAGGTAGCTTCTTACAAAATATTGGTTTATGTGAGTTTTTTTATTTTTGTGAGGACTGGAGGTGACATACAATTTAATGCTAAACGGCTGAATTGAGAAGCTTTCCAGTATAGTTATACTCTCGGATGTTTGTCACATGTTCGCGAGAGGTGGCACCGAGGGTGGCACAGAGGAAAAAATATTAAGATGTAATTTTTTGTGTTTCCGGGGATCGAAATTGAGGCAAACACAATAACCGATAAGTCCACCAAATACTTACGGTAAAATGAAAGTATTCACTGAGCCAATATCTACGGTTTTCGATACTGTTCTGGTTCAGTGGTACACTTTGATTCTAATCGTCTCTTATCTAAATATTCGTAGCTTTATTTGAGAAATACTGTGTCCGAAACGGTGTGCCTGTGAATGGTTATCAACTAAAGCAAGACTAGCCAAAACCATTGGAAGGATTGAAGCCAGCAATCTACAATAAGCTTTTCAATACACATTTGATCTGGGCTACCTACGCAGTACACGGCGCTCAACTGTGTACAAAATTGTATCGCTGGCAATACCTTGCGGTATACACTTCCCACCTACACAATGTTTTTGTTTGTGTTAGAGCCCCTAGCTGGCGCTGGGTTCGCTTTTTTTCCGAAAATTCTTAATTATGGGCCGATTTGGTTTAAATTATTCACAACACGTAATATAGGTATATACATAAAAAAAGTATTTGGCAAAATATGGACCCGGTAGGTATGGCTTTGGTTGGGATATTTACGAAAATGTAGCATATTATCTATATAGTGAGGCGGCATAGTAAAAAAATTGTGCACTTTGTGATGAAAGCATGCAATTTTTACCATGGAGGACACATTATATGAAAATGATTTTAAGATATTGGGGCACTTCAGATTGCGCCCTAAAAAATTTTTATTTTTCATGCGATTGTCTTCAAACTCTGTTTATGTACTCTCTATGAGAAGTAAAGAAAACTAATTTCTCCGATTTTGGAAATTCTATTCTTAAAGGGGTAAAAAGGGGGTCGAAGTTTGTATGGGACAATTTTTATTTTTCATCCGATTGACTTCAAACTCGGTTTATGTACTCTCTATGAGAAGTAAAGAAAACTAATTTCTCCGATTTTGGAAATTCAACTCTTAAAGGGGTAAAAAGCGGGTCAAAGTTTAAATTTAAATATATGTACATAGGTATACATTTTAATGTATTGTGGTATAAAATATGTTGAGACAGGGGCGGACTAAGAAGAAGTGGCACCCGGGCGGTAAAGCAAGCTTACACCCCTTACAAACAAACATTGACCCCCCTTTTACCCCTTTAAGGGTTGAATTTCCAAAATCGAAGAAAATAGTTTTCTTTATTTTTCATAGAGAGTATACAAACCGAGTTTGAAGTCAATCGGATGAAAAAAAAAAATTGTCCCATACAAACTTCGACCCCCTTTTTATCCCTTTAAGAGTTGAATTTCCAAAATCGAAGAAAATAGTTTTCTTTATTTTTCATAGAGAGTATACAAACCGAGTTTGATGTCAATCGGATGAAAAATAAAAATTTTCCCATACAAACTTTGAGCCCCCATTTTACCCCTTTAGGGCGCAATCTGAAGTGCCCCAATATCTTAAAATCATTTTTATATAATGTGTCCTCCATGGTAAAAATTTCATGCTTTCATCACAAAGTGCACAATTGTTATATAATTTTATACTATGCCGCCTCACTAATAAATGAATATAATGTATGTATATATATTGTTGGTGATGAATTAGCTTGAAAACGGCTGGTTCGATATGACTAAATTTCTTTTAAATGTTAGAAAAGTTAGCCGGGTAAACGGAAAAGGAGGCACCCCCTATACAAAAAAAACATTCAAAATCGTATATCTCGAATTCCAACCAAACCGATTGAGGTAATATTTTCAAACAATCTTATGTATTCGCTCGGGATTTTTCCAGTTAAGATTGTTCATAATTGGATAAAGGGTCGTGAGGCCTCCTATACAAAAAAATTGCAAACACTATTCTTGGACAGTAATAGAAGCCAAAGTTTGTAAGATTTGGAACAGACGATTGCGATGACGCCGGTTATATCTCTAAAATATGACATACGTAAATGAATTTGTATTGTTGATTATTTCGACATTATTAAAATCGATTTCTCATTCTCATACCTAAGTATAGTATATGTAGTTAAAAATTTGTTTAAATACCTACCTACATACATACCGACTGAATGTTTGCTCAAAATACTCATATTTTTCCATAACTCTTCTGCATTGCTTAGTTTTTTTTTTAATAATTTAAATAAATTTACAATTAAGTATGTATGTACATATGTATTTATAAAATAATTCATCATCCATATACGTATGCACCTACCTACAATTTAAATGTAATGAATAAATTCATATTGTACTTACAAAAATATAAAGATGCTATGAAATAAAATGGGTAGGTTATTTTTGCGCCACCCTGTAAATTTATATGTTGTTAAGTCGCAAGCCTATACTCGATGGGAGGGAAAACGGAGATCAAGTTTTAAAAACTCCGTTTTGCGACAAAGTTACAGGCGAATGAATGACGAATAGACTTTTTTATTACAACTATAGTGGGTACCCTATGTACCTACCTACCTTCTTAAATTACAATCTTAAGTTGCATAAGTTTCAGCTTATTGTGCTTAATATCCCTAAAGACAATAAATTAGTATTTTTGTAAGACAAACAAATCATTGCTTTATCAAAATTCAGCGCTGACGATTACAGCATATTTCTTAGTAGATACACATTCAGCAAGCTTTCTCGTTCACGATGTTTTTATTTTACTTTTGCTTTCAATAAAAAATAACGCATACATTTAAGTCGGAGAACTCGTGTGCATACACATATTCTCTATATACGAGCAAGCACATTACTTTTGCTTTTACCTCGACTCGATTTTACGAGTGCGGTTGGACGGGTTCGCCGGCGCTTGCTTGCTATGAATAATGTAATAAGTGAAAGTGTATCGGTGACCCACTTTCACGATTGAGGTCTATGTTAGAAAAATATACCTGTTCGTCAGTTCAACTCGTTTTTTTTTTATTATTATTTCCCAATAGAATACGAGAGCTTTTATTGTTGTGTGTAGTGTATCATACACCGAGAATATGGTATTGTAAACGATATGCGCCAACTACAGTGTAATCTGTGGAAATCGTAACGTATAAGTCCTTGACATATATTATATTTATGAGTTTTATGAGGAGACATAGAAAAGACCCTGTGTACATATACATAACGACGATGTACAAAAGAGGTTTCTAACATTTACAGAGGGTATTACCTATGTACTTTAATTTTAAATGAAAATAGGTACATAGGTATAGATACAAAATAGGAATAATTCAAGTATGTTTAAAGTTTAGGCCCAACAGAAGCCGGTATGTTTTGAGTAGTGACCCACTTACCTACTTACAGAAATGTGAAGCTTTTCTTATTTCAGATTACATAATTTCTATGTAGATAGATACCTACTAGCGTATAGGTATGTAGGTACATGTACATATACATATGCATACATAGGTATATGTTCATATTGTGTCACAATACCTACCATTTAATTAAATACTGCACTGGCTTTAACTTTAAACCAGCATTGTAGGTAAGGGCAAATGTTATATAAATATGTAGGTACATAATATTTATAAGTAGGTACCTATGTACATAATGAGGCACATATATTATATGTATATGTATGTATAATAAACTTACCCTATCTAAAAGTATAATATATACGGATAGGAATAAATCTTCATTCGGAAATAGATAGGCATGTGCTAGGTATTACATACTACATATATGAAAATATCTGACAAATTGTATCTATGTACATTTTATACTCATGTGAACAAAATGTGAAAAGGAAATCCGATTAAAGGTGAAGCGAGAAGAAAAATTGGCCAAGTGCAGTAGGCCATGCAATTACTAAAGTAGGTCACCACACTTCACTACCGCAATTGTTGCTTTAAAGCTCTAAACAGGTTGCATCATACTGGTCGATTCGATAGTGATCGAGAGTGCTTAGTTGAGTGCGTATTGTAAGCAATTTATAAATGTGTGGTAAAGTAGGGATTGTCGTATTTACTTACGTATTCGAATTTAATTCACAAATATGTAAAAATGTATGTACATATATTAAGGCCCCCATCCAGATCCAAACACGTTTGAGTAGGCACGTACATTTTGTTGTTTTGGAAATTTTTGGTGATTTTTTTACTCAAACCACAAACTTTTGCAAAAAGTCAATTGCGAATTGTATGATGTGCAAGAGGTATCTAAACGTATGAATATGGTCGTACGAATAGATTGCGCACACTGAGTACGAATTTATCTGTTAAATAAAAAGTCCCGTGTCTCATACCCCCTTTTGTGTCCATAAACCAAGTAAATACATTTTTCTACATCCACTTTTAGGCTAGCCGCACATTGGATTTGGAATTTTGGATACGAATTTGATTCGTACGTAAAAGTATGAATATGGTCGTACGAGTAGAGTGCGCACACTGAATACGCTTTTCTCTGTTAAATAAACAGTGTCCCGTCCCGTGTCCCATTTAATGTATCAACGCACGAACGTGTTTAAAATATCCCAACAAGTTGGGATTGTATTCGGACGTCCGAACTACTCGTAGAGTAAGTGCGGCAAATGTGGCCCACCCTTAACATTTTTTAGAATAAAACCATGAATTTAAATCGAATTCATTCCTGTCTTTTTTAAACAGTTTTACAAAACATTTTTACTTCAGTCTTTATTATCTAAAATAATAAAAAAAAACGTAACAAAAAGATATAAACAAAAACGTAAAGGAACTCTATTTGGCTAGATTTTACTTTACTGCCCATTCGAAAAAAAATATTTTTTTTTGTTTATTTTGATTGACTTTAATGCGCTGAGCTAAAATATGCAAAAAAAAGTTGGCGGTCTCTTACCGTTTGGGCGTGGCACGCCCCCAAAGTTCAAAAAATACCATATAAAATAGTACCAACATTTCAGGAATGGAGTGTCCAATTTTTGTAAAATTTATTTTGTTATATTCCCTAAAACGGTTATTTTCGAATGGGCAGTAAAGTAAAATCTTGCCCTCCATTTTTCAATTTTAAAAGAAGTGCGGGTAATATGTGTTAAATATGGCCCAGGGTGGCTATCTACTATTAGCCCATGGTGGGCCATATTTAACACTATCGTTTTCCAGAAAATTGAGTTTGGTTTGCTATAATTATTTCTTCTTTGACCCTGGTCTATTGTTATTTTGTGCTCTTGTTATAGCTAGAAGCCATTTTATCTGTCAAAAGTTCAATTAATATCAGGTGTCAAATATTGCCTACTGGGCCACATGGGTGGGCCATATTAAACACACCGTGATTTTTTCACTCATTTTTATTTTTAATACAACTGATAAACTTTTTTTAA
This sequence comes from Cheilosia scutellata, assembly GCA_955612985.1. Classification (NCBI taxonomy): domain Eukaryota; kingdom Metazoa; phylum Arthropoda; class Insecta; order Diptera; family Syrphidae; genus Cheilosia; species Cheilosia scutellata. Next base: position 57,535,992 of record OY015311.1, read on the forward strand.
CTTCTGATGCCACACAAAATAAGAAAATATTTAACATTATTCACTCTTAGAAAAAGATTATCGAATTTAAGCAAAATTCAATACGAAAAAAATTAACAAAACTTCCCAAAAAATTACATCGAAAACGAAAAAAAGCTACTATGGTCTATATTTTACAGATTCGTCGAGCTACGCCTACCATAATCGACAGAGACAAAGCCGGTCTTAACTTGTTTGAAATGTATTAGTTTTTATCTACCTGCGCTTTTTGATTCAGGATATATAATGGTGGGCCATATTACCCACCTGGGCCACATTTGCCGCACTTACTCTACGTATGCTTACGACTAACCCGCACCTAGTGTGCGCACTCCCATAGTACATTGAAGGTCGGGATTGTTCGTGCGAGTTCCTACGTGTTCGCACGAGTGAAATTCGTTCGAAATCGTATCCAATGTGCGTCTAGCTTTGTTACACACGGCATAATGTGACGACAATTGAATTAAATTGCTTGGTGCGAAACTGATAACAGTGGAAGCATGTTTGAGCAAAATAATGTTGTCGCAATCGCTTTTGTGTAGTGTACCTATGCGGCGGAGGAGAGTACAATTAGGCGGAACGGGGATTTAAAAGGAAAAAAATTAAAAAAAAAACCTTAAAGCAACACTACTACCTATAGCAGTTTCGAAAGCCAGTAATCTGTTTTTTTATTCTATTTTCAAATCTAGTTATTACATATTTCGATAAATATGTATTGCTTTCAAACTATTAATTTTAGGCCGAAAATAATAAGACAAGACTGAAATAAAAATTCTGAAGCCCAACCTCGCACCTATCCCAAAACCAACGCTGTCCCCAAGCAGTGGGGTTGCAGGCCCCACATGCATATGTACCTATTCCACGGTACAATGGTAAAAATTGTATGTACTTTTTTTTTAAATTGCCCCTCCTGAGATAGACTCCCCGAATTTCAATGATTTTGTTTTCGTACCACAACACTACATGTGAATTTAACAATGGTACACGCAAACCCTTACAATTATGGGAAATGATAAATACAAGTGTTGAAAAGACTTCTACAATTGTTATACAGGGTGTCCCAGTTAAGAAGTATAATCCTTTAAGGGAAGATTCCTGAAGTTCTGCCGAACAAAAAATTTTATGGCAGGGGGTATATTTTCATCGTATTTCCCGTTATAGCCCATCAAAGTAAGTCCCCTCTAATTTGATAGCGTTTCCACTTAAAACGCTATAACTTCTAAACTATTATAGCTACAAAAAGTTTTGTAGTTTTGTACATTTTGAAAAGACAATTTAGTAGCGCATACGAGTCTTAATCACTTCAGCTACATCTGGGCAGCTACAAAAAAGTTATGGATCCTTAAACTCAAAATTTTGAAAATTTGTTGTTACAATTTTTGGCTCAGGTTTCGATTATGAACACTAAGCAAATTTTTTTTTTTTCCTTAAATTGACTTATTCTAAGATGTACTGTAAAAGACATTTTCTGCGGAAACTTTTTTTTCTATTTTTTTTTTAATTTTAAAGTTTTCAATTTTCCTTGAATTTTCTAAGCAAATTTTAATTTTTTTTTGTTTAAATAGACTTATTCTAAGATGTACTGTAATATAATTTTTCTGCGGAAACTTTATTTTCTTTTTTTTTTTTTTTTAATTTTAAATTTTAATTTAATTTAATTTTAGTTTTCAATTTTAACAGAAAAGTGCATGTATTTTTATTGACTGAAAATATTATACCTACTCCAGAGTAAATATAATTAAAATTTAGCACCAGGCGCCTGCTAGACAGTTGTTGACATACCCTTAGCGGAGCGACGAAGTCGCGTGAGCGGCTAAACCCCGCGAAAAAAAGGGTTAAAATCCTGTTAGCGAGCGAAGCGAGCCACCCACCCCATACTTTAAATACACTATACTTTCTTACAGGCGCCTATCTGACAGTTTTTGGTATAGACTTATTGAGCTACGTACCTAACTGGAATGAGTCACATAAACATGATTTGATTAAAAAAAAATTAAAAAAAAAATTATTAAAATTTAGACAAAAAAAAAAAATTCATTTCCTCAGGAAAAAAATATTATATTTATGTTTTTAGGCCATTTAAAGCCAGAAAAAAAATAAAAAAAAAATTTTGCTCTGTGTTCATAATGGAAACCCGCCCCCAATTTTTTTCTTAAAATGCCTTTTTCTCAAAATTTTTCCTTTATAAATTTTCATTTTTTTCATAAAATTTTTATCCTTGAGAGATTTATTAAAAATTATGTTAAGCAACTTTTTTACATATGATCAACAGAAGCTGTAATAAAAGCAATTTTTTGTAACACAATAATGGTCAAAAAAGACTCGATTTTTCTCAAAAATAAGGTTTTTCTTTCATAGGACCCCAAAATAAAAGATCCATGGGTGTTAAGGTCAAGAGATCTGGGTGGCGAAGGATCGGGGCCAACTCGATCAGTCCACAGTTCGTTAAAAGTATGCTTGAGGTATGAAGTTACCCCGCTGCTATTGTGACAAGGTGCCCCATCTTGTTGAAAGAACATTGCTCTTCTCTGAACAAGAAGAACATCTTCAAGGAGTTCGGGCTATCGTTCTCTAAGAAATGCCAGGTAGTAATGGGAGTTAACTGTTTGTGGAAGAACGTACGGGCCTACTAGTGTTGTGAATTGCGCTTCGTCAGTCAACAGAATGTTCTTGAGGAAGTGTCCGCCTTCCGCCTGTTTGCGCAGTAGCCACGGACAAAATTCCACTCTTCTTTGCGCATGTCCTGGTAATAAATCCTGTACATGGGAAGGGTGTAATCTATTACTCTGTAGAGTAAGATGTTCCAACTCACAGCTAGCCCGCGGACCTGACTGAAAGCTGAACTTCCACAGCACGCAAAATCCCACCCTCAACTAATGCCGCCGCTACCTCATAACGTCGTGTCCTTTTATTTGGAGTAGCTAACCCAGTATCAACAAGGCGCTGATACGCACCAGGAAATGCTAAATACCGGCTACATGGTGTACTCGGATTTGGGTATCGTCGTTGGTACTCCTATCTTTCCAACGAAGCGTTTCCATGGCAGAACCCGTTTAGAAACACTATTTCCGCGTAATCACGCTTTGAATACATTTTGTGGAGATCAACTTATCAATGTTAAGCTTTTTTTCATATTCGACCATTAACTGTTAACCATTGCTCATAGGTAGGTTAGTTTATTATACTCACTTACTTTTGTTTGTCCATTTTTGTCCGACAAAAAATGGCTTTTATTACAACAAAAAAACATAATTTTTAGTAAATCTCTCAAGGATAAAAATTTCAAAACAAAAATGAAAATTTATAAAGGAACAATTATGAGAAAAAGACATTTTAAAAACAAATTGTAACAAATTTTCAAAATTTTTAGTGTAAGGATCCATAACTTTTTTGTAGCTATCCATATGTAGCCGAAGTGCTTAAGACTTGTATGCGCTACTAAATTGTCTTTTCAAAATGTACAAAACTATTTTTGTAGCTATTATAGTTTAGAAGTTATAGCGTTTTAAGTGGAAACACCTCCAAATTAGAGAGCACCTACTTTGATGGGCTATAACTAGGGTGTCCATCGTATCTCTATAAAAGAGAACATCATGTTCTCTTTTTTTGATCCGATCTTTATCACTATCTTTTTTGTAGCGGATCTATTTTTGTTCTCTTTTTTTTAATTAGGTGCATAATTTTTATTTAATTTTACAAAAGACTTACTGATATAGCCCGTCCCAACTTAAGTGAAAATTTCTTGCGCAGGTCTCTTCACATTAGGGATTTTATTCTCTTAGCGACAACAAAACAACTTTTCCAACCAGAACTAAAGCCAAAAAAATATGTGCGCATTTCAAACAACAAACATACTCCTGCTTGCGAAGACATCTCGCTCGATCGACGACCGAGCCATGACTGATTGTCAAAATAGCACCGTCTTTGGCGTATGCAAAAGATACACATTTACCCACCCCAAAAAAGAGGGAAATTTTCTCCGTGTTGCACTTCTCAAATATGTGTTTAGTAATGAAAGCCAGAGTGTTGAGTAAATTTATTATAACAGCGTAAACCACTATTAAAAGGGTTGAAATGGAATTTTCGTTATACTTTGTGATAAAGTAGAGAAAAGCATTAACAATTTCATGCGATCAAAAATACCTTAAGGGAAAAATTTCCCTTAAATAAAGTGCTACTGCGCATGTTGGGATCTTTCTTTTGCTTTGGGACAGACTATACTAAAAAATCAGGATGACAATGCCTTTGTTACCATGAAAGTAAAAACTATTGCAAATAGGCGTTTGAAAACGGAACTTTCAACAGAAGTAATCAGTTATTCAGTTTTAAAGCGGACTGTTTCAAATGCTATCAAAAATCGTATTTGGAAAAGGAGACTGACTCAAAGAGTTTTTAAATTTTACTTGGATAAAACTTAATAAAAATTTAAATTGGAAGGATGTCGAAGATTCCATCGTTTATCTTAATTCTAAAACAGAAAATATGTATAAATGATAGAAAATTGTTTGATATTTTTGCGAGTTGAAACACTTTTTTAAAGAAAACTCAAAAGAAAATAATTTTCATGAATTGCGTTCGCATGAAAAGTGTTTTTTCAAAGACAGAAATATCCTGAACATGTAATACAATCCCTGAACAGAGTGTCGAAAGAACATTCTTTCTTGAAGTTCAATGAACACGAGGGAGAAAAAGATTACAAATTTCAACTGTTATATCATGTGAACACCAACGTGACTAAGCGAAAGTGATTTATAAATTACGAAAAACGTTCCCACCGAACCCGTATTTAAACGGGAAAAGTTAGGCACATTTGTTATGGAATGCTTTATTTACTCAGTTTTCGGCTGAATTAAACGAGGAACGCAATTAAGCGAGGGTCGCAGAACGAGCAGAACGAGGGCGATGTCTTTGAAAGCATAAACACTTTTGGCAGCGGTCCGAAAAAGTGATTTCCTTGTAAGCCTCATTGAATATGCGAAAAACTATTCGTTTCTGCAATCGACCGCACAAAAGAAGTTCTGAATTCTCTTAAGAACATCAGAGAAAATGCTGAGGATTTTTTCAAAGAAGCTTTCATCCCAACTGCGAGTGATACTTTAACCGAAGTTTTGAAATTGCTTGATTATGTGACAAGACTTACTTTAGAGCTATACTACTTCTTGTTTACGTTTTGACCACGCTTCCAGTGACCTAGTTCTAGTGTTGAAAGAACATTTTCAACTATGAAAAGGAATAAAACAGCGCCAGCGTCCCGAAACGTTGTGGTTGTGGAGATTAAGCTCATTTGCTTCATTCGGATATTAATTTGGATTCAGATAAGGATCATGTCATAAAAAAAAATCGAAACGTCTTTTGCTTTGAAAAAAATGTTTGTAAGAAAATAATTTTAGTATGTTCGTTTAAGTACATACGATTTAAAAACTAATAAAAATCAATGAATTGGAATCATAGTTTTTTGTTTAAAAAATTCCTCGTAAGATTTTGAAACAAAATCCTGGCTGGCTGACATTAGTTTTTATTCAAATGCGAGTTCTACGAAATTAATATCAAAATTCTTCGAACCTAAATTTGGTCTTAGAAAAACTAAGAGTGAAGCCATTATTGTTAGCGTCATTGCCCCACTTGCTGAAGACGAAGTACGTAAACATCTTGAGAAAACAAACTTTGTGACCGTCAGCATGGATGCTTCTAATACAAACACATTTTTAAATTTCAAAAGTTTTTTTTTTGTTTTTATTTTAGGGGCGTGTCCCGGTTAGTCGGTTCAGAAATATGGCAAGCATACATATACTCAGCCTTGCACCCATCCCAAAATCCAACAGTGACCCCAAGCAGGGTGGTTGGAGTGGAGGGAGGCAGCATGCCCCCCCATACACATTTCAAGGCGCAAGGGTAACAATTTGTACTCTAAGCGGAGCGACATATAGATAAAAGTAATTTTCAATTTTATCAAAAGTTAGAGGACATAAATCAATCTGGTTTTCAGTGTTCGATTAAGAATTGATTTAGGCAGTAAAAACTACAAACAAATTAAGTACTATCTATTTTCTCAATATTGAAAAAAATCAGCATTGAAATTTTTTTTTTAATTTTTTTCCTTAAATTTCAATTGTGAAAGTATTTTTTTCAAAAACTGTTAACAGGTATAACTTGATTTAAAAATAATATCAAAGAACAGATTCCTGGGTTCCAAAAATCCTAAAGTCCTTTATTGTAAGTGTTGCCATTGTTCTCAATCTTTTTTTCATTTTAAGTATTACTTTTCTTTTAATTTCCCCTCCCGCCTAAATGAAGCCAGATAGACCCCCCCTCCCATAGTAAAAACTTGTATCTAACCCCTCTACAAAATACCGTTATCAATTTTTGGCGCCGTAGTTATCGTACTTGCCCATAAATCTATTAATTCATTTAATTTAATTAAAACGATATTATTAATTTAAATATATAATAAAATATATATCTAATAATAAAGCATAAAGAATTCTATCAACCAATAATGTAAGCATGTAGGTATGCATACATGTTTGTATAATAAATAAACCAAGACCTTCCACAATATGTTTTTCGATGTTTCGGCATTTCAGACCTATTGTAGCATGGTTGGTTACTAAACATTGCGTTAACGCTTGACTTCGGAACGTATTTTATCAGTGTGGTTGTGTCCTCACCCACCTTGTTTTCTGAAATACGTATGAAGAAGCTTTTTGTCGTAACACCTCACACAAACAAGCTTGTGTAACCCCTCCCACATGAAGAATAAACAGTTTAATATGTAGGTGAATGATGAAATTGAGTTCATACACAAACATTTTTCAACATTAGTATACGTGAAAAGCTTTTACTATTTCCCATGCGCCATTTCAGCAAGATGAGATAAAAACAATATTGTGCTCTCTATTTTTCGACTGTAATATTTCTTGCTTCAAGTCTTTATTTGAATGTGACGAAAGTGCATGGATAGATATCTGTATACAAGTAGGTATACACGAGTAAATATGAATGCATATAGAACACAACACTATCTACCTACAGTCAAGTATTTGTTGAAAACCAATGCATATTACAATAGCCACAGACAGACAAGCTTCATAAAACTAATTGTAACTAGGTCAGGGTGCATACCCATCATCTCTGCGTGCGCCACTGGTGGGGTAATGCGTTGTCAGCAACACATTAATAGAAACGATGGCAAAATATTTCTCTGTTTACAAGATAAGTATATAATGAAAAGTAGTACAGGGTTATTGAGCGACCTATTAGCATACTTTTAACAATGACGGTTTTCATTGAGCTAAGGTTAACGTGTGCATATTGTTGACGCAATTGTGACGCAATTTATCTTTAAAAACAAAAGTTTAACAAAAATAAGAACAAATGACTGCAGCTAAGTTATTATTTCTATTTTATAAATTTATTGTTAGGGATAGGTGAAAACCAAGGTCGAATTATGGGGACTACGTAAAGAATCAATGCTATCCAAATTGTCCAAAAATTCCCATCATGTCTAATAAACTAGGGGAAATTGAATACAATAACTACGGTACTAATAAATTCTTGATAAAATAAATATTTTCTTAATAATAATATTAAGAATTTTAATGGTAACAGAAGTGTAATTTACATGAACAGTAAGTTTAAGCAAAGCTGACAACAAATTGTCACAAAGTAGGTAGCAACGATTCTTTAAATAAAATAACACAGTTTTTATACCCGGTAACACACTGTGGTGAGGGTATATTCACTTTGACATTCCATTGTAACGCACATAAGGAGGCGTTGTAGGTATGACAAACTATATATGTATACTATTGATCAACATCACTTTCTTAGTCGATCTAGCGATGTCCGTCTGTCTGTCTGACTGTCTGTCCGTTCGCACGATTACGGCCGTAATTTGAGAGCTATCGACTTGAAATTTGGCACGTAAGCTTTTATCCACCAAACTGAGGCTAAGTTCGAAAATGAGCAAGATCGGATGAAAACTACTACTACCTCCCATACAAAAATATCGGATTTATATAGCTTTTTGATGTTAAAAATTAAATTTAAATAGCTACAGTAAAGATAGCAAGTTTAAACTTTGCACATATTGTTTTAATAATATTTGAAATTTTTTGACAAAAAATGAGCTTGGTCGAATAAAAACTACCCATACCTCCCATACAAATATATAATTTTTTAATACTAAAATATTTTTATTTTTTTTACAATAATATAGTACCGGGTATTTGAGCTTCGGCATAGTAGAAGATAATTGTCTTACTGGTTTTATTTGTTAACGTTTTTAAAGTTAAGTAGACGACTGATAAGCCAAGCTTTCTAACACACTTTATTTTAAGTTATTTTTGTAGCCTCACATAAAATGCAAATAAAGATCTTTCTTTCTATCTTTCTATCTAAAATTGTTTTAAGATGCATTCCTTTGGATATATGGTTTCAGGAAGCGAGTTCCAAAGTTTGTTTGTCTTGTAGCCAAAGGAGTTTTTGAAAAATGTGGAGAAAGTTTTTCAAGTGTTCTGCAGAACGAATGCTAAAAATAAATGCCTTGAAAAAACACTTACATAGTTGAATTTTCAATAAATCTGAATGAATGAGTTGAGTTAAAATTGAAGCTTGTAAGTCGCATAGCTATGTGTTCTTGGCGCGCAGCACAACGTAAGACTATGCTGTTTCCCGGGCACCGAGGTGTGTCTATAGTAATGAAGAAATTGATGAGCTAGCAAAAAAAAAACCGATCAAGTGCGAGTCACCCGCGCACCGAAGGTTCCGTAAGTACGTAGTACTAGTGAATTACATTTACATCATAATGTTAGTTCATATAGGAACAGTACATGCATAGTTAAGAACGCCGTCATCGTCACTCCGTCCGTTAAATCCACCGACTCGGCTCCACCCAACTATAACAATAACAAAATACAAATACAAAGAGCACGCATGAAAAAAAAATGAGGACCGGGGACGAGCCCAGAGCACCATCAAGATCAATGGTCTAATTCTAATGGATATGGAAAGGAAGTGAAACATGGAAGTTCCTATCCAATTAGAGTGTATTTTATACGGAAATTGACCAATTTTTGTAAATCTTCTAAAAACAATTCGGCAAAATAGCCCTCATACTATAATACATACTATCTACGAACATGATCTACCTACATAAAATTAGTATGCTATGTATTTTTTGTAAATCAAGAAATAAACAGTAGCGAAATTAAAAAAAACCTGCATAAATTAATGGAGATGGCCGGGCGCAAGAGAAGAAACAAAAGTAGATATGTATGTGTAGAAGAGAATGAGCATTGAAATTTCAATTCCAATTGGAACGATTTAGTTTAAGAGAACAGCCGATGGGCGATGCGATGCGCCGAGCGAGCCGAGAGCGAAAGCAGAAACAATATTATGTATGAGTGTGTATGAAAATGAATATTCTTTGGAGTTCAAATTGGACAGGGAACGATTAAGACAACACGCCTTATGAATGAGAATGGAGAAAGGAGTGTATTTTATATGGTAATATTGTAAATATCTTGTAAAATGTTAACTTTTCGGCAAAACAGTCTTCAGCACATATGTAGCTACGAAGTTGATCTACAAGAAAGGATTATACGTATTTTTTGTAAATCTAAAAATAAACAGTTTTTTGTGCGAATGAAAATATTTTTTCCACGAAATTAAGAATAACTCCAAAACCAGCCGATGTATTGTTAATATTGGTATTTGTCGTTTAACTAGAGGTTATACCTGATACTGTGTGCCTTCAGCCTTCTACGTCAATTAGTTCTTGAGATAGACCTAGGTACAAAATTGGCTAAGTTTTTTCGGACAGACATCGTAGCGAAAGCAATAAGGTTCCTCCATATGCAAACGGAACCTTAAAAAGGGGAGCTAGATCTTACTTTACTACCCATTTTTTTGTTTATTCCGATTGACTCAAATCTGCAAAAAAATTTGGTGCTCTTACCGTTTGGGTGTGGCACGTCCCCGAAGTTAAAAAAATATAAAATAGTACCAAAATTTCAGGAATGAAGTGTTTGTTTCAAAATTATAATTTTTTTATATATTAACAGCGGAATTAATAAAAAAGCCCTATCCGCTCTTTAAAACATCTTTTAGCTACCATACGGATAGTGGACTTATTCGTTTGATAACTTTTATTATTAATAAATACATCTTATATCCATATTAGCTATCCACTCTTTATCACTAAACGCACGGCAGCACTGCGTCCAAACTGTACTAAACATGGTTGTAAATCTGTCATATTCCATCAGCTGACACTATCATGCTCAGAGCATTTTCGTTTGCGAATTTTAGATTCTCTCTGAAATTCTCTTCCAGCTTTTAAATTTCTCGCGTCCAATCGAACTTTTTGTTGGTATACGTGTATTTGAAATATGTGTATAGTAAATTAACTGTGTGTGCAAGTTAACCACTCTCTATACGCCGAATTCGTTGAATTAAGTTATCCGCTCCTTAAAACATGTCAGTGAAAGCTAAGATATGTTTATAAATAATATTTACGACTTAAAAGATGTTTTAGAGCTAATTCGCCACTATGCGGTATTTATTAATACGGGGGAATGTCTTTAAAATTGCAAAAGTTAAGAGATTTACATACTTATGTTCAAACTTGGTTTATAATTTAAGAAAAGAAAAAAAAAAGTAAAACTAACATTTTGATTAGAACATTTTAGAAAACGAAAGAGAAGCTTTCTTATTACAAGGGACTTAAGAATAATTATCAGCCAAAAATCCAAATACCACCCTGCTTGTGATCACTGTAGGATTTGGAGTAGGTGCAAATTTGGGTATATGCAAAGTGTATACTATGATGTTTGCTTAATTTTACGGCCAAAAACTATGCGTTTTTTAAATTATTTTATATTTTTCTATCTCCGGTGTTTGTGATCCGATTTTGATGAAACTTTTTTATTAGTTAAGTGCATATTTAATTAATATGAAAAAATACTATTTTGAAACAATTTGACACTTCATTCCTGAAATTTTGGTAGTTTTTTTTTTTTGAAGTGCACATTTACCCCCGTATTAATAAATACCGCATAGTGGCGAATTAGCTCTAAAACATCTTTTAAGTCGTAAATATTATTAATAAACATATCTTAGCTTTCACTGACATGTTTTAAGGAGCGGATAACTTAATTCAACGAATTCGGCGTATAGAGAGTGGTTAACTTGCACACACAGTTAATTTACTATACACATATTTCAAATACACGTTTCCCAACAAAAAGTTCGATTGGACGCGAGAAATTTAAAAGCTGGAAGAGAATTTCAGAGAGAATCTAAAATTCGCAAACGAAAATGCTCTGAGCATGATAGTGTCAGCTGATGGAATATGACAGATTTGCAACCATGTTTAGTACAGTTTGGACGCAGTGCTGCCGTGCGTTTAGTGATAAAGAGTGGATAGCTAATATGGATATAAGATGTATTTATTAATAATAAAAGTTATCAAACGAATAAGTCCACTATCCGTATGGTAGCTAAAAGATGTTTTAAAGAGCGGATAGGGCTTTTTTATTAATTCCGCTGATTAAGTCTATATATAAAAGATGTATTAGAAATCAATAAATCAAATCAAAATCAAATCAAATCAGGGTGGTTGCATATATATCTTACTGTTTATGCGATTTTTGTAAAAACCAAAATGTGATAAGTCAGTAAAAAAAAAGTTTTAATATAAAATATTAGCCCGTGCCCTTGAAAGTAAGTGAAATGTCAGTACAAAAAGGCAAAAATTCTGTGGTTAAAATGTAGCTCCTCTTAATTCCTTCATATCTTCGGTCTTTATGATCCGATTTTGATGAAACTTTTTTTATAAGCTAACTGCACAATTAGTGAATATACTAAAATTTATTTTAGAAAAATTGGAATCTTGAAATCTTGATATTTTTTCATATGGCATTTTTGAAACTTTGGGGGCGTGCCACGCACAAACGCTAAGGGACAGCCTTTTTTTAGATTTGTGTTTAGGGCACTGCAATCAATCGGAATGTGCAAAAAACAGTTATTTTCGAATGGGCAGTAATGTAAAATCTTGCCGAAAGGGATCCACCCTTGAACTAAACCAGGAGGAGTACTTAAGAGGACTTTCCGACATGTCCATAAATTACCTACTCAAATTTGTAAATAGCTCGGGATGGTTTACCATTCCATATAATTTTCATAGGATTCCGGAGTTTGAGTCATAAACCCTTAGGGCATCACAACGGATCTACAGTGTTCTAAGGTGGCACGTACTCGTACAGGTTTCTCCTGCCTAGTCAACCCACTAACCTAACCAAATGGAGAATAAAATTAGCCCTATTTGGATTAAAATTAATATGTCGGATGAGGAACGAAGTAAATCGAATTTAAAGATGAAATTATTATTTTTAAGAAATATACCTTTTCCTTAGATGATAAAAATTGTGAAAGTTGAAATGATTTTACGCATGTATTTTTAAGTCACAAACAATAAAAATTAACAAAACACAGAATGAAAGAAAAGAATTAATGCAGTGCTTATTAATAGGCTACACTTAAAATAGAAAGACATATGGCGTTGCATATTTATAGGAAAATTTGGCGAAAGAATTTCGGTGTTATTGAAAGAAAGCCTTTGTAATTCATGAAGTCGTTTCTCGTTTCAGTGAGAGTGGTTTGTAATTCAAACCTATTGAATTTAAATTAAGTAGAAGGGAATACTATGCCGCGGCGTGGTACGACAATTACGGGTGAAATAGAGAAATTAATTTGAGATCATTTAGAAATCGTACAAATCGTACAAAATTGCATTCAGTTTAGTCTTGCGTGATTTTAAAATATTTCAAATCAGAAGTTATATTACACACCCCCTAAGGTCGGTCCCAAACCAAGCATGCTGGAACCTAATTTTTTTTTTAATTAAAGTTAATTTAATTGTTGTGATTTGACCAGAACTGGAGGCAGCTGGCCAAAGATCGTGCTGGCTGGAGACGCTTGTTGGTTGAGGCCCAGGTCCACCCCGGACTGTAGCGCCACCTTAAGTAAGTAAGTAAGATTTGACCAGAAGGAAGATTTAAAAATTAAGCTGTATGTATTAACAAAAATTTGTTAACTAAAAACAGGAAAAAAGTGCGCCACTTGAATAGAACATGCATTTAGTTTGACCGCTATCTTTGGCACGTGAACTCATATTTTTCTTTGATTGAATTTTTTTGTTAATTTAGATTTTAGACTATTTACGATTTTTAATGTTTTTTTTTTTGTATGGGCGGAGCCACGCCCCTTTGTCCGATTAAAATAGTCTTCGTGCCAAAATCAAAAGCGACGTTTCTGAGCTGCAGAGCGGCGTCGCTCGGCTTTCAATTCTGTTCTATTATTTTAGTGTAGTGCTGAGCGGCATGAAATCATCATGTATGTTTGAACGTTTATATCTCGTGTTTGGCAACACCAAATTTTATGATTCTTTTTTTGCTGGAAAGGTATTCTTTTGTATCAGGTTTGTATCTAAAAAAAAATTGGACAAAGGGGCGTGGCACCTCCCATACAAAAACCATGGTATATCTCAAAAACCATGGTATATCTCAAAAACCATGGTATATCTCAAAAACCATGGTATATCTCAAAAACCATGGTATATCTCAAAAACCATGGTATATCTCAAAAACCACAAAACCGATTGAGCTACAATTTTAAGAAATTCTTTGTTTTTGGCACAAGGGCTATTTTATTAAGTTTGGTCAAAATCGGACAAAGGGGCGTGACTCCGCCCACACAAAAAAAACATTCAAAATCGTATATCTCTATTTGGCACATCCAAAATTAGGTCTCTAGCATGCTTGGTTTGGGACCAGTGGGCGATAGAAAACCGACCTTGGGGGTCGTTTATATAGTTTACTTAAGTGTTCTTGAAAACGCAGAAAACACATACCAAATTGTATGATATTTTATATTAATTAAAAGGCTTTTGAAATGCATTAAAATTATATTGTCTTTGTGAGCGGCGACTTTATAAATATTTTATAAGAATATTTGTCAATGATCCAAAGCACGTAGCGATTTTTTGGCTAAAAAATAAAGTAGCGAAAACGCTACAATTGTGGCAGAGGGGCAACGCTGTTACATAGAATGTAAAATTTTTGCCTCTCGGTTTTCCTAGTTTGTATTAAATGGACGTAATTTTCGTATTCATCCATTAAATATTAGGTTATTAGGTTTTACCCGCTGCTTCGCTCGCGCAGCCCTCAGCATTTTGTACACAGCGATTTCTTCACAATCAGTTAGTTTCTCTTTTAAATTTAAATATCGCGAAGGGGAACTTCCTATGAAAGTACCTAAAGGAGCAATTAGTAGATCAGTAATAGCTAAATATACGTGGGGAAGTGCATTGCCTAAAAATGGTTTCAAGTTTTTTTTGCATTGATTTAGATTTATGACTAAGTACATACCTTTCACATCTTTATCAAAGTACAAAGTTTCCAATTGATACAACGAACGATTCACGAGTTATGTAAAAGGCCTCATTAAAAGGGTCTCGGGACCCAAACAAAATTTCCAAAATCGGAGGAATAGATTTTCATTATTTCTTATATGGATTACACCCGCCAAATTTTCAATTTACAAATTTTCCCATACAAACTTTGGCCCCTCATTTTACCTCTTTAAAGGTTAAAAAGTGCATCTCAAAAGAGAATGCTAAATTTCAGCTTTCAGGGCTTATTTGCCAATTTTCATTTGAAAACACTGGCCGAGCATTCATGGAAGTTTCATTGAGTTTGAACCATTAAGAAAATTTAAATATATGAAAAGTAGGCGTTGGTATTTGAATAAGGAGAAAACTCAAATACAAGAAAAGTAAAGAGCGTTACGGAGTCAGTGATGAGCAGGGTAAATATACAGGTTGTCCCAGTTAAGCGGTATAATTCCTTAAGGGAAGATTCCTGAAGTTTATTTATTTTTTATTTTTTTGTTCATTCGTGCGAAATTTGTAACACGAAATTACAATCAGTGGCCGATTATTATTAATTCAAACGGTGTAAACAAGATTTTTTTTATTGAAAAATAACGTTTGTCTTTGCGAAATGCTAGAATTTGGTCTTATGTCGCTTTCCAAAGCGTCTTGAAGTCAAATTTTAAAATTTGGACGTATGTCACGGCACCCATTTATGCTACCAATAAAATTGTGGACTTATGTTATGTTACATTTTTGAAAAATAAATAAAGGACTTATGTCCCACCAAAGTGTCCCTGAGATACTTAAAGAACGCTAAATTATTCTGCGATCTGAGAAACAGTTCGTTGTCTTGTAAAAATTGTTTTGTTTGAAGTTGGTCTTATTACACTTTTGTATAGTGAAATAAAGGCAATTTCTAATAGGTCACCTTATTACACTTTGCGTTATTTCATGGCACCATACCAGCTATAGGTTCCGCTGCATAGTCAATTAGTCTAAAGGTATTACAGTATCATATGAAAATGGCAATTTTGTCAGATATGATAGACCAAGTTAAGCAGTATAATCCTTTATGGAAAGATTCCTGAATTTCCGCGGAACAAAAAATTGTATGGACGGGGGATCTATTTTCATTGTATTTCCCGTTATAGCCCATCAAAGTACATAGGTGACCTCTAATTTGGAGGTATTACCACTTAAAACGCTATAACTTCTAAACTATTATAGGCACAAACATTTTACATTTTGAAAAGACAATTTAGTAGAGCATACAAGTCCTAAGCACTTCGGGTACATCTGTGCAGCTAAAAAAAAAGTTATGGCTCCTTAAACTCAAAATTTTGAAAATTTGCGGTTACAATTTTTTACTTAAAATGCCTTTTTCTCAAAATGTTGACTTTATAAATTTTTATTTTTTTTATGAAATTTTTTATCCTTGAGAAATTTCCTAAAAATTATGTTAAGCAACTTTTTTACGTACGATCAACAGAAGTTGTAGTAAAAGCCATTTTTTGTCAGGCAAAAATGGTAAACAAACCAGTAAGACAATTATCTTCGACTATGCCGAAGCTCAAATACCCGGTACTATATTATTGTAAAATAAAAAAAATATTTTAGTATTAAAAAATTATATATTTGTATGGGAGGTATGGGACCTTTTTAAATATTATTAAAACAATATGTGCAAAGTTTAAACTTGCTATCTTTACTGTAGCTATTTAAATACAATTTTTAACATAAAAAGCTATATAAATCCGATATTTTTGTATGGGAGGTAGTAGTAGTTTTCATCCGATCTTGCTCATCTTCGAACTTAGCCTCAGTTTGGTGGATAAAAGCTTACGTACCAAATTTCAAGTCGATAGCTCTTAAATTACGGCCGTAATCGTGCGGACAGACGGACAGACAGACAGACGAACAGACGGACATCGCTAGATCGACTAAGAAAGTGATGCTGAACAATAATATATATAGTTTGTCATACCTACAACGCCTCCTTATGGGCGTTACAAATGGAATGACAAAGTGAATATACCTTCACCACAGTGTGGTACCGGGTATAAAAACGCAATCCATCGCAATGAAACGTAGACTAACGGTGTGCGTTACGTTTTGTCGGAGAAATGTGCTGAACAGCTGATCGGAACGATCTAAAATTAAACCCCAATCCAAGAAGATCTTCATAATATAGATAAAATTTAGCAAAGCAGTTTAGCATGAGTTCTCCGTTTAAAGCCAAGTTTTGTCCCTCATTGTACAAAAGGCTCTTCTTAGTTTAATTTTATCAGATCAATAAAAACCAGTAAGACAATTATTTTCGACTATGCCGAAGCTCAAATACCCGGTACTATATTATTGTAAAATAAAAAAAATATTTTAGTATTAAAAAATTATATATTTGTATGGGAGGTGTGGGTACTTTTTAAATATTATTAAAACAATATGTTCAAAGTTTAAACTTGCTATCTTTACTGTAGCTATTTAAATTTAATTTTTAACATAAAAAGCTATATAAATCTGATATTTTTGTATGGGAGGTAGTAGTAGTTTTCATCCGATCTTGCTCATCTTCGAACTTAGCCTCAGTTTGGTGGATAAAAGCTTACATACCAAATTTCAAGTCGATAGCTCTTAAATTACGGCCGTAATCGTGCGGACAGACAGACAGACGGACAGACGGACAGACAGACGGACATCGTTAGATCGACTAAGAAAGTGATGCTGATCAATAATATATATAGTTTGTCATACCTACAACGCCTCCTTATGGGCGTTACAAATGGAATGACAAAGTGAATATACCCTCACCACAGTGTGGTATCGGGTATAAAAAGTAAATATGAGAATAAAGGCCAAATTAAAACACTGCAATTTTTTGCAATAATGGTTATTTTCTATGGTATTTTCTGCAATAATGGTAATTTTCCATGGTATTTTCTGCAATAATGGTTCTTTTCCATGGTAACATGTAAAAGTTGAGAGAAAAATACAGATTTGAAATGGTGTGGAAAGGGAAAAAACATTTTCGTGCAAGTACTTTACTTTGTGTTGAATGTAGTTTAGCCATAATAAACTAACGTACCTATGAGCAACGGTTAACAGTTAATTGTCGAATAGAAAAAAAGCTTAACATTGATAGTAGATCTCCACAAAATGTATTCAAAACGTGAATACGCGGAAATAGTGTTTGTATTCGGGTTCGGCAATGGAAACGCTTTATTGGCAAGATAGGAGCAGCGTTACCACTTGTACTACATATGTAGTACTGTGCTACATATTTGCTTGATTTTTCAACGCTGTACTACATACTACATCTTTACCCCAAAGTACTACATTTGTTAAGCTCCGCCTAACCATTTTACTCTTTTCGAAAAACTTTTCTTTTGTAAATTTTCCCACTTTTGCTTTTATAACTAAATAAATAAATATAGAAACTTTTCATCATTCTAAAGTAAATGCAATTCTTCAGCTGAATGCTTCCATTTACGTACGATACGAAGTATTTGTCCCTGTCTATCAGCAGAATTCAGACAGGCCTTAGGTCTTAGGTTAACGGGTTGACAGAGCAGGGTATATCCTGCCAGAATTCAGACAACTGATCGTCAATTAAAATTTTTGTTGATTGTTTTTCTTGGGCTGCACCTGCAAGCAACTGCAAATATGGATCGGTTTTTGAACGTGGTTTCGGATACCGAATTTTTAGAAACATAACAATTAAAAACAGCATCGTACTGTTCTCTGTTCTGTGTTCTGAAATTGTTTGCGGAATGTAGTACTGCATTCAACTCTGCCATATTAAGGCAAATGTTGTCAGACAAAACCCACTTCCTTTGTCAAAACTTGAATTGGTGATTTTGCCAAATTACATATTGCCAAACAACACAAATGTTCTTTTATAGTTTATGAGACTATACTGATGAGCGGGGTGAGTGAAAAACTGTCCAATGTCTGTCCAAAACTATTTTCAAAGGATGCAGTAGGCACAACCTACATTCATGTTCATCGAGTGTCTGCAAACTCTTGCCATGAAGTATACTAAGCTCTATTAAAGCTTCACATGCCCACTTTTTTCACAGACATACGCGACAAAATCAATAAAAACAAAAACTCATATGGTACTACATTTTGCTTAAAAATGCTACATTTTGTTGGCTAACGTACTACATTTGCTTTAGTGGCAACGCTGGATAGGAGTACCAATGCCGACACCCAAATCGTAGAACACAATTTAGCCGGGTATTCGCTGATGCGAATAAGCGCCTTGTTGATGCCGGGTCAGCTCCTCCAAATAAAAGGGAACGACGCGACGTTTAGACGCGGCGGCGGCAGAAGTTGAGGGTGAAATTTTGCGTGCTGTGGAAATTCAGCTTTCAGACAGTTCCACATACTAGCTCTGCAGTTGGAACTTCCCAGAACCAGGATTCTCAAAACTCTACAGAGTAATAGATTACACCCTTTCCATTTAGTACCGTTACAAGATTAATACCAGGAGATGCGCAAAGAAGAGTGGAATTTTGCCAGTGGCTACTGCGCAAACACGCAGAAGACGGACACTTCCTCAAAAACATTCTCTGGACTGACGAAGCGCAATTCACAAGAGATGGGGGCTACAAACCTCCACAGTTATCACCATTAGTCAGACCCCAATCACCACTTAATAAGCACAACATCCTTTCAAAGGTAAGAATTTCTTCAGAATGTGTGCTTATTTCAAAGGAGGTTTAGCGTAAATGTTTGAAAATACTTTAGTAGGCCCGTACGTTCTTCCGCAAACAGTTAATTCCCATTACTACCTGGAATTTCTTAGAGAACGATCGCAGGAGTTCCTTGAAGATGTTCCTCTTGTTCAGAGAAGGGCGATATTCTTTCAACAAGATGGATCACCTTGTCACTGTAGCAGCGGAGTAACTCCATTCCTCAACCATACTTTTAACAAACGGTGGACTAGTCAATTTGGCCCCAACCCTTGTTCACCCAGATCTCCTGACATAATACCCATGGATTTCTTTCTTCTGGGGTGCTACGAAAGAAAAAGTGTATTTTAGAGAAATATCGAGTATTTTTTTTACCATTTTTGCCTGACAACGGCTTTTACTACAACTTATGTTGATCGTACGTAAAAAAGTTGCTTAATATAATTTTTAGGAAATTTCTCAGGGATGAACATTTCAGAAAAAAAATAAAAAATTATAAAGTAAACATTTTGAGAAAAAAGCATTTTAAGTAAAAAATTTAACAACAAAAATGTGGTGCTAAATGGAAAGCTTTTTCTTCGGTTCAAATACACCTGCGACAATAAAAGGACTAGGATGGCATCCTTCATTTATTACCGAGATATGATTCTAGAGTATCGTACAAACGTACGAGAGAACTTGTCGTAATTTTAATTTTAAGCCTTCATGCCACACCTTATCAAAGGCTTGCGAGACGTTAAGGAATACGCTTGAACATATTTTTCGTTTCTCGAGTGCTTTCTCGATTACGTCACTAATTCTATGCACCTGGTCAAGACCTGGTCGGTTGTAGACGACGCCTTAGAAATATCCCTCGACATTTTGGATATGATTGGAAGAATCGAAATTGGTCTATACGATTTCAGATTTTAGACAATGATTGGCCAAATATTGATTAAATAAATAAAAGTTTGTAGTACATATGCGCAATATATTATGTATGAAATACTATAGTGTTTTTTGGGAATTTTGAGGAACTCGGGGCTTCTTTGTTGAGAAGCTCTGTTTAGCTGAGCTTGTTTATGTTTATATCCAGTCCGTTTTTACCAGTTCATTTGACCAGCATTGCAAAAGGAGGTATTTTTTTATACCCTCCACAGGAAGGTATATTCACTTTGTCATTACATTTGTAAAGCCAAGAAGGATTCACCGGAGACCCTATAAAGTATATATATTCTGAATCAGGATCACATTCTGAATCGATCTAGCCATGTCCGTCTGTATGTCTGTTGAAAACACGATAGCGTCCAAACGAATCGACCTAAGCGAATGAAATTTTGTGAGAGGACTTCTATTTATCAACCTATATCGCCAGGTTGGTTTTGAAAATTGGCTATGTCGGTAAAGTAGTTATTTTACCTCCCATACAAAACCAAATATTTTGCATGACTTTTAGGTATGCAGTGGAGGGTATTAAAGCATCGGCCAGGCCGATGATAGCACTTTTGTTTATATTTACATAATTGAAACTTATATGTAGTTGATTATGACAAAGACTTTGAAAAAAA
Organism: Cheilosia scutellata; assembly: GCA_955612985.1. Taxonomy (NCBI): domain Eukaryota; kingdom Metazoa; phylum Arthropoda; class Insecta; order Diptera; family Syrphidae; genus Cheilosia; species Cheilosia scutellata. The sequence continues at coordinate 57,556,685 of OY015311.1, forward strand.
ATAAATTTATTTAATAATATCCAATTAACGAAGTACGACTTTATACAAACATAAAATAAAATTAACGTAATTATTATACATATTAATTTTTTTAAAAATGTTTTTTCGTTGTTTCTATTCCTGAAAATTGTTCAAAATATGGCCAATTCAAGCTTTAGCAAGACATTTTATAAAAAAATATTATATGAATTAAGTCGACTTACCATTAATTCGTTCCACTTCGCTGATATCCAAATCAATCATATCATCAGATGATGTAGAATCTGATTCAATACTTAAATTTGAAGTTTTATTTCCCAAAAGTGAAATTTTAGTCTCCTTTGTTGATGGATCTGTATTTGAGGTTTCCATTTCCAAGTTGAAGATAGGTATTTCAAAACGTGTGTCCGTTCCACTACTATTTTTATAATTGGTATCAGTGGATTGTTCGGTAACACAATTAGAAAAGCTAGTATGGCTACTGTCTTGTACTGGTTTGTTATAATTAAATACATTTTTTTCACATGAACGTTCGTCTGCGACTGGCTTTCGAAATGTATCATAATGTATCTGCGAATCTGGCAGTTGCTGGTTGTTTAGAATATCAAAGCTAGCTTGTGATCGAAAGATTAGACCATTAAAAGTGGAATCATCAGAACTTTCTGTAGTTGTTGTTACAGTTGGTTGAAAATAATTATCTATTTTCTTAAAAGAATGTTTTTCCTTGGGCTTTTCAACGTCCCCATTATGTGTGTTTTCAAATTGAATATTATTCTGGGCTATATTTAAGCAAGAACTGGGAAATTTAGCCTCACATGTCGTTGGGGTTAATGCGGAATCTGTCGAACAAGTTTGAGACAAAGACACATATTTTTCAGCTTGCTCATTATTTTGACTTTCAAACTTTCCCAAGGAGCTTCTTCTTAAAATATGCACATCTTCCTTATTTTGGATATGACCGTGATTCGTCGAAATACTAGTGGTACACGATAAAACCTGTTGTTTTTGATGGTTATTAAATGTGTGTACAACAGCCGAATAATCGTCCATGTTTGTTTTAATGATTATGTATGTTGTATATCCATAATAGCCTTGGAATTGTAAATAGAGTTTTCTAAAACAAAATAAAAGGATATAGACTGATTAACGAATTTAAATATACATATTATGTACATATCCTATTCACTACTTTTACAAAAAGCTTACTTTATGTTGTGCTACATTATGTACGTATTATATAATCTTCCTGTAACTAATATCTAATACCTAATACTCTAGTAATGAAATATGTAACTGTCAACTACCTGCGAAAGTCAACCATCGACCAAGTCTTCACACTCCGGCAGATCTTCGGAAAAACGCAGGAATTCCAGATCGATACACACCACCTCTTTATCGACTTCAAGGTCGCCTATGATAGCGTATTTAGGGGCGCATGATACAAAACCATGTTAAATTTCGGCATCCCTGGAAAGCTCGTCCGTCTGTGCAGGATGACGATGGAGAAATCTCGCTGCTCAAAGTGGGAAAGAACACCAAGGAATCCTTTGATCTCGCAAAAGCTTTAAGACTCAAAATACAGCGACTGAGATGGCTGGGTTACGTGGAGGGTATGGTCAACGCACCAGCCCGACGAGTCTTTGAGTCCACCCCTGAGGGACAACGGAGCAGGTGGCGCACACAATTGGAGAGCCACCTCAAACAACTTGGTGTGCGTAACTGGAGGCAGCTAGCTAGGGACCGAGCTAGCTGGAGGGGCTTGTTGGTTGAGGCCGTGGTCCATCCCGGACTGTGAGCGCCATCTAAAGTAATGTAAGTAACTACCTGCGATTAAAGAAATGTGTTGTTTTCTCGTTATACTGGGGTCAGATTACGTAAAAATAAAACGACCGAATGACATCATCGTTTCGACAGTAACAGTCTCTATCTCTTGCCACAGATATGATAGAGACAGCTCTATTGAAAACGATATCGTTTAAGCGTTTTTATTTTACGTGATCTGATGGCTCCTGTTATCGTTTTTATATGAAGCTATTCAAAAAGGTTTCACTCGAAAGTGCCCTAGCCATCTTAGTCGAGTGATACGTACTTTTCTGATCAGGTCGCTGTCGCTGTACAGCTTGTAGAGTTAAATCTCCTCCTCCAAATCCCGTCAACACAAACGGGACCGAAAATCACTCGAAAAATGTTGCGTTCGAATCCCCAGCGAGCGTTCTCCATCGTCATTCTGCTTAATCTGACAATTTTTTAGGGATGCCAGAACTAGACATGGCTCTGTACAGCTCGTCTCAATGTATACTGTCATTTATGGCCTTAAAATCGATAGATAAATGGTGAGCACTTCTTGGGTTTTTTCGAGCATATGCCGTAGTGTGAATATTTGGTCGGTTGTGGACTTAGCGGGGTTAAAACCGCACTGATAGGGACCAATAAGTTCGTTGACGAATGGTTTCAGGCGTTCACACTGTACAGTAGATAGGATCTTATAGGCAATGTTGAGGAAGGCAGCGGCCTCCACATAACTGACATCAGCGAAGGACCGCATGCTCTATTACAATCAGTGAAATCTTTGCAATAGATGAAACAGTATTAACACCTGTATCTGCAGGGCCGGCCCCAGCCAAACTAGCGCCCTGTACAAGATTTGCAGAAAGCGCCCTTTTTTAATATTTGCACACATGCATAAGTCTTTTCCACATCACTCAGGAAGTAGACTTTCTTATATTTTTTTTATTGAGGTATCTAATATTGGCTATGGATGGGAGGTAACAGAACTACTTTACCGACATGTACTATTTTTAATACCAAAAAAGAAGTCATCTCACAAAATTTCATTGGACTAAGTCGATCTGACTGGAAAGCAGTCAAAATGGCAACGCTGCAAATACAATATGAATCATTATGTATTTGTCATCTACGAAAAAAAGTAATAAATTTCTCTTACAAATAGATTCTCTTTTTTTTTCGTAGATGAGAAATCCCATCCCCATATGTGCAGAATAAAAAACCTGCACGTTAAACACAAACAATTTCGCAGGAATGAATTTTTTGTTTGACATATTTTGCGGCGACTGTACAAGAAATAAAACCTGCACATAGATTCAACTAGATTCTTTTGTAAAATGTAAGTGGATGTGCAAGAAATATACCTACACGAACAGGGTGGAATATGTTGAGATTAGGTAGGTAACAATTGAACTTGCATATGTCTAGTGGGATTTTGTATTTTGCGATATTTTGAGTTAGATTAGATGTGCAAGAAATAATTCAAAGGTGGGATGGATGTTATTATTTTGGGCTTTTTTGAATAAGATTTTTGTTTAAAATGCAAATAGCAGTATTTTTTCGCGCAAGATAAATTTAATTTTTCTTAGGCCTGCGCTTCATTTCGTAGTCGCCAATGTGACTTTGCCACTGCCTGGACATAGCTTCGTTTGTTTATATACAAGCTGCAAGCAAGCGTATAAGATGCAAAGGACGAAAGTGTGCGTATGAAGCGCAAAATAACTTCTTTGTATAAATAGACATAAAATCATCTCCATTGTGGGAACATTAAAGCGACACTGTCTGATAGGCAGGGTATGTCCGCAGAATGGGTGTATACTATAACGATTTCTGCAGGAGCTGTATGAACGAAGAGGAACCTCATTAGCGGTTGCCATCTTACTTAGTGCTAACTAAGGGGCTTGTTTCTTTGAAGACCTGAGCGACCTGTATCGAACCGATATTTGCTGTATGAACAAGTAACTTTACTTCGTTACTTCGTTCTTTTGATTTGCTCTTAAACGGTGTAAATGATCTTAATATGCGTCGTGTGTGGAAGGGGTTATGACTCTTCTATTTGTATAGAAGCAAATAAAAGTAGTGGTGACAAGAAAATCCAGCCTAAATGTGTCAATTGTAGTAGCGAAGGCCACCCTGCTAGTTATGCCGGGTGTCCGGAATATCAAAAATTCAAACAAAGAAGAATACCAAAATGTTGTTAACTTTGGTAAATCAATAAATCTTTTCAAGGTTTCTTTTGCTGATCTCGTTTTAAAAACTAGACTGTTTTGGCCAAAGTACTGGATTCTGCCTACCGTTGAGGATAGGATGTCATCCTATCTGGAGTTTGTTGCAGATATTGTTGTATAAATGGCTAATTTTTTAATTTATCTATTCTTTCTATAAATATAAACTCATTGATCTCATGGGTTAAAAGAGCGTCTTTGAGCTCACTTTTAGCCCAATCCATACCACAACTTCGCTTTAAAGGCTACAAAGTAATTAGAAATGACTTTGGAAGAGGCACAGCCATATTAATTGATGATCGCTTAAAATTCGATCCTAAACCAAATAAGATCAAGAGTCATACTTTTTCGGTTTGTTTAGCAACTATGTATTACAAAAATCAATCTAGTGAAATTAAAAGTATTTTACAGGGCAGCATTTACTTGCCTAATCGGGTCCTTCAGAAGTTGCGGATGTAGAATGTCTACTTGCAACCAGTATGATATTAATTTGAATTAAGAAACATTTCCCCAGTTAAGTAAACGCTTTTTGAGATGGTCTCCCATCTAGCATTCGTACCTGCATTTTAGGGTGCCGTGAAATAAGGCCAAGCGACATAAGGCCAAATCTGAAAATTTGGCCTTATTTCACTTTGCAATAGTGAAATAAAGCCATATTTCAACGTTTGGCTTTATGGGGCGGGTTTCCATTATGAACACTGAGCAACATTTTTTTTTCTGGCTTAAAATGGCCTAAAAAACATAAATATTTTTTTCCTGAGGAAATGAAATTATTTTTTTTTTTTATTTTTTTTTTTTTTGTCTAAATTTTAATAATTTTTTTTTTAATCAAATCATGTTTATGTGACTCATTCCAGTTACATAGCTCAATAAGTCTATACCAAAAACTGTCAGATAGGCGCCTGTAAGAAAGTCTAGTGTATTTAAAGTATGGGGTGGGTGGCTCGAATAAAACTATCTTTTTGCCATTATTTTTTTTTTTTTTAATATGATTAACTGAATGCTTGAATGTGTGAAAGCAGTAATACCAATCTTATTGAAAATTCTTTCAGTGTACATTTACACACATTAAAGCATATAGTTCATCATATTATAAAAAATAAATAAATAAATAGATGGCGATAACAGGCGATAGACTGCAAACAATTTTTTTCTCGCTAATATTTCTAATGGTTTTTTGAAAATTACTGAAAATGACTATTTTAGCCACTTTTTCATCCTTTTCATACAAAATTTTTCCGAGATCATCCCATTCAAAAAATCATAAAAAATATTAGCGAAGAGATTTTTAAAACATTTTTTTTGCAGTCACTATTAGAATTGTTTGAAGAAACTTTTCGCATCAAAACATTTTTTTTGACCGAGGAAAAAAAGTCAAAAAAGTAGGTAGACTTTTACAAAAGTTCTAAATTTTCAATGGGTACTTAATGGGTTAATACCTCCAATCATTGTTTCCGCAAACTCTTTAAGAATTGAGTTCACGCAAGATGTTGTCCATTCCTTAATATTTTGCTCCTGGGTGAGCGCATAGGAAAACCTACCGATACAAATTCTTTTTTATGTCATATTATAGATGCTACAAACAATTTGTTTGCTATGATCATAACTAAACAATGTAGTACTTAGTTTGATGAACGCCACCCACAAAACTTGTTGAAAAAAGCTGTAAATCACAAGTCAACGGAATTTCTGGTGAAATGGTAATTTGTAGGACTTGTAATAAACAAGTTGTTGTTCCACAATTTCTATAACTTTGATCACAAATTTTTAAGACACTTGTATTTGCTGAAACGAAAATTGGCATTACAAATTATTTGTGGTTTTAAATTGTAATTGGTGAAATAGGCCTGATATGAACACTGTATCCGTAAAAATGTAGTGTCGCGAGAAACTTGAAATAAATATCCAACTTTACATCGTAGAAATACAATTTATGTACCTGCATTTGAAATGAAATGGTTGTATTCGTGTTTTGTAAATTGTTCCAATTTGTTCATTATAATTCTAGCATACACCTTATCCAATCTAAAGAGCTGAGTAAAACGCACATTAGGAAGATCAAATTGATTACTATTTAATCTTAGTTCCAGCAAAAGTGATCGGTGTGGGTGTCTTCGTCTAAACCAAAAATATTCATTCAAACATTTTCAATGGTCCGCTTATCCATTAAGTTGCGGTTGTAGGTTGGTGTAGGTGGTTGAGTGTGTATGAATCGAGTAGGCGCTGATTGGCATCAACTTGGCGGTGCCCAGATGTTGTAACTTTTTCATACACATCAATTGTGCTTATTTTACCTCCGCGTGGTAACCACCAGGTACTGGCCTCGCCCATCCGGGCTGGCTTGCTAAACTTATAAGCGCGAGTGTTAAACACGAAGAAAATATCAACACTATAATGCTCTGTCGGAAAGACTGACTGAACGAGTCTCAGAAGTCTTACATGAGCTCCTCAGAAAGAGGACGTACGGCGGATGAATTCACTAGACTGAATCAACGGTGTCGTCAACAGTCAGGATGACAGATACCTTATTTGAGCTACTTTGACGAATTTGGAGCTGAGGTCAGTGAGGATTTTTCAGGACTAGTCAGGGTCCTGAAACAGAGATGGTGGCGGATGAACCCTTTCTGAGCCAACGGCAGCTCTCACATCCCCGAAGTGGGTTACTGACACCGGAGGAATCCGGCCCCTTTCGTCCAAGGGGTCCATCAAAGGGCTTGGCCATTCAGGTTGGGGGTTGCACGCCGGGGTAACTGCCCGACTGCGGAAAACAGCAATAGTTCGGAAACAACAACAACCCTCGGATACGGATGATTTTACTGTTGACGAACCTGGAAAACGAATAAAGACAAATAATTTCGGAACAGACCGCGTGCAGCCGAAGAGCTAGCGGAGGCCCTGAACTGCTATAAAGCAGACTTAACCGCCATCCAAGAAGTGCGATGTGATGGACAGGCCCAGAAGAAAATGAAGAAAAACTGCGATATTTACTATGGCGACTGCTATCGGCAACAAAAACAGCGCTTATTCGTCGTTGGCGGCGTCGTTGGCGGCAGACTTAGGCAAGCAGTCTTAACTTTCAGCTGCGTGAACGAGCGCCTCACGACAATTCGCATCAAGGCAAAATTCGCCAACATTAGCCTAATATGCGCCCATGCCCCAAGGGGGAGAAAGACGACGACACCAAATGCAAAGATAGGAAGAGAGGGCATCTTTGGTAGTACTGTCGGAAGGTACAGCCTACACGACACCACCTCTGATAACGGATTTAGGCTGATCGACTTCGCGGCGGGGCGAAATGGTGTCAATCAACCGTCTACCAGATTGACCACATTGCGATCGACGCAAAGCACTCCTCCAGTATTATGGATGTCCGAACATTCCGAGGGGCCAACATTGACTTGGACCACTACTTTGTTGTAGCCAAGGTACGCCTTCGGATATCCCGTACACCGCCAAGACAAGTAAATACTGTGAGGAAGTTTGACGTCGGACGGCTAAAATCGCAAGAGATCACCAGATCCTTCACCGATCGAGTCTCTCTCAATCTCTCAAGAGGTTCTATGCAGCCAGCATCAAGTATTGAAGACCAGTGGCAACATATCCAAAAACCATCAGAGACGCCGCCGCCTCTGATGTGCTTGGTTTCACTGGTTGCATGCACCAACTCATCTGTAAAATATGGTCGGAGGAAAGTATGCCCGATGAATGGAACCTCAGCATTGTTTGCCCGATCCTCAAGAAAGGAGACCCTCTGAACTGCGCCAACTACAGAGGTGTTCTTAACATCGCCTATCTGCCGTGTTGTGTGAACACCTGAAGCCTTTCGTCAACAAGCTGATTGATCCCTATCAGTGTGGCTTCAGGCCAGGAAAGTCTACCATCGACCAAATATTCACACTGTTGTAGATCTTGGAAAAAACACAGGAAGTCCAAATCGATTCCCACCATGTTTTCATCGAGACGATTTTCTATAGAGACGAGCTATACAGAGCAATGTCTAGTTTTGGCATCCCTGCCAAACTCGTCAGTTTGTGCAGGATGAATATGGAGAACGCACGCTGCTCCATCAAGGTCGGTAAAGAACTCACCGAGACCTTCGATGTCAAAAAAGGATTTAGACAAGGCGATGCGCTGTCATGTGACTTCTTCAACATCGTTCTTGAAAGAATAGTGCAAAACTCAAACGCTACCACCAGAGGCACTATCTTTCAAAAGTCCGTCCACCTACTCGCCTACGTTGACGACATCGACATAATCGGCAGAACGCAGCGTGATGTCACTGGCGCGTTCGTAGGCATTGAGACGGAAGCGGCGAAGATGGGTTCGGCGGTCAATGAGGGTAAGACAAAGTATATGCTGTCATCAAGAAAGGACACCCAACACCGACGTCTTGCACAGAATGTCACTATAGACAGATATAACTTTGAGGTGGTAAAGGACTTTGTTTACCTAGGCTGCGCTATGAACTCAGACAATGACACCAGCGCTGAGATTAAACGAAGAATAACTCTTGCCAATCGCTGCTTCTTTGGGCTAAGAAAGCAATTGAGTAGCAAAGCACTCTCTCGAACAACTAAAGTGACCCTTTATAAGACCCTAATTATCCCAGTCCTACTTTATGGTGCAGAGGCATGGACTCTATCAAAAGCGGATGAGCTTACTCTTGGTTGCTTTGAGAGGAAAATTCTTCGAGTAATTTTCGGTCCCGTCTGCATAGACGGTGAATGGAGGAGGAGATACAACGACGAACTGTACGGGCTGTACAGCGACATCGACCTAGCCAGAAGAGTGAAGGTCCAACGACTGCGGTGGCTGGGTCATGTAGAGCAAATGGACGTGAATGCTCCGGCCCGGAAGATCTTCGAATCCGCTGGAGACATCTGGTCAAAGATCGTGCTGGCTGGAGACGCTTGTTGGTTGAGGCACAGGTCCACCCCGGACTGTAGCGCCACATTTACTAAATTTTCAGATTTGGCCTTATTTCACGGCACCGCATTTTAGGCTTTTAACAGCTCGGAACTTTTAAGTACCAGAATTTTTCAAAGAATACTTTAAGGCTTACTAAAATTCGGAGCTTAGAGCTAAAGAGGCTCAAGCGAATGTTCCTTCTTAACAACAGAATCAATTTCGAATATCAAGAAATGAACATCAGGACAATGTTTAGCAAAATTATAAAAGAGAGAGTACGCCTTGAATCTTGCTGTCGACTCAACCTTTCGCTCTTGACTGAAGCAAATTAGGCCTTCTCGGCAAATATTTAAAACAAAGGCCAAGAATTAAATGACACTTCTGCTAAATTGAATGGTTTTGTCGTTTCTAAGAGACGCTGGAGATACTAGCGGAAACTCACTTCCCAGGATGGACCGTAGTGTCTGACGGATACGGCGTAAAAACATCAGGCAAGAGGCAGGGAAGGGAGTTAGAAACAATCGCAGAGATCATAACGACAAAAATATAGCCTGGACAATCAACACATTTTCCCCGTTCAAAGAGTGGCACTATACGCCTAGGCGCGCCTGTAGAAGAGCATTTGGCAACATATGGTGTTTCAGGCCGCACGTTATCCAGTGGCTGTACGTACACAGCAAAAGTGCGGCCCATTCTAACTATGGTACAATCGTGTGGTGGAAGGCCACTGAAAAAAAATACCATCTTTCAAGCCTCACTAAAGTCCAAAGGGCGGCATGCATTGGTATAACGGGTTTTTTGTGAGCAACACACACTGCAGAAATGGAGGTGATGCTAAACCTAACCCCTCTGGATATTTACTGTAGCAGAAAGCCGGTCAAAACCGCAATCATACTAACAGCCCTATTACGGCTATCAAATATCAACACGATATTTGATAATAATTGATATGTATCAACAAAATGAATGAATCGGTATTATGGTTATCAACCTATCAACATTTTTGATGAATTGTGAATTGTTTTAGATTTAAGATCTATTGTGAATAGTTTTATCGATAAACTTGGTATTACGGTTATCAAAAAATTTGATATTCATCAAATTTTCTATCAACCACAAATTTCTCGTTGATACATATCAAATATTCGGTGCATCAAATTAAAAAATGTATATCCTCGTTTTTATTGTTAAATCACGACTTTAGAGCGAAATGTCTTCGGTAGACATCCCAAATGTACTCAAACCACGAGTAGCAGCGATTTTAAAATTATTTACTCAATAAGGAAACTATCAACTGAGCGTTGTGAATAACTTTAGCATTTGCATTGCACAATCAAGTGTTGTTCGTTCTTTTGATTTGCGAAAAAAAACAACTTTTGTTTACAAAAAACAACAAAATATTTAACCAAAACTAGTAGTCAGCCATACAACAAAAACCAACTACAAATCATAAACGTCAAAGGTCAAAACAGAACCCATTCTCAATGAAATTTCGATAAGTATTCACAATGAGGTAAAATCTATCAATTGATACTCATAATACCAAACTATCAATGAATTGATAGATCTTATCAAGTATCAACTAATTGATATTTGATAGCCATAATAGGGCTGTAAGAGAGTCTGGAGTATGGTCAGGTCATCCAAACCTTATGGGCACAGCTCCATCGAAACCCAATGGAGCGCGGCAAAGGAGAAGATAACTACAGACTATCTACCCCCACTCTTGTTTTTGAAAGGGGATTCACAACTTATGCTAAGCTGTATATTTACAGTGAACAGTAGGGTTCAAAAAAGTTGGTCTAAATATGTACTACAATACATATCATATGATATGTGTTCTCAAGTAGGCATTTTAACAGTTACCTAAGCGGTTTCTACGCTTTTCCCCTCTCTTATTTGTGTATTAAATGCATTTTTGTAATTTATCCCCAATTTGTTAAAAGTAACAATCTTATGTTTGTTCGGGATAATAGTAGGTAGAATGCAATTGATGGGCGTTAGGTAATTTTCCTTAACTGATTTACATGTGCGGATCTATTAGAACTATCTACATTGATCAGATACATTACATTACCTATTTTTTAACTTTCTCGTATACGTAGTAAGAGAAAGATAAACCTCTCAAAAATCGCAGTAGTATTTTGGAATATGAAAATATGCTGATTGATTTTTTGTGTTATTAATAGTGTTTCATATTTTGGTCTGGCAACATTATTGTGTGGCTATAATTTACAGGGACACCAGCATTTAAGAATGAAATAAACAACGCCACGAAACAACAGCGAAAAATAGTTGAATTAATTGTCAGATCATGATTCGTGATCTCGATTAAAGCTGGATCACATGTTGTTGTTGTATGTGCATGTAAATCGATGATCTATATAGATCATAGCTGATAATAGAAAACGGCTATTGTAGGCATGCTTAACCTTCCGCCCTCCCATTGGGGTGTGAGATACCCCACAAAAAATATTAAACCGTGCCATTAACGTTAAAATTTTTTGTTCGCCATGCCATACCTATGTAAATTCAGTTTAACATTTTCTGCAATAGTTGGAAGCTGTTTTGAGTAATTTTAATTTTTACAGTCATGTGAAAAATAATAGGGACAATTGCATAACAATTTTTCAAATCACAACTTTGTTTCAATTACCATAAATTGGTTAGAAGCGGCATATTGAATTATTTGTAGGGATGTCGATAAAGTAAAGTGCCGTTATGATAATATAACATAAGCCTATTTCAAAATAAAAACACTACTCCAAACTTAATGAAAGTATTCTTGTTGTTTGGGCTGGGCAAAAATCCGCTACTTGTTATTCCTTCTCGCGGGCGCCCGCCTGAAAATGGCTAATCAGCTTGTCTGGTTAGTGTCAACCAAGGGTCACACTTTCATATCGGCTGTACGCTGAGACTCCTCGCGACGCACGTACGACTGATGTGAAAGCGTGAACCATTAGTATGAGGTGGGAGACAACCCTAAAGGTCGTCTGCTGATGCGACTCATAGTGACTTGGGCTCTACTTAGATTCTCATGGGATGCTTTTTGCAAGGCTTAAACTGTAACATGGGAGTCTGTGTGAAGCTTAAGTCTTTATGTGCCGTATCAGCAAACGGCCCTAAATCAAGGCCGAACCAAGGTGTCATACGGCCATAGCTCAGTCGCTAACGGAGTATCCGGATACCTGGCGACCGCCGGATTAGCCAGCCTTGTCTGTGTAATGCGGATCTCTGCACAGATCGACATCTTTTCTCCGCTACTCGTGGGTCTACTTATGCATAACAAAAACAAAAACCAAAACAAAAACAAATTTCAACAGAGTCCGGTGCTCTCAAACTACCGGCTGGAATTACTGCCTCTGAGCTCGCTTCCAGTAGCGCTTGTGCCACAACGACAGCCAAGAACTTGGACACCAGACATGTTCCTTCTTAGCTTCGCTGGAGAGGGCTCCACGCAACAACCCGCTGCCAGTCGTACTGCCTCGAGCTCACGGCATGCTAGCCTCTCAATTAGGCAATACCGAGAGCGGCGTACCGCCCCCAGAATTCTGGAGCTCTATAAGGACGTCCCCCTAGATCAGCTCTCTGAGAAAAACAAGAATTCGATCTCCAGGGCAACGAAAGTTGTACAGGAGATTCCTCCTCCCGATCCCACAAGAAAGGACTCCACGTCCAAACGACAAAGGTCGATTGAGGAATCGCATGTGGACCTAAAAAGAGTGAAGAGTGACAAGTGGAGGAAAGTCGAAATCAAGCTGGCAACCAACTTCCTGCGTGTCCTGGAAGACAATCCAGGACCTCCTCCCTCCTGTCGCGACGGCGGATGGCATCAGGGCCATGTGAAGCTGATCGCATGTGCTGATCAACAGACCCCGCGACTATACTAAGAATCATCAGGGCAAGTAACCCTCATCTTCCGACTGCCAACTGGAAGATTGATAAGCTGGAGGAGCCAAAAGGGGACAAACGATCTGCGGTTATCGTGATCATCACAGAGTCTCTGGCGCCTCTGGCTGCAATGGAAGGGCAGATCAACTACGGCTTCGGTCCTTCGCCTAAAAGTGTACAAAAAGGATGAAGAGGACCCTGCGAAGGAAGGAGTGCAGCCCCCCTCTGCCGGCACAGTTACGGTCAGTAATAAACCGACCAATACGGACGTGAAGGCAAAGTCGGTGGGCTGCATCCCTGCCAAAGAGGAAGGACAATCCCCTGCCTCTTCTGACACTGCAACGGTCAGTAATACACCGACCTTAACAGTGAAGGCAGTGGCGGAGGTAGGCAATCCTGTGAGGGCCCCTCGTCTTCCGCTTGTACAAGCAACCGTCTCAGGGATAGATTTGGACATGGACAGTCTAGGACTGTCGGACCTGGATCTATCTAGCAGACCCAGCAGCCCATCCGAAACTGACATCTCATTAGGGTCGGATACGGATGAGGCGAATACAACTGTGGTGGAGGTTTCTGGAGGTAAGTGTAGCTCTGATGCTGCGGTTACTTCAGGTTAACCTACATCACTCCAAAATGGCCTCGGCCGCCCTTCTTCCGCGGATAACCAAAAGCGCGGAAGACATTGTCCTGATTCAGGAACCCTGGGTCATTAAAGATCAGGTGCACGGACTCAGGACTCCCAACTACAAACCCATCTACGAGAGGAATAAAGGTACGCCAAGAGCTTGCATCCTCGGGAAGAGCACATTAAATATTTTTCTTCTCCCTAATTACAGCGATCGTGACATAGTGACGGCCTGTCTGAAAGTCGGACTGAAGAAAATTTGGTTGACTTCAGCCTACATGGCGTCCCTGTGGCTCTACTGGGGAAGACGATCTCGGGTGGGGAGAGGCACAAAGCTGCACTAATCCCGGGATGCTACGCCAATTTCAAACTTGAAATTTAAGGAAAAAAAAATAAAAAAAGTTGTATGCTGATTTCTTCAATATTGTGAAAAGAGATACTTAATTTGTTTGTAGTTTTTATTGCCTAAATCAATTCTTAATCGAACACTAATAACCTGATTGATTTATGTCTTCTAATTTTTGAGAAAATGGAAAATTACTTTTATATGTCGCTCCGCTTAGAGTACAAAGCCCCCTACAAACCTCCCTGCTTGGGGTCACTGTTGGATTTTGGGATGGGTGCAAGGCTGAGTACATGCAAACTTTTTTTAAATTATATAAGTTTACCCAATATCAGCAACATTCGTCAGCAACAGTCTCTGGCTTAAAATTTCACATTATAGACAAAATTTTGCTGATTTGCACTATAGACAATTTAGAGCAGATTCCTGGCTATGAAAAATACTACAGTACTTTGTTGTTTTTGTTGCATTTTAAGTTTTTTTTTTTAATTACCCTTCCCTCCAAAATGGAGCGAGATAGACCCCGCTCCCATAGCAAAATATGCTTGTATTTAACCCCTCTACATAAATCCATCATTAGTTTTCATCGGACTCTCCCCGATTTTTGTCCTTACATTTCAAGTTTGAAATTGAAAATTGAAAATATTTAAAGCATTGACATATACATGGACTGCTAGTGAAATGTCAGTTTCATACAAACCTGCGAGGAAAAATGAAGCAAACATAAGCACTAGCCCTTTTGGTTCAGTGCGGCGACTCTAGGACAGAAGTTTCAACCTCTGCGCGCCTTTGCTATTTTTTACATAGAACATGTTTGCTTCAACGAAAATTTTGCTGCTAGCAGTCCATGTATAGTATGTCAATGATTGAAAGAAATAACTTGAAAGTGTTGCCATTGTTTTTTAATAATACATATTTGTTTTTTTTTTAAGTATTATTTCTTTTTTAATTACACCTCCCGCATAAACGAAGCGAGATAGACCCCCCTCAACAAAAAACCGTTATCAATTTTTGGCGCCTAAGTTATCGTACTTTCCCCGAGAAAATGAATCGGCATCATGTTTGTTAATGAATAGACACATTTTGATATACAATCTTTTTACAGGACCACCCATTTTCACATGAATGTCTCTTTTTTTTATAAATGACTGTTTAACCCTTTGCAAAATAGATTTCAAGTCAGTTCTATACATTTACGCATTCTGCAAATTTTCGGCTTTCTTCTACCTGCAGCTTGAACTCAGATTCGAAAAACAAAACACAAAAAGCGAGAGCGATTCATTTCTTTTTGAAAATTGTTCATTTGATTTATTATTTTAAAAAAGAAAATGTTATTTGTTTTATGTACTGTACCTACATATAGATGTATTTGGTCACCCGACGACGCCACAATTCCCAATCGACAAAGAGATGACAATTCCAAATTGGCAGCGCAAATGGAAATAGCTTTCAGTGAAATGACAATCACACTTGACAAAATTGTATTGTCAATGAACTGGCAAACGATTTTTTGCCAATAATTTACACAATTGGAAATGATCTGACGGCAGTGTCGTTCAATACCATAAACGAGAGCTGTCAAACTTTTTCAATCAACCGACATGTGGAAACCCTTCTTTAAAATCGAAAAGGGATTAATATTGTTAAAAAATTATAAAAACGTTAATTTATCAAGTACAGGCGATAAACGTAACGTAATCAAAGTAAACGGAACTTATTTAATTAATTTCAACAATTGTAAAATCCATATTGGCAATGAATAATTAAAAAAATGCTATAGTACTTTATTGTAAATGTTGCCATTGTTTTTTAATACTTTATTTTCATTTTAATGCACAAAAATTTAGTTTATTTGTTATCCACAAACAACAACCAGCAATTCGTCACCTAAACAAGCATCGCTTTTGAATGGAGCGAATCGCTTTTGAAATTACAAATTCGCCATGAAAAGCGATCCGCTGCGCCCGACAAAAACATTATTGAAATCGAACTGACATTTGCGAACTTGTACATTTTACTCTGTACATTTTTTCTGTTATTATAGGTTTAGGGTATAGTAAAAATGTAAAAATGTAGAAGTGTAGCAAATTTCTAGTCAGAATTAGGATATTCACGATTCGGTGTAGCAGGTTTAGTATCATTGTGAAAATGTAAAAGTGTGAAGTTTTTTCTAAACTATTTATATAGCGGGGGATAGGTTTTAGCTGGTTTATTGGTGAAAAGCTTATAACAAAGTGCGAAATACAAATTGAAAAAATATAAAATTTACTAAATTTTACTATTTACTATTGATTTCGAAATTCCGAGTCGAACTTTGTTTAAGGAAAGAGAGAAATGACAAAGAGCAGGTACCAAGAGTTTATTATGTATTTTTGCACACAATCTTTACAAATATAACTACCTAAGTATTTAAGTTTTGCGAACACTTTTAACCAACATTCAATTTCAATCCTGCAATGTTTTCAATAAATTTGTATTTCGCACTTTATTATAAACTTTTCCACCAATAAACTAGGTAAAACCTACCCCCGCCATATAAAATTTCGTTAGTTTTCAAGTCGTTCATGGGAATGAAAGTCATGCCTATGACAGTGTATCCATGCATATTATGCGTTGTTCTCCATTGTGCAGGTATCAGTGAAATTTCGCAGTGCCACCAACTGCTTTGACCCGTTTTACACACACCGATCTTTGTCGTACGACACTTCTTAATTCTCTTTTGGGCACTTATGGTGCATTTATACGTGCAGTGTTTTCACTTTAGTGCCTTGATTGTCAAATTGTCTTTCCTTCATTTTTTTTCTCATTCGTCGTTCGTGGTGGCAGCTGCATTTTCGCAGCGCAGACCACACACAATTCGAAAATAGAGCAAATGCGGCCATCTAGCGCTACCGAGTACGGCTTAAGAATAAAGCAAACGCGGAAAATTACGAAGAGATCGAAAAGAGAATACAAGAATCGGATGGGAATTCGCGGCCTATCCATGTTCGGCTATCCCCTGCAATTTTCATCCACTTTACTATCACATTCTCGAGTCGTACGACAAAAATCGGTGCGTGTAAAACGGGTCTTTCTAAGCCAATTGTTGTTTTCAGCGCCACCTGTTTGTGAATTCCTACCCAGCTGCCAGCCAGCAGCGTGGAGAGTCAAGAGTTGAAGGCAGCATGCTGTTGTTTTATAATATGTGAACTGTGCCTCTACTGGCAACTACTTTGTTTTGCTAAATCAAATTTTGTTCGCTATGTTTCGATATTCCCTGTATCGCAAGTTTATAAAAAATTCAAATATTGAAAAAAATTGATGAATACGCTAATAGCAGGCAGGACAATATCTGCCGGTTCCGCTAGTCAAAGATAAACACACGAATTTTCAATGATTATAAGATTTTAGGTGTACCATACATATATATATAATTTTTGTAAACAAAATGGAACTTAAATAAAAACAGAAGATATTCTGTATTTTCTTAGGTACTTTCCGTAATATTTAGTTGTTATTTCTTTTTATATTTACATGACACATTGGTATCGTAAATGGAGTCACTCTGTGAACTCCACAGGAATGTTTTTCGCTGGTGTGTTGTAGAAATGAAAATTGCTCCAAAGTCACTCTTGCTAGAAATGAATACCTTGTGTGAATTCCAAGCAGGCTGCAGTTGTTGTAATTGCGTGATAAAAATCCTAATTTACTTTACTTTGCTAAAATAGGCGTTCAATAAAACACATATCAAAGAAAGTACGATAACTTAGGCGCCAAAAATTGATAACGGTTTCTTGTAGAGGGGTTAAATACAAGCATTTTTTTTACTATGGGAGCGGGGTCTATCTCGCTCCGTTTAGACGCGGGGGGTAGTTTAAAAAAAAATAATATTTAAAATTAAAAAATAAAAAACAACGGCAACACTTATGGCCAAGCCACAATGGCGCTTTGCGGCGTGCGTGCGTTGACAGATAGATTAGAACCAATGCTTTCATATGGTGCAAGCCAGAATGCGGCTTCAGGCTTCGGGTCGCGTTGTGATCGTAAATATCGTAAAGTTCAACGCGGCGCCCAAGTAGAGCAGCTTTGACGTTTTCTTTCGGTTTGGTTTGTTCGATTTGATAATATTTAAAGTGTTAGAGCATATGCCGTTCATTGTTGGAGTTGCATGGATTCACTTAGGTATATACGTACCTACTCGTTTTTAGTAGCCTATGAGGTATTTTCAATACAAATTAATTATTTTACTGTGTGGAAATGACGAATATTATTTTTGTTGTAATGCTACTAGTGATTTCTTTAGATTGTTGGAAAAAAAATATGTGTTCAAATGTAATGTACACGCTTTTGATATTTCAATTTTGTCTGAAACTACTCTATTCTTCATACAATTTATTAACGAGATAAACATTTTTGTTTAGAATATTTATAGTTTCTTTTTCTAGTTGAGGGTAAATTCCTGCGATGTGCAAATGATAGGTATTATTTTATTACTTGGTTTACCTGCCCAGGTTTGCTCGGGCCAATGAATTGCATTGCTTACATATATTTTTTATTGTCCATCGGGACAATGCACATGAATATGCGCACCTTTGTCCGACTTTGACCCAACTTCACGGGAATTCTCTGGCCAATAGATATCGAAGATTCCCTGTAAATTTGAACTCAATCGGCTGGTAGGGTTTGAAGTCCGTACATAAGAACATAAAAAAATGTCTAGACAAGACAGCGAAGATCTTCGCGGAAATATAGAAAAAAAATTACCCTAATTAGGTCATAAAATCCTTTCAATATGCATTGTCCGATGGGTGACCGGATGTGGTAAAAACCCAGCGAGCGACGAGAAGCAGTACCTGCGATCGCATTCGTACGAATGTCCAGCATACCACCAGATGTATAAATATAAATGAAATGAAGTATAAATATAAATTGAAAAATTGGGTGGTATGCATAAAAGACAGTAAATGCTTTTACTGAGGATTTTCTAAGTATTTACTATTTTTGGCATGCATAAAATGAAATAAACACTAAGATTAGGTGAATATTTACTTCTCTTCGCATGCATTTTTGTAGTAAATACTTTTTTGGAATGCATAAAAACTAGTATGTGCTTGTTTTTCTGCAGTAAATACTGGAAATTTTTCAAGTTGCTATCGACCAACTTGAAAATTTAATAGCATCTACTAAAAAAAATAAGTATTTACTATGATATCCGGCGAATTCCAAGCACATTTTTACTTGAATAAATTAAGTATTTACTTAAAGTATTTGCAATCAAGTAAAAACTTTTTTTTCAGCAAATGAAACGAAGTAAATACTGAAAATCGGAGCTTCTACTTCAAATTCTACTACTACTTCCACTTCTACCTTTCAGTATTTACTTAAACCTTTTACTTGAAGTAAATACTTTTTTTTATGCATACCACCCATTGAGTAGATCGTCGGTATCCATATTTGGGAATTTATTAATAGGGTTTTTATTTTTAAATAGTCAAAGCAAGTTCTTAACAAAATTGCACCTCTGTATTTTAGTGACTAAACTTCTTTCCACAGCTCAGATAAATGCTGTCCATTTGGTAATAGGCGTATTTTTTTGGGAATCTATAGCTAGCTCACTTTTACTTTTACATGCAAAACTGGTATACTCACTTTTTGTTTTGTTATACTCACTCCCCAAAAAAATACGCCTAATATTGCTCACTTAAATCGTTTTTCAAGAAGTATTCCACAAAGTAATCAATTCACAATTTTAAGGGAAGGTATTTTCGATGTAATTTACCCATATTTTCTCAACTAAACTAAAAATTTACCTGTCTCGCCTGAAACGCCTTTCATGTGAAGGAATGTACCTTTGTACATAGAATGCACAGACAATTCTTTCACAAAAATATTCCACGACAAGAAAAGTGAAAATAAATTTATTGTTATTTATTTATGCATTTTTTAGTATTTCGAACAAATTCCCTCTTAATTCGTGCATTAAAATAACAATTATAAGCAAAAAGGAGTAGACTTGCATTCTGCTCTGAATTCGTACATAACGTACGTACGTAACATAAACCAAACAGAACTTTCAATCTCTCCTACTCTAATCTCTCAACGCGCCAACGCTCTGAAGCGGCATTTAGTTTGGAAAACAGTCGCTTTCTCGCGTTGACATAAAGTACGGTAAAGTTTCTAAAACGCCTGTCAACGCACGCAAGCGGCAAAGCGCCGTTGTGATTTGGCCATAAGTGAAAGATCTAAGTGAAAGGGTGAAAATGGAGATCTCAATAAGAAAACAAGGCAACTAGCGTCACACAAATTCAAAATTAGTTTTTAGTAAGATATAAAATTAAAATTTAAAAACCTATTTCACCGAGCTTTTATTATTTTTGTACATTAGTAGAAAACGTAAGAAAGCTACATTGGCCTGACCAACAGCTCGTATATGAAGTGTTCTCCGTTATCGCTTCAAAAGGATTTTCGTTATATTTTAGACAAGGCCTTATAATCGGAATTTTATGTCGGGAAACCTAGTATTAAAATGTGTTCTATTATTGAGCAAATTAATAACAAATAAATGTCAAACCTCTGCACATGTCATATATAGTGGTGGAAAAAATAATAGAAACAAGCTGGTTCTTCGTCGCTTATCGCAAAAATAAAATGTTTTCGGGAAAAAAGATAAATTAAACCCATACTAATAGTTTTAATACAATGTAATGAAGAAATGTAACATTAAAATGTTTAATAAAAAAAGAAGAGAAATAGTGAATAAATGTCGATTCTGGTTTTCCTTAATTTTGGCCTGGAAAAAATAATAGAAACAAATTAGTTTTTCTGTTTTTTTTCTATTAGGAATTAATTTACAGTAAAGGTGTTTCATATCCTTTTAATACTTGGTCGTTTCGCCCTTATTTTTTATAACTGCTCCACATCTTCGTCCCATGGAATGAACCAAGTTGGGACAAGTCTTGGGAGTTATAGCGAGTGCCATGCATTTTGAATAATTGACCACAGTTTTTCCTTATTTTGGCTCTGCAGCCTCCGATCCTGCGCATAAGGGTGTCCCATAGATGTTCTATCGGGTTAAGATCAGGAGATTGTGATGGCCACTCCATAACATTGATTTTGTTTTCTATGAAACCATTCTTTGACCAACTTTGAGGATTGCTTGGCGTCATTATCCTGCATAAACTCCCATTTAATAGGCATGTCCTCTTCAGCAAATGCCAGGATAACATTGTTTAAGATTTCCACGTAGTCTACGGCACACATTTTATCCTTTATCATGAAAAGTGGACCAACCCCAGATACTGAAAAGCACCCCCAAATCATTAAATTTCCTCTGCCATGTTTAACTGTCTTCTTTGTATATTTGGCATCGAATTCGCAATTCTTTGGTCGTCTGACGTACATTTTCCCATCGGAACCAAACAAATTGACCATAATTGACCTTGGTTTCATCCGATCATAATACGTTATTCCAATTAGCACGGTGGAGGTGTTTGTTGGCGAAACTTAGTCTCTCTTTAGTATTTTTATTGGTCAAGTATGGAACTTTTCTAGGACTTCTCCCAGGAAGACCTGCTTCCTTTAATCTATTTCTTATTGTACGACTTGTAACGGGTGCGTTTAAATCATTTTTTTTTTTAATGGTTTCTTCTTGCATAGTCGTATTAACAGTTTGTCAAATCATGGAGTCTTTTTTTTGTTTTCTGCATCTGGTTTCTACTTTGGGACTTGAATGGATAGCTAAGAATACTGTTTAGACCTTTTTTTTAGAACACTTTACGACCTTAGCTATTTCATCCATTGTTTTGCCGTCTTTTTTATCACCTCACGCTCAGAACTGGTGCAAAGGACTTCTAGACCCATTTTGACAAAATGTTAATTTCATAGTTTTAAGATTTTCTTCTAAAAAAACACTAAATTACAGGATAAACTAATTTACAACTATTTAAATTAAAACAATACCGAGCTTTACTTCAAAATCACTTATGCCGACTGTGGTAATCGTTTGTTTCTATTATTTTTTCCAGGCAAAATAACATTTTTGCTCAGACTTTTTACTATTAGACGAAAACTAAAAGCTGATAAGAGCGAATTGCTGCAGCATTTCAAAGTACTTTTACCTAGCATTTGAGTATAGAATTGATTTCGGAGAAAGACCAAATTGTATGCAGTTAATGATGGTTCAGCATTATGTAAATACTTGTTTCTATTATTTTTTCCATCACTGTATATATGTAGGCATTTTATACGTAAATTTAATGCGTGAAAGCGAATGTGAAAACGATTTATTCGATTAACTCTTTCGCAGAACCAGAATCGACCGACATCGTTCGTTGCAGTCACTGAAAACTTTTTAGGGAATCATAAATCCCCGCAATATGTTGACCTTGTTGACGAAATGTTGCAAGCTTTTTATAAAATGAAATGCAACATATTATCTTTGAAAATACATTTTCTGCACTAGGATTTAGATTTTTTCCCCGAAAATATAAGAGCTATGCGTGATGAACACGGAGAGCGATTCCACCAAGATATAGCTGTCATTGAAAAACGATATCAAGGACAATGGGAATGGAACCCTGCGATTCTGGCAGACCAGACTACTGTTGGTTATTAATAAGGGAAACCCCAACCAGATAGTACAATCGAAAAACGAAAAAAAGTGAAGGATTTTTTTAGTTCAAAATAAATGAATTTAAATATAAAAATTGTTAAAAAAGTAAGAAAATAAATATTGATATATCATAAAATTGTGACGTGCTAGAAATATTTTATTTGACTTTCTGCAATATTTCTAGCACATAGACCACGAATCACACGAAATTATTTGCGATATAAAAAAAATTTTTTTTTGTTGACTAGTGTTATTATCGAGTCTTATGCCTCGATAAAAACTGTGCTACCAAGTTATCGATGCTTCAAATGTAATCGAAAATTATTATCGATTATGTTAAAGGTAAATGACATTATTAGACGTATTCTTTTGGGAAGTGAGTATAACAAAACCAAAAGTGAGTATACGAGTTTTGCATGTAAAACCAAAAGTGAGTAGGTACCTATAACAAAACCAAAAGTGAGTATAACAGTATTGCATGTAAAATTAAAAGTGATCTAGCTATAGATTCCCAAAAAAATACGCCTATTGTTTGAAATTTATGCTTTAGAAAAAAAAATAAAAATAATGAAAGCATTTAGAAATTACGAATTTTTTGTTTTCAGTAATAATTATCCTCGGACAATTTGCGGACATTTATCGATAAAAATCGATCGCAATCGAACAAAATCTTCACGCGTTGTTATAAAATATTACAGGAAAAGAAAATCAGCAAAATACTGGATGATGAGGAAACTCAACCATTAGTGCTAGAGCTCAATGGAACGCGTCCATTTAGTATTGACAAGCGATGTCAGTCAATTTAATGACATCAATTTCAATAATTTATTACAATTTACAATGCCACTAATCGATAAGGAAACATAGGTTCGGGAACAATTTGGTTAATTTAAAATTGTAAACAAAATATCCAGTGCAATAATTAGTTCACTTCTTACACGCTTTATTCTACATCAATATGCAAGGAGAAGAATATCAACGAAAAATATAACATTTTAGGTATTCATATTCGTTTGGACCGACTGAGTGATTGAATAAATAAAATTTAAAACATGAAAGCAGAATCAGAGAATCCCAATCGAACAAAATAAAGCCACAAAACAAGCTTTTTCTAAGAATTACATAATATTGCTTTACCTATTTTGTTTTAATAATAGGTAGGTATTCTATACCTATTCTATATTTTTTTGTAATCAACTGTTTTTTTTTTACATAAAAAAAGTGGTAGACTTCTTTCTAC
Source organism: Cheilosia scutellata (assembly GCA_955612985.1). NCBI lineage: Eukaryota > Metazoa > Arthropoda > Insecta > Diptera > Syrphidae > Cheilosia > Cheilosia scutellata. The sequence continues at coordinate 57,580,271 of OY015311.1, forward strand.
TCTTAATTTCTCTATACATACTACTATATTAGCCTAAACCAAACTTTTAATTTGTCATAATATTCTAATCTCTCAACGCGCGTACATAGTTCTAAAGCAACATTTAGTTTCCCAAAACAATTCTCACTATGTTTCGTTATACACGATTACGTATTTCGAAAACTAAATACATATAATGCACCATGAAAAGGTTTCTAAAAACAAAATAGTTTGTTATAAAAAAGAACGTAGGCAGTGGCAGGAATTTGAATGCAATGCTTAAGAAGCAAATATAAAAACATAGGAGATAGGAGTCAATAGTGAACTGTGTACGAACTGTGATATTAAATAGTATAGTTGGTAGCTATGTACCTAACCTATACAAACTTTATAACACAAAGCAAGAGCTTTAACATAACGTCATAATCTAATCTCCATCTATATAATATATATACCTACAGTTCATGGAAATGTTTCCTAATTTTTTTATTTTAATGTTTTTATTAAAGTATGAGAACCTACCAAACAAAATAAATCAGCAACAAGCTCCAGCACAGAATATGTTAATTTTCGGTGGCGATTCAATAATAAAATGCGATCATTGTTCATAGCACGGCATTAGTTCAAGGAACTATATTTTGGCATATTTTTTTTAGATTCACTTGAAATTCGTGTCCATATTTACGTCTACATAATTAGACCAATAAAACTGTTGCACAAATTAGAGCTTTATTTTTTAAGTAGGTAAATGGGCACACCGTGACACATAAGGTAACGAAAAAATGGAACGCAATAGAGTTTGTATATAAATTAAAACACGTATATCCCATAATTTCACTACAAACTATATATCATTGCAATATATTATTATTTGACTATTATTTTCGGTATTTTTGTATTATTATTATTATTCCCTAAATGTAGGTTTGTAGGCCAAACACACTCATACTATAAAACGACTAACCAGAATAGAATAATGGGATACTTCCCTTGTTCTTGGCCATCAATATCATTTGATGAACAAGGACGGCATGTAGTCGAAAAAAGAAACAACCACGTTACGTTACATTAAATCTAACAATTAATACACACAAAAGCTTCGTTTACGACGGACGAGCCGATGACAACAAAGCTCTTTGGGGGTCCGTTCAAGATGTATATATTTTTGAAGATATCTATTAAGCTAATTTTACAGAGCGACTGAACTAAAGGACCATTCACATGGGAGCGAACTAACGAATTGATTAAATGCGAACAAACCGCTTTTTATACATTTATAAACAGAAAATTGCACAAATTCAAATCGTAGTTCTTGCATTCAATAGCAAGGCCACTCACGCACACGAGGAATAGATTGCGTCCTTCAGGGTCGTTGAGATTCCTCAGGAAAAACAAATACTGCAGTGCCTCAGCAGGGTCAGTGATTTAGAAATTGTTTATTAGTTGATGTGGACTTTGTGGCTGGATCATCTACATTGTATAAACAATTAAATCAGTACATACATAGGTATATACAAATTACAATTTCAATTCGTAGTTTGTTATCAAAATAACAAAGTTACGACCGGTACTTACCGGTATCCAAGCTCTTAAATGAGCATTGAAATTCCTCCTCGTCAAGGTATTCGGCATTTGGACACCAATTTTCATCTGAAAATTTTATTTTCAATACATTTTCCACTACTTAGGTAATTAACAAAATGTTAAGTTACCATCAAAATTGTTTTTCATTTTTGAGAGCGATCGCGAGCACGATGATGTGAACCAAAGGAATCTCAAACATTTGGTATTATGGCATCGTAAAAACATTATGATAGCAGTGTTCATTTTGTTTTATAGGAACGAATTCCATAGGCCATCGCTATAAAAATATCAACATGCACAGCTATCCCATAATACGTATCACGTAAACAAGATGGCCGACCAAAATACGTGTCACGTATTTTTGCATGTTAGGTGTTGCTGTCTGTTACCGTCTATAGACTATTTAGTATTTAGCATCTCTTTAATTTTGCGTGATAGGACTGCGTGGCAATGTAAAACAACCATTACGAGACTGATGAAGTGATGACGATGGGGTATCTTATATTAGTTGCGTTTTTATGAAACCTCCCCAGCCAGTGGTTGCCAGTTGATTCACATTTCACATGCTAATTAAAACAAGAACCTGCGGGCAACAACTCTTGATTTCCTCCCCAGTTGGAGAGAAACTTAACCTCAAACTAGACATTGTGGGTAGAAACTGATGGCTGGAATTCGCGAAATGCCGCGACCTATAAAAGTGTTCATGTGAACGGGCTCTCAAAACTTGCGAATAGTCGTTCGATCGTAGGTAGTTGGTCGCTCTTATGTGAATGGTCCTTTAGGTATTAGCCCAGGGGTTTTCCTATTAAGATTGGTCAAAATTGGACATACAAAAAACATCTTCTATGGAGTGAAACTCGTTGACGTTAGATAAAGCTCGATAACCGCTGGGCCGATTTTCATGATTTCTATACAGTCGGCATTTCAATGAAAGTCACCCCCCACGGCTCGAACCCTCGCTACGCCTCTGCTCTAACCTAATGTTTACCCAAAAATTAGGTAAATCAATTCTCTCTTCCATTGACTTATTATATATGGACTTCTAGTAGACGTCTTCGCGTTGGTTCCAACATAACCACTAGCCCTCTTGGTTCGGAGCGAAATAATTTGGAAATTTACACTTTTTTGAAGTGGCATCTATTGTTAACAATGACGCAACAATAGGAATTTCAACCGTTTTACTTGCCAAATCCACTAACGCCCTATAGGTGTCTCTAGCATTCTATGGAGAAATCAAAGATGGTTGTGATCATTGGCTTCGTTTTCCAATGCCATCTACTTTAAACAGTGACGCAACAATTTTAATTTACCTCATAAATTCTCTCACGCCCAATAGGTGCCTCTAGCATTCTATGGAGAAATCCAAGATGGTTCGTCATTTTGTTTCACTTATTTTTCGCTCCGAACCAAGAGCGCTAGTTTATGTTGGCGTCATTTTCTGGGCAAAATTTGTATGAACTGACATTTCACTAGCAGTCCATATATAATAAGTCAATGCTCTCTTCAATAGACAAAATAATGCACCGTTACCTAGAAGAGCAGTTAAGAAACAGATTAAATTGTCGTTACTATTTAAAGAAGTTGTACAAAAAAGGCGAAATAATTATAAAGTCACAGTGTTTATCTTAAAGTGTTAAGGTTAAGTGTGTAAATTTGCTATTTCACACGATAATTTCACAGGTAAATTGCACTCGCGACTCGAAATGAAAATATTTGAATCTTAATTTAGCCATGCCCCGCGGAATCAATTTGACCACAAAAGAAAAGGCAATAATCAGAACTCACAAAGAGCACGCGGCCTATCAAATCGGTCAATTGCTACCAAGATAGGACGATCTCCTACCGTTGTAAGTAATTTTGTCAATTTGGGTAAAAATGATGGCTCTGCTAGAAGATCCGGTCGATCAACCCAACTTAGCGCCCGTCCCGTGAAAAGAATCTTATTTCACATGAGGCCAGGCGAAACAAGCTGAATGCTGGTCAGATAAGGCCCAAGTTGGATCTTCCAGTAGGCGTAAGAAGAGTGCAGCAAGTGTTGAAGGGAAATCCCAACCTTCGATACACAAAGATGCTGAAAAAGCCGTTATTGCAGCAGCATCATAAGGAGGCCAGACTAAGGTTCGCCAGAAACCACATGGCATGGACCAGGGAGTGGGAATCCGTTATTTTTTCTGAAGAAAAAAAATTTAATTTGGACGGGCCAGACGGTTTCAGCGTTATTGGCGTTATTGGCTTTATTTGCGAGACGAAAAAGTAGTGCAAACGAGCCGGAACTCCGGAGGTGGAAGCGTGATCATTTGGGGTGCGTTTGGATTCCATGGAAAAATCCCTTTGATGTGGGAGGCCATCATCAACTCGTGCACGTATGTCGAGTAGCAGCCAGCCAAGACGAAGTCCGCGCACAACAGCAGGAAAGTTGCCTATAGATCTATCTGAAGTTCAGCTTAGTACTGTTCCAGAACAATCTGAATCAGTCAGTGGGACAAGGTGTTTACCGTGGCCATCATCAACTCGTGCACGTATGTCGAGTAGCAGCCAGCCAAGACGAAGTCCGCGCACAACAGCAGGAAAGTTGCCTTTAGATCTATCTGAAGTTCAGCTTAGTACTGTTCCAGAACAATCTGAATCAGATAGCGATTCAGTAGGAAACCTCGACACTACTATAATCGATACACCCGACATGGAAGAGTCGGCAACAGTAAAGACAATGGAGGAACTGTTGAAACAGATGATTGAAATGCGTTCACAACTGGAGGTAATAACTTGCATTGACGCAAAAGAAAATGCTGAACACATCCGCCTACAGGAGCGAGTTAATCAAGTTCCAAACACCTGAACATCTGTAGTAGCAGCAACAACTGCTTCCATTGTCCCATCGGTTGCTCACACGTCAACGATGCCGACAATAACGACATCCGTAGCCGCCACCACAGCTTATATTCCTTCAATGGGTGCACCCGCTGTATGTAGTACGTACACAATGCCTTTTTCGGTGTACCAGCCGTCGCAGCCCATTCGAGCTGCAACAACAGCAGCATGCACATCGTATACATATACAGTGCCATCATTTTTGCCGCCGATTGGTGCATCGCAGCCATCCATCAGCCAGCAGTTTGCGTCATTGTAGTCCTTCACGCCACCTCCGAATTTGCCACGAAGTTGTTCCCCTCATCAGTTCGAAAACGTTAGCTTTGGACATATTCGCAAGCTACAAGACTTGCCTCAGTTCACAGGCGGACCAAAGGAATTTCGAAGGTGGAAAATTTGCTTCGTTTACAGAAATTAATTAAACATTAAGTTCGAGAGGTGGTGAAAGCATTACTCATCCACCCTGATAATGTTGATCAGGTAATGGCAGCCCTGGAGCTCAGATTTGGACGTCCCGAATGCCTTTTGCGAAGCCAGTTAGCCAAAGTGAGGGCAATATCACAAGTTTCGGAAGGTAAACTCGAAATACTGGTACCTTTTGCCATGGTGGTGCAAAACCTTTCGACGTTTTTGGAGGCTAGTGGTTTGCACCAACATCTGGCAAATCGAACGATAATCGACGAACTAGTAGCTAAGCTGCCTATGAGCAAACGGCTAGAATGTGCTCAACGGAGCATCAGTATTGTGCCATATCCAACCGTCAAACATTTTGCTGAGTGGATAACCGAGGTCGCGAGGTTTGTTTGCTTGGTTACATCGACTTCTTTATTGCCGCCAGCCCATGTAGAGCAGAAGTCGGGTCCCAAGAAGATCCTCCATGTATCTGGACAATATGCTTCCGCCAGAAGCAAATGCCGCCATTGCGAGAAGGAACAGCACCCAGTAGCGGAGTGCGATCTTTTCATTAAACTGGATGTCCCAGAAAGGTGGGACTTTGTAAAAAAGAACAGACTGTGCTTTTACTGCCTAAAGTACGGTCATAGCGTTCGCTCATGCAGAGCAAGAAAGAAGTGGAATCGATGAGTGTGCTAAAATGCATCATCCATTACTACACGAGCCGTCGAAGTCAACAGTTGATGCAGATGTACCAGTCAACGCCGGATGTTCGAGGGCCCTGCTTAGTTGTCACGCTCATTCCATAGCCAAGATTCTGTTTCGTGTGCTGCCAGTTAGAGTCTATGGTGATAACATCGTTGTATCAACATATGCGCTGTTCGATGAAGGTTCCTCAGTCACTATAATGAATGAGTCAAGATCTGGCCAGACGATTGCGTTTGAATGGCCGCCAAAATAATTTGAAGCTCCAATGGTTTGGAAAGGAGACTATTGCAACGGAATCGTTCATCGTGGATGCGGATATAAGTGCAGATAGAGAAAGCGCCACCGATTTGAACCTGCCGTCCCAAACAGTCAATATGGAAGAACTACAGCTGTCGAATCTTGTTAAGTCTTGGTACCTCCCTCATTTCGGTGTGAGGAATCCGAATAAGCCAAATAAAGTGAGGTTAGTGTTTGATGCGGCAGCCAAAGTGAACGACGTCTCCCTAAATTCCTTCCTGCTGAAGGGACCTGATGAATTGAAGCCCATGATGATGATCCTGTTCAATTTTCGCCTGAGAAGTGTAGCCGTGTCTGGAGACATTCGACAGATGTTTCATCAGATTCGTATCCAACCAGAGGACCAGGATTCGCAGCGCTTCCTATGGAGGGAACACAAAGAAAAACCGATTGACGTGTATCTGATGACATCGATGATATTTGGTGCTAGTTGTTCGCCGTGCTCAGCCAATTATGTGAAGAATCTCAATGCCTCGAGATATCTAAATATTCATCCCAGAGCTGCAAGAGCAATCATCGATCGCCATTATGTTGACGATTACGTCGATAGCTTTGATAGTGAAGCTGAAGCAATTGAGGTGACCAACGATGTAATTTCAATTCACAAGGAAGGCGGTTTCGAGCTGCGAAATTTTACGTCGAACTCCAAGGAAGTGATGCGAAGTATCTCGAGTCAAGAGATCGAGAAACAGAAAGGCAGGATGATCGACTTGAACATCGAAGCAGCGACAGAGAAAATCCTTGGCATGTGTTGGGATCCGGAAGCAGACGTCTTCAAGTTTCAATGTAAGTTTCCCCGGGCCAACCGAGACGTAATGGAGAACGACAAGTGCCCTACCAAGAGGGAATTTTTGAGTATTGTCAAGGCTGTGTTTGACCCATTTGGAATGGTCGCCAATTTCGTCATTTATGTGAAGCTGATGTTACGCTCAGTTTGGGCACAAGCAGTTGAGTGGGATGAGCCAATTCCCCAAGTAGTTTTCGAACGGTGGAAGCAATGTGAGCTTCCGTCGTTAAATCAATTCAAAATGCCGAGATGCCATGATCCTCACCTGACGTCCGCAAGCAACATCGTTCTTCACACTTTCGTCGATGCCAGTGAAGAGGCCTTTAGTGCAGTTTCATTTCTTCGAATCGAGTATGGTGACAGTGTTCGAGTATCATTTATTTGTGGCAAAACCAAATGTGCTCCAAAAAAGCTTATGTCAATTCCAAGACTGGAATTATCCGCAGCGATCTTGGGCATAAGGCTTTGCAATGCCATTGTGGAGAACCATGACTTGACGTTCAAGGACCGAATCTTTTGGACCGATTCAAAAACCAACATCAGCTGGATTAGATCGGAGCCCCGGCGATATAAACAATTTGTGGGATTCCGGATTGCCGAGATCTTAGAGAGCAGCCAGGTTAATCAATGGCGTTGGGTTCCTTCTAGGCTGAACCCAGCTGATGAGGCAACGCGAGCGCGATACCCTCCGAAGCTGAATACTGACAGTAAATGGATAAGAGGTCCGGAGTTTCTTCAGCTGCCCGAAAAGGATTGGCCTTTACAAACAGATGTCATCAACAGCCAGTTGTGTGAGGACGAGGCGCGTCCAAGATTTCTGCTGCATGCAAACGCAGCGTAAGCAAATAGAAGGAGGAGAGCTATGCGTCAAAGAGCTTGAAGCCGCCGAGTTAGTTTTGTGCCTACATGCCCAAAGAGAAGCCTTCGCCCATGATATTTCCCGTCTAAGCCAAAACCTACCAGTCGAAAAAACAGCCGTTTGTTTAAGTTAACGCCATACATAGATGATGCCGGACTGCTAAGGATGTATGGACGAATCGACGCCGTCACGACTATACCATTTACAGCCAGACGTCCTATCATCCTCCCAAAGGAACATCGCCTTACCAGGTTGATTGTGGACCATTTTCATAGCCGCTTACGTCACCAAAATGATGACACAATCGCTAACCAGATTCGACTGCGCTTTTGGGTGCCAAGTATCCGATCAGCTGTCAAAAATGCAAAAAGCAACTGCCTAATTTGTCGAATTCGTTCCGCTAAGCCACAACCGCCGTTAATGGGACAATTACCGAGAGAACGTCTCACACCATACGTAAGGCCTTTCACGTACACGGGACTCGACTATTTCGGGCCAGTGTACATCACTATTGGACGACGGAAAGAGAAGAGGTGGGTCGCACTTTTTACGTGTATGACGGTGCGAGCTGTGCACCTTGAAATTGCTGCAAATCTTTCATCTGATGCCTGTGTACTATGTATTTGCAACTTTGTCAATCGCCGTGGGATTCCGAAACGTATTAGATGCGACAACGGCACCAATTTCATAGGGGCCAAAAGGGAGCTGTTGAGTGCTGATATTTTTGACAACGAAGCCATTAAAGCTGAACTTTCGTCGAGAGGCATCGAGTGGTCGTTCGAACCCACATGCTGCCCATCGAACCCACATGCGGGCGGTTGTTGGGAGAGGTTGGTACAGTCTGTGAAAAGAGTTCTCTCACATACTCTCAGCGAGATTGCACCAAGATTTGAGACGTTGCAGAGCGCCTTAATAGAGGCCGAAAATATTATAAACGGACGCCCACTTACGCACCTGCCTATCTCAGCCGATGATGAGGATCCTTTGACACCAAACCATTTTTTGGTGGGAGTTCCCAACTCCACGCAAACTCCAGGTCAGATCGATGAACGAGCCCTTTGTCTCAGGAGGCAGTGGCGCATTAGCCAGCAACTCAAGGATCGCTTCTGGAAGAGGTGGATTCAAGAATATTTGCCGGTCCTAACCAGAAGATGCAAGTGGTTCCAGCGTGTAGAACCGCTCAAAGTCGGAGACTTATGTCTTGTCTGCGATGCCAACGTGCATAGAAGCCAATGGATTCGTGGACGAATAATAAGAGTTTTTCCTGGTCAAGACGGACAGATCCATGTAGCAGAAGTGAAGACAAGCACAGGAAATTTTCTCCGGCCTGCAGTAAAGATTGCTGTTCTAGATGTTGGTGAGGCTTTGGACTTGGAGCGCCTCACGGGGGGTGGGGTGTCGTAAATTTATAAGCCAGTTCAAATTAAATGAGGATCCAGTTCCGATTCCAAAACGAACATAACTAATTGTCAATCTGACGTATTAAATTGTCTATTTATTCTCAGCAAAACGAGCTGTCAAACGTCGCGCCGTATGGCTTTAAATATGCGCCAAAATTAAATGATCTGTCACACTGATTGGAATCGGAACTGGATGCCAAGGAATTGCTAAAATAAGTAAGTAAGTTAAGTTAAAATGTAATATTGTAAACCTATAATTAATGAATTCAACAGAGAATAAACCAACACTTCAAACAATATCGGTTTTTAAGCGTTTGCGTAATTGGTTGGGTGGTTCTGTTCCCCAACGCAATTCTATTCCGAATTCCGATCCAACGTCCACGGCCAGTGGACGGAGCGACACCACTTTTTTAAAGTAAAATACTTTTAGACTGAAATGTCTAAATTGAAATAAAATTAAACTACTATTGAACGTTTTACAAGAGTATATTGTATCACTGATATAAAAAGACTGACTGAAATGAAACATTTACAATGTTCTGTCTTATATACGATTACGAATGTTTATAAACAAGAATGTAGACAGGCACACAGGTATATATTGATGTGTTCCAGTGAGGGATGACTATGTGGGTTGTCCATTCTCACGCTGCTCTTGTTTACTTAGGATTCCTATCGATACCTATGGGTGGTATATCGCTGTAGTTGGGTTTTCCTTATCTTAATGCATTTCGGAGAAATGCTCCGGGAGCAAGATATTAAATAAAGCTTAGTTTGCTGCCCTAGCAAAATTTTGACATAGAGTGCGCAGTGGATATAAGTGTCACAGAAAACAGCTTTTGGTTGAAAATAACTTTTTTCAAAAATTCATCTACGGGAAAAAGTTCTATATTTTCGTTGCACTTTCCTTTTTCCTTGTCTGCTATTCCTTGATCTCAAATTTATCACTCTGAAAGGTTTCCTCATTGAAAAGCTTCCTGTTTTACTTTTCTGCAACACAAAAACACAACAGAAAAAAACCAATATGATGTGTCAAAATGTAGCTAGAAAAAATGTGCCGAACCATTAATGGGCGCGCTAATGATAGATCCAATGCAGTACAATCTGAAATGAAAATTCGATTTTTTAGCTGCGTACCTCTTGGCTAAATGGATTCGCTTAAATTTAGCTCAGCTAAATTAAGGAGATATTTTATGGGAGCTAAAATATAGCTCAAGCAGCGTACTAAGCTTCATCCTGTAGGCTAATTCTTTGACACTTTCCTTTGATAGGATTTTGCTAGAATGTTGAAGAGGAAATACAACGCTGAATTTTAATTAGTTAATAGCGTAAATTCGATATACCTCTGTTTTAAGATTGGAGTTTGGTGATCTTCCCTTTTCAACACCCAGGTATGTCTTAGAAAATTTTTCGAGGATAATTATCTAGCTCAATTGACAAAAACAGCCTTCACATGAACACTTTTCTAGGTCGCGGCAGTTCGCGAATTTCAGCCATCAGTTTCCACCCGCAATGTCTAATTTGAAGTTTAAGTTCGAGCGAAAGTTTTATTCACCAGTTTGATGTAGATGATGTAGATTGCGAATAAACTTTGACAATTCGCGCCAAGGTAGAAATTTCGTTAGGTATTTAAACTGTTTATAAACGTTGTTCGAGGCACGGGTACGTAACGAAATGTCAAAGTTTATATTGCGTCAAGTCAGGGTTTGTGGCTCGTTACACTCGCGGCAAGGAGTATAATCATTTTCGGACATTATGCCGTACGTTTAGGATAAAACTTTTATATTTATAAAGAGTTTTTAATGAAAATAGGATTACGTTACGTTGATTACGTACCCGTGTCTCGAACATCGGTAAACGTCAGTTCAGTACAAAATCTGTCAAAATGTACGGGCGAATAGCCACTTCGTCAAATGTGCACTTTTCTGTTTATAAATGAATAAAAAATGGTTTGTTCGTATTTTATCAATTCGTTCGTTCGCTCTCATGTGAATGGTCCTTTAATGTGCATGTGCTATGCTAGCAGATCCATTTTGCTTGTTAATCAAACGCAGCCATCGATATTGTAATCAAGAGAATTATGAACATCGCCCTATCGATAAGAAATAAGTATAAATAAATATGTTATATATACATATAGCATGCTATTTACTTGGGCTGATGTTATCTATGTTGAACTATTTTACGGGAGTATGGTTCAATGTCCATACATTATACTGTATGTCCATAGTCCACTTAGGTAGCAATAGCAATATAATTTTGTCAGTTAACATTTTGGGCATAGTGCATCCTTTGATTACAGCAAATACTTCTTAAAATATGGCTTTCCTCAATAAAGTATGTACATACCTGCATATATTAGATTATACATATTTGTTTACAGATTTATTTATCATTTTACAGGTCCTAAGTTCATCACTAAAGAATGCAGTGCGGAGGAGATATTCTACTGCAGGACCTAATTTTGCCTTAAACGATGAACAGAAACAGATGCAAGCCATTGCTCGTAAATTCGCACGAGAAGAAATTTTACCTGTTGCGGCGAAACACGATAAAAGTGGCGAATATCCATGGGATATAATAAAAAAAGCATGGAGCATTGGGTTACTTAATAACCATATCCCTCAAGAGATTGGTGGTCTCGGACTTGACGTTTTTACAACATGTGCTATTACAGAGGAACTGGCTTATGGATGTACGGGTATAATGACTGCCATGGAAGCTAGTTCGTTAGGGGTAAGATATTACATTCTGGTTTGTTGTCTAACGTTCCACAATAGTCGTGATATTTCGTAGGTTTTTTTCTAATTTATACGTAAAATATACTATATAAATATAAATTATTTGACACATAAGCTCTTCTATCATATAGAAATATGTATGTACATGTACAATTTTTCCGGTATGGTGTCTCTATTTGTCGGGTAACCTTTTTTTAACTTTCTCGAGTTTTACATGTACATAACAGTGCTGTCGTTCTTCGTTCTTTTTATGGTAGTCTAGTTTAGCAAGGTTACGATGATACAGAGAACTGATTTGGTTGTCATTGTCATTTTTGTCTTTTTTTTTTTACCTGTATGCTTTTTTGTTTTTTTTTTTAATCACATTGCCTTTTTTGGTCATATACACTCCTATGCACCATGATTCAATTACTAAAGATTACGCATTGCGCATGTTCGCCATTTTGAACGTGACGTCATTTGAGCGTAGAATTTTTGTACTTCGTTCGGTTTGGGTTGATTTTAGTAGTCGATTGCCATAATTCCTCCAAATAATATTAAAAAAATAATTAAATATCAGCATTTATTGAAATGGGTGTTTCAACTATACAGACAAAAAACATTGGACACCAGCTTTCATAGCTTCTCAAAGAAAAAAACTCTGCTTAAGCAATAAGTACTCTTCTGTAGAAGAAAATATGTACTAAACACAAAAACTGCAAGAGTTTGTAATCTGCATTTCCTAAAAGAGGAAATGCGGTCAATGGCCATGACTTAAAACTATTTTGCAGACAAAATGAAAAAAATATCTGATACGCTTTTTGGATCATAACAAAACCTTAACAAAATATTTATCGCATCATTACGAATAAAACAAATTAAACATTTTCAGCAAATCCATTTATAATTAACACAAAACAAATGAAAACAAAACTTCACTGGCAAATACTCTCACCATTATCTCTACTTGTCAAAATGCATTCTGCGCTCAAATGACGTAAGTGCGCAGAACGAAAAAAACTGAACATCACTATTGCGCTATCTGTAGTATTTGTATCATGCATGTATGATAGGGACAAGATTTCTTGTTTCTATTTTGCGGTTTTTCAATAAAACAACATAATATTTGTATAGATATACATTTTTTTAATGTTTTGATTTCGATTTTGTATAAAGGGAAAACAAAATCTTTCCGTTATTTTTAAACAAATGATTTTTGAATGTACACAAAAAAAAATTCATTTTTCTCTTGGCGCACTTGAATAGGGACAGTAACTGGAAACAAGGATCAATAACAAAACTTTGCAAAATTCAGTTCAAATTAATTTTTTTTTATCTTGTTAAACTTGTTAATAATGGGTGTAGCCGCATTTGTTGGAAATAACTTCATAAATACCGTTATTAAGTGAATTAAACGGAGATTCCAGGTAGCTCAAGGAAATGTCCATCCATGCGGCACGTTTTGGGTATCTACGGATACACTCTTACCACGCGTGCAGTATGAATGGGCTTGTTATCCTGCTGGAAAGTAAATTGCACGGGTGCAAATACATTATCGTAGTAAGGAAAAACCTTTTCCAGTACGCCTTTGTAGTTATTCGAGTTCATTCTTGATGACGGGAACTGCAATTAACATTGCTAATAAGAGATCGCACAACATTCCACTAACCCCCTTCAGCTATGGTGTCGAGACAGATAGTGTTTTTCTTAGCGTATGTCATGAATTTAGTAATTTAACCATCAAGGCCATCTAAATTAAATCGGGCTTCGTCCGAAAAAAATGTTTGATGCCACTAGCTATTTCATATTTCCATGTCATGCAATTCCGAGCAAAAACTTTTGCGAGTCTCCTTACGAGTAGCGGTAAGAGGCGTTTTTTTTTTTTTAATTTGAATCTTTTTAGATATCTTCGAATTACTCATCTTACCGTGTCAACTCTAGCAATGATTCCCAAATTGTATTCGATCTGCGAGGCGGAACAGTGAGAATTTGATACTTCTCCAACAATTCGTCTATTTTCCGTAGGTGTAGTAACTGTTTTGGTCCTCCCTTCATGTTGTTTCCATTGTTTTTGAATTTATGAGGCGTTTGCACTGCTAATTGAATCTAATTTCTTCTTTTTATTTAGTTACATAATTCTACAAGTAACGAGAACATACGTAATGTACCTACTTTGATTGCTTTTAATGAAAGTAGATTTATTCAGTTTTTGATTTTATCAGGTATTTCTACTATACATGTAACTTAGAATTTTTCATTATTCATTTTATTATGCGCGCTTCTACGACAGCCAACAACTTACATTTTGGTATAAGAGTATTGTTTATCAACAGAAAACTTTTAAAATCTGTTCCATGTTGCTATTTTTGTTGAATGTTTCATATTGTAGCGGTAAGCTTATAAAGCACCAAATTTATGCAAATGTTCAATTCAATTCAATTCAATTTTTGTTTTGAGTTGAGTCCCTCTAATCGTCTGTATATGCGGATACCATAACAAGCTTATTGGCAAAACGGGAAAATTCATATTAGATTGCAGATTTGTACCCGTATATTATTTCCTTACAATTTCTTTGAATTATCTAGTGAATATTCAACTATATAGATTTGTACACTCAATGCCGAAGAAACTGTCTCCAAATAATATAACTTACATATACTAACTCTACGGATGAATTACTATTTTCAACATGCTCAATACACCAATGGTGCTGGTTCATTATTGTACGTCATATCGAAAATCGAAAGATAGATCTGAAACCCTCATTTGCGATCATTTTTATTTTTTAGTTAAGTTACCGTATAACTTGTACAAGTATCCAGTAAATCCACCTATTTTTCCCATTTTTACATTCAGATAGAAATCATTTCCTAATCTTTTTATACTCTGTGTGGTAATTTATTTGGAAGTTCTTCTTTGTGAAACAGAAAATGTTTTGGTTCGTATTCGTATTTAACATTTATACGTTTTTATTTTCAATCGCTCAAAGTTATAATTAAATTAGATTCAAGTAAATGCTTGATTAATTTTTAAAATAACTGAGTTATACCATAGACACATAATTACTAGATGGTGCATTTCATATAAAGGAAATGGTTATTCCCAAACACCCCAAAATCTAGATGGAGCCACCGTGAAAATATACCTCAAACTCGGATACATGCTGCAAAACACTTTATTTATGGTGTACTGTTGAGAAACATTTCCGATCAACGTGAACCGTGGACTTCGTTGGCTTCTCAGTGGAGTTCATACCTGATTCTTCTTTATTTTCCTTTTTCGCAAAACAAAACACACAAACAAAATGTTCCTTCGTTTTTACGGCATCATGTATCCTAATGAGACTTTTGAATTTTGATATAGCATTGGGCAAATGTTTATAAAGAAAACCAAAGAAACAAAACAAAAACAAACTACTGGTTTGCCTCTTCTCTTTCTGCATTCATTATCGCCATCCCCATATGTCAGTATAAAATTATTTCTGATGTGATGTAACAGGGTAGGGAAGAGGGGGTAGGGAAGAGGGAACTGCAACTGGTTTGGTTGTTCTTGTAGAAGAGGCGAATAAAGGAAAGGTGATGCAATATTATGACAAAGAAGCACGGTGTAGGATGGTGTCGTGTAGGATTTGTGTGATAGTAGAGAGGGACGATGCAAGGGTGATCAGTTGGGAGAGACAAATTGAATAAAAACTGACTTTGGCTTGTTTTCTGTCATTGCAGAAGATTTTTAGATTGTGCATATAGGTATATTAGACTCTCACTATTTTGCCTATATTTTTGTCAAATATGCATCGATTTAAGTGATTTTGTTTTAATTGATTCGCAAATATTATAATGTGTCTACTTTATGAAGTATATATTATAATGTAGAAGCATTTTATGTCGGTAGAACGAGCTGCTAACTATTATATCTACATCTATCTCTAGGTATATAAAAATGAATTGTTGTGCCTTAGTCTCGAGAAAGTCTAGAGGCTAGACCGATTTGGATGATTATTTTTTTTTTTTTGTTTTTTTTTTTTTAGGTACCTATTGATTCAGGGTTTGGGAAAAAAGAAAATTCGGGAAAACCCAAATGAAAAGCCGAAAAATCGAAAAAAAAATCTGAATTTTCTATTTTGTATGGGAATATACACCACCAGTGATCGTGTGATCGTTGATCAGAGGTCAGAAAATGAGGCTAAAGCTAATAGTCCGGGAGGCAGGGGTCCATTTTAAGCACTGTTTTTATGCCGATAGATTATTACCTTTACTCATTGATAGGCTTTGGTTGATAAGTAAAATGAAGGTCAGCAGACGCACCCGCGCTGGGTGCGGTTGTGGGAGGGTGTGGAACTTGTCAAAAAAACATTTTTTAATCTCATTTTATGCCGACCATTGTAAGACATCCATCTGACAATGAAATTGTCAGACTTTGGGATAAAAGTGGAGAAATTATTGCTATCGAAAACGATTCAGATGCGAATGACGACGACGGCGATGATGGCACATTGGTTGTTTATTAAACACATATGTAATTTAAAGATAATAATAATAATAATTAAACACAATTTAAATTAATTTTTGTATTGATACTATTATTGAATTTCATCAATTTCAGTGCGAAAACAAGTTACACACTTACTTAGTTACCTAATTACATTTCACATTTCCATAGACACATTCCTTCCATATTGTTGCCTATATAAGATACCCCATCGTCATCACTTCCTCAGTCTCGTAATGCTAAAACTACCCTAGCACTACCACACACACCATACAACTAGCTATATGCTATATCATGCAAAATGTACTCGATCTCGATCTCCATCATCGATTTCATTTGCTGTTTTTCTTCCTCCATTCTCTGCAACATTTTTGTGTATCTTTGGTATCTTGCAAACACCAAAGATACAAATATGGAAATATGCAAACACAAAAAATGTTTATAAGTTGACCAACTGCATTGGGACGCCATCTACTAGGAGTAAAATTATGAGGTATACGCTGTTCCAGGTTGGGGTATGAAATGCACCATCTAGTAATATGTGTCTATGGTTATACGCACCCAAACACGATTATTAAATGAAATATGTAATATGCAGTATTCCGTATGAATATAACAGTTTTCTAATCTATATATGCTCTAGACAGGTTTCAGCAACTTTATCTTTATTCGTTATCTTTTATGAAAGTACTGTCAGCAGTGCTAACTTAATTTTTTTTAATTTTTTTGTAATTTTGTGCTATTTCTTCTTTTATCCATTCTCGTATCCATTCCCAGATATCACGCACTTTCCTTTAATTTTCGTTTTGAAATCGCTTGATGTGCGAGGAACTCCACCGCATAATTTAAAGCTGAAGGTGGGATCGATCATAATCATGTTGCGGAATCTGAATCATCCGAAATTGTGCAACGGTACGCGGTTGTCCATCAAGAAACTGATGAACAATGTGATTCAAGCGACGATCATCAAGGGCAAATTCAAAGGAGAGGAAGTCCTTATCCCACGAATTCCGATTATTCCAACTAATTTTCCATTCCAATTCAAGCGGATTCAGTTCCCCGTTCAATGACAATCAATAATACGATTGCAGTTCTCTAGCGATTTGACGAAATTCAAGCTATCGACGTCCTTATTCTTCGCTGCTAGTATAGTTCACTAATCCAATCGAGATTTTTATAATTTTGTGCAATGACGGGAAACACTTTGGTGATGAGTTCCTCCTTCGACGATGTGGACTCGCAAAAGATTTCTAGGAACGATATCAATCCAGTCGAAACATCAACGGGAATTTAGCGATTGCCAAGCGCCAGCAGGTTAACTTCTCCACGCAAAATGCACGCAAAACGTCTTTTAACACAATGAATTTCACAATTATCCGAAATTTTCCAAGCTTCACAACGAATTTTCCACCTTTACAACGTCCAAAATCATCAAATCATGCGATAAAGTGCAAAATTCCGTTGAAAAAAATAACTAAAATTTTCCGAGTTTTCCACTAAGAATTTTCTATTTTGCCATTCGAAAAGCCATTCCGGAACAATTGCACACAAAATTCCGTACAAAAAATCAATTTCCGATTTTTCCAATTTTCCGGAAGTTTTCTCAAAATTTTCTTTCGTAAAAACCTTCTCCTGGTAATTACGAACAACTGAAAAAAAAAACTTGAGCCAAATCGGCCCAGCCTTTCTCAATTTTCGATTTTTCCAATTTTCCGATTGCGGTGTTCGCATAAATAATAAGAAGCCGATGTTTGCTTTGTGAGAGTACTTTAATAACTGAACTACTTAACAATAGGTAACAATAGATGATAGTAAGAGAATATGCATGAGAATGTGTGGATGACAATATACATAAATACTACACATCTCCCCTTTCGAGACTAACAAGTAAATATTAGGTCTGTTCCTTTACTTTTAAATCTTACGAATTTTTACTAATTCTTACGAATTTTTACGCATTTTTACTCAATGTCGTTCCCTAACTTGAAAAATTCGTAAAAGAGAGCGGCATCGAGAGAGCAAGATATTACCCCTCCATTGGGAATCTTACTAGTTTTTACTCAACAAATTTCTTTGAGTAATGTCGTTTTCGATTGGTAATCCAGAACCGTCCGGAAGCAATCCGAACGCTTCTGAAATCGTTCGATTGGCACTCAACTGACAGTTCTTCTACTGAAAAGAAGAGAAATTTGCTTCTGGATTTGAATTCAGAATCGCGGAGAGTTCTTCCGGACGCTTCTGGATTACCAATCGAAAACGATATAAGAATTGAAACATTTGCATTTGTCTTTTGATTTCCTGCGATATGAGAAACAAATTGGTATGAAAATGGTATCAGAAGGCGGGAAAATAATGTAGCATTTCTTCTCTTCTCGAATGCATGTAGTTCAGTTTGTAAAAACTCTTGCACATACTTGGATTCATACTCACATGCAATTTGTGGGAAAAAAATGCATCTGTCATTTTTCATAGTTACTACAAAAGCGTTCCCTAACGTTTTCGTAAGTTTTCCTCATTGAGAGAGATTTCATCCCCACCACTGCCATTTTGACAGTCTTTTCCATTTTTACTACAAAAGTAAAGGAACAGACCTAATATAATTTGAACATAAATTATCGAAACTCAAAAATACAATTTAACCAAATTAATATGTAATACAAAAACGAGAAAATTAAAAACTAAGATGATGTATATCGATCTGGTTTCAATACAGTTCGTCCATATCGTGTTGTTGTCACAAAATTGGGAGTTCTAATTTCTTGACTAGAGAACCAAGTTGTTTCTTCCACCATCTTCTCCTCCTTCAGGACTCTCAGTGTTAGAAGAACTTGTTTCGGGATTATAGATCTCATTATTCACATAAGGAATGTCTTTTATTGTATGAGCGTGGATACTTATAGATTTGCTCAGTATTCTGCCCCAAACTCGTAGGTCTCGAACCCAGACCACATCGCCGCAATCGCGGATGTTAACACGATGTCTTTTGTTGAAGCTGGCTGCTTGTCTCTGCTTGAGGTGTCACTCTTTCTGCTGACATTCGATTTGATTAATTAACTTAGGGCGCAGTTGCTGTGATGCAAGTGGTAAAGTTGTTCTTAATCGTCGATTCAATTGGCGTTGCTCTATATTCAAGTAGAGCAAGGTGAGGATCTTCGTTTTTTTTCAGAATGCGTTTCACAATTTTGACTGCTGACTCTACAAACCCATTGCTATGTGCAAATCCCCATTGCTTAGCGAATTTTCGAAATTCGGACGTCTCGAGCTGTTTAAATTGTGGTCCATTATCCGTCCGTACTAACTCTGGTATGCCGTGTCTGGAAAAAAAAGATTTAAACTTGTAAATTATGCAATTTGACGACTGATTTTCCACTAAAGCAATTTCTGGGAAGCGCGTGTGATAATCGCTAACAATCTGGTACGTTTTCCATTGACAGTAAAAGAGATCAGCTCCTACCATCTCACAAGGGTATTCTGGAGTCGTCGTAGCCATCCTTCTTGCACGTACTTTCCAACTTCGCATAATGTTTTGTCGTCTAGGGGGGCTTTCTTGATTTCCTCGAGCTTACTATCAGTTGCTGGTAGCTCCGAAATGATTGCTTTTATAAAGGTGTTCAAATCCTCTTCGTTATCTGGATCGTGCGCTGATGATACCATAGGGTTTCGGGACAAAGCGTCAGCCGCAGTAAAATCTTTGCCTGGGGTGTAATATATTTTATATATGAATCGCATCATACGCATTCGAAATCTCTGAAGTCTCTGTCAATTCGTTTAAGTGCTTGGAAGTGAAGATCGGAACCAATGGCTTATGGTTGGTTTCAATGTAAAAAGACATACCTGTGACGAAATCGTGAAATTTCTCGCATGTTGCCAATTTAATCGCTAACGCCTCCTCAATTTGAGCTTACCACTTCTCGGATTCCGTCAGAGTTCATGATGCGTACGCAACTGGCTTCAGAATACCATCGCAGTCTTCCTTTCACAAGACAGCTCCTAGCCCAAAAGAGTTGAAACAATCGTTTTGTGGGTTGGATTGAACATACGACATACCCCATTGAAAGCATCTATCATTTCGCAATAGTTCGTTGAGAGGATGGCATTTTGTAGATAGGTTCGAAACGAATTTGCCTAAATAATTAACAAGGCCCAGAAATCTTCTTAAATCTGCAACGCTTTTCGGTGGTGAGAACTCTTCGATTGCCTTCACTTTTGATTCCCCCGGGATGAATGCCGGTTTGGTTTATTCGATGTCGATGTTTGGTTGATTCGATAACTGACGTTATACCCACTTGGCACTTCTTCGAATTTAGCGTCACTCCATTCGTTTCCAACTCATGCAATACTCTGCGGAGACTATTATCGTGACTTGTGATGGTTGGCCCGTACACGAGAATGTCATCCGTTTGACACACCGACACCACTCCTTGAATACCATCAATGAAACGCTGAATGAGCTTTTGAAAAATCTCCGAAGCGCTCGAGATCCCAAACGGTAGTCGACGGAAACAATATCTCCCAAACGAAGTGATAAAAGTTGTTAGTAGCTGCGATTGAGGTGAAAGTTTCACCTGCCAAAACCCATTCTTGGTGTCTAATTTGGTGAAAAATGTAGCATCTGTCAGCTGAGCAAGGGTGTGACCTGCACTTGGCATTGGCATAGGTAGCACTTCCCTTTCCACGCACTCATTAAGCCTTTTTAAGTCCACACATAGGCGTATATCGCCATCGGGTTTGGGAACAATGACTAGTGGAGCACACCAATCCGTTGGCTCGTCTACGAATTTAATGACGCTGAGCCTGACCAGACCATGTCATCCAATTTAGATTTTAATTTTCCTATTATATATATATATATATAAATTTTAGAGAGATATTCGAACCAGACCACCATTGTCGGGTCTCTTTTCGTCTCCCTACCACTATATACCTTACCCAGAGAGTCTCTCTGGATGTCTCCAGAGTTCTTCCCTGAGTTCGATTCCTAGTGTTAACGCTAGCATCTGTTTATGTGCGATCTGTTTCATCCAATGGGTCTCGACCCAATGTTGTCCCAAGATCCTCATTCGTCTGCCAGCCAAAGCTGTACATTGACACAATATATGTGCCGCTGTCTCAGATTCCTCCAGGCATAGCTTACAAGTATCATCCTCTCTAAGGCCCATCTTCCTTAAATGATACCCGAAATGTCTACATTGTTCCACTGTTGACCACCTTCTCAAGTGCTCTGCCGTGATCCATTTGTGAATCAGCAGTTCTACCATTCCTCTACCAATTGAAGAGAATGGTTCTGGTCCCAGCAAGTTTTCAGTTGACCCCTGTTTTGCAAGGGAGTCCGCCTTTTCGTTGCCGTCGATCCCTATGTGTCCTCGTACCCAAGTCAGTGTTACCTGATTTTTAGATGAGCACTTGTTGAGCTTGTGGTTCCAGACACCACCGCTCAAGCACTTTGAGTGCACTCCTCGTGATATCTGCTGTGACGTCTATGAATTTGCCTCTTACCAGACTTTCAAAGCATATCTTATCGAAGGCACCTTCAATGTCCATTATAGTGGTCATCGCAATACCCCCGGTATTTAGCTCTTCCTCCGCAGCGCTTACTACTTGATGTAGCGCTGTTTCTGTAGACATACCTGCCCTATAGGCATGTTGTCTACTATTCAAAGGATACATCTTAAGCGCCGTACTCTCCATATAGTCCACCACCACCCTTTCCATTGTTTTTAACAGAAAAGATGTTAGGCTGACTGGTCTGAAGGACTTTGCCTCGGTGTAATCCTTTTTTCCCGGTTTTGGAAGGAAGACCACCTTTGCCTCCCTCAATGTAATCGGGATGTAGCCTATTGCTAGGCATGCAACGTATATATTCCTGAACTTTGGTGCCATTACGTCTACTCCTCATTGCATTAGACCTGGAAATATACCATCTGGTCCCGCGGTTTTGAAAGGTGAAAAGTTGCTATCGCCCCCTTAACCGCCTCTGGTGTCACGATCCGTTCTGCTTCCGTCCTATCCATCCTGTTCGCTCCTTGTTTCCTTGGAGCCCAGGGCCGATCTGACTTCTAGCTTCCTGGAAAGTGTACTTCCATCAGGACCTCGTTTGTCCACTATCTCCCCCGCTCTATTACGAATGAGTCCGATCTTGGAAACTGGGTCTCTGGAGACAATCTTTTGTAGTCTACTGACTTCAGATGTGCTCCCCACACTCGAGCAAAAGTCCCTCCATGACTCCCTTTTACGTCGTCGTAGAGTAACATTCAGCTCTTTCTTTTTCGCCTTGTATTCAACTCATGCTTCGGGTTCTCCCCTTCTCATGGCATGATTGAAGGCCTTTCTCACAGCCTTCTTTAGCTTTTCAAGTTCCCGACACCACCAAGGCGTAGAATCCTGTTTTTCCACTAGAGTAGGTGTGCAAGACACCCGGTAGGCATCTTCAACAGCTGATTGCAAATGCTTTAGCTGTGATTCTACATGCCAAGTATTTTTCATATACCGAATGCCATTACATTCAGTTTTTCCTCCAACACTTCATGGTACTTTGTCCTATAAGTGTACTTCGGAATTCTGATGTATTTCCGATCTCTCTTTCTTTTAGATCCATAACGAACATCAAACGAGATGGCTCTGTGATCCGACATTGTAGCCTGATCCTTTACCCTCCAGTTTGATACCCTTTCAATTATCTTGCTACTGCACAGGGTCACATCAATCACTTCCTTTCGCCTCACATCCATGAAGGTTGTTCCCCTGTTTAAGATAGCTAGATCCTTGCTTGTTACAAATTCGAATAGCGCTTCTCCTCTGTAATTATCGGTGGTTATTGGCATCACAACCAATTATTAGATCCTCTTTCCTGTTCCTGCATGCATTCAACAAAGACTCTAACTCTCTTGTCGGAGGAGGTTCTGGCGAATCATACGGCAGGTATGTAGATGCGATGACAAAACTTCCCGCACCTGATCCTACTCGTACTGCTGCTAGGTCTGGGACACACAGATCCGGCAATTTATATGCCTGAACTCCGTGCCTTACCAGGATACAGGACCTAATTCTATCGCTGGTTTGCTCATAGTGCAATTCAGCAATGCTATTTGGGTGTCCTCTAATCTTTCCTCTAAAAATCCAAGGCTCCTGTATCAGGGCTATGTCAAAGGAATCCTCGTCAAAACATTTAGTCATCATCGCTGACGCTGCTTTGCTGTGATGAAGGTTCAATTGAATCAACCTAAGCTTTTCCCGGTACGGGAATGGAATGGGAACTCTACGCGCTGCGTATACCGCATACGGTTTGCATGAACTCTTTAGTTTTATTTCATACTGTCCCGGTACACAACCTAATTCGTCGAACAATTTAGGAAACTCTGTCTCAATTTTGACAGCAAATCGTACATTAGCCCTATCACTGTCTATCGTATTCACTCTTTGTATGAGATTTAATTGTTCGCATGTACTCAAACACAATAGCGGAACCTTTAAGTCTTCTATAACATAAATAACTTAGTATGCGATCACTGCATTTTATATTTGCATCAAAGGAACCGATAATATTTAAATTTTCTCCCACTGGCCCTATGAGATTACGATCGGCAACATTTAAGCTATTATTTGAATAAAATTTCAAATAATAAACAATCAACAAAAAAAAATTAAAAAGCAAGAAGCTCATAAATTTCTCGACACCCGTGGGAGCTGAAGTCGTAAAATTGTAGACATTAGGCAATCTATAGCTAGCTCACTTTACATGCAAAACCAAAAGTGGGTATAAAAGTGGCTATAATTAACGCAGTAATAAAGTGGAGATAGGAAAGTTGAAAAATTTCATTCATAGATGGCGGTGTTGTAAATAAGGAGGAATTATTTTTCATCCTTGAACGTTGAGAGCGGCTATTTGTCACTAATGGGTTGTGTTCGTTGATTGTTGTCTGAATTGGTAAATATTTTGCAATTCTCTGATTGGTTTAAATGCAATTATACTTTTTAATACTTCATATTCTTACATAATATTATTTAAAATACGATTGAAAATGCTATATAAACTTTGTTGAAAAATAGATATTAATATGTACTTACTGCAATTTGTTGTATTCAAGGTAACAAAATGCAACGTGAACATTCAATAGATGTAATAGACGCGATTCCTTTTTGAATATTTTAAGGATAATCACTCCTGTGCTGAATTCCGACCGAAATTGAATTCGTGCGGATTTCGAGTTTTCTGTGTGATCAGTTCGCTTAATACATATTTAGTTTTTTTTTACAGTAGCTGACTTGATTTGTTTCAATTAAGAAATAGGTAATTGGAAAACAGAAGTCAATGCGACTTAAGGTAATCAAAAATGCATGTTTGGTACACCGAAAATTCGAAATCCGCACGAATTCAATTTCACCCGGAATTGAGCACAGGGGTTGATGTATGCACATAATTTCACCGTATTTTCCCGTAAACAAGGCGTATTAAATTTTGATGCTCATATTAGATCAACAAAATAGACCAACAACATTTTTCAAGCTATTTTTGTTTTGTTTTATTCCACCTTCAAACAAAATATTTTTTAAAAAGGTTAAGTAATTTAATTTCATCAGATGATGGATTTTATTGTTTTAAAAATAATAAACATCTGTCTAGAACCGGATATATGTCTTGGCAGCGCAGATAGTCGCAGTAGCACCCAGCAATAAAACATCTGCACCATCACCATTAGGGGTCGTAAACTAATTAATTAAAACCCAGCGAAAGACAATACCTACGATCAACACGCATTTGCACGTTTTCCTGAATTCTGCCAGCAGTATGAATACGGCTGGAATTTCGAAATACAGTTCATTCAGTATTAGTTAACGAACCTTTGTAGTCGATACAATTTAAGAACGATTTTCAGTTTCTCCAACGAGTATCAATTTTTTGAACATACCCTTTTCCAACTAATAAAGTTTATTTATTTATTTTTAAAAATAAAGTGTGCTAAAGTGAGTTAGGGATGTTTTTTTGAGACTCGAAAAGTGAGTATAGTAAAGAGTCTCAAAAAAATACGCCTATTGATGTGCATTGTCCAAACAAAACCGCGCGAAGTGTGGGCGGAATTCCTGGGCACACGTCTAAGGAAATAACGGTCGAAGCATACGGAGTACAGAATCAGTCCGGACACATCGGTTAAATAAAACGGCCGCAGAACAATTGACGGAGAATGAAAATATAACTACGAGCAGGCAAAACAACGTTTGCCGGGTCCGCTAGTATGTATGTATATAAAAATGGTGGCAAAAATGTATAGTAATTCATTAATTGAGAACGGCTGAACCGATTTGGCTCAATTTTTTTTTCAATTGTTCGTAATTCCCAGGAGAAGGTTTTTACGAAAGAACATTTTGGAAAAACCCTCCGGAAAAGTCGGAAAATTGGAAAAGCGAAAATTGATTTTTTGTATTGGCTGTTCGGAATGGCTTTTCAAATGGAAAAATAGAAAATTCTTAGTGGAAAACTCGGAAAATTCCGGAAAAACGCGAACTTAGTTGAGTTGAGTTGTCTTCAATTCAACTCAACTTTCACACAACCCAAACTAACTAACAACTTATGGGCAACCACTACCATCTTTATTATGTATTGACAGACAACTTTTCTATTAAGGTTGTGTATTACAATACGGACAATACCGAATTTTGAATCAAATAAAACCAAGTGACAACTCAACTTTAGTTGTAGTTGTCTTAGGTACATAACAGGGGCATTAGAAAATTTCGGATAATTGTGAAATTCATTGTCATAAAAGATGTTTTGTGTGTATTTTGGGTGGATAAGTTAACGACATAAATAATAGGTGGCGCCAGGTGTCCTTTTCGCATTGTCATTTTCTATTGAACAAATGTGCTATTTTTCATGCTGCAATTGATTCGAGTTTTGCGTATTATTACACTGATTCCGGATAGTCGTATATCGCGCATCCCATCCGCAAATGGTGCAAGCATTGCGATCAATTGAAATTCAATGCGATAATTATCAATTCGATCATTTTTTCAGAAAATAAGTTTGCGTGTAAAAAGTGAGGTTATCCAATTGGGTTGCGGGCATTCAAACTCGCTTGATGTGCGAGGAACTCCACCGCATTATATACAGCTGAAGGTGGGATCGATCATAATCATGTTGCGGAACTGAATCATCCGAAATTGTGCAACGGTACGCGGTTGTCCATCAAGAAACTGATGAACAATGTGATTCAAGCGACGATCATCAAGGGAAAATTCAAAGGAGAGGAAGTCCTTATCCTACGAATTCCAATTATTCCAACTGATCTTCCATTCCAATTCAAGCGGATTCAGTTCCCCGTTCGATTGGCTTTTGCGATGACAATCAATAAATCGCAAGGTCAATCGTTGGAAGTCTGTGGGATTATTCTCGAATTTCCCTGTTTTTCGCTGTACGTTGCCTGTTCGCGTGTTGGCAAACCGTCTTCGTTGTTTGTTTTTGCGCCGGAAAACAAATCGAAAAACATTATTTATCATATCGCTCTCTACTGATTTCGATTCGATTCTAATAAATCACATTGAAATTTGAACTATCTGTGTTTCATTATCACTCTGGAGTTTATCTCAAGGCGTCATGCCGCATCCGTTGCGGCAACGTATTCGACTGACAGGTTAATAGAATACACAGGAGCTTATGGAAGGTGGCCTATAAGCAACGTACGTGCCGGATGCGACGGATAGAATAGTAGAAAGTAAATCTACTGAGAGTTGTCACAGCGTGAAATGAGGCAATTTCATAGGTAGAAATATTAAAAGAATGAGAGAAATAACTATCAAATGCTGCAGATAACAGTTAAATCAAACTACTTTTGTGGATATTTTCGAATTTAATAAATTGCAAATTGTTTTAAAGATTCCAATTGCAGAATTCCCCAGATAATAGAAAATGTTAGGACCTGTCAATTCCTTTGATATATATGTACATACTAAATATTCGGTTTTTGTTGTTTTTGAAAACTGAAACCTACAAAACCTTCCCGCTATATTCAATATAAAACATGTATAAGTTAACCGATATTTATTAAAAAGACAACATTTTTATTTGCAGCAAACTCCGGTGCTATTATCGGGAAATGCTGAGCAAAAAAAAAAATATCTTGGAAGATTACTGGAGGAACCACTTGTTGCTGCATACTGTGTTACAGAACCAGGAGCAGGTTCCGACGTAAACGGAGTAAAGACAAAAGCTGTAAAGAAGGGGGACGAATATATTTTAAATGGACAAAAAATGTGGATTACAAATGGGGGTGTAGCTAATTGGTATTTTGTTCTCGCTCGCACAAACCCTGACCCAAAAGCGCCTGCCAACGAAGCGTTTACTGGGTTTATAGTAGAACGAAATACTCCTGGACTCACACCTGGTCGCAAAGAACAAAATATGGGCCAAAGAGCGTCTGATACTCGTGGAATAACTTTTGAAGACGTGAGAGTTCCCAAGGAAAATGTTTTAATTGGCGAAGGTGCCGGCTTTAAAATTGCTATGGGAACTTTCGATAAAACCCGCCCACCAGTAGCGGCTGGAGCTGTAGGTTTAGCTCAGCGCTGCATGGATGAAGCACTAAAATACGCTTTAGAAAGAAAAACATTTGGCGTTCCAATAGCACATCATCAGGCAGTTGCTTTTCTTTTAGCAGACATGGCTATTGGAGTCGAAACCGCTAGGTTGGCATACAAACTTTCTGCTTGGGAAGTGGATCAAGGTACATACTATATTATATTCAATAATATTAAGCTAGAGAGAATATTCTGTATTGCGTTAACGCTCAGCCATTTTTGAGGATGATGACTGTCTTCGACGGTATATTATGTACCTACATATTTGTAATTGGTATGCTCATGTTTGGGTTAAGCGGCTTCTCTTTTTATTTCTAAAATTTGTGTTTGTACGATTTGCTACGGTGTGAATATAGACTGTTTTTTTTTCAGAAAGTAGGCTCAGTTATTAGTATGCTGGACTAATGTGCGAGAGGACTGACATAACAAAACAAAATTACATCTTAAAGTTTTTTTTCAACTGCGTCACCTCGCGCGAACATCTGACAAAAATCAGAGAGTATAAGTGTCCTGCAAAAGCTTCTCATTAGCCGTTTGAGCTCGGCGTAAAATTGTAGGCTTATTTCCATTCGCCCCAAAAATTTAAAACTCACACAAACTAATGGTTGCGAGAAGCTAGGCCTAGGGTGCCTATACGGACCTATTGTGCCAACGATTTAGTTTGTTGTCGTATCGTACTTCTGTTATAAATAATTAATAATAACTGATAAATCAGAAAATTGAAAATTAAATGCTGTAACCTCTTTAGCGGGTGTCTCTTATAAAAAAAAACAGCAGATCGGATCACAAAAATACGTGTTCTTAAGAAATCCCCATCCATCAAAAATTTCATCGCTGTGAGTTTGATTTATACCCCTATTATGGAAGACAACTACAACCAAACCAAGGTTGTCTTTCTCAAATTGCTATTATCGATTACAACTAGTTGTCTGTCAGAGGACAACCATCACCCTATGAGTAGACAACTAATAAAATGGTTGTCTTTTCAGTTGAGTGTCTGTATTATATAATGTCGTTTTCGATTGGTAATCCAGAAGCGTCCGGAAGAACTCTCCGCGATTCTGAATTCAAATCCAGAAGCAAATTTCTCTTCTTTTCAGTAGAAGAACTGTCAGTTGAGTGCCAATCGAACGCTTTCAGAAGCGTTCGGATTGCTTCCGGACGGTTCTGGATTACCAATCGAAAACGACATAAGACAACTGAGTTGTGTTGGAGTTGTCCGGAATGTCAAAATCAGACTGCTTTTAACCAGTTGTGTTGCATTTGTTGAACAAAAAAAATCGGAATTTTTAATGAAAAATGGACAAAAAATGCAAGTTTATGAACTAGAATATAATATACATAACATAAAAGGATAATAGAATGAACCAATAAATTTTAAAAGTCACCAAATCAGAACAATTTGATCGGCTCATTGGGATTCTCCAGGAACAACCTGATCACTGACCAGGGGTAGCTTAGGTAGACAGTTTGGTTCTAAAATAAAACATTGATGAGGAGTGGCAAAATATTGAATTTGAGCTCAATAGCATAGAGCCACCTTCAAGGGCAGCAAAAGAATTGAAATTCTTCAGATTCGTTAATAATGTGAAATATGTAAGAATGTTTCTAAATACAAATTCCTAAATTGAAGTCATTACCACTGCACCTCTGGTAACTCCCGCCTGCTATGAAACGAAGAAATTTCGGATTGCCGAAAAACGATGAGGCTGTTTCATATATAATTAATTATTTCGAACAAAACATACATGATCAACTGAGTTACACAATACAAAAGTATCAATTTATTGATTGATACATTTTACAAACCATCAATTGGTTGATTGACAACCCCAATAGGGGTGGTTTGCTTCCTTAGTAAGCCTTAAATAATTGAAAATCTGATACCAAAAGAAAAACTTCGGGTTTAGTATGCTTAGTTAGTATTTGGGAGTTCTAATGAATGGGAGTGATCGCAAATACTTTTTCTCATTCGTAAAACATTTACCAAACTCTCATCGTCCTCCCCCAAATCAGAAAAAAAAGAATTAAACATTCCTTTCCATTGTTTTTTTGAATTGCAAATAGTTCAATTCGTTCAATTTGAATTTCACAAATTATAAACTCACAAAATTGACGTTTAACAGTTAATTTCGACTTTCAATATGCGCCTAAAAGATGGCAATTTATTTTCTATAGACAACTGAAAAGAGTTGTCTTGAATAATACGAAAAATTTGTTTGGTTGTCTCAAAGTTGAATTGTCATGAAGACAACACAACTAAGTTGAGTTGTTATCCATAATAGGCACTTAACTAAAGCTAAGTATGTACACACGATTGTCAGATCTTAAGGTGCTAGTACACGGTATGTAGCGCGCCACATATATATGTGGCTCTGACGTCACCAGATAGAGTACACATAAGGCACACATTTCGTGTTTCGTATGTAGCGCGGTGGTTACATAAGGGCGCACATATCGGTTGGCTGTTTATGATGATGCTATCCACAGTTTTATTGCCCTGTGTGCAGTCTTGCACTAGAACTGTAGGTACTAATTGTTTTATTGCTTTGGGTGTATTTAAGTTATCGCTCGTACAAAACGCAAACTGAAATGCTGAAATTACATTGAAAAATACATACGAACCATACAGGTAACCACTCGACATTATGTAGCGTATTGGCACAAATCGTATGTGCAAGGGTAGTACACGGTCGAAAAGCCACACAATGCGTATGTGTACCGAGTGCCTCATACTTATGAGTACCTTATGTAGCCATTGGCTCCATACGCTGACGACAAAATTACGTCAGAGCCACATATATATGTGGCGTGCTACATACCGTGTACTAGTACCTTTACAATATTAGGTGGGTTTTTTTTTTGCAATCCTATATGGGCTTAGATAAAACACAAAAAAAAAAAAAACGACTTACTGTGACTTGGCAGCACTATGCTAGTTGACATTTGACTCCTCAGCTGTTCTATTTTTGTTTACACTAAAAAATTTGCATACAGTCAATTAGTTTTTAAATTGATAAAAGACGAGAACAAGTTAGCTACATATATGCATTATAAAATAGTTCACGGCGAATCAGTGGCAGTCGCGAATTTCAGCCATCAGTTTCTACCCGCAATGTCTAGTTTGAGATTAAGCTCGAACGAATGTTTTATTCGTTTGTTTGTGAAACGCGAATTAAGTGATGTGGATTGCGAATAAACTTTGACAAAATTCGCGCCAAGGGTTTCTACCCGACAAAAAGTTTTGAATTCGAAATTTCGTTATTTAAACTGTTTATAAACTTGTTTTCTTAATACATTTTGATGGGATAATTAATTATCCTCCTCTTGGAATAATAAAATGTGCAATTTTCTGTTTATAAATGCATAAAAAGTGGTTTGTTCGCATTTCAATAATTCGTCCCTTCGCTCCCATGTGAATGATTCTTTACAAATAGAAAATTAATATATGCAATTTAATCATAAAAACCGCCTCATGTGGCTGCTTCCAGGCGAAAGGATATCCGAAAGTCGTTGACGACTAAAGGAGACGGTATTACCAAGTTTAAATTTTGGTTAATATGTATTTTTAAATATTTTTTTAAATGTTGACTTATTAGCAATGTTCAAAATCCCACGTTCAAAAGTGCCCCAGTCTTCCCTATTTATTTTGGTTGTCA
Organism: Cheilosia scutellata; assembly: GCA_955612985.1. Classification (NCBI taxonomy): domain Eukaryota; kingdom Metazoa; phylum Arthropoda; class Insecta; order Diptera; family Syrphidae; genus Cheilosia; species Cheilosia scutellata. The sequence goes on from OY015311.1 coordinate 57,611,581, forward strand.
AATTAACGTCATTTATGACACAATCGATAGCACTTTCGATAACATTTAAAACAATCGTAGATTGGTAGCACAGTTTTTATCTGGGCTAAGGCATAAGCCCCGATGATTATCCGGGCTAACCATTTGTATGGAAAACTTGCTAAGCCCATATAGGATTGCAAAAAAAAAACCCGTCTATTGTCTCTAAAGAATACTTTTTTTAATTCAATTTATTTAAAATTGATAACTTCATTCCTAGATATTTTGCCTCGTTTGCGTACGGTATTTGTACCGAGTTAATGTAAATACATAGATTGTTTACCTTTTTGTATATAAAACTGTTATGCGTTGACTTGGTCTCGTTAAGGACGATTCGCCAGGTCTTTGTCCAATTACATACTTTGTTTAGAGCCCGTTGGAGTTTTCGGGTTGATGATTCGGCTGACTCATCTATTGCGAGGATAGCTGTATTCTGTATCATCTGCGAACGTTGCTACGTTAGTCCCTTCATCCTGTGGTATATCTCTTGTATAGAGCAGGATAGATTTCTTTGAATTCTGAGAATTCAGTCCCATGTTTATGTTGAAAGAGTCTATTTTCAAGGTAGGATTCTAGTATTCTGTTCAATTTTGCAGGTAGGATTGTCCTTAGCTTATACCTTAGGAGTCCGTGCAATACTTTGTCAAAGGCTTGCGATACGTCCAGAAAAGCGCTAGAGCAAATCTTTTTCCCTTCCAGAGCTTTTTTAATTTCATTTGTTATTCGATATACACTTGATCGATTGTGGAATGTTTTAACCGAAAACCGAATTGATGATCCGGGATCAAGCGTTTTTCTTCAATTACTGGTTGTATTCGTTTTAACAAAAGTTTTTTCGAAGACTTTAGATATTATCGGCAGAAGGGAATGGGTCTATATGATTTCTTATCGTTTCCACATTTCCCCGATTTCGGGACCATAATAGCGACTTTCCATTGCCTTGGAACATATAGAAGTCTCAATGAGGCATTTACAATGTAGAGCAATTTAACTAATGTTTTTTTCGGTAGCTCCTTCAAAATTTCGCCAGTGATTAGATCATGTCCTGGAGCCTTGTTGTTTTTTAGATTTTTTATCGTCATACAGCTTTATTTTATAGTTGTCGAATGCCATATTAGCATTCGGTTCGATCAATGGTTGCTTGAAGGCTTCTTCTAAAAATAAATCCGCTTTCTCTTTGTCTCCTTTTGCCCATTCGCCGTTAGCTTTTCTTAATGGTGGCGAGTTCATTACGGGTTTCTTTATGGACTTCAAGATTTTCCATAGTGAGTAATTCGAGCTCTTATTAGCAGTCAAACTCTCGAGGTAAGTAGAATTCTCGCAATTTCTTAAATCCTGCAGCATTTTACTTAATTTAATGTAAAGGTGGTTCAGATAGATTTTATCAGGGGCCGCTCGAGTTTGTTGCCATCTCTTGCCATCGATTTCAGGCTGATATTTGACTTTATTGTTCCTTGTTGCTATCTTGCGACAAGGAGTATTTTTCCACGCTGCGCCTTGAATGGCTTGTCAATTGTCAATTTCGTTTTCTATTTCAAACTGTGTCTTTAGCGGTACATTTAGTACAACATTTTCCTTGCATTCTTTTCTGATTGTCCCAGTTGGTTTTGTTACTAGTTAACCTAAGCGGTCCTTCTTTTTTTTGCTACATTTACACCTATTTGCAAAGTGGCTGAGTGGTCTGAGCATAGATCATAGCATTCTTCAACTTTAGTCAGATTTTTGGTTATCCCTTTTGCTATCAAAAAGTCGACGAGGTCAGTGATTTTATTTTTGTCAGTTGGCCAGTGTTGGCTTTCCCGTAGAAAAAAAGTCTACCCCACGCTTCATACTGGCTTTGTACAGTAGTCTGCCTTTCGTTGAATTGCATCTTGAACCCCAGAACGTGTGTTTCGCGTTAAAGCCACCACCGATGATATAATTAGATCCGAGTAAGTCAAAGAGGCGATCGAGGTCGTCGTCTACTAGTCTATATCCCGGTGGGAAGTAACAAGATCCGATGTGGTAGTCTAAGTGGTTTATTTTTACCAAGATGGAACTTATTTTTTATTTTTTTTTAATACTTCTCTTGGAAAAGGCGAACCTATAACGCTTCAACAGCGCCCCGAGATGCTTGCAGATGTATTTTAGTTCTGCACTTAAATTGCTGCAAATTGTATACTTCTGGAAATATATCCCCAGAAAGTGAGTTCCAAAGTTTGCTTGTCCTGTAACAAAAGGAGTTTTGGAAAGTTGATGTATGTGTACTGTATGGTCATGAGCATTAGCTGCCTGTCTTGTGGGGCGCCCAAAAGTTGCATTTCGAGGGATAATGTCTTTGAGTTCATCGGAACATCTGCCATGGAAGTACCTATAGAAAAAGCATAGGTCAGCGACTTGTCTTCTGTGCACCAACGGTTGAAGATTTGATGTGAGTGTAGGGTCTCCAATAAGTCGAACTGCTCGTCTCTGTATGCTGTCAAGTAGGTTAAGTGAATGTTTTGGGGCCGAGCTCCATATATGGGAACAATATTCCAGGCCTGGTCTAACCTGAGCTTTGTAGAGAAGGAGAAGTTGCTTGGGGCTAAAGTACCTCTTTGCTCTAAATAGGTAGCTCAACTTAGCGGACGCCGATCTGTGTCTTGTTTGCATTAAATACAACCAAGTTGTCTTTTTCCCACTTCAAGATTTTGTCCAGATCATCATTTAGAGAACTAATTTGTTCACATCTTTGACTGTGTGATGTAGCCGCATTCACAGGCCCACTATTCGAGATGGAGGATATAAGAGTGCTGTCATCAGCAAAGCTGTAGATATTATTATTTGTCGATCCAAGCAAATCGTTGATGTGGAGACAAAATAGAGTTGGAGATAGAATAGATCCTTGCGGCACTCCTGCATTTATAGCAAACGAATTAGATGATACACCATCTACAACAACTTGGATCGATCTTCCCAGAAGAAAATTTTCCATCCATCCGCAGAGTTGTTGTGGTAATCCATAAGACGCTAACTTGCCTAATAGGGCTCTATGCCAAACTCGGTCAAATGCCTTTGATATGTCCAAGGCTACTGCTCTTGATTCGCCGTGTTGTTCAATTGCTTGCGTCCATGAGTGCGTTACGTAGCTTAACAGGTCTCCAGTGGAACGACGGCTCCGAAATCCGTATTGCCTGTCGCTTAGAATTGAGTTCTATTACTATGTCGTCGGAGTGCTTAATGTTAATAATGTAAAGAGACGATCCGCCTCTCGCATTTTCCGAGGGATGATGTGCGTGATAGTCACTGTAACCTTTTATTTTAGGTCCAGGGGCCTGTACCACAAAACAACAAGTCTAGTTAAACATGCAAATTTTAACAATTAACAAAATTTTCTGTACCACCAAAACATAAGTTAACAATCGTCTTAACACTTGTTAACACAATTTCTAACAGGTGGGCAATTTGATGAATTCCTGGTTTCTGTACCACAAAACGACAATTGTTAAAATTGTCTGTTAAATTGTTGCAAAATTCTAACTTATGAATAGAAAATTGTTAGCTCGTAAAAAGTTATATTTCTTGATTCGGTATTCGAGATTTTCAAGTGTTTTTTTTATTTTCTATTAAATTCGAATCATAATTATAAACTGTTTACAGCGGAATTAATAAAAAAGCCCTATCCGCTCTTTAAAACATCTTTTAGCTACCATACGGATAGTGGACTTATTCGTTTGATAACTTTTATTATTCATAAATACATCTTATATCCATATTAGCTATCCACTCTTTATCACTAAACGCACGGCAGCACTGCGTCCAAACTGTACGAAACATGGTTGTAAATCTGTCACATTCCATCAGCTGACACTATCATGCTCAGAGCATTTTCGTTTGCGAATTTTAGATTCTCTCTGAAATTCTCTTCCAGCTTTTAAATTTCTCGCGTCCAATCGAACTTTTTGTTGGTATACGTGTATTTGAAATATGTGTATATCAAGTTAACTGTGTGTGCAAGTTAACCACTCTCTATACGCCGAATTCGTTGAATTAAGTTATCCGCTCCTTAAAACATGTCAGTGAAAGCTAAGATATGTTTATAAATAATATTTACGACTTAAAAGATGTTTTAGAGCTAATTCGCCACTATGCGGTATTTATTAATACGGGGGTTAATGTTTGTTTTCCTTTTATAAGACAAAATTCCCAAAGCACAAGTTTCCAAACTGCAATTTCCATCAGCAAAAACTCCAAGGTTGATCAAGTAGTGACATTAATCATGTGATTAAAGGTTTTAAACTCTCTTATCGTATGTCGCAGGTCCTGCTCAGGGATATCTGTATGTGCTTTTCGTCCGGCAGGCGTATTTGACAACATTTTTTTTTTTTTATTATTTTTTGTCTTTAGGTTGTCGTTTGTTTTAATTTCCAGACTACTATTTATGAATATTTCACTATTCTAGAGAATTCCTCATTCTAATCGTGCATTTAATCTGCATTCTGCTTATAACTATATGTATATTAGCCCAAACTAAACGACTCTCCCAACGCGCACACGCTTTAAATCACCATTTAGTTTTGCAGAATTCTACAAGTGTAGGGAAATTTTCCTTGTTAACTTTCATAGCGCAGTGGTTAGTGTGCTGGACTACTGTGCGAGGGATCCCTGGGTCGATCCCCGGAAAAACACAAATTACATCTTAAGGTTTTTTCTACTGCGCCACCCCTCGCGAACGTCTGACAAACATTCGAGAGTATGACTGTCCTGAAAGCTTCTCAATTCAGCCGTTCGGACTCGGCATAAAATTGTAGGTCTTCGTATGTCACGACTTCCGCGTACGATATCGCACCAATCAATCAATAGCGGTTTTTCCATTGCACTGGGACCAGCAACATTCTTTTGCGCTTTCTTAATATTTTTCTTGTTTTGTTTAGTCCTTTTGCTTGCCTTAACGGTCTTGCGCATATCGGTATTAGTATCGGATCCGGGTGTATCGGTTTCTTGAGAGTGCCGCATCTTTTTTGTAGTTCTTTACCGATTTCGCAACCTCGATAATTCGCTGGGTGGTTTTTCGTGCAATTGGCGCAAACCGCTGGGGTCTGCTTGGTTTTGTTGTACTCTCCAGAGAGATGTGCACCCGCACATTTTACGCAAAGTGGTTCTTTCTGGCAGTATGCCTTTGTGTGGTTCAAGCCTTGGCATCGTATCCTGCTCGTGCTAAATTTTATATCCCATACAAATAGCTATGTCTGCAGACATAAAATTTAACCACACAGTTTAGCACAGCATTATCCTGTTTCGCACGCTAAATTCTTATTTTCATATAGATGGGACACACTTCAGTTTTGGCGGTGGCCATAGTGTAGTGGTTAGAGTCATTGCTTGTGACCCGAGCGGCGTTGGTTCGAGCCCCGGCGGGGACATCATAACTCTGCCACCGACCATAAAGAGAAACGATAATATCACAGTTTCTCCACCACTACACCAAAAAAGGGGTTTCTGCTTGGTAGTACAATAGACCGAGATTCGTCTGAGTGCTCCAGGATTTGAAATCCCCTTAAAAAAAAAAATAAATTGTCAGCCGAGTATACCAAAGAAAATGGTATACCAAAGTTATACCAAAGAAAATGTCTCTACTGATTTAGCTCGCGAAAGAATTGTCTGGTACATTAAATCGGCGCTAAATTTTGGCATTTCCGAAAAGCAGGTTACTAACCTTAACCAAACAACAGCGCCGTTAATGACGAATACAAGGGATCCCTACGTTATCTCCTTTTCCAAAATCCGTTATTGGACATAATCTCTCATTTTTTTTAATCTCTTTTTCCAAAATCTCCCGGGACGAAATCCCCTATACCAAAATCTCCCATATACATACATTTTTATTAAATCCCTCGTTAAAATCCCCTGTTCGTACAATTTGGAATTTATCCGTTTTTAAACGCGTAGTTTTGGCAGTAAAATTAAGCAAACAACATAATATAAACTTTGCATATATGTATCTACCCAATTTCGCACATACTGCAAAGCAGACAGTAAACCCAAGCAGGGGGGTTGCAGGGGGGCAGCATGCCTCCCCAATACGTATCTCAATTTGTCGCGCGACAGAATTAATAACACCAAATCTAAAAATGGGAGATTTTGTCCCGTGGGGATTTTCTCTCAGGGTCTTTTGGAGTAAGGGATTCCAGCACAGGGGGTTATGGAATAAGGGATTTTGGAAAAAGAGATATCATCACCAACCCCGAATACAACTATACATACCATACATGGACTGCTAGCAGCCAATTTTTGATGCAAACTTTACTTTCGTCACTCTGAATCAAAAGCGCAAGTGCTTATATTGGCTTAATTTTTCATTGCATGTTTCTATGAAATTGACATTTGACACTTTGACAGCAGTCCATGTATAGAATGTCATTGCTCAATTCTTGGGGCATTTTTTTGATCGAATTCAAACTGAATCGAAAGTTGATCACTGTTTTCGCTGTTACTGAATTGAAAAATTTTTTTTACTTTTACTTTTACATGCAAAACCAAAAGTGAGTATAACAGTTTTGCATGTAAAAGTTAAAAGTGAGCTAGCTATAGATTCCCAAAAAATACGCCTTCTATTTCAATTCAATTTTTCAATTCGGTGACAGCGAAAACTGTGATCAACTTTCGATTCAGTTTGAATTCGATCTTTCAATTCGCTCATGTAAACTTAGTATTAGTAGTTTTTTCATAGACAGATGGTTATCGATGTGTATATTTATTCAAACCGATCGCATTCCATACAGACGTACATACCGCCATCGAATTAATTTTCCTTTGGCAGACAATTATGTAGTTGTAATCGATAATACCAATTGAAAAAAAAAAACAACCCTGCTGTGGTTGTAGTTTTCTTCCATAATGGGCGCATTATTGATGGTGGCCTATAGTACCATGAATATCAATATTTATTTAATAATTTGTTTAAAGGAGTGTACAATATTTAGCGAAGACGCAATATATAGGTATATTTTGCAAAATATGTTTTGAAACACCTCTCTAGTATTTCCTTAATATCACACCATTGTGCCGTCGCGTAAAATATTTTTAAATACTGATTTTGTTTTTTTATTACATTTTAGGCCGCCGTAACAGCTACTACGCGTCGATAGCCAAGTGCCACGCTGCAGACGTGGCGAATAAAATTGCATCTGACGCTGTTCAAATATTTGGTGGAAATGGTTTTAATACCGAATATCCAGTAGAAAAATTGATGCGGGACGCCAAGATTTATCAAATTTATGAAGGAACTTCGCAAATTCAGCGCTTAATTATATCGAGAAATATGTTTGAAAAGGCTAAGGAAACGTCTGCATAGAACAGTTTGGATCTAGAAAGGTCAAAAAAAAATATTATATTACAATAAAACAAGTGCCTTAATTCAATCTTTTGTTTTATTTATTTTTAGTACTAAATAAAGTAGTACTAAATTCTCATCCAATCCTTTCCTTTCCCCGTGTACCAGGCTGACTCACAAATCAACAAATAGCTCCGTGACTAAAGCTAAGATTAGACTGTATGCCAATTGTGCATATGAATGCCAAAAGGCAAATGACCAGATTAGCTGTCAAGTGACCAAAATGTCAGGATTATCAAAACTGTATATTAGACTATATGACTAAAATTACTAATATGGTCATATTTGCCATGAGGGTCATTTAAGGCATTTGTTTTTTATTGCCAAATGTTGTAGTAGGGTAATGCTGTAAAGAAAAACAAAGCAAAAATTTGAAGTTGGAAATTTTCTGGTAGTGAAATAATAGGTATTATTTTATTTTGTTTTACTATTTTTTATTATTTTATTTTTGGTGTTTCACTGCTCGAAATTGATTGTGGTCATTTTATTGTAGTGAAAAATGAATAAAGAGAGCTGTTGCGCATTGGCGGCCACCTCCTTCCATGCTTGATTCTTTGGGACCCGATATGTATGACTTGCGACATCGTAAAGTCCGGGTCGGATCTCGACAGTCGCAATCAATTTGCGGATGAGATCCTCTGACCATTCGCCTTTAATTTGCTTTGTTGGTCTCTTCCTCGCCGTGTCAGCTTTTGCTTCCTCCATCATCCTGGCATCGCTGCCCGCTTCGATTGAGCTCCCCAAAGACATGTAGATGGTTCCGAAAAGTACAAAAAGAAAAAAAGCAAACACACAAAAGAACTAAAAAGGGTAAAATAACAAACAAAATATACATCAAGTGAAATAAGCAATCGAAGCAATGAAAACACATAACGAATATATTAACAAAAATACAAATAACTAGCACAAAACAAATATAGATAGCAAACAATTTCTACACAAACAAAGTTTCACAACAGGACAAAAGTATACATAACCACAATTACTGCGGAAAAGGACAAGACCACTAATTAAACCTAAACAAATTACAAAGAATAGATGCAATTAAATAATTTACACAAATAATAGATTGAATAATCCACAAAAAAGAGAACGAAAATGAAAATAAATCACAATTCCACGAAGTCAAACATCGATGACAACAAAATAATTCTTGTTCCATCAAAAATGCCAGCAATGCCATAACGAAATTTCAATAAAGTGCATATGGGCATATAGAGCTTTATGCTGGCATACGTGTTTATTGTCCGATTACACCATATGCTATTTGGGCATTTTTATCTGTCAAAATCAGCCTAGTCATATGTGGCATTTAGGTCATTAGAGCATATGAGATATGCCCATTACATTATATGACCATATTTTGACTGGAGAACTGTCAGAAATTGGCATTATATGACCACTTGGCATACAGTCTAATCTTACCTTTAACGCAACTGAGTTTACCTCGAAAACGTTGTTTTGCATCTTGCGGTGTGGGATAGCAACAGTCGTTTTTGCTTTCTTTGTTTCTGCTTTATTTAGTGTGGGTTCAGTTTTACAGGTGGATTTTTTGTCTCCGCTAGTCTTGGTATTAAAAAATAATAAACTCTTCTCTTCTTCTCTTCTCTATATATATAAAACAAAGTGGTAAAACTATGTTTCCCTCTGCCGCCCGTAATTTTCAACCAATTCAGTTGATTTGGCACCTCCCATAGAAAAAAAAATATTCAATTTATCTCGAAAACCACCCAAACGATTGAGCTCAAACTTACAGATAACCTTAGGTATTGGCCGTAAATTGCTCCTGTAAAGGTTGGTAAAAATCCGACAAAGGGTCGTGGCACCTCACATACAAAAAAAACATTCAAAATCGTATATCTGGAATACCACCGAATCGATTGAGCTCTTACAGATAATCTTAGGTATTGGCCGTGGAGTGCTCCTGTGAAAGTTGTTCAAAATCTTGGTTGGTTTTGTTCGTATTGCTGTGTTTCAGGTTTAGGTAGAAAGAAATTTCCAGCAAATCGATTAAATCTTATTTCTCGCATTTTACGAAAGAACATCTGTGCACAGGAAAAGCCGGGCGGGTACAGCTATCTTTTATATAAAACAAAGTGGAAAAAACTATTATGTTTCCCTCTGTCGCCTGTAGTAAGTGCTAGTAATTCACTAAAAAAATGGTGATTTTCTTCTTTGCAGTAAAGAGGATAGAAGGAATTGATAGATAATAGGCGTTTGTTTCTTTACGTTTACCGGAAAGTCTTTGGTCGAAAAAGTTAGAGCTAGTGAAAAACCATATTAAAATTTATAATTTAAACAAAAATTTTTATAAATATGGAACAAATAATAGATATGTTATTTTCATATTCATGATGTGCCTCATCCTCATCGTCCTCGTCGTCGTCTTGGGTTAATACTGGTTCGTATTCTTCATACCAGCAATTTCTCCAGTTGCAGCATTTATTATTTGTAAGGGAGAAAAAGCATCGCGTTTGTAATTTTGTGGAAGACATTATATTCGGAATATATATTATGAGATATCTTTTATAATTATTTGAAAATGTATGTAAAACTTGCAATTTGCAACCTTACTTACTTACTTAGGCGGCTCTACAGTTCGGGGTCAAGGTATATAGAAATACATGGTATGATATTGCGCATGTTTGTTTGCATCTCTCTCTTCAAAGTGACGTCACCAGACGACAAAACATAGGGAACAGATAATAATTTAATTAATTTGTTAACTATTCTATTACACTGAAAACACCACACAAAACATTATTCTTATTAAAAATGAAACTGGGGCACAGAAAACTACCCGTATTTCAATATATTTTCACAGAAACGTTAAAATCGTTGTCGTCAAGTGACGTACATGCGCAGAAAAATCGAAAAATTAATCGCGGAATATCATACCTTGTAGTTCTATATACCTTGGTTCGGGGTGAACCGAGGCCTCAGCTAACAAGCCTCTCCAGTTAGTCTCGTCCTTAGCCAACTGCCTCCAGTTGCGCACTCCTAGTCGGTTGAGGTCGCCTTCGACTTGCGCGAGTTACGTTCCCACATTCACCTTACACCCAACCACCGGATGTCCCACCAATAATAGTCAGCCTCAGCATAATTCCAGACGAAACCCGATTTAATTCTAAGAATGATTAATTGACAACTATTTAGATATTCCAAATTCTAGGAAATAAGTTCAATGTATTACAATTGCATTTGTAAGCAATACCTAATTATATTAATTCCAAGAATAATGTAATAATATATCATGTTCCCTTTGCCTTGCTCTTGAATTCAGAAATTATTTTTCAATTCATTAATAAATCGATTGTCGAACTGTACGGTTGTGTTTTTTTTTTATTAAGCTCCGGCTTTACACTCATTATGGCCAATTCACAATACAGCGAGAGAGCGAGACGAGAGCGAGATCGAGTCTAGCGCGAGTTGTCAAATAATTTCCAATCAAAGGAAATGCATGCAGCAATACACAATGGCGCGACCATTTCGGAAATTTGGAAAAATCTCGCCCGAGACACCGATGACATTTACTGTCTGAGTGGGAAGCGACGCCATTTTCATAGAAATGTACTTAAGGTTGCCACTTGTATTTTCTCAAGCAAACAGGGCGGCACTTTAATCGTTTTTTTTTTTGTTATTATTTTGATACGGTTTGTTTATTCTGAGAAATTTTTATATAAGTCAACGATAATGTTAGAACTTATTTTCCCATAATAATGAATGACGGTGAAAAGGGGAATTTCGTATTTCTTACACAAACACTGCCCCGAAAATATATATGTTTTGAGTGTGTTTCTTTTTGATTTCTTGGTTATTGGGGGTCATTTTCTTGAGCAAATTTTATTAGGATGTAAGACTGTAAGCTTTTCATAGGAATTCATTGGAACCTGTTCTGGAATTGACTAAGAAGTTCAACAGAAAAAGTTGTACGTACGAAAAAATTAATAAATTAATTTTCTAGGAAATGTAGACTAGATTAAACAACACGTTTCTGATTTGAAAAAAATCTTTTTTTATTTGAACACACACCAAGCGAAACAGAATGTAGCAAAACAAAACGTTTTGTTTTCTTGTTTCCTTTGGTGTGGAATTTACGACTTGCTTTTAGTGTTGGTCGGACTCAGACAATGAAGTTGTGCAAATCTTTATTACATTTTAAAAACAACGACATGTAAATTTTGTTTCGCAAAAACAACAGGTTAACTATCGGCAACGAAACATGTTTTTCTGTTTTGCTTTGGTTTTATGTTTTGTTTTCTTTGGTGTGTGATGCGCTCTAAGAAAGTAGGCAATTATCGTCAACGACGCTGGTTCGAAACAGTTTTGTTGCATTCGGTGTGTTATGCTTGTATAAAATGGCATGTATTTTCGAGAACCACCACCGAAACGCTTAAAAACAAAAACATCTGTTTTGTTTCATTTGCTTTGGTGTGTGTTGCCTCATAAGAAACAATGTGCTCTTGTTTCACGAAACAAAAAAACACGTTTAGCCTTATCCGGTGAGTTTTCAACCTTAGACAACAATTGCTTAATTTTTTTTAACTGACTTTATAATTCATAAGCAACATTTTAAGACCAAGATTGAGTTCAGTCATTAAGTTTAAGTGCTCAAAAAAAGCAACAGAATTTTTTTCGGTTGCATTTTACTGATAGTTATAGCGACTGATGATAGCGACGCCTGAAAACTGCGAATTGGTTGTTTTTAGAATATTCAAACTGCATGCAATAGTGCTAAATAAGCAATAAAAGTGCAGCTCTATTTTGTAAAAAAAAATCGAAGTGGCAATATGGTTTTGTAGTTTCAGTGGTCCCTCTATTCGTTGTCAGAAAAACTCGCCGACGTACCACGTTTCATTGTGAATTGCCGGACGAGGTTAAAGCGAGAACGAGGCGAGAGCGATTCTCGCCTCGCTCTCGTCTAGTTATCACGCCGACATTGTGAACGGGGCATTACTGGCGCAGTCGCATAGGCCTGGTCGATGGTCTACGTTTAATCAAATTAAATAAATACGGAGGTTCACCGTGAAAGTTTATAAACGCGAATTAAATAAAGTAACGACGGAATATCGTTAAAAATTTATAAAATCGGGTGTGACTAAACAACGACCAGCGAGTTTCAACTCCTTGCGACCAGAGGACACACCGAAAGAATATCGGACCAAAAGTGAAAATTGAATCGCAATTAGGGATGCCAGACGTCCCCCTTTAGGGGGGACAGTCCCCTTTTTTCATAAAAAAAAATGCTGTTTGTCCTCCCTAATACAAGCCACTGTCCCCCTTATTAAGTCAAAATTCAATAAAAGAAAACAGTAAATTGAAAACTTTAAAATACTTTCTTTTATTATTTTTTATAAGATTCACATCCATTTGACCCTCACGAACTACATCTCACTTCACGTGCAAAAGTTGTTCTCTTGAAAGTTTTTGTTTTGTACAGTCTCTCTGTCAGTTTTTGTTTTCAAATCAAAAACTTATTTTTATTTCTCTTTTTTGTTAATCTGGTGTCCAACATTTAATTAAAAAAAAATTTTGTCCCCCTTTTTGAACCCTCCAATTTCGACCTTTGACTGAAGTATTTTTAGTCAAACCTAAGAGCGCCTGAGCTTCGGCCTTTGACTACAGCATATATGTACAATAAATTACAAGCGTGCTTATTGATGATTATTGCCACTAGTGTTTGCTTTTACCGAATTTACAAGTGTTTAAGTGCTTAAGACTTGTATGCGCTACTAAATTGTCTTTTCAAAATGCCCAAAACAACTTTCGTACCTATAATCACCTCTATTACCGTTGGCGTTTGTCGTATACGACTCGTGTTTTTTTCGTTGTAAAACGATGTTCAGATTATATTTTTAACTTTTCTTAACAATTTTATTTCTTTTTCTATGTGTTCACCATTACTTCAATTGATTTGTCTCAAAAAAATTAAAAACACCTACTAAAAAACAAAGTGAAATACGAGTCCTATACGACAAACGCCAACGGGAATAGGGGTGAATATTTTAGAAGTAATAGCGTTTTAAGTGGTAACACCTCCAAATAAGAGGTCACCTACTTTGATGGGCTATAACGGGAAATACGATGAAAATAGACCCCCCTGCCATACAATTTTTTGTTCGGCATAACTTCAGGAATCTTCCCTTAAAGGATTGTCCTTCTTAACTGGGACACCCTGTATAGGTCGTTCAATAAACTGAAAACTCTTTCGCTAATCGCATTACTAACGGGTATTGCAAGTGCGAATGATATCAGCTTCTTCAAGTTTTTCAATTCAATACCTACATATTACATACAAATTTTTTAATAAATGATGAAAAATAAGTTTTGCCGGGACTTTTGACTGGACAATTCATTTTTAACCGGGTCTCTGGACACCGCTTAAAATATCTAGACAATCCCGGCGAGTCCCGGCCGTATGGCAACCTTAGTTCCATACCCGAAAACATTCAAGAAGAAGAATTTCTTCCTATTCAACCAAGTCGCTCTATTGAAATAATTAATTCAAATATGACCCCGCTAATCAAAACGCTCCAACTGACCCCAATCAGCAACAGCCTCCAAACGTTGTAATATGAGAGTGTGCAGTATGTACATAACATGCGACTACTACTATGTATTATGTATGAGCACTGAAGCTCAGTTGCAGTCAGACCTTCGCCTAATAAAGACACTCTGTATACACCCAAATAGTGCGTTTCAATAGATACCACATGGCGCAGTCGGTTCGGTACATGTATAATTGGCAAAAGAAAAGTAATACGGGAAAGAAAGAAATAAAAATCGAATAAGAAAAAGTGGTGTGAAACTAATGAGTGAAGAAAGATCGGGGCAAGAAGAAGAGCCAGAGCAAGAGAGTGGAAGACAGAACAGTGAGGAAGCAGAAATGGATTTTCCGAAGCCGGAGCAGCTTAATTTAGACGGGAATCTGAAGGAATATTGGAAAAGATTCAAAACGCACTTTGAGATATATTCGACGGCCACAAAGACGGATAGAGATGATGAGCAAACACAGGTGGCGAGGTTCCTAAGTTGCGCGGGAACTGAAGCGATAGAGCTCTTCCAGAGCTTTGGGCTTAGTGAAGAAGCTCAAAAGAAAATTGGAGAAGTGAAGAATACATTTGAGGAGTATTGTAATCTTCGAACGAATGTGGTATATGAACGGTACAGGTTATATATGCGCAACCAAAAAGAAGGCGAACCGTTCGACCACTTCCTGAAGGAGATAGCAACATTGGTGCAGAACTGTATTTTCGGTGACCAAAAGAAACCGATTTTGCGAGATAGAATCGTAATTGGAATAGCGGATCACAACGTACAAGCACAATTAATGGAAACCAGCGAGCTGACATTGGAGAAGGCGGTGGACTCGTGTAGAGTGGCAGAGATGACGGGTGCGCAGAGTAAGATTATGCAAGGCGAGGCATACTCAGTAAAATCGTCGGCGACAATAATTCGTCACGTGAGTTCTTATTTGTCCTACAGACCATTTTGGCCGAAAATGAGTTATAAATGCCATCTTATATTTTCGGCCATGCTCTTTTGATTGCTTCAATCAGAATAGTCCTATCTCTTTTAGTTTTCGAGATAAAAAAATTGGATTTTGTCCTACAGACCAATTTTTTTCGATGAATTTTATGCTTATTTGTCCCATATCCATTTCTGTATGCAGTAGGACACATTTCATACTGGAAATATAATTATGTAAAGTTTGTGCTTAAATGTCCTATATCCAATGAAATATGGATATAGGACAAAATGTATCTGAGAATTTTAAGATTTGCACGTTTGTTTGCACTTTCAAGTACTACATGTCCCTGGGTAATCAAGACACTCAATATCAAGTCTGCCTGTTTTTTTCGGAGCACACTTTCTATTTCGCAAAGAGTAATTGACTATTTTTTTAAAAATAATTTCAATCGTGTTACTATGGTTTATCAAATCGTCCAACTAAGGAAAAACGTACTTAACAACTTATCGGGCTCTCGACCCGTGAAGAATCTCTGCCTGAGACACTACAGCCTTCCATCGTCTACGATCCCGGGCACGCTGTTTCCAGTTGTCCAGACCAAGCGCTCTGGGCATCCGCGATGGCTTGGTCTTTGAAACGGAGGTTCGGCTTTCCTTATCTTCTCGAACATGAGGGCTAGGATTCGAAAATGCCTTTAGCTGGAGCATTATTGTCCATTCGCTCGATGTGGCCGAGCTAATGTAGTCGACGTGTTTTGGCTATTTGGACTACATCCACATCTTGGTACAGCTCATAGCGTTCGCGGTTGTATCTTCTCCTCCATTCGCCCTCCTCGCACACAGGACCAAAATCCGCCGAAGTATTTTTCTTTCGAAGGAGCCCAGTGGCAGGATAAGGGTTTTGTAGAACACACATTTCGTCCTTCGAGTTAGGAGTCTTGAACCCAGTTGTTTTGCCAAACCGAAGTAGGAACCGTTTCCTAGGGTGTAGGTAGGATCTCGACTAGGGTGTCATGCGTGGAGTTTATGTTTACTCCGAGGTAGGTGAACTCCTTAACTACCTCGAAATTGTTGCTATCAATAGTGACGTTTTGTATTAGGCTTGTGCAGATGCTTGTTTGTTTGTTGATAGCATGTACTTAGTCTTGTCCTCATTTACTTCAAGGCCAACGGATTTCGCCTGTTCTTCAATCGCCGTGAACACTTCTATCACGGCACGCTGGGAGCGACCGATGATGTCAATATCGTTCGCATAGCCTAGCAGCTCTGGACGGACCTGTTGAAGATATTGCCTTCCGTGTTGACACCAGCCCTGCGCACTATCTGATTTAGTACGAGATTGAAAAAGTCGCATGATAACGCGTCTCCTTGCCGAAATCCGGTGCATGTTTGAAATAGTTCGGAGGAGCTACTTCCAAACTGCACGTTGCAGCGCGTGTGTTCCAGCGTCACGGGACACAGCTGGATCATTTTTGCCGGAATTATGAATTCGGCCATCGCCATATAGAGCTCCTGGCGATGTATGTTATCTCGATGAATAGGTGATGAGTTTCGACTTAAAATTCGTTGGTCTTTTCCAGGATTTCCCTCAGTTTAGTTTCAGTTTGCCGATTAGTGTGTTGCAGAACGGTTTTAGACGTTCACACAGTACGTCGGATAGGATCTTGTATGCGACAGGGATATGCCTCGATAGTTCTTGCAAGATAGGATCGCCTTTTTATAGATGGGGCATATGGAGCTGATAGTCCAGTCATCGGGCATGTTTTCTTCCACCCATACGTGGTTGATGATTCGGTGCATGCTCCCAGCAAAACATCACCACCGTATTTAAAGAGTTCCGATGGTAAACCATCAGAGCCTGCAGCTTTGTTGTTCTAAAGCTTTTTTATAGCTAGGCCAACTTATTCTATACTAGGTGGTGGAACTAGTTCTTTATTGACTGGACGTGGGTTCTCTTCTTGCCCTATCACTGTCTCTACATGATGCCCATTATGCAGCTGCGCCATATAAATGTGCGGCAAGTTCTTAGTTTAAGAAGGCTAAATGTTAAAAAATGTATAGGTTTACTTGGCAAGTTTTTCGTTTATAACTTCATTATACTGTACAATAGGTATAGTAGAATTTGAAAACTTGACCAGTGAACCTACCAATTTTTTAACATTTAACTTCTTAAAATGTGAACTTGACTCACATTTAGATCTCATTACTTATTACTATTATAAAAGAACTTGGTTGTTTTTTACATTTTTGGTATGATATGCATAACAGCGAAGATGTCACATTTTATAAGGCTGTTTTAAAAATTGACTAAGTTACCTTACACACACTATTAGTGATACAAAATATGAATAATTGCGTTTTTGTTATGTTTTTTTAAAATTAATTTATTAAGCTTAGAGAAAAAAGTTTCTTTTAATTATTTTTACTTTGTTGAACTTTTATAAAACATTAGGTATACTATTTTCGTTTATTTTTCTAAACTCAAATAATAGAATGAATTGAATTTCGATTTCAATAAAAATATTTGATTTCGTAATTTTTGTATTTTACTGTGTGTCCTATATCCAATACAAATTTCACTGGACACAATATTTGTAACTTTGGTTTTTAATGTGTCCGCAACTGTATGGACAGGTGTCCTATATCCATTTCACTACTTTTTTTTTAAACTCAATTAAATCAATGTTCAAAAACCATAAAATGCAAATTGCTTTATGGTTGGCCAAATACCCAATCTTTCAAAAAATATAAAAATCTCAGTGATTATGTTCAAAAAAAATAAGCAAAGGTCTATAGGACAAATAAGAACTCACGTGACGAATAGACGCAATAAATAAAAATTCGGGGAGTAAATTTAGGACAGATATTAGAAAAAATAATAAAAACAGTGAAAATTCAAATTTCAGATGTAAAGAGAATAATGCTAATGCACATCAGTTTGGGAAAAGGGTCCAAGAAGAGAGTCAGTCTCAGGGCAACACATCCAAATGCAAGTTCTGCAACTATTCACATGGAAAGCGAAATTGTCCAGCGTACGGAAGAAGGTGTGCCGTGAGTGAGCAGGTGAGTGATGTTGCTGTTAAGGTGCTAGTACACGATATGTAGCGCGCCACATATATATGTGGCTCTGACGTCACCAGATAGAGTACACATAAGGCACACATTTCGTTTTTCGTATGTAGCGCGGTGGCTACATAAGGGCGCACATATCGGTTGGCTGTTGGTTATTCGTTTATGATGATGCTATCCGCAGTTTTATTTCCCTGTGTGAAAAATACATACGAACCATGCAGGTAACCACTCGACATTATGTAGCGTATTGGCGCAAATTGTATGTGAAAGGGTAGTACACGGAATGTCGAAAAGCCACACAATGCGTATGTGTTACGAGTGCCTCATATCGTGCCTCATACGTATGAGTACCTTATGTAGCCATTGGCTCCATATGCTGACGTCAAAATTACGTCAGAGCCACATATATATGTGGCGTGCTACATACCGTGTACTAGTACCTTTAGACAGGAAAGTGTATATAGAGATGACGGGGAAGGGGAGCTATTTATCGATTCGGTGAATAAAGAAACCGAAAGAAACACTTGCTGGACTGAATGCTTGCTGGTAGAAAACACGAAGATTAAGTTTAAATTAGATACGGGTTCCCAAGTGAATATTATTCTGAAAGGAATTTTTGATAATATGACTCCGCGGTGCAGTTTGAAAAAATATTCGGTGAAATTATAGCATAATGAGCCCTGTATGCTGCCAACATTTGAGGATTTTCGAAATTCAATGAGAGGTTTTAAAGTGTTCACTGTCCTAGATTTCAAAGAAGGGTTCTGGATGCTACAAGTTTAAAGTCTTGACGGTGGAGGTGAAAGTGGCAGCAGAGAGGTTCCAGAAGGTAAACAACAAGTAATTTGGACAGTTAGATGGAACGTTCATCTTTGTAGATGATTTAATTGTAGGAGGAAGGAACAAAGAGGAGCATGATGCAAATCTGAGTAGGGTACTGAGTAGAGCGAAGGAGTTGAAGATAAAATTTAACCCCAAGAAAGTGCAGTTTAGGGTCGAGAAGGTCAGGTACTTAGGACACATTTTTTCGGCGGAAGGTACGACTCCAGATCCTGTTAGGGTAGAAGCCATTAAGGGCGTTAAAGGTCCAAGCAACCAAAAAGAGCTCCAAAAAATTTTAGGAACAGTCAATTATCTTCGTCCTCTTATCCCTAACCTGTCAGATTTAGTAATTCCTTTTAGAGAACTTTTAAAGAAAAATGTAATTTTTGTATGGAATGACTACTACGCAGAAGTGTTAAGCCAACTTAAACTAGCTATTGAAAAAGCAACAACACTACACACGTTCGATCCGTCATTGCCTACCGTGATACAAGCAGATGCTTCGAAGGACGGCAGGGGCTGTACACATAAATAATCAACAGGACATTATACAAAATTTCCTAAAAAGACGCTCGAAAAGGTGCGAGAGCGATTTTACTGGATCCAATCAAGGGATGATGTAGAAAACTAATGCAGAAAGTGCGTAACGTGTGCGGCCAGCAAAGGCCCGAGAGTGAAAACTCAAGGCAAAATGCACCAATACAATGCTGGAGCCCCTTTCGAAAGAATTGCAGTTGATATTGCCGGACCGTTTCCTGAAACGATTAATGGAAATCGTTATATCCTCGTGGTTATGAATTACTTCAGTAAGTGGCCAGAAGCATTTGCTAACCCTAATCAAGAAGCCAAAACCGTGATAGAGCAGATTGTTTTAAACTGGGTGAGCAGATTCGGTGTACCGTTGGAATTGCACTCGGACCAAGGGCGAAACTTCGAGTCCAGGATTTTTCAAGGTGTTTGCCAGTTACTTGGGATTAAAAAGACGAGAGCAACGCCGCTTCATCCGCAATCCGATGGGATAGTAGAACGGTTCAATAGAACCTTGAATGAACACCTATCTAAGGTTGTAGGCGACGACCAGAGAGACTGGGATAAACAGATTCCAATGTTTCTACTAGCCTATCGCAATGCTGTGCATAACACTACGGGACATACACCATCTGAAATCCTGTTTGGTCGAATAGTCCGGCTACCTAGTGAGTTGAGGTTCGGATCTCCCACTGAGGAACCCAAGTATGAGGATGATTACGTTGCCGAACTTAGAGACATCATCAGGGACGTGCATCGAAAAACTAGGGATAAGATCAAGATAGCCAGCGACCGCATGACGACGAGGTTCGATGCCAAAGTAACAACTACTGCATTCGAGGAAGGAGTTCTGGTATGGCTGTACAATCCCCATAGAAGAAAAGGTATGTCACCTAGGTAGGTAGGTAGGTAATTTGGTGCTCTTGTGGCGGCTGCCACAGCTTCACTTAGACCAGCAGTTGGGTCCATTGTGTCCAGTCACGGGAACCTTCCATTTCATACCTGTTGGAGACAAATAATATACCGCTTTTGTTTGAGTCGCCTAGATTTAGTATTAATCACAGGCAATCGCAAGCTCTCGTGTCCGGATTTCCGGCTTGTCCTAGGAGTAACCGAAGGGTTTTGGAGTTTGTTGACCTACTGGAACCACCCCGATTTGAGTATGAATCTCAGGAGTTCTTTAAGATCAACATTCTCCAGATCTCCTAGCTCATCGAAGAACAAGCTGTTGAGAATCCTCTGTCTACTGTTTTTAAGGGCTGGGCATTCGCAAAGCAGATGACGAACAGATTCTATTTCTTCAACGTCTCTGCAGCTTCTGCAAAAGTCATTATGCAGTATGCCCAGCCTTTCCGCGTGTACCCCTATCGCACAGTGTCCAGTAATGACCCCCGTGAGTATGCGGATATCTTTGCGGCTAAGTCCGATCATGAATTTGGATCTCTTTTTGCTCACTTCTGGCCATAATTCTTTTGCATGCCTGCAGGTATTGAGATTGGTCCAGCGTAGATTTGTTCTACTCAAGGATTCAATGTCAATCTTCCTAGCAACCGTGCTTAGCGGAGTTTTTACAGATTTTAGGGCCATTGATGCATGCATCTTCGACCCGTTCCTTGCAGTCTCATCCGCCTCTTCATTACCCGGAATACCCATATGCCCCGGTACCCAGCATAGGGTCACCGAGTTGGCTTGCGATAGTTCGTCCAGGTATTTCTTGCAATGACTTACTGCCCTAGACTTCACCACGACTGACTCCATGGCTTTTATGGCCGCTTGGCTGTCAGAGTATATAGTGACTTGTTTATCGGCGATATGTCGTCTCATTAGGTCCTTTGCCGCTAGGGTTATAGCAGCAATTTCCGCTTGAAACACACTACAGTCATCGTTGATCCGGAATGATTCTCGCAGGTTTAGAGTTTCGCTGAAGATGCCCGCGCCCGTACCAACATCCATCTTAGAACCATCGGTATAGAGGGCTATCTCCCCTTCCTCTGTAACTGCATTATGCTCCCATTCACTTCTGTCCGGAATTCTGGTTGTGAATCTCCTTTCAAAAGCGAGTGTGGGTGGTAGATAGTCTGTGGTTATCTTCTCCTTCGCCGTGCTCCATTGTGCTTCGATGGACGCGTGCCCATAGGATTTGGATGACCATATTCCAGACTCTCTTAGTCTGATTGCGGTTTTGACCGCTCTACTGCTACAGTAAATGTCCAGAGGGGTGAGGTTTAGCATCACCTCCATTGCTGCGGTGGGTGTTGTTCGTAGTGAACCCGTTATCCCAATGCATGCCGCCCTTTGGACTTTAGTGAGGCTTGAGAGATGGTATTTTTTCTCTGTGGCCTTCCACCACACGATTGTACCATATGTTAGGATGGGCCGCACTATCGCGGTATACAACCAGTGTACCACGTGCGGCCTGAAACCCCATGTGTTGCCGAATGCTCTTCTACAGGCATATAGTGCCACGTATGCTTTTTTGATGCGATCCTCTATGTTTTCCTTCCAGCTGAGCTTGGAATCTAGGATTATGCCCAGGTATCTTGCTGTTTTTGATATTGTTAGGTTCACCCCACCCATCCTTGGTGGATTAAATGGGGGAATTACTCTCCTTCTCGTAAACAGCATGATCTCTGTCTTTGATGGGTTTACACCCAGTCCTCGCCCTTCGACCCAGTTGTTAACTAATAGGAGTGCGTAACTGAGTCGTTCGCTGAGAACTGGAGTGAACTTTCCTGGGACTAGAATTACTACATCGTCTGCGTATGCGCTCACAATGAAGCCTTCCTTTTCCAATATTTTCAGTAATTCGTCTACTACGAGGAGCCAGATGAGCGGTGAGAGAACCCCACCTTGTGGTGTTCCCCTACTCACCTTTCGTTCAATGCTCACGTCCCCTAGCTGCGACTTTATCCGTCGTGTGCCTAGCATGAGTCCAATCCAGTTACATAGGCTGCTATTTAGGTGGGCTTTCCTCAAACTACGCAGGATTGCGTCAGCTTCTATGTTATTGAATGCCCCCTCGATGTCTAGGAACGCGCTCAGCGTATATTCCTTATGTTGTAAGGATTCTTCCACTACCGATACTACCTTGTGTATCGCCGTGTCTACAGATCTGCTCTTCATGTACGCATGTTGTGATTTTGATAGATAGTTATCGCCGATCACTTGCCTTACATACAGATCGATTAGTCGTTCCAGTGTTTTCAACATGAAGGATGACAGACTTATTGGTCTGTAGTCCTTGGATGTGGTGTGGCTAGCCTTCCCTGCTTTTGGGATGAATATCACTCTCACCTCTCGCCATGCCTTTGGAACATAACATAGCCTCAGACAGCACGTGTAGATGCGACTTAGCCATGGAATTATAGCTTCCTCTGACTTCTGAAGCATTATTGGTCGAATATTATCTATTCCGGGTGCTTTGAACGGGGCAAATGTGTTAATTGCCCAGGCTATTTTTTTGTCGTTTATTATCTCTCTGATTGTTACTACCTCCATTCCCTCACTTGTGCCTTGTGTTGTTACGGCGTGGTCGTCTGACACCTCGGCGCATCCTGGGAAGTGAGTTTCTGTTAGTATCTCCAGCGTCTCTTTGTGCGATTCAGTCCAGCTGCCGTCTGCTCTTCTTAGCGAAGACATCGGTGTCGGTGCCTTTGAGAGGACTTTTCTTAACCTAGACGCTTCTGTTGTAGATTCAATTGACTCGCAGAAGGTCCTCCATGAGTTTTTCTTTGCGAATCTGATCTCTCTTTTCAGGATTTTAACGCTTTCCCTGTAGGTCGTCCATTCGATGTGTCCCTCTTTGGCGAGGTTCCACCTAGATCTTGAACTACGCAGAAGCTCCGCGATCTTGGGACTCCACCAGGGGGGGCGCTTCTTCCCTCGTGTTCCACTTTTTGGACATGATTTGTCAAAAGATCTGGAGAGCACTCCTGTTAGAGCTTCGACTGCATCGTCGATCTCTTTCTCGGAGGTGAGATCTATTTTCGGACAGAGGTTGTTGTGGTTTTTCACTTCCTCGCTAAATTTTTCCCAGTTCGCTCTTTTGGGATTCCTGAACTGTTTCCTACCTTGACAAGCCATTTGTAATTCATAGAGAATCCAGCAGTGGTCTGATAGCGACGCCCTGCTAGATACTCTCCAATTAGCAACTTGGACGGAATTATTTTGGGATACAAAAGTTACATCTAAGACTTCCTTTCTGCTCGCCGTAACGAAGGTGGGATCATTTCCCCGGTTACAGATGAGCAGATTGGTACTTAGAAGAAAGTCAAACAAAGCCTCACCTCTAGCGTTAATATCAGAGCTACCCCATATAGTATGATGGGCGTTAGCATCACAGCCTAAGACTAAGTTTTTCTTACCTTGTTCTGACGCCGTTACTAGCGCCTTTACCGGTTCGGGGGGTACTGGTGTGTCGCCATCGTCTGGCATGTACGCCGACGCCACTCTGCAGCTCTCGCCCTTGCCCTCTAACTCCACCACCGTCAGATCGCCTGTGCTGAAATGAATTAGTATTAGTGCGTGAAGTTCTTTCTTTGCCATGATACACGATCTTACCTTTCCTTTATTTCCTACATATAATGTATCATAGTTTTTCGACCCTAATCCCATCACCTGATTGTCATTAATCCATGGTTCTTGGATTAGGGCCAGGTCCAGCTGCTCCTTCTCGAGGAGAAGCTTCAAGTTGCCTGAGGCGGCCTTACTGTGGTGTAGGTTTATTTGCACTACTCTCATCACTGGTCGTAGCCGTCACCTCCACCGTCTCAGTCTCCTTTGGGTTGTCTGCAGTCCGCTTTAGGAGCTTGAGGGTCACCTCGCTCGCTGCAAATGATAGCGGCATCTGCATCTCCTTTTTCAATGTTGCAGGTGGTTCATCAAAAAGTATGATATACCCTCTTGCGCCATTCTTTGGTTCCTCCTCGGACACGATCTCCCAATCCCTCATCGGGATCTGGGGGTTCTGTGCCTGCAGAATGCTCAGGATCTCGTTTTTCTTTACCCCTATCTCGGGGATAGAGATTCTGCCCTTGGACTTTTTGGGCACTTCCTCTGTGGGTACAGCCTTAAGCAGTGCTCCCTCCCACAGTTGTGCACCGTTTAGCACCGTCTTCGCAAAATCGTTTGACACCTGGTCCTTGCAGTCGATGTAAGTGATGCCTTTGGACCATCTCATTTTCCCGTAGGCGGGAATCTGTGCACCTGTCTTTTCTCGAATGTGGGAGATAATCGCCACACCTAGCGTGTTCTCAATTATCTTGCCACATTCTACAGAGTACTGACCGCTTGGTTTCTTCGAGTCCACCACAGCTAACTGCAGCGGGTTCTTAGTCACCTCGCTGTACTTCCCGCTTGGGCCGGTTCCCCGCGCGGGTGTTCTTTTGGGGCTTCCCGTGCTCTGTTCGTTCCGCTTTGCCTTCTTCGGAGCGTTGGGGGCGTCCTCTGGCGACCTCAACCTCTTCGCGGCTAGCTCGTTTTTGTGCCCCTCAGTGGCAGGTTTCCTTCGGAGTCCACTCGGGCCCGGCTTATCGTCGGTCACCCTTTGTTTTGTCCTAGCGTCCCCCTTCACTGGATGGCTGCAATGGGCTTTGGGGTCTGCCTTAGCGGCATCGTCCCTCGGCCGTTTTGCGCCGTCGGCTTTGTCTTTTGAGCCAACTCTCTTGTTCACCTTAGCAGCGGACGGTCTTATCGGCTCAGGCCTCGTAAGAGCGTCTTTTGCAATGGTGTCCCTGGCCCATTCCAGGGAGGCTCGCTCCTTCTCTGTAAGAGAGCTCTTCTCTTTAGCGACGAGGATGCCATAGATGTGCTTGGCCTTTAGGTATTCCCGTTTCCTCAACAGGCCGGGGGATACCTTCTTCTCCTTCGCTTTCTCTTTTCGGGGTCTCTCGTCCGAGGGTTCAGCCAGAAGCTTCTCCTCCTCCTCTTTAGAGATCTCCTCATCCGATGTTCCGGCTTCCAGAGCCTCTTGGATTTTTGTGAGGTCGTATGGCTCCACGGGTATTGTGTCGGCCACCGTCTCACTCTCGGTACTTATCGCACCCTCTCTCCCTTCATCCTTTTTGTTTATATTTTTTGTTTGTTCAATTTTGTTCCCACGAGTATGTCCGGAAGAACTGTCCATCCCGGCAGAGCCGACATACCGGGACAAGGCACTGAATACAACCGACCTTGCCTGGGCATCGGAGGGGACCGTTAGCGATCTGCATTTTTAACCACCTGCTGACCATGCAGCCATCGGCACGGGTGCCTCAACACCTTGGCTTAAGTGGGATTTTTGCTGGGGTTTACTCCCCTAAAAAATGTCACCTAAGTTGCAACAAGATTGGGAGGGGCCCTATAGAGTAGTCAAGCGAATCAACGACGTGGTCTATCGAATCCAACGAGGAAGAGGTAAACTCAAAGTTGTCCATGTGGATCATCTTCACCGTTACATTGGGGAAAATGTTGACGCATTTGTTCGGGACGAACAAGTTTAAGAGGGGGATATTGTAGTGTGGATTGAAAATTACTACTTATTGACCACAACGCCATCTAATGGAAAGTAGACGAACTTATTCAACGAAACTTCGAAACTACGAAACTTCGAATCTCAACGAATGCTGAATGGCCTAAAACGATTCTCGATTGTTCCGGTTGGAGTATAAAATATTCGAGAAGCTTTAGTGGGGAGTATAAAAAGGGTTGCGAAATCCGACGAGAGAACAGTTTATCTTTAAACGGTGTAAAGTAAAGTTCGAATAGTATCGGTGGTGATATTAAATAAGTGGAAATATTGTAAGAAGTGGAAAAGTTGATTTTAAGTGATATTGTCTTGTAATAAAAAGTGATTTATTAAAGTTTAGTAAACAGAATAGTGTTTTATATTTTCGAATCCCAGCCGAATGTAACAATGCTTAATAAAAAATGCTAGGTACTTTAAAAAAAAAAAAATTACAGAGAAGAAGAGCATAAGGCGAAAACGTCTAGTGTTTAAAACCTTAACTAAACTTATTACTTATTTTAGGGCAACAAGCGTGTACAAGTATTGCTACAGATTAGAAAAAGTGCGTTCACTATTTAGGTACAAAAGAAAAATTAAATTTCACAAATTTACTAAGCCTGTTGCACCGGATCGTGAACATCTCTAGTGTCACTACTTTATTCGAATCATTTATCCGTAACTGCACAGAACTGAAGCAGGCGGTCTTTCGGTTTATGAATAAAAATGTATTTATTTACATGGTAGGTACTTATATATTTTTTATATTTTATTTCTTTTCATATTTTAGTCATGTTATGTCCGAGTGTCAATAATTTTATTTTATACACGGTATACACTTATTATTGAGGGGAATTTTCGTAGTTATATTTTCTTTGGAATTAACTTTTATACCTAAAAGGAAACATATTCCCACAAAATCATAACATCTTGCCTTGTTCATTTTGAGGTCGAAATTTCCACGAAAATAAATTAATATTTCCCATGTACCGCAACTGAATGGTACAACCCATTTGTTTTAGACCTAGGTAGACTAAAATGACCATACCAAACATTATGGTTTATCTATGTCACTATGACATTATAATTATATATATCAAACAATAGATGAAATTGTTACTTTCGTTGCTGGCCTACCCTATTAATTAATGCTTTTTATTTTCAACTTACTATAAAAGCCATTGCTATGTTTTTTCCTGAGCTTCTACACATAGAACGTAGGTATACGCAGACTCGATGAATATTTGTGAAGCTTCGAGGTCCCTTATGAAGTTGTTATAATTGGTGTAGACACTGAAGTTTTTTCTTAAATGAGCGCGTGCATTAGTTTTATTTAGGATTGTAATTCAAGTAGTCCTTATTTGCACATATATTATTCTTTGTACAGAAAAAAATAGAATTCTTTAAAAGCCCAGTGAATTAACTTCTGAAACAGTAGAACTTTGCTAGTTGAAGACATAGAATTTTTATATTCTGTTTATTGTCCTTAAGAGATGGCACAGTTTGTTACTCATATACAACCGACTTTAGTAGAAGCTTCGCAAGGTCACATGCCTCATCACCATGGTCATCAGGTCGGACTTCAACATCAATCACATTTACCACATAGTGGACACAATATGCCCTCTCCTCCTACCCATAACCACTATCATAATCAGCACATTCAACAACAGCAGCAATCATCTACATTCCATAACAAGCACCAAAACATTCAGCAGGCAAGATATTCACATGATAATTTTTCAACATCTCATTTTGGGGTAAGTTAAAATATCAGGGCAAATACATAACTTCATTATTGCACAGTGAATATACCTGCTTATATAAATATATTGATATATCTATACATTAATTTACTGAAATCTCTTTTTGGTATGTAGGTAGGTATCTCTTAAATTTATGAGAATATTTGGGTAAGGGTATATTTAGAACTGAAAATGCTCTCAATGCAATATTTACATCTAAAAATAAAATTTAAATCATAGAAATTGACCAGAGGATATTGTCCGTCGTGTCGTGTTGAAGGGAATTTTTTGTACACAGATAAATTTAGTAGCTTACTTGAACGGGAACACGTAGTCGTAGTGTTGCTAAAACAAAAAATAAGAACATATTTTTGAAACATTTGTTGTCACTTACTAAGCATTATAAAATATATTCGGCTACAATCCTAAAAGTAGTAAAAAAAAACATTAGAATTTATGCAGAATTTAAAGAAAAGATTTCCATCGCTTTCTAGTTTGGGCGTAAGTTAAATAATGTATTCATTGATAATAAAATAGCTAAGGCTTATTTGTGCAGGTAAACGAAATTGTAATAATGAATGGAAAATGTGCTTTCGTATCTTAAATGTGTTTATATTATGGTTGCAAACAATAGCTAATGACAATTGACATTTTGCAATAGGTACTCAATATGTACGTTGTTAGATATGCACGAGAGCACGAAGATTATTATCATTGATCCATTGAATCTTCTATTGGCAAAACAAATTATTATTTGATGTACGATGGCACAGCACACATGCAAAAATTATTATAACATAATCAGATCACGCGCTTTCTCCTCAAAGGTATACATAACATATGCACCGATCAGAATGATCAAGTCAGATAAAAAATGCATGTTTACAGTGATTAAATAAATTTAAGAGGGAAATGCAAATAATCAAATTAGCAATAGAACACAGTATCTATTGACAGCCGTATTAATAATAGATCTCAAACCATTCTCTAACTCAGTGTTTTTCAAACTTTTTGAGTATGCGACCCCTTTGTTAGTAGATAAAAACATTTTGGCGACTCCCACATTATAATGTGTCAGTTATTCAAAAGGCTACATACACTGAACCCCAGTGATGTTACATGATTTTTTATAAAATCCCTACAGCAGCATTTAAAATTCCCTACTTTTCCCTACAGTTGTCTTAAGTTTCTTCCTAAAGTAAACTACTCGAGGTTTAACCGAAAATTGTTTAATAAAAAATGCTTGAATTTTTTGCTTTTATAAATTTATTTATTATACGAAGTTTATAAGAGACTTTTCACTTAAGTTAAGGCTTATAGCCAGCTACTTATGATGATCATACACTTCTTCAGAAGTAATATTTTAAACGTCATATTCTGTACATTATGATGCATATTAATCTGATTCTGAATCCATTTTCATTCTATCGAGCAAATTTTTAATATCGTCTACCTGTACCTGTAGGTAACCTGCATTGTATTGCATTTTCAATTTACATGTATTTAGCACAGAAAGGTAGGTATCACTTTCCGTTTCCTTAGAGAAACCACAATTTTTTGGCTGGAAAACCAAAATAGCAGGCCGCTTAAATTTTGACACTTTTCACGAGCCTGCTCCATCTTCAGAAGTAAGTTTAGAAAATCGGGATCCCTACGTTATCTCCTTTTCGAAAATCCATAATCTCTCTGTTCGGAATCGGCATAAAATTGTAGGTCCCTTCCATTCGTTCCAAAAATAGAAACTCACACAAAACGAATGGTTGCGAGAAGCAACCTGCTACTTCCTGCAACTTCCTGCTACTGGCGGCGTTAGGTCTTATCGCCCAAATTGAAAAATGTCATAACGCCCAAAACATTACTAGGCAATTTGTTGTTGTAAAATTTACGTAAATTTGGGTGATGTGACATTGATTTTGGGCGTAATTACATTATTTTTACTAACGCCCAAAAACATAAACAAAATACGTATGGGGGGCATGCTTATACCCAATTCACAATGGCGCTTTGCCGCTTGCGTGCGTTGACAGGCGTTTTAGAAACTTTACCGTACTTTATGTCAACGCGCGCAAGCCGCACTTTTCCAAAACTAAATGGCGCTTCAGAGCGTTGGCGCGTTGAGAGATTAGAGTAGGAGAGATTGAAAGTTCTGTTTGGTTTATGTTGCGTACGTACGTTATGTACGAATTCAGAGCAGAATGCAACTACTCCGTTTTGCTTATAATTGTTATTTTAATGCACGAATTAAGAGGAAATTTGTTCAAAATAGTAAAAAAAAATCATAAATAAATATCAATAAAATGTATTTTCACTTTTATTGTGGTGGAATATTTTTGTGGAAGAATTGCCTGTGCATTCAATGTACACAGGTGAATGCCTTCACATGAAAGGCGTTTCAGGCGAGATAGGTAGATTTTTAGTTTAGTGGAGAAAATATTGGTAAATTACATCGAAAATCCCTTCCCTTAAAATTGTGAATTGATTACTTTGTGGAATACTTCTTGTAAAACGATTTACGTGAGCAATATTACCAAATGGACAGCATTTATCTGAGCTGTGGAAAGAAGTTCAGTCACTTAAATAGAGAAGTGCAATTTTGTTAAAAACTTGTTTTGGCTATTTAAAAAAAACCCCTATTAATAAATTCTCAAATATGGATACCGACGATTTACCTGATTTTTCAATTTATATTTATATTTTATTTCAATTATATGTATACATCTGGTGGTATGCTGGACATTCGGACGATTGCGATCGCAGGTACTGCTTCTCGTCGCTCGCTGGGTTTTTACCACATCCGGTCAGCCATCGGACAATGCATATTGAAAGGATTTTATGACCTAATATGGGTAATTTTTTGCTATATTTCCGCGAAGATCTTCGCTGTCTTGTCCAGACATTTTGTTGTGCCCTTTCAGAGGAGACTCAAAATACAACCTCTTTCAATTACGAATATGCGGTTTATTTCTATAAAATACAATATGAAAGATAAAAGTACGATACGATACAAATTAAGAAATACAATTTAAAGCTTACTTCACTTGTTGCTCCTCCTAGGGTTAAAGGGACAATGATTTAAAATTACGAATTACATGTTACAAATGAAATTTATGTCTAATTTGACATTTGGCAAAAGATGAATTTACAGGATTGTGATTGAGGATTAAGGCAACTGAGGTCTGTTCACATTTTGTGCGTTTACACTTGCGGGATCGCAACATCCCGCCCCCCGTGAATCGCTCCTTTGTGATTCACTAACGTCCAGTTTGGCCAGCTTACAAGCGGGCCTTTTTAGAACTCCAACAGATGTTTGTATCTCCGCTGAACGTACTTGTCCGTCCCGTCCTGGATGCAGCTTCAAAACTCTGCCACGTCTCCAGCTGCTTCTAGCCACATTTGTGTCACAAATGACTACCAAGTCTCCAATCGCCAGCGGTGACACCTTAGCGTACCACTTAGTTCTTCGCACCAGATCCGGCAAGTATTCGGCTACCCATCTGTGCCAAAAACGATCCTTTAAAGATTGTGCAATTCTCCATTGCTTTCGCAGACAAGTCGGCCCGTTCTCATCAGGTCCTGGCGTTTGGGTTGAATTTGCGCAGCCAAGAATGAAGTGGTTAGGAGTAAGGGGGTCTTCCTCTTCCGATGACAGCGGCAGGTGTGTTAGTGGCCTTGAATTCACTATGTTCTCCGCTTCGATTAGAACGCTGCGCAAAGTTTCCTCTCTAGGTACCACATCTTTGAGAGCCACAAGTAATACCCTCTTAACAGATCTCACCAGTCTTTCCCAGCATCCACCAGCACTGGGATTCGAAGGACAATTGAAGACCCATTGAATTCCTTTTGTTGATAGAAACGTTTGAATGGCTCCGTGATCGAACAAATCCAGTTTCGATTTTATTTCCCTATCGGCACCGACGAAGTTGGTTCCGTTGTCGCTCCGGATACGGACAGGTATACCTCTTCTGTTCACGAAGTTTCGAAGACAAATGATGAAAGCGTCCGTAGAAAGGTCGACAGCTACTTCCAAATGGACTGCACGCACAGTGAGACACGTAAATAACGCTACCCAGCGCTTTTCTCTTCGCCTTCCAATTGCTACCAGGAATGGTCCCATATAGTCCACACCAGTGAATGTGAAAGGCCGCACGAAAGGAGTAAGGCGATCTTGCGGAAGTTGACCCATTTGTGGCGCTGTAGGTTTCGCAGATTGAATTTTACAAAACTGGCACTCCCGGATGACTGTCTTAACTAGAACCCGCAGATGGGGAATCCAATACTTCCGGCGAACTTCACAGACAATGGTCTCAGCATTTTGGTGGAAAAAGAGCTCGTGAATTCCCTTAACGATGATTTTCGACAGCCAGCTGTCCTTCGGAAGTATAATCGGACGTCTCGTTTGGATGGGAACACACACAGCAGAATCGATACGACCAGACAATCGAATGACGTTATTTTCGTCCAAACATGGTGTCAGTTTGAACAGGTGGCTTGACTTTACGACTTGCTGACCTGACTTTAGGGCGGCATAATCCTCGGCATAATGATGTTGCTGTACCATACGGCAAAGAACGATTTCGGCGTATTGGAGTTCACAGACGGTCAGCATTTTGTGTTTCGGCGGTTTTTGTGGCACTCGCAGACATCGAAGCATCCAGGCAGTGACGCGTTTTAACTTTAAGAAATTGGAAAATTTAGTTATATCAATTGCGGGGCTACTTACATGGAGTATGTCATGTCGGTAGTTGGCGCGAATTTCCTCATCTGGCTTTTGGAATAAGCTGACGTCATTATTCGGCTCTAAAGGCCATCCAGACTCATCTTCCAGCAGAAAATCCGGACCATTCACCCATCTTCCTGTTGGCTGATAGCGAGATAGAAATTTAGCTCGAGTGGCGACATCGGCAACATTAAGCAGCGTGGGAACCCAACGCCACTCCTTCGAACTGGAAAGCTCCAAAATTTCAGCTATTCTGTGGGCCACGAATGGCTTGTACTTTCCTGGGTCGTCGGACTTGATCCAAAAGCTGACTGTTCTCGAATCCGTCCAAAAGGTACACGTTGTTGGCTGCATGTTGTGTGATTGCAGAATACTTCGTCGAATGCGCGCGCCTAAGACTGCGGCTTGCAACTCCAGGCGAGGAACCGATATCAATTTTATTGGAGCACATCTTGTTTTGCCCATTACGAAAACAATACGGATATTCTTGTTTCGATCCACAATCCTCCAGTATCCGACCGCAGCGTAGGCCTCCTCACTGGCGTCAACAAAAATGTGCAGCTGAACGGCTAGAACGTTGCCCATACCAGTCAGATAACACCGCGGCACTCGCAATTTCTCAACAGCAACTAGTTTCGAAATCCATTTCTTCCATCTATGATAAATGTCGCCTGGGATTTTGTCGTCCCACTTCGTGACCGTCCTCCACAATGACTGCAGCATCAACTTTGCGTGAACTGTGAAATCTGCCACAAGTCCAAATGGATCGTAGATAGACATCAGAATGCTGAGGCATTCCCTTTTTGTAGGCCAGTGTACATCACTAGTAACTGCATGGCTGGACCGATTGAATTTTAAACGGAAGGTGAAGACATCTTCTGCTGGAATCCAGTGCATACCAAGCACCCTCTCTAATCTTCTGTCGATGTCCATGTTGGCTGATGAATCCGGTGTACAATTTTCTTGAAGATGATTTAGCAGTAGGGATGAGTTCGAAGAAAATTTGCAGAGTTTGAAGCCTCCACTTCGATGGATTTTTATAACATCGCTGGTTACCGAAAAGGCTTCGTCTTCATTGTCAAAACTACAAACCAGGTCATCGACGTAGTGGTTATATTTGATTACTTCATAAGCCTTAGGCGCCTCATCAACGAATCGCATTGCATTGGTGTTTTTGATGTACTCTGCGGAACATGGTGAGCATGTGGCACCGAAAACCATCACCTGCATAACATACGTCTCCAATACGTCAGTTCCATTTCGTTGCCAAAGAAATCTCTGCGCATCTTGATCTACCTTTCGGATCGCAATTTGGTGAAACATTTCTGAAATATCAGCACACACACCAATCGGCTTCTCTCGGAATTTCAGCAAAACAGCTAGCAGGTTCTGGCATTGTTCAGGTCCTTTTAATAGTGATGAATTTAACGACGTCTCAGAAACACTGGCAGCCGCATCAAAAACCAGGCGTAATTTTCCGGGCTTATGAGCATTGCGAACGCAGAAGTGTGGCAGGTACCACGTCCTCGGACCTTTGATGTCTACTTCGCAAGGCGACAATTTGCGAGCGTAGCCCTTGGCGACGTAACTATCGATCATCTTTTCGTAATCGGCGGCATAATTAGAATCCTTGCTTAAGCTCCGTTTCACTGAGCTGAGACGACGTTTTGCCATTGGCAGGCTATCCGGCAGACAGATCTCGTCGTGCTTCCAAAGTAGACCCGTCTCGTAGCGGTTGTTTAACATAACGGTGGTATCTTCTAAAAGTTTTCTAGCTCTCATGTTATCGGCACACTCGATGAGCTTTAACGAACGTTCTGGGTCCGCGTTATCAAGCGATATATAGTCACTTACCAATTGCGAGAGATGATTGTCATCGACGTTGTGACTGTAGTCGGCATAGACGTGATAGACTGCATTGGACTCCTGCGTGTCACAACCTCCTCCACCGTAAACAACCCAACCAAGTAGCGTATGCACCGCGGCTGGTCCTTTTGGTGTGTCCAGCATAGTTAAGTCACCTACGATCAGTCGCCAGTTGTCCAGCCCTATCAGGATATTCGGCACGGCATTTTGGTACTCCTGAATTGGCAGCTTTTTAAATTTGTCTGTTTTCAGCTCACTTAGGTTCATTGACTGCATCGGTAGTGACAAATCATTATGTGTACGCACGTTTTTTAGTTGAAAGCGTTTACTTCCCGCCGCAACACCACTAATTTCGAGATTGACAAGACATGACGGCTGTGATGTTCCCTTTTGTCCTATCCACTTAAGTGACATAGTTTGTGGCTTACCAACTAGTCCCAATTGCGATGCGATGTTTTTATTTAGTATCGTTACAGATGACCCGTCATCTAATAGAGCATGTGTACTAATATCACCATTCGGTCCATACAGCTTAACCGGTAGCACACGAAATAGAACATTGCGCACTGCAGTAGAATTTGCATGAAAATTAGACTCAGTGCATGCGTCGGATGCCCCCATGTGTTCACTTGACTCCACATTCGAATTTTCCTTTGGCCTCTGTGTCTCATGAAGGAGACGATGATGAAATCGGCGACAATTATCTTCCTCACAACGCACTTTGGATCTGCAAGATGACACAACATGCCCTGGCACTAAACAGGCAAAACAAACTCGTTTCTCCTTCACAAATTTCCATCGATCGGCGGTATTTAGTTTTGCGTAGGCTGCACACGTAGCTAAATTATGTTTTTGTGAACACATTGGACATAACCTTGTTGCTTTGTTGTTTGATGTGCTAGGCTTCTCGATCGCATGTAATACGGGATCTTGACGACTACTCCTTTGTGGCTTATTTGCAATGGTGACTGGAAAATGGGTGTAGGTTGCAATGCTAGCAATTTTTGCATATTCTTGAATCCATGTGCTAAAATCCTTCACACTAGGATATGGCTGAATGCAATGCGAAAATTGCACCCATTCCAGTCGCTTGGCAATTGGCAACTTTGACACCAATTCATCCAGCAGCATCGGGTTGGCAAGATGTTGTTGACTTTTCGTTGTTTCCAGTAGAGTGCACAGATTTTGCACCTTAGTTGCAAAAGGAATCACCATATCGATGCGATTATCCGGTATTGGAGAAATTAACCTCACTTTAGACAACTGGCTTCGGATGAGATGCTCAGCACGTCCAAATCGGAATTCCAATTGTTCGATAACTATTTGGATACTGCTAGGATGAATTAGAATTGTTTCGACTGTTTCTTTGGCCAAACCTCTAAGGCTTTTCTGCAGTCGTAGCATGTTCTCGAGTGGTGTATATCCATACGCGGCTGTAGATTCGTTGAAGCAGGCTATAAAAATCGGCCATTCTTCTGGTGCTCCACTAAATGGCGGTAAATCGTGTAGTTTTGGTCGATGGGGAACAAACGTTTGACTAGACAAATTGGAAACAACGTGGTTGGACAGTGTCGCATTAGATAGAGATTCGAATGATGCTGTCGAAGGGCAATGATTTGCTGGTTGATTAGCGTTGGGCAAAGTGTGTATTGCATTTATTGTGGCAGTTGGCTGTGGCGGTTGATCGGTACTAGAAAGCAAATTCTGCAGACGGACACGATCTCTTTCGCTGGCTTCCAGTTGTGACATTAAATTGGCGAGTTGCAATTGTAAGGCATTTAATTGCGATGGTAGATTTGCATTTGCATTCGCTAACTGCAATTCTGGTTGGCTGCTACCAGAAGCTGGCGATTGAGAAACTCCTGAAATGGCATTAACTGTGGCAGTGCTAGATGTCCGGCTGGATATTTGACTGCACAGATTATAGTCTCCCATTCGCGCTGGCATTATTCCCTTTGTTGAGCGGCTGCTCTTTCTCACTCCTTCCCTCGCTGGCGTTTCTTCTTGTGGAAAACTGTTCACGTTAACGGCTTGAGAGTTATCGACATTGATTAGCGGCGTTTCTTCTGGTAACGGAACGGTTCTCCCGTTCGGCGGTGAATGTTGCAATTGAAATGCCATTGAAGTATTTCGTCGAAGTGAAAAATAAAATTTGTTGTGCCCTTTCAGAGGAGACTCAAAATACAACCTCTTTCAATTACGAATATGCGGTTTATTTCTATAAAATACAATATGAAAGATAAAAGTACGATACGATACAAATTAAGAAATACAATTTAAAGCTTACTTCACTTGTTGCTCCTCCTAGGGTTAAAGGGACAATGATTTAAAATTACGAATTACATGTTACAAATGAAATTTATGTCTAATTTGACATTTGGCAAAAGATGAATTTACAGGATTGTGATTGAGGATTAAGGCAACTGAGGTCTGTTCACATTTTGTGCGTTTACACTTGCGGGATCGCAACATCCCGCCCCCCGTGAATCGCTCCTTTGTGATTCACTAACGTCCAGTTTGGCCAGCTTACAAGCGGGCCTTTTTAGAACTCCAACAGATGTTTGTATCTCCGCTGAACGTACTTGTCCGTCCCGTCCTGGATGCAGCTTCAAAACTCTGCCACGTCTCCAGCTGCTTCTAGCCACATTTGTGTCACAAATGACTACCAAGTCTCCAATCGCCAGCGGTGACACCTTAGCGTACCACTTAGTTCTTCGCACCAGATCCGGCAAGTATTCGGCTACCCATCTGTGCCAAAAACGATCCTTTAAAGATTGTGCAATTCTCCATTGCTTTCGCAGACAAGTCGGCCCGTTCTCATCAGGTCCTGGCGTTTGGGTTGAATTTGCGCAGCCAAGAATGAAGTGGTTAGGAGTAAGGGGGTCTTCCTCTTCCGATGACAGCGGCAGGTGTGTTAGTGGCCTTGAATTCACTATGTTCTCCGCTTCGATTAGAACGCTGCGCAAAGTTTCCTCTCTAGGTACCACATCTTTGAGAGCCACAAGTAATACCCTCTTAACAGATCTCACCAGTCTTTCCCAGCATCCACCAGCACTGGGATTCGAAGGACAATTGAAGACCCATTGAATTCCTTTTGTTGATAGAAACGTTTGAATGGCTCCGTGATCGAACAAATCCAGTTTCGATTTTATTTCCCTATCGGCACCGACGAAGTTGGTTCCGTTGTCGCTCCGGATACGGACAGGTATACCTCTTCTGTTCACGAAGTTTCGAAGACAAATGATGAAAGCGTCCGTAGAAAGGTCGACAGCTACTTCCAAATGGACTGCACGCACAGTGAGACACGTAAATAACGCTACCCAGCGCTTTTCTCTTCGCCTTCCAATTGCTACCAGGAATGGTCCCATATAGTCCACACCAGTGAATGTGAAAGGCCGCACGAAAGGAGTAAGGCGATCTTGCGGAAGTTGACCCATTTGTGGCGCTGTAGGTTTCGCAGATTGAATTTTACAAAACTGGCACTCCCGGATGACTGTCTTAACTAGAACCCGCAGATGGGGAATCCAATACTTCCGGCGAACTTCACAGACAATGGTCTCAGCATTTTGGTGGAAAAAGAGCTCGTGAATTCCCTTAACGATGATTTTCGACAGCCAGCTGTCCTTCGGAAGTATAATCGGACGTCTCGTTTGGATGGGAACACACACAGCAGAATCGATACGACCAGACAATCGAATGACGTTATTTTCGTCCAAACATGGTGTCAGTTTGAACAGGTGGCTTGACTTTACGACTTGCTGACCTGACTTTAGGGCGGCATAATCCTCGGCATAATGATGTTGCTGTACCATACGGCAAAGAACGATTTCGGCGTATTGGAGTTCACAGACGGTCAGCATTTTGTGTTTCGGCGGTTTTTGTGGCACTCGCAGACATCGAAGCATCCAGGCAGTGACGCGTTTTAACTTTAAGAAATTGGAAAATTTAGTTATATCAATTGCGGGGCTACTTACATGGAGTATGTCATGTCGGTAGTTGGCGCGAATTTCCTCATCTGGCTTTTGGAATAAGCTGACGTCATTATTCGGCTCTAAAGGCCATCCAGACTCATCTTCCAGCAGAAAATCCGGACCATTCACCCATCTTCCTGTTGGCTGATAGCGAGATAGAAATTTAGCTCGAGTGGCGACATCGGCAACATTAAGCAGCGTGGGAACCCAACGCCACTCCTTCGAACTGGAAAGCTCCAAAATTTCAGCTATTCTGTGGGCCACGAATGGCTTGTACTTTCCTGGGTCGTCGGACTTGATCCAAAAGCTGACTGTTCTCGAATCCGTCCAAAAGGTACACGTTGTTGGCTGCATGTTGTGTGATTGCAGAATACTTCGTCGAATGCGCGCGCCTAAGACTGCGGCTTGCAACTCCAGGCGAGGAACCGATATCAATTTTATTGGAGCACATCTTGTTTTGCCCATTACGAAAACAATACGGATATTCTTGTTTCGATCCACAATCCTCCAGTATCCGACCGCAGCGTAGGCCTCCTCACTGGCGTCAACAAAAATGTGCAGCTGAACGGCTAGAACGTTGCCCATACCAGTCAGATAACACCGCGGCACTCGCAATTTCTCAACAGCAACTAGTTTCGAAATCCATTTCTTCCATCTATGATAAATGTCGCCTGGGATTTTGTCGTCCCACTTCGTGACCGTCCTCCACAATGACTGCAGCATCAACTTTGCGTGAACTGTGAAATCTGCCACAAGTCCAAATGGATCGTAGATAGACATCAGAATGCTGAGGCATTCCCTTTTTGTAGGCCAGTGTACATCACTAGTAACTGCATGGCTGGACCGATTGAATTTTAAACGGAAGGTGAAGACATCTTCTGCTGGAATCCAGTGCATACCAAGCACCCTCTCTAATCTTCTGTCGATGTCCATGTTGGCTGATGAATCCGGTGTACAATTTTCTTGAAGATGATTTAGCAGTAGGGATGAGTTCGAAGAAAATTTGCAGAGTTTGAAGCCTCCACTTCGATGGATTTTTATAACATCGCTGGTTACCGAAAAGGCTTCGTCTTCATTGTCAAAACTACAAACCAGGTCATCGACGTAGTGGTTATATTTGATTACTTCATAAGCCTTAGGCGCCTCATCAACGAATCGCATTGCATTGGTGTTTTTGATGTACTCTGCGGAACATGGTGAGCATGTGGCACCGAAAACCATCACCTGCATAACATACGTCTCCAATACGTCAGTTCCATTTCGTTGCCAAAGAAATCTCTGCGCATCTTGATCTACCTTTCGGATCGCAATTTGGTGAAACATTTCTGAAATATCAGCACACACACCAATCGGCTTCTCTCGGAATTTCAGCAAAACAGCTAGCAGGTTCTGGCATTGTTCAGGTCCTTTTAATAGTGATGAATTTAACGACGTCTCAGAAACACTGGCAGCCGCATCAAAAACCAGGCGTAATTTTCCGGGCTTATGAGCATTGCGAACGCAGAAGTGTGGCAGGTACCACGTCCTCGGACCTTTGATGTCTACTTCGCAAGGCGACAATTTGCGAGCGTAGCCCTTGGCGACGTAACTATCGATCATCTTTTCGTAATCGGCGGCATAATTAGAATCCTTGCTTAAGCTCCGTTTCACTGAGCTGAGACGACGTTTTGCCATTGGCAGGCTATCCGGCAGACAGATCTCGTCGTGCTTCCAAAGTAGACCCGTCTCGTAGCGGTTGTTTAACATAACGGTGGTATCTTCTAAAAGTTTTCTAGCTCTCATGTTATCGGCACACTCGATGAGCTTTAACGAACGTTCTGGGTCCGCGTTATCAAGCGATATATAGTCACTTACCAATTGCGAGAGATGATTGTCATCGACGTTGTGACTGTAGTCGGCATAGACGTGATAGACTGCATTGGACTCCTGCGTGTCACAACCTCCTCCACCGTAAACAACCCAACCAAGTAGCGTATGCACCGCGGCTGGTCCTTTTGGTGTGTCCAGCATAGTTAAGTCACCTACGATCAGTCGCCAGTTGTCCA
The DNA here is from genome assembly GCA_955612985.1 of Cheilosia scutellata. Classification (NCBI taxonomy): domain Eukaryota; kingdom Metazoa; phylum Arthropoda; class Insecta; order Diptera; family Syrphidae; genus Cheilosia; species Cheilosia scutellata. The sequence continues at coordinate 57,651,667 of OY015311.1, forward strand.
GCCCTATCAGGATATTCGGCACGGCATTTTGGTACTCCTGAATTGGCAGCTTTTTAAATTTGTCTGTTTTCAGCTCACTTAGGTTCATTGACTGCATCGGTAGTGACAAATCATTATGTGTACGCACGTTTTTTAGTTGAAAGCGTTTACTTCCCGCCGCAACACCACTAATTTCGAGATTGACAAGACATGACGGCTGTGATGTTCCCTTTTGTCCTATCCACTTAAGTGACATAGTTTGTGGCTTACCAACTAGTCCCAATTGCGATGCGATGTTTTTATTTAGTATCGTTACAGATGACCCGTCATCTAATAGAGCATGTGTACTAATATCACCATTCGGTCCATACAGCTTAACCGGTAGCACACGAAATAGAACATTGCGCACTGCAGTAGAATTTGCATGAAAATTAGACTCAGTGCATGCGTCGGATGCCCCCATGTGTTCACTTGACTCCACATTCGAATTTTCCTTTGGCCTCTGTGTCTCATGAAGGAGACGATGATGAAATCGGCGACAATTATCTTCCTCACAACGCACTTTGGATCTGCAAGATGACACAACATGCCCTGGCACTAAACAGGCAAAACAAACTCGTTTCTCCTTCACAAATTTCCATCGATCGGCGGTATTTAGTTTTGCGTAGGCTGCACACGTAGCTAAATTATGTTTTTGTGAACACATTGGACATAACCTTGTTGCTTTGTTGTTTGATGTGCTAGGCTTCTCGATCGCATGTAATACGGGATCTTGACGACTACTCCTTTGTGGCTTATTTGCAATGGTGACTGGAAAATGGGTGTAGGTTGCAATGCTAGCAATTTTTGCATATTCTTGAATCCATGTGCTAAAATCCTTCACACTAGGATATGGCTGAATGCAATGCGAAAATTGCACCCATTCCAGTCGCTTGGCAATTGGCAACTTTGACACCAATTCATCCAGCAGCATCGGGTTGGCAAGATGTTGTTGACTTTTCGTTGTTTCCAGTAGAGTGCACAGATTTTGCACCTTAGTTGCAAAAGGAATCACCATATCGATGCGATTATCCGGTATTGGAGAAATTAACCTCACTTTAGACAACTGGCTTCGGATGAGATGCTCAGCACGTCCAAATCGGAATTCCAATTGTTCGATAACTATTTGGATACTGCTAGGATGAATTAGAATTGTTTCGACTGTTTCTTTGGCCAAACCTCTAAGGCTTTTCTGCAGTCGTAGCATGTTCTCGAGTGGTGTATATCCATACGCGGCTGTAGATTCGTTGAAGCAGGCTATAAAAATCGGCCATTCTTCTGGTGCTCCACTAAATGGCGGTAAATCGTGTAGTTTTGGTCGATGGGGAACAAACGTTTGACTAGACAAATTGGAAACAACGTGGTTGGACAGTGTCGCATTAGATAGAGATTCGAATGATGCTGTCGAAGGGCAATGATTTGCTGGTTGATTAGCGTTGGGCAAAGTGTGTATTGCATTTATTGTGGCAGTTGGCTGTGGCGGTTGATCGGTACTAGAAAGCAAATTCTGCAGACGGACACGATCTCTTTCGCTGGCTTCCAGTTGTGACATTAAATTGGCGAGTTGCAATTGTAAGGCATTTAATTGCGATGGTAGATTTGCATTTGCATTCGCTAACTGCAATTCTGGTTGGCTGCTACCAGAAGCTGGCGATTGAGAAACTCCTGAAATGGCATTAACTGTGGCAGTGCTAGATGTCCGGCTGGATATTTGACTGCACAGATTATAGTCTCCCATTCGCGCTGGCATTATTCCCTTTGTTGAGCGGCTGCTCTTTCTCACTCCTTCCCTCGCTGGCGTTTCTTCTTGTGGAAAACTGTTCACGTTAACGGCTTGAGAGTTATCGACATTGATTAGCGGCGTTTCTTCTGGTAACGGAACGGTTCTCCCGTTCGGCGGTGAATGTTGCAATTGAAATGCCATTGAAGTATTTCGTCGAAGTGAAAAATAAAATTTGTTGTGCCCTTTCAGAGGAGACTCAAAATACAACCTCTTTCAATTACGAATATGCGGTTTATTTCTATAAAATACAATATGAAAGATAAAAGTACGATACGATACAAATTAAGAAATACAATTTAAAGCTTACTTCACTTGTTGCTCCTCCTAGGGTTAAAGGGACAATGATTTAAAATTACGAATTACATGTTACAAATGAAATTTATGTCTAATTTGACATTTGGCAAAAGATGAATTTACAGGATTGTGATTGAGGATTAAGGCAACTGAGGTCTGTTCACATTTTGTGCGTTTACACTTGCGGGATCGCAACATACGGACTTCAAACCCTACCAGCCGATTGAGTTCAAATTTACAGGGAATCTTCGATATCTATTGGCCAGAGAATTCCCGTGAAGTTGGGTCAAAGTTGGACAAAGGTGCGCATATTCATGTGCATTGTCCCGATGGACAATAAAAAATATATCTAAGCAATGCAATTCATTGGCACGAGCAAACCTGGGCGGGTAAACCAAGTAATAAAATAATACCTATCATTTGCACATCGCAGGAAATTAGATTTACCCTCAACTAGAAAAAGAAACTATAAATATTCTAAACAAAAATGTTTATCTTGTTAATAAATTGTATGAAGAATAGAGTAGTTTCAGACAAAATTGAAATATCAAAAGCGTGTACATTACATTTGAACACATATTTTTTTTCCAACAATCTAAAGAAATCACTAGTAGCATTACAACAAAAATAATATTCGTCATTTCCACACAGTAAAATAATTAATTTGTATTGAAAATACCTCATAGGCTACTAAAAACAAGTAGGTACGTATATACCTAAGTGAATCCATGCAACTCCAACAATGAACGGCATATGCTCTAACACTTTAAATATTATCAAATCGAACAAACCAAACCGAAAGAAAACGTCAAAGCCGCCCAACGCCACTGAAAGTAGAAAGTTGCTCTACTTGGGCGCCGCGTTGAACTTTACGATATTTACGATCACAACGCGACCCGAAGCCTGAAGCCGCATTCTGGCTTGCACCATATGAAAGCATTGGTTCTACTCTATCTGTCAACGCGCGCACGCCGCAAAGCGCCATTGTGGCTTGGGCATTATTTATAAAGAAATATAACCCATGCATTAACTAATTGACGTGTTTCCTATTATCGTAGGTTTGTGATGGCAACGCTTCTCCAAATTGTGTTGAAAACTGACACGAATGCGTCCTTCTCTTATCTCTTCTGCTACCATCTTCTTCTTCTAATGCAATTAGAATTTTATTACTCTTCCTAATGCCGCAAATTTTTGCAAATTTCGTTTTGAAAATGTATATTTATTTTTGAATGTTTTATATATAAATATTCTCATAGAACTTTTTCGTTTTTTCGTCTAGCATATTCAAATTATCCACAAAGGGTGAGCCATTTTGCTCTACAATTTTTGCAAATTTATTCAATTATTTATCACCCTTTTCGGCTACTGTGGTAGCTAGCGCTCATAGTGTATTATATTGTAATTTATTTTACTCTGTAATCTTTAATAAATAAAAAATAAAAAAAATTATCACCCTTTTACCACATTTATATCAATCAAACGAAATTAAACGCGAAACACCATTTGACATTTTGTGTGGAAACATTGTTTTGCAAAGCTAACAAATCGCTAACACACCTACCACCGTGAGTTAGTTATGTAAAAGTTACGAAAGTTAATACGGCTGTCAATACCCAGTTTTTGCCAGTGGAGTGTAACTTCCATTAATTTGGAAGCTAAATGCTAAAGACGAAAAACTAAAATCCTTTTATTTTGTTCATCAATCCGATAATAATTTAATTTTTATTTTTTTGTATATGAAAACTAGTTTGGCTTGTAAAGTAAATAATATAATAGTTTATTGGGTCGGCTTCACCACTTTGCGCCCTTGAACGCTGTGCTACGCTACAATATCCATTGGAAACCGACTCAATTTCTGAACTGACTAGCTAAGCGCCCGTGAAATGCGGTCATTTTTCTTAAAATTTGTGCGCGGTATCTGGATTCTCACGTTGCAACAAAATAGCCGAACAATAGCTGGCTACGAGGATAGTAGTAATCGCAACTGTATATGAGCTCTACGCATTGTATCCCCTTATTTTTTGTGTACCGCGGACTACTGATCATTTCCGATATAAATGCATAGCGAAAATTGGCCCAGGGAAAACGTGGCACGGTGCCTGATTCGGCCAGCTGAACCTAAGTTACTTGGCCTTGTGCGTTTGGTGCGTAGGAGGCTAGCGGCACATTTGCTAAAGGTTTTGATTCGTAGGTAATTATTCAAATGTTGCAAATGAGAAGCATCAAGTTGCTCCAGCTCGTATTGTGATACCAAACCGTTGTCGAGTGTGCGCATTTGTTTTCGATTGCCTACCATACAAATGTATGTGCTGCATTCGCTTATATATCGTCAGAGATATTTTAGAACCATGCGACTTGAAGATTCTTCAAATAAAAATAGATGCACCGCAGAATGTGTGCAAACGGACGCGCTGTCGATCTGCTCAAAAATCGCTTGATAATAATCTCTCAATTTTGTGCATTGCTATTTGTCGCACAAAATGAAAGCTTCTCAGAATTTAAATTGATGCACCACGAAATGTGTGCAAACGGACGCTCTGCCGATCTGTTCACAAACCGCTTAAAAATCCTTCAATTTTGAGCATTGCTCCTTGTCGCACAAAATGAGAGATTCTTAAAATTCAAAGACATATTACGGCTAGATTTTACTTTTAAAATTCAAAGACATATTACGGCTAGATTTTACTTTACTGACCATTTGAAAAAAAAAAAATACTTTTTTTGTTATTCCGATTGGCGCGAGTTACATAACTGCATTGTCTATAGCTGATTAACAATATCAGCAATTCAAGAACGGACCAACATTTGCCACATAAATAAGATCTGGCAAATGACCCAATTACCAGCAAAAACTGCAGCACCAACAACATCCTCAAGTGCAAAGAACGGACCAACATTTGCACACGTAACCGAGAATGACCTACTTTACAAACAAAGACCTACAGCATTAACAACACCAAGTGCAAAGAACGGACCAACATTTGCCATCTAAAGAAGATCTGGCAAATTACCCACTTACGAACAAAGAGCAGCAGCATCAACAACATCCTCAAGTGCAAAGAACCGACCAACTTTTGCACACGTCATCAAGAATGACCTACTTATGGGCGCATCAACAGTACCAACTTTGTTTACCACTAACTATAAATGAACGAAGCTAAAACTAAACGAGTTAGTTATATTTTGTATTCCTTAATAACCACATGTGTGGAAATTAGTATTTAAGTCAAAGTGATTTTTAATTTTAAAATAAATAAATATTTATCTAATATTGTGTTTTTTACTAAATAAAAACGTAATTCGCGCTGCTCTCAAATCTGCAAAAAAAAATTTGGCGGTCTCTTACCGTTTGGGCGTGGCACGCCCCGAAAGTTAAAAAAAAATACCATATAAAATAGTACCAAAATTTCAGGAATAGAGTGTCCAATTTTTGTAAAATTAATTGTTTTATATTCAGTTTCATCAAAATCGAATCATAAATACCGTTATTTTCGAATGGGCAGTAAAGTAAAATCTTGCCCGTATTACAAACAAAGGTTACAAAACTGCACTCAATTTGACACCACTGAGATTCACACAAGCTATTCATTTCCAGCAAGGGTACCTAACTCTGGACTCTGGATCATTCTTTAATTCTGAAAATCAGGGCAACACATTTTTGTGTAATTTGGATCTGTTCACAGCATTGACACAATGATACAACAAGACAAGATAGCGCATTGAAGTTTTCATTTTTGATTTGTTCTGCGCATGTACGTCATAGTTGCGGAATGAGAATTTTGACATTTGGCATTTGCATGTGTTTTATATGGAACGATTTGTGTTGTTCATATAAATGTTTAAATAAATTTTAAAATATAGTAAATATAGTTTAGGAATTCTGTTAAAAATGTTTGGAAAACATTTAACGTTCGTTTGTGTGTTTTTGTTTTGCTGTTCCAATGGATTATACCTATAGTCGTAGATTTACTTACTTTCTGCTTTGCTCGGTGCGGCGTATGAAAAAAATGTATAAATAACCCTGTGTTCTGAATTAAATGAAAATAAAATGATTAAAAAACGAGTAGTTTAGTTAATTATTTATTATATTTTCGTTTTCTTGTGGTTTTTCGTCGACTATTTTGCGATTAAGGAAGCGAATCCAAAAGTATACATTCGAGAGTGGAAGAAGACTGTTTTTAGTACGGATATTGCAGTTAAATCAATTCAGTTATTCATATAGTTTTGTTAACTGGTATCATCATAGCTTCAGATGGCTTTGAAAGACCACCCATACGCTGCAGACTCGAAATCCTATCAAAGAAAGTGCATTACTAAGCATAAATGCAACTGCATTAAAATGCCACATTACCTACCCATTTCATATTAAATAATATTTATGAAGTCATCTTTCAAAAAATGCAACCTATAAAGTCTTTATTTTTTTATTAATTGTCTTTATTTTTTTATTAATTGGGTCTTATCGTTTAAAGATAAAAATTCTTTGCCCTAAAACATTTTTTTTTCATAGGAAAGTTATGGAGCTGTTTCTAATGTTTCTGTTTGTTTTTCTTTAATTATATTTGCACTCAAATACAGAGCAAATATTCCTTTTACGAATGTATTATTATTTGTTTAATTAATAACAATAATAATTTAACAAAATCGCAAATTTGTACTTTCGCGCCAATAGTACTTCCATATCTTCGCAACTACTACGTCATAATTTGTTGACAGATGAATTCCGATGAACAGCAAGAATGAACGACAATTAAGCAAACATAAGCGCTAGCCCTTTTGGTTCAGTGCGGCGAAAGTAGGAAAGAGGTTTCAACCTCTGTGCGCCTTTTCTTTTTTTTTACATAGAACACAGTGCCATCCATTGTAGAAACATTGCAACTGCGCAAAAATAACGACTTATTCAAATTATTTCGAACGTTCTATAACAGATGGTATAGTATGGCACACTCATTACACAAACATCGACACAAAACAAATCGCACGAATTGCTCGATGACATTTGAGTGTTTTCGTTTCTCTCCGCCGTGAACCAAAAGGGCTAGTGCTTATGTTTGCTTCAACGAAAATTTAGCTGCTAGCAGTCCATGAATAGTATGTCTATTGTTCACAGAGTGTCCCCTTTTATGATACGTACTATTTTGTCGGCTGTGGTGGGTTTAAATGTATAAGGAATTGCATATTTTAAACAAATTTAAAAATAACAACTGAATATTAAGGAAAGTAATAAAATACTAAATATTTTCTGTTTTTATTTAAGTTGCATTTTGTTTACAAAATATATGTAGGTATACACCTACACTTATAATAATTGAAAATTAGTGTGTTATCTTTGATATGTCATTATGGGATAATTTTTTTTTAATAACAGATCCTCCCATTTTGTATTCCCTGTTGATTTTTTAAATGAAGTGCGTAATGAAGGTTAAGTATTATTTACATAGCTACTTTTTTTTTTATTCATTCGATTTCAGTCAACTGACAAACCATGGTGTTGTGTACGTACTCAAATGCCTCACATTTTGCATGACTTGTATGCGGTGGAGGTTATCAAAGCATCGACCAGGCGTCCAGGCCGATGATAATACTTTTACTTGTTTTCTCTTGTATTTGTCCCATCTTAAAAATGCTCACGACGACAGGAAGAAGGAAAATTATATGTCATAATATAAAGGGTCCAGGGACCTAATCTTATTCTTGGCCGCCATTTCTTTGAAATTTGAAAATGTGATGTATGCTAATGAGCCTACTTTAGCTCGTGCTTTGAGTTTTTTCAACTAAAAATTTGTGTTCGAAATCTTTACTTAAAAAATGTTTATAGTAAAATTTACATAAAACATTATAGAAAGCAATAAAATTGGAAGCAACTTTTGTTCGTCTTATGGGAAAAAAGTTCAAATGTAAATATTCGCAAAATGAACAAACCAAAAACAATTTGAAATGCTCATTTATTTAATTTTTATTGCATTTTTTCTGTTCAATTTGATTGTTTCTTCCTCCAAGAGTATACTATACAGTATGTCACGAAATTGGTTTTACAAATTGCTTGACAAGCTCATTTTTGCGTATTTATTATTACTTTCATAATGTAGTATTTTTTGTTAGTGTTCGTTAGTAGATATATTAATAAAAAGAAATTTATTAAAAAAATTAAGTAAAACATCAAAAAAGCTCTTTTGTTTTATAAAGAAACTGTGTAAATTACCAGTTGTTTTCCTTTGTAAAAACAATTCCTTGACAAACTGTATACAATGAAATCATTTGGTAATGAACTTCTTTCCCCAAAATGTAGATTGTGAGAACTTCATTAGAGTGAAAGTTTTAAATTCGAGGAATACTCTATTCGATTGAATCTCAGAATTTGCGTGAATATTCTTTTGGACTCACCTAACAAACACACTCGCGTGTGTTTTTGCTTTTTTTTGGCAATAATTCGTGATTTTATTTAGACCATACAAGATGTCAGGAAGAGAAAAAAAGTAAGCAGAAGAAGTAAATATTCTGTATTGAAATTGATAATCATTATTTTTTTGCGTTAATACGTTATGCTTTATGCATGTTCTCTTTTATTCAATAAAATACTGATTCTCTTTCTCATTCAGATTTCACACATAGGCATAATCATTGACTTCAGAGAATTTACGAGGTAAAACGGTAAACGACAATTACCAATGGTAACAATAAATCGGCTGGTTTTGGGGTAATTCTTAATTTCGTGAAAAAAATAGTTTCCTTCGCACAAAAAACTGTTTATTTTTAGATTTACAAAAAATACATGTAAACCTTTCGTGTAGATCATCTTCGTAGCGATATATGTGCTGAAGACTGTTATGTCGAAAAGTTAATATTTTAGAAGATATTTACAAAAAAACTCAATCAATCGCCACAATTGGAAGTTCCATATTCCATTCCAATCCCAATGCATACCCATCTCATACACCATTGCCAATGTCACCACACCCACACGGCCATACGCATAACACTATCAGGGCTGACTTCGAAGATTTTGAAAAAGTCGCAAAAAAAAGGGGATTAGAATACAAAAAGGGGCAATACTAATCTGCCCACAAATGGCACACAAAAAAAAACGCAAAACTAGTTAAATTCACTAAAGTTAAAATGGCTTACGCATATTCTCCTCTCGTTCTATCTTATTGTGCCTTGAACATGGAAGTTATGGCTATATGGCTAAACTTATGACAATAGGACAATAGCTGATAGAAAAAGGATGCATTCAGATCCCAATTATTTGTGAACTAGTTTCGTAAAGTAGGTATATTAAAGTTCAGAAAAGTTTTGTATCATTCAAACGGAACTTAAATGACCTTTCCATTGATATGGCAAAATTTACATGAAGTAAGTTCAAATTATGAGCAGAATTAACTTTAGTTTTGTCAAAATACTTATGCCGGCCACTGTATTTTTTCAAAAAACAGTAAAGGGGCAAATACGGACAATTTTGGAAAAGTGGTCTCATTGGGGATAGAAAGAAAAAAAGGGGAAAAATGCTACTTTAGTCGCATAAAGTCAGCCCTGAACACTATATATGTATATTATATACGCGCAAGAAAACCGAGAGAATTACTCCGAAAAGGGTGTGGCTTGTGTGTTTATCGCTCTCCATGCATTATGCGTTGTTGGATTGCATGGGGAGATTTCGTGTTGGATATGAGTGGAATCTGGAATGTCGTGGGCGTGGCTGGCATGGGCTGGCAGTGGTGTGGTCACAAACCAGTAAGAATAGACCGTCGACTGCTCCCACATAACGGACTTTGCCTACAAGCTGCCGGCGGGCCCAGGATTTTTCATGGATTGGTGCTGTACAAAATCAAAGGAGCGCCATTAACGCACGCATACTTGAAAAATCCTAGGCCCATGGTATAGCATGTAAAATCATTGCCGCCATTAATTTTGACGTTTACACGTATTCACAGACAGGGTAATTTTTTCCGAGGGGAATCGGGTAGGTGCACGGGAAGTCGGCGGTCTATTCTTACTGGTTTGTGGGTGTGGTGGTTGCTGTGGAGAAAATTATTTTTGTTGGATAGGAGGCGGATCTTAAGTGAGAGACATAATTCATACCTAGGATTTTTGCATATGAGATGTGCTGGAGTTGAGGAGAAATACCTTTTGCGAGGTTTGATGGGAGAGAATGGTGAATATTTTATGTTGTTGGTTGTTGCTAGTGCATCTCGGTCGATGTCATGGAGGATGGAGGGTTGTGCTCTGGCCTCTCTCCCCACGATCATCGCATTGTTTCATATTCGTTGTATTTGTATCGTGTTCGTGAATGCATTTTTGTTGCACGTGTGATCTCTCTGTTTTATATTTGTATTATAACGAGTTGGGTGGGGCCGATGATTTTGCAATGAAATATCTTGCTCGCATTTTTAGGGTGTAGGTCAGTAAAGGTATGTACTACATAGTTAGTTTTCGAAGACTCAAGTAGGCGGTCGAAACTGACGAGTGACAACAATACCTTAACTATGCATGCATATTATTATGAACTAACGTACGGAACCTTCGGTGCGCGAGTGACACTTGCACTTGGCCGGTTTTTTTTTGTTGTTCTTGTTCCTTTGAAGTATGTCGCACAATTACTTATTTTCTGCGCTGCTCGACGCGTCGTATGAAAAGAATGTATGAAAAAACTTGTGTTTTGAATCGAATGTGAATAAAATGTTTAAAAAACAAGTAGTTTAGCTAGTTAATTATTTATTATATTTTCGTGTTCTTGTGTTTTTTCTTCCACTATTTGGCGATTAAGGAAGCGAATGCAAAAGTGCATTCGCGAGCGGAAGAACAGTGTTTTTGATAGGGATATTGCAGTTAAATCAATTAAGTGGTTCATATAGTTTAGTTAACTGGTATCATCATAGCGAGCCCCGTGAGGCTACTTTATTTTTTTTTATTCGTTGTTTTTTTTTTTTTTTTAATTCCGCGAAGGTAGAAGTTTTATAAGTTTGTGACCGCGTCGAACGTTAAACGGTCTAGAAACGTCAGATCGCAAAACAGAGGGGATAGGATACCGGAGGTATCCAGGCGAATTACCGAAGGATATTGTTAGTTTAGTTAGCTATAAGTTAGACTTAAGCACCTTTTGTATTAGATTTAAGTTAGTTTGTAAGAAAATTGAATCAAATGAATAACGTTAGAGTTAACTTGAATTGTTGTTTGGGGATATCTGAGAGGAAAGCGAATCTTGCCCAAAACACTGTTTGGGGCAGTAGCAAATGTAATATACGAGGAGATCGTCTTCTGGACTTCATCCTTTCGTCTGACATCACCAGCCAGGAGACAGCAAGTAATCGATATTACCCTGTCCAACAGCAATTCCAAGACTATCATCAATTGGAGGGTATCGGCAGATAGCACTTTGTCAGATCACAAATACATCGAATTTCAAATCTACTGTAAAGTTTCACCTTCGCAAGAGAGGAGAAATCCGAGAAAAACGAATTGGGCACTGTTTAAGGAGGAACTTGGCAATTCTGTTAAAGCTCCACTTAAATTAAGGTCAATACAAGGGGTAGAGAGGTCTGTTCAGGATCTGAACAGCGTCCTTATCCGTTGTTTTGAACAAGCGTGTCGGGTTAAAAAAAAATCCTGCAGAAAACCGGTACCCTGGTGGAATACCGAACTGCAGCGTATTCGCAGAGAAACCAGGAAGCTCCTAAATCGGTCTTTAAAAACCAACTTAGAAGTAGACTGGAATCTGTATCGATCGAAGTAAAAAGAATTTAAGAGACTGATTCGTAAATCGAAAAATGACTCTTATAGGAAATTTTGTGAGGAGGTCGAATCAAGTCGAATAAAGTCCTCAAAAGGGACAGACCAAGTAAACTGGAATCGCTCGAAAAATCTGATGGTACCTACACGGAGACAAAGGCGGAAACTTTTAGTCTCCTGCTGGAGACTCACTTCCCGTGAAATCTGGTCACTACGCGCTCTTCAGTGGTACCGGCAACGGTGGCCACTAGGGAACTGACAAACACCACGCGGCGCAGCTGGTATATTGCATCCAGAGCGGTGACGGATGACGCTATCAAGTATGCAATTGCATCGTTTGATAGTTTCAAGTCATCTGGTCCGGATGGAATTTACCCGGCTATGCTGAAACAAGGTTTTAGTCAGATGATGCCGACGTTTTTACCGCAAGCTTGGCCTTGGCCTACATACCTTCTATTTGGCGTATGGTTAAAGTCGTGTTCATACCCAAAATCGGTAAGACTGACTACACTCTCGCCAATAGTTTCAGACCAATAAGTCTGTCTCCTTCCTGCTGAAAAGTTTGGAAGGAAGGATCGAAAGTGCTCTTGATCGGAACGAGTACGCGTTGGGTATTTTCGTCGATATTGAGGGTGCTTTTGATAATGCGACTTTTGACAGCATGTGCAACGCAGCTAGACATCACGGTATAGATGAAACATTGGTGTTGTGGATTTAGTAATGCGGAAGCGAGGCGGATTGTGGCAAATGCGTCATGACAGGGGTAAACAGGGGCTGCCCACAGGGTAGTATTCTGTCTCCCCTTTTATGGTGTATGGTATAGTAGACTCTCTGCTAACGGTACTGAATCTTCCTGGAACCTACACACATGTTATTGCGGTCACACAACACTATTATTTGTTTAATTAATAACAATAATAATTTAACAAAATCGCTAATTTGTACTTTCGCGCCAATAGTCTTGTTGTATCATGTGCACAGCCTACGTCATAATTTGTTGGCAGATGAATTCCTATGAACAGCAAGAATGCGTAATGCCATATCTTGTCGTGTTGTATAATGGGTGTAAATGCATAATAATTGCATATATTTTAAACAAATTTCAAAATAGCAACTGAATATTACGGAAAGTAATAAAATACTTAATATTTTCTGTTTTTATTTAAGTTGTACTTTGTTAACAAAATAGGCTAGATTTTACTTTACTGCCCATTCGAAAAAAATACTTTTTTTATTTATTCCGATTAGCTTTAATGCGCTAAGCTCAAATCTGCAAAAAAAATTTGGCGGTCTCTTACCTCATATCTTCGGTTTTTATGATCCGATTTTGGTGAAACTTTTTTTATAAGTCAACTGCACATTTAGGGAATATAAAAATTATAATTTTACAAAAATTGAACACTCCGTTCTTGAAATTTTGGTACTCTTTCATATGGTATTTTTTAAACTTTGGTTTTCTTAGTTTTTTTGGTTTTTTTAGTTTTTATATTTGTGTTTAGGGCACTGAAATCAATCGGACTGTGCAAAAAAACCGTTATTTTCGAATGGGCAGTAAAGTAAAATCTTGCCACAAAATATATAGGTATGTTATATACAGTAGGTAAAAGGATGTATCTAACCAATAATAGGCGTATTTTTTTTTTTGAGTCTCTAGCTCACTTTTACATGCAAAACTGTTATACTCATTTTTGGTTTTGCATGTAAAAGTAAAAGTGAGCTAGCTATATATTCTCAAAAAATACGCCTAATCTCGTTTTATTTTTAAAAGATAGTTCACTGCAAGTCATAAGATTAGAAGCAGGCATTTTCGAAAAGTAAAATCGATATTTCTCCCGTTACATGGTGGATTAGAAAAAAACGACTATGGTAAATGAGAGAATATTTTGTTAACAACAAAATATAAAATTTGTGTATAGGAGAGATTTAGTTAACGGAACTTTGAAGACAAATTGTAAATTGAGTAAAAAATATGCGGAAATAAATCGAGTCATTAGATCAGAAGCAGTGAGCAAATCAACGTTTTTTTTAGAAGTGAATAGTTTTTTTTCGGTTTAAACGGTACATTTTATAAAGTAATTCTTCTTGATTGAGTGTTAATAAAAATGGGCAAGAAAAAATGATTAACAGTGGAGGAAAGGGCAAGAATAGATGTTTATTGCTCTGCAGGTCTTTCATGCCGTGCTATAGCCCGAAAAATAAAGCGAAGTGATCATTGTGTAAGCCATTATTTAAAAAACCCTTCGTATTACCCAAAAAAATTATAAAGGAACCACTTCTTCTGCCTTAACACCTTGCGAAACGCGAAGTATCCTTAAAATAGCGTCAAATTCAGCTTTATCGGCAGCTAAAATTGGGGAGAAATCGAATGTTGAGGCCAGATTATCCACTGTTACCTGCACAATTGACCGTGCTAAACACTTAAGGCACCTGAAACTTAAGAAAAAACCACCAATTAATGACGCATGGAAGTAGCAACGCTTGTGTTTCGCGAAAGATCACATGAGCTGGGATGTGCAAAATGGAATGAGCACAAATGACTGGCTGAAGGTTATTTTTTCCGACGAAAAAAAGTTTTACCATATTGGCCGGATGGTTGTAATTATTATTTCCATGTCCTGAGGAAAGAGGAGCGGTTTTTAAACCGTCACAATAGCAGAGAAGGAGGCGTTATGGCGTTATTCCATTTTGCACATCCCAGCTCATGTGATCTTTCGCGAAACACAAGCGTTGCTACTTCCATGCGTCATTAATTGGTGGTTTTTTCTTAAGTTTCAGGTGCCTTAAGTGTTTAGCACGGTCAATTGTGCAGGTAACAGTGGATAATCTGGCCTTAACATTCGATTTCTCCCCAATTTTAGCTGCCGATAAAGCTGAATTTGACGCTATTTTAAGGATACTTCGCGTTTCGCAAGGTGTTAAGGCAGAAGAAGTGGTTCCTTTATAATTTTTTTGGGTAATACGAAGGGTTTTTTAAATAATGGCTTACACAATGATCACTTCGCTTTATTTTTCGGGCTATAGCACGGCATGAAAGACCTGCAGAGCAATAAACATCTATTCTTGCCCTTTCCTCCACTGTTAATCATTTTTTCTTGCCCATTTTTATTAACACTCAATCAAGAAGAATTACTTTATAAAATGTACCGTTTAAACCGAAAAAAAACTATTCACTTCTAAAAAAAACCGTTGATTTGCTCACTGCTTCTAATCTAATGACTCGATTTATTTCCGCATATTTTTTACTCAATTTACAATTTGTCTTCAAAGTTCCGTTAACTAAATCTCTCCTATACACAAATTTTATATTTTGTTGTTAACAAAATATTCTCTCTTTTACCATAGTCGTTTTTTTCTAATCCACCATGTAACGGGAGAAATATCGATTTTACTTTTCGAAAATGCCTGCTTCTAATCTTATGACTTGCAGTGTACATCATGTACACGAAAATAAGTCGTTTCTTTTTATAAATTATCATTGCTGAATAAATACATACTACAGATTGTTTGGAGCGGGAAAAGGCCGCACGTGTGCATAGAAATCCTGCGGTGTCGCTGCGGATCCACTGCGGGCTCGCACGCAAGTGCGCTCTTAACAATTTCTTGCGATCAAAAATTTACCTCAAATAAAGTGCTACTGCGCATGTTGGGATCTTTCTTTTGCTTTGGGACGGACTATACCACTTATAGGCAGAATGACCATTATTATTTTCTAAAATCTGCTAGATTCTAGCATTTAGCACATTTTTTTTAAACCAAATCCTGCTAGAAAAAGTGCTACACATTTTGAGGCTTTTGGATTCTGCTAAAATGCCTGTTAAATTAATGCCTTAATTTTTTTTTATTTTATAAAGAATTAAGAGAAACAAATACATGGTATAAATACTTTTCTACAAAAAAATCATAATTAATTCTGTAAAACAGACATTTTTATCACATTATGTGTGTTCACAGTTGAACTTAATAATTCGAGATCAATACGAACTTCTCAAGCGTATAACTTTCACGATTATTTTCATAATTGCTTTCGTTATAAATCTGTTCTAATCCCACTTGTCTTACAATAGGCGTGTTTTATTGAACGCCTATCTCAGCAAAGTAAAGTAGAGTAGAACCGTTAGCATGCAATAAAAACAACTATACTCTGCTTGACACATTCGAGACTCTATGTAGTTGTTGTAATTGCGTGCTGAAGATTCTACTTTACTTTACTTTGCTGAAAATTAAGATATATGTTTAACAAAACACGCCTAATATAAGAAGGAATCTGTAATTTATCACAACATTTTTTGAGTGGATACCGCGTCGCGCTAATATCCTTTTCTGTTATTGATGAATATGTAACGTTTCGCTATGTATTCAAATAGAATTCAGAATCACGACACAGACGACTTGGAGTTGAATATGACAGAAAAGGGTTTTGGGTATGTTCGCTGTGAAAGTGTTATTGATTGCATGCGAATTTAAAAAAAAATTATTAAGCATTCAGCTAGATTTCCTGCCAGATCGGAAAATTATGCTAGAAATAATGCCGGCAGATGTTTACTTTTTTTTCAGCAAAAAAATATTTTTTCCTGCTAGATATGGCAGGAAATATGCAGGTTGGTCACTCTGCTTATAGGTCATAGGCAGTACATATACAGTTTGTCAAGGAATTGTTTTTACAAAGGAAAACAACTGGTAATTTAGACAGCTTCTTTATAAAACAAAAGAGCTTCTTTGATGTTTTACTTCATTTTTTTAATAAATTTCTTTTTATTAATATATCTACTAACGAACAGTTACGAAAAATACTACAATGTGAAAGTAATAAAAAATACGCAAAAACGAGCTTGTCAAGAAATTTGTAAAAACAATTTCGTGACAGACTGTACATACTCGTATAGCGAAAAATAAAATAAAAAGAAAACCGGAGGTAGCGTAGGTAGGTATGTAATGTACGTAGTTGCCTTTGTTCATATTGATTGCTGTAACCCTAATGTATAAATGTGAATTTTCCTCAACGCATTTGTCTGTTGCGAAAAAATATGTGCATCAACTTATTTCGTCTATTTCTTGGTTGCATGACATCATCCCTCCTCACAAAACTTAAAATGCGCATGCGTTAGATTGGTGTGTGCAGTGTGTGAGATATCCTTAATATTTAAAAGGATATGCGGCTATTACGCCCAGTTCGAACCTAACTTTGAAAGTATTAAGAAGCAAACTGCAAGTATTCTTGCCCTATAATACTGGAACTGACACTATTGAAAATAACATTTGTAACCGAATAATAAACTATAAGAAATAGTATGTCTAGACTTTAGAAAGGACTTCTATAATTGTTTAAATTGTGTGTTAAATATAGTGAATATAGCCCACAATCAAATTCTCTTAAGATGGTGACTGAAAATGGAGTACAGGTAAATAAATACATATGAAATCATTTTATGTTGGCTAAAATAACACTAATGAAAACGACATTACCGAAAAAAAATTTACACTTTTGCATTTAAATGTAGAGGGCGTCCATTTTGTCGATCGATAAATATTTTTATTTGGGCTCAGTGCAGTGATTATGCTTTAAAGTAAATTGAAAGTAAGCAGTTATTCACTTTTATGAATTCGAAATATGTAAAAACATATTTATTATACCCCAAATATATTCATATAATAATACGTAATAAAACAACATGAAATATCCTAATAATTTTGGTGCTTGTTTAGTGTCCGAAAGGGCGGGGTTGCTGAAATGAGTCAACGAAGTAAGTACCTACTTACTATATGTGAGTGGGTGCGAATATTTATACCGAATTCTTCTCTTATTATACTATTCGTATGTTAAGCGTATGTTTTCCAACGTACCTATTTGTTTTTCAATAATACTAGTTTTTAATCCTCTGAATTCGTGTACTTAATTGTGTTTTCATATACAATCACCTGCTCTAGTTGTCACTGCGCAATGTCGATTGCCGGCATTCTAAATCAATGAAGGTGAGGGTTAGCTATTTTGAACTGAGATATAAATGTATGTAAAATTCGAAATATAATTCCAGTTGTCTTACTAGATATACAATATACATATTACAAAGGTCTTAAAAATGTATATCTTTCAGCACATCCTCTCAATCCATTATGAATTTTTAAACCCGAGGAACACATTTATTTCAACTCTTATGACCAAGAGCTGAGCATCGTCTTGGTGTTCAAAAAGGGATCTCGAATCCTACACCTTTTGTTAACCCGATTTTAAAGTTAAAATAAATTGCAAAAATTAAAATATATCTAGATACTGTAAATAGTAAACAGAAGTGGGAATTATTATTTACCTATCATATTCTTTCTAAAAAACAAAAACAACTCAAATTTATGTAAATAATAAAAAAATGACTTGGGAAAATATTATAAGAAAAATAATTTATATAGTAATACATTTTCATTTTAATTTCATTTTTATTTATTTGTACATAGATTGTTTTTCGTAAACAATTCTAAGAGATTTCCGACCGGTTGCAATTTAGGGCGTTTAATTGAATGTAGTAGAGCCTGATTCGTCCGTAATTGCACATCAGCCCAGAAAGGATTGCACAACGAACCATTATTGTGAAATCAGTGATGTACATAAATGTTTCAATATACCTACGAATAGGTACATGGTTAGGACGTTGGTTATATGTGTGGCGCCAATTTCGCTTCACTGTCATTTCTTTTTGACTGTCGTATGTCAGTTAAATTTGACAGTCGTAAAGAGGGTTCGCTGACAATTTATTTATGGAACGCCTAAGGCTGAAGCAGCGTTAAACCATTTTCTACAGTTTTTTAATTGTGAATCGCGAAGAAAACGGTCGTTTAATATTTTATGTTTTCTGGTTGTATTTATTATCGAAATATAGTACATATATTATTCACTATTTGTTGTTAATTTTTACAATGGCGGAAGAGTATCTCCCTTTTTATTGGTAATACCCTATTAACCACATATTTCACACTCGAAAACTTCATTGTAAACAGCATTTTCGCGGCTACATGAAATTTGGCCCCAATGAAAAATGGCCTCAAACTGAAAATTAAAAATCAACCCAAAAATTTACATGAAAGTCAACAACAACAGAAAATTGCGTAAAATTCTGCGAATTAGGTGGACAATTCATATTTTGGGGCCTTTTTTCATTTTTCAGTTTGGGGTAAAATTTCATTATGAAATAAGATCCCAAAAGAAGCAATGAAATAAAACCCCAAACGAAAACGGAGGGGGGGGGGGCATGCCCCCCGCAACCATCAAGCTTGGGTTTACTGTCACATTTGGGGCCTTATTTCTTTTTTTTTTTTTGGCCTTATTTAATCGCAGTGGGGCCTTATTTCATATTTGAAATTGGGGTATTATTTCATTATGAAAAATAGCCCCAATTTTGGGGTGATTTTTCGTTTTCAGTTTGGGGCCATTTTTCATTGGGGCCAAATTTCATGTAGCCAATTTTCGCATACCTATCTACAATTGCAGTTTTCAAAACGAGTTGCTTGAAAACGTTTTCCATGAAAACGCCACGAAAACGACTTCCAATCGTTGGGTTGTTGAAGCAGGCGCAGGGACATAAGTCCCGAAGACATAAGTCCCGAATTCTTTTTTCGGGAGCTATGTCCCACTTTAGTGGGTCATAAGTTCCTAATTGAATTGGGGACCTATGCCGCACCCCAGCGGGACGTAAGTCCCGAATTTTTGTTGTCGAAAATGGGACACAAGTCCCGAATAAAACGCAAACAAGTCAGTGGATATTTTGGATTTTAATAATGTTCGTGTAACATTTGCGGTTACATGCATCTAGCATGCTTGTAGTTCGCATAATGTGTCTTATAAATTCAGAACTGTTTTGCTAGGTGCTGCAATAATAAAATATAAAATAAATTATTGCTATCACTTTATATTTATACATTGTGTAGTAGTATATAATATTGTTTACTTAATCTAATGCCAAGAAAAAATAGTTTCATATGCAAATCCACCCAAACTAAACGAAAAGTTGCCCCAAAATAGGAAAATGTTGAATCGAATAATAAAATATCACCCCGAACTATATAATATTATTGCTTTTATTAAATAATTTATGTAGGTACAGCTACACTAGCAAGGACAGCTATTATTTTCCTTTCATTTTCTTAAAGCATCTGCAAATAACTTACTTTAAATGGCACTCCAAGAGTTTCAAAAATGCTATCTATCTGCAAGGCAAGCAGACTATTATTGGGCAAGTCCTGGCAAACAACGAAATAAGAGGGATAAAGTGAAGAACCTAAAGGCGTAGCCAAAAAAAATGTTTGAGCAAGGGAGGATCGATTTGGGGTGTGAAAATTCAAAATTCGCGCGAATTTTTAATTTTCACACCCCAAATCGATCCTCCCTTATTGCTCAAATATTTTTTTTGGCTACGCCTTTAGGATTTTGAAATTGATCCTTCCTTTCGTAATTGTTTCTTTGCTATCTACGCCTCTGGATTATTTGTATGCCCAAGTTTATTTCTCTTATTCTGTAGAGTGCCAGAACTTACCAGGAGATATGCATAATCAAGAATGAATTAGAAAAATAAAAAGGAAAAGTGCCCCAAAAATTAAATATGTATATTTCCAATTCAGCAAAAAATTAATCAATTTTTTGTAGTTGTTAGTTTTCATATTGGTACCGTACTTCATTTTCGTTTGGGCCATTTTTCAAATTTCATGCATCCATTTTAAACTTCAAATGGACAACGGAGCGTATTTCTAACTAATCATTTAAGCAAAATCGGATATGCAGTGGAAACTGACAAAGTCTAAATAGCCTAATGTTAATTTACCAAAGCGTCATACTGCCAAATTAAATAATTTGGCTTTATGTCACCTTCACAACACGACATATATCCAGATTTACAGATTTGGTCTTATGTCGCTGAGCCTAATGTCACGGCACCATAGATCTACGAAAATATGTTTGATGGAACATAAGTCCCGACTTTTTTTTTGGGACTTATGTCTCGCTGGGCTGGGACATAGGTCCCCAATTCAATTAGGAACTTATGCCCCACTAAAGCGGGACATAGGTCCCGAAAAAAGAATTCGGGACTTATGTTCCTGCGCCGTTGAAGCAGACACACCTTTTGCAACATTCAGCGAGCTCAGCAAAACTGCTGACAGGATAGCTCTCACTCAGTGCTATCGTTTCTTCTTGTTATCTTTGCAACATAAACAGCAAATTATTCAGTTTTTCTAGAACTACCTGCCACAACTAAATGGTATTTTCAGACGTTTTGATTTTGATTGTTGCTTATGTTTATTATTTTATGCATTCAGTGCCGGCTTTAGGGGGGTCGAACGCCCCGTTCGCCTGACAAAAAATTAAAATAAAGAAGAACTCATGCGACATTTTTCTGTACTGCAAGAAAAGTTAACGATCAACTTTAAATCTGATATTAATGGAGATTTGTTGTGCGATAATTTTACGGAAAAGTAAATAAGTATGAGTTTTGCAATGAATAGGTATCTACATATACGAGGAATACATTGGAAGTGAAGCATTTAAGATCAACAGCTAGCGCAACGAAAATAAAACATTTTTGGTGTCGATGAAATTTGTAAGGAAATTATTTTCAACGAACATCTGTTTTCTGTGACACTTACATCCACTCCATGTCAAAATTTTGCCATAGTTTTAGCTAATGTTTGGAGAAACAAATTGGAGAGCCGCTAAAATTTAGTTTCGCTCGGGCAGCGTACTTAGCTTAAAGTTGAAAACGTACTTGCGATCTACAATGTTCCAAACAAGATTAACTAGTTTGCCCTCACTGTCCATTGAAAAAAAAAAATCACAGAAACCCTAGATTTTGGCAGGCTTATCAGAGAATTTGCTGTCAAAAAAGGTGTAGAAAAATAAGATTTTAATTGTTTTTTCAATATTTTTTTTTTATTAAATGTCAAAAGTCAAACGAAAACTAGTTGGTGTTTCGTGTGAATGCATCGACGAGTTTTCGTAAAGTTTTTGTCGAAAACTCAGTTTTCAGTGCGGTGTGAATAGGCTATAACAACGTAAAACCTTTAATGCAGCCAAGCGAAATCAGAACCCTTGAATCCCGCACCCACCCAGGAAACAAAATTAACTCCTTGGGTATTTTCGTGTTCCTAAACAGCTTCTAGCCATAAGACTTTACTCTGATTATTATTTGCTATTGAAATATTAATGATCTACGCAATATACAACCATGTTGAGTTGATCTCCACTCCAATAGAATACTAAAGCTGACTCTTTTATTTTTTATAGCCCTGTTTAGACTCTCTCGAATGCAGAGTTCTATTGCATGTATTTCGGCCTGAAATACGGAACTTCTTATATCCATACTAGCGAATAGGGATGTTTTAGTGCACGGACCGTATACTCCAGCTCCAACTCCTTCATCTGTTTTGGATCCATCTGTATACCATACAAGTGAACCGTTGGCAAATGTTGGTTTGTTCTGTTCCCAGTTTAGACGGGAATGTAATCTTGAAGTTGTGTCGGAAGTTATAGCGTGGTAGACATTTGTCTGTCAAGTGTATTCCAAGTAGTTCACTTTGTCTGAATTCTTCTAGGATATCAGTGTGGACTATGTTGGAGTTTGATTCATCTTCTGTGATGAGCATATAGGCGTTAACCATTGCTTCTTTCATGAGTTCTAGATGAAGTGGTGGGATGTTTAGGATAACCTCGAGTGCAGCTGTTGGTGCAGTTTCCAGTTGCACAGACACATGCTAGTCTCTGTATTTTGTTGAGTTTAGCCTGTGCTGACCTCTGCGTTGCTTTATGTCACCACACGGCGGCTGCATACGTGATGATAGGTCTTGTCATTGCTGTATACATCCACAGTGTCATTCTGGGGTTAAGTCCCCAGTTTTTACCGAGTAGACTTTTGCTGGTCCATAAGGATAGCCTGGCTTTGTCAATAGTTTTCGTAAGGTGAGAATTCCATTTGAGTTTTTCATCTAATGTAATTCCTAGATATTTGACTTCCGTTGAGAACTCTATTATTTCGCCAAAGAGTGTAGCATTTCTCAGTCTTTCTCGCTTTCTTCTCTTGGTGAATGCAACTATGGTGCTTTCTTTGGGATTGACGTTGAGGCCAATTTTTGTACACCATTCAGCAACTAGGTTTAGAGCCCTCTCGAGGACATTCGAGATTGTATCTTCGAATTTACCTCTGATTAGGATAGCTATGTCGTCTGCATATCCTTGGACATAAAAACCGTCATTACTGAGAATCGTCAGTAGTTCTTTTACTACGATGGACCATATTAGGGGTGAGAGTACTCCTCCCTGTTGGCATCCTTTCGTAGCTACCATACTGAGTTTAGTGCTGCCTAATGAGGTTTTTATTGTTTTGTCCTCTAGCATGCATCTTATCCATTTACACGTAGACTCTCATGTTTTTGGATTCCTCTATATATTTGTGAGAATTCTGTATTGTCAAATGCTCCTTCTATATCGAGGAAACAACCGACCTCTGTGTCTCTGAGAGATTTTTCAATTCTTGAGGTAAGGTTTTGCTAGGCGTATGTGGTCGATTTCCCGGGTTGGTAGGCATATTGATATTTGTGAAGAGGGTTTCTTTGAAGTGCCCCGTCTCTGATATGTCTATCTAGGATTTTTTCCATAGTTTTGAGGAAAAAGGAAGTGAGGCTGATTGATCTATACGACTTAGGTTGTTCGGACGATCTGCGTCCTGCCTTGGGTATATATTTGACAACTACCTCCTTCCACTTTTTTGGTATATATCCCCACGCATAGCTAGCTCTGAATAGGCTAATTAAAACAGGTAGCAGTTGCGGGATGCCCTTTTGTAGTAGAGTCGGAAATATTCCATCCTCTCCAGGGGCTCCTGAGTGGTCTGTTTATTCTTCTCTGGGGAGGGTTTTCTTGGGATTCTGGAATTATAGAGCCTGGGAAATGAGCTGAAGCGTCTTTAGCCCATTTTCGGCATATGTGCCATCTGGTTTTTTCATTGAACCAATAGGATTAGTGTGCTGCTTAGAGAGTATTTTGTGAATGCGTGCGCCGCTTCTAGTGTCATCGATTGTGTGACAGAAGTTTTTCCACGCTCTTTGCCCTTCTAATTTATTGGTTGTACATGGTGAGTGTATTTCTGTATATTTCCCATTCACCATTGCGTTTAGCCCGGTTAAAGAGCTTTTTTGTCTCTGTTCGAAGTTTGGCTAGTTTTTTGTTCCACCAAGGAGTAAGTCGATTGCCTGTTTTTTTCTTTTTCTGGGCATGCTTAGTGGAATGCGGTCGTTATTGATGTATTGAGATTTTCGCAGCTTTCGTTAGCTCAATATTGTGAATGTCTCTGATATTTGTGTTGCATATGCCCAGATTATCCATGAGTTCTTGACAGTATGTGTTCCAATCTGTGGATTTGAGTTGCCTATATTTTTCAGAGATGATAGTACCTAGTTCAATATTGAAAAGTATATGGCGATGATCTGACATCGAATTTTCTGATGAGACATGCCAGTTACTAATAAAATTTTTTATAAATGTGGTGCATAGGGTGAGATCTAATACCTCTGTCCTAATACTGTTTATAAAAGTAGCGTTGTTTCCCTGATTGAGAATTTATAAGTTGTATGTGTTTATAAATTCTAATAAAGACTCACCCCGTTTATTGATGTTTGAGCTACCCCAAATCGTGTGATGTGAGTTAGCGTCACAGCTTACGATGAGTTGCAGGTTCCTCCCACCACAGTAGTCCACTAGCCCCTTCAGTGGCAAGAAGTCCATATCGCTGGAGTCACCTGGCAGGTAAGCTGAGCATATAACGGCTTCTGTCTTACTTGCATTTGTATGCAGCTCAGTTTTTGCGGCTACCAGATCTTTGGTGGTATGTTCTGGAATTGGAAAGAGTTTAGTATTAGAATTAGTAAGTATACATGCTCTGTGTATTCCAGGGTTAGTGGAGTCGTATAAAAGCTCACCTGAGAGGCGCCATATAGGTGATCCTTGTTAAATCTATGGCTGAGGACTGCCGAGACGGCCTTAGCATGCTGTAGATTAACTTGGATGCACCTTAATCCCATTTTAGTGTTTTTATTGGGTAGTACTGGCAGGGTTGCCAGTATCTAGAGACAGCGATGGATTAGAGGTGGCATCTAGAGGTCTGGACATAGAGATAGTGTCTTCTGATGTTCTAGCAATAGATCTTATGTCCTAATCCATCGGGCTGTCTGTGCCACTGTTTATTGTCGGCTGGCAGTCTAATTGGGCTTGTTGTACTCCAGATTGATTTTTTTTATTTATTCTTGCATCAAGTAGTCTTTGTTGCCCGCTGGTCCGAGGTTTAGAAACTGTGTTCTTCGGGGCGGCGGTGTGTTTTTCTGCTTGCGATAGAAAAGGTAATTGTTTCTCCTCCGCTCCTTTCCGTAGAGACCCTGAGGATGCGCCAGCCTGATGCGGAAATGCCGGGGTTTTGTTTGGCAATCCGCGACAGGAAGACTTCCTTGGGCATTTTCTCATCTTTTGGGAGGAAGGTGACACAGGTGTATAATTTGGGTATTTCACTTCCCTGAATTATACGGAGTTTGGCTTCTCACCATGGCTTTATCTTCTTTACCGTCGACATGAGCCATTCTTTGGTTTCTGTGTCATGACAGGTAATAGATAGCCATCCGTCCCTTGGTGTGAATGCACCAAATTTGAGGGGACAGTTGTTGTCGGCTTTGTCCACCTCAGTCAGAAGGCATCTTTTCACTTGCTGAATTTGTTGCGCAGAGAGGGATTCTTCTGGATGCATTTCGTGCATAATGGCGACCTTGCATTGGGTTAGTGCGCCTTTATAGGACGGCCCTGTTGTTGTAGGTCCTGCTGTTGCATGGCTGGTCGAAGGTTCGTTCGGATTCCTGCTCCTACTTTTTTCCTCCCTTCGTCCTCTATTGGATCCTGAGCGAGGTGTACTCGTACGAGAGGTGACTTTCCGAACTTGCCTCGATGCACCTTGTTTTTTGGGATCTTTCTTTGTCTTGTCCTCATCTGTGCGTTTATGTGGCCCTGGATGTTGTCTGCGTTGTTTAGGATTTTGATCCCCGGGGAATTGTCGGCTGATCGACACCTTTTGAAGGTGGAGGGTTTGTCGCTACCTGCAGCTTGATTCTGTGCTCTTTCGAGCATGAATGGTTCTTCTAGCTTCCTCCGGTTGCATGCCATCCCTGATCCGGGCTCCAATTCTTTGGGCTCCGTTAAAGTAAAAATATATAATATGTTTTCTGGTTTTCTTCTAATTCTTTTTGCCTATTCAATACCACATCGCTTGGTAATTTGCTAACCTGATCGTCATGCGTCTCATCATCAAAGTGGGTGCGCTAGTTGTAGGCTGTGCTGGAGATGAGATAGTGTCATCAGTCTCCATCTCTGTATGTGATACAGGCGACCGGAGTGGAGCTTATTCATCTGACTCCATGATTATGTTTGTTTGTTTTTTTTGTTTGTTTATTTACTTGGTCCATATAATTCCCACGAGTAAAGCGAGAAAGGTTGGTCCGCACCCGCAGAGCTTCTATACGGGTGTAAGGCTAATTAGTACCAGAGGGCGCCCGGCATCTGGACCCACCGCTAGCGACTGAGCTATTTTGGGCCCCCAGCCAGGTTGACCATGGCACGGTACGGATGACACCGTACTCCAGCCCAGGATTGGATCTAAGTTTTCGGCAGAATTGGCCATGCAGATCTTGCGATTTAACGCCATTGGACTTTTTTCTTTTGGTTTTTTTTTGGGGGTTGGGAAGTCAAAGGTCTATGCAAACAAGCCCATGACCACCAACGCCTTGAAAGAGAAAATTGGGAGGTGTATTTTGAATTTTTTGAATTTGAGGTTTTTTTTTCGTTGTTTCCTCAAAATATAATGTTTATTTCAAAAAATTCAAATTTCAATATAATGTACTCTTAAATAATTGTTCAGTAGTAAGATTATTAATATCATATCTCTGTAATTGTAAATTGTGCGACAACAAGCAAATGTAATATTATGAACGTAATAAAAATATCTATCTATCTTAAAAGAGTACGTACCTGCCAGCAAAGCCGTGGCGGCCATTTATCCGATGTGCTATTCCATACATAACCCCAATCTGTATACTCTATGAAACAAAAAAAAATTAAGCTTTCTAATTAAAAATCTGTATTTTCTATCAAAATTACATTTTGCGTGAATTATGGGAAACGCTTTATATAGCATTATAGCAATGAACCTTATGCCTAATCTCAATGGAAACAATCGGTAAAAAACATAAATGATTTATTATATGCATAATATTACGCATTTATTTAAATTATAATAAAATATAATAATGTAATAACTGTGTATGGATATAACCATATGATCTAGATCCGGATTCATTTTTAACACGTAATACAAAAACAAAATATGTAATGGGAAATTTCCAAAATTGTTTTTGTATTTATGTAATTTTTTGTAAAATTGTTTATGAGGCTGTTCCGGAGTCGCTTGCTTGAAGGGTACGACACTCAAGCTAGGTATCTCAAATTTGTGTGGCTATATTTTGTGAAATCTGAACGCGAAGAATTTTAAAGGGTTACCCATAGATTTTAATATATGCGCAAATGAGGCAGTTTTGTTTGACAACCTCCGCATAATTTGTTCCTACTACTGTGCGACGAAAATTTTAAATGATTTGTAAATATTATATAAAACATAAAAAACATAGATAACAAAAATGCATCTATGCATCAGTAGCTAAATTTAAAAATTCGATGCCAAGTTGTTTTCTTTTCAACTTTTGGGGCCCAAACGGTATTAAGAGAGCGTCAACATTTATTTGCAGATTTGAGCTCAGTGCATTAAAATCAATCGGATTAAACAAAAAAAGTATTTTCTTTTTTCGAATGGGCAGTAAAGTAAAACCTACCACGTATGGTGGGGCGTTGCGCGCTCACCGCAATTTATCTCAAAAACGGTTGAGCGCATGAAAAAATGTTATAAAAAAAATTGGTTGCAAATTTCATAATCTACAATTATGTAATAGATGTTAACATCTTTGGAACAATAGAAACCGAGATAATCGCGAAAAACAGATTTTGTTGACCTTTGACCTTGAATAACTTACGACGCAGACACGAGATTTTGAGACTTTTGAGACTTTTAATGTGTATACCAAAATTCAGCTTATTATCCACGTCCAACTAGCGGACATGGTGAAATGGCAAGCCAAAATGTGCATAAATCTGCTTTCAACTATCGCTAGAAAAAGTGTTATTAGTTTTAACAACAAACTTCTAGAAAAACCAATACTGATTAGTGTGACGACTCCACATGAATGGATATCGAACTGGAGAAGGGAAATTACCTCCCAAAAAACATTGCAAACGCTTTTCCTCGAAACTTCGAAAAGTAGTTGGTTATTTTCAAATTTGAAATTTGGTAAATGGACGTTTATTACCGGTCAGTAGTAATTAATAAAATCTGGGCGAGATCGGATTTAGCGGCAAAAACAAAAAAATGCAAATATTATTTCTCTTCACTCATGGGAACTAAAGTTGTAAAACTGATATGCATTGTACGTACGGATAGACAAGAACTATTTAGCAATACAATTCCTGGACAAGGCAAAGCCGAGCGGTATATAGGTATTTTAAACATAAACTTGGAAACATAAACCTTATACAGTAGTCCCTCGATAATGTGAATTACCGATAATGTGAATTTCTCTAAAATGTGAATCAGCAAAACTTTACATTGTCATCTCTATAATGTGAACTTCCAAAATGTTCAACCTCTAAAATGTGAATTTTTGTGTACAAGTTTTTATATTTCTCTTGTTTCTCTTGCTCGTTTTGCGTGCGATATTAGGGACTATTATTATTAAGTTGTAAATGCAGCTGCCGGCTATAGAGACACAACAACTGCCATTTGTATAGGTTTATGTATGGATGTTATATGTATGAGCAGTTCGTCGTTATATTTTTAGTAACTAATGTAATGGCAGCTAAACAAAAATTCAATCGATTTTTATCGATGAAAGATAAGTCCAAAATTTTACGCGAACTAGATACTGTTGTCAAAGTCAACAATTACAGGAATAAAATTAAGTTCGAAGAAGCTATTGGACCATTTCAAACAAACCGAATTTTAAACAAAATTTACCAAAATTGAGAATTTTTTGAAATTATATAAAATTATTTCATTTTCGATTTTCTTCTGAATTGATAAATATTGAAACTGTGCTTTAAAAAATGATTTTGTGTTGTTTTTAATGGATTTGAAAATCCTTTCAATCAGTTTAGTAAGTACCTACTGAAAAAAGTTCCAGTAATGTGAATCCCTCTAAAATTCGAAAACGCCTTGTTTTAATTAGTTCACATTATCGAGGGACTACTGTACCTACGAGTTTCGAAACAAATCCGTGAATCCAGGACGTGTTAAACCATGCTCGAAATTTTGATCAATAAAAATATTTTCTTCGTATACGAGAAAGTTAAAAAAACCGAATGTATGCCAATGTTGCTGTCGCCCACTCTTTCATCCACGCGTGTTGGTTACTTTGACGTTGCTTTGGCTTTTTCAAACTATCATTGAATTCGAAACGAATATTCAGGTTTTTCATAATTGCGATGGGCTAGATTCGAGCCTTGGACTGCTAAGATTGCTTGAGCGATTATATTATTTCATTTATTTTCAATGAATTTATTGCATAGTTCTCGTTTTTTTTTCTGATTGAAGAAAACGTCGCTGAGTTTGGAGTGGGTATCATACAGTGGCCCCAAGCAGGGGGGTAGCAGGGGGGCAGCATCCCTCCCCATACTTTCCGGGTATGGCCCATATAAATGAGGAAAAAACTCATTTGAATGTTTGCGTTTTGGATTTTTCTTATACCAGTTTAAATTAACCTCCGGTTCGAGGGCTCTAAACCGGTTCTGTTGAGCGGGGGATTCTCCACCGTCCATCTTGTCCGATAGAATTCACAAGAAGAGTTATTATTTAAACACTTTCAATAAATAGGAGTGAAAAATTCTGTTTATTGAAAAGAAAGAGAAAAATATGATATAACACTTGTTTTATTATAAGAAAAATCAAATTAACACTACGAAAAAAAAAATTCTCGCTGCAGTAAAACACGACCGTACTCGGCGTTTGCCAGGAGCGAACCCTTGGTGGTATTATATGTAGATACATTATGTAAAACACTCTGGGATTGTTCGGTTTAAAAGTTTAAAATTGGAAATAAAATGTTGTTAGTTTAATACTTTAATATTTGCTACGACACACGATGAGCAATAATATTACGAAGTGTATGAAGAAATGTGCGTTTTGTGGATACAAATTATCTCAAAAAATTGTTAAATTCCCATTAAAAACAATAAAAAATAAACTTTCAAGATGCTAGATATTTTAAGTCGCAGAAGATCCTTGGATCTTTTTGTACCCAGTCCAAAGCCTGCCAGGTGAGCCTAGAAGTATCGCATATCCTAGATGTTTCTAACTGTAGGTTAGGTGAGATTAAGTTAAATACGGGAGAGAGGTCTCATATGACACTAGGCCCCATTAGGGCCCACCCTAAAGGGAACCAATTGCAGTAAACTATAATGGAAAGAAAACACCTATGTACTTGCTCTTGAACAACACCCAATTTTCCAGCAAAAATCAAGTAGCTCTTTGTAGTTGGTATGGTCTACGAGTAGATATCACCTCTAAATGTTAGAAGAAGTACCTATACAGAAATTTCCTTCGACTGAGCCTATCAGTCTGAGCCTCTTAGCATGTTTTCAAATACAGTACACTGACAATATTCCCATCAGTGTGCTGAGTTCCCTGCCTAGTTTAAGAATTTTCCTACATCACGATTGAATTGAGGCCTTGGATACATCGTGTCCGGTAAGGTCTGATCATTTCTACAGAATAGATTCCAGCTCCGGTGCCTTCCGTTGTATTTGTTCCGTCTGTGTAGACTGCAATTTCCCATTGCTTAATTAGCGCACTATTCCCCGCAAGTTGCCTAATATGCAAATCTAGTGGCGTGAGGTGTAGAAACGTATCCAACACTGCCGTAGTGGTGCTCCGAAGTGCACCTGTTATGGCTACGCTTGACGTTCTCTATACCGACGCTTGTTTCCCGACTACAGTTCTTTTGGCAAGATTTTACTTTACTGCCCATTCGAAAATAACATTTTTTTCACATTTCAATTTAGTGCCCTAAACCTAAACACAAATCTTAAAAAAAAATAGGCTCTCTTTTACCGTTTGGGCGTGACACGCCCCCAAAGTTTCAAAAAGACCATATGAAATAGTACCAAAATTTCAGAATTGGAGCGTTTTTTTTTATTTTAACTGTAGTTAACTGATCCAAATCGGATCATAAAGGTTGAAGATATGAGGTAATTGAAAAAATTGCTTTTACTACAACATCTGTTGATCGTATGTTAACAAATTGCTTAACATAAATTTTAGGACATTTTTCAATAATAATAATTTCATAAAAAAATGAATAATTTATAAAGTAAACATTTTGAAAAAAGCATTTTAAGTAAAAGATGAAACAGAAAATGTTCATAATTTTGAGTCGAATATCCATAACTTTTTATAACTGATATACGATATACATATATACCCGAAGTGCTTAGGACTCGTATGCGCTACTAAATTGTCTTTTCAAAATGTACAAAATAATTTTTGTACCTATAATAGTTTAGAAGCTATAGCGTTTTATGTGGTAACACCACCGAATTAAACGTCACTCACTTTAATAGGCTATAAAGGGATATATGGTGAGCATAGACGCCCCCTTTCCATACAATTTTTTGTTCCGCGGAACTTTAGGAATCTTCCATTAAAGGATTATACCACTTACCCCTGTATAGTCGCTTCAACTTCAACTGATCCAAATAATTCTGAATGGCAATAGCAACTGTGGGTGTTAATGCCTTTTGTGTTACCACTTCAAAGAAGAAATAAAGTCTCTGTGTGTTATTTTTTATTTTTTTTTTTTTGTTGGGATATACGAGACGCGGGATTTAATTCCGGGTATGTTATTTACCTGCTATGTTATTTCTCAGAAAGTGAGTAAACAGTGCTTAGTCACACTGGTATCCAGGGAAATGAGATCGCCGATGACCTTGCCTGGCTGGGTTCATCAGAAGTTCTTTCAGGACCTGAACCTTCGTTGGGTCTGCCTGCATCTGTGGTTAGGTCATCCATTGATAGTTGGGTTTATAGTAAACACGAGTGTCGGTGGCGTGACTGTGCTGGGTGTAGACAGACCAGGAGCATCGACTGCAGACTGCTTGTGGGCGTCCTTTCGGGCCAACAAGCTTTTGCCAAACACTTAAATGTATTGAGCTTGAGCGACACCACCATCTGTCCTGCTTGTGGAGAGGACTTCCTCTGTAGTTGTCCTGCCTTTGCTCGCATCAGGTGGCGGATCTTTGGGGCTGACGTGGTGAGTGCCGAACATCTAAGCTCTTCATCACTGAAGCTCCTTCTAATCTTTCTTCGAAAGACGGGAAAACTAAGTAAAGCAATGTAAGGTGTCTGTTTGGCAGTACAATGGACCAGTAGTTGTGTCTGTCTGAGTGCTCCATCGGATAGTAACAACCTCCGACAAAAAAAAAAAAAAAACCTGTAAGTGTAAGTCCTAATCGCTTTTGATTGGACGATTTGTTTGTAAATTTTGTAGACCTTTATGCTGGCTTTACATTAACACGCCACGCAATTTTGCATGATTTCAGAGAGAAAGATCCGTTTTACAGAGATAACATTAAAAATAAAACAATGACATGATAACAGCTCAGAAAATCGTACCAGCCAAACTTGCACTGAACAAGAAAATGTCGTATTCAAGTCATTATGTTTTGGTTTCCTATTATGAATCACTATATGACGTTTACTTTTTTTTCTTTTTAGGGAGATGGAAATACCTCATTTCTCCGTTCAGCCCGTGCTGGAAACTTGGAAAAAGTGCTGGAACACCTGAAAAATAACATTGACATTAATACTAGTAACACTGTAAGTTCCTTATAAACTGTGCCACATGCGAAATTTATGATGATCGTAAACGGAAAATATACGATATTGCACTAATTTTTGTTTTATGATTCAATCGGCATATAGCTATTTAGGTATATTTAAAGTGATGGCGAGGAAAACCTGAACTACAGTCCTTATAGTGGGACGCAGAAAAGCGTGATGCTAGATATCAGAGATCTCTTGACTAAAGAAACCTTTTGCACCACAGCCGATATTTGATCAGGTTGAAGAAAAGAATTTATTTCGACTCTTTCTATGATAAATCTCTTTTAAAAGTGAAATAAGGCCGAATCTCAAAATTCGGATTAGTTGCTGGAGTGTCAACGAGTCCCGAGCGCATGCTATTTCCTTCAGCAATAGACAAAACAAGAAACCGCAGCAAAACTCAGCAATTAACAGCGATCCTACAACTCACAGTACCTCAGCCAAAATAGCTCCAAGATCCAGATCCAGAAATGAAATCGGGTACTTTAATTTTCGCCTATAGCTAGTGGTTTGTGGTGCTGTGTTGAGTAGGGGAAGGCTACTTTTAGCATGACCATTGTATATAAACACTATAGTACTATCACTTCGCATTTATGCACTAGCGCCACCAACCACTTCCAAGACCAACTACTCATACCGAACATGGTATAATATATATAATTGTATCGTGTATTCCCTGCTTTTAGAGACTACACTCTTGGTTAAACTTTTTTCATCCGAAAATGCAACGCGTTTCCATTCACTGCTCCAAGCGACATGTTCTCCTGCAAAATTCCTTCGATTCTCCTTGTGTACTTGCCTCAAAACCGGTTTCTTTTAAGTTTTCTTCTCTGTATAGTACCACTTGTTCGTATTATCCTTCGGACCGTTACTATGCTGGCTGATACTCCGTTTTTGGCCCTTATTTTAGTCGCTGGTAGTGTCGAATTTGAGGCAAGCCGTAGAATTAACCGCTTTTCTCGCAATGTTGTTGCTCTGCCGAACGTCCTTTTTGATTTTTCCCATAGTGTTGGGGATCCCCAAGATAACTGTTTACAACAGTCTTACTTCTATTTAGCCTCCTTGCAATTTCTCGGCCTGAGAGTCCTAACTCCTTGAAAGCTATCTATATCCATAGGCGTTATTGCACATACTTTACAAAATGCAATAACGCCCACGACAAGTGTGAATTAAGACCCGTGGGCTTTATTACACTATTGAGTGCAATAAAGCCCACGAGCTTACAAAATTAAACCGTATGGGGGGGGGGAGCATGCTGCCTGCTTGGGTTTACTGTCAGATTTGCGTGTTGCGTTATAAAAGTGTAATAAAGCCCGCGAGCGTTTGTTGCATCGCTTTACCAAATTTCAAATTCTACGGCAACCGAAAGTGGTCCCAATAAGTAAGAACCGATTATCAAAAGTGGGCGGATACCACGCCGCCTCAATGGAGGATATAAAATGTTTGAATTTTTCCTTTCTGTACACTGCAAGTCCTACCGTTCTACCAAATTTCAGCATTCTACGACAATCGCAAGTGGCCCAAATAAAAAATAATCGATTTTCAAAAAAGGGCGTATAGCACGCCTCCTGAATGGAAAATCTAAAGTTTTCGACTTTTTCCAGTGTATGCGCTTGCACTCCGCCAAATGTCACGATTCTAGTATAACCGAATCGTAAAAAGGGTGTGTGCCTTTACTAGAGAACTTGGCTGGGGCACTACCGTACCTTTTCATATACCCGTTATACAAGAAAGGAGACTATGAAAAAGAGGAAAATTACAGACGTATATCGTATTTGAACACATCCACAAAGTTATTCGCCAAAGTGATCTTTAACCGAATTACTCAGTGGGTGGAAAAGAAGAAGATCCTGTTAGAATTTCAAGCAGGTTTAAGACGTGGTTATTCAACTAACTATTCTACTAACTATTCGACTAACTATTCGCACTTATAAACATTGGCGCAAAATTATAGTCAGATAAAGTATACTTTAAGATATTTTAGTACGTGACAAAGTCAGTACTAATATTTTGTTTATCATAGTCAACATAAAGCCCACTTTATCGTTGTTACCTGGGGCCAGATTCCGTAAAATGAAAACGATCGAACGATATCGTTTCGACAATAGCAGTCTCTATCTATTGCCACAGATATGATAGAGACAGGTTTAGTGGAAACGATATCGTTCGATCGTTTTCATTTTACGGAATCTGGGCCCTGGTAATAAATTTAAAATAACGAAAGTACCTATTATCTCTTACGTACGCACTAAATAATCTGTCATTCGTCAATTTGAGGGCAAAATAATATTTTTTTTTTATTGTTTTAGAGATTTTTAATGCGAAATTGAAACAAAATGTTTTCCGAGGATGAAGATGATAATAAATTTGAAGACTTTGAGTTATTAAGAAAATCTAAAATTTATAAAACCCGGTCAAATCCATTTGAAGAACTTGACTTGATGTTGCTCCACCAATTCCAGTTCTTTTCTCGATCCATCACAAAATAAAATTAATTTGATATGTATTAAGGGGATTTATGCAACGTCGTAAGCAGTGTTGCCACTAAAAAAAAGTGAATCCGGTCAAATCTGACCGAATGACCGGATTTTTATTTTCTAAATCCGGTTAAAAAATCCGGTCAAAACTTAAAATGAGAATTTTTTACCCGAAACCCGGTCAAAAAGAGAAAATACCTATACCTACCTATACAATTTACGAATTTTTATGTTCAGTGCATTATCGATGTTTAGAAAACGTTATTATAATATGTGAATCTTGAGTTTGTGAACTTCTTTTTTATTTCGTTTGTTTAAAATTTACTGAAACTAATTTTTCATTTTATATGACATGTTTTAAGTTCTGGAAAACACTTTTAGTGCATGGCCATACACGCCTTCCAGTGAACGTCGTGTCCAGCGACACAGGTGGATTTTGAGTGAGTAAAGGTAGAAGGTAGATAGCATAGAAAATGCACAGAAAATCTACTTTCAGAAATAATTCTTGAACGTTCTTTTTCGCAACATTGTGCTTTCGATACAAATCTTCATTATTTGATATTTGCGTTGATAGAGTGAGGACGTCAAAAACGGGCGTCCGCTACGGCTTAACTATAGAATTTGTTTGTGTTTTCAATTTCACTATTCTTCTACCTGCCAAATTTAATTCAATGCAATGACGCCTGGTTTTTGTGTGTAACCAAATCGTTAATGGAAATGAAAGTCATGAGAAGACGTGTATGGCCAGGCCATGTACTAAGGCCATGTTTCAATTGGGCTAAATAATTATTCTCGATTAATTTTCTGACACTTGAAAAGAGTAGTTCACCAAAATGCAATCTGAGATTTATCGAATTTCACACTTTAATTAATTGAAATTCATTGTTTAATTATTCCTCTTCAACATTCTAGCAAAAGAAAACGTCAAAAAATTAGCCTATAAGATATTTATTATCCTGCTCCCGGAGCAGAATTCCATGCGTGATGTTGTAGGCCCATTATTCGCATTAAATTGGTTCCTGTTTGAACTTGGGAGCGTGTTCGTAATGTATCAAGTTTTATTCAAATTATAGAAATCTATCTCTATTTATAGTCAGTAGGGCAACTTTATTTTTCAAGTCAAAAAAGAGTTTTCCGGTTAAAAACATTTTTCGTTCCGGTCAAAAAACGGTTAGGCCGGATTTCAAAATTTTCTCCGGTCAGAGTAAAGAGATTTCGGTCAGATATGACCGGAATCCGGTCAGAATGGCATCACTGGTCGTAAGTTTACCATTTGCGTAAACTGGTAAGTTTACGACAAACGTTTCATGAACGCCCCAAACAGCTGCTTGCGTAAATGATGGTAAATCAATCAGCTGTTTCACATGAGAGGGAACGAACGAATTGATAAAATGCGAACAAACAACTTTTGATGCAATTATAAAGAAAAAATTGCACATTTTTTTACTATTCCAAGTATAGGAAAATTAGTTAGTCCATCATATATCATATTGTATTAAGAAAACAAGTTTTAAAATAATTGTTAAGATTACGAAATTTCCAATTCCAATCTTTTACCGCGAAAGAAAACTCTTTTTGTTTGGAATTGGAAATTTCGTTATTTAATCTCTCTTAAAACTTTTTTCTTACTACAATTTGATGGATTAATTAATTATTCATTTCAGTTCCTTTACCAATTTTACTACGTTTACGACGTTGCATGAATACCCCTATTAATTTCAATTTGTTGTCCTTTCGCTATTTGTCAGTAATTTGTTGAAATAGAATCTCCTAAACAGAGTTTGGGTTCTCAAACTGTGAATTTGTGAGCCTGTTTGACAAAAATTTGCGTCAGTTCTACACTAAAGTCGGTAGGTACTAGGAGTGCCGTAACTAGGCTGTTATGCGCCCGGTTCGAGCTCCTATATTTGCGCTCTCGAAAAATATACTGGTTTTGCGAGGTTCGGATATCTAAATTTTTGCTTAGTTACTTCTTAGAATTAAAAATATATTAACTTATTTTGATTCTTCCAAGTTTATATTTCGGCCCAAAATTCGGTGGCATTTATGTCACATCAACTTCTACTATACTTAACAATCTCTGATTTGAGCTTAAGGTCCCTATTGTGAGTGTCGATAATTGATCGTTGAGCGACAACCGTCGATTGTCGATTGTAAATTTTAGTATTGTGATTGTCGATTGCGATTAATATTTGTCGATTTGACAGTCGATTACAAATGTCTGGTCGATGCTTTCTCTTGGAAGTTAAAAAATGTTGTGGGTACGAATAGCTAAAATCAATCGACGCAATCGACAATTGTCGTGACGATCGTTGATCGACAATCACAATAAGGGCCTAAGTTCGAACGATTTTTTTATTTGATAGTTTGTGAAACGGGTTTTAATGTCGTGAATTTTTAATAAACAATTCGAAATTTCGTTGTTTAAACTCTTTCCAAACTTGTTTTTCCCATATTTTCATGGATTATTTTTTGTTCTAGGTACTCTTGCAATAGTAAATTGAGCATTTTTTTGTTTATATAAATGCATCAAAAGTAGTTTGTTCGCATATTATTATCAATTCGTTAGTTCATTCTCATATGAATATTCCTTTACATCGCCAATTTTATTGATATGAACATTTTGAACAATTTAACATTCCCTAAAACTAAACTGTGATGTGAACGAAATGTAGATTGTAGATTGTAGATTGTAGGGGGGAGGTGGTATATTAGATTCCAGATCACTGCGGCCACAAGTGGGCCTATTGTGATGTCCTCCATTTATAGCTCATCCATGATGCCGCAGTTTGTTATAAAGGCGGCTAGCTCTTTGGGTGTGCTGGCAGCTATGTCCGCTGCTTCGAGGTAAAATTTACCTAGATAACGTTGACGTGTTTTGGTTAAACAGTTTCAGTCACATAGTATGTGTTCTGCTGTTTCTGCGTCCTCGTTGCACATTCTGCAAGTGTCGTCTTGTGTTATACCCATTGTCATCAGGTGTTTTTTGACTCGACAGTGTCCTGTGAGAAAGCCTGTGACCAATCGAATCTGACTTCTACTTAATTGTAGTAGTTGTTTCGTTTTTTTGTGGGAACTGTTTGCCATGAAGTTTTTGGCTTGCCTGTTTCCTTCGGTGGTCCTCCAGAAATGGAGCTTCTTTTCACTCAGCCAGGTTTTCACACTACTTTTTATAGTCTTGACTGGTAGCCCGCAGAATGGTCTTGGCATCATGAATTGGGATGCGGATCCTTTTTGTGCTAATTCGTCTGCTTTTTCGTTGCCTTCATATCCACTGTGTCCTGGCACCCAGATCAGGTGAACCTTGTTTGTGGTGGCCAGTATTTGCAGGATTTGTAGGCAGTCCCAGACCAGTTTTGATGTTATTTCAAAGGCGTTAATTGCAAGTAGAGCTGCCTTGCTATCAGAGAGAATGTAAATGTGCTTATTTGTTATAGCCCTGTTTAGACTCTCTCGAATGCAGAGTTCTATTGCATGTATTTCGGCCTGAAATACGGAACTGCTTATATCCATGCAAGCGAATAGGAATGTTTTGGTGCACGGTCCGTATACTCCGGCTCCAACTCCTTCATCTGTTTTGGATCCATCTGTATACCATACAAGTGAACCGTTGGCAAATGTTGGTTTGTTCTGTTCCCAGTTTATACGGTCTGGGAATGTAACCTTAAAGTTGTGTCGGAAGTTATAGCTTGGTAGACATTTGTCTGTCAAATGTATTCCAAGTAGTTCATTTTGACTGAATTCTTGTAGGATATCAGTGTGGACTATGTTAGAATTTGATTCATCTTCTGTGATGAGCGTATAGGCGTTGACCATTGCTTCTTTCATGAGTTCTAGATGAAGTGGTGGGATGTTTAGGATAACCTCGAGTGCAGCTGTTGGTGCAGTTTTCATTGCTCCAGTTGCACAGACACATGCTAGTCTCTGTATTTTATTGAGTTTAGCCTGTGCTGACCTTTGCGTTGCTTTATACCACCAAACGGCGGCTGCATACGTGATGATAGGTCTTGTTATTGCCGTATACATCCACAGTGTCATTTTGGGGTTAAGTCCCCAGTTTTTACCTAGTAGACTTTTGCTGGTCCATAAGGATAACCTGGCTTTGTCAATAGTTTTGGTAAGGTGAGAGTTCCATGTGAGTTTTTCATCTAGTGTAACTCCTAGGTATTTGATTTCCGTTGAGAGCTCTATTATTTCACCGAAGAGTGTAGCATTTCTCAGTCTTTCCCGCTTTCTTCTCTTGGTGAATGCGACTATGGCGCTTTTTTTGGGATTGACTTTGAGGCCAACTTTTGTACACCATTCAGCAACTAGGTTTAGAGCCCTCTGGAGACGATTCGAGATTGTGTCTTCGAATTTGCCTCTGATTAGGATAGCTATGTCGTCTGCATATCCTTGGACATAGAAACCGTCATTACTGAGAATCGTCAGTAGTTCATTTACTACGATGGACCATAGTAGGGGTGAGAGTACTCCTCCCTGGGGGCATCCTTTCGTAGCTATCATACTGAGTTTAGTGCTGCCTAATGAGGTTTTTATTGTTTTGTCCTCTAGCATGCATTTTATCCATTTACACGTAGTGTCGTCAACTCCCATGTTTTGGATACCTCTATATATTTGTGAGAATTCTGTATTGTCAAATGCTCCTTCTATATCGAGGAAACAACCGACCGCTACCTCTTTGTCTCTGAG
Organism: Cheilosia scutellata; assembly: GCA_955612985.1. Taxonomy (NCBI): domain Eukaryota; kingdom Metazoa; phylum Arthropoda; class Insecta; order Diptera; family Syrphidae; genus Cheilosia; species Cheilosia scutellata. The sequence goes on from OY015311.1 coordinate 57,691,644, forward strand.
AGATTTTTCAATTCTTGAGGTAAGGTTTTGCAAGGCGTATGTGGTCGATTTCCCGGGTTGGTATGCATATTGATATTTGTGAAGGGGGTTTCTTTGAAGTGCCCCGTCTCTGATATGTCTATCCAGGATTTTTTCCATAGTTTTGAGGAAAAAGGAAGTGAGGCTGATTGGTCTATATGACTTAGGTAATTCGGACGGTCTGCGTCCTGCCTTGGGTATATATTTGACAACTACCTCCTTCCACTTTTTTGGTATATATCCCCACGCGTAGCTAGCTCTGAATAGGTTAATTAAAACAGGTAGCAGTTGCGGGATGCCCTTTTGTAGTAGAGCCGGAACGGAACGAAATGTAACTGAAAGAGAAAAGACCTGGAGAACACAGTCCCACACTTGATATCCCACAATGGACCTAGGATTATTCAAGTTAATGGCGACCCTATGATTTTGTACAGCACCAATACATGAAAAATCCTGGTCCCGCAGGCAGCTTGTATAAGTCGACGGAGACGGTCTATTCTATGTGATTTGTGATGATGACTATGAATGAATATGTACATACCTACAGATTAATTGTCTAATGTGGTTTTCCATTGGAACAGAAAATCAATCTTTTTTTTTTTTGATCCGGATCACTTTTTGTAGATCACGATATTTTTCGAGATTTACACATTTTCTCACTAATAAAAATATACTTTGCACAGCTGTTTTACGTCATTCAGAATTTGTTTTCAAAACAAAATTACGAAAAGCCTTTTGAAAAGCAATTATTCAGAGCAAAAACGTAAATAATGCTACCATCTCCGTTATATTATTCGTATTCCTCATCATCTGTGGATTTCGATTCTTCGTCGATATGATTATCCATATGAAGTTTGTATGTTTCCATCGACAAACGAAAACAATTTGCACAGCTGATGTACTGTCAAATAACGCACTAATGCATACAAAATCAGATCAATCATGTTTAGGGTGACCAGATTCATGCCCACCAAAAAGAGGACACCTTCAAAAATGTCAAATGAAAAATTTAAGAACAACAAATAACAACAAAAATAACAATATATTTTTTTAAAGTATTCTATCTACTCATTTTTCGTGGTCAAACAATTTATTTTCGTTTAATTTGACACCTTTGACACCGCAAATAAAGCAACGAATTTTCATTATCGCTCGTTGGGAATTTTGTTTAAATCCATCAAGTAAAACAATCAAACTCATCCAGGGATCCGGCCCATCTCTGAACTCTGAAGATATTTTAAGCAACATTAATGAACCTCTAATACATTTTTTCCACATTGTAGGCATCATTTTCATTTCCACATTTGACTACAAATTTTAGTTCATGTAGTGACCTACATATTCTTAGAAAATGATCACACAAGTCAATTACGTGTCAAAGAGTAACATCTTTTGTCTATCTATAAAAGAGCTTGATCCGCATTTCTGCAGTCAGTCGATTCTGAGATGTGGAGCTGAGCACATCTAGTTGCTGCTGATCACCGGTCACCGGTTGCTGCCGATCACAGTTTATATTCATACCAAAAAGATCGAGAAAATGTCTGAATTAGTATTGAAAACAGTTTTGTTGTAGTTTTGTGGTGTCTCAAAATTCCGTAAATTGAGAAATCCCAAAAAGAGGAAAAATTGCATATTTTTCCAAAAATATAAAGGACATATTTTTTTAGATAAAAAGAGGACATGGTCCTCTTAAAAGAGGACGTCTGGTCAGCCTAATCATGTTCCATTTGCCACGAAAAATCTACGATCTGAAATAAAAATCTGATGTGTCCATTGGAGAATCACATAAGAAATGGGATATAAGCAGCAAAATGCAATAACATCAAAAATATTCTGATTTTTTTACTATTGCCGTACCTATGCTTGTAAATGTAATTGAAGTTTGGGAAAAAAGACAAACATTTACAATTTCCAATAGGTATCTTGTACATACCTATAAGAGGTTGCTGGTGCATTGGCTATTGTGTGTGTGATTGGGATTGTGTAGTGTGTACCTTACCTACATATACATAGATTCATGAGAGGTAGGAAAACACTTTTATCGTTGTACTTATTTCGGTTTCTCGACTGACGCTAAATGGACTGCATTTTAAATCAAAGTTTATATTCATGACACCTGCAACCTTTTTTTAATTAGTAAACTTATCTTGTTTGGGTTTGTAATATTGCGAGACTTACGAGTTTCACAGTTTAAAGGTCTTTCAACCCGAATTACCCAAAAGTTGGTCCTGGTCATTTTTGCGCCCTCCTGGTCCTACGCCCTGTGCCTGGGCACCGCTGGCACCGCCATAGTTACGGCACTGGGTACTAATTGTAGGATGATAAAAAAGCGTCTATAATTAAATAAAAACTTAGGCGACAGTTTTGGAGTTAGAGTGCTGCTACTCAGTATCTACTAACCTCCCCTAATACCAGGCGACTATAATGTTACGAGCAATATAGCTTATAAAGCCCGATTCCTCGAAATCTCGAATGATCTGAAAGGTAAAGGCTGGAACTTTATTTATACTGACGGCTCAAAAACAGAAACAAACACAGCTTTTGCCATTGTAACTGAAGCTGGTTCTATTATAACGCAAGGAGTTCTACCAAATATTGCTTCCATTTACACCACTGAAGCACTAGCTATTCTTGAAGCCGCAAACAAAAGTTCACAAGCAGCAGGCAAATGGGAGATTTGCTCTGATAGCTTGTCAGTACTGCAAGGCATCGTGAACCCTAGAAATGACACACAAATCATAGCCAAAATTCGAGACATCCTAATAAAATCGAGATCAAAGATAAAGCTCATGTGGATACCTGGTCACGTTGGTATTAAAGGTAATGAGCTCGCAGATGCTGCAGCAAACTCCGCCCTGAAAGCTCCCACCTACACCTACAACACCTTCTCCCGGCTCGACCTTAAGAGGCACATAAACCAGAAATGCCATAACAAACAACTTCTTGAGTGGGAACATTATCAGCACCACTACCAAACAATTAATCCGCACAAAATTCCACAAAATTTTCCAACAAATACCCCCAAATCGGATCTAACGACATTTATCCGACTGCGACTTGGCCACACTGCTTATACCCACCAGCACCTGCTCATAAGAGAACCTCATCCCACCTGCCCCACCTGCCTCAGCAACATAACGGTAGCGCATCTCCTCAGCCCATGCTTCCTGTCTTCATATCCATCACTACAAATCCACCACAGCCAGAATCAAAATCTTTTAGATCTTCTTAGAAAACCAAGCCAAAGCAATATTGACAAACTAAAAAAATTAGAAATGAACTTAATATAATTTTATAATGTTAAATTATTTCAAGAGCCGTAAGCCATTGCTGCTAGTCTTGCTCTTTTACCTTATATTAATAACAATTTGTAATTGTATATTAATATCTTAATAAATAAGTAAATAAATAAATAATTTTACGCCATTGGCGCAAAATTATAGTCGCCTTGTATTAAGACAGGTTTGTAGATAGTAAGTAGTATCACTCTAACTCCAAAACTGTCGCCTAACTTTTTATTTAATTATAAGTAGACGCTTTTTTACCACCCAACAACTAGTAATAACTTTAGTGTAGACTTGACGCAAATTTTCGTCAAACAGGCCCAAAAATGGACAGTTTGAGAAACCAATCACAGTTTGGGGAATCCTACTTCAACCAAATTTTCAAAAAACTGACGGATAGCAAAAAAACAATAAAATTCTAAATAAAATTTTAAATTTTCTCAATAGCGCAGTCGTCAAATACATTGAAACCTTTTAAAATATTGAATCCTCATTCTCGGAAGACATTTCTTTCAGTGCCGTGTTAAAATTCTCTAAATTAAAAAAAAAAAAACAAAAAAAAAAAATTAATTTTGCCCTCAAATTGACGGATGACAAATTATTTAGTGCGTACTAAGAGTAGGGATGCCAGAACTGAAAAATTTGCTGGCGGGACATTTTTGCATTTGAAGTGAAAAATACGTTTTTATTTTAGTTTACATTTTATTTCTTGTAATAAGTAATATTTGGTTTAAGTAAAAGTCTTTTAATTCATATTTGTACATTTTACACAAGTCTCACAACTGTGCGTTGTGTTATTTGGAATGCTAAGCATATAAAAAGGCAACAAATCAAGAAGAAGTCACCCCTTAACCCGGTTCGAAAAGCGCTACGCTTCCGTTTTTGTCCCGCACATGTGACCTGGACTTAGTAGAAGCATTGTCCGGTCTTCTCAGACGAAAAGAATTGAATTTGGAAGCCCGGGACTATTTCCATAACCTCCGCAAAGAGACTAATCATTTGGACCGACATTTTTGTCAACCACAATGAATCCGTTGTCTTGCAATGGCATATTGAAAGAGGCCTTTCCATACTTTCATAACCTTTTTGGACCTCTGCCTTGGATTTATCAACATGATAATCCGCCAACAAACCGGTGTTTGTTAAAACGTATATAGAGAGCCAAAAATGTGGAGCTATTAAGCTGACCGGCCTACTCACCGGATTTGAATATGATCGAAAATATTTGGGCATGGTTGACACATCAAATCTATGGATCGGGATAACAATATTCGATTATATCTAAACTAACCCAAATCATCAAATTAGCTTAGAGCTCGATTTCGCAAAATTATTGGCCAATTTGTATGCATCCCTTCCAAATCGGGGAGGTGTGAATTTTGGAGCAGAAAGGTAGCTCAAAACACAATTAATTTTTTTTTAAATATAAAATACTCCAATTACCTTGAATTTAAGTAATGTTTGCGTTAAAAGGAAGCAGAATACACTAAAATGTTTTTTCGTTTAAGTGTTCATGTGGCGCAAAATTAGGACCCCACATTTTTCCGGTTTTTAGTTAATAATGTTTTGTTAATACTTAAAGTTTTAGTTTTAAATCTTCAAATCACAACAATTAAATGAATTTTAATTAAAAAAAAAAAAACAAGTCTCTAGCATGCTTGGTTTGGGACCAGGGCGATAGAAAATCGACATACGGGGTGTGCTATTCAAGTGGCGCCGAGTGTATGTGACTTTTTCTAGGCAAATGCTTACAACGTATTTAGTTTTCGGATTTTCCCGATAAGGTACATGTTTAAAAAGCAAAATTCGAGAAGGAACATATCTTAATATAAATAATAATAAATATTATATATTAAGATTATGCATTGAGATATAAAAATATAACGAAAATTAATTCTACAAAAGGAATAGTAGAAACTAACGATTTATATACAAAAATGAAGTGATAATAGGGCGACAAGTTGAAAGGCGTGGCATTTTACGGGACAAATTTTCATTGCGGGACATTTTGCGGGACAATTTTCATCGTAGGTAGTTAAGTCGCTCTCATGTAAATAGACCTTAAGACAAATTGGACCTCGGACTGACTTTTGACTGATACAGATACATCAATTTCTAACAGGTTAGAACATTTAATAAAACATTTTTCTTATCGCGAATAAAACCGATACAAATTTTGTTCTGTTCTGTTAATTTTGTTCTTTGATGTTAGCAATATAGTTAGAAGAATTACAAAATTATGAAAAGCAGTTGTTGTTTACAACTCTGAAAAATAAACGGTGAAACGGTTTTTTCTTCTACATATTTGTAAATAACTAATACAATTTCCCTTCATTTTTTTCTCTTTTTAACAAATTTGTTAGTTAGAAATTTGTTAAGTTTGTAGTTTGTGAAACAGAAAATCAGTTAACAAATTTGAAAATGTAATCAATAAACACAAATTTGTAAGAATAATTGTAATTTTGTGAAATAGGCCACTGATACACCGAATCGTGAATAGTACCCCTATAGATTTATTACATCGAATTTATTTACTATACTCTCAATAAGTTTTGTGTTTTTGTATTTTCAGAACGGCTTAAATGCTTTACACTTAGCTTCTAAGGACGGTCATGTGCACGTTGTGTCTGAGTTATTAAGACGAGGTGCGATAGTGGATAGCGCAACGAAAAAAGGTAACACAGCTCTTCATATTGCCTCCTTAGCAGGACAAGAGGAAGTAGTTAAGCTACTGCTACAATCTTCAGCTTCCGTAAATGTGCAATCCCAAAATGGATTTACACCATTATACATGGCCGCACAAGAAAATCATGATTCAGTTGTCAAATTGCTTTTGGCAAATGGAGCCAACCAAAGTTTAGCAACGGAAGACGGTTTTACACCACTTGCGGTTGCAATGCAGCAGGGTCATGACAAAGTTGTTGCTGTATTGTTGGAAAGCGATACGAGAGGAAAAGTAAGATTACCAGCTTTACATATTGCTGCTAAAAAGGACGATGTTAAGGCTGCAACACTTTTGCTTGAGGTAAGCTCCACTGCATTGTAAATATTTGCTGTGTTGACATTTCAAAATGCACCCTTGATGTAAACCTATTCCGCGACCGCGGTACTAATAATCATTTTTAGAGTAGGTACAGACTAACTTTTACGAATTACAATGACGAAAATTTCCATATAAAATTTTTCATTGTGTTGAAGATTAAAAATGATTATTGGTAAGGCCAATGGTCATGCTCACCATCTTTGTCTTTACGCATTGGCTATATAATTTGTTTTTAAGTTTGCAACCCCAAAATGAACCGTACTTTATTTTAGCTAGATACATGTATTTTGGTAACAAAATAATACAAAGCGAGTTATGGTTTATAGAGCCATTACAGTTGAGGTAGATATTGGCGATCTAATTGGCGATAGGCATTGCTAGCATAGATAGTTATTCATCTGACATCCCAAAAATAATGATACTACTTATTGTGATAACTAATAACAAATAGAGCTATGGTTTACGGAGCAATTATTATAGATTCATTTAAGGCGCATGACAATTGCGTTAAATAATTAATAATATCTAATAAATTAATGATTCTTGGAGGGTCGCTTGAAAATCTCGTATGTACATCAACAGTAGACCACATTCATTAATTAAGGACAAACAGATAAAAACATAGCGGTAAACAAACTGAAAAGCATTATTAATTATGTAGGCAGTGCGATAAAAACAATATAAACAATAATATACCTACATCAAAATATTTTTGGCCACTAGCTATAATTTTGATCAAAAAATCAAAAATGTATCTGGTTCGGGACAGTGAGCCTGATAAAACTTATTTTCTTGGTTAATTTGTTGACGTTTTACTGTGCTTGGGGTTTGGTGAAGTAGGTACTCGTATATAGGAGAAAACAAATCGCTGAGTTTAAACTGATTAAATGCGTATCCGTACATAATGGCAGATTGGATGGCATCCAATTATTGTAGGCTCCTCGAGAGACAAACAAAAACTAACTGCTGTACATTAAATTTGTTTTTTTTTACATTTGTTTATGTTTTTATTTAACTTTTTTATATACAATTTAACTTAATGCTAGTTAACAAAATGGTGATGAATTGAATAATTAATATTTTAGTGTGTTGGCTCAACAGTAGGCCCCCAACGGTTTATAATTATATTTTTTAAATAATTAGACTTAGCGTCGATTTTTCAATAGTCAGATAAATCGTCAGATAGCTAACTAACGATTAAATTTATTTCACTCTTTATTTGCTAGATAACAGTTTTGAATTTTTCAATCATAAAATAAGAGCTATAGATAACTATTCGACGGCAAAGTGGATGTGAGAGAGACAGATTGTTTGACAACTTGGCCATAGCTTGACCTTTATCATTAACGGTTTCAGTTTCTCTGCAAAATGTTTAAGATTTATAATGGAAAACAATAATTTATATTTGTAAAAAAACGAGCGAGGGCAGTTAATTTTACTTCTTCAGAAACGCGAGTGTTAATGAATATGGTGTTCAGGTTTGAAAAGATAATTGAAAAAAAAAAAAAAAAAAAAAAAAAAAAAACAGATTCAGTGACAAATAAAGAAAAAGATGCTGCATAAGTGCATACTCGCAGTCACATGAATTACAACCACAAAACAAATCGCAGAAGACTGAAACTGCGAAGCAAGGTAGCATAGCAATAGCAAATTGAAACAGGTACGATACGAAATATGAAATGAGTAGCGTAGCAGTAGATTTCTTGGACGTTTTTTAATCCATTGACATCGTAGCCATCCTTTAATGGAATTTGTTTTTTTATGGCTTGATAGAAAGAAGACGAACCATATTTTAGGACTGTGATTTGTATCTATACGTCCCTTTTGCTTGGAGCTCGCAGTTTCGTTTTTTCGTTATTTGCCTCGTGACTGGTGATTTTAAAACTGCTACTGTTGCAATCACAGTTTAAAATCACAGTTACAGTTTACCTGTGATTGCGAAATCACAACTCTGGTTGAAGTAATTATTGGCTAATTCTTCGTCCTCAATAATAAAGTCGTCGATACAATCGAATAGATCCATTTTTCAAAATAAAACTTTGTAAAATACAATTTTAAAATTTGACTACTTTAACTAGGAAATTCTATTTTAGCCTCAGAAACGGGCAGATACATTTATGAGAAAGTTAGATGTTATAATCTTCGAACATTCAGATTGAGACGATTTTTGGCGATTTTTGTGTAATATTAGTTTAATATAATATGTGACAATGGATGACACAATTTTTGTGACGTTAGCATGTCTTCGAGTTTGTTGCAGTCAACAAAATCATGAAGAAAGGTATCATTAAGCATTATCAAAATATTTTTTTAGTCCAACACTCATCAACAAAGAAACCTTAATTCCTAATGGTATAGACATTTCTAATATTTAAACTATGTCAATTGAGCTAAGTTACAATATTTGGCATACTTTTTGAGATACGTGTGTTGAAGAGGGAATTTCACGCTATTAATCACTTGAAATTCAGTGTTTTATTTTCTGCTTTTATTAAGTCACAATCACATTAAGAAGAAGAAGAAGAAGAAGAATGTTAAAAAAGTGGAAAAAAATTAAAAAACACACGCATATATATGCGACATCTATCGCCAAGAGTTTTTCCCTAAGAGCTCTTTCTTGACACTTGGAAGATATCAAGAAAGGCAGGCTTAATTTTTTTATTTTTTATTTTTTAAAAGTTGAAAAAAAAAAAAAAAAACACTGAAGACACTATCCCCGAGTTGGAGGGCTATCTGCTGGGGAGATTATGAAAACTATTTTTAGTATTTGAACAAAAGAAACCACAAAGCAGCTCAAATAAAGAAGCGCTAAAAGTCAAAAATATACTTACAAAAGAGCCCACATAAAGAAACGTCTAAAAAACAAGTGCTAAACAAAAAGGACACGAAACAAAAGACAGCGGGTCCAAAACTGACATATATGCTCAGGCAGCATCAATAAATACTCAAATACCAGCAGACAAAGCGGTAAAACGAAAAGTAGAATCAAACACTGGAATGGAAAACTTCATGAAACAAATCCTAACCAGGATTGATTCCATGGAAAAATCCAACAAAACGATTTTAGATAGAATATCGTTGCTAGAGAAACAGAACAGCAACAAAAGAGCTGTACCGAAAAGACAGATATGATGAATAAAATAAAAATTCTTGAATGGAATGCTAACGGTATCGAGAGTCGAAAGGACGAGATTCAAGTGACTCTTGACATAAACCAGATAGATATATGTCTGATTTCAGAGTCGCACTTTAAATTAAAAACTGACTTTAAACTGCAAGGATATGAATTATATCACTCCCCACATCCTCATAACTGTGCTAAAGGAGGGGCTGCAGTGTTAATAAGGAATACAATTAAACACAATATACAAGCAAGATTTCAATCATGTGCAATCCAAGGAATATCCATAAATATAGAAACAGACAATGGGCATATATCTGTTGCATCAGTATATTGTTCTCCTAGCTATATAATAAAGAAAAATGATTTTAAAAGTCTTTTCCGCATATTTCACAATAGATTAATCGCAGGAGGAGATTTTAACGCCAAGAATAAATATTGGGGATCTAGATTAACAAATTCTAGAGGCAAAGAATTATATGAAGCATCTAAAGAAGATGGCGGCAAATATCACTCAACGGAAAAACCTACCTATTGGCCAACAGATAGGAATAAAACCCCAGATCTTGTCGACTTCTTTATATATCCAAAAATATATCTTCGAATAAAATAAGTGTAGAAGAAGGGCCAGATCTTCAATCAGATCATTCCTCTATACTTCTTACACTTGGCGATAAAATAATAATAAAAGAACATACCTAGCCCAAAACTAGTTAATAGGCTGACTGACTGTAATTATTTCAGACAGAAGTTGGAAGAAAGTATTCAACTATCAACAGCTATAACTATAAGCAACAGCAACTATAAGATCAACTAGAAAAGCAGTCCAAATATTAACACTCAGTATACAAAAAGCTGCGTGTGCTGCAACTCCCAAAACAACAAAAAAGATCAAACAAAACTTTTATCCTCGCGAAATATGTGAAATTATTACAGAAAAGAGGAAAGCTAGAAAACGCTGGCAACAGAGAAGGGCGCCACGCGACAAGACTACACTGAACAACTTAAATAACAAGCTTAGAAAATCTATTAGAGAATTCAATAACGAATCTTTAAAAACTTACCTCACCAGCCTTACAAATGATGCTAGTACTGACTACTCGCTCTGGAAGGCAACAAAGAGGATGAATAGGCCAATAGCTCATATTCCCCCAGTAAAAACTAGAGAAGGTAACTGGGCGAAAAGCAACCAAGAAAAGGCAAACACTTTTGCAGAGTATCTTGAAGACGTATTTAAACCTTATGAAGATAAAGGTTATCAAGAACTCGAATTAAGGTGCGAAGAAGATAGACCTATTCGGTCGGTAACAGCTAAAGAACTTGCCAAAGAAATTAAAGAAGGCATAAATATAAAAAAGGCCCCAGGGTATGATTTGATTACAGGAGCAATTTTGAAACAATTTCCACGAAAATGTCTGAAAAAACTAGCGCAGATTATAAATGCTGCATTTAAGTTGAGATATGTTCCAAGAATGTGGAAAGTCGCGGAGGTAATAATGATACCAAAAGCAGGCAAACCACCTAATGAGGTAACCTCATATCGCCCAATATCTATACTACCAATGTTGTCAAAATTATTCGAGAAAATGCTGGTAAAACGCCTGCAAAAAATAATTGACGAAAAATCACTAGTCCCAAATCACCAATTTGGATTTAGAAATAAGCACTCTACAATTGATCAGGTGCATAGAATCACAGATAAAATCGAAAAAGCATTTGAAGAGAAAAAAGTGTGCTCTACAATATTTCTTGATATAGCACAAGCTTTCGATATAGTCTGGCACAAAGGTTTGATCCACAAACTGTAAAGGCAACTGCCAAAGCAATATTCGACAATTCTGGAGTCATATATATCAGAGCGATTCTTTAGAATTAAACAAGAGACAGAGTACTCAACTTTAAGAGATATTAAAGCTGGTGTAGCACAAGGCAGCGTGCTAGGTCCAGTTTTATACCTTCTGTTCACTAGCGATTTGCCTGAAAGTGGGGAAACCACTATAGCTACTTTTGCAGATGACACAGCTGTCCTAGCTGTGGGAGAAACTGTCGAAGTAGCAACAAAAAAGCTTCAAAGGGCAATAGACAATATCTCAGATTGGACAAAAAAATGGCAGATTAGATTAAATGACCTTAATTCAGTCCATATTAATTTTACGTTTAAAAACGTACCATATATTCCAGTACTATACATAAACAGCAATGTAGTGGTATACTCAAATACAGCTAAATATCTAGGCATGACTCTAGATGCTAAACTGCGTTGGAAAGCGCATGTAAAGAAAAAAAGTGATGAGTTGAACATGCGATACAGTAAAATGTATTGGCTTATTGGGAGATATTCATCTCTGTCCAATTACAATAAGTTATTGCTATACAAGCAAGTTCTAAAACCAGTATGGACCTACGGGCTCCAGTTGTGGGCATGCACGTGCCAAACAAATTTGCAAAAAATTCTGATCTACATAGAGATCTAAACATTGAAATGGTTGAGGAAGAAGTTAAAAAAGTTGCCCAAAGGCACATAAATAGACTTCTTAACCATGCTAACGTAGAAATAACAGAACTTTTAAATACTGACTATGTAATCAGGAGATTAAGGCGGGTAAAACCTCTTGATCTATAAGAGTTAGCTAAGACCAAGAAAGTAGGTAATGTTTTCAATCAAAAAAGTATAGAAATCCGACAAACGGCGGATTTATCCTCAAAATTTTTTAATATGAATCAAAAATAAATTGCCGATTAGTCGAACGACTAGGTGCAATCCAATTCGGGATGACGAAAGTCTGTCCCCTCGGGAGTTTTTTTTAGATCGGGTTAAAGTCCCTCACTATTGCAGAAGCATCCCTCGCTTTGCAATGTCTTTCGATGATTTTTCCTTCCAGCAAATTCCCAACACAAAAAAAAAAAAAAAAAAAAAAAATGTTTAGTATGATTGTGTTGGTTTTTGGAGCTTGCAAAATGTGAAAGATCCGAGCACCTTGAGCTTTAAAGAAACGTATTGTGACAAAAATGAAACGGAATGATATAAAGTAGTTTATGTGATAAAAGGAAAAATAATATGTATTATTTTGTAACTTTGTGTACTTTTTTAACATTTTCCTGAATATGATTGTGTGGCTTTAATCAAAATTTATAAACATGTACCTACCTATTTTTTATTAAGACAATGCAAAGAAGATACGATTACAATTTTTATCTTTTTTCCCCTGTAGAAATAATATTTAGAATGAAAATAATTTTCCTCAAAATTATTTTCTTTACGTTTGCTAAGCAATTTTTTATTTGTGTACGCGAAAGTACCTATATTGCACAAAGTTTTCGCAAAACCATGCATTAGAAAGAAACTTTGTTTTGTAAAAATAGTAAATATCTACCCTAAAATACCATATTTACCAACTTCTTTTTATTTTCTATACTTCAAGAATGACCACAACCCGGACATTACATCAAAATCTGGTTTTACGCCATTACACATAGCTTCACACTATGGCAATCAGTCTATTGCAAATTTACTTATTCTGAAAGGAGCTGACGTTAACTATCTTGCTAAACATAATATAAGTCCATTACATGTAGCTGCAAAGTGGGGAAAAACAAATATGGTATCTGTCCTTCTGGAAAAAGGCGCTCATATAGATGCTAAAACAAGAGATGGATTAACTCCTTTGCACTGCGCGGCACGTTCTGGTCATGAACAGGTGGTCGATATGTTATTAGAAAGAGGGGCCCCTATCAGTGCCAAAACCAAAAACGGATTAGCGCCCCTTCACATGGCAGCCCAGGGAGAACACGTTGATGCTGCCAGAATTCTTTTATATCATAGAGCTCCTGTGGATGAAGTTACGGTTGACTATTTGACCGCTTTGCATGTTGCTGCACATTGTGGTCATGTGCGTGTTGCTAAATTATTATTAGATCGTAATGCAGATGCAAATGCAAGAGCTTTAAATGGATTTACACCCTTGCACATCGCTTGTAAGAAAAACAGAATAAAAGTCGTTGAATTGTTATTACGACATGGAGCATGCATTAGCGCCACCACAGAAAGCGGCTTAACTCCATTACATGTCGCAGCTTTTATGGGATGCATGAATATTGTCATATACCTATTGCAACATGATGCCAGTCCAGATGTCCCTACTGTTCGTGGGGAAACTCCTCTCCATTTAGCTGCTAGAGCTAATCAGGTAAGTACAATAAAAAATAGGTACTAGGAGAAAGATATCAAAAAATGTACAAAATTTGTCTTTTTTTATTTATATATATATTAGACCGATATAATTCGCATATTACTCCGTAATGGCGCACAAGTGGATGCCAGAGCACGTGAGCAGCAAACACCTTTACACATTGCATCCCGTTTAGGAAACGTTGATATTGTTATGCTTTTATTACAACATGGGGCTCAAGTAGATGCCACTACAAAGGACATGTACACAGCTCTTCATATTGCTGCTAAGGAAGGTCAGGATGAGGTAAAAAAGTTGATTTCAAAAAAAATAATGGATCACGTAGATACAGTTTATCTAATGCAACTCTTTTGGATTCGACATCAAGAATATATGCTATGATTTAATGTTTTTGTTTAGTTTTAGCATAGTTATTGTGTTGTTTTATTTTTATAGTTTATTTCATTTAATGATATTTATTTATTAAAATTCGTTAAATAAATTTATATTATTTTCACAAAATTTTGTTTTCTTTAATTTATAAAATGTTCATTTATAAGTTTAAAAACTATTGAAACAAAAGCAGCTTGTATAATAAACTTTACTTAAAGGTATCTGCAGTTCTAATCGAAAACGGTGCTGCGTTAGACTCATCCACTAAAAAAGGATTCACACCATTGCACTTGGCTGCAAAATATGGCCACATGAAAGTTGCTCAGCTTCTACTACAGAAAGATGCTGATGTGGATGCTCAAGGAAAAAATGGAGTAACGCCTCTTCATGTTGCATGCCATTATGATAAGCAAAATGTCGCATTAATTTTACTTGAACGGGGGGCAAGTCCACATGCTCCAGCAAAAAATGGTCATACTCCTTTACATATTGCAGCAAGAAAAAATCAAATGGATATAGCTACGACACTACTTGAGTACGGCGCATATGCTGATACAGAAAGTAAAGCTGGGTTCACACCGCTACATCTAAGCAGCCAGGTAATGTAATAATGTTAATAGGTAGGTACTATAATACATCTCACATCGAACTTCTCATAATGACATATTGATACATATTATAATATTTACTAATGTAATAATTATTACATAAATTAAATTTTGTCTACATGGGCATGCGCATGCCACGCCCAAACGGTAAGAGAGCGACAATTTTTTCTTGCAGATTTGAGTTTAGCTCTTAGCGTTTTAAATTCCATCGGATTAAAACGAAAATAGGTTTATTTCGAATGGGCAGTAATGTAAAATCTAGCCCAAAACTAATTTTTGAGTTTCAGTGCAAGGGAAAAACAATTATCTGCTTATACAGGGTGTCCCAGTTAAGAATTATAATCCTTTAAGGGAAGATTCCTGAAGTTCTGCCGAATAAAAAATTGTATGGCAGGGGGGGGTCTATTTTAATCGTATTTCCCGCAATAGCCCATCAAATTAGGTGACCTCTAATTTGGAGGTGTTACCACTTAAAACGCTATAACTTCTAAACTATTATAGCTACAAAAATAATTTTGTACATTCTGAAAAGACAATTTAGTAGCGCATACAAGTCTTACAGCCCTATTATGGCTATCAAATATCAACACGATATTTGATAATAATTGATACGTATCAACAAAATGAATGAATCGGTATTATGGTTATCAACCTATCAACATTTTTGATGAATTGTGAATTGTATTAGATTTAAGATCTATTGTGAATAGTTTTATTGATAAACTTGGTATTACGGTTATCAAAAAAGTTGATATTCATCAAATTTTCTATCAACCACAAATTTCTCGTTGATGCGTATCAAATATTCGGTGCATCAAATTAAAAAATGTGTTATCCTCGTTTTTATTGTTAAATAACGACTTTAGAGCGAAATGTCTTTGGTAGACATCCCAAATGTACTCAAACCACGAGTAGCAGCGATTTTAAAATTATTTACTCAATAAGGAAACTATTAACTGAGCGTTGGGAATAACTTCAGCATTTGCATTGCACAATCAACAGTGTTGTTCGTTCTTTTGATTTGCGAAAAAAACAACTTTTGTTTATAAAAAACAGCAATATTCTTTAACCAAAACTAGTAGTCAGCCTCAGCCATACAACAAAAACCAACTACAAATCAGAAACGTCAAACTTCAAAACAGAACCCATTCTCAATGAAATTTCGATAAGTATTCACAATGAGGTAAAATGTATCAATTGATACTCGTAATACCAAACGATCAATGAATTGATAGATCTTATCAAGTATCAACTAATTGATATTTGATAGCCATAATAGGGCTGTTAAGCACTTCGGCTACATTTGGGCAGCTACAAAAGTTATGGCTCCTTAAACTCAAAATTTGCTGCCACAATTTTTTACTTAAATGCCTTTTTCTCAAAATTTCGACGTTCAGACGCAGCGGCGGCAGAAATTGGGGGTGGGATTTTGCGTGCACTGGAAATTAATCTTTTAGTCAGGTCCGCAGGCAGACTAGCTGTGGCTGTGAGTAATAGATTACACCCA
Source organism: Cheilosia scutellata (assembly GCA_955612985.1). NCBI lineage: Eukaryota > Metazoa > Arthropoda > Insecta > Diptera > Syrphidae > Cheilosia > Cheilosia scutellata. The sequence continues at coordinate 57,707,787 of OY015311.1, forward strand.
TTCCATTCAGCACCGGTACAGGATTTACTACCAGTAGCTACGCAAAGAAGGGTGGAATTTTTCCAGTGGCTTTTGCGCAAACAGGCAGAAGATGGGCACTTCCTCAAGAACATTCTGTGGACTGACGAAGCGCAATTCACAAACAAAGTTACAAATCTCCACAAAAGCACCATTGTTCAGACCCCAATCCCTATTTAATACGCACAACATCCTTTCAAAGGTAAGAATTGAATTATTGTGAACAACTTGTTCAAAATGTGTGCTTATTTCAAAGGAGGCTTAGCGTAAATGTTTGAAAACACGCACAAACAAATGTTAGTAGGCCCGCACGTTCTTCCACAAACAGTTAATTCCCATTACTACCTTGAATTTCTTAGAGAACGATTGCAGGAGCTCCTTGAAGATGTTCCTCTAGTTCAGAGAAGGGCGATGTTCTTTCAACAAGATGGAGCACCTTGTCACAGTAGCAGCGGGGTAACTCCATTAATAAATAAATAAATAGGTGGCGCAACAGGCGGTAGACACCCTAGGCCTAGCTTCTCGCAACCATTCGTTTGTGTGAGTTTCTATTTTTGGGACGAATGGAAGGGACCTACAATTTTATGCCGAGTCCGAACGGCTGAATTGAGAATTTGTGTTTTTCCGGGGATCGAACCTGGGATCCCTCGCACAGTAGTCCAGCACACTAACCACTGCGCTACTGCGCCTACAACTCCATTCCTCAACCATCGACCGATGGACTACTCAATTTGGCCCCAACCCTTGCCCACCCAGATCTACCTCACATCAGGCGATTGTCAAAAACACAAATATTTGACGTTGTTTTGTGTGTTCTTTAAAAAAAAAAACGATTTTAAAAAAGTCGTAAAAAAGCTTAACAATAATGTCAAATTCTATTCATTAAATCTACTTAAACTGAGTTCAATTGAACTGAAGTTCAGATTAGATTGTGAAATCGGACGAGTTGAACTGCAACTTTAAACTCACGTGCAGGTTCAGTTGAACTATAGTTTAAACTTCCAGTGTGAAACTTGGGGTTAGACGACAATTGTTGTTAAAAGATCTTTAAATTGTTCCTTTCTTCAAAGGTTGATTTTAGAACGCCTATTGCTATTGAAATTGGCCAAATTCTCGTTTTCATTCAATTTTGTTCAAAAAGAATCGAAATTTGTTTATTCAAATAGATAAGATTATTTATTAACTTGATTTAGATAATATTGAACATAGCTGGACTTTGATTGAAGAATTTTAAATAAAATGCCACTTTGTGGAAAAAACTTATTGAAAAAATAGAGAAGAACAATACATTTCATATCAGTAAAACCATATATCAGACCTTTCGATAAAACAATACCTTCAAACGATTTTTTTTGTAGATTCGAATAAATAAATGCTTTGTTATGAATATTTTGGGGAGAGTACGATAACTACGGCGCCAAGAATTGATAACGGTATTTTGTAGAGGGGTTAAATACAAGCACTTTTTACTATGGGAGGGGGGTCTATCTTACTCCGTTTAGGCGGGAGGGGTAATTTAAAGAAAATGATACTTTAAATGGAAAAAAATACATTAAAAAACAATGGCAACACCTATTATAATAATAGACTATATCATTTTAGAAAGCGCGGAATCTGTTCTTTCATATTATAAAAATTAAGTTATTCATTTTAAATAGTTTTTGAAAAAAACAATTTCAAACTTGAAATTTAAGGACAAAAATTGGGGTGAGTAAAATAATTTTGGCGATGAAAACTAATGACGGATTTATGTAGAGGACTTAAATACAACCATTTTGTACTATGGGAGGGGGGTCTATCTCGCTCCGGTTAGGCGGGAGGGGTAATTAAAAAAATTATAAATAAAATAAAAATAAAATATTAAAAAACAATGGCAACACTTACAACAACGAACTATAGTATTTTTCAAAGCCAGGAATCCCTTCTAAATTGTCTAAAATGCAAATCAGCAAAATTTTGTCTCCCAATGTGAAATTTCAGGCCAGAGACTGTATCTGAAGAATGTTGTTGACATGGGTAAACTAATATAATTTAAAGAAAGTTTGCATATACTCAGCCTTGCACCCATCCCAAAATCCAACAGTGACCCCAAGCAGGGGGGTTGCAGGGGGGCAACATGCCCCCCCATACGCATTTCAAGGCGCAAGGGTAGCAATTTGAACTCTAAGCGGAGCGACATATAAAAGTAATTTTCAATTTTCTCAAAAATTAGAGGACATAAATCAATCTGGTTTTCAGTGTTCGATTAAGAATTGATTTAGGCAGCAAAAACTACAAAAAAATTAAATATCTATTTTCTCAATATTGAGAAAATCAGCATACAACTTTTTTTTTTTTTTAATTTTTTTCCTTAAATTTCAAGTTTGAAAGTATTTTTTCAAAAACTATTAACATCTATAAATTGATTTAAAAATAATATCAAAGAACAGATTCCTGGCTTCCAAAAATCCTAAAGTCCTTTATTGTAAGTGTTGCCATTGTTTCTCAATTTTTTTTTTCATTTTAAGTATTTTTTTTTTTTTTAAATTGCCCCTCCCGCCTAGACGAAGCCAGATAGACCCCCCCCCTCCATAGTAAAAAATGCTTGTATTTAACCCCTCTACAAAATACCGTTATATACCGTGCCTGGTTTTTATCTCTTAAACGTTATTGTTCAATGGTCCCGCAATGACCATTTTGGGACTCGGAAGATGAAAAATACATCCAATACATTATATACTCCATTTAAAATTAAAGAATTTATAAATACACCAATTTATTTTCAAAACATTCATAGAAAAACATTAGGGGTATTCACGATTCGGTGTATCAGGTTTTCTTACACTATACCAACAAAATATACTTGCTAGACTTTTACACTTTTACTATACCCCAGACCTATAGTACTAAAAAAAATCCAACAGTGTAAAATGTATTAGTTCGCAAATGCCAGTTCGATTTCAAATGTTTTTTGTTATTTTCTAGTGTTGCTATAGAGATTAGAAAAAGTGTGCTCATGATGTGATAAAAAAAATACAATTTCACTACGGTGAATCGTGAATACCCCTACCCTATTATATTTGATATTTGTCAGCCATCAAACATGAATGCAGCAGAACTGTGCTAGTTATTGGTACAATCTTAAATGTGCATTCGATAAGTGACCATTCGTATGTGATCATCCCAATGTATAATTACTCATTAATTTGATACCGTATGCTTTTCACTCACTCGATAAGACGATAACTGATGTAGTAGTTCGACCTCTGTCTTTTTTCTGGTACTAAGTGTTTGGAGGGTACTGAATCAGTGCACTACTGATTTGCATTCAATAATGGATGAGCTAAGGGTTTTTATAGCTGATTGGCTATTCGTGAATATATGAATGGTAGCGCCTTTTATACATGGATTGTAGATGATGTTTGCGTATTATTTTTAATGGCATGGAGCTCTGCCTGAAATACACTAGGGTTTTGAGATATTGCGACAGTACGGTTTGGTCCATGAATAGCAGCTCCCACCCCCGACTCCATTTTGGAACCATCCGCATATCACTTTAGGCCGCCTTGGCAGTTTGGTGGGCAGTTGCTTGACCATGCTTCTCTGCTTAGGATCTTTCGCTTGTATCAAACTTGCCGAACTGCGTATTGTCCTTTATTAATATATATGTGGAGAGGTGTTAGTCATATTATGGCTTCCATAGCAGCCGTAGGACAGGTACGCATGGATTTAAATAGACCCAGACATGCTACACGTTATACTTTTTTCAGCTTGTGCCTCGTTGTCCGTAATGATGATAAATCTTGAATATTGCATTTGCCTTTGATACGCATATTGACGGGGGTGTAAATGTATACTACTGGTTAAGCATTCTCTGATATGAACGTCAATTATTCTTTCCATTGTTTTTATGAAAAACGATGTCAAGCTTATGGGATGGTATGATTTAGGTAGTTCACTAGGTTTGTTGCCTGGTTTGGCAATAAATACTACGTTGACCTTCGTCCAAGCTGCTCTTTTAGATCTTCGCAGCACATGGTTGTATTTAGTTAGAAGAGACCGATTTAACGTCATCATGTTTCTGCGCTCGATTGAATCGGCGATGCTCCGATGGCGTGCGTCTGACTCGCTTAGACTCAGTCTGTGCCGGTTTGCTAGAGGTCTCAGGTGCGCCTGTGTTTTCAGGATGTATGTAGTTCATCCGAGAGTATATTAATGTTGTATACTGTGATAGATTCCGAGATAGAGTCACTTAGAAGAGATGAGTTCTCGTCTAGGCTCCTCATCTCAGGTCCATAACTCTTGACACCTGCCCAAGTGCCCACTTATTGTTCTTATGGCAGTAGCTATAGTTAGTTTTTATACCCTCCACCAGGAAGGTATATTCACTTTGTCATTACATTTGTAACGCCAAGAAGGATTCACCGGAGACCCTATAAAGTATATATATTCTGAATCAGGATCACATTCTAAATCGATTTAGCCATGTCCGTCTGTTGAAAGCACGATAGCGTCCAAACGAATCGACTTAGTCAACTGAAATTTTGTGAGAGATCTTATTTTTACGGTCCTCAGGTTGGTATTGAAAATGGGCTATGTCGGTCAGGTAGTTCTGGTACCTCCCATACAAAACCACTATTAGACCCATGTGTCTCTACGTCTGTTGAAATCACAATAGCGTCCAAACGAATCGACTTAGGCGACTGAAATTTTGTGAAAGATCTTATTTTTACGGTCCTCAGGTTGGTATTAAAAATGGGCTATGTCGGTCAGGTAGTTCTGGTACCTCCCATACAAAACCAACATTAGACTGGCAAACATTTTGCATTACTTTTATGCAGTGGAGGGTATCAAAGCATCGGCCAGGCCGATGATAACACTTTCACTTGTTTTTTAGCAAATTTAGTAATTTTTTATAATCTTTCGAAAATTAAGAGATACTCAGAGAAAGTTTTACCTGCGCAGTAAAAGTCCCAAGTGAATTGGTTCATGATATACTGGCGTAGCTATAGTTCAATTGACCATGTCCATAACGTAACTACATTATATGCATATTTGGGACATAACAAAGGTTAGATTAGGTTAAGTGGCAATTATCCTTTACATACGGGGTAATTCACATATTACAAATTAGGTTCATTGTGATACCACGTCCAGAGTCGGTTATTAACGTTACTCTTGGAACCATTTAGAATTCTGGAACAATTTCCGTATTTTGCTGATACCCGCAAGAAAAATCACTTTCCAAGTATTTGCTTCCTAATCGATGATAGCGCCGGGCAGTTACATAGTAAGTGGAAAGGCATTTCCTTTTCCTCCTGCGACAAAAATCATTGGCGGTGACTCCAAGCCTTGCGGAATGTCTTTCTAATACAGTGACGGTTTAGTAATACCACAAGAGTTCGAATCTATAACGCTTCAACAGCGCCCCGAGATGCTTGCAGATGTATGTTAGTTCTGCACTTAAATTGCTGCAAATTGTAGTCTTCTGGAAATATATCCCCAGGAAGCGAGTTCCAAAGTTTGCTTGACCTGTAACAGAAGGAGTTTGGAAAGTTGATGCCCTCGCGGTTGTCAAGTATACTGTATGGTAATGACAATGAGCATTAGCAGCCTGTCTTGTGGGGCGCCCAAAAGTTGCATTTCGAGAGATAATGTCTTTGAGTTCCTCAGAATATCTACTGTGGAAGTACCTATAGAACAAGCATAGGTCAGCGACTTGTCTTCTGTGCACCAACGGTTGTAGATTCGATGTGAGTGTATAGGGTCTCCAATAAGTCCAACTGCTCGTCTCTGTATGCTGTCAAGTAGGGGCCGAGCTCCATATATGGGAACAATATTGACGGCCTGGTCTAACCTGTTCTTTGTAGAGAAGGAGAAGTTGCTAGGGGCTAAAGTACCTCTTTGCTCTAAATAGGAGGACGTCGATCTTGCGATACAGGAAATGTGATCCTGCCATGTGATTCCTGAATTGACTGTGACTCCTAGAAGGTGCATTGAGTCCTTGGGATGAATTGGATGGTCATCCATTTGGATCTGAGGAACTGTTGATGCATTTTTCTTAGAAAATGTTGTGAGGTGTGTCTTGTTTGCATTAAAAACAACCAAGTTGTCTTTTCCCCACTTCAAGATTTTGTCCAGATAATCATTTAGAGAACTAATTTGTTCACATCTCTGATTGTGTGATGTAGCCGCATTCACAGGCCCACTGTTCGAGATGGAGGATATAAGAGTGCTGTCATCTGCAAAGCTGTAGATATTATTATTTGTCAATCCAAGCAAATCGTTGATGTGGAGAAGAAATAGAGTTGGAGAAAGAATAGATCCTTGGGGCACTTATTAATCGTGGCCTTCTAGATATTTGATTATTTCGACATTTATTGCCTTTTCCATTACTTTTGAGAGCATTGAAAGTAACGCTATTGGACGATAGTTTTCTGGCAGACATTTCCTCCCTTTCTTTGGAATAGGTTGAATGTGAGCGGTCTTCCAGCAAGAAGGAAACGTCTTCTGGGAGAACGAAATGCTATACAGGTTACATAATACTGGTTTGGCTTTTTTTCTTGCAGATGCTGGTACACGCAGCTGATGTTGACATTGTTGAATTTTAGACCTCGAATTGTGCAGAAATCTGTTGCTAGCTTTTTTCTGTTAGTGTCCGTGTTTTGTCTCTCTTGTCCTTGTGTTCGTTGTTGACGACAGAGTCTGTGGGTGACATTTAGCTGGATTTTTGTCCTGCGCCGAATAATCCGTGGCCATGTCTGTTTTCTATGATTCACGAGTGATAGAAGGAATCAATGTTGAGTTTTCCTGTAGGATTGGTCAGGCTGGATCAATTTTCAGTCATTCTATTATCAGGAGGACTGAACTTTGTGTCAAAGCTAAGTTGTCGGTCCTTAATTTAGTGTTTCTTCCAATTACCCGTATGGGGAGTGCCCTTGATAATTTAGAGTCGGTGGCTGAATATCGAGAATTATGAAGGGTCCACTTAAGCAACCTACATCAGCGACTCATTCAATAGTTAAGCGGGGTATTGAAAATGTATGGATGAATAAATGTATAACAGCCCGTCTTTGTCCATGCACAGTAATGGTGTATTCCTTAAATATGTTCTTGTCTATCAGGACAATGCATATCAATGTTCCAAATTTTACATTTTAAGCTCCCAAAAGTTTCGAGAAATAGCATTTGCAGTGTGTATTTGATGTTAAGCACCTTTGTCCAATCCCGTCCATATTTCATAAATGATTTTGCATTTGCAATGTCAAGAAGGTATATTTCACTTTGCTATTACATTTGTAACGCCAAGAAGAAGTCACCGGAGACCCATTAAAGAGTATGTATTCTGAATCAGGATCACATTCTGAATCGATTTAGCCATGTCCGTGTGTCTGTTGAAAACACGATAGCGTCCAAACGAATCGACCTAGGCGAATGAAATATGGTGAGAGGACTTATTTTTACGGTCGTCAGGTTGGTATTAAAAATGGTCTATGTCGGTCAAGCAGTTCTATTCAAAACCAATATTAGACCCGTGCGTGTACATATACTAACATACACGGCAAACATTTTGCATGACTTGTATGCAGTGGAGGGTAGGTATCAAAGCATCGCATCTGCCATGCCGATGAAAACACTTTTATTTTTTGTATGGGAGGTGCCACACGCCTTCGCCCAATTTTGACCAAATTTGCCGAGACACATTTGTGCTAATTACATAGCTTGCCTGGGGTCTTATCGCGTAACTTTTCGGACGATCATCGTCTCGACGATTGAACAAAACGACGTCGTTTTAAGTTAGCTTCATGTAACAACACAATCGCGTCGTTCAATCGAATCGTCCATCGTTTTCGTTTTGAACAGTTTGAGCAGGGCTGTAAACAAACTGTGACAACTGGAAACCAATAAAAAGGGTATATAATTTGTGTGTGTTGTTGTCTTTTATGTGGAAATGTATGTATAGGTAAAAAGGTAAACATTTTTCGTTGCAGCAAAAATTTTATTGATAGGGGTTGTAAAATAAGAGAAAATTGGTGAATGCATTTTTCAAAAACCATTTAATGAATGCAATTCTATGATTGTGTACTCCAACAAGGGTGTGATGTGAACTTTCTAGTGTACCAATTTTGATTAAGTAAAATGAAGAAAATGGATATTTTTTCTATATTTTTACATTTCACCACACTAATGCAAAATGGAGCGTACTATTTGTCGAAATTATGAAAAATTTGATTGAAGTAATATTCTTTAACATTTGTTTTGCTTTTAAAAACCCTAAATGGAAACAAAATATAGTAAAAACGATGAAACGATTGCCAAAGAGCCATCGTTCAATCGAATCGTTTCGACGACGCTACTTGACATCACTAATTGTTTACGTGAAGCAACAAGAAACGATGATCGTTCAATCGTTTCGACGATCATCGTTTTTTGGTTGTTACACGAAGTAGCAGCATCGTCGAGACGACGTCGTTGGATCGTTTTAGCCTTACGCGATGAGACCCCTGAACATTTGAGCTCAATCGGATCGGTGGGTTTTCGAGTTTTGCGAGGACAGACATGTGTAATGGCCTGAAAATACAAGCGTTGTAGCTGAAGATTTCTTCCGCATAGCAAGAATTTCCCGTATATTGCTGGGGCTATTGACCGCACTTTAATTCCTATTGAAGCATAGGTAATCAGTAAATAAGCAAGCATTTGTTGGTTGAAAAGTTGTCTTTCCATTAATATGATGCTAGTTGCTGGGGCTGTTTATCGCTTCTATGCAATCAATAATAACTATCCTGGTTCTGTGCACTATAGATGTGTTTTAGACTATAGATGTGTTTTAGACTGCACTAGTCTATTCGATGAAAATTCTGCTATGTAGTGCGCTTAAATTTTCCTCCGTAATTATTAACCCAAACCTAATTGCCAACCAGTAAGACAATTATCTTCGACTATGCCGAAGCTCAAATACCCGGTACTATATTATTGTAAAAAATATTTTAGTATTTAAAAATTATATATTTGTATGGGAGGTATGGGTAGTTTTTATTCGACCAAGCTCATTTTTTGTCAAAAAATTTTAAATACCTATTATTAAAACAATATGTGCTAAGTTTAAACTTGATATCTTTACTGTAGCTATTTAAATTTAATTTTGAACATCAAAAAGCTATATAAATCCGATATTTTTGTATGGGAGGTAGTAGTAGTTTTCATCCGATCTTGCTCATCTTCGAACTTAGCCTCAGTTTGGTGGATAAAAGCCAAATACCAAATTTCAACTCGATAGCTCTTAAATTACGGCCGTAATCGCTAGATCGACTAAGAAAGTGATGCTGATCAATAGCCGTTTTTTATTATCAGCTATGATCCATATAGATCATCGATTTACATGCACTTACAACAACAACATGTGATCCTGCTTTTCATTGAGATCACGAAATATGATCTGAAGATCGTTGTTTCGTGGCGTTGTTTATTTCATTCACTTAAATGTTGTTGTCCCTGTGAATTATAGCCACACAGTAGGTAATGTTGCCGGACCAAAATATGAAACACAATTAAATACACAAAAAATCAATTAGCATTTCCTCAAATTCGAATAAGTTACTAATCCGACTTTCGAGATGTTTTGTTTCGCTATATAGTACAGAAATATAAATGGAAATATTAGCAGTAGGTACAATACGGTTAATTATGATGCATATTTGAACATAACATTTGAACATATTTTCCCCCAAAAAAATATCGAATGCTAAATGTATGCAGATTTGTATCCATATGGTAACACCCCGACACAACAAGCGAAATGTCAAACTCAAATATGAGCAAGTGCAATGGAGAAATCATCGCATTGTGACGTCACATTGTACCGTGTGGCTGCAAGATGGCTGGTGGCAATACGAAATTTGTCATAATTGGTATTGGATTTTATATGTGAAAAACAACTACTGCCACAACTCAATCAATGATCCAGTTTGTTTTATTTTCTTTCATGATCTGATCCGGTTCAGATCACGCTGATAATAAAAAACTGCTAATATAAAAATGGTGGCAAAAATGTATAGTAAATCATCAATTGAGAACGACTGGACCGATTTGGCTCATTTTGGGAAAACCCTCCGGAAAAGTCGGAAAATTTGAAAAAGCGAAAATTGATTTTTTGTATGGAATTTTTTTTTGCAATTGTTCCGGAATAGCTTAAAATGGAAAAATAGAAGATCCTTAGTGGAAAACTCGGAAAATTCCGGAAAAAAATTTATTTATTTGGAAGCTTGGAAAATTTCGGATAATTGTGAAATTCATTGCGATAAAACACGTTTTGTGTGCATTTTGGGTGGAGAAGTTAACGACATAAATAATAGATGGCGCCAGGTTTCCTTTTCGCATTGTCATTTTCTATTGAGCAAATGTGCTATTTTTCTTGCTGCAATTGATTCGAGTTTTGCGTATTATTACACTGATTCCGGATAGTCGTATATCGCGCATCCCATCCGCAAATGGTACAAGCTACAAGCATTGCGATCAATTGAAAATCAATGCGAAAATTATCAGTTCGATAATTTTTTCAGAAAATAAGTTTGCGTGTAAAAAGTGAGGTTAGCCAATTGGGTTGCGGGCATTCAAACTCGCCTGATATTCCAGGAACTCCACTGCATAATATACAGCTGAAGTTGGGATCGATCATAATCATGTTGCGGAATCTGAATTATCCGAAATTGTGCAACGGTACGCGGTTGTCCATCAAGAAACTGATGAACAATGTGATTCAAGCGGCGATCATCAAGGGCAAAGGAGAGGAAGTCCTTATCCCACGAATTCCAATTATTCCAACTGATCTTCCATTCCAATTCAAGCCGATTCAGTTCCCCGTTCGATTGGCTTTTGCGATTACAATCAATAAAACGCAAGGCCAATCATTGGAAGTCTGTGGGATTATTCTCGAATTTCACTGTTTTTCTCACGGTCAGCTGTACGTTGCCTGTTCGCGTGTTGGCAATCCGTCTTCGTTGTTTGTTCTTGCGGCGGAAAACAAATCGAAAAAAAATTCTATGCTTATTATTTCCTGTGCTCTTATGAGTTAAACTCGATGTATAGCGTTTCATTACAAAATAAATCTAAATCTAAAAAAACATGGTTTATTACATCGCTCTCTACTGATTTCGATTCCATTCAAATAAGGCACATTGAAATTTGAACTATATGTGTTTTATTATCACTCTGGAGTTTATCTGAAGGCGTTAGATTGGGGCGAGACGAAGTTCGCCGAGTCCGCTAGTAAAATATATAGTTTGTCATACCTACAACGCCTCCTTATGTGCGTTCAACGTTGCCATATTCACAGTTTTAACTGTAAATTACAGTTTTTTAGACAAGCTTACAGTTTTTAAAATTACCTCCTAGTACAAATTACAGTTTTTTTTTTAAAGTTCAGATTTGAAAGAATAAATTAAAATGTGCTTTAAATCGTAGTGCTTCGTATTTAAGCATGTTATTTTATTTAAAATGAATTGTTTTGTGTTTTTTTTTTTAATAAAACTAAAAAAAAAACGTTTGGTTTTTGAAGGTTTTTGAAAATACATACAGTTTTTTTTTTTTTGGGAATTTACAGTTTTTTGAAAAAAAATCTGGCAACATTGTGTGCGTTACAAATGGAATGTCAAACTGAATATACCCTCAACACAGTGTGGTACCAGGTATAAACAGCAACTTTCTTCCACCCTTCTCCAATGTTTGTTCTTTTTTTTTAAGGGGATTCCAAATCCTGGACCACTCAGACCAATCTCGATCCATTGTAGATTATACTACCAAACAAAAAACACCTTTCTGGTGTAGTGGAGGAGAAACTATAATCTAATTCGTTTCTCTTTATTGTCGGTGACAGAGTATTGCTGTGTCCCTCGCCGGGGCTCGAGCCTATGCCGCTCGGGCTACAAGCTCTAACCACTAGGTACACCATTGCCACCGCTAATATCAGTTATGGTCGTGATGGTGCCAGGGTGCCTATGAATTAAGCAAATAGTACCTAACACCTTTTGGGCAAACATTTCTTGAAGCACTAGAAATTGCGAATGAAATTGCAAAAACATACAAGCAGCCCTTCAGAAAATATCACCTCAATAAGCCCCGCAAAATCAAACCAATAGTCGTTCGTTCAGATACTCTCGTCCCAAAAGACGAGCCAAATAGGCAGTCCTTAAGAAACTAACGTTTCAAGACTCATACAAATTTATATTCCGTGAAAAATATTCAGTGATTGACATCTCAAATTTATTTTGCTGTACTCTGGAGATCTACATCGCAAGACTCCCAAGTTAAATAGGGAGTCCTTCAGAAATTTACATTTCAAGACTAATACAAAATGTATTAAGTTAAGATTTGTGTACCAGCAGGTCCATATTTCTACTAACATAACAATGGCTGTAACTGTAACACGTACCAACATTATCATCAGTATCGCAATTCATTAGAGCTGATCACCCGAATATCTTCCCTGGCTACTACGATAATTTCTTTGAGCATTTATTTTTTTTAATTTATACTGGGTGTTTGGTAAAATTCAAAAAAAATCGTATGTTCCACGGTAAGGTACGTCTAACTTGGATTTCTTTATCTGATTACTTTTGTACATAACTTTGATATCGATGTCTAATTTTGTATGTTTGAGTTTTCATTCTTACTTCTTGCTCACGTATTCGCTCATCAAAAATATCACGAATGATATTATGGTATCTTGATTCGATGTTCAGTTATGAAACTGCTTAGACCCCTTTTACACGCAGAGTTTTTTCACTTTAGTGTCGAGAATGTGTTGGTAAAGGGGATGAAAAGTGCAGGGGATAGCCTAACACTGATGGGCCGCGAATTCCCATCCGATTCTTGTATTCTCTTTCGCTCTCTTTCGTTATTTTCAGCGTTGCTTTATTCTCAAACCGTACTCAGTCGCGATAGACGTCTGCATTTGCTCTATTTTCGAACTGTATGCGGTCTGCGCCGCGAGCGACGAATGAGAAAAAAAGGAAACAAAGACAATTTGACAATCAAGGCACTAAAGTGAAAACACTGAACGTATAAATGCACCATAAGTGCCCAAAAGAGAATTAAGAAGAGTCATGAGTGAAAAAATTCTGCGTGTAAAAGGGGTCTTAGTCGCAAAAAATTAACCACACACTTCAATGTGAATGCGCGCACATAATTTTCACTAGTAAAATTAATGCCTTTATCACTTATAATTCGACAAAGGAAGAGGGAAATGACAACGTCGTTCAATAATGAACGGTTTCAAGTCAACCGCTTTTACGCTTTTTGAAGGTACGTAGATATCAATAAGACGAATTGGGTCTCGCAATTCTGTACGTCCGTATGTATATCTGTCCCATATGCCTGCAGCCTAAACGCTTGAACGGACTTGTTTCAAACTAGGCTCACTGCTAGGAGGATTTTTTTATGCTAGCCCTAATTAACGGTACTTCTCATAGGTACCTATATACAACATTTTACAAAATTTGAAAGAATTTAGATTTTTTCGAAAACGGCTATAACCATTTGAATCAAAATAGTTGAGTTAATGTAGGCATGCTTTACATGACTGCATAACCAGTTTTTCGCTAAAAAGTCCAACAACTGTACTTTTGAAAAATGGTCTCATGGAACTCATTTCTAAGTTAGGTACTATCGTTATACTTAACTTGATAAGCAAACTCAGTTTTTTAATCGTCAATCGCTAATAATAGTATCTACTTTAAAAAACTGCTCACATCTGAAAAACGCCATTTTCGATTTGGGTGAAAATGTAACTGCTAGGTAATGCGTATATCCTAAATACTAGATACCTTGTACGTTGTACCAAATTTTCAGATAAGCAGTTACGAAACAGTGCTTTTGGAACCATGAATGCGTCCTTACTCAGTTTTTAGCTAAACAGCGCTTTCCAAAATTGTAATATGTATTTGTTTGCAAAATTTTACAAAAACCGCTGTAACGATTTTGATCGAAATACATATTTAAGACAGCATAAGCATTCTAAACATGATCATGATCATGTAGGTACATAGTTTTTGCCAAACAACTCAAATATAGCCGTTTTATAAATATTTCTCAAAGATGACTATCCAAATCCCGATCTGTATTCACATTTCACACACGGTATATTTTTGTAAAGCCCAAAACTTCAGTGGCAATACAAATCCAATAGCAACCACAAACAAGTTCTTCTAAGCCAATAACACCCACTTTTACGCTCCCATTTTAGTCATATTAGACAAGTCATATGATGGTGTATACCAGTATACCTTAATATAACCTGCATCCACAAAGTCTAAACGATTAAGAATTCCCACTTCACTGTCGCGAATAGTGGAGAGATTATCGTATATTTGTTGTTACAATCTTATCATTTCCTTATTCATAAAATAGAACTGCAAATAGAAATGTCAATGTCATGGGAGTCGGACAGAATCCCGAAAAATGTAATCCCGAAAGCCCAAAATCCCGAAAATCCAAAATACCGAAAGCCCAAAATCCCGAAAATACAAAATCCCAAAAACCCACAATCCCGAAAAACTAAAATCCCGAAAAGCCACAATCCCGAAAATCCACAATCCGGAAAATCCAAAATTCCGAAAGGCCAAAATCCCGAAAGTGAAACTAAAAATTTTATTGTAGCAACAAAAATATAAGCCAAATTTATTTAACAAAATAAACAAAATAACAAACTTCAAATAACTAAAACATAACAAAAACAGTTTAAGTCTTATTAAGAAAAACATATAAAAAACGATCCATGACAAAACATATCTAATACAAGTTCATATTGTACGCATTTCCTGTTAGAAAACTTATTTCAGAACGCTCGTTACGTTCCGCGTAAAATTTTGTAATTTTTTTTCCTTCGTCACGTAACGTTTTCTTAGTTGTTGCATCTCACCGGCATTTATTTTAGCCAACCATGTTTTCGCACGGATTTGCTCTTCATCTTCACATAAAATAGCAATCAGTGAATATACACCAATGTGTGAATGCCCTGCGAGAACTTTCAGCCGGCGGCGGAGCCACGCCTTTACGTTGGTCTGTGTCCGCGGCAGATTTTGTTTCAAAAGGTTACAACCCGACCAAAAATTAGGGGAGTATGCAGGACTACCTGCAAAAACGTTTTCTTTTTCTACTCACTTTTTATTACGATCAGGGCTGACTTTATGCGACTAAAGTTGCATTTTTCCCCTTTTTTTCTTTCTATCCCCAATGAGACCACTTTTCCAAAATTGTCCGTATTTGCCCCTTTTCTGTATTTTAAAAAAATACAGTGGCCGGCATAAGTATTTTGACAAAACTAAAGTTAATTCTGCTCATAATTTGAACTTACTTCATGTAAATTTTGCCATCAATGGAAAGGTTATTTAAGTTCCGTTTGAATGATACAAAACTTTCCTTAAGTTTAATATACCTACTTTACAAAACTAGTTCACAAATAATTGGGATCTGAATGCATCCTTTTTCTACCAGCTATTGTCCTATTGTCATAAGTTTAGTATAGATAGCCATAAGTTCCATGTTCAAGGCACAATAAGATAGAACGAGAGGAGAATATGCGTAAGCCTTAACTTTAGTGAATTTAACTAGTTTTGCGTTTTTTTTTTTGTGTCCATTTGTGGGCAGATTAGTATTGCCCATTTTTGTATTCTAATCCCCTTTTTTTTGCGACTTTTTCAAAATCTTCGAAGTCAGCCCTGATTACGATGTTTACTGGCTAAAATCTAGTCGGTCAGCTATCACACTATATGAGATCAGCACAACTGAATGCACATTGCGAATTGCAGCGCAACATTACAAAATATTATTACGGTAAATGGAATGGACAAACACTTATGTCTATTTTACATTCAAAACAAAATAAAGAATCTCGAAAACGAGATCCCGAAAAATTATACAAAATGAAAAATTTGCGCAAATGTTGAATTTCAGCGAAATGTTGAATTTCATCGCTGCATTTGCAAGTATGCCAAATCGAACAAACCTCATTTTGATGACTTTTTGGCTCACTGTAAAAAAAAACCCATGTAAAAAAATCCGATGAGGAAGCCCGTTGCCGACGGCTGCCGACGTGCGCGACGTAACACCCCGCGCGGCGCGGACCTGATTTAAAATAATTGCAATTGTAGCCTTGCAATTGCTTGTTAATTTTCTTTGAATTCTTAAAAATCTACATACCTACATATTACACTTTTTTTAATTTTCTTGTTAAAATATCCCATACGAAAACTATGAAAAGCTGCAGGAAGCATCCCTGTAGCACAAGCTTAAATATTATATCCATCAAATAACGCCTGTTACCAATCGATACACATATTTTCTTCGACGAATTTCATCATGCGATCTGAGACAAAAAAGGCAACACGCAGATGATCTATCATCTGATTCAATGCAAGCTGTTGGATGCTCCTCATCTTTGGTCCTGCCAAAACTATTCCGAATGGATTCTCGTTGAGAAGCCACAACTATTTCCAAATGAGATTGTGGTAAACCCACACTTTATTTTCGAAAAATCAAATTTCCTAATTGCCTTTTGATGCCTGATCCTGAGTGGAGTCAAGTTTATTTTAAGTTATGAAATTCTTATGAATCCAATAATATAACAAACTCACAAAAATTAAACAACGAACATAAATATAACATAAATGAGCTTACAAAATTATTTAGATTTCTGAAGAATATGTTATCAGAAGCAAATTGTAGCTAAGAGATACATACTTTTTACAGACGTTTCTAAAAATTGAGCGCCCTGATGTGCAGCAGATGCTATTTTTCTAGTTTTCATATCAATAACAACAGTTAAATTCACTGTTAAGCATTAATGAAAGTTGAATGTCGCACAAATATAGAATAGTGAAAGTGAAGAATAGGATTTATTTCAAAGTTGAATTTGGGAACTTATTTCATCATGAAATAACCCCAAAATTTTAAGTATGAAATAAGTCCCCAAAAACCCATGAAATAAAACCCCATTTTTGGGGGTTTATTTCAAATGAATAAAACCTCCATACAAGATTTTGGGGGGATATTTCATTTTCATTTTGGGAGGTTATTTCATTGGGGGGTTATTTCCTGCAGCCGTACTGTATGGTCATGAGCATTGGCAGCCTGTCTTGTGGGGCGCCCAAAAGTTGCATTTCGAGGGATAATGTCTTTGAGTTCATCGGAACATCTGCCATGGAAGTACCTATAGAACAAGCATAGGTCAGCGACTTGTCTTCTATGCACCAACGGTTGTCGATTTGATGTGAGTGTCGGGTCTCCAATAAGTCGAACTGCTCGTCTCTGTATGCTGTCAATTAGGTTTAGTGAATGTTTCGGAGTCGAGCTCCATATATGGGAACAGTATTCCAGGCCTGGTCTAACCTGTGCTTTGTAGAGAAGGAGAAGTTGCTTGGGGCTAAAGTACCTCTTTGCTCTAAATAGGTAGCTCAACTTAGCGGACTCCGATCTTGCGATATAGGAAATGTGGTCCTGCCATGTGATTCCTGAATTGACTGTGTCTCCTAGAAGGTGCATTGACTCCTTGGGATGGACTGGATGGTTATCCATTTGGATCTGAGGAGCTGATGAATTTTTCCTAGAAAATTGTTGGGAAGAGGAACACAAAACGATTTGCTTTGGATAATGTTTTGCAGGAAAACTCTTTCTTGACCTAAACGAATAGGGACTTCGGTTGTGAATTTTTCGCAACCATTATTTTTGTTATTTTCCATTTTCCATGCGTATGGCGATCCAATAATTTTATTCGCAGATGGTTGTATTTTGAGCTACCATATATCTTTCTACATTCTACTCCATCCAGAAGCTGAGAAACAATGAGTTAGCGAAATCAATGCTAAACCAATAATTTTCTGTTTCTTTGCTTGGGGTGGTGGGTGTAAATCGCAAGCATTATGTGATGTGGCCTATGTGCGAGTAGGCCGTACGGTGCATAGCGCTTGGTAGAAAGAATTTTAGAGGGTGTTCGTTAATCGTGCCATATTTTTTAAAACAGTTAATTATTGTGTTGAAACTTTCAAGGCAATATATTTAATGTTCATTTAGCATAATAGTCTAAAGTGAAGTGAAAAATGAAGTGAAAATCATCGAAATTCTGTCTTCGCATTTCATTTCTTGCAAACTTTTTTTAAAGTTCGTGTTGTCATTTAAAACGTAATCTTAAATGAACCAAATATTAGTTTGCTTAGTTTGCTTTTCTTCTTTTGCTAAAGGCGAGCGACGCAGAGCGAGCACGGGTCAGCTAGTTATGTAATATATCTGTCGTGAATATTTGGTCGATTATATAGGTACTATTACTATTACTGTGTCTAAGTCTAAAATCTCCCTAATTGGAAATAGTTATTGTTGAATAGCTTAAGCTTAACACATTTACGCAAGATTCAGTACGCAAACCTAACGCAAACGTTTCGACCGCATGGCGCGGGCTTTTCTTCTTTTTCTAAAATAATGATAATAGGAAGAACTTCTCGTATTATCCATAGGAGTTATATACTGGGCTAGCTGCCTGCTATTGAATACAATTTCCTTTGATACTAAAATGATTAAATTAATAGGTACGTTGCTCAAAATTGATTACTTTTAACAACATTTTTATTTTTTTTACAGGAAGGACATTCCGAAATATCAAGCCTCCTAATTGAACATAAAGCTAATTGCAATCATTCGGCTAAAAATGGGCTTACACCGATGCATTTATGTGCTCAAGAAGATAATGTAAATGTTGCTGAAGTGATATTCAAAAACGGTGCAAATATTGATATGGTAACAAAAGCTGGGTATACCCCTCTACATGTGGCTTCTCACTTTGGACAGTCAAATATGGTTAGATTTTTACTGCAAAACTCGGCTAATGTCGATGCTGCTACAACTATAGGATATACACCCCTCCATCAAGCTGCTCAACAAGGTCATTGTCACATAGTAAACCTTCTTGTTGAACATAGGGCAAATGCAAATGCTCAAACTGCAAATGGACAAACTCCGCTTCATATTGCAAGAAAATTGGGATATATAAGTGTTCTCGATTCACTAAAATCAATTACAAACGAAGGTGACACTGAGCTAAAGGATCTATCGGATGATAAATATCGTGTTGTTGCGCCAGAAGCCATGCATGAGACATTTATGTCCGATTCAGAAGAAGAAGGAGGTAGGTTATCGATTTGTGTAATTTTGATATCAGTTTTAAAATACAATAATGCAACCTTTGCTTTTCGGTTGTCTGAAACTTTAAAATCCATAACCAAGGTAGGTAGAAATTAAATTGTGTATATATTGGGCTTTCCAAATTCAAGGATGAGAATTCTTTGCACACAGGCTACAACTACAAGCTAAAATGTGCCCTTTTCTAAAGACTACTATTACGAAAGTTCAAAAATTATCTTCATTCCAGGCTCCGACCATAGAATTAGTCGCACCCGTTGCGTTGAGTCGAAAATTACGTTAACGTTCATCAGCGTTTCAATGCTTCAGCTAAAGAATGAGCATTATCTCAATTATATATAGATAGACAGATAGATATATGTATATTCCTTATTTTCATTTTATGTGAGGTTACAAACATGGCTCAAATTATGTGTACATATTACCATTGTATAATGTATATAGGTTAATCTAATAGTATTCTCATAAAACTCATCATTTTTGAAGTACGACACATGAATATCATCCCATCGCACTTATTGGATGGCGGTTAGATCTGGTTTATAGCAGTTCAGGGCCTCCGTTCGTTCTGATAAAAAAGTCCCCGGGAACTAAGTTCACTGAGGGACTCAGTTCCCACATAGTGGGAAATAAAATCACTTTCGTGAAGTGGACATAGCTCCCATGTTAGGTGGGAACTAAGTCCACTTTCTTATGGGAACTTAGTGCACATTAAAAAATAAGAAGAGGGAACTAACTTCCAATATTTTGAATTGGACAAATCGATTTGGAAATAACGCCCAAAAAATGCATAACTACCAAAAATAAGCAACAAGATGGAAATAAAACCCAAAAAGAATTTGCAGTTTAATACGTAGGTACGGAACCCCCCTGCTTGTGTTTACTGTCAAATTTGCAGTATGTGCGAAATTTGATATATTGAAAGTTATTTTTAAAAGTACAAATATCCAACTACTCCAAATTCCAACAGAAAACCAAAGCAGCGGGTTGCAGCATGGCCCCCCATACTTATTCCACTGTTGATGCATTTCCGCTTATTATTATGGGCTTTACTGCTTGTTATAAAAACGAACCCTGGAAAGGAAATAACACCCAAAATAACGAACAATTTTGCAACAACAAATTGTATGAGATTTTTTCGGGCGTTATTTCCTTGGGCGTTGTTGCCTACCGCCATTGCAAAGTACCTACTTGACTGCTTAATTTTACTTTGTTCTTATTCGACAGTGAGAATTTACTTCACATTAAAAGGGAAATAAAACCAGAGTTTTCGGAATTTATTTTCCACCTTACATGGTAACTAAGTCCAATTCACGAAAGTGGTTTTATTTCGCCCTAGGTGATTCCCGAGGACTTATTTTCCTGCACCCTCATCGAGGGACCTGCGCCTTTTTGCCACCGGCTTTTATATTGAGACTTGTTTCTATTGGAGAAAACTGTTATTTAAATGTTGATAGAAAGACGAATTTTATTAGAATAAAAAAAAAATAATTGACATAAGTTAAAACAAAATCATAAAGCATACTTTGATAATGCTCTAATTTCAACACTCCTCCTCATTATCAAATGTTACAAGTCCGCATTCAGCTCTCAATTTTTCAAGTCTTGCAATGGGAAGAGGTTTGGTCATAATATCCGCAAGCATTGATTCTGTTGGACAATAATCACACTTTATAATGTTTCTTGAGATATAATCCCTGATGAAAAAATATTTTGTATCTATATGCTTTGTACGATTACTAAAATTTTCAGATTTCAATAATTTTAAACAGCTCTGATTATATTCCAGAATAGTTATCGCTTTTTCAATTCTACACTCAAGATCATTCAAAAGCGATCTGAGCCATACCGCTTCTTGACAAGCTTCCAGCTTCCGTCAAAGCAATGAATTCCGCTTCTGTAGAAGACAGAGACACACACGCTTGCTTTCTGCAACTCCAACTAACCAAGCCACCATTAAAAATAAATGCAAATCCACTATTAGATTTTCTATCTTGCCTATTTTCTGCCCAGTCAGCATCTGCATAACCGAAGAACAATTCACCACCACTACTTGAATTTGATAACTTTAATTTCAGATCCATTGTTCCTTTAAGATATCGCAATACTCTTTTAAGTTCCTGCCAATCTTCTTTGTTTGGTTTGCAAACCTTTCGAGCAAGAATTGACACGCTTGCAGAAATATCTGGTCGAGAATTCACAGCAATGTACAACAACGAACCAATTACCTTTTGATAAACTTTATTATTCAGCAGCAGCTCCTCCTCATTCCCGGATTTATTATAATTCGGGTTAAGTGCCATTTTTGAATCTTTTGCATTTGAAAGTCCAGTTTCCTCAATAACCCTTTTGATGTAACTAGTTTGACTTATGAGAAAATTACCTACTGAATCTCGCTCCAATTGTAGTCCCAAAAAGTGCTTTACAGGTCCAAGATTATTTGTTTCGAAAGAGCTATTCATAACATTAAAACAATCCATAATGGGCTTTGTACTTTTTGAAATAACCAAGATGTCATCAACGTAAATAAGGACAAAACATTTTGTATCATCTTCCTTTAAAATATAAAGGCATTGATCTGCTGTACTTTGAATATATCCTGAATTTACAAGAACTGAATGAATCATCTGATTCCAAGCTCTCGCTGCTTGCTTTAAACCATACAGACTCTTTTGGAGTAGACACACTTTTTCCTCTGAACCTTCTACTTCAAAACCAGGTGGTTGTCTCATATATATAGACTCCGTCAGGTTTCCGTTCAGGAAGGCAGTCTTGACATCGAAGTGAAATACTTTGAGATTATGTTTGCCAGCATATGATAATGAGCATCTTAACGTGGTTTGTCTAACTACAGGCGCAAACACTTCATCATAATCCTCACCAAATTTTTGCGAGAATCCTTGAGCCACTAGTCTTGCTTTGTATTTACTTACTTCTCCCTTTTCATTAAGTTTTCTTTTAAATACCCATTTACATCCCACTACTTTTCTTCCTGGAGGAATGTCAACTAGGTCCCACGTCTTATTTGTTTGAAGGGAGTCAAATTCATCTTTCATTGCATTCAACCATTTCGTTCTATCCTCCTCCTCAAGGCACATGACTTCTCGAATATTAGAAGGCTCTTTTGAAAGGATCACGGCATTTGCTTCATATCTAGCTGGAGGTATACCTTTATTTGACCTATTTGAAACTCTGACTTGAACCTTTTCTTGCGGAACTTCATCATCGACATCATTTTCACTTTCTGCTGATTCAAAACTATCATTTCCTTCTTCAATATCTACTATTGGAAATTCATCAACAACTGGTACTTCGAGATTTTCTACCCTCATAGGAAATGAATAGGAAACTGTTGATGAATTACTTTCCGTTGGTTCTTGTGACGGCTTTATTATCAAGTTTCCTTCTTTTCTCAACAGGTACAAACACATAACCTTTACAACCAAAAATGTGTTCGTTATCAAAGCACGGTTTCTTGCCATCCCATCGCTCCAACGGAGTATTGTTTATAGCTCTAGATGGTAACTTATTTTGAAGTCTATTTGCTGTTGATATAGCTTCAGCCCAAAAAACATTTGAAAGCTCAGCATCCAATAACATACATTTAGCCATTTCAACCAAATATCGATTCTTGCGTTCAGCAACACCGTTTTGTTGCGGTGTGTATGGATTGGTTTTATCCATTTCAATTCCTTTCTCGAGTAAGAATTCAATTACTGATCCACATAAGTACTCTCCTCCTCTATCAGATCTAATTCTTTTAGGAAACCTTTGAAATTTATTATGTACCCAAGCTATGTAATACTTCAATTTTTGAAAGACTTCACTTTTACGTTTTATGAAATAAACAACGCTATAACGACTGTAGTCATCGATAAAAGTTACGAAATATCGCATACCGCTATGTGAAGCAGTTTGCATGGGACCACACACATCTGTATGGATCAGCTCTAAAACGCTTGAGGTAGTCGTAAAAGATTTTTGCGGAAATGGTAAGCGACTGAACTTAGCCTTCATGCAAACATCGCATTGTCGTATACAATCACAATTTTCAAATTCAACGCCTTCAGCTAAACCGTTAGAAACCATTTCTTTTATTGCAGACGGATCCCTGTGTCCCAAAAGTCTGTGCCAGTAATGTATACATTTTAATGAACATGATTTAGGTGACAAATATACAGATTGAAAAGAAACATCTCTAAGAACATATAAATTCGGAGATAGAACAGCAACAGCAATTTCTTTGTCTCCCAAAAATATTTTACATGCATTTTTCTCGAACACAATTTTGAGACGGTTATTTGAAAGACATTTAACAGAAAGTAAATTGGAGGTTATAGATGGAATATAATAAACGTTTTGTATAGTAACTGAAGACATTTCTCCAAGAGAGTTATACAAATTAGTTACACACGTACCTCTTCCTTCAGAAATCACCGGCTGTCCATTTGCCACAGATATTTCTTCCTTCACTGTATAATCAATTTCAGTGAACATACTTTGTTCATTAGAAATATGGCATGTTGCTCCTGAATCTACTACCCAGCGGTTTGTTCGACACCCATTTACCATGAAAAGGTAATTTTGTTCATTTGGTGTTATGAAATTAGCCCTTTGATTTCCATTATTGCTTCCGCTGTGATTTCCAGTATTTTTTCCATTTTGGTTCCCTTCTGATTTTTTCTTTAACCAACGCTTGAACTTTTCACAATCCTTGCGAATGTGGCCTTCACAATTGCAGAAGTGACATCTGATGACATTGTTGCCGGAACTTAAAGATACATGAAGAAGAGCATCAGAGACTTGAATATCGTTCTTTCTCTTCTGGTATTCCTCAATCAACTTTGATTGCACAATATTCAAAGTCAACGTTCGTTCGTCTCGTGCTTCCAAAGCAGTGACCAAAATGTCATATGATTTCGGGAGACTTCGTAATAACATTGGAACTCTCCATGATTCAGACAAACGCTCTTCACCTATAGAAGCTAACTTTTCAAACATTTCATTCATCTTACTTATATGTGATTCCATGTTATCGTGCTCTCCCATCTTCATATCGCAGATCATCCGCATAAGCTGCGTTTTTCGAGTGAAAGTAGATTTTTCATGGTATTCTTTCAAATTAGTCCAAGCTTCTTTTGCTGTTTTACAATTTCGAATATGACCAATCTGGTCATCCTCCACACTTAGACATATTGTAGCCCTCGCTTCATCGTCAGCCTGGTTCCATTTCACTAACTCTTCTGCTTGAGTAGGGATTCCCGTTCCAAGAACATGTGTCCATAAACGGCTTTTGATCAAAACCATTTCCATTTTAAATTTCCATTGGAAATAGTTTTCATTATTTAATTTGATGATTTTTGCTTCGTCGCCCATCGTTATCAATATTTTCAACAATAATAACAGTATTTGAAACCAATTTAACGGCCCATAACCTATTGGAGAAAACTGTTATTTAAATGTTGATAGAAAGACGAATTTTATTAGAATAAAAAAAAAAATAATTGACATAAGTTAAAACAAAATCATAAAGCATACTTTGATAATGCTCTAATTTCAACAGTTTCATGGTTCCTTTTAGCTGTTGCTACTTTATATTGTTACGAATAATAAAATAAATCCGAAATCACTATTCCAAGTATTAAAAAATAAAAGCGAAATAGAATATTCATTTGCAGAATTTCAATTTTACCAAGTTGTCTAACATCAACTGCACTCAAGTCCCTGGAGTTTAAGGTGAACCAAAGTAGAGAAACATTGTTAGCCCATCTGCATTTAAAGTTTATTCAACATACATACCTATATACATAATAATACTCTTGTTCATCTATTTATATGGATGAGAATTTTGCTCTGCGTTCTATTGTCTACCTACATCCTAGGTTAAATATTTTTCAGTAGCAGTAACTGCTTTTATAATCAATGAAAATAGCGTAGTATCGTTCCGTGGTAGGTATTGTAAACATTAACACCTTACGAGCCGCTTCCGCGATACCGTGTATATTGCAAGTGTATTGTAGGTGAATATGCGGATCACCGCCAGAGTTTCGGATAGAGTCAATCGGTTTCAGTTTTCAGCCTTTTGTCCGCTAGCTTCAACTTGTATTGTGAAAATCGGGGACACTGAGTGGCCGTGCAGTTTGCATAATAAACTTCGGGGTCTGATTTTTTTCCTCCCACTTGCATCCTCCTGGTTGATGTTCTAGCTTGCATTTCACACAAACGTGAAAACGGCAAACAAAAAATTTGAGCAAGGGTGGATCGGACATCCCAATTGTAAAAGTTTATCCCTCATTATGGTGTTGTATGCCAGCAATTACCACCTACAATAGTCTGCTTGTCTTGAAGATATTTAAATCTGGGCAATAAGTGCATTTAAAGCTATAGTTGAAGATGCTTTATGAAAAAAGGGTAGCCACCCTAATAACGGTTTATTTGTGATGTCTTGGGTAATATGTATCATCTTGAATGCATTGGAATACTGGAAAAGGGTCCCCAAATACTTAAATATTTTAATATTCCCAAAAAAATACATGACATTTCTTATTTATTTTAGAATTTCTCGAAAATTTAATTTTTTTTTTGCGTAAGATAGAGTAATAATTTAAATAGGTATCTAATTTTCAAATTCTATCTAACTTCAGTCTCTAACTTCAGGTCTTGGCGATTTATAGAGCAACACTTTTAGTACCTACGGGAACCCCCTAGTGTTAATAAAACATCGATTGTTGGAGATTTCGATAGTATTAATCGATAAACAATCGATAGTGTTATTAATATCAATAATAAATTAAATAAGTCTTCCAAATAACAAAATTGAAAATTTTTAAAAAACATTTCCAAATAAAAAAAAATTTAAATATTTTCCAAATTTCTAAAAAGGCATAGGTACAATTATATTTTTCAAAATTGTTTTCTTCAAAATAAATGTTCACATATAAAACAACGTTTTTGTAAAAAAAAATTTAATTTCACCCGAAAAGGTGAGAAAATTGAACGTCAACAAATATTACAAGTTGGACGTATTTCCAGAGTGCTTATACTCCTGGCCACAAAAATTGCATGCGCAAAATTGCCCATTTTTGTTAAAATAATTCCACACCGACGATTGGTTTTTTCTATTCATATTTATTATTTGTAATACAGGGAAACTGAAACTGAAAACACGAACAATATGAAAAATCTGTAGGTATTGGAATGAAATGCCGGACGTGGATGGTGGAATGGTGGATTTACATCACCACGCACGCAATTTTGCATGACTTTAGAATGTAAGATCCGTTTTTCCACAGTCAAGGCTAACGATGTGTAAGAGTGAGCCAACAAGCCTAACATTTCAATTTCGGCTGCAATTACTTTTTTATGGAGATTTGTGGTCTCACTCTTTTACATCATTAGCCTTGGCCCTTGACTGTGAAAAACGAATCTTTCTCTCTGAAGTCATACAAAATTGCGTGGTACGTTCAAGAATCAACTGAACTTTAGCTCAGTTCTATTTGTCGTTCAAGGACAATTATTCTCAGTTGACTAATTTCTAAACATTTTTTTCCCCCAACAACATAAAAGCATCAACTGGACGACTATCGATATTTTTTCCAAACTATCGATAGTCCCGATAGTTCAAAACAATCGACTGATCGATTAAACTATCGATGTTTTATTAACACTAGAAGCCCCTCAATTTTCATTTTTTTCGCGTATCAGTTGATTTCGGTATGATAAATCCGTCTGCATCCAACCACTGTGATGACATATCATCATGCTACATATAGCAACTGAACATGGCGGAACTCTCTCAAAGATGTTTACGTGTCTATGAGCTCTCACTCGAGGAAAAACGAATAGAGGTGGTATGTACTGTTCAGAGGCACTCATACAGATCTCAATTGTAATCGTTTTGCTACGTTCTGCAGATGTTAAGGTTCCAACCTGAAGATGAGAATGGAAAGTAGAGTCAATCTAAAAAAAATATGAAAACTTCAAAGACGAACTGACCTGGTCTTTGCCTTTTTTAGCCAATAATTTGGACACTTTTTTGGGCACTTTTGATATGCCAGTTTCGTCGACGTTATAAATACGATCAGGTGGTATTTGGTATTTATCCATAATTTCAGTCAGAAGATCAAAATATTTAGCCACTGAAACGCGATTGAAACCCATGGCTCTGGCTCCAGAGCATGATGGAATAAGTATAAGGTGGTCTTGTCGGCTGCCGACTCGTTCGTTTTTTGGTCCCTTAACGCTTCGTTAACGTACACTTACTACGCTGAATAAAGAGAAAAACGTGTCGTTAAGGGACTACTTTTTGCCGACGAGACCACCTTATACTTATTCCATCATGCTCTGGAGCATGATGGAATAAGTATAAGGTGGTCTCGTCGGCTGCCGACTCGTTCGTTTTTTGGTCCCTTAACGCTTCGTTAACGTACACTTACTACGCTGAATAGAAAAACGTGTCGTTAAGGGACTACTTTTTGCCGACGAGACCACCTTATACTTATTCCATCATGCTCCAGAGGTTCCTTCTGGTTTACGGAGACTAATGCTGGGATTTCTCTCCAAAAAGTTTTGCACCCACTTGTATCCAGCCATTCCAGTTTCTTTGTCAAAATCGTGCTTTAAGAGATTCTTTTCAGCAAGCTGAAAAGCGAGTTCTCTCAAATCCTTTATTGTTATGGGAAACAGGCGGCTTTCTAGCAAACTGCCAAAGGCAGTTCTTTTTTGCACAATTGTCAATAGTGTTAGCTTTTTCAACTACTTTTTTATATCTGTCCTTGAGAGTGCTCTTGGGGACATTAAAGGCCCGAGAGGCTTTCTTAAATCAAATTTCCTTCTTTAGAAGTGCATCAATGGCACTTTTCATTGCCGATTCCTCCCATGATTCCCGCATTGTTGTGCGTATGTAATTTCTCACCATTTTTTACCCTATTGAGATTTGAAAATATATATTCGGAGAGCAAAAAATCGCCTCAATTGAATATTTCTTAGACGGTTTTTAATCCATTGACATCGTAGCCATCCTTTGATGGAATTTGTTACTTAATGGCTGGATAGAAAGAAGATGAATCATATTTTGGGATATATACTATATTTTTTGGAATTTAGGGGCGTTCATTTATTCATTTCTAATGACCCACTTATCCATTAAGTGGATCGCAGGTGTGGGTTGCTCATTACTCTGGATTCTTCGCCATTGGCCATAAATCATCAAAGGCAATGCCAACCTACCGGGTAGAGGAGAGATTATGGATTTGATCTAACCATCTCATCCTGGGTCTACATAGAGGACGCCTATCTGGATGATTCCATATCACGTCTTGGGATCCTGGTTGGTTGCATGCGTTTAAGATGACCAAACCATCGAACCATGGACCTCTCCGTCCTCAGAAGTAGGTGCTCGACATTGAGTTCCTCAAGTATTCTGGTGTATCTAATACGATCAATACGGGTCACGCCACCAATACAACGGAGGAATATCGCGATCGTATTCATTACCCAAATCTCATGACCATAGGCAAGAGTTGGAAAAAAATCGAATTAAATACAAATAACTTAGCTTTGACACCAAGTTCAGTCCTCCTAATAACAGAATGACCGAGCTGTCTCAAAATTGATCTAGCATGAGCAATCCTACAGGAAAAATCCGCATTGCTCTTTCAATCACTCGTGAATAAGATCCCGAGATACTTAAACTTCTCCACCTGCTTCAATGGGACTCCGCTAACATGCAGAGTGCATTGAACAGGCGTTCTGGAGACGACTATCACTTCAGATCTGTTCACGTTTAGTTTCCTCTCAGCTTCAACACAAACGGCTACAAACCGATGGTGTGAGCCTTGAAGTTCAGTCTGAGCGGACCCAAGGATGACCACGTCGTCTTAACGATTATTCATCATATCTATGAACATATGATTTCACATTTTACCCCCTTTATCTTTTAATCCTATTCAAGGTTCTCATCAGTTGCAATTGCAATGCACACATGCGTGATTAAGTTGCGTTCCGTTTGGAACCAAAATATTAGAGTAAAGTATTTAGGTTTTAGGGGTATCGTGAATAAATTCCGATGGAAATGTTTCCCTTGTCAGCAATGTAAATCAAATTGCTGAATGGGAAACATTCCGGGGAAATATTATTCGCGATAGGGGTGATTGACATTTTATTATATTTTTATTTTCCCCACATTTTGTTCTAGAAAAGGGAAGATTTTCTTCTCCCGTTTCAGGAAATTTTGATTGAAATTCCCCACGAAAAGGGTAATTCCCCACGATCTGTTAATACTGCCATCACTGCCAGCCGCGACATTCCCCTCATATCCAACACGAAATCTCCCCAAGCAATCCAACAACGCATAAAGGCTGAAACACACCGCCGCGATTGCGATTGCGATAGCGATAGCGATAGCGATGGCGATCTATCGCAACACGTGTATTCAAGTCTGTTCATGCACACCGAGTGCGATGTATAGCGGCGATTGTCGCGATAGATTGCGATCGATCGCGTCTCTCGCTGCATGTAGCATTTTATCGCTCTATCGCGCAATGATGATAGTGGAAAAGTTAATTTTGTGTGTGAAAAATCATCCAATATGGTATGATTTGGCACGAGTACGAAAACTTAGGCGCCGAAAATGGGAGGGTGGTCTATCTCGCTTCGTTTAGGCGGGATGCGTGAGTGGTAATTAAAATCAAGTAGATAAAATTGATCGACTTCTGTACGATAATAAAAAGTAAGCTGAAATTAATTAGAGGCATAGTAAAAAACTTTCTTTTATCTTCTTCGTCCGCTAAAGCTGCAGACATAGATAAAATCAAAACTAACAAAAAACTGAGAAGAAGACTTCCATCGCTATCTATCGCTATCGCGCTGGTGTGTTTAGTTGTTTATCACAATCGCTATCGCTATCGCTATCGCAATCGCAATCGCGGCGGTGTGTTTTAGCCTTAATGCATCGAGAGCGATAAACACACAAGCCACACCCTTTTTGGAGTAATTCTCTCGGTATGTAGATGATGAATGAACATATTTTGTCCACGAAATTAAAAAGAACTCCAAAACCAGCCTATGTATGTATTGTTAATATTGGTATAGTCCGTCCCAAAGCAAAAGAAAGATCCCAACATGCGCAGTAGCACTTTATTTAAGGGAAATTTTTCCCTTAAGGTATTTTTGATCGCATGAAATTTACTACGTTTACATGAGCGAATTGAGAGATCGAATTCAAACTGAATCGAAAGTCAATCACTGTTTTCGCTCTCACCGGATTGAAAAATTGAATTGAAATAGGATTGAGTTATACGGAATACGTGTATTGTATAGTTGTGTTAGTAGTTAGCAGCGTTTTTAACATTGCAATAGTTTCGTCATGTGTCCATACATTTCTTGTCGCCATTATCGCAATAAATTTTTTTTTCACTCTGAATAAATCTAAAAGTATCCACCAGCCGAAACAAATCACAAGCAAATAAACAGAACGAAAAAAAAACACACACACACTCTCACATGATAAACTCGATCCCTCAATCTACGTTTACATGAACATTTTCAATCCAATCACAGAAAATTTTGTGATCGGATTGACTCAATTCCGTTTCGATCCGATCAGTGTTTACATGGGATTCAATTCGAATTGAATCCGGATTGAATCCCTCATGTAAATGGGGTAATTGTTAATGCTTTTCTCTACTTTATCACAAAGTATACCGAAAATTCCATTTCAACCCTTTTCAACACATAGTGGGTTTCACGCTGTTATAAAAAAGTTACTCAGAACTCTGGCTGTCATTACTAACACATAGCTATTTGAGAAGTGCAACACCCAGCAAATTTCCCCCTTCTCTGGGGTGGGTAAATGTGTATCTTGTGCACATGCCAAAGACGCTGCTGTGTGGAAAATCAGTCATGGCTCGATCGTCGATCGATCGAGATATCTTCGGAAGCAGGGGTATGTTTGTTGTTTGATATGCGCATATATTTTTTTTAGCTGTAGTTCTGGTTGGATAAGTTGTTTTCTTGTCGCTAAGAGAATAAAATCCCTAATGTGAAGAGACCTGCGCAAGAAATTTTCACTTAAGTTGGGACGGGCTATATTTGTCGATTAACTAGAGTCTAGAGGTTATACCTGACACTGTGTGCAAATTCCAGCCTTCTACGTCAATTAGTTCTTGAGATAGACCTAGGTACAAAATTTTCTTATTTTATTCGGACAGACATCGTAGCGAAAGCAATAAGGTTCCTCCATATGGAAATGGAACCTTAAAAACGAGGATGAATCAGACCTTCGCGAGGAGGCTATCCTAATTCTTTCAAGATAGTATTGAGGTTTCTGTGTTAGCAAAATATTAGATACCAATGTGACAGTGCGAAGTTGAAGATAATTTCCAAAAGGCATACCAAGCAGGCGATTAGCAAAACGTGGCACTCTATCATATCTACCCAAAGACATACCGTACAGTAGGTACTGTTAAAAGCCACATTTGAGTTTACTTACATAGTTGCACTTACAGAAAATTTCACATTCGTAAATCAATATGGGTATAATCAAAGTCTTAGCAAGTAATAAACGCGTTTTAACAGGTGTAAACGGCTGAGTTACCCGTAAGGTGCGCGGTACTCCATATACTTTTCCAAGGAGTGTATTAATATGGTTGTCCCAAGTGCCGGTTAAAAGTCATCCCAAGATTTTTTGAACTTTCAACAAATTCTATTGGAGAGTTGTTTAATATAATTGAAGAAAAATAAGAAAGATCCAATTTATTTCTTGAAATTACGAGACATTTCGACTTTTTGGGGTTTAAATTAAGACCATTCAATTGCGACCAGTGTACTCTATTTACTCCAAGTCTTCGTTGATGCAAGAAGCGCCATGCTCGATAAGGCCGAGAGGACAGCTTAGATATAGTTGCACATCATCTGCATACATAAGAGATGAGCAATTCTTGATTATGGATGGAAGTTCATTAACGTACATAGAGAACAAAAGAGGACCAAGAATGGAACCTTGAGGGACGCCGGTTATATTCTGGAGAAAATCTGACAAGTTGTCACCAACTTGAACTGCTTGCCTTCTATGTATTAGTTAGGTAGGAATAAAGTAGTTTGGCAGCACAAGCCGAAAAGTTATATTGCTGCATAAGCTTTTTATTATATTATATATATATAATGATTGACTGTGTCGAAAGCCTTCGAGAAGTCAAGCAATACCAAAGAGGTTACTTCATCCCTATCCCTATCAATCCAGATCGATTGGGAGTAAGCAAATTATTCGACGTAAGGTACCTACGCGTTAATATGCTTTTGCAAAAACCTTTCAAATACTTTTGACAAAAACGGCAAGATAGAAATAGGCCTAAATTCATCACCTTTGACATCCGGGTACTCGCTGGTCGTTAGAATTGTATTAAACAAAAACGTTATATGCGCCAACACAACCGGCAACACCATTTTTAAAAATGAGTGGTGAATTTCATCAGCCCAACAGAGTTTGGCTTTAGTACAGAAAGCACACATTCTACGACATCGGTACTATTCACCGCTTTAAACCCAAAGCCAGTTTTTTTTAAATCGGCAGACGATATTGGTTGCCAAATCGGCTAAGGTGCTAGACTGAAAAAATGTTGGTGCCCACCTAAT
This sequence comes from Cheilosia scutellata, assembly GCA_955612985.1. NCBI lineage: Eukaryota > Metazoa > Arthropoda > Insecta > Diptera > Syrphidae > Cheilosia > Cheilosia scutellata. The sequence continues at coordinate 57,740,598 of OY015311.1, forward strand.
ACTAGAGCTAATTCTCCGTCCAAATTCGGTTGAATACCGCCTTATAAATTGACAAAGAAATTATTTAATATCAATTCGAATACATACATACATACCTACTTTTGGTTTAATACAGATAGGTAGATATTAGCGTTTGTACTTGCTAAAAAAAATTTATGGAAAACTATGAAAAAATATTTGAGGTATTTTACTTTAGTTTCAAACTGATAACAGTCAACTTTATTATTGTTTTCACTTAGGAGAAGATAACGCGCTCTCTGATCAGCCATATAGATACTTAACAGTGGATGAAATGAAATCACTTGGTGATGACTCACTACCAATTGATGTAACCCGAGATGAAAGACTAGACTCTAATAGGATGACACAGAGCAGTGATAATACTCCAAAGGTGGCTGTCGAAGAAACAGTAAGTCCACATAGAGCTCAAATTCATATGATGAGCAAAACTGCAATCGATGGAAATGTGAACATTTTAAATCAAGAAATTATTCACTTCGGGTAAGACGAATAAATAAACCTTAATTATGGCATTAAAAATAATCAATATTTTTACAAATAAATACCAACTGTACGATACAGGCGCAAACTGCAGTGGAAAAAGTAAGATAATATTATTTAGATAATATATAAAACAAATTTTCTAAAACAACTATTCAAATAGCTTCCTCGTTTCATTCCTTGTTGATGCCCGAGGTGGAGCAATGAGGGGTTGCCGTCACAGTGGAGTAAAAATGATAATTCCATCCAGGTCAACTTGCCAACCTACTCGTGTAACATGCCGATACGTGAAGCCTCAAAGAACAATGCACCCTCCACAGTTAATGGAAGGAGAAGCCTTAGCAAGCCGAGTTTTGGAGCTTGGCCCAGTTTCGGTAAAATTCCAAGGGCCAGTTGTAATGGAGGTACCACATTTTGCTTCACTTCGTGGTAAGGAAAGAGAAATCATTGTATTACGTTCTGATAATGGAGAAACATGGCGCGAACATACGATTGATAATTCAGAGGAAATAATACAGGACGTTCTAACTGAGTGCTTCGAGCCGGAAGGTAATTTGAATTAAAACTCAACTTCTTGTATAAATACTTAATTTTAACACAATGTGAACTTTCAGAAATAAGTCATATAAACGAACAAACTGCAGGCCATGTATGCAGATTTGTAACCTACGATTTCCCACAATATTTTGCGGTTGTTTCAAGAATTCGTCAGGAGGTGCATGCGATTGGGTCCGAAGGCGGTATGGTGTCAAGTACGGTTGTTCCGCAAGTTCAGGCAGTTTTCCCGCAAGGAGCATTGACGAAAAAAATAAAAGTTGGCCTACAGGTAAATCTTTTTAAACCGCGAAAGGGTGTTGCTCCTGAAAAGTTGCGAAAAATAAGTGTTAATCACGTACCTAAAAAAAAACGTTTTTCACTAATTTGGTAATAGTATATTATAAGTCGAAGTCCTTACAGTTTCAAGTAAATTAAATCTTTATTTATATACTTAAAGGGAGTATATGTGAATTGTGTTTTTAAACAAATGTTCCAATATGCGCATTATCTAGCTATGAAAGAGAAACTGATTAAAATGTTTCAGGACTAAAAATAAATAGTTTTTCTTGAACTCAAGGCAAGACTCATATCGCAATTGAACAAAATAATATTAGTTGTCTTCACAAATATTCATTCAGACGGTTAAGTATGAACTCAAAATAAATGTAACTATCTATAATCATACAAGGTCAACTTTTAAAACTTAAAATCAATTAACATAATTAAAAAAAAAAACAGGAATTTAACAGTAGGTACCTACTCTATATTTATTATGAATATTTTAAAAGAGTAAATCTGGTTAGTATAATTTATGTAAGTAAAAAAAAATACGCTATATACATTCGAATTTTTATTATGGAATATAAGATACTAATCTTAAAATTAGAAAATAGTTTCAAATACGACTACAATAATATAATATGTTGATTACAGATGAACTACAATGAGATATTCAGGCACCTCTTTTTTGGTTACGTTTCTGCTTCGGGCGTCTATTGTATGCAACTTTGTTTTCAGCATTAACTTGTTCCGGTTCCGGTAGTACGTTGTCTGCAGAACCATTTGGTATGTTATGCTGCTTCCGTTTGGGCTTCGGGGGTTCATCGTCTGCAACCTGTCTCTTCTTGGGCTCTGTTGTTGCATTTAGCCATGGCGAAGTTTGCTAGGAATTGTTCTGACGAATCACTTCCTTTGCTTTCTCGTCATGCAATTGAATCGCCGAGAGTTCGTAAAGAGCTCTCATGCTTTCAATAGAGTCTTTCATCGGTTGGTGGATCGAGCGTCTTTTGCCGTCTTCCAGCATTTCTACCAGCCATATTATTTGCTCACCTAGCTTGTGGAAAACTGACTGCTGGACGGTTGATTCGACCGCCCTTGTTCGTACTGTGGGTGACTCGCGTCGTCGTTCGGTTCTTCTTTGCGGCACTCGTGACCTCAGCATCATTGATCCTCCCTGAAAGGGATTTTAAATACTCACCTCTACTAGTCCGCCGGTGTTTTAGTTTGTGTTGGTTGTAATAATTTTTATTTAGTCCCCCCTCAAAGCCGCTATCAATGTTCGAATGTGCAGTCACCTAAGGATCCCATCGTTGTCTTTGCAAACAGTGAGGCTATGTGAGGGTTGACACAAGCCCTTATGGGGTTTTGTGCTAGCGCCGGATTGGTGCTAACCGGGAATATTACATCTGGACCTACACCACCAGCTTAATAGTGACGAAACATTGAACGTACTTTGAGGCCTGCCAAGATTTTAACGGGACGGAGGCTTTTGCAGCATTAGCCTGGAAGCCAGTTCCGCAAGATTTCACTCTTGCTTACTCAGGTAACAGAGTACTACAAACGTCAGCCCTCATAGCAATCGTTCCAATTCGTTTTTCCAGTATGCCATAATTAATATCTTACTGGACTCGGTCTTAATGTTTTAAGGTAATTTTGACCATTTTTTGTTATAGTATAATACTAATATTATAGCATTATATATACCTACTACAATGTACAATTGTACATATAAATATATGTATGTGCAGTCACTTCCGGGTCGACTATACTCTGTTCAATATATATTTTCAGTGCAGGGAAGATAGGATATTTGCCTTTCACCATTACTATTATGGATTTCAATAAGCTATCTCCATTTCAAAGCTCTCACATGGTTGCCGTAGTGAGCATTATAAATTGGCATAATTCTCTCACAAAACCGTTTATTAATTATTTTTTTATTATTCATAATTTATTATTTCATGAACAAAAACATGTAGACCGTAAACTAAATATAAAAAAATTAAACTAAATCTAAATTAAATTTAATCAATCGTTTCCACACCACCAAGAGGAAAGATAGTAGACGTGTATTTAAAGAATTCTCTAGAAGGCCTAATCTCTTTTAAAGTAAAAATAAATCAAAGAAAATATGCATTAATACCGAAATATGCCCTAAAGAATAGGGCTCAAATTGCATAGTTTTGTGTAAAACACATTTTTTGTTGGTATGTACAGTGTACAGTCGTCGGCATAACTATTTAGACAAAAATAAAGTTAATTCTACTAATAAATTTGAACTTACTTCATGTAAATTTTGGCATCAATGGAAAGGTCATTTAAATTCCGTTTGAATGATACAAAACTTTCCTTAACCCATTCAACGCATTTAAAATTTAGAACTTTTGTAAAAGTCTATCTACTTTTTTTTACTTTTCTCCTCGGTCTCAAAAAAAAATGTTTTGATGCAAAAAGTTTCTTCAAACAATTCTGATACCTAGTAACTATTTTTGTAGCTGTAATAGTTTAGAAGTTATAGCGTTTTAAGTGGTAACACCTCCAAATTAGAGGTCATCTACTTTGATGGGCTATATCGGGAAATACGATGAAAATAGACCCCCCCTGCCATACAATTTTTTGTTCGGCAGAACTTCAGGAATCGTCCCTAAAAGGATTACCCAGTTAAAAAGGTACTTTTTAACTGGGATACTCTGTATAGTAATTTTTAGCAATTTTCAAAAAATCATAACAAATATTAGCGAAGAGATTTTTGAAAAAAAAAAAAAAAATGTTTGCAGTCACTATTAGAATTGTTTGAAGAAACTTTTTGCACCAAAACATTTTTTTTTTTGAGACCGAGGAAAAATGTCAAAAAAGTAGACTTTTACAAAAGTTCTAGATTTTCAATGGGTTAAGGAAAGTTTTGTATCATTCAAACGGAATTTAAATGACTTTTCCATTGAATATAGGGTGTGGTGTATGCGCCTTTGATGAAAATTACAACAACAATTCCTTCATAAGCAAACTGGTCATGGTGGGTTTTTCAAAAATGACAACAACAATTTCTTGGCAAGTCAGTGGCTTGGTTTTTATTTTCTTGTGATTGAATGCCGTGCGTGAGAGTATCTACTAGCACCATTGGTAGAAAAAAGATGCGTGTACTGAAAATATAAATTCAACAGAGTAGGTATAGCTGCACATTTCACGGTGTGGCGGGTGCCGCCCGATCTCGCCATTTGCTTCTTGCTATATCCTTCGATGCCACCTTATGAGGTGGGCTCGTGGGGAGCACTTACTTGGAAGACGGTGCTTGCTCGTCTTGTCGCAGAGAGTCCATAGGGGCTCCTTTGACCTTTTTAGCCACGCCCTCCTTCTCCGCCTCGATGTGTAGGGGACTCCATTAACGATGCTGCATTTTTCTATCCCCAGCATACGAGTGGATTTTAGTCGCCTCTTGCGACAGGCATACCTTACCTCAGGTCTATTCTAACCCCAAACCTGAAGGGGTTTGTAGGTGTAGGTAGATAGGTACGAATAGCGAATTGTGAATTAAGCTATATTTTTTTAAAATGTCTGAAATAGTTACCACAACAGGTCCGTGTAGGAATCACACCCTAGTCCACATACAACCATTTGCTTCCGCGAGTTTTTTGGCGCAAATAAAAAGACCTACAATATGCCGATTTCGAATGACTGAATTGAATAATAAGTAAGTACATAATACCTACTCTACTCTGTTTTCAGACTTTCGCGAGAGGTGGCGCATAATAATTACATTACCATATAAAACGGTTCACTAACAGGCAATCTCGTTATTCGTTAAATTACCAAAGAGTGTCTATGTATACATGCAGACCCAACGCAGGTTCAGGTCCTGAAAGAGCTTCCTCTGAACCAAGCCTGGCAAGCCCATCCGCGATTTCATTTCCCCGGATACCAGTATGACCTGGGACCCAAACAAGTTTGACCGTGTTCAGCATTCCGACCAAGTTCAGAGAAAGCTTGAGTTCGAGCACTAACTTGGACGAGGTAAGAGGGTTGAGCAGCGCTTTTAGCGCAGCTTGGCTATCACTGCAGACGCATATGCTTCTAGCCCTCCACCTGTTTGTCACAATGTAGCGCATAGCCATAAGGATAGCGAAAATCTCCGCCTGAAAGTCGCATGGTTACCTAAGGGGTAGTGTAGTCTAATGTTCTCGCTTTCCACGAAGACTCCAGAATCACACGATGGCATTCTTTTCCTGGCTCAGAGTCAGGCCGAAGCCATTCCGTTGCCTGAGGAAAGTTGACATGGTAATTTTGTCGCAATAGGATTTCTGGTGTCATTACATCAGACGGCATATTCATAAGACAGTGGTCAAATGATAATTCTCGCACAAGTTCTTCAAAATTCCAATGCGCGTGGTACCAAAAGCCACCTCTCTTTAACCGGGAGATGGTTTTCAGTGTACACCCCATGATAGAAATATCGAGGGGGAGGTTTATCATAGCATCTAGAGCAGAACCCTGAGTGCTAGGGAAGGCCCGTGTGCAGCCAAGGCAATCTGTTCTTTGGAATTTGGCGAAAGAGGCAGTAACACGTTTCCCCGATAGCCTGTTCCACCACACAACCGATGCAATGAGAGAAGTGGTCTTACCATTGCCGTATAGATCCAAAAGACCCTTTTCGGAGATAAGCCCCATATCTTACCAAAAGCGCCTTTGCACTGCCAGAAAGTCGACAGCGCTTTATCGGTTTTCGATTCAACATGCTTGGACCAAAGAAGTTTTCTATCGGGGATTACTCCCAGATATTTGACTTCGTCAGAGATCGGGATAGTGACACCTTTTAGCACAAGTTGAGTCAGACCAGTGACATTCCTCCAAGGTTCTCTGCGCCTGAGAGCAGACAGTCCTTAGGTTCGAGCCGACAGACAGAACGGCGACATCGTCCGCGTAGGCTTGTGTGTAGGTTCCAGGAAGATTCAGTACCGTTAGCAGAGAGTCTACTACCATACACCATAAAAGGGGAGACAGAACACTACCCTGTGGGCAGCCCCTGTTTACCCCTGTCATGACGCATTTGCCACAATCCGCCTCGCTTCCGCATTACTTAAATCCACAACACCAATGTTTCATCTATACCGTGATGTCTAGCTGCGCTGCACATGCTGTCAAAAGTCGCATTATCAAAAGCACCTTCAATATCGTCGAAAATACCCAACGCATACTCGTTCCGATCAAGAGCACTTTCGATCCTACCAACAAGGTTCTGAAGCGCAGTTTCACTGGATTTTCCGCGCTCTTAAATTCTTTTTGCTTCGATCGATACAGATTCCAGTCTACTTCTAAGTTGGTTTTTAAAGACCGATTTAGGAGCTTCCTGGTTTCTCTGCGAATACGCTGCAGTTCGGTATTCCACAAGGGTACCGGTTTTCTGCAGGAGTTTTTTGTAGCCGGACACACTTGTTCAAAACAACGGATAAGAACGCTGTTCAGATACTGAGCAGACCTCTCTACCCCTTGTATTGACCTTAGTTTAAGTGGAGCTTTAACAGAATTGCCAAGTTCCTCCCTAAACCGTGCCCAATTCGTTTTTCTCGGATTTCTTCTCTCTTGCGAAGGTGAAACTTCACCGTAGATTTGAAATTCGATGTATCTGTGATCTGACAAAGTGCTATCTGGGGATACCCTCCAATTGATGATAGTCTTGGAATGCCTGTTGGACAGGGTAATATCGATTACTTGCTATCTCCTGGCTGTAAGAAATGTAGGGCGACGACCCACATTGTTGATGGTGATGTCAGACGATAGGATGAACTTCAGAAGACGATCTCGTCGTATATTTCATTTGCTGCTGCCCCAAACAGTGTTTTGAGGGTGCCATGAAATAAAGTCCTATGCAAAAAGGTCCAAAACCTAATTTTGGACTTTATTGCACTTTCAAAAGTGAAATAAGGTCCAAAACGCGTTTTGGACTTTATTGCAATTTCAAGAGTGCAATAAAGTTTTTTGGACATTATTGCACTCAGCTATTTAAAAGAAAAAGAAAGCAGGGGGGTTGCAAATTACGGTTTGGACTTTTTTGCATAAGACTTTATTTCATGGCACCGTTTTGAGCATTAGCATCGCAACATAAGACAAGACCAATCTTTTGGAACTCGCAGTACTCTTTGAGCTCCTTGGTGATGGAGGAATTAATGAGTCGTAGGGAAAGTAAGCCGATGCATAGCATACAGCATAATACTACATACAATTTTTTCGACCGTATTTTAAAGGCCAGTTTCAAAAATAAAGGACAAAATTTGTCCATTATTAAAACAAAAAATAAAAATACAGAACAGCGGTAAAAAAGAAAGGACGGATGGTCAGCGTACCTATCCATTAATATTTATTCAATAATTGGAAAATCAAGAGAAACCTATTTCCAAAGGCTCGGGCTACTACATATCTCATTATAGGTCGTCTGTGATTTTGACATAGTATAGTCATCAATCACTATTAAGGTACTAATTGCTATTAATCTTTAGTGTCACAGAAGACAGTTTTAAATATCTCTAATTAATGTATAATAAATTGAAAAAAAAAAAACTATTTGAAGTAGATTTCGGAACTACAAAAAATACATATTTCAATGAATAAACTGGAGAAATCAAAAGTTACGTACATGTATTGATAATCTGTTAAAAATAAACGTATTATAAATGGAAATACATAATAAATCTGTAAGGACCTTTATAACTAAAAAAATAATTTTAGATAACTCATATCTAAAAATAGATGACCTAAGATAACAATTTTCATTTATAATATACATACTTTGTTAATAATATATTGCCCAATAAATTTAGTTTACAAAATAATACCAAAGATGTTTTTAATTATACCATATAATAACAATATCTCAATGATTTGTTTAATCAAAGGCTGCATTCAATTTAGGGTTGCAAATTTCAAACACATTTTTAGTGCTTTTGCGTTATTTCAAGTACAAATTTAAAAAAGTGAAAGTTTAGTTACTTAAGAAAAAAAAAACTAAATTTATTGGGAAACGGGAAAGTAGGACTATCTAATCTTACTCTAAGCAAACATAGCTGCGTACATATGTATATAAAAAGAAAAAAAAATATATATATATAGGTATATGATTATTCAAAAATATGGATCCGGAAAATATTCCTTAAAATTTGAACAATCAATAAATAATTTAAAAACGTATTGCAAACCGCTCTCAGATGAATGTTTAGAACTAGGTTGATACGTGTGATTTGTGACTCGATTTTTTTCTTACTATCAATAGGCACAGCCCGTCGACCCTGATTTAACAGCGAAATTGCTAGGGCGTGGTGTTGCCGTTTCCCCTATCGTAACAGTTGAACCAAGGAGGCGGAAATTCCATAAAGCTATAACTTTAAGTATGCCTGCACCTAAGGCTCATAGTCAGGGAATGATTAATCAGTATTCCGGAAACACACCTACACTTCGATTGCTGTGTTCAATAACAGGTATAGCACATTTAATTTACATCTTAAATATACTATTGTAGCATTTTCTTGTGACGGCTTTAAAAAAGGACGCATTAATACACTTTATATATATATAACATATGCGTATTTGTAGGTATACACATATTGAGATTAATTCTTTTAAAGTAAGAAAACCCGCGCGCAATAAATTTTACTAAATAAAAATTTGAAAAGCTTTGAATTAAATTGTTTATTATTATTAGTGTACATTGGAAGTTTTTTAAAAGAATTATTTAATAGTATACTATTTTTAATAAATGGTGGGATATGGTGTGAATTCCGTATTTATGTATGTGTACATAGAATGCAGGCATATATATACTAGTTTGATAACTCGATTGTTTATGAAATAAAAATGGATTCATACATTGAAAGAGTTTAACAATAAAAATAATTTAATTTCGTTAACCAGTTGACTTTTCTTGATTTGTCCGTAATGTACCCACCTACATAATGTAATACGATTTGCAAAAATGTCGAACATAAAATATCGGCTTATATGCATATGCTTATACATATATGTATCTGTATGTAAATCTAAGGTGGTCCAAGCAATCATTTTTGTTTTCGTTATGCAATATTATTGTCAAGTACATATTATAAAACATTTTGTTTCTATAATTCTTCTTATGCGTTAAGTTTATTTTTTCTTAAAACTATTATTTTAAAGATAAAATAACTAGTTAATGTTTTGTACTAATGCGTTAATGCATATGTGCACGCATTCCATTCTTTTTTTCATCATTGAAGGTGTGTTTCGGAAAAGATCTCTAAAAGGTAACTAACAAACAAAGCAAAAGAACTTAAAAAAAAAATAAAAAAAATAAAGCATACATAAACAACAAGACATTTTGAACGCAAATTTTACTCTGCATATATTATTCTATAACTTAACAAGTTGCAAATTTCCTTAATAAAAAAGCTTTGGCAACTTTATTATTTTGAACAACTTCTTAAGAAACCAATACCTAATGATATTTTTCTTTTCATTTGTTACAATATTTTTATTAATTTTTATACATACGTGCATTTTGAAATAGAGCAACAATTGTTAAGACATTATTTAATTTAAACTTCAATTTCGTCAAAAATATCTGATATATTTTCCACATTATTGCATTCAGTCATATATTAATATTCGAGTAAAAAATGCATAATTATGAATATTGTGTATTATGTATTTAATATATCTATAGTTATGTAATAACTTGTATATTAAAGAAAATGTACATTTCGTACATCCAAAATATAATAATAAATACCTATAAGTCAATTGCCACACTACATCTTAGAACACTGTACGTAACTTAATTAAGGACAATGGACCTTACCAGTAATCATTTTTAGTCTTCAACCTAAATATATTGACTGTCACAATAGATCATTTTATTTGGAAATTTTCGTCCTTGTGAGTTTATAAGATTTAACCTGGGCACCAAAAAAAAGCTCTATAGTCTTTGTTTAGTTCATGCATATGCGCTGCGCACTTTTAACCGTGTGTCGACCTTCTTTACGCGGCTGTACTGAATATGCATAACCATTAATTTAAAATAAAATTTGTAACATGGCTAACGAGCAAATTATCAGAAATAATAAGATCTAATGGCAACCGCGGAAGGTGCTTAGGGATGCCAATGCACTATTAACATGCCCTATCATGGTATTTCTCAGCAACGCAAATCCAGTCAGAGACTGAATTTACGTTCATAGTATCCGTTTTTCGAACGTGCATCAATGGATTTTGTTCCATCAGAGATAAATTGACATGTGGGATGTGGCTGTCAAAAACAGGTGCAAAAAACGCAACCGATCGAAATGAAACGTAGACTGCCTGTGTGTGTTACGTTTTGTCGGAGAAATGTTCCGAACAGCTAATCGGAACGATTACCATGAAGCAAACATTTTCCTTTTTGAACGGATACTATGATGGGGCTGAATAAAATATAGGCCAACTAAAACACTGTTTTATTTATATACAATTGATCACATCCTATTAATAAAGATGCCTGAGGGCCATTGGACATTTAAGTGATGACCGAATAGTTTAACTACCCCCTGTTGTAGGTTTAAAGTAGCAAGCAAAACTGTCACATTATACAGTAAAGATGAAATTAAAGGCCGGGAACAAAACGTAAGCAGTCATTGCCCGCGTTCTATTGACCCGCTAGATGACTAGCGGCATGCCAAACTCTATACAAAAAAAAAAATAACATTTCACAATATATGTGCTAGAGTTCTAGCGCAAATGCTGAAATGTCAGTTTTTTTTATATGGAGTTTGGCATGCCGCTAGTCATCTAGCGGTCAATGAAACGCGGGCATTTTATCTCTTCCTACCCAATTATTACTGCGCTACCAAAGATTTCAAATAATACTTGATAATATCGTTTATTGATTTGTTTTCAGAATATACGACTATTATAGTTATTATTTGACATTAGAAACCCGATAAAGAGATCTGATTTTAGAAATTATCATAACGTACGGCTTGTACGCGAATTTTCCTCCGTCGCGTCGCGTCCGTCCGAAGTTATGGAGGGTCCACTTGAGCAACCTACACCTGCGACCCACTTAATGTATGAGCGAACTATAAAATGAATGAATGCAAAATCCAAATGACATCCCTATCAATGATATATGATTGGATAATTAGGCAAGAATTCATGCTTGCGTATCTACTACTAGTATTATTTAAATTTTGATTAAAGTGAATAATCGCCCAGTTTTACAGGAGCTAGTAGAATAGAGGTGGGAACATTTTAATATTCTAATCTGCGTTAATGAACTTTTTTAAAAGGGAAATATAAATACAAAATGTTGTGAATTAATTACGAATTTGAGAGGGATTTCATGGATGAAATAACCTCCATTTAAATTTTTTCGTTCAAATTGGAATTTTCAATGCTATTGTGAGTAGGTAATGAATATTTTTAAATACAAATTCACCCCGCAATTGAATATATAAAAGGGAAATATAATTTCTTTTACTAAAACTTTAATCTCCGATAAGTGCTCTATGAATTATGTGAAATTTTATAAAATTGGTAAGAAAACAATGGTAGATTTACAGTGGAACAAACAACTCGCATTTTATTTTATCCATTAGAAAAACATATTCTGACTGATGGAATAGTAACAAAAGTTAAACATATCACTTCATATATTAGTTTAACTTATTCATTTCATTTTGTTGAATTGAGAAATTTCGCAAAAAATGCAAAAATATTAACTGTTTTATGGAGTAACGATTTTTTCCAGTTAATTAGATACATTTAAAGCAGAGTCGAAGTATACGAAGTCCTTTACTCTTTTACTACCACAAAGTCACAAAATTACTTATTTTTATATGAGCCGATTCATCTATGTTGGGTTATGCTTATGCTTCTTGTAATTGGCAGCATAATATACCTATGTATATAACTAGGTATGTACTATGTACATACATTTTTTCACCCTCGTTAATTTTCCTAAAGATTATACCAACCTACCTCTTGTCTTTGCTTATGAGTTTCGCACAATTCTTTCAAGAATGCTGACGTTAAAAGACCAGAGCGTTACATCAAGGTCTCGGTTGATGCAGTTGGTTCTCATTTCTTATGTACCTACGTACCTTTTGGATAATGGTTACTAAAATTCCATTCATCGAGCACATATTCACATGACAAGATCTTAAATATAACTTAATGCACACTTTACTAAATCATAAGTCATGTCGCACTGCTTTGAAAACGGGAAAAACCGTCATTTAATTTCGTTTAGAAAATACAGGTAAAACACCATCTATAAATTACGCAATTCGAATTATTGGAATGATTCTTCTTTCATTTAGTATTATAGTCACTACCAGGTCTTGGTTGCTTCATTCTGAATCATAGGATTGTTGTCCACCTGCAGGTAGCTTTCGTTATGTAAGATCCGTAAAGAGTATGAGTGATTCTCTAGGAGACAGGCCAAACATTTGCGCAAACCATTCTCCTGTGATCAAAAGTATTGCCTATGTCTATTGTATGCTATAATGTTCTTTAACTCATCATTGTGTCAGCAATTATTTAAAAAACCCTTCGTATTACGCAAAAAATTATAAAGGAACCACTTCTTCTGCCTCAACACTTCGCGAAACGTTAAGTATCCTTAGGATAGCGTCAAGGTCAGCTTTATCGGCAGCTAAAATTGGGGAGAAATCGAAAGTTAAGGTCTGCTTATCCACTGTTACCTGCACAATTCAGCATGCTAAACTCTTAAGGCACCTGTAACTTGAGAAAAAACCACCACTTAATGGCGCAAGGATGAAGCAACGCTTGTGTTTCGCGAAAGATCACATGAGCTGGGATGTGCAAAATGGAATAACGCCATAATGCCTCCTTCTCTGCTATGGTGACGGTTTAAAACCGATCCTCTTTCTTCAGGTCATGGAAATAATAATTATAACCATCCGGCCCACATGGTAAAACTTTTTTTCGACAGAAAAAACCTTCCGCCAACCAACTTTCGCGAAACACAAGCAAGTTTAAGTTTAAGGTGCCTTAAGAGTGTCCAAGTCTTCGTGACATGGACTCAATTAGTTTTGTAGTTACACTGGGGACTATATTGTTCCACTCTTCAGTCAGCGCTTCTCGTAGGTTGCTTTCGCTGGTAATATGTCGTTGTCGGATTTTTCGGTCCAAATGTCCTCCCAAATGCTCTATACTATAGAATTCAAATCTGTTGATTGTGGATGTGGTGGATGAAGATGAAGTTGCCATTTTTTTACAATACGCGAGCCGTGTGCTTAGGATCATTGTCTTGCTGAAAGACCCAAGTGCTAGGCAAATCCAATTTCGCTCGGTTGAATATTTTCTTTTAAAATATTTAGGTAATCTATAGTTTATGTTCATTGTATTATCAATGAACAATAAAATGCATATGCCCGACTATCCCAAACCATCACTGATCCCCAACCATGTTTAACACAAGACGAAATATTTTTCTTTTTAAATTCTTCCTTGGACCTCCAAATTTTTGTCCTTCTAGCACCTTAAAAAATTTCGAATTTACTTTCGTCAGTAAACGAAACATCTTTCCAAAATGAAATACCTACCATAATATTTAAATGTTTTTGCATAAACTTTCCGTTTTTTATATTGCTGAGAGAAATATAATGCTTCTTGTGAGGAACTCAGCCAAACATTCCGTTCGCTTGCAATGCTCGTCTAACAGTAATCGAACTAACATGATTTCCGGTTTCTTATGAATGTTTTTCCGCTATCTTCTTAGCACTAGTTTTCAGATTTTCCTGCACTTCTTTGAACAAATTTGAGATTGTTCTCCTATTTTACTTTTTTGGCCGGCCACAACGTTTTAAATTCTTAATTGTTCTATGGGTTTTATACTCATCAATGATTTTTTTAATTCCACTGTAACTTCTATTTGTTTTCTGCAAAGTTTTTCCTTTTTCCTTCAAGTTCACAATTATTTTGCGCGTTTCTAGTTCAATTTCTTTTGCAATTTTTACGTCTCACAAATTATTTCTGAGCTTTAATAAAAACTAACTAAATGATTACCGCAAGATGTTGGAGCAATTCAAAACTGAAGATAGCCGGTTCTCCAATTCCGCCATATTTTTCCAATTTAAGTAGGCATAAAATGCTATTACATGGTAGAGAACCGAAGAAATAATAGTGTGGCAGACACTTTTGAATCGTAATTCTGAATTTTTTTTATTATTATTTTTTCTCTTTTCTACATTTCAGTTGAAATAAAACGTTAAAGCAAATTATTGTTATCGACATTAATTAAGGTTGTATTGTGTAGATATATCAGAAAATATTTTCTATTATTATTTAATATTTGGCCTATTCCTCCATGGTTAATGTCTTTCCTTTACCCATAGTTGTGAATTGTATAAAGTTATTACTTAAACTAAGCTCCCTAATACTCAAAGTATCGAAGCGACCATTCGCCTTTGATAACGTCCAAGATTCTGCGCCATAAAGCAGGACTGGTATGATGAGGGTATTATATAGAGTCTCCTTGGTGTTTCTCGATAAGGACTTACTAATCAATTGCCTTCTTAGGCCAAAGTAACAGTAACAGGTTGGCAAGTGTAATTCTTTACTTGATTTCTGATGTGATGTCATTTTGAGAACTAATAGCGGAGCCGAGATAGACAAAGTCCCGAACTACCTCAAAGTTATAGCTGTCTATCGTGACGTTCTGTCCGATTCGTCCATGTTGTGTGTCCCTTCCTGTTGACAGCATACATATTTTGTTTTGCCCTCATTCACCACTAAACCCATTTTTGCCGCTTATGTGCTAATACTTGCAAACGCACCAGTGACAGCTCGCTGTGTTCTGCCAATGATGTCGATGTCGTCAGCGTATGCAAGTAGTTGCACAGACTTTTGTAAAGTTGTGCCTCTGGTGTTGGCTTGCGAGTTTCGCACAATTTTCTCAAGAATGATGTTGAAAATGTCACATGACAGCGCATCACCTTGTCTAAATCCTTTTTTGACATCAAACACCGAGACGGTGAGGTTGTTTCCGACCTTTTCGGAGCAGCGAGCGTTCTCCATCGTCATTCTGCACAATCTGACAAGTTTGGCAGGGATGCCAAAACTAGACGTGGCTCTGTATAGCTCGTCTCTATAAATGCTGTCATATGCGGCTTTAAAATCGATAAATAGATGGTGAGTATCGATTTGGACTTCTTGGGTTTTCTCCAGGATCTGCCGTAGTGAATATTTGGTCAATTGTGGGCCTAAAACCGCACTGATAGGGTCCAATCAGTTCGTTGACAAATGGTTTCAGGCGTTCACACAGTACGACAGACAGGATCGTGTAAGCGATGTTAAGGAGACTGATGCCTCTAGTTGGCGCAGTTTAGAGGGTCTCCTTTCCTATGGATAGGGCAAACAATGCTGAGGCTCCATTCATCAGGCATACTTTCCTCTGACCAAATTTTAGAATGCTCTCTACCAAGTCGTCTCCCGCTGCCTTAAAAAGCTCGGCAGATAAACAGCTTTGTTGGACTTCAGCTTGGATATTGCTATCCTTACCTCATTTTGGTAAGGTGGACGGAAGTCTTGGCTTTCATCGCCCAGGTTGAATGGTTCATTCTGCCTGACAGCGGAATATGTGTCGTCTTTGCCGTTTAACAGTCTGCAGAAATGGTTTTTCCATGTACTCAGCACCGACTGTGACTCCACTACAAAGTTTCCTTGTTCGTCTCTACAGGCCTCTGTTCGGGTCTTGTTCCGTGACACGTTCTTTTTACCTTTTGGTATAACTTCCGAACATTGTTCCTGGAGTAAAACCTCTCTATTTCCTCGATCGACCGCTT
Organism: Cheilosia scutellata; assembly: GCA_955612985.1. Classification (NCBI taxonomy): domain Eukaryota; kingdom Metazoa; phylum Arthropoda; class Insecta; order Diptera; family Syrphidae; genus Cheilosia; species Cheilosia scutellata. The sequence continues at coordinate 57,756,716 of OY015311.1, forward strand.
CTCATGCCGGTGTTCTTTCCTCCTTTTTTGCTCGTAGAGCTCACGAGCTACAACAAGGTAGTAATCCGAGTTTATGTTGGCCGCTCGGAAAGTTCGGACATCTAGAATACTGGAGGAGTGCCTTGCGTCGATCGCAACATGGTCAATTTGATTGACGGTTTGTTGATCTGGTGATCGCCATGTCCCTTTGTGAATGTTGAGGTGAGGAAACCGTGTGCTAGCTATAGTAACATTACGTCCCGCAGCAAAGTCAATTAGCCTAAGTCCGTTTCCAGATGTGGTGTCGTGTAGGCTGTGCTTTCCGATTGTGTTACCAAAGATGTCGTCCTTTCCTATTTTGGCGTTAAAATCACCTAAGACGATTTTAACGTCGTACTTAGGACGACTTGCTCATATGTTTTGTCGAGGAGCTCATATAAACATTCTTTGGTAGCATCGTCTTTATCTTCTGTGGGGGCGTGAGCGCATATCAGGCTGATGTTGGCGAATTTAGCCTTGATGCGGATAGTTGTAAGGCGTTCACTAACGTGTCGAAAGCTCAAGACTTCTTGCCTAAGTCTGCCGCTTACAACAAATCCGCATCCAAATAGACACTGCTCTGCTTCTGTTCTCTGTAGCAATCACCGTAGTAGATGTCATAGTTTTTCATCCTTCTTTTGCCGGGCCCATCCCACCGCACTTCCTGGATGGCGGTGATATCTGCATTGTAGCAGTCTAGGGCTTCCGCTAATTGCTCGGCTGCACGCGGTCTGTTCAGGGTTGGAATATTCCACATAAAAAAAATAAATAAATAGGTGGCGCAACAGGCGGTAGACACCCTAGGCCTAGCTTCTCGCAACCATTCGTTTGTGTGAGTTTCTATTTTTGGGACGAATTCAGGGACCTACTATTTTATGCTGATTCCGAACGGCTGAATTGAGAAGCTATTTCAGGACAGTTATACTCTCGGATGTTTGTCAGACGTTCGCGAGAGGTGGCGCAGTAGAAAAAAACACTAAGATGTAATTTGTGTTTTTCCGGGGATCGAACCTGGGATCCCTCGCACAGCAGTTCAGCACACTAACCACTGCGCTACTGCGCCCACGGAATATTCCACATGCAGATCCGAAAGTCATTGTCCTTTTTTCGTTTTGCAGGGTCGTCAACAGTAAACCCATCCGTATCTGAGGCTTTTAGTTGCTTCGTAACATACGATTTTTTCCGTTTCCCCACGCACAACCCCCAACCTGGAGGACCAAGCCCTAAAATGACCCTAGGACAGCGGGTCGGATACTCCGTTGTCAGTAACCCACTTCGGGGATATGAGTAGGTTGAAAAGGGTTCATCCGCCACCATCTCTATTTCTGCACCCTGACTAGTGCTGAAAATCCTTACAGACCTTTGCTCCAAATATGTCAGAGTAGCTCACGCAAGGTATCTGCCATATCGACTGTTGACAACACCGTTGATTCAATCTTGTGGATTCATCCGCTGTATGTCCTCTTTCTGAGGGGCTCATGTAAGACCTCTGAGACTCGTTCAGTCATTCCGACAGAGCATTATAGTGTTGCTATTTTCTTCGTGTTCAACACTCGCGCTTATAAGTTTAGCAAGTCAAGCCCAGGTGGGCGAGACCAGTACCCGGTGGTTACCATGCGGAGGTAAAATAAGCACAATTGATGTGTATGAAAAACTGGCAACAGCTGGGCACCGCCAATTTGATGCCAATCAGCGCCTACCCGATTCATACACACCCAACCACCTCGTAATCGTAATCAAGTGAGACAAAATTAAGAGGTAAATTGTATGACCTTTTTGGGAAAAGCGTCATAAAAGTTGCATTTATCAACTTAATCCCATTTTGTTTTTACCTACAATATAAACATAATATATCCTTCATTCCTTGTGCATTTGGTTTTTCCCGGATTAGCGAAGGATTTGAAAAATATCGTAAAATTAAAACAAAAAAATCCTTGATAATCAAGTGAGACAGAGTGTACATTAGTTACCTACGTACAATTCCCCATACATTATAATAATAAGCGGAAAAATTACCCAAATACCACGAAAATTATTAAAGAATGAGTTATATGTAATAATAAATGTTAAGGTATATGGCATATATTTCAGTTTCCGTTGTTTGATTTTATTGTTAAATAATTTTAATGGAGTTATATTAATCAAAATAGCAATAAGAAAATGAAAATACACAACACTAGTTTTCCGTTTAATTGTTTTCTTCCTAACACGTCATATTTCGCCTTTTTTTAATAAAAAGTAAGTCTCAGCAAGCTTACCTACAGGTTACACTTAAAACCTAACATTCGTTGATTAAATACAAATAAATATAGTTAGTGGCCCTTAAGGGAACTTTTCTGAAACCAATAATATAAAATTATTACTAGAATTTTAAAATATCAACCAGTGATAAGGTAACTTATCAGAGTTTTATTTGTTGTTTATTTATGCAGAAATCCATTGTGACTAAAGTTATACAAGAAAATGCATTACTTACGCTTAGTATCAAATTTTAAACCAATAATTATGGTATCTATCTATATACACAAAAAACAGCATTGGTTACGATTATTACAAACGAATATTTGTTTCTTATAATCAAGTATACTGATTTACACTTAAGCATGCAGTATTATGATTAATTTATATTTTTGTTTTGTTAGTACCTACCTAACTATCGCTTGTGTGCATTTTTGAGGATCATATTCATACATGATACGCATAATTTTTTTTAATTATTAGATTAATTTCTCACTGAACATTTGAACAGGTTTACACTTACAGTTACCTAAATAAAATCCTATGTTTGCTTGCAATTATTGTCGTTTCTACGTTAAACTTATAGATTTTGCAAATTTACATTTGTTGCAAAATAAATTAATTTTGTATATTCAGGTGGTGCATCTAGAGCTCAATGGGAAGACGTCACCGGATCAACTCCACTTACGTTTGTGAACGATTGTGTATCATTTACTACAACTGTGTCAGCAAGATTTTGGCTCATGGACTGTAGAAATATTTCTGATGCTACGAAAATGGCCACCGAACTTTATAGGTAATAAAATTAAATAACATTTTTTAAATATTTTGTATCTTATCTAATATGAACATAGATTTAAATTCCAAACGATATTCTTTAAAATGCGTCTTTATTTTATTGCCCCGATAGCACCTATGAAAGTATTTTAAATAACAACAAGTTTGAGCATCACTGATATTTTCTTAAGAAAAAATGAGTGGAATCGATCAATAATCGTTAGGTCAACATACACTAGAATTTTTTTGGCTACGTCATACACGTACATCCTTCTAATTGTTTGTAATTTAAGAAAAAATTAAAAAAAAAATTTTTTTAATATTTTGGAAAGTTTTTATTACGGAAAGTCCTTCACAAACATTTTTGTATAATCATTTATTTAATGTTATACAGCAACAATGTTACTGACACCTCCTTGAACGCGATTTGAAACAAAATTATTCTCGAACGATCAATCTGCAGTAGGTCAACGAACGTTAGGTATATTTTTTTTGTTGGGTTTTTCTTCTTATAAGAAATATACTACATACACTCCGCGCCACTTGAATAGCACACCCCCTAAAAGTAGGTTTTCTATCTCCCACTGGTCCCAAACCAAGCATGCTAGAGACCTAATTTTTTTTTAAATTAAAGTTAATTTAATTGTTGTGATTTGACCAGAAGGAAGATTTAAAAATAAAGCTTTAAGTATTAACAAAAATTTGTTAACTAAAAACAGGAAAAATGTGGGCCATTAATTTTGCGCCACTTGAATAGAACACCTAAACGAAAAAAATCATTTTAGTGAATTCTGCTTCTTTTTAACACAAACTTTACTTAAATTTTAGGTATTTGGAGTATTTTAGATTTTAAATAAATTGTTCAATTGTGTTTTGAGCCACCTTTCGGCTCCAAAATGCACACATCTGGTTTGGAAGGGGTGCATATAGAAATTGGCAAAATAATTTAGCGTAATCGAGCTCCAAGCTAATTCGATGGCTTGGGCTAGTTTATATACAGTCAATTAATATTGTTGTCCCGATCCATAAACTTGACGTGTCACCCATTGCCAAAAATTTCCGATGATATTCAAATCCGCTGAATAATCCGCTCAGCTTAATAGCTCCACAATTTGGCTCTGTTAAAACAACCCGGGCTATATGAGTATTGGCGCTTTATCATGTTGTTAGATCCACGGCAGATGTCCAAAAAGGTTATGAAAATATGTTAAAGCCTTATCAGTAAGACAACGCATTCATTGTGGTTAACAAAAATTTTAATTTTCGGGTGCCATAATACGAAACGGCCCTCACACCATCACACCTTCAACTCTGCTATGCAGTCGGCCCAAATGATGAGTTTCTTTTCGGAGGTTATGAAAATAGTAGCTATAGCCATATGGGCCTCCCAAAATAATTTTTTTTTTTGTCGGAAAAGACCACACGGTGCCACTACGAAGTCCAGGCCACAAAAACGAAGGCTTGCGCTTTTCGAACCGGGTTAAGAGGTGTCTTCTTCTTGATTTTTGGTCTTTTTATATCCTTGGCATTCAAAATAATACGACGAATAGTTGTACGCTTTATCATGTTGTTAATATACATAGTTCTGAGCCTTGCTTTGATACCACATTTTTTCCTGGTTTTTGGAAAAGAGTCGTGAGAATTTGACGGTTTTCCTAATATAAGTCGCCTTTCCGCAGTTGTAAGGACACTATGTACGCGGCCTTCCACGTTTTTATCCATAGTTAGACTCATTACTTAAAAATATGGATATAACGTGTCGGCTTCTCTCGATTTTCTTAGCCAATTTGGCAATAAATAGGCTAGCGTCTTTTAATCTTTGATTTGTCCTTTTTCCTCATCGGTTAAGGCTTTTTCTCCACCCATTTTATTTTTTTGTTAACTAAATAGTCTAAATTAACATAAAAAATAGATCAAAGAAATATATGAGTTATAACGTGCCAAAGATAACGGTCAAACTAAATGCATGTTCTATTCAAGTGGCGCAAAATTAGGGGCCCACATTTTTCCTGTTTTTAGTTAATAAATTTTTGTTAATACTTAAAACTTTATTTTTAAATCTTCCTTTTGGTCAAATCACAACAATTAAATTAACTTTAATTAAAAAAAAAAATAGGTCTATAGCATCCTTGGTTTGGGACCAGTGGGCAATAGAAAACCGACCTTTAGGGGGTGTGCTATTCAAGTGGCGCGGAGTGTATATATATTTTGTTTAATATAAAACCGATTATTTTTTTAACTTTGTTAACCTTCTTTTTTGGTGAATGGGGTCTTTCATTTCTTTTCATTTTTCCATCAGTCATATTTTTTTAATGTTCCGTTTTCATATGGAGGAACCGTATTGCTTTCGCTACGATGTCTGTCCGAATTAACTAAGCCAATTTTGTACCTATGTCTATCTCAACAACTAATTGACCTAGAAGGCTGAAATTTGCACACAATATCAAATATAATCTCTAGTTAAACGACAAATAATAGCGATACATTGATTGGTTTTGGAGTAATTAATTAAAGTAAAAAATATTTTTCTTCTGTTTATTTATTGATTTGCAAGCTAAAAACACGCATGCATATATTCCTATTTTGTAGATTATTCGTATCTATATATGTGCTGAAGACTGTTTTGCCTAAAAGTTAATATTTTACAAGATATTTACAAAAATATGGCAATATTACATAAAATACACTCCTTTCTTAATTCTCATTCATATCATAATTCATAACGCGTGTTCTCTTAATCGTTTCCTTGCCAATTCGAAATGGAACTCCAAGAAATACCTACTTATTTACACACTCATACATAATACATAATACGAGGCGCGGGCCTCGACCTCGACTCAGTTCGGTGTGCTTCGGTCGGGCGCAGGGCGTCGGTCGGCACAGCGCTGGCTGCTGGGATCGGTAGTAAATTCGCTGGTAGATAAGGGAATTTATTTTGTTGCATTTAGTTGTGCGGTTGGTTATTGTTTGGTTGAGGTTGCAGTTTGATGGTTTGTTTACGGGATGCCGCCAATGGGGAGAGAGATTCATATGCGGTGAGGATCGATAGTGAGGTTGAGATTTTGAGTGCTCTCGGTGGATAGGTTAAACAATTGAGTGATTGACAAGGAGGAATATGAGTAGCTATTGGTATATATAAAAGAATAGCGTAACGACTACAATTATTGGCACCCCTAAGGAAATTTCAACTTTGATCAACTATAACATTTTCGTTTATAGAGTTATTTGAATCTGTTGTATACAGAAGTATAAATTATTAAATTTCTCGTTGATTAAATTTTATAAATAACGGTTTAGTTATTGAAAATATATTTAAAATGCCAATTTAGTAAAAGCTTACAAAAAACCACAATATTGGCACCCTGACATAATTATAGGCACCCCCAAAAACTACAATTATTGGCACTCTTTAAATAGAAAAACGTAATGTTTTATATATTATTTTATTTACAATGCTTTCAAAATGTTTTATTTAAAATTATAAAATAAAAGATAAATATAAATTAAAATATACATAAATGATTTTCAAAAGGCGTATTTTTTTGGGAAGTGAGTATAACAAAACCAAAAATGAGTATAACAATTTTGCATGTAAAACCAAAAGTGAGTATAACATAACCAAAAGTGAGTATAACGGTTTTGCATGTAAAAATAAAAGTGCGAGCTAGCTATAGATTCCCAAAAAAATATGCCTAAAGACAAATAAACAAAAAATATTATTTTCTTGGTTGGAAATTTAATTAATTTAAATAAGTATTATAAAATTAGTGTTTTGTAAAGGAAACAGACAAAAATTTGTTTTTAATATTATTTAAATCAATTTAATAAATTCAATAAAGTAAAATAGTAATAGTTTAAAAAAGGCAACCTAAATTTACCGTTAAGCAATATGTATGTATATCATATAAGATGTTAGATAAGATAAGATCTCTGAACAAACCTGAAATTGGCGCAGAAAAACGCATTTACTCCAAAAATTAATGAATAACGGTTACATGATACAACTATTGGCAGTGCCAATAATTGTAGCTACATAGGATGTAATTATTGGCACCCCCTGCCAATAATTGAATCCCAGATTTTTTTAACCCAATTATTGGCACACCTTTTATTAATAAAACAATAACATTTTTAACAAAATATATTTACAAACGACTTATTTAATACATTCTTATAGTAAATAAAGCAAGTTTTCATTAAAAAATATAAAAGGAAGTAGTGAAAAAAACTTACAAAATTATACATACGTCCTTAACCAAAACATTGAAAATTTTTAAGTTTTAATTTTTTTGTCGCACGTGATTTTACTTTCACTTATATCACAGAATTGGAAAGAAACTGGAAAATAAATTGACTTATTCGAACAAAGAGTTATTGAGAAAATTACTGTTGAATGATGGGGTGCCAATAATTGTAGTCGTTACGCTATAATTTTATGAATGTACGTTATATATGTCGCAATGTTTTATGAGAGCAGAACGAATGAAATTGATTTAACTGCAACAAAAATAAGGGGGAAATCCAGGATACAATAAAAGAGACATTTCAAAGATCGAGCGATAATGTTCAAGTTGACATTGAAATTTTCCGTTCAATGATAAACTGTCACCTAAATATTTAGGTGCCTAACCACATTGAACGCGGCCATTCCTTCGGGCTCTTAGGGTGGTATTCACCGACCACTCGTAAGTTAAGAGCTTCGTAAACCTATTCACCAACCGCTATTAGTGCATATTTACGAGGGCTCGTAAGACTTAAGCTAGTATTAGACGATATGTGGAATAAGCATACGTATATGCTGAAAATTGATTCCGAATCGCAACATATCGTGTAATAGGCAAATTTCTGTCATCATATGTATGCTGAAAGGCGTTTGTTAACAAATTTGTTGGCTAGTCAGCATACGTATGTTGACGAATTAAACATATCGTGTAATACCCCTTTTGGGACCGTATCTATGCTAACATTCGGACAAATTTTCGGTGTATGATGACTCGTATGATATATGCTGACGAGCTAAAGTAGGCTCATCAGCATACACCACATTTTTCAGCATACGGGTTTGTTATTTTTGAAGTTTCGATAAATGTTGAACGCGCCGGACTTTTTTTTTGTATTTATATTGCCTTGATTTTTACTTTTAAAAGAAAAAATGGCTCAGTTGTTCGTTCGCAGCTCATAGGCTGTTTTTGTTGTGCATTTTTTAGCTATCCGCGGTTAGTGAAATTTCAATTTTGAATGACTTGGGTGTGCGGGAAATGCAGCATTATATTGCAGGTGAATTGCGGAGCCTTCGAGCCGCATAAATGATATTTGCGAAAGGTAAATTGTCTCGTGCATATTATGATTTTCTTCAATAAAAAGTTAATAATAAAAAAATTCATTCGTTTCTTTTTCCTTCTTCCTGTCGTCGTGGTCATTTTTAATATATAATTAACAATACAAATACAAGAGAAAACAAGTAGACGTATTATTATATATTTGAGTACTTACACAACACATGGTTTTAATATTGTATTCTAATATTGGATTTGTATGGGAGGTACCATAACTACTTTACCGATATACCTCATTTTCCAAACTAACCCGACGAGGCTAAAAACAAGTCCTCTCACAAAGTTTCATTCGCCTAGGTCGATTCGTTTCTACGCTATCGTGTTTTCAACAAACAGACAGACAGATGGACATATAGCTAAATAGATTCAGAATTTGATCCTGATTCAGAATATATGGGGACTCCGATGTCTCCTTCTTGGCGTTAAAAATGTAATGGCAAAGTGAATATACCTTCATGTACAGTGTAGAGGGTATAACAAGCATCCCCGACCGACGACCCCTTTACAGCTTATGCCCAAAACCGTATAGGAGCTAGTGCCCTACTCTGAGTCTGTTGTCTTTTCATTTCGTTGTACGTTGAACACGTACATTTCACTAGAATCGCAGAAAATCGATAAATACAACGCGCCCGTATGCTAAAATCCCGATTTGTTAATTTATCAGCATATAATCATACGAGTCTTCAAAATTTTAAGCATACCGAATTCAACACATCGTCTAATATGGCATCATACGTCCTGAAAAAATATGATAGCAAACCGTATGCTAGCATATGCTGACAGCAAACAATTTGCTGCTTTCGGAGTAATTCAGCATATCGTGTAATAGGACATCATACGACAGACGAAAATATGCATATATGCTTAGAATTGTTAGCAAATGATAGTCAACATACGTATGATGATTCAACATATCGTGTAATACTAGCTTTTGGGTGGTATTCACCGACCACTCGTAAGTTAAGAGCTTCGTAAACCTATTCACCAACCGCTATTAGTGCATATTTACGGGCGCTCGTAAGACTTACGAGTGGTCCCAAGTCCCAACCACTCCTAAGTTACGAGCGGTTCGTTGTTCGAATTCGAACATGAAGTCAGAGCTCGCGCTGTCATATTTGACTTAACAAATGTGAAAGCATTTTGAAATTTGGGTTTTACTATTATTTTTTTATAAATTCTAGTTTTATCTTAAGTTTATTAATTTTGTATTGTCAATAATGATTTTACAAATTTGGAAGGCAACATTTTAAGCCATTTTGTTTGTTTCGCAAAATAAATTATTCGTAGTAGACCATTGATATGGTTGGACAGTGTTCTAATATCATGGGATTTTTTTTCTTTCTAATAAAATTTCAGGCAAAAGAAATTGTCTTCTAGAGACAGACGCTACTGCAAAAATCATCGAATGTAATATTATGTACATTATGTACATTGGACAATTATGCGTGAACTATGAATGTTATTTATTTAATGAATTATAACTCGATATTCTGAAGATGTTACTAAATTGATAAATATTTGGTTAATACAAAACTTTATGTTGAATAAAATAACAATTGTCTTTTCTCAGAAACAAATAATAAAAGAGTAAACATATGGGATTTATTTATAGAGGTTCTGGGAACAAAGGTAAAAATCGTAACTGCTTGAGGGAAAAACTATCCAATGGATATAGGAACACTGCACGGTGTCGATGACAGTTGTCGCGAAAAAGAGCGAGTTCGAAAATGAGAGGAATTTCGAACATTCGAATTAGTACAGACACAACCCTAATAGTGCTTGGTGAATACCACCCTAAGACCGATAGGAAGATTCTTCCAGAATTTGTTGACCTTCTGTAGGAGGAAAAATTGATGAAATAAAATACTTTTTTTTATTTCTATATCAATTGTGGTTTATTTATCCAAGAATTATGGGTATTGGGAAAACCAAGCCACTTAGCATAAACTTTTTCGCCTTTTGTTTGTAACACTTTCAGCGTTACCAGATTTAGCAGTTTCCTGCGATTTTAGCAGGACTTGATCGTGAATTTCACATGCAGCAGATTTTTTAGCATTTTTGTAAATTTCAGCAGTTTTTAAAAATGTTCAAAAAACATTTTGAAAAAGCACTTTTAATCAACATTTAGCACCATTTCATGCATTGGCTATATAAATTGGTAAAACTCGCAAAAATTTAAATGCGACGACGGCGACGTATTGATATGACATGATGTTGTTTCGTCCTACATCGGAGTTTTCCTATTAGGTGCTTGTTTTTTTGTTTGCTTTTGTCCTGGAAATACAAATTTAAGCAACAAAAATACAAAAGACTAATTTGCTAAATAGTTTTTTTTTTTCTTTATTGCTTACATTCATCAATACTTAACTGCAAAAGTGCAAATCGTACACAAATTCCGCAACCAATTTCTTTCTGTCGGAGCATATCGGAATAAATTCGTATGAAGCTGTCAAAAACGCACTTGATCGCCCTGCACTGCAACGCAAAACAAAAGTAGTGGAACTTCCATAAGTCCAACTGTCAAAATGAAAGAAAATAAATTCAAGTAATTGAAACTTCGAGTTATGAAGGCCAAAAGTTGAAAAGTTGAAAACGTAGAGTTCTCAATAAAACTTCGAGTAAAAGAAAAATTGGACCTCAAGAAGTTCGAGTTATGGAAGTTTGACGTACACAATAATATGATTTTTTTGTAAATGTAAAATGATTCACAAGAATTACATTAATAAGTAAAAAATTCAAATATTTTTCGTGGAGAAATCGATCGCAGTTTCTTTAGCATTTTTTACGGTTTTGTTTAGCAGTTTTCCGCCCCGGCTTTAGCATTTTTGGAAAAAATAATCTGGTAACGCTGAACACTTTATCCACAAGGAATGTAGTGGTAAATTTGGGAGCGGGTCATAATTCTGCATTTCAAAATTCTGTATCGACAAAATTCTGTATATTTATTTTTTGAAAATACTGTATGAACAAAATTCTGTATTTCAAAATGCTGTATTTCCAAAATGCTGTAAATGCAAAATTCTGTTTTCCGGAATACTGTTTATGCTCCAATTCTATACTTTGAAAAAGCGTTTGCATAACAAAAAGCAAGCTTTGATATAATTTTTAAAATTTATTGAGAACAAAATATGTAAAATAAACTGAAATTCAGGTGCCTACATACAAAAACATAAGCCAGAAGACAGTGGCAGTGGCAGTGGCGTGGCGGTGGCGTGGTGACCAAGTGGCAGGTGGCATAGGAGTGTTGTGGCGATGGCGACGGAATGGAAGTGGTTTAGTTTAAACTAGTCATATCATATTGTAGGGGCAGGTGACGACGTGGATTTTTATATTACAACTGCATATTTTTGTTTACCCGGAAACTAAAAACATGCAAAACGACCAAGAACTAACAGGTACGACATTTTAAGAACTGATTAATTCGTGGAGTAAACTTAATACTTCAAAGAAATAATATGAAATACTGCATAAAGATAACCACAAATTCTAAATTGATGCAAATAAAAATTCTTTAAGGCAAGCGCTAAAGGTAAAGCTTTGATTGCCGTAGCAAAATTCTAAAGGTATTCGTTGCACTTTGTTGTCATAAATATATGTTGACATTCAGGGAGCCTGTAAATTATACAAAAAATGTAAATTATATAAAAAAGTGCGCACTTTTTTACATTATCAAAACCAAGGTTTAAGGTGCTAGTACACGGTATGTAGCGCGCCACATATATATGTGGCTCTGACGTCACCAGATAGAGTACACATAAGGCACACATTTCGTAATAAGGGCGCACATATCGGTTGGCTGTTGGTTATTCGTTTATGATGATGCTATCCGCAGTTTTATTGCCCTGTGTGGAGTCTTTCACTAGAACTGTAGGTACTAATTGTTTTATTGCTTTGGGTGTATTTAATTTATCGCTGCTCATACAAAACGCAAACTGAAATGCTGAAATTACATTGAAAAATACATACGAACCATCAGGGCCGTAGCCAGGATTTTGTTTCGTGGGGGGGGGGGGGCTTGCTTCCAAATCTTACGAGGAAATCTTTAAACAAAAACCATATACAGGGTGTCCCAGTTAAGCAGTATAATCCTTTAAGGGAAGATTCGTGAAGTTCCGCCGAACAAAAAATTGTATGGCAGGGGGGTCTATTTGCACCATATTTCCCGCTCTAGCCCTTCAAAGCATGTGAACTCTAATTTGGAGGTGTTACCACTTAAAACGCTATAACTTCTAAACTATTAGAGATACAAAAATTATTTTGTGCGTTTTGAAAATACAATTTAGAAGCGCATACAAGTCTTATGCACTTCGGTTACATATGTGCAGCTACAAAAAAGTTATGGCTCCTTAAACTCAACATTTTTAAAATTTGTTGTTACATTTTTTTACTTAGAATGCTTTTTTCTCAAAATGTTTACTTTAAATTTTTATTTTTTTATGAAATTTTTATCCTTGAGAAATTTTCTAAAAATTGTGTCAAGCAACTTTTTTACGTACGATCAACAGAAGTTGTTGTAAAAGCCGTTTTTGTCAAAGAAAAAATGGTCAAACAAAATTAAGTCAGAATAATAATAACGTAATTATGAGCAATGGTTAACAGTTAATTGTCGAATATGAAAAAAAGGTTAACATTGATAAGTGATCTCCACAAAATGTATTCAAAACGTGATTACGCGGACATAGTGTTTGTAAACGGGTTCTGCCATGGAAACGCTTCGTTGGCCGGGTACTGATGCGTATCAGCGCCTTGTTGATACCGGGTGAGCTCCTCGAAATAACAAAAACGACGTTCAGACGCAGCGGCGGGCGGCAGTAATTGAGGGTGGGATTTTGCGTGCTGTGGAAGTTAAGTTAATGACTAGCTGTGGAATTGGAACTTCCCAGAACCAGGATTCACAGAACTCTCCAGAGTAATAGGTTACACCCTTTCCATTTAGCACCGGTACGGACACTTCCTCGAGAACATTCTGAGGACTGACGAAGCGCAATTCACAAACAAAGTTATAAAGCTACAAACCTCCACAATTTGTGCCATTGCATTGGTCAGACCCCAATCCCCATTTTATAAACACAACATCCTTTCAAAGGTAAGAATTTAATTATTTTAAACAACTTCTTCAAAATGTGTGTTTATTTCAAAGGAGGTTTAGCGTAAATGTTTGAAAACACTTTAGTATGCCCGCACGTTCTTCCACAAACAGTTAATTCCCTTGAATTTCTTAAAGATTTGCCGAAGCTCCTGGAAGATGTTCTTTTTCAGAGAAGAGCGATGTTCTTTCAACAAGATGGAGCACCTTGTAACAGTAGCAGCGGGGTAAATCCATTCCTTTACCATACTTTTAATGAACGGTGAACTGGTCAATTTGGTCCAATCCTTGGCCACCCAGATCTCCTTACCTAACACCCATGGATTTTTTCTTCTGGGGTTTTTCAAAGCAGAAGACGCCTTGATTTTTTTTGACATGATGGTAGAACGTCTGCGTTGACCATGAATCTGTCCGTAACATTTTGTATTAACGAATCTATGCAAAGAATCAGTATAGCTAGACACTCTAAAATAGGCTTCAGTAGAAGAGGTTTCTGGATTGGAACGCGTTGTTTGTTTTAATGAAGTTCTTGTAGTGAGGCGGCATAGTATAAAATTGTATAACAATTGTGCACTTTGTGATGAAAGCATGCAATTTTTACCATGGAGGACACATTATATGAAAATGATTTTAAGATATTGGGGCACTTCAGATTGCGCCCTAAAGGGGTAAAAGAGGGGGGTCAAAGTTTGTATGGGAAAATTTTTATTTTTCATCCGATTGACTTCAAACTCGGTTTATGTACTCTCTATGAGAAATAAAGAAAACTAATTTCTCCGATTTTGGAAATTCAGCTCTTAAAGGGGTAAAAAGGGGGTCGAAGTTTGTATGAGACCATTTTTATTTTTCATCCGATTGACTTCAAACTTGGTTTGTGTACTCTCTATGAAAAATAAAGAAAACTGTTTTCTTCGATTTTGGAAATTCAATCCTTAAAGGGGTAAAAGGGGGGTCAATGTTTGTTCATGTTTTTTTCTTAAAATTTTTTAGGGGTGTAAGCTTGCTTTACCGCCCCGGGTGCCACTGCTTCTTAGTACGCCCCTGTCTCAACATATTTTATACCACAATACATTAAAATGTATACCTATGTATATTTGAATTTAAACGGTGACCCCCTTTTTACCCCTTTAAGAGCTGAATTTCCAAAATCGAAGAAAATAGTATTCTTTATTTTTCATAGAGAGTACACAAACCGAGTTTGAAGTCAATCGGATGAAAAATAAAAATGGTCTCATACAAAATTCGACCCCCTTTTTACCCCTTTAAGAGCTGAATTTCCAAAATCGGAGAAATTAGTTTTCTTTATTTCTCATAGAGAGTACATAAACCGAGTTTGAAGTCAATCGGATGAAAAATAAAAATTTTCCCATACAAACTTTGACCCCCCTCTTTTACCCCTTTAGGGCGCAATCTGAAGTGCCCCAATATCTTAAAATCATTTTCATATAATGTGTCCTACATGGTAAAAATTTCATGCTTTCATCACAAAGTGCACAATTTTTTTACTATGCCGCCTCACTATTGGGGCTCTTAATTCAACTTCAAATAAGTCCTCGGCAAGTTGGGATTCGGATTGAAAAGCGTCTCTGAAAAAATCTTCGGCATTTTCTCTGATGTTCTTAAGAGAATTCAGAACTTCTTTTGTACGGTCGATAGCAGAAACGTAATCGAAGGAAGTCTGTAGGAAAACTGATAAGGGTAGCGTTAAACTGAATAGTTTTTCGCATACAATAAGGCTTTGCTAGGAAATCACTTTTTTGGATCGCTGCCAAAAGTGTTGATGCTTTCGAAGACATCGCCCACGTTCTGCTGGTTATTTTTTCAAGACTTATTGAGATGCTTTTGAAGAGCTCTACAAAGGAAATAATACTGCCATGCCTTTCAATGAATCTTGTTTTTCGGCTCTCTGGTGCGTGTTTTTAATGTAATTTTTTAAAGTTATATTTGTATTTGAGTGGTTGTAGGAGTTTTAGTTTCTAATTTTTTACTTAGCGTTTCGGGGGGGGGCTTCAGCCCCTCAAGCCCCCCCCCCTGGCTACGTGCCTGTGAACCATGCAGGTAACCACTCGACATTATGTAGGGTATTGGCACAAATCGTATGTGCAAGGGTAGTACACGGAATGTCGAAAAGCCACACAATGCATAATGTGTCACGAGTGCCTCATATTGGACCGATTTGGCTAATTTTGGTCTTTAATTATTTGTAGAAGTCCAGGGTAGGTTTAAAAGGTGAGAAATTGGATAAAGGTGCGTGGCACCTCCAATAACATTCAAAATCTTATATCTCAAAAACCACTGAATCAATTGAGTTCAAATTTACATACAATCTTAGGTATCGGCCCAAGAGTATTCCTGTGAAGATTGGTTAAAATTGGACAAAGGGGCGTGGCACCTCCCATACAAAAAAAACATTCAAAATCTTATATCTCGAAAACCACTGAATCGATTGAGTTCAAATTTACATACAATCTTAGGTATCGGCCTAGGAGTATTCCTGTGAAGATTGGTCAAAATTAGACAAAGGGGCGTAGCACCGCCCATACAAAAAGAAGAAGAAGAAGAGAAGAAGAAGAAAGAAGAAGGTGTTTCTGTGAAAGTTTGATCAAAATTGGACAAAGAAGCGTGATACCTACCGTATAAAAAAATGTACATTTTAAATCCTAATTCTGGACACCCATGGGAGCTAAAGTGGGTGGAATTGGAAAACGGGCCACGGCACCACCCTTACAACAAAGTTATTTAAATCACGATATCTGAACATTGCCTGATTGAAGCATTTTACAAAACCTGGCGGGACTGGACAGAAGGGCGTGACACCTCTCATAACAAAAAAATACTTTTCAAACGTTATTCTTCGACAGTCATGGGAAAAAAATTGTCTAGACAATACAATTCGTGGGCACGTCCGAGGAAATATCGGTCGAAGCACACGGAGTATAGAATCAGTCTGGACACATCGGTTAAATAAAAATGAAATGAAAATGTAAGAGCAGGCAAAACAACGTTTGCCGGGTCCGCTAGTTATTTATATATGTTTTAGATTAAGTTCGTCTTGCTTGAAAAGAATCAAATAATTCGCATTATCCCGAATCAGGTGGTTCGGAATATGGGTATATGATTGACACAGGTAGAAGCTATCCACCTCGTTATGGCGGCCCATACAAAAATAGTCCCGTACATTATTTTGCTTATCGCATGCTACATCATCAAATATAAATATGGAATTCGGCTTTGCTTCAGAGGGTGGTATAATTTCGCTATTATTTGAAAACTCGTTATATTCCATGCTATTGATGGACCTTATTAGTTTTCTAAAATATGAATATTTCGGTTGATGTAAAGACTTTGAATAAAAGATTCATCAGTATCTGAAAGAGTAATAATAGTCTATTGGTCACGAGTACGATGAAGGCTAAAACTAAGTTCGGTATGGGTGTACGCACGAAAAAAGCAAAGCGAAATAAAAAAGTCGATTTATTCAAGAAGGCAGTTAAGGAAGCAAAAATTGCTATACGTTAGCCGAAAACCGGAGATCCAAATGAGATGGTACTAGTCGCCTTAAAAGCTGCAAAAAATGTCTTAAGAAATAAACAGAGGAAGAATATTCTAGAACCTCGAGTAATACCATTACCAAAAATTGGGGGTTACCCATCTTTGCCGGATTGTCAGCGCTTGGATTTCTAACTGGAGGGGCTGCTGCAATAGCAAAATCAATAAGAGATACAAAAATTGCCAGGGAACAATTGGAAGAAAATAAGCGAAACAATAAGTTCATGGAGGCTGTGAAAATTAATCACGGCAAGGGGCTTTATCTACAAACATATAAAAAAGGCTTTGGTACCTTCCTTAAACCTCAAGATTCAAAAAACTATTAAAATTGCTACCTAATCATCCTCTCATCAATGCCGATATAGGAGCTTCCGGAAAATTGAATATACCCCATTTTTGTGATTTTTATATGAGAGATGCATTACCAACAAAACATTTTACCAGAGAATGTGGAATAATTAATTTGGATAATGAAAGCGGTCCAGGTACTCATTGGGTAGCATACTTCAAAAATTGAGCAAAAACATCAGATATTTTGATAGCTTTGGTAATCTACGGCCACCTTTAGAAGTTGTCAAATATTTGGGTGGAAACATGGTTTATAATTACAACAACTGTCAAAATTTTAATACGTATATAATGTGGCCATTTATGTTATTTTGGTGCTGATGCTATAACTCTGACTACTGGTTCCTACGAGATTCAAGATATAAATAATTGGATACAGGAGAATGTCAAAATACATAATAAGGACCACCCTGATAAAATATCAGTTCAAGTAAAACCAAATAATAATACGTTGAAATGTGAAATTTATAGCAATATAGAGCATGATTTCTCTCAGCCACACTCTATTGGAACACTTTTGGGTTTCAGTAGCAAAAAACTAGAGGCAAATAAACTACACGAATCGGATCTTTATGTTGACATCAATAGAGTGAACATTATCCGGATAGAATGTAATTTAATCGATGGAACATATATCAATAATCAATCAGCACATATAATACATGAGTTCTCGGTGAATGTTAGCCCGGGCAATAAAATAATGGAAGTTCCCCAAAACGTTATCTATTTGCCAGCGATCGCCAAGAGGATAAGTTCTATCACCTTGAATCTCTTTGATCAGGACGGTAATCTTATAAATTTTCGAGGTGAAACTATAAAAGTTCGATTGCAACTCAAACCTGAAAGTTGATAATATACGACTCTTATAAAAGAATCGAAAGTACTATTAAACCAGTCAATATACCTTCGACATCTGGACGGAGAACAAGGCAACATCTTACCACACAAAATCAACTATTTCGATTGTCACAGGGGTATAGATTGAAGAAGTAAGACATGCTGAATATTTTTGAAGAACCAAGACTTGAGGAGAGTGTCTCAAGGTACGAATATCACACCTAGCTACTCACCATACTTGAACAATTTCGACCAAAATGATATCTATTATAATATTAAAAGCCGACCCGATTTCTTGTGATAGTCATTTACCCTACTTAAAGAATACAAAATCCATTTTTCTTTTTACCAAATTGAAGCTTACCACTCATAGATGTGTTATGAAGAATAATTATTTGAAAAAAACATTTGTAAAATAGGTAAATAAATATTTTTAAATTGCATTGGCTACAACAACAACAAACAAAGAAAATTAATATTTCCCCTTCGCTCAGTCGAAATTCTACTTTTTGCGATCGTGCGACAGGACAAATAAAAACAAAACCACATCGTCATACGTGGGGGTGGTGTGCCTGTGTACCTCATTCGAAAAGGGTTGATTTGTTTTCTCAGTGAGTGCTATGGTCAGCAGAAGCAGCTGTATGTACATAGTGATCGTATGTCCAAAGTTTAACTTTAGATTCACAATTGGACCCGGTAGGTGGCGCTGCAATCGGGTTCCAGGAATTTTATTTATTTCTTTCTAAACGCCTGGACCGATTTTGCTGAAATTTGGTGTGTGTGTTTGAGGGGATCCCTGGATGGTTAAGGACCCGGTAGATGGCGCTGCAATCGAGTTCCAGGAATTTTATTAATTTCCTTCTACACGCCTGGACCGATTTTGGATTTTATTTCCTCTTTAAATGGATGGTTTATAGTGGGTCAAAACAATACAAACCAAAAGCAAAACAAAACACAGTTTTTGTGAAGTTTCACCTCAGTAGAGTGCTTATGTACATAATGAAGGTGAAGCACATACTCATTTTTTTTGTCGTTCTGCATGCATGTTGCGTTGCTTTGTGTTTAAATGTATGGTGGTCGAATTTCGACCACTGGGTGAGCCTAGTTATTCAAATTTGCGTACAACATCGAATTCTTAATATATATTTATATTGAACGAATTCTATCAAAAAGTGATGGAAAATCGTTCAGCAAAACAAAACTCGTAAATAATGGCATTGCATTCTTATTTGATGAAATTCGCTATCACCTGAATGGAATAGAAGTCGATAGCAATAGAAATGTTGGCATCTCATCCACAATTAAAAACTACATTTCTTTAAATAATAACGAAGGTGAAATGCTATATAACGGAGGCTGGTCTCCTAATTCACATATAAATGTTAATGGGTTCCATTTTAATTTCTGTCTGCCGTTAAATAAACTATTAGGTTTTGCTGAGGATTTAAAGAAAATTATTCCTAATGCTTCACATGACTTAATTTTAACACGTTCTCGTACAGATGACAACTCTCTAATATCCGAAGAAGATGAGAAAGTAATGATAAGCTTACTTAAAGTTCAATGGAAAATACCGCATGTCAATTTAGCTGATTCAGTTAAATTAAATCTATACAAATCTATCAAAGATCGGGAGTCGATGAAGATTGCATTCCGAAATTGGGATCTGTATGAATATCTATCATTACCTGCACATACCACTCATCATGTTTGGAATGTTAAGACAACTTCACAAATGGAAGAACCTAGATAGATACATCATTTTTACATTACAAACCAACAAACGAAATACTCTTAAAGAAGATCCAACCTTTTTCGATCATTGTAGTATTACAAATTTGAAGGCGTATTTGAACTCGGTTGTTTACCCACATGAGGATTTGAATTTGGCATTTGACAAAAATAACATTGGCATACTATATAGCATGTATGTAGAGTTTCAGAAAACATACTATAATAGGGTGGTTGCTGAAGCCTTGCTAACACGAGATGAATTCAAGTCTAAAGCTACTATTTATGTAATAGGCTGCGGACATCAGAATGAAATGATGAAAAATGGGCCAGTTGACATTCGTCTGGAAATTAAATCATCCAAACCAATACCAGAGAATACATCCACATACTGCCTGATGCTGCATGACCGTATCACCAATTATAATCCTATAAATCAAATGGTTTCTAGTGATGTATACAGCGTTGTTCCGCAGAAATTTTGGAGTTGAGCCATTCTCCGAGCCTTTTCACATAAGTTTGAGCCACTGAGAAAGGGGGGGGGGGGTGCTTTACTTTGTCTTAAGAAAAATGTGAGCCATTTCTCTTTGGCTCGGAGCATTGAGCCAAAGTTGAAATACTTGAGCCAAATTACCCAATTGGGTACTTCAGCACAACGCTGGATTTATAGTCAGTTGTATATAATCAGTCATCGAAGAAGCAACAACCGAAAAATGACTTTCATTATTTCGAGGACCGAATAACGAATTTATAGTCAAGGAAGTAGCTGTACTCCATAATAATAATCATCGTCATCATTTCATTTTGAAGCATCCGTTTAAATTTAACCAATTATCATCATCACTAAGAAAGCAGGCAAAATGGCTCTATCTTAATCATCACGGACTAACCTGGGATGGAGGATTTACTGAATTTCGCAAAGTGAAGCAATATCTTCAAGCATGCATCTGTCTAAATATATCTATATTAAAGGAAATGAGAAAGCACACTGGTTGAAAGGACTCTTTGAACGGGCATAACCGAATGAAATTAAATGCATGTTACATAACAAATGTTGCGCTCTGAGGAATGTCTTTTTGATAATAAAGAAAACAACATTTCCATCTTGTGATATATTTTATTACAAAATAAACAAATTTTAAAAAGAGTCTGACTTAATATTATTTCTGTCTTTTATAGCCGTATGGTAGGGAGAAATTGTATTTTGTTATTCAGTCTTACAGTCTTTTGTTAGAAGTCTTACAGATGTCCGTTTATGCGAAAAGTATCCGTACTTAAACCTGTGGAATTACTTTGGAAAATTTTGTAAATCATCGCCCATACCTCGTTCCATTTCAAATCACCAGCCTTTTTGTAGTTCATCCAACCAGGACCGTGATGTTCGAAATTCTTCCCAGTAAATGTTATGCCCACCATATCGGAAGAATCAAGTTCAGCAGTAACACGTTTGAACAGGGATGATAATGCTGAACCCAAAAAAAGTAGTAAATTGCCCGAAAAAACGAAGTAGATTTACAAAAAACGAAGCAAACATTTGGTGAAATGCTCAAAATGATAAAGTTAGGTCTTCAATGGGATAAAGGGATCTATAGAAGGATGTGTAGTGTGACAGAAGCACATAAATGATATTCTATAGTGCAGTGTTTTTCAAACTTTTTGAGTATGCGACCCCTTTGTTTGTAAACAGTTTGGCGACCCCCACATTATAATGTGTCAGTTCTTCAAAAAGCTACATACACTGAGCCCCTTCAAAACCCGGTCTAATTACATAATTATTTTGCAAAACTTCTCCTAATGCCAAACGTTTCATGCGGATACACTGCTTTCTTCATCGACAAGTTTTGGCATCCAAGGTGTTACCTTTGTGACCGTCAAAATATTTAAGTTGAAGACTAAAAATGATTATTGGTAAGGCCCAAGGCCTTGCAAAGTCGGCTGTTTAGGACCATATGTGATGAAATGGGTTCACTCCATCAAAATCTCCTTTATCAGACAGAGGTCAGATGGCTGTCAAAAGGAAAGGTTTTGACACGAGTTCTGGAATTAAAACCTACATTATTTAGGTATGTTCTTACAAGATTCAAAATCTGAAATTCGAATCATTTTTCTGATCCCACCTGGCTTTTCAAAGTATCATTTCTCGCAGATCTTTTTGACTACTCCAAGGGAGAGAAGAAAGAATTATAACTGCAAAAGACAAAATCAGAGGATTCCTCGTAAAACTTCCTTTGTGGCCAGAGTCTTTACAAACAAAAATTGTTTGATATTTTCGCTGCGTTCAGATATGTCGCACTAACAAATGTTGTGTTCTGTTTTATTTTTTTTTGGCACGGGACTTTTGTTTATTAATCTTACCGGCTTGAGAGCGCGACCCCCCAAGGAACTCTTGGCGAACCTCTAGGGGGTCGTGACCCACAGTTTGAAAAACACATGCATTACATGACACATTTTTTTCGTGATATTTATATTTCGTTGATTTTTTCGTCGTTGTTGATGTATTTAGAGTCAAATTGATCAATATTGTCTATTTTAAATGATATTTTGAACCATAAATAAACGAAGTAGAAATAAGTTGCTACGTAGCAGATGAACAATAATTAAAAAATGAAGTAGATCTACTACATATGAAGTAAATTATCATCTCTGCGTTTGAACATACCCTTCACAGCATTCTGAATCCATGTTGTTGGTTCAGCATTATCAGCCACATCCTTTATGCGGAATACAATTTTGCGACCTTTCAAATTAAATCGCCGAACCAACGTAGAGGTATCATTGATGAGCTCAAAGCACTTTAGAACAAAGAAAACACAATACATCAGTTTAACATTTTTCTTCTTATTTTCTTTAATAATACAATTTTAAAAAAAAGGTTGCGAATATGGAAATCTAACGCTAACCTCTGCTTCTCCCCTCATCCCCTTGCCAGCATATGAACCCCTCTCCCTCATGTCAGCATCCCGCAAACAAACCAAAAAAAAAACAACCAACACAACTCACAGCAAAACAAAAACAAAATCAATCTTCCATCGCACAACCCATCCATCTCTCTCTCTCTCTCGCACATAGTCTGCCTCTCTCTAGTGCAGAATTCCCAAGCCAAACCGCCCCAATACCTACTATGTAAGTTTCTCAAATATTATGGTTCGGTAAACTATCTAAACCAACGTAAGTTATATTCTTTTTTTTTAAATAGCAATCGTCAACCTTTAGTGGGGTATACGTACTAAATTATAAGATTCGTTTAATTAATATCTATATCCAACCAATTCAGAAAAAAAAAATAACGAAATCCAATTGTTCTTTACCAACAACGGCATAATGATTGAGTTGATAATCAACTTTCGTGTAGGTAGTTAATCAGAATATGCTATAGATCTGATAATATTCACCCACTATAACAAAACAAAAAAAACTTTATTGCAATTGCAATACTTACTTCTGTCCCAGAGTGAATCGAGAAAAGAGAACAACAACTAAAACAATAGAAATCAAATCTGTATATAAAAAAACGTCTCAAAGCCTCTATTTAGACGAGATAATAGGCGCGTTTTTTTTTTGCAATCCTGTATGGGCTTAGCAAGTTTTCCATACAAATCGTTAGCCCGGATAATCATCGGGGTTTATGCCTTAGCCCAGATAAAAACTGTGCTACCAATCTACGATTGCTTTAAATGTTATCGAAAGTGCTATCGATTGTGTCATAAATGACGATAATTTGACAATCAAAATAAATAGGGGAGACTGGGGCACTATCTATTTCCAAAGAACGTGGGCTTTTGAACATTGCTAATAAGGCAACATTTAAAAAAAATATTTAAAAGTACATTTATTAATTATTTAAACTTTGTAATACCGTCTTCTTTAGTCGTCAACGACTTTCGGATATCCTTTCGCTTGGAAGCAGCCGCATGAGGCGGTTTTTATGCTTCAATTGCATATATTAATTTTCTATTTGTAAAGGATCATTCACATGGGAGCGAAGGAACGAATTGTTGAAATGCGAACAAACCACTTTTTATGTATTTATAAAATATGCATTTATAAATTATTATTCCAAGAGGAGGATAATTAATTATCCCATCAAAATGTATTAAGAAAACAGGTCTATAAAAAGTTTAAATAACGAAATTTCGAATTCAAAACTTTTTGCCGCGAACGAAACCCTTGGCGCGAATTTTGTCAAAGTTTATTCGCAATCCACATCACTTAATTCGCGTTCCACAAACAAGCGAATAAAACATTCGTTCGAGTTTAACCTCAAACTAGACATTGCGGGTAGAAAAACTGATGGCTGAAATTCGCGAACTGTCCCTTAAGGACCATTCACATGAGAGCGACAAACTACCTACGAGCGAACGAATATTCGCAAGTTTTGACAGTCCGTTCACATGAACACTTTTCTAGGTCGCCGCAGCACGCGAATTTCAGCCATCAGTTTCTACTGAAAATTTTTAATTTGAGTTTAAGTTCGAACTAATGTTTTATTCGCTCGTTTGTAGAACGCGTTTTAATGTTGTGGATCGCGAATAAACTTTGACAATTCGACCGACCCCGCTAGCTATTCCTATCAATATATTCGACATCCATTATAGGATACCATAGATCTTTGGTTGAAAAACAGAGGAATGATTACCTAACGAGTAGTAAAGTCTACTGTTGTCGATTTCCACGAACACACTAACATCGGAGACTTGACTTGTTTTGGAGCCATCCCTGAGGACTATAACCCAATCCTGGCTTAGACTATAGACGAGGCCAGTTCTAAACGCAAGGAAAGTTTACTCTAAATTTGGACAGCAACCGAAGTTCCGGTATCATTGCACCATACGGCATATCCATCTATTTAACTATGGTCGTAGAATAAGTATCGCGTAGAGTCATCGAAACTCTAGTGCAGAATATATCAGAAGCCACCCCTCCTAAGCCAGTAGATTGCTTCGATAGTAAATCCCATGGTAAAGGTATCAATGGGAGGTAGAACAGGTTAGGTTAGGTTAGGTTAACGGGTTGACAGAGCAGGGTATGTTCTGCTGTGCCACACTTAGGTCCTTGTGGACCCATTGTGATGCCCTTTTATGTGGGGGTTAACCGGTGATGTTGGAGTGGTTAGCCTCATGTCCCTTCTTCTGGTGATTACTCGACGCTGTCCAGCCATCCTGATTTCCTCAAAAACCTGTAAAGATTAAAAAGTGAGACATCAGAAAGTTCTTGTAGGTCATGGAAGTAATGACTTCCAAGTGTTCTGTTCCTCAAGTGACAGAGGCTCGGGCAGTGACAGAGGAAGTGAGGTGTGTCCTCATGTACCTCTTCGTCTCCGCAGCCTCTACATATATCGTCATCTTTGAGATTTAGTTTCATTGTATGGTTTCTTAGGAAGTTATGACCCGTTAGGGCCCCTACCAATTTGGACAGCGATGACCTGTCGAACTGTAGAAGTTTGATGGTTCGGCCGCTGTCGTATTTAGGCCAAAGCTTCCGTGATACTTCACAGGTAGTTAGCCCCTTCCACCTGTTGTTGGTTTTCATGCGAATTTTATTTTCCACTCGCTCTCTAAGATTACAGAGTGGTGGCTTCACCGACTGCAGTGCTAGATCATGATCCATTGCAGACCCATTTCTTGCTAGTTCGTCGGCCCTCTCATTGCCGGCTTTGTCACTGTGCCCAGGGACCCAGCAGAGGACCGTAGAGTGCTGCGAGCAGAGAACCTTTAGCTCTTCGCGGCAGCGATGTACTAACTTTGATTTTATTTCAGTAGCAGAAACTGCTTTAATAGCCGCCTGGCTGTCAATGAAAATGGTAATATCATTTCTTGGTATTGCCAACAATGACACCTTACGGGCCGCTTCCGCGATCGCCAGAACCTCTGCTTGGAAGACACTGCAATTGTCAGGAAGCCTGATTGAGCAGTGTATATTTAATTCCTCAGAGAATATACCGGCACCGGTTCCACAGTCCATCTTCGATCCATCTGTATAGATGGATATCGATTTCCTCTTTGTGGGTTCATCTGTATTCCATTCATCTCTACTCGGGAACGAGCAGGAGAATGGTCTATCAAAGTTTAGATGTGGGATCATATAGTCAGAAGTGACAACATTCCCAATGTATTTCCCAAGAATCTGTGCGTGACCAAAGTTGCACAGGTTCCAAGTACCAGTTTGGCTGATCCTTAGGGCACTTTTGGTAGCAGATTCCTCCATGTATAGGTCCAGAGGGGTCAGATTGAGGATTGCTTCCAGTCCAGCCGTAGGTGTAGTTCTCATCGCACTGGTTGTCCCTATACATGCTAGTCTTTGTATTTTTGTCATTGACTTAAGATTGGTCGCCTTGCCCGCGGCTTGCCACCAGACTACGCTGCCATATGTGAGTATAGGCCGCACGATTGCCGTGTACATCCACAGGATTGTTTTGGGGTTCGGTCCCCACTTCCTGCCAAAGATACGGTTACATGCGTAGAAAGCATTAGCTGCCTTTTTCACTCTTTCATTGACATTCGGCTTCCAATTAAGTTTTCTATCTAATATCATTCCTAAGTATTTCGCCCTATCAGCCACCTTTAGAGGTATTCCCTCGAGGGTTGGTGGCTCGAATAGTGGTATTGTTCTTTTGTTGGTGAACAGGACAAGCTCAGTTTTCTGGGGGTTAACCCCAAGGCCGCATTGTTTTGTCCATGTATTAAGCACTCTTAGTGAGTTTGCTAGTAGGTCGCTAATGGTCGGTAAGAATTTACCTTTTGCAAGCAGGACTACATCGTCTGCATATGCTATTACCGTTACACCCATGTTATTAAATTTCGTTAGTATCTCATTCATGACAAGTACCCAGAGTAAAGGGGAGATGACCCCTCCTTGTGGAGTGCCTCTCGAAGCGGTTACTCTAAGAACCGTGTCACCTAATTTCGCGTTGATGTTTCTTTCACTAAGTAAGTTAACAATCACATTAGTGATGGACTGGTCAACGTTTAGGTTTTGTAGTGCCCTTTTTACAGCGCACGTTTTGACATTATTGAAGGCTCCTTCAATGTCAAGGAACGCAGCTAGCGTATATTCTTTGACTATTAATGACCTCTCTATAGTACTAACGACCTCATGTAACGCGGTTTCCACCCCTCTACCTTTTATATAAGCGTGCTGAGATGTGGAAATCGCGCTGTCATCCAGTCGACTGCGTATAAAGACGTTCATTAGTTTTTCAAAGGTTTTCAACATAAAGGATGTTAGGCTTATAGGCCTGAAATCTTTGGCGGTGGTGTGACTGGATTTCCCTGCCTTCGGAATGAAGACGACCTTGACCTCTCGCCAGGCTTTAGGAATGTAGCCACATTCTACACTGCGAATAAAAAGTCTTTTTAAGACCGGCGTAATAATGGTCTTAGCTTTCTGGAGCATGATTGGAAAAATTCCGTCTCCTCCGGGGGATTTGAACGGGGAGAATGTATCAATTGCCCAGTTTAATTTATCTTCAGTTATAAGTTCTTCTGGAACCGACGCTATTGCGGTGTCAAATCTAGACTGGTTTGTCTGATTCGTAGTGCATCCTGGAAAATGAGTCTGTAGTAGCAGACTAAGAGTCTCTTCGCAGGATTGTGTCCAGGTTCCATCAGTGTCTTTGAGGTATCCCGGAACTGCGGATTCTTTGCACAGGATTTTCCTAAGTCTAGCTGATTCTGTGGTGCTCTCGATGTCACTACAGAACGTACGCCAGGCAATGCGTTTAGCACTTATTACGGCCTTTTTGAATCTCCGCTGGCCGGCTTTGTATAGGTCCCAGTCTGTCTGGGAGTTCGTGGTCTTAGCCAAATTAAAGAGAGCTCTGGTTCTCCTAAGGATTTCGAAGAGCTCCTTTGTCCACCAAGGTGGAGACTTCCTATTCTTTATTGTCCGTAGAGGACATGCCCTATCGTATGCCTCACTTAGAATTTTGTTCACCAATTCTGTTGTTGCATCGATTTCCTCAGGCGACCCTATTTTTTGATGACTGAGTTTCCTACTATTCTTCGCTACTTCAGATAAGAATGTTTCCCAGTTAGTCATTCTGGGGTTTCTATATTTACCTAACGGGGTAGCTTTTTCATCAATGATGAATTCTATAATTCTGTGATCTGAGAATGATGGTTCTGTAGAAACTCTCCATTCCCGCACAGTAAGAGTGTGTGAGTTACTATAGAGAGTTATATCTAGGACCTCACGCCTATTCCTAGTTATAAAAGTTGGTTCATTGCCAATATTAGCTACAAGTAAGTTGTGTCTTATAATAAATTCTAAGAGGGACTCACCTCGTTCATTAATGTCGGAACTTCCCCAGAGTGTATGATGGGAGTTGGCATCACAGCCTAGAATTAGATCCCATCTCTCACGCTCTGCTGCTCTAACCAGTGCATTGGTTAGTTCGGAAGGTGGACTGTCAGCTTCGTAAGGCATGTAAATTGCCGCCAGTATCAGTGCGCTCTTTCCTGCCCTGTCCCATTTAACCGCTGTTTGGTCGGTATCGCTGAGGCTAGGTAAAAGAAAAAGTTTAATCTGTTTTCTGGCGACAATACATGTACGAAACTTACCATTATCAGATGTACTGCTATAGGTATGCAGGTCTTTGGAGCTCAGCCCTCGTATTTTCCCCCGGAAGATCCAGGGTTCCTGTACCAGAGCGATATCGATCTTCTTGGTCTCCATAAGGATGACCAGATTGGCGCTGGCCGCCTTACTGTGATGAAGATTTATTTGTAAGATCTTCATCACGGGCAGTTGCTTCTTCTCCTCTGCTCTTTTCATTTGCCGCTATCAGCCTGAGTTTGCATCGCGTTATGCCCACACGGACCTTAAACTCTTGCTTGCGGAGTAGCGGCAGTGATTTGTGGCTCAGGAGTATCGTAACGTCCATGCCATTCTCAGTATACTCACTCGTTTCCAGGACTTTCCACTCCCTGCTCTGAAGTTCCGGGTTCAGGAATTGCAGGTTGCGTTCTATCCTTTCCGCGGGCAAGTACGGTCCTCGAATATGTATTCGGCCTTTTGGTCTGGTGATATTGAGGATCTCCTTCCTATCAACCACCCGCAGTTCGGCATTCGGCCAAGGTGCGTTGGTGTTGGTAACGAAGGTCTTCAACCATTCCATAGTTTCTTTATCGTCACATTGCATGACCTTGAATCCCTTAAAGGTGGTTAGCTGTCCAAACAATGGAATTACGCCAGCCGCCTTTACGATAGCGTCGTTAACACCATCTAGGATTCGCTGTTCGATCAGTTCCCATTGGTGAGTGGTGAGTCTTCGATTTGGATTACCAAGGTCGACTATAGCGACACGAAGACCCTCCTTCACCTTCTCAGCAAATTTCCGTCTTTTCGCCTGCCTGCCTGAAACCGGGGAGATAGTGTCGTCATGCCTACCTCTTTTAGAGACTCCAGGAACGTTCTCAGATTTGGACGCATCCTTATCTGGGACAGTTCCAGGTGGCTTGGGATCGGTCACAGTCGAGGTGAAAGGCAAGAGGCATTTCGCCCTCGCTGCTTCCAATCTCATGCCGGCTCCTCCAGAGGCATGCGCCCTAGGCTTGCTCAACTTAGTCTTGCTTACTGTCAGAACCTTACTAGAGCAACCAGGTGTCTCCTCAGCTTTGGACGGATCCTTAGCTGAGCTGACGCCCGGTTTTTCGGGTTTTGACCTACTCAAGGCGGAAGGCAAGAGGCATTCCTCCCTTGGTCCAGTCATCTTCCCTTTGCTTATAGGGTTCGTCTTCCTAACCGGTAGAACCTTCCTAGAGCAGCCAGGTGTCTCCTCAGCTTTGGACGAATCCTTAGCTGGGAAGGTGCCCGGTTTTTCGGGTTTTGACCTACTCAAGGCGGAAGGCAAGAGGCATTCCTCCCTTGGTCCAGTCATCTTCCCTTCTCCAGTCGGGTTCTGCTTCCTACTCTTTTGGCTGCTGCGCCACGCACTGACGGTAGACTTCATCGTCTCCCGGGCCCTAGCTAACATAGACGTCTCCTCTTCCGTTAAGGAACTGGGGGTACGTCTCCTAAGCCTATTGAGCAGCCGACGTGCATTCCTACGCATTTTTAATGGGTCTTCTACTGTAGGTGTACAAGTTCTGGACAGCTTGTTGCTTTCCACCATGCTCGCCGCAATGACAACTGAGGCTTCGGATCTATCCAAACATTCAGTGTCCTTTGGCATACATGGCTTATCCACAACAGTAACTGCGCTGTCCAAGGTCGAGTCTGCCTCTCCCGGTGAAACAATTCTGTCCTCTTTGTCCGCTTCGTTTTTAACAGGGTCAGATGCAACAGACCCGTGCCCCGATAGGCTACGGCATATCACAGGCATTGGTGGTCGCATGAGAACTCCCTCGCTCGAGATTCTTGGGGAGCCAGTCTCCGGCAGGGTATTAGCACGGGGCTCATCACCTTCCAAAGCCTGACTCTCCAAGAAGTCAAGAGCGTTTTGAAGCCGTCGTTTGTCAAGGTCTCCTAGTTCTTTTCGTTTCTGCAGCTTCTTTATTGTCATTTTGCAGTTGACAACTCTTTTCCTAATCGAAGCTGTGGACGATATGGAGAATTTGGATGAGCTGGCGATGGAGCGATTGTCATCTTCCTCAAGAAAGAGTTTCTCAAGTCCGAGGTCAACCGTTCCCTCGCTTCCCCCAACCGAAGCAGCTTTACCAGTTGACGGTTCTTGGAGTAAGAGGTTCTCCTCCTCCTCCGTCATGTTCGTCGTCTGAGAATCGGCTATCATGAAGGTATTGGTGCCCGATTCATTTGCACCAGTCCCTTTGTTTGTTGTTGTTTTGTTTATTTGTTCAATTTTGGACCCACGAGTAAGGGGGAAGGGAAGGTCGTTCTGTACTCACCCCCTGTATACAGAAAAGGGGAATTGAAATTGAAACTAGAGGTCCCCAGGTATCTAGAGTTCACCGTTAAAAGACACATAACATGGTGCCATACATCCCATGGGCACGGTTGTTTACCCGGGATTACGGGGTTTATCGAGTTATTCCCCTCTAGATCCGTTATATTTCGTTTAAAGCAGTGGCACCTCGTGCAGGGTGTGGCTCTTCACCACGTATAACGATCTTAGGCAATCAGTTTTGTCGAAAGCCTCTGGTCTCTAGCCTGAGACCTCGCCAACCGGAGGTAGAGCAAGAAGAATGTCAAGGCGAGGGCCAGGCATACTCGGCATGGAGTACTATGGAGTTTAGTGCAGTGGCAGTCACATGCTTGCGCAAAAGCCCTCTCCAGCAAGCAACCGACGCATATGCTAGAAAAGACCTTACCATAGCTGTATAGATCCAAAGGACTTTTTTTTGTTTAGATAAGCCCTACGCCTTACCGAAAGCACCCTTACACTGCCAGAAAACTGAGAACGCCTTGGATAGCTTCAACATGACGTGCTTTGTCCAAAGCAGTTTCTTGTCTAGGATCACTCCCAGATATTTCGCATCAGAGATATGAATAGTGAAGACTTTAGACTTTCACAATCCCCCGTCTCGTGAAGAGTACAACCTTAGTTAAGTTTTCAAAGGATTGACCGAAAGCCCAATTCTGTTTTTTACGGTTTACCTGATGGTCAATTTCGGACGGCTAAAATTCGACCGGGTGGGGAAGCGAAGAGTAACAACAATTCTCGCTTGTTTGGGATTGACCCTGACAATTATGTCGAATTTCAGTCTATAAATTATTGTTAGAGAGAATTACATTTACAACAAGTCGTGGACAAAGTCACTTTGGTAGGAATGATAGCTATTTCAACTACACCACTAATTCATCATCAGACTCCTTTAAGTGATTGTTTGAATAGTTTATGAATTCTGACAGTCAATTCTCCGTATATAATCCACTTGGGAAGACATTTCTGCTTTCCCCTGTGAGGAAGTGAACCTGCTCCTGCACTTCGATTTTGTCAATTGACCAAGTGAATACCACTTGCGCCAATTGAGCGATGAGTACAAGCCCGCCAACTGGTGTTTAGAACGGAGGAGAGGACCAACCTCTGTGCGTTGTTGTTGCTACGAGGTGTTTTTGTTTATTGTCGTTCTCTCGGTTTTCGACCGGTTCGTTGAGAAATTAGCCGTATGCAAATGAAACTCATGATCTGTCGAAAACGCCGCTGTCCGTGAGAGTGCGGATCCGTCAGCAAGCAAAGTTCCCGGCTTTGGGACGATGTTAATACGCACAAGATCTATCAGCTTTGGGCATGGTCATCTCACGCAGACGCAAAGGCGACGCGAACTGATCAACGAGATCATACGCCTTGACCCCGTTAGACTTTTTCTTGTGTGTTTTTTTTAAGTTGCAGGCCTATTCCAATAAGCCGCAAACGACCGGTGCGTTTAAAGTTAACATAACCCGTGCTATCGCTCAAATTTAGCCTAATAATTTGGACATCTCAGATGCGCCCCACCCAGCAAAAGCGCGGCGGCCATTTCAACGACGCCGTATTCCATACATAATACCAATGATAATCCTTTTAAATAAAACAAAAAATTCGTTTATGTCGCACACACAACTAGTTTTATTGAACTTTAATACCCACCTGCCCCTATTGGGCGCGGTGGTTCAGTGGTTAGTGTGTTGGACCACTCTGCGAGGGGTCCCAGGTTCGATCCCGGAAAACACAAATTACATCTTAGGGTTTTTTCCACTGCGCCATCTCTCGCGAACGTCTGACAAACACCCGAGAGTATAACTGTCCTGAAAAAGCTTCTCAATTCAGCCGTTCGGACTCGCCATACAATTGTAGGTCCTTTCTATTCGTCCCAAAAATAAAACTCACAAAGGAATGGTTGTGAGAAGCTAGGCCTTGGGTGTGTACACGCTTGTTGCGCCAACTATTTATTTATTTATTTTACCTGTCCCTATTGGAAAACTCTTTATAATTTCTTTTAATATTTTTCTTTTATTATACATATTATATTATACCCTTTACAGAAAGGTATATTCACTTTACCACTACGCATTACATTTGTAACGCCAAGAAGGAGTCACCGGAGACCCCATAAATTATTAAATATATTCTGAATCGATTTAGCCATGTCCGTCTGTCTGTCTGTTGAAAACACGATAGCGTCCAAACGAGTCAACATAGGCGAATGAAATTTTTTGAGAGGGCTTCTTTTTACCGTTGGTCGTCACGTCCAGGTTAGTGGAGTCGGAGTGGGCTATATGCTATATCGGTCGAGTAGTTCTGGTACCTCCCATAAAAAACAATATTAAACCCATGTGTTGTACTTTGACTAATTGTTGACTAACTCACATGCCTATCATTTTGCATGACTTGTATGCAGTGGAAGGTATCAAACAATCGATCTGTCAGGCTGATGATAAAACTTTTACTTATTTTATAGCCCACACAGGAACATTTGCCTTATATTAAATTAACAAATAATCAAATATATTATTTATATTTATGGGTATGTATATCTATTTAACAACAATTTTTATTTGTATTTATTATAGAGAAGTGATACATGTACCCTTTATGGCCAAATTTGTTGTGTTTGCTAAGCGAGTTGAAACTAATGAAGCAAGGCTGCGTGTATTTTGCATGACCGATGATAGAGAGGATAAGACTTTGGAAAAACAAGAGCATTTTACAGAAGTTGCAAAAAGTCGCGATGTTGAAGTTCTTGAGGGTAAACCACAATATATAGAAATGGCTGGAAATTTAGTTCCAGTAACAAAATCTGGAGATCAGTTACAGCTAATGTTTAAGGCTTTCCGTGAAAATCGTTTACCATTCACTATTCGGGTGAAGGACCAACACGCCGATATTGTTGGTCGTACTTTATTTATGAAAGAGCCAAAAATCGCTAAAGGAGAACCTCCGCAGCATCCTATATGCATTCTTAACGTTATACTTCCAGAAATTGTAATCCCAGATCAACCCATTAATATACAAGAAGGGAAAGTTGCAGATTACCTGCAACCTGACAAATATAAGCATAATAATTTTCATTACATTGGAGATATGAGAATAGTAGACTTTTCAAATTTATTAGGAAAAGACTACATCAATTTGGCTCCAGAAATTGGGATATCACAATCGGAAATCAATGTAATAATAAGCAGACATCCAAATAGTATTGCACGCCAGGCGCAGGATATGATTCGCCTCTTCAAGGATAAACAACGTTATGACATTTTCATGTTAGAATATGGTCTAAAATCAATAGGACGAGAAGACATACTTCAAACGTGCAGGATTACACAAAATCAAAATGATAATTCGCCTTCAGGAACAGATTCACAGGCATTCGAATGTGACAAAAGTAAGTTTTTTTTTCTTCTACGTACTTTATAATTCTTGATTTTATGCTAAACAATAGGTGAATATCTGGGACCTGTACCACGAAACAAAAAGTATTGTGGAATGGGAGCATTTTAACATATTGCTCCGGTTAATTGCTTTTTGTTTAACAATAGGTAGTATCTACTTGTTGTTTCGTGATACTTGCTGGCCCCTGGTAGTTGGTTAAACTCTTTAGATTTTGTATAACAAAAACGGTGCCTATAATAATAACAATAATCTTGTACTCTTTTTTGACACGACTAGGGTTACCATACGTCAGGATTTGGCCTGACGCGTCAGGCTTTTAAGGTCTCTGTCAGGCTCAGGCCAGGCCTCATGCTTTGTCAGATTTTTTAACTTTTTGTTGATTTATTTACATTAATAGATCATTTTGGAATGGTTTCATTTAAATTTGTTCAGTAAAAGAGACAATACTATTAACGAAATGACAGCAATCACATATGCGGCAATTCAATTCAAAACCTTATTATATATACAACCTATTTTCTGGGGCGTTGGTAACCTTACGTAAGTCACAAAACAATGGTCAGTATCACTCAAATGCTTTAACCTTTTTTTGTGGATGCAAATGTCAAAAGATACTGTAGAGACCAAATATTAAACAACCGATTGCTCTATAGTTCACTATCAATTGACTTTATTTTCCGTATTTTCATTTTATATAGTGCGACTTTATTTTCATTGTTTTATATTTTACATATATAGCCAAGTGTTGGCATCGCACAGTGCCGATACTATAGATACGTATTCTTTTGATTCTGTATTTGAAAGTATAGCTTTTTCAAAAGAATACAATATAACACTATACATATTCCTATGTTTTTGAACAATACAGGATGGGCCATCTAGTGGTTTCTTTTTAAATCATAGGTTATCTTGACACTGACAGCTTGAACAACTTTGGGAAATATTGAAAACTTATTTCCAAAGTGAGTGCTGTGTAGCCCAAACAGTGCGTTTTTTGAAAAGAATTTTTGGCCGAAATGAAGCACCCACCGCGCCTGCTGTACGTAAATTTGTGCAAAAAGTTCGTGAGACTGGTATCCTAGAGGACAACACTCATGGTTCCCGTCTTCGTACGGTGCGCACAGACGATGATGTGGCTGCTGTAGCCGAGAGTGTGAGATTCAATTCACAAACATCAACTCGCTATCATTGGACCATTTTTCTTCGAAAATGAGGCTGGGAACAACGCAACGTTTCAACGACCATGTCATGTTAACCGACCTTTTTTTTTTACTGAAATTGAAGACATGGATTTGGAAGACCTCTGGTTCATGCAGGATGGCGTGCCATTCCATACAAGCCCATGCCACAATCGATCTTTTGCGCTCCAAATTCAAAAATCGTGTTATCAGCCGTCTTGGCGGTGTCAATTGCTACAGCCCGAAACCATTAACAAGCTCTTGGAAAATTGAAGTGACAGAATGCACTACTGCGAAGCCAGCCAAGGCAGCCACTTGAACGACGTTGTATTCCATAATTAATGTGCATTTTTGTTCTTACTAATAAAGAGATAAAACATGGAACAAATTTAATTTTGCACATTTTATTGCATTTTTAAAAAGAAACTTTTATTTGGTTCACCCTTATGTATGTACCATAATTTGAAAAAATGTTCCAGCCAACAGGATAGTATTTTTTTTATTGCAAAACCAATCCTACGGAAATAAAAAAAAATCGTAAGTGGATTTTTGCAATCTCTTCTCAAAATGCCATAAGCCTAACAAATAAGTTCCTCCCTTACAACCGCACAATGGACGAAAAAAAGAAATAAACTCAATTTAGACTCAGTGAAAACAAAGAATATTTAAAAATAAATCTTGCGAAGAATTTCATAGGTATATTTTGAAGAAACCAGAAGTTATAAATCAAATATAAGCAACTGAAAAATGTAAAAAATTGCCTTAGTTAAAAAAATGCAATGTCAGGCTTTTTGCTCCATAATTAGGCTTTTCTCTGCCAACTGTCTGGCTTTTCGATTTTTTGTGATGGTAACCCTAGACACGACTAAAGAATTTGTAATGCTTTTTATTATTATTAATAAATAAATAAAGCAGAAACAAACAAAGCAAAAACAACTTTTGCTAGCCCACACCAGAAAAGGAAAAACGAAAACGTTTTTAATGATTTACTTAATTCGGTGTGTGTTATTGGGAGTCATATTCATATACCAATTGCTTCCAGACTCGGGTTACGAAATACAATTTTCAGCCACCACCTATATTTTTGTGCATTATCGAATTGGTCAATTTTCCTTCATAAATTTCTAAGATGTTGGGGAGTAGTATTGATAAGCTTAATGAATACGAACTTACATATAAGAGTACATCACCGTCGAGCGAAGAATCAATTATGTAGGTACACAATTATTGTGCTGTGACGTTTTTCTTTGTATATTGATGGGGTATGTCGTATGTATGTAGTGATAGTGAGTGACCTATGCTTAGAACATGATCACACAAGTCAATTACGTTACGTGCCAAGCAAAGAGTAACATCTGAGCTTGATCAGCATTTCTGCAGTCAGTCGATTCTGAGATGTGGAGCTGAGCACATTTAGTTGCTGCCGATCACCACAAAACAAAACAAAACAAAACAAAACAAAACAAAACAAAACAAAACAAAACAAAACAAAACAAAACAAAACAAAACAAAACAAAACAAAACAAAACAAAACAAAACAAAACAAAACAAAACAAAACAAAACAAAACAAAACAAAACAAAACAAAACAAAACAAAACAAAACAAAACAAAACAAAACAAAACAAAACAAAACAAAACAAAACAAAACAAAACAAAACAAAACAAAACAAAACAAAACAAAACAAAACAAAACAAAACAAAACAAAACAAAACAAAACAAAACAAAACAAAACAAAACAAAACAAAACAAAACAAAACAAAACAAAACAAAACAAAACAAAACAAAACAAAACAAAACAAAACAAAACAAAACAAAACAAAACAAAACAAAACAAAACAAAACAAAACAAAACAAAACAAAACAAAACAAAACAAAACAAAACAAAACAAAACAAAACAAAACAAAACAAAACAAAACAAAACAAAACAAAACAAAACAAAACAAAACAAAACAAAACAAAACAAAACAAAACAAAACAAAACAAAACAAAACAAAACAAAACAAAACAAAACAAAACAAAACAAAACAAAACAAAACAAAACAAAACAAAACAAAACAAAACAAAACAAAACAAAACAAAACAAAACAAAACAAAACAAAACAAAACAAAACAAAACAAAACAAAACAAAACAAAACAAAACAAAACAAAACAAAACAAAACAAAACAAAACAAAACAAAACAAAACAAAACAAAACAAAACAAAACAAAACAAAACAAAACAAAACAAAACAAAACAAAACAAAACAAAACAAAACAAAACAAAACAAAACAAAACAAAACAAAACAAAACAAAACAAAACAAAACAAAACAAAACAAAACAAAACAAAACAAAACAAAACAAAACAAAACAAAACAAAACAAAACAAAACAAAACAAAACAAAACAAAACAAAACAAAACAAAACAAAACAAAACAAAACAAAACAAAACAAAACAAAACAAAACAAAACAAAACAAAACAAAACAAAACAAAACAAAACAAAACAAAACAAAACAAAACAAAACAAAACAAAACAAAACAAAACAAAACAAAACAAAACAAAACAAAACAAAACAAAACAAAACAAAACAAAACAAAACAAAACAAAACAAAACAAAACAAAACAAAACAAAACAAAACAAAACACACATGCACACATTAAGTAATTGTGAAATACGTACGCAGTACGCAGGTGCAGGCATTAAATTGCGAGCCCAAAGTAGCATTCAATTACGAAATGATAAAAGATTGATTTCATAGAAGCCTTAGGCCTAGGCCACGCACTGAGCGGCAAGCGGCAGAGCGGCAAAACTCTGAGCGGAAAGAAAAATTTTCAAACATATGAAATTGTATGGGTTGACGGATACCTCGCTAGGGCCGAATATTTGTAGCAAGCAGATAATGTAAGTTATATACTATACCACTGCGATATAGATTTCATTTATGAACACGAGATATTTAAGGAAGATGTTTAGATGAATTTATGAATGGTGCTGTGTTAGGTGGAGGTGGATATGAGATGAATTAAATGCTGATAATGATGACGCAAACAAATATATAATGTGGATTGCATAGACGCGATTTACACGCTGCGTCTGCGTGCTTTGTCTTGTTCTTTGTTCTTGTATTCCCTTTTTGGCCCTCTTCTTAATTTTCTGCGTTTGCATTATTCTTAAACCGTACTCGGCCGCACTATCTTCGCGCTAAACATGCTCATTTGCTTTGTGTTAGTATTGTTGTTGTTGTTTTTCGAGTGGTTGGCATATAAATTCCGGATAGGCTATCCGAGACTTTATCAGCTAGTCTGCCCCTTACATTTTTTTCAAAAACATTTAACTGAGAAATAATTTTCAAATATTATCTATATAATTAATAATTATAATAAAATATATACGGTGAAGACTCTACTTCCTTGTAAATTTCTCTCGTCTATTTTGTATACTCTATCGTAAGGGACCATACCCTAAGAGGTACGTAGTTTATATTATAGAGAAGTAGTGTAAAAGATAAACTCTATAAAGTAAATATATGTAAATACAATATTTGAATGTGAACAATTTACTTTATTAATGCTCACATCACAAAACACTTCTTCTGATTTAACACATAATTTCACTGCCATATATCATTTCCACACCCCATAGGTTGATACTATATCAAATCGTAAATTTGACTTTAAATTCAAAATAGTGATTGAAATAACCCAGGTGCTATAGAAAACTTAAATACACCATTTAAAAGACTTAAAATCAGGCAATAGACTAAAACGCAAACAATTTACTAAAAAGCAGTCAATTTAGTAAAATGCAGTCAATTGACTAAAATGCAGTCAATTGACTAAAATGCAGTCAATTGACTTAGAGTTAAATAACTGCAGTCAAAAGACTTACTGACTGGGATAATTGACTAAGAATTCTAGAAGACTTACAATTGATTAAAAGACTTGAATCAGTCAAAAAGTACTGCAGTAATTTAACTTGCAGTCAATTGACTGCTTTAATTAACTGCCCAGTCAGAATATTCGAAATGACTGGTGACTGTAGTCTTAAAGTTAAAGTCATTGAGTAAGTCAAAAGACTTATAAATTAAGTCAATTTAGTCAATTAACTGCAGTCTTAAAATGACTGTAGTCTTCACAACTATGATTAAGGAGTCACCGGAGACCTCATAAAGTATATAATATTTTCTGAATCAGGATCAAATTCTGAATCGATTTAGCCATGTCCGTCTGTCTGTCTGTCAGTCTGTTAAAAACAAGATAGCGTCCAAACGAAACGACCTAGGCGAATGAAATCTAGTGAAAGGACTTCCTTTTACCGTCGTCGAGTTGGTATTATAAATGGCCTCTGTCGGTCAGGTAGTTCTGGTACCTCGCATACAAAACCAATTTAAGACACATGCGTCTCAGTGTCTGTTGAAAACATTATAGCCTCCAAACGAAACGACATGCAATTTTGTGCGAGGACTTCTTCTATTTCGGTCAAATATTTCAATAACCAATATTACTCACATGCCTAACATTTTGCTTGACTTGTATGCAATGGAGGGTATTAAAGCACCGCCGGTCAGGCCGATGGTAGCACTTTAACTTGTTTTAGTTACAGATTTGATGAAAATCTCTAAAATAATATTGCAACGAATAGGACCGGCTAGGAAAAGATGCCAAGATAACGGAGTAGGCAATCTGCACGGCGTTTGAAAAACCCCTGTTTGACGTGTAATTAAACTGATTTTAATTAATACAATGGGTATTGAATGAGGAGATTTTGTTTCCATTAATTGCTAGACTTCTGTTATTGTGGCTATTATATTGATACTTTTCGTATACAGTACCCTTCTCGTATCAATGCATTGATGATTGAAGTGAATAAAGAATCCGCTAAGAGTATCTTCTAAAGTCAGGCTGCTCCTAATCAGACAGAAGAATCAAATTACATCAACTCGATATTAGTCAGGGATTGTCGCACAATATCGAATACAATACAGAACCAAGGCAGCTTATGCTGGTTGCAGGTCATTGTAACATATGTAGAAGGAAAAAGGGGGGAGGAGAAATGACGAAATCAACAAGTTGACGCAGCCAAAGCCTACCCTTCACGGAACTTATCAAAAGAAATATAACAAGAAAAAGCAGCCCGAAGATGGGTAAAACACAACCAGCACCACACTAAACACTGCGCCCATACAATCTAAAGGCAATACGAACTATACTCTGTCCAACAAAAATTGTCAGTACAGTACAGGCCTTATGGGGGAGCTTTTTTTCTAACAATGGTGCCTGTAGATACTCTCACGGCACTCACAAGAATTGCCACTGAAATAAAAACTAAACCACTGACATAAAAAGGAATAGTTGTCATTTTCCTAAAATTCGCCAGTCTTCCACACCACACAACTGCGGGCAGAATGAGCATGATGCATGATCCATGATCATTTTGTGTTCGCTTGCTATTGTTATAATAATAAGCAGTGTGTGTGTGTGAGGGAAACACATCAGCAGAGTGTTATAGCCAAAACACAATGCCGCTTTGCGGCGTGCGTGCGTTGACAGATATAGTAGAACCAATGCTTTCATTATGGTGCAAGCCAAAATGCGGCTTCAGGCTTCGGGTCGCGTTTAGATCGTAAATATCGTAAAGTTCAACGCGGCGCCCAAGTAGAGCAACTTTCTACTTT
This sequence comes from Cheilosia scutellata, assembly GCA_955612985.1. Classification (NCBI taxonomy): domain Eukaryota; kingdom Metazoa; phylum Arthropoda; class Insecta; order Diptera; family Syrphidae; genus Cheilosia; species Cheilosia scutellata. The sequence goes on from OY015311.1 coordinate 57,797,743, forward strand.
CAGTGGCGTTGGACGGCTTTGACATTTCCTTTCGGTTTGGTTTGTTCGATTTGATAATATTTAAAGTGTTAGAGCATATGCCGTTCATTGTTGGAGTTGCATGGATTCACTCAGGTAGGAGGAGATAGGAGGTAGGATAGGTACGTACCTACTCGTTTTTAGTAGCCGATGAGGTTTTTTCAATACAAATTAATTATTTTTACGAATATTATTTTTGTTGTAATGCTACTAGTGATTTCTTAAGATTGTTGACGAAAATATTTCAATTTTATTAACGAGATGAACATTTTTGTTTAGAATATTTATAGTTTCTTTTTCTAGTCTCTAATGATAGGTACCTATATGGAAATGGACCCTTGCTTGGGGTCACTGTTGGATTTTGGGATGGGTGCAAGGCTGAGTATATGCAAACATTCTTTAAATGATATTAGTTTACCCAATGTCAACAAGATTCTTCAGTAACAGTCTCTGGCCTAAAAGTTCACATTATAGACAAAATTTTGCTGATTTGCACTATAGACAATTTAGAAGAGATTCCTAGCTATGAAAAATGCTATAATACTTTGTTGTTAGTGTCATTGATTTTTAATATTTTATTTTAATTTTAAGTTTCATTTTTTTTTAATTACCCCTCCCTCCTAAACGGAGCGAGATAGACCCACCCTCCCATAGCAAAAAATGCTTGTATTTAACCCCTCTACATATGTCCATCATTAGTTTTCATCGCCAAAATTATTGTACTCACCCCAATTTTTGTCCTTAAATTTCAAGTCTGAAATTGTTTTTTTCAAAAACTATTAACGGACAACAACATTAAGGGTGTTTCTATGGATTTTGCCAAAAAACTTTCGGGTTTGGTGCTTCTGAGAACAGATTATTATGTGGGGTGTTGACATACTATTATTACTGCTTTAATTTATTTTTATTTCTGAAGGATTCGTTAATATGAAGTTAAAGGTTGCAGAATAAAAAAGTTTTTCGATTTTGTTATTTAGAAAAAAGATTTATTCGTGAGGTGTTTTAATTTTAATTCATTCAATTGGTATTAAATATTTGAATATACGGAAATATGTGTTTCATACGTATTTTTATTCCTATTCGTTAGGGCATATTTGTGCATATTTTGGTATAAATGCATATTTCACTTTGTAGAACATATTTTTGGCATAGGTATTTTAGCATTTTTGTTATACACAATTACACATATTTGCATATTTGTCAGGTATACCTACACCTATACTGCTTCATGTCGCTCGCTGAGTTTTTATCACATCCGGTCACTCGTACCCAGTAATGATAACGCCTTGAAAGGATTTTGTGACCCTTTTTTATACCCTCCACAGGAAGGTATATTCACTTTGCCATTACATTTGTAGCGCCAAGAAGGAGTCACCGGAGACCCCATAAAGTATATATATTCTGAATCAGGATCATATTCTGAATTGATTTAGCCATGTCCGTCTGTCTGTCCGTCTGTTGAAAACACGATAGCGTCCAAACGAACCGACCTAGGCGAATGACATTTTGTTAGAGGACTTCTTTTTACCCTCGTTAGGTTGGTATTGAAAATGGGCCATGTCGGTCAAGTAGTTCTGGTACCTCCCATACAAAACCACTATTAGACCCATGTGTCTCTCTGTCTGTTGAAAACACGATAGTGTCCAAAGGAATCGACAAAGGTGAATACAATTTTGTGAGAGGACTTCTTTTTATCGGCGTCAGGTTCGTATTGAAAATTGTCTATGTCGGTCAAGTAGTTCTGGTACCTCCCATACAAAACCCACATTAGACACATGCGTGTACAATACGTACTAACTCGCATGGCAAACATTTTGCTTGCCTTTTATGCAGTGGAGGGTATCAAAGCATCGGCCAGGCCGATGATAACACTTTTACTTGTTTGCTATTGCTTTCGGGAAGATCTGCACTGCCGGGTCATGCTTTTTTTAACAAATATGTAATCTAGGTATAGGTATCGTATATACGAAATTGCCCTACCTATGTACCTATGAATATGTTCCTATATATATACACCTATGTATGCTATGATAGGTCCCATCCCATCGTGGTTACATAATTTTGTATTCTTATTGCCTGTTTTTGTTAGAAAATAAGCTAAAAAGCGATTAGACCTACTGGGGATACTCTTAAAAAAAGCTCCTATTATCTTACCGCTTGATGCTGAGGAAAAATTGAATGGAACTTATTTCGTTGCAATTTATTTCGTTCAACAATATTTTTGTTTTAAATGGAAGGTGGCAAACCCTAATGGTATTGCTCTCTGATTTATGGCGATTTATCATACAAACTTTGGCAACCCTATGAGAGCTTTAAAGATGAATGAATTTTATGTAATTCATTGCAACCAGACTGAGAGACAAACATCCTATCTTCCCTGTACTGACAATTTTTGTTGGACAGAGTATAGTAATTTCGATCACACCTTAAAAAAATTGGTAGGTTTACTTGGAAATTTTTTTGTTTATAACTTAGTTATATTATATAATATATAAGAATTTGAAAGCTTGTCGAGTAAACCTGCCAATTTTGTTAACATTTTTTTTATATTATTGTTTTATGAAATGGGGCCCCATTGTGTTCAGAATTGAGTGTTGCTCCTAACTCACTATTGCTTAGGATAAATAGGTACCTAGAGTCCGAGCATGAATCTCAGTAGAGTCAAAAAGAGTATAGTTATTGAAAAACCGCGTTGAAGATTCTACTTTACCTTGTTTGCTCAGAATAATTTTCATTAAAACTAGTCTTTTTATTTTACTAAACGGGTTGGTACATACTTTTTGCATTAAGTTAATTTAGAAGGCTTTAACCAACATATTAGTTTATTGTTTATATTTGCATTTAGATATATATACTTAAGCATATATACTTAATTAAAAATAATTTTACAGGCTCCACAATACAAAGAATGAATGAGAGAGAAGAAATTAAATACTCAGCTGAAGAGAAAGAAGTGGGGGAGTCAGAATCCGATGATGAAAATCAAAAACGAACTGTTGCTGAAAGGCGTGAAAAAATTGTTAAACGCTTGTCGATTGAACGACATATTCCAGCTTCAACGCAGAAAAAGGAAATTGTTCAGGAAATAACTGAAATAAAGCGAAAGAGTTTAATTGAAGATAAGAAAGCTATGCATGAAGAAGAGATATTGTTACAAATGCCGACTGATAATATAATTAAATCGACAGTGCCTGAGCATGTTGTTAAAATGAAATTGAATAAATTAGATACAACGGAAGTGTCCAAAACTGACTTTGACAAGGAACTAATATTTAAATTTAAAACTACAGTGAAAAGAAAGGACGAAGGTGGGAAAATCACAGATTCAGAGTCAAAGATATTATCTGAACTCGAAACAGTAGATAAAGAAGATAAATATAATACAAACGAATTGATTCGAAGGTCCTCTCCATTCAGAACTGATGCCATTGATTGCAAACGTGAGTTAGAAAATTCTTCACAAACTCTCGATAAAAATGGCATAGATCATTTAACGGGAGATGAGATTAAAATCGAAGAAGAAGTAAACAAATTAAGTCCTACTTTGAACCATATGTATCAAGCTGAATTCCAAAAATCTGTTGAACCGATGACAGAGGAACAATTCTATAAGTCCATTGAAGAAACTATAACCAAGAGAATTAGTGAGGGAAGCATAGCTGTAAACGAAAAGATACAAGGTAATAATAATATATATCAGGTGCTAGATAATGTAGAATTAAAATGATCCAACAATATCGTTTTCCCGAAAGCTGTATTTTTAATATCTGTCGCAATAGACAGAAACTGCTGTTTTCAAAACGATATCGTTTGATCGATTTCATTTTACATAACCTGGGTCTAAGTAATCTGAAATAATGTTCAGGATATTTTCTTTTTAGATATCTATATGTATGTACAATTGTAGATGTACATTGTAGGTACATATGGCATGCGATAGGTCTTTTTATTTTGCAGAATTATTAAAACGGAATTTATCTCTATGAAGTTTCTTCCACATTTCGTTCCCTGACTGACAATTTATATAATAGAATTTGCTTGCCACAATTTGATTTTTACGCTACATTTCTTGAATTTTCCACCCATTGTCTGCGCTTGCCTTAAAACACAATGAAAATAATTTCACATAATTTCACATTTGAAAAATCAAAATGTGAATAAAGTGGAGTGTATATAATAATAATGTGTGGCATAATGCTCCAAAATGCGTTTCGCCCCGATGTGGTGGGTGGGCTCATCAGTAGACGAACCAGCACATCTGCCTAGACGCACATTTTACTCGATGTTCATCGAGACTATCATGTATTTCACAGCCATGTATATTGTATATATCATGTATTTTGGCTGTGAAATACATGATAGTCTCGGTGAACATCGTTTAAAACACAAGGTCAACATTTTTTCCCACTTCGGCGGGACATAATTCCAAATTTTGATTATGGACTTATGTCCCAACGAAGTGGGATATAAATCCATAATTTATTTTTCAAAAATGGGTATGGGACATAAGTGCACAATTTTATTTGTAGCATAAATGGGTGCATGTCGTGACATAAGGCCAAATTTTAAAATTTGACTATCACATGCTTTGGAAAGCGACATAAGACCAAATTATTTTGATACATAAGACCAAATGCTATTTTTCCATAGCAGAAATTGATTTTGATGTTTGAATTAATATTCGGCCACTGTTTGCAATATTAACATTTTGGGAACCCTTTTTAATTTTTCTAATTCAATCAAGATCTTCTGAGAATTCAAGAAAATAAAGGTTGAAGTTCTCGTGAACATGTTAGATGAGACATAATTCCATAAAAATTTTCTAGGGACTTATATCCCACTTCGGTGGGACATAAGTCCATTATCAAAATATGGAATTATGTCCCACCGAAGTGGGACATAAGGTCATTATGGACTTACGAGTGGTCCCAAGCCCAACCCAACCACTCCTAAGTTAAGAGCTATTCGTTGTTCGAATTCGAACATGAAGGCAGAGCTGGAGTTATGCACCCCTGCAATCCAACATAAATAACGATGATCATGAACTTCATCAGCTACCTCCACAAGTGGATAGGATGGTACTTGCACTGTTGTAGATGCTGATGCTGATAAGAACAAACAACAAACAACTATAACTACAGAAACTCTACACCTAGAATTAGCGTTTCATCAACTCGTCTCGGAATCAAGCTGAATATTTTGTAAAGCAAAATTATTTTATTCAATAAAAGTATTGTACTTCGTAACATATAGCTATTATTCATCGTAACATCTTATTCATCTGGGACATAACTTATTCATCTGGGACATAACTCGCGCGCTTTCATATTTGACTTAAACAAATATGACACCATTTTGAGATTTGGGATTCACTATTATTTTTGTATACCTAAATTCTAGTTTTATCTTTAGTTTATTAAGTTTGTATTGTCTATAATGATTTTACAAATTTGGAAGGCTATATTTTAAGCCATATTTGTTTGTTTCGCAAAATAATTTATTCGTAGTAGACCATTGTTATGGTTGGACAGTGTACTAAAATCGTGGGATTTTTTCCTTTCTAATAAAATTCCAGGCAAAAAAATTTTATTCTAGGAAAGACGATACTGCAAAGGTCATCGAATGTAAATGTAATATACATTGGGCAATATTATGCGTGAACTCTGAATGTTAATTATTGAATAATAACTCGTTATTCTGAAGATGTTATTAAAGTAGTTGCTAAATTTATAAATATTTGGTTAATACAAAACGTTATGTTGAATAAAATAACAATTGTCTTTCCTTAGAAACAAATAATAAAAGAGTAAACATATGCCGTCTTACTCATTAGATTCATTTAATATGTTACAGCCTTATTCATAACACTTAATTAAATCTGAATTAGGGTTAATGTTGGTTTAATTGCAGAAAACGTTATTCATAAACTTTTTTCGAAGTTAATTTCCATTTAATCAAGTGTCAAAAAATTAAATGCCGACATCGGCATTCAGGAGCAAATTAACTCTGAATTACTTTTTTCATTGACTCAAATCATGGCATGTAATAATTATTATGCTATTATTTCATTACCAAATATCGTATTTATAATTGATTTGTGCATTAGCACAACAAAAATTTGTGTTTTCCGAATTTAAATAACAAATTTCCGTCAAAAAAAAATCTCATGCCAACTTCGTAATACAATTTGCTTAAATCGTCATGGCGTTCTTATCTCATGCACACAACATTCCAGGAAAAATGTCAGAATTTATCAAATGTTTCTACCAATTGCATACTTTTATATGAAATGCTGGTATACTTTTAGGCTTATTGCCTTAATTCATTGATTAGCTGGTATACGAGCAAAAATTCTAATAAGCATTTTTTAAGTCTTAATTAAAATGACATTTTCACAATTGACGTGAATTAGCTGAGACACCGATAATTTACAGATTAAATGAATCTAATGAATAAGGCTTAATAATTATCAGTGTCTCAGCTAATTCACATCAATTGCGAAAATGTCATTTTAATTAAGACTTAGGTTAGGTTAGGTTAGGTTAGGTTGAATAGGGTGTGAGTTCATCACATAGGACTAGGCACCATATTGGACCCATCGCCATCCCTGGGGAACCTTAACGGTCAAAAAACCTAAACCACTTCGCCCAAACAATTAATTTCCCTACAGAATCTGAAAATTGTTTCAATTTTGTTTCCGAGGCCAACCTCCTCCAAATTATCAAAGAAGTACCTGCCAAGGTATTTCCTCCTGTACCGAGCAATAGCTTGACATTCACAGAGGAGATGAGTTATATCCTCTGCGACATGTAAGTCTTCGCAATACCTGGGGTCTAATCGCGTAAGCCTAAAACGATCGAACGACGTCGTCTCGACGATGCAACTACTTCGTGTAAGATCCAAAAAACGATGATCGTCGAAACGATTGAACGATCATCGTTTCTTGTTGCTTCACGTAAACAATTTAACTGTCATGTAGCGTCGTCGAAACGATTCGATTGAACGATGGCTCTTTGGCAATCGTTTCATGGTTTTTGGTATATTTTGTTTCCATTTAGGGTTTTTAAAAGCAAAACAAAAATGTTAAAGAATATTATTTCAATCAAATCTTTCATAATTTCGACAAATAGTACACTCCATTCTGCATTAGTGTGGTGAAATGTGAAAATATAGAAAAAATATCCATTTCCTTCATTTTAGTTAATCGAAATAGGTACACTAGAAAGTTCACATCACACCCTTGTTATCTTCTCTTTGGAGTACACAATCATAGAATTGCATTCATTATTTTTGAAAAATGCATTCACCAATTTTCTCTTATTTTACAACCCCTAATCAATAACATTTTTCCTGCACCGAAAAATGTTTACCTATTTACCTATACATACATTTCCACATAAAAGACAACAACACACACAAATTATATACCCTTTTTATTGGTTTCCAGTTGTCACAGTTTGTTTACAGCCCTGCTCAAACTGTTCAAAACGAAAACGATGGACGATTCGATTGAACGACGCGATTGTGTTGTTACATGAAGCTAGCTTAAAACGACGTCGTTTTGTTCAATCGTCGAGACGATGATCGTCTGAAAAGTTACGCGATGAGACCCCTGCATATGTCCGTATCTGTTAGACCTATTCTCTTAGCGTGCATCCTTAGAAGACAGTGCCCGGAGAGCACCCCTACTGCCATCCGTAGCCTCGATCTACTAAGCTTAAGTAGTTCAGCCGATTTTTTCCGATCTAGCTTAGGCCACAGAGCCTTTGAGACCCTGTGCCCTACTATATCCGCCCATCTCTGATCTGCCCTATTTTTAATATTCTCGAGAATAATTCTCTTGGCCACGGCTATTGGTGGTCTTATACCCTCAATTGTTTCATTAGGTGTAAGCTCTGCTCCGGTTTTGGCCAGAACATCAGCCCTTTCGTTGCCCTCAATATCGCAGTGTCCGAGCACCCAACACAATCTGACTCGGTTCTGTGCGCATAATGCTCTGAGCATTGTGCGGCAGCACCTGACTAGTTCAGATTTGATGATGAAAGACTCTAGCGCCCTTAACGCAGCGTGACTATCAATGTAGATAGCGATATTCTTGTTGGATATTGATCCCATATCAAGTAGATACGCCGCTTTGAGCACGGCCAGAACTTCTGCCTAAAAGACTTAAAAAATGCATATTCATAAAGAATTTTTGCTCGTATACCAGGGGTCTCATCGCGTAAGGCTAAAACGATCCAACGACATCGTCTCGACGATGCTGCTACTTCGTGTAACAACCAAAAAACGATGATCGTCGAAACGATTGAACGATCATCGTTTCTTGTTGCTTCACGTAAACAATTTAACTGTCAAGTAGCGTCGTCGAAACGATTCGATTGAACGATGGCTCTTTGGCAATCGTTTCATCGTTTTTACTATATTTTGTTTCCATTTAGGGTTTTTAAAAGCAAAACAAATGTTAAAGAATATTACTTCAATCAAATTTTTCATAATTTCGACAAATAGTACACTCCATTTTGCATTAGTGTGGTGAAATGTAAAAATATAGAAAAAATATCCATTTTCTTCATTTTAGTTAATCAAAATTGGTACACTAGAAAGTTCACATCACACCCTTGTTGGAGTACACAATCATAGAATTGCATTCATTAAATGGTTTTTGAAAAATACATTCACCAATTTTCTCTTATTTTACACCCCTATCAATAAAATTGTTGCTGCAACGAAAAATGTTTACCTTTTTACCTATACATACATTTCCACATAAAAGACAACAACACACACAAATTATATACCCTTTTTATTGGTTTCCAGTTGTCACAGTTTGTTTACAGCCCTGCTCAAACTGTTCAAAACGAAAACGATGGACGATTCGATTGAACGACGCGATTGTGTTGTTACATGAAGCTAACTTAAAACGACGTCGTTTTGTTCAATCGTCGAGACGATGATCGTCCGAAAAGTTACGCGATGAGACCCCAGCTAATCAATGAATTAAAGCAATAAGCCTAAAAGTATACCAGCATTTCATATAAAAGTATGCAATTGGTAGAAATATTTGATAAATTCTGACATTTTTCTCTGGAATGTTGTGTGCATGAGATAAGAACGCCATGACGATTTAAGAGGCCTCTAGACGTATTGTAGAACATAAAGTGGAACTCAAAGCGCCATCTATTTTTGATTTGCGAAGCTCTAATCATGGTGAAAAACCACTTTTCGTCATCCATTTCATTTTTAAAATCAATTCAGGAGGCGGACCTTAGGTGGGATATCATATACATTGACTTATTATATATGGACTGCTAGTCGACGTCTCACGTTGGTTCCAACATAACCACTAGCCCTCTTGGTTCGGAGCGGAATAATTTGGAAATTCACACTTTTTTGTAGTGGCATCTATTGTTAACAATGACGCAACAATTTGAATTTCCACAGTTTTACTTGCCAAATCCACTAACGCCCAATAGGTGTCTCTAGCATTCTATGGAGAAATGAAAGATGGTTGTGATCATTGGCTTCGTTTTCCAATGCCATCTACTTTAAACAGTGACGCAACAATTTGAATTTTAAATATCTTAGCTCACAAATTCTCTCACGCCCAATAGGTGCCTCTAGCATTCTATGGAGAAATCCAAGATGGTTCGTCATTTTGTTTCACTTATTTTTCGCTCCGAACCAAGAGCGCTAGTTTATGTTGGCGTCATTTTCTGGGCAAAATTTGTATGAACTGACATTTCACTAGCAGTCCATATATAATAAGTCAATGATCATATACATATAATGCTTGGTATGAATTTATTGATCGTACGTATGGGGGATGTTTGGTTTTGGTTGCTGAGAATTGCATTCAAATGAATGTTGGAGTGAGAGGGAAATGTAGGTTATCATCGACAAAGAATCCATTCTCCATTGATTGCATAATAATGACATTGAATATGCAAAGGAACATTAAAAAAACGATGGGGTAGGTATTTTTCGTATATATCGATGGTATGCGTGGTTGGGTACTTTTAGCTCGGCAAGGGAGATATGGATATGGATGGGGGGATAAGAACGTAAAGAGAAGGAATATGAAATTGCAGATCGGATACAATCATGACAATAGGTAGATATTTTGTATATGTTTGACTCATGGATTTGTTTGGTAAGGGTAGTTTGGAGATTCTAAGGGTATAAAGGGGATGTGGGAAAAAGGCATGTGAGGTTGGTTGTAAATGCACTAGGGGGGTAGGTAATGGGTTGCAATTAATATCACACACATCGATCCCATATAGGTACATATGTACATACATACATAAATATATTGTACTAACTAAACACTCAAACTCTTACAACAATCGATCTCCCACAAGTCAACAAACCCCCAATAGGTACATATATAGGATCCTGCATATTGTCCAGTGAATGTACATATGTACATATATGTACCTATAACTTTGTTTCTATAGTATTCCTTTTAGCAGAACTTACAATTCTTTCCCAACTGAGCCTCAATTGCACACCCCTTGCATCATCCCCCTCACAAACCTGGTGTATCTTTTCCTACTTCTCCGGGCGATGTTCATAATATTGCAACTCCTTTCCTCTGTCCCCCTCTTCTCTCATCATACGAAAAACCAAACACCTACCCTACCATATCTCATAAAAGGTAAGACAACGGCAACAGCGCAAACAAAAATTGCATAATCTTTCGTTGTAAATGGCAACAGCGCAATGCTGCTAAATTTGCCTTCAATAACATCCATTTCAGCCAACCCACCATTTCACCGCCTCCGTTTCGTCTCTTTTCCTACCAACCCAAACAAACCATTATCTGCTTTACACCTAATCACGGTGTGACCGGCAAGCACTTTTCAAGATACAAATTTGCTACTACTTTTAGCAATGAAATGGAAAGAATTTCTAAAAATCTGAGAACATTAATCGTTTAAATTAATTTATAAATTTTGTTATGAAGTTTAAGCAATTTTGTTTAAACAAAAAAATATATTTTCAAAAAGAATTTATTAAATGAAGCAACATATTGAAAAGTGCTTCTGTCGACCCCTCTCTCATTTTCATATTTTTATTCAAGAAGCAAAAATTACTTGAATCCAATCCAAGCAAAAATCACTTTGAATAAAGAATCCCCACCTGCTTACACACATATCAACACACGCATCCTTGATTATCCATTTAGATCACACTTCAGACTTCACGCCAAACCGGTTTCATTTATAACACGCCTCTATGCAGTTGACAATAAACTACACATTTATCCCTTATAGCTTGGGAGTCATTCTGATTGGCTATTCAATTCAGACGACAGAACTACCGCCATCTAAATGAGAAACTTGGAACTTTTTTCTGAGAATGTGACACATACATGGTATTTTTCTTGAAAAATATATAAAATTTAAACTCAGTATTTTGCAACAAAATACATGTAAATACATAATTATTTTTTTTGCATCCGATAGCTGGTATGATACTTTATTGTTTTGAGTAAAAATTGCATCAAATATAAATCAATATATACAAGAAAAACGTTCTCCATTATTTCAAAAAATTGTATGTTTTCAAACACTTGTATTTTTAAAATCAGGATGAAATTTAAAGATTTATTTCGAACAGATTTGCGTTTTGCATATTACCTTTTAGATAAACTAGTTATCTCAGACTTTTTCGAACATTGTCATAGTCATTCGTTCATCCAAAAAAATCGGTTTTATGCTAATTTTCGCAAACACAGCTGGGAATTCTTCCAATAAAAGAAAAACGAGATGTCGCTTTAAAAAACAGCTTCGAAGCTTTCAAAGGACATATTCTGTTCTTTCCAATGCATCCAATATCATTTCAATCGCTTCAGTATTGACTTCTCTACGTTTGATACGAAATGCCATTTTTCGCACTTTTGCTCGATTTATGGGTAGAGGCCTCTTAAGCAAATTGTATTACGCAGTTGGCATGAGATTTTTTTTGACGGAAATTTGTTATTTAAATTCGGAAAACACTAATTTTTGTTGTGCTAATGCACAAATCAATTACAAATACGATATTTGTATAATGCATAATAATTATTACATGCCATGATTTGAGTCAATGAAAAATTAAATTTAGAGTTAATTTGCTCCTGAATGCCGATGTCGGCATTTATGTCGTTTTCCATTGGGCAAAAAGAAGCGTCCGGGAGCGTCCGGAATCAAGAAAATCACTTCTGAAACCGTTCCATTGGCGCAAAAAATACTCTTCTGTTGATTCTGAGGAGAGAATTTCGCTTCTCGATTTGAAGTCAGAATCCACTCGAGGAGCACTTACACAAGTGCATTTTATGTATTTTATACAAGCCAGCTGGCAGCAGCCATACAGTAATTTTTGACGTTTCACCAATACGTGAGTGTAGTCAGTCAGAAGCAGTTTTCTTGTTCCATTGGATTACGGAATGAGTGAATCCCCGAGTGAAACCAATGGAAAACGACATTAATTTTTTGACACTTGATTAAATGGAAATTAACTTCGAAAAAAGTTTATGGATAACGTTTTCTGCAATTAAACCAACATTAACCCTAATTCTGATTTAATTAAGTGTTATGAATAAGGCTGATAGTGTTTTAAGTGGTAACACCTATAGATTAGAGGTCACATGCTTTGAAGGGCTATAACGGGAAATACGATGAAAATAGACCCCCCTGCCATACAATTTTTTGTTCGGCAGAACTTCAGGAATCTTCCCTTAAAGGATTATACTTCTTAACTGGGACACCCTGTATACATACACATATACCTTGCTACAAATGAATGTTTATATTTTTACGATCATGCGACACGACAAACAAAAACAAAACCACACTAGCATACGTATACTTCGCGTTCGAAAAGGGTTGATTTGTTTTCGCAGTGAGTGCTATGGTCACTGTACACCTGACCGTGTACTGTACAGTCGTCGGCATAATTATTTAGACAAAAGTAAAGTTAATTCTGCTCATAAATTTGAACTTACTTCAAGTAAATTTTGGCATCAATGGAAAGCTCATTTAAATTCCGTTTGAATGATACAAAACTTTCCTTAACCCATTTAGTACCCATTGAAAATTTAGAACTTTTGAAAAAGTCTACTTTTTTGACTTTTTTCCTCGGTCTGAAAAAAAAATTTTTTTTTATGCAAAAAGTATCTTCAAACAATTCTAAATCTCCATAGTGGTATCAAAAAAAAATGCAATCTACTCCTGTGTGCCTAAAAATTAAACAAATACAAATATATATAATATACATAAATCAAAGTACATACATACTACTAATACCGACATAAATAATTAAAAACATAAAAAAATAAACATTCGGTGGGTGATTTAACTTAATAGTGACAATCTTTGAATCAACCTTGTACAAACCATAATACCTGCCCTAATTCAGAAGAAATATGAAATGCATCATATACCCTCTAAAAGTATCCAGTTTTCAAGTTCTCCCGTCCTGACTATGTGATGTTAATACTTTACCAGTTAGATTTTGTGTTAATTTCCCTTTAATATTTTTATGTGTTTTCTACATATTTTTAATGGAATTTAACAAATTTATAATAATCGTATCAAAAAAAATATAGCAATAATAATCATATCTAAATATCCAAATCTTTTTTTTATGTGTGTAAATTAAAAATAATCTTCCTTTTGCATTAAGTACCTATAATTTTTTTTTGTCTCAAAATTGCTTGGGATTTTTTTGTTTTTGTGTTTGTTTTCTTTAATTGCTGCTCGTGCACTTGCAACCAGGATGAAAGGTATGATTTCAGTTTTGTTTGTTTGTATTCTTGATTATTTTTTATTAAAAATTAGAATTTCGAGTGATTTTTTTTGGGCAAATTTTGTAAGGATCACAAGGCTTAAGTATGAACTACATCCAAACAAAAGTGGAAAAAGTACAAAAAAGTGAAAATATCGAAACTCATAGAAAACACACGCATATTTACGCGACATCTATGAGTAAAATCTGAACTACTAAAGCTCTGAGCTTTTTATTGTTTATTTCATCGAAAACACATGACTATTGATAAAACATCTATGAGTAAAATCTGAACTATTAAATCTAAGAGCTTTTGGTTGTGAAACTCATAGGAATTATGTGATTTGAACGTGATCTGGCGGGAAGTCCGTAACGATTTTGTTGATTGTATAGGTTATAAGAACTTTGTGAAAATTGAAAGCTGGAACATGTTCAAGCTTTCAGCCACACACAAAATTTTAAATTGTTTTAAATTGAGAGAAAATATACAGAGTTTACTATATGATGAAGTAGGACAAAATGATTTTGTTTACTTTTTTGTACTTTTTCCACTTTTGTTTGGATGTAGTTCAGGCTTTACATTGCCTTTATAGTATATGCCAGAATATAATTATACTTTTAAATATATGTCTATATGGTTTTGTGTTTGTACATAATTATTAATTTCTTATCTAGTTAATGTACATTTAATTTGTTTAACAATCTATGATTATTATTATTTAAGTCATTAAATATATAATTAAAATTCAACTAGAAATTAAATTCAAGTGTTGTTTTGTTTGTGGTGAAAATGTTGTTGGTTATATTGGTGATCATTTTTCCTTGATGAGAACTGATATGATGACTGGCTGAGTAAATAAGTGTATTCGGGGGTGACTGAAATGACGTGGATGATGATGACACCTTCACATAGTTTTATATGAAGCAACTGCTTAAACAATGCGATTTTCCTAGCAGGACCTGGAGGTTGGACAACTTCTTGCAGCTTATCCCATGCTAACTTAGACCTTTGGCAATGCTTTAGGTAGTTAACTAAAGACGGTTTAATATTTAATATTATCGCGGCTAACGCTTTTTCATCCTTAGACTCCCAAGCAGCTTTTTCCTGAGATGTCATACCCTCGTTTTTTACATGTAGCCCACTGACATATGACCAAAGATAGGAAAAAATTAAAACGCTTTTCATTTGAATAGCCCAACCATCATAATTTTTATCATCGAGCTTCTCGATATGATAAAGAGACGAACTCATATTTATCAAAAATTATAGGTTACTGTACCGATTCAAAATTGCTTACTTATTTTTCTATACCCACGTGTATCCGCCTGGGCTCATAACTTGTTGCGCAGATTAACGAAACTACTTCCGATATTCTTAAGCGTTTAATATGAACTGAAATACGAATAGAGAAGCGTAACAAATATGGTAAAGTATATATGTAATGAGAGAGTGAGAAATGCATATAATAATAACAGGTATATAATAGTTTTGAGCGTTGGTGAGAATAACAAGAACATAATAAAGGGATATAATAATGTAGAAAAGTAAACAACAACAATTTCTTTAACTAAACTAATTGACAAATTGATTTATTGCATTTTGCTTCGGTACGAATACCTTGCATTCCTATGTTATTTTATTATCATGAAAATTGCGACATTATTTCTGTGGAAATTTGCTGCATCGAACCAGACGCTTCGTCAGCATTTCTGTTGCTCGTGTTGATGTTAACTTATACCAACGACAGATAATATATCTGATATTCTAACAAAAAGCTGGAATTTTTAAATACATAACGATTTTTGCGAATTGTTAACTATTAACTTTTCCTAAATTTAATCATTACAATTTTTTAATTTTACAATAATTTACAATGTTGTGCAAAGATTTTGAACGCATTTGGGTTGAAGAAGGGGTTATTAGTATCATTTCCAATGATAATGTAAAGTGGCAACCCTCATGCACTCTTATTTATAACTCACTCAAATACATGAAGTCAAACTGAACGGTCGGTTTTTCTTACAGTTTATTCTTTATAATGTAGGGATATTTCGATTGTCCGCACTACCTCGTGGAGAGCCGTTTCCGTGGATCTACCCATTAGGTAGGCGTGCTGTGATTTGGATAGCAAAGATTCTTCTAGAAAACTTCGCATGTGGATGTCTAATGTCGATTTCCATTGGGGAAAAAAACTCTTTTTTTAATATTCAGAGCAGTTTTTCTTCTCTAGAAATCAGCTGTCTGTCAAAATCATTTTCCATTGGAAAAAAAAAACACTTTTTTTAAGATTCAGATCACTTTTGCGAATCTCGATTCGAGGGAGAGATTCGCACATACTTTCACCAATACCAAAACAAGTGACATTTGTCAAACTTTGTGGTTAGTTATTGTTAGGGGAGACTGGGGCACATTTGAACGTGAGGCACATTTGAACATTGCTAATAAAACAACATTTAAAAAATATTTCAAAGCATTATGCTGGATTTACATTACCACGCAACGCAATTTTGCATGACTTCAGAGAGAGAGATCCGTTTATCCACAGTCAAGGCTACTGATGTGTAAGAGTGAGACCACAAGCCTAACAGTTGAATTTAGGCCGCCATAACTTACTTATGGAGATTTGTGGTCTCACTCTTACAGATCACTAGCCTTGACTGTAGGAAACGGATCTCTCTCTCTCTGAAGTCATGCAAAATTGCGTGGTGTTGTGATGTAAATCCACCATAAACCAAAATTTAAACTTGGTAATACCGTGTTCTTTAGTCGTCGATGATTTTCGGATGTGTTTGCAGTCGTCGCCTGGAAGTAGCCGCATGAGGAGGTTTTATGCTTAAATTGCATAATTTTAATTTTTCTATTTGTAAGAGTGTACAAATTTTATAGTGAGCTTTTCTTTTTGTGTAAAATATATTTTTAAGGTACAACTTCATTTGAAAACGTATGAAGGTACGTTTTTTCACAAATATGAAAAATATAAATATTTGCGCACATTTTTCTGTCGCTTGACTTATTGGGGCAGGTTTGAACAAAACAGCCGGGGCACATTTGAACAAGGGCTCTGTAAGTGGCATTGAACTAAAAGCTAAACTACCACCACCAATTAACGCTCCGGGAACATCGAGGACAGCTGCGGTCATAATTTTTGTCTAAATTTTTTCAAAATTTCTGTTCGGTTAATAAAATAACTCATTTTTGTTTTTATAAAGTTTCTTCAGTCATTTGTAAAATATTTCAGTAATTTCCAAATTTCAGTTTGCTTTTGCTAAGTCTTTTTGTTTTCTTTATTAAAATAATAAAGTTAATTTATTTTATTAAAAAAATACGGCAAGATTTTACTTTACTGCCCATTCGAAAATAACGGTTTTTTTTGCACAGTCTGATTGATTTTAGTGCCCTAAACACAAATCTGAAAAAAAAAGTTGGCGGTCTCTCTTCGTTTGGGCGTGGCACGCCCCCAAAGTTAAAAAAATACCATATAAAATAGTACCAACATTTCAAGAACGGGGTGTCCAATTTTTGTAAAATAAATTTTTTTATATTCCCTAAATGTGCAGTTATCTTAAAAAAAAAGTTTCATTACAATCGGATCATAAAGACCGAAGATATGATTTAATTAAAAAGAGCTAAATTTAAACCACTGAATTTTTGCTCTTTTGTACTGACATTTTACTTACTTTCAAGGGCGCGGGCTAATATTTTGTATTTAAACCTTCTTTTTGCTGACTTATCACATTTTATTTCTTACAAAAACTGCATAAACAGTGAGATACGTATGGGGGGTCATGCTGCCCCCCTGCAACCCCCCTGCTTGTGGTCACTGTAGGATTTGGAGTGGGTGCAAGGTTGGCTCTATGCAAAGTTTTTATTATGTTGTTTGCTTAATTTTACCGCCAAAAACTATGTGCTTTTTTTATTATTTTATATCTCCGGTATTTATGATCCGATTTTGATGAAACTCTTTTATAAGTTAACTGCACATTTAGGGAATATAAAAAAATTTATTTTACAAAAATTGGACACTCCATTCCTGAAATTTTGGTACTATTTTATATGGTATTTTTTTAACTTTGGGGGCGTGCCACGCCCAAACGGTAAGAGACCGCCAACTTATTTTTGCATATTTGAGCTCAGCGCATTAAAGTCAATCGGAATAAAATCTAGCCAAAAATACAAACCTTGTAAGTGCACCTTTGAACATAAGGACCTACTTCGTTTTTAAATAAAAATAAATTATACGCCCTTACTAAATTTACGTAGTTATTTGTCCAAATCAAAGTTTATTTTCTTAAAGTGAGAATAATTTATACCCAATTCACAATGGCGCTTTGCCGCTTGCGTGCGTTGACAGGCGTTTTAGAAACTTTACCGTACTTTATGTCAACGCGCGCAAGCCGCACTTTTCCAAAACTAAATGGCGCTTCAGAGCGTTGGCGCGTTGAGAGATTAGAGTAGGAGAGATTGAAAGTTCTGTTTGGTTTATGTTGCGTACGTAAGTTATGTACGAATTCAGAGCAGAATGCAACTACTCCTTTTTTGCTTATAATTGTTATTTTAATGCACGAATTAAGAGGAAATTTGTTCAAAATAGTAAAAAAAAATGCATAAATAATTAACAATAAAATGAATTTTCACTTTTATTGTCGTGGAATATTTTTGTGGAAGAATTGTTTGTGCATTCAATGTACACAGGTACATGGCTTCACATGAAAGGCGTTTCAGGCGAGACAGGTAGATTTTTAGTTTAGTTGAGAAAATATGGGTAAATTACATCGAAAATCCCTTCCCTTAAAATTGTGAATTGATTACTTATACTTCTTGTAAAACGATTTAAGTGAGCAATATTACCAAATGCACAGCATTTATCTGAGCTGTGGAAAGAAGTTCAGTCACTTAAATAGAGAAGTGCAATTTTGTTAAATACTTGGTTTGGCTATTTAAAAAAAACCCCTATTAATAAATTCTCAAATATGGATACCGACGATTTACTTGATTTTTCAATTTATATTTATATTTTATTTCAATTATATGTATACATCTGGTGGTATGCTGTACATTCGGACCATTGCGATCGCAGGTACTGCTTCTCGTCGCTCGCTGGGTTTTTACCACATCCGGTCAGCCTTCGGACAATGCATATTGAAAGGATTTTATGACCTAATAGGGGTAATTTTTTTGCTATATTTCCGCGAAGATCTTCGCTGTCTTGTCCAGACATTTTTTATGTTCCTATGTACGGACTTCAAACCCTACCAGCCGATTGAGTTCAAATTTACAGGGAATCTTCGATATCTATTGGCCAGAGAATTCCCGTGAAATTGGGTCAAAGTCGGACAAAGGTGCGCATATTCATGTGCATTGTCCCGATGGACAATAAAAAATATATCTAAGCAATGCAAATCATTGGCGCGAGCAAACCTGGGCGGGTAAACCAAGTAATAAAATAATACCTATCATTTGCACATCGCAGGAAATTAGATTTACCCTCAACTAGAAAAAGAAACTATAAATATTCTAAACAAAAATGTTTATCTCGTTAATAAATTGTATGAAGAATAGAGTAGTTTCAGACAAAATTGAAATATCAAAAGCGTGTACCTACATAACATTTGAGCACATATTTTTTTTATCAACAATCTAAAGAAATCACTAGTAGCATTACAACAAAAATAATATTCGTCATTTCCACACAGTAAAATAATTAATTTGTATTGAAAATACCTCATAGGCTACTAAAAACGAGTAGATACGTATATACCTAAGTGAATCCATGCAACTCCAACAATGAACGGCATATGCTCTAACACTTTAAATATTATCAAATCGAACAAACCAAACCGAAAGAAAACGTCAAAGCCGCCCAACGCCACTGAAAGTAGAAAGTTGCTCTACTTGGGCGCCGCGTTGAACTTTACGATATTTACGATCACAACGCGACCCGAAGCCTGAAGCCGCATTCTGGCTTGCACCATATGAAAGCATTGGTTCTACTTTATCTGTCAACGCGCGCACGCCGCAAAGCGCCATTGTGGCTTGGGCATTACAGTCTAATAATTTAAGCAAATAGGATTTTATGTGACCTCAAAGCAAAAAGCGTTTAAATTTGCCCCAGTCTCCCCTACCTATTGTGGAATAAATTTGAAAATTGAAAATGGATATTAATGTAGACGAATGCACCGTCGTAGAAAATGCCAATGGGGTTGTTTTCATGGGGGAGGACGATGTTCTAATTAAAAACAAAACAAGTTTAAGTAGTTATTGTACAAGTACAAGTAAAAAACTAACAAATAACAATTCAATTTTATAAACACAAATTGGAATTTAAAAACAACTGACTGTCAAATCACACACCAACACAAATGCAAAAAAAAATGATCTCATTTCAAGTTCCATTGGGGCAGGAAAAATCTGAGATTGAGAGCAAAACGGTAAAAGCCCAATGGAAATCGACATAAAATACGCTCTAGGGTTTTAAGTACAAAGGAGGTTAAACTGATTGGTCTGAAATCCTTCGCGGTTTCATGCCCACGTTTGCCTACCTTCGGTATAAAGACCACTCTAGCGCGTCTCCAAGGGTAGGGTACGTGGTTTAGTATTAAACAGCCACTGAATATTGACGCCAGCCAAGGTAGTCTTGCGTTTTCTGTAGCATGACAGGTAGTATGCCGTCAGGGCCCGGAGACTTTAACGGGGAGCTGTTAATAGCCCAGGAAATCTTTTCCTCGGAAATTATTGAAGTGATATTGCTGTGGAGTGCAGGTTGTACTCTCGGGTTCCATTTCTGAATTAATATCGCTGCATCCGGGAAAGTGGGTATTTATTAGGAGTTCCAGGGTCTCCGCGCAGGATTCGGTCCATCCTCCATCTAACTTTCTCAGAAAGGAAGGGTTGGAGTGTTCCTTGGACAGAATTTTACTTAGCCTGGCAGAGTCCTTAAGTGTTTCTATCGAATGACAGTAATCCATTCAGGCCTCCTTTTTGGATGTCTTTATGGCTTTCTTCTGCCAGAAATGGTGTATGTGGCAGATGTTGAAAATCGCCCTGGTCATCTGTCTCAGATTGGAAAGGTCTTCGTTCCACCATGGGGGGAAGTGTTTTTTTTACTAGGTACGTTTAACTGGGCACGAGACTTTGTAAGCTGCGTCCATTGCATTCTCAAAAGTCTTTATCTTTGCCTCCAGCTCTTCAATAGCTACCGCGTTTGTTTTGGGTGTGCTTTTGAGTTTTGTCCGAAGGACTTGGCCAAACTTGGTCCAATTTACTCACTTAGGGTTTCTTAAAGGTTTAGTGGCCTCGGTCTCGAGACTTACATCGTAGAGGGTCCATCTGTGGTCAGAGAGTGACTCCAGATTAGTAACTCTCCAGTTTTCGACCCTCAAGTTTTCATTGTTTGTTTTTTAATGTTATATCTTGGACCTCTACCCACCCCCTATGTGCAGGGGCGTAGCGAGGGGGGGGGGGGGGGGCGTGGGGGGGTGTCGCACTGAATTCGGTGTCGGTGAATTTGGCGACTGAAATCCTTAAATTTTATCGAGTTTCGATTCGATTTTAAAAAGGACGGTTGGCATTTCTAATTTGAGGTTAAATTAGAAGGAATGTGTTATTCGCTAGTTCGCGGCTTATTGATGTGGAATTAACAATTCGCGGCAAACGTGTGTTTGGGCAAAGAGGAGGATAACTAATTATCCCATCAAAATGTATTAAGAAAATAAGTTTATACACAGTTTAAATAACGAAATTTCGAATTCCAAACTTTTTACCGCGAACGAAAACACCCGCGCGAATTGTCAAAGTTTATTCGTAATCCACATCATTTAATACGCGTTCCACAAACTAGCAAAATAAACATTCGTTCGAACTTAACCTCAAACTAGACATTGTGGGTAGAAACTGGTGGCTGAAATTCGCGATCTGTAAAAGTGTTGACGTGTGAACGGACTGTTAAAGCTTGCGAATAGTCGTTCGATCGCAGGTAGTTGGTCGCTCTTATGTGAATGGTCTTGTTGGAACAAAGTAAAAAGAAGAGCGAACAAACCGGTTGTGTATAATTCAACTTTATTACAAAGACTGCATTTAAGCTAGGGAACAGTTTTGGTATATATAGTATTCTCTATGTAATTTAACATAAGGAGGTGTACATGTGTTTGAGTGTATGATATACAAGGTTATAAATGTAAACATGTATGTTACATAAGAATCAATACTATCAATCCTTCTCTCAAAACTGGCAACGATATTACTAAACTAGATGTTTAAATTCATTTAAATTCATTTACTTAAATTAAAAAAAATTTTGCATTTTAAGATTTAATACCTAACATTCTGGAAAACTCATTATGTTTTATTTTCTTTAAGTTTTTGGTTAAGATGTCGGCAACCATTTTATCGGTAGGTATATATCTCAAAACAACAAGATTTTTCTCCGCAACTTCACGAACTGTGCTCCCTTATATCTATGTGTTTCGTCCGGTTATGGAAGATAGGATTTTTTGCTAGTTTCTGCGCACTTATGTTGTCACTGAACAGTTCCGTTGGAGCTTTAACAAGCTCGTCAAATCCCAACTCCTTCAGAAAGCGCCTAAGATATACCAATTCTTTTGCAGCCGTCGAGAGAGCGACGTATTCGGCTTCGGTGCTACTAAGGGCAATTGAGTTCTGTTTCTTGCTATCCCAAGAGATTGCAGCGCCGGCTAGGAAGAAAGCGAACCCAGTGTATGACTTTCGGTCAATTGAATTTCCACCCCAGTCAGCATCAACATATCCCTTAAGATTCGTACCGGTCTGAAAATATTTAAGTTTTACATTTAGGGTTGTATTTAAGTACCTTAATAAATGCTTAGCAGCATTAAAATGCTCAACGTGAGGATTAGTGTTGAACTGCGCAAGCTTACAGACTGAATGCATAATGTCTGGTCGCGTGCAGATGCTTAAATATGTTAGAGACCCGATGAGTGACTGGTATAGCTTCTGGTCCACTTTGGTGCAATGAGAACAGTCCGCACACTTCTCAAATTTAGTCCCTGGATCCAGTGGCGTTGTGACACCTCTGCATTCAGACATTCCAAAATCTTCAAGGAGATTTAGGATCAGCTGTTGCTGAGAAACTTGAATTCCTTCTGTTCCTCTGGTAACCTCCATACCCAAAAAATAGTCGATAGGACCCTTATCTACCACTTCAAATTTTAGACTAATTTGCTCCTTTATTTTCTCCAGCATCTTGAAACTAGAGCACGCGATCAAGATGTCGTCCACGTAAACTGCTAAAATATTGAATTCTCCTGGCCTATTCTGCACGTAGACGCATGCATCCCCGTTGCACTTCACAAATCCCATGATTTTAAGAGCAGAATCCAGCTCCTCATTCCAATACCGTCCCGATTGTTTCAGTCCATAAAGTGCTTTCTTCAACCTGCACACCTTATTTGGGTTCTTCTCGTCCACAAAAAACTCGGGTTGAAACATAAATACCTCTTCTTTTAACTTTCCGTTTAGGTAAGCTGAGGATACATCCATCTGGTGTACGAACAGGTTGTATCCCGCAGCCAGCGCAAGAATTAGACGGATCGAGGAGTATCTCACGACAGGTGAGAAAATGTCTTTGTAGTCCACCCCATAGCGTTGACTACACCCTTTCGCTACCAACCGTGCTTTATACTGAACTGGAAGTCCCTTTTTGTCACGCTTGAGGTTGAAAACCCATTTACATTTAATGGGGCATCGGTTACTAGGCGCATCCACAAGATCCCACGTTTGATTTCTCATCAATGAATTGTATTCAGCCAACATTGCAGCTTTCCACTTATCGCCATCTGGTCGTTGCAAAGCGTCTTCCACCGAAAGGGGGTTGGCTGTTTTTTCTTCACTATTCATAAAATTGACTGAATTTGAACTTACCGGTTTTCGTGGGCGGAGTTGCATTTGAAATCGGGGACTGTTGCAGTCATCATCAGCATTAACATTGTCAGAAGCCTCATCGTCGACAACATTCTCTTCATTGTTAATCTCCATATCACTGGTAGCATCACTTTCCTCAGCATCATCGCCATTTGGATCAGCAGCATCATTTAAATTTCTTCCCGAAACAGCATCAGCGTCCTCTTCTTCAGCGCAAGCATCCCCAGGTCCGAATGCATCGTTAAAATCTTCGTCATCAGATGAATAAACGTCATATTTGATGGAAAAATTATCTTCATCCGGTCTATAATCCTTAGTTTCTGTTCTCAGATTAGAGCAATCGTCCAGCAAAACACGCGTGAGGGCAACGGACTCATTTTCTGAATGTAGGAATTTAACGTCACGTCCTAGAATCACCGTTCGCCTTTTCGGGTCGTACAGTCGGTATGCCTTTGATTCGCTGGCATATCCAACCATAAAACATTCGGTACCCTTGGCTATAAATTTCGATTTTCGAGCGTATTTGTTTAAAACCACACCCTTTCTCCCAAACACCTCGAAATGAGACACATTCGGTTTTTTACCGCACCATGCTTCATATGGCGTCTTGTTTCCTAGAATTTTCGTGGGAGACCGATTTCGCAAGTAGACAGCAGTGTTGATTGCCTCTGCCCATAGGGTTTCTGGTAACTTCGAATCAATAAGCATACATCGGCCCATTTCAACAATTGTGCGATTAAGACGCTCCGCGATACCATTTTGCTGTGGCGTATACGGCACAGTATTATACTTGCGGATGCCTTGTTGCAACAAAAAATCATCAAAGCTTTGATTGATGTACTCCCGGCCATTATCCGTGTGTAGGATTTTTATCTGCTTCCCAGTTTCGCGCTCAACACTTGCTTTAAATGCCTTAAACTTTTCAAATACATCGCTCTTATTTTTTAAAAAGTAAATAAAAATCTTGCGGCTGAAATCATCCACGAACGAAACGAAATATTTTGCGCCACTGAGAGAGGAAGTGTGCATTGGTCCACAAACGTCACTGTGTATGATTTCCAATACATCCCTGCTCACCCGGTTCAAATGTTTAGGAAACGGCAAGGCACTTATTTTCCCCTTTAAACAAACCTCGCATTCAAATTTTTCGCATTTTGTTATGTCCATTCCTCGCACCATATTTTTCTTATATAGCAATTCGATGCTCTGTACATTTAAATGGCCGTACTTACGGTGCCATGCAGAAATATCGTCTTTTTTATTTATGGTTGCAACACAAAGTTTATTTTGTTTTTCTTCATACGAGTATGTAAATAAATCACCAGTTCTCTTTGCCCGCATTACTTCTAAACCATTTACCGATTTTATTTTTGCGAAATCATTTCCGAATTCTACGCTGCACATATTGTCTGTTAACTTGCTCACCGACACAAAATTGGATTTCAAGTGTGGAACATACAGAACGTCATGTAAAAACAAATTACAATTTTTAGTTTCTATATGCACGACACCAACACCTTCGGAGAGAATATACTTATTTCCCGCTAGTTCAATTTTTTCTATGTGGTTTGTTATATTCTTGAACATTGATTTCTCACAACACATATGACACGTTGAACCGCTATCAATAATCCAAGTGGAACTGTTCAGTTGGGCTTGTGTGTAAGAGAGATTGAGCATTCCACAGTTGATCATTCCACAGTTAATATTTTGCTTACCAGAGCTATTATTTGACTTGCATTGAGCAGCATAATGCCCAAGTTTTTGACATTTGTAACACTTTACACGTAACTTTTTGATTTGTTGTTGCGGCTGATTCCGCTGCTTGGTAGCAAAAAATGCGGTTTCTTGTGGCTTTTCCCTCTTGTTTTCACACTCTCTTCTTTTCTCTTCTTCTAATAATTTCGTCTTCAACGCACTTCTAGTAGGCAGTTTGTCTCTTGACTCTATTGCTATTATAAAATTGTCATAGCATTTGGGTAAACTTGAGAGCATTATAATTGCAAGTAGCTCGTCTTGCAGTTTGATATCTACCTCTGCAAGTTTTTCGAACAAATCAAAAAATTTGCCAAGATGGTCAGACATCGATGATTCCTCGCACATTTTTAAATTTAACAACGATTTAAAAAGAGTGACTTTGCGTGCAGGTCCGCTGGGTGAATGGACTTCAGCTAACTTTGTCCATGCATCTTTTGATGTTTTCGCATTTTTAACATGTGTCAATTGGCTCACCTTAACACACAAAAGCAACGTTGCAAGCGCCTTCTCATCCTTTGCAGTCCATGCTCTCAATTCACTTGCATCTGTAGGGGCCACCTTAGCTCCTGATACATATTCCCACATGTCACAATGCACCAACACAGATTTCATGTGGATTTTCCATCCATCGTAGTTGCTTTCATCGAGTTTTTCTATTTGATAAAGCCCGGAACTCATGCTTACGGTTTACTACAACTTTATTTAAAAAAAAATATAACGCGACGAACCTGGGCCCATAACCTTTGTTGGAACAAAGTAAAAAGAAGAGCGAACAAACCGGTTGTGTATAATTCAAATTTATTACAAAGACTGCATTTAAGCTAGGGAACAGTTTTGGTATATATAGTATTCTCTATGTAATTTAACATAAGGAGGTGTACATGTGTTTGAGTGTATGATATACAAGGTTATAAATGTAAACATGTATGTTACATAAGAATCAATACTATCAGGTCTTTTAGGTATTATCCCAGGGGTATTCCTGTTAAGATTGGTCAAAATTGGACAAAGGGGCGTGGCGCCTCCCATACAAAAAACATCTTCTATGGAGTGAAACTAGTTGACGTTAGATACAACTCGATAATTTCTTCATAATTTCTATACAGTCGGCAAGTTCCTGAAATAAGTCGGCATTTCAATGAAAGTCACCCCCCACGGCTCAAACCCTTGCTACGCCCCTGCCTAGCGTAGAAAAACCAGCAGATTATCGGAGGCACGCCTTGAGTGCATTACCGGTAGATGTTGATGGGGTTTCGGCGGCTATCATCAGGTCCTCCAACAGCTTGTCGGTTTCGACGATGTCTGCATCGTTGTTTAAGAGTAGCAGGAACGACATGGTGATTGTTTGGGGTTCCTCCGCCTTGATGACTGCCCAGACATCCATTGGAACCGCCGGGCTGTGTAGTCTGAGACACTGGCGGAGCCTTCCCCCTTCAATCTTCATATTAGGTAACCAAATGCGGGCCTTAGGTCTCCTCGGGATTTCGTTAGCTGGGATAAGCTTGAGCTTCAAACTATCTCAGGCGTCGCTAACCTTAGCAACGCACTCACTAATCCCCTAACCAACTCGGCGGAGTCAAAGTCAGGCAGAGTTCCCCTTTGGTTGTTGACAATGTGGTCTATTACCATGTCGGAAAGCCCTCGTTGTACTCATCAATGATTGCCTGATATTTGATCTTATCCTCATTCTTAGCCTCATTCTTTGCCATCTTCCCTAAGACGGAGAGGGCCATCGGGTACTTCCTTCGCATAGATTTCCCTGCGGATTTATGTTTGGTTTGGGGGTGTGTTGTTGTTGTCGGCTGATTTGCAGTCGAGGTACTAGCCCTAGCACTCTCACTGCTTGGTTTAGGGACGATTGTCTCCTGACTGGAGGCCAGCAATTCGTCCTCTGATCAGGTGCCAACCACTGGCAGCCTCTAATGGTCTGTTAGATTTGTTTTTTTGTACTTCTTCTTCTTCTTCTTTTCTTTCCATTTTGTTTGTTTGTTTAGATGTTGTTGACCTGCATTTTTAACCACCTGCTGACCATACAGCCATCGGCACGGGTGCCTCAACACCTTGGCTTAAGTGGGATTTTTGCTGGGGTTTACTCCCCAAACACTAAAGGTGGGGTTGATCTTAGTTTCGGTCTAGAGACAAATGATTCCCTACAACTCATTCAGAGGGGTGATCTTTCGACCAGCCCTCTATTGTTTGCGCCTTCCACATGTCTCATAGACTTACTACAAGCCCTCTCGTCCCGACAAGGCGTCAATCCGTATCCAGAGTTTTTTTTTTTATGTTGCATATAGTCCGGTCTTTCTAATGACAAGGAATTTAATAAAATGAGGGTGGGATTTAGCTTGACACTTCCTCTTCAAGCGCAATTTCTCGACATTATTTTATGAGACCTAAAGTTGTACAATTTAAATCATTGATATACATTGTCCGGATAGACAAGAACATAAATATGTATGTAGGTACCCACCTACTAGCTACTACTCGTTAATATAATTCTTAAGGCCCTGGGACGCGGCGGGTACTTACAGCTAGTGTAGGTTATTATACATCAAGTGGAAAAGGAGAGCGACGCAAATTATTTTCTGTCTGTCTTTTCGCAGACGTTTCGCTGTGCAATTGGAGACCACCGAAAAATTTCGTTTCACAACAACAGCGTCGCTGGCTGCTGTGAAATGACAGCGAAAAGTGGGTAATTGCAGTAGATTGCTTGGTACAATTCTCCACTCTCTTTTCGCACACAACTTATTGTCCGGTTGCATGCGAAAATTTACAATTTCTTTTTTGCTGTTGTTTTTTGTAAAAATTGAATCTCACGAATTTTTATATTCCGAAGAATTGGAGCAACAATACTAGGAATATGACAAACCACCATTGTGTGCTAATCAGTGCAGGAACAGCGAAGAATCAAAATAAAATCTGATTTCACATCAGAAGAATAGTAATAAATGCGGATGCAGAAGATATTGGTAGTGTTGTAATGATATCGTTACACATTTTTATAAAATTCTATAATTTTAATTATAACTGCTTTCAATTAGGTACAAAATAAAAAT
This sequence comes from Cheilosia scutellata, assembly GCA_955612985.1. NCBI lineage: Eukaryota > Metazoa > Arthropoda > Insecta > Diptera > Syrphidae > Cheilosia > Cheilosia scutellata. Next base: position 57,826,237 of record OY015311.1, read on the forward strand.
TCCGGGTGTTTTAAAATGTCACATGTCACTTGTGTAGCAGCTAATGGAACTCTGCACAAATTACGACGTTTCGCTGCGGAAACAATCATTCGGTTGCGTTTGTAGTACAATGCAAATTATTCAGATGACAATCAATTACGCAATGTATGAACAAAAACAGTGTTGACAAACTACGCTTATTCCACATTTAATCTTTATTTATTTTAATAATATTATTTAAATATTATTATATTATTAATATTAATAATGTATTATGCATAGTTAAGTTACGTTCAAAACAATATTTGTTGTTATATTTTCAGCCACTGTTGACCTGCCACATTCTCAAACACCTCCACCGACTCCAATTGATATACAAACCGAATATCAAAGTAAAACAAACAGTGATCCAAACCCTCCTGTCCGTAAGTAAAGTAAATAAACTATTTTTATCAATCCTGTAATATAATTTTATGAATAAACCGTCAGCTTCTGTGCACATACTCGAAAATCATACGCAAACATTGAAATAAATCACTTTAAATAAAATCATCAGTAGAGTGTGAATACGGATAAAAAACTGGTAATGTGCATAGCGATCAGGGAAGGCCCGTGTACGTAAACCGTCCGATGTATTCTTCTTATTGTATAAATAGGCGAAGGAAAAGCATTTAACCCTAGACCCGTGTACTGGGCACTCAGTGCCCAGTGCAATTTTTAATTCAAAATTTAACGTATACCTTGCACTGTACTATCGTAAAGGGACATACTACACTGAAATATACAGTATCCAAGTATGCGAAGAATTCAAATTCAAATCATTTCTGCGAATACTTTTGATACACCGTGCTTCCAAAGAAAATGAGCCGATATCGTGTTCTTGGGCACTGAGTGCCCCCATGTAATTTTAAAGCATTTTATGTGAAAATTGTTGTTCTGTAACGGTTTTGTATTACATTCTGTGTTGTACTACCTAGGTAATGTATACAATCCTTAGTCCTTCTTAGTATAATTACACATACATACCAAGTTAGTGCAGACAAGTGCCTATTTGCGTGCAAAACCAAGAATCAAGTGTTTTTTGTAATATTGTTTTTTGACAAAGTGAATTTTTATATACATAATTTGAAGTGAGTACCTACATTTTTATATCCTCCACAAAAAGGCATAGGTATTTACTTTGTCATTACATTTGTAACGCCAAGAAGGAGTCACCGTACATTCTGAATCAGGATCAAATTCTGAATCAATTTAGCCATGTCCGTCTGTCTGTCTGTCTGTCTGTCTGTCTGTTGAAGACAAGATAGCATCCAAACGAAACGACCTGGGCGAATGGAATTTTGTGAGAGAACTTTACAAGTATTGTCCTGTCCTAATGAAATATGGATGCAATTATGGAATCGTGTTCTTTATCTGCTAAATGCATCGTCTAACAGGGAATTGATTGTTGTAGAATAGAAGTTTGTCGATGTGGATTACTCCCGAGTCCCGACTCTCAGATGCAGAATGGAAGGAACGCAATATTTCCGAACACGTTGATAGTGATGATAACGTTGCAGATGTTTCGATTGGCCATAAAATTGTAAAACATGCAAAGCTGATAAAAAGGACAACAAAACTACAGCCGTTTGTGACTTCTGCTACACAGCTGCAGCTTGCACAAAGCACTATATAAGAGTGTGTGAGAAATGCTACGTAAGTAGCGCAGCGGATCATGACGAGGTTGATGATGATAACGTGGTTTTCATTGACATTCGTCAGGTTGCTATTGAAAATGGGCTATATCGGTCGAGAAGTTCTGGTACATCTCATACATTATAACCAATATTAGAACCATGTGTAGATACGTACTAGCTCATATGCCTAACATTTTGCATGACTTGTATGCAGTGGTGGGTATCAAAGCATCGGCCAGGCCGACGATAACACTTTTACTTGTTTTATATTATATTTATCATTATTTTTGTACATCTCAACTTGCTTTTCTTGTTTTCTTTCTTAAAAAATCGTCTTATTTATACGTATTCCATACATTTCATATGAAAACTGCTCGGGGGCACTTGGTGCCCAAGTACACCGCACAGAGAAATATTTAAGTACACGGGTCTAGGGTTAAGAACCATTTTAACTGACTTAAACGCAACATATTCGCCTGAGGGGTTATTCCCAAATGCGCGGCGGATCGTATTGAAAGCGATACTTCGATTTCGACCACATTTCGACCATCTTCGCTTTTGCTTATTCTCAAATGCGAACTGTGCTTTCCAGTTTTTTCCAAAAAGACTTCCAATTTTCCATTTATTTTCTTAAAAGTTTGGCAGCTTTTTCCCGTCACAAGAATTTAGATAATTTTTTATCCGCAATAAATCCGCCACCTAAATAGCTATCGCTTTTGAATGGATAGAATCGTATTTGGAAATATAAAAATACCAACCCAACATGAAAAGCGATCCGCCACGCACTTGGGAATAAGCCCCCTCATCAGGCACGTAGCCAGGGGGGGGGGGCTTGAGGGGCTGAAGCCCCCCCCCGAAACGCTAAGCAAAAAGTTAAAAACTAAAACTTTCTAATATAAATTCAAATCTTCCGCAACCATTCAAATGCAAATATAACTTTAAAAATGTCATTAAAAACACGCACCAGAGAGCCGAAAAACTCGACTTCTAAGCCTTTGTTAAACGCAAGATTTATTGAAAGGTATGACAGTATTATTTCCTTTGTAGTGCTCTTCAAATGCATCTCAATAAGTCTTGAAGAAATAACCAGCAGAACGTGGGCGATGTCTTCGAAAGCATCAACACTTTTGGCAGCGATCAAAAAAAGTGATTTCCTAGTAAGCCTCATTGTATGCGAAAAACTATTCAGTTTAATGCTATCCTTATCAGTTTTCATACAGACCAAATCCTTAGACTTCGTTTCTGTTATCGACCGCACAAAAGTAGTTCTGAATTCTCTTAAGAACATCAGAGAAAATGCCGAAGACTTTTTCAGAGAGGCTTTTCAATCCGAAGTCCCTGCCGAGGACTTATTTGAAGTTGAATTAAGTGCCCCAAGAACTTCATTGAAGCAAACAATGCGTTCCAATCCAGAAACCTCTTCTACTGAAGTCTATTTTAGCGTGACTATACTGATACCTTGCATAGATTCGTTAATACAAAATCTTACGTCTAATTTCACCATATTTCCCGTTTTATTTTTTTTATGAAATTTTTATCCTTGAGAATTTTTTTAAAAATTATGTTAAGCAACTCTTTTACATACGATAAACAGAATTTGTAGTAAAAGCCGTTTTTTTGTCAGGCAAAAATGGTCAAAAAGAGACTCGATATTTCTCTAAAATCTACTTTTTCTTTCACAGCACCCCAGAAGAAAAAATCCATGGGTGTTAGGTAAGGAGATCTGGGTGGCCAAGGATTGGGCCAAATCGACCAGTTCACCGTACATTAAAAGTATGGTTAAGAAATGTATTTACCACGCTGCTACTGTCACAAGGTGCTTGTTGAACGAACATCGCTCTTCTCTGAAAAAGAAGAACTTCTTTAAGGAGCTTCGGCAATCGTTCTCTAGAAATTCAAGGGAATTAACTGTTTGTGGAAGAACGTGTGGGCTACTTAAGTGTTTTCAAACATTTACGCTAAACCTCTTTTGAAATAAGCACACATTTTGAAGAAGTTGTTCAAAATAATTAAATTCTTATCTTTGAAAGGATGTTGTGTGTATTAAATGGGGATTGGGGTCTGACCAATGGTGCAAATTGTGGAGGTTTGTAGCTTTATAACTTTGTTTGTGAATTGCGCTTCGTCAGTCCACAGAATGTTCTTGAGGATGTGTCCGTACCGGTGCTAAATGGGAAGGGTGTAACCTATTACTCTGGAGAGTTCTGGGAAGTTCCAATTGCACAGGTAGTCCTCGGACCTGACTAAAGGCTTAACTTCCACTGCACGCAAAATCCCACCCTCAATTTCTGCCGCCGCTGCGTCTAAACGTCGTTTTTTTTTATTTCGAGGAGCTCACCCGGTATCAACAAGGCGCTGATACGCATCAATATCCGGCTACATGGTGTACCTACTTAACAAGGTGCTTAACATAATTTTTAGAAAATTTCTCAAGGATAAACATTTCATAAAAAAAAATAAAAATTTATTAAAGTTATTAAAGGTAAAGATTTTTAGAAGCATTTTAAGTAAAAATATGTAACAAAAAATTTTCAAAATGTTGATTTTAAGAAGCCATAACTTTTTTGTAGCCGAAGTGCATAAGACCTGTATGCGCTTCTAAATTGTCTTTTCAAAATGCCCAAAACAATTTTGTATCTCTAATAGTTTAGATGTTATAGCGCCTTAAGTGGTAACACCTCCAATTTAGAGGTTACATGCTTTGAAGGGCCATAACGGGGAATATGGTGAAAATATAACCCCCCTACCATACAATTTTTTGTTCGGCGGAACTTCACGACTCTTCCCTTAAAGGATTATACTGCTTAACTGGGACACCCTGTATATAGTTTTTTGTTTAAAGAATTCCTCGTAAGATTTGGAAGCAAGCCCCCCCCGAAACAAAATCCTGGCTACGGCCCTGCCCCTCATTAGTTTCAGTTGGAAAGGGGGAATGTAGTTCATTTTCACAAATTCTCCGAAAACATTTAAGGATTTTCTTTAGGTGTTTATAAGGACGATCCGTCTTCCATCACTAAAAGTGGAAACGAAAGGCAACAGAAGTTCCTGCTTATTTCCTTTGCAATTGACCAGGGGCCTGTACCACAAAAATACAAGTCTAGTTAAACAGGCAAATTTTAACAATTAACAACATTTTCTGTACCACCAAAACATAAGTTAACACTCGTCTTAACACTTGTTAACACAATTTCTAACAAGTGGGAAATTTTATGAATTCTCGGTTTCTGTACCACAAAACGACAATTGTTAAAATTGTCTGTTAAATTGTTGTAAAATTCTAACCGATGAATTGAAAATTGTTAGCTCATAACAAGTTATATTTCTTGATTTGGTATTCGAGATTTTCAAGTGTTTTATTTTCTATTAAATTCGAATCATAATTATAAACTGTTTGTTTGTTTTGCTTTTATAAGACAAAAATCCCAAAACCCAAGTTTCCAAACTGCAATTTCCAGCAGCAAAAACTTCAAGGTTGATCAAGTAGTGAAACAGGCGACTGTAGTAATTATTTTATTGAACAGTAGGTACCTAAGTGACCCGCTTCATGTGATTAAGGGATTTAAACTCTCTTATTGCATTTCGCAGGTCCTGCTCATACAACTTCGTTGCTTCCCTCGGGATATCTATATTCTTTTCGTCCGGCAGGCGTATTTGGCAACAGTTTTTTTTTTTAGATTTGTTGTCTTTAGGTTGTCGTTTGCTTTAATTTCCAGACTACTATTTATGAATATTTCACTACTCTGGAGGATTCCTCATTCTAATCGTGCATATAATCTGCATTCTGCCTTGAACTATTATGTATGTTAGCCTAAACTAAAGCGTACACGCTTTGAATCACCATTTAGTTTTGCAAATTCTACAACAAGTGTTAGGAGAAATTTTCCTTTTTGACTTTCATAGCGAATAATTTGGTGGTACAGAAACTAACTCCGCCTGTTAAATTTATATGTTAAGAAATTACTTGTTAGAAAGTTAAATTGTTGTTTTGTGGTACAGGGTCCTGATCGATGTTGAACCATTTGGATAATGCAATAAGCTTGTTTGTGATTCTCTCGTTTATGAAAGCCAACATTTTCAAATGTTTTTAACTCTTTCATGATGACTGCTTTGCATTGTAGCTCCAGCAATTTTTTTTAATGAAATTCTGACTGTGGTCAGAGGCACGATTAGGAGATGAGCAGTGCGGTTTTCGTCCCGGCAGAAGCACAACTGACCAGTTATTCACTCTCAGAATGGTGCTTGAGAAGGCTTGGGATTGGGAGTATGCTACACCTGTTTACGCATGCTTCGTAGATTTGGAGAAAGCATACGACCGAGTCCCTCGAGGTAAACTCTGGAGTGTATTGCAGGAGTATGGAATTGACGGTTCTCTGTTGAGAGCCATTCAATCTCTTTACACAAACTGTAAAAGCTGTGTTCGGATAAACGGCGTTAAATCAATACCTTTCACCGTGGGCGTTGGACTTCGCCAGGGGTGCGTCTTGTCTCCTCTCCTTTTCATTACTTATATGGACTGGATGTTACAGCGCAGTCTTGGCGAAGAATGTTTCGAATTGGGAGATCTGAGGATAAGTTATTTGCTCTTCGCTGATGACTTGGTCATCCTTGGGTCCTCTCAGACTGAACTTCAGCGCGCACTCGATCGGTTTGTAGCCGTTTGTGTTGAAGCTGAGATGAAGGTTAACGTGAACAAATCTGAAGTGATGGTCGTCTCCAGAACGCCTGTTCAATGCACTCTGCATGTTAGTGGAGTCCCATTGAAACAGGTGGAGAAGTTTAAGTATCTCGGGGTCTTATTCACGAGTGATGGAAGGAGCAATGCTGAGTTTTCCTGCAGGATTGGTCAAGCTGGATCAATTTTGAGACAGCTTGGTCATTCTGTTATCAGGAGGACTGAACTTGGTGTCAAAGCTAAGTTGTCAGTCTTTAATTCGGTGTTTGTTCCAACTCTTACCTATGGTCATGACATGAGGTTTGGGTAATGACCGAAAGAATAAGATCGCGGATACAAGCTGCCGAAATGAGATTTCTCCGTTATATTGCTGGTGTGACCCGTAGAGATCGCATTAGAAATACCAGAATATGTGAGGAACTCAATGTCGAGCAGCTACTTCTCCGGACAGAGAGGTCCATGCTTCGGTGGTTTGGTCATGTTAAACGCATGCCCCCGACCAGGATCCCACGACGTGCTATGGAATCCGTACCATCGGGCAGGCGTCCTCTAGGTAGACCCATGATGAGATGGTTAGATCAAATTCATTATCTCTCCTCTACCCGTATGGGGATTGCCCTTGATGATTTGGAGTCGATGGCGGAAGATCGAGAGCTATGGAGGGTCCACTTGAGCAACCTACACCCGCGACCCACTTAATGAATAAGCGGGCCATTGAAAATGTATGTATGAAATTCTGACTTATTAGGATTGAAATGAGCCAACAAAAAAAAAAAAAATGATTTAAAATGGACGATCGGATTGCTAGAAAAGAAATGTAATTTCTATACTACACTGGTTATGTATTAAAGTAAAAATTTCGACATTTTCTTAATTTACAAACCCTGCACACGAAAGTATATTTTTTGTCATTTCATTTGTAACGCCAAGAAAGGAATCACCGGAGACCCCATATGCGAAACACATTTTTTAACAACACAATAAATCAATTAGCATTTTTTCAAATTCGAATAAGTTACTACTCCGACTTTCGAGATGTTTTGTTTCGCCATATAGCACAGGAATATAAATGAAAATATTAGTAGTACAATACGGTTAATTATGATGCATATGTATTTGAATTTTGAACATAACATTTGAACATAGTTTCCCAAAAAAAAATATTGAATGCTAAATATATGCAGATTTGTATTCATATGGTAACAACCCCGACATAACAAGCAAAATGTCAAACTCAATTAAATGGAGAATTCATAGCATTGTGACATCACATTGTGGCTGCAAGATGGCTGGTGGCAATACGAAATTTGTCATAATTGGTATTGGATTTTATATGTGAAAAACAAATGTTGCCACAACTTAATCAATGATCCAGTTTGTTTTATTTTTATGATCTGATCCAGATCAGAATACGCTTATAATAAAAAACGGCTATTAGGCCCATTCGTACGTACCTAGTAACTCACATGCCTAACTGTTTGCTTGGGTTGTATGCAGTGAACGGTATCAAAGCATCGGCTAGGCCAATGATAACACTTTAACTTTCCCAAACTTTAAGTTTCCCAAAAAAAAATATTGAATGCTAAATATATGCAGATTTGTATTCATATGGTAACAACCCCGACATAACAAGCGAAATGTCAAAATGAAATAAATGAGCAAGTGCAATGGAGAATTCATAGCATTGTGACATCACATTGTGGCTGCAAGATGGCTGGTGGCAATACGAAATTTGTCATAATTGGTATTGGATTTTATATGTGAAAAACAAATGTTGCCACAACTTAATCAATGATCCAGTTTGTTTTATTTTTATGATCTGATCCAGATCAGAATACGCTTATAATAAAGAACGGCTATTAGGCCCATTCGTACGTACCTAGTAACTCACATGCCTAACTGTTTGCTTGGGTTGTATGCAGTGAACGGTATCAAAGCATCGGCTAGGCCAATGATAACACTTTAACTTGTTTTAATTTTAACTGTCGCATTCAATTTCCAGAAAAAATTATCTAAAAACATAAACGTGGATCTTTATGCATTGCTTTATATTTATAAAATAATTAAACAAAGAGTAAGATAAACAAAAAGGAACATTAAAAATGGAACATGTTGCATTAAAAAGTTAAAATATTTTATTCCACATTGTAGAAGTCTCAATTGTACGCGAACTGTTTAATTCCTACCAAGGAAAGCACATTAATAAGCATTGCGACCATTATATTATTTATATATCTGCTAGCTCTACCTGGAAATGTATTGCTTCTTGTCTATAAGGACAATATATCATTGTTCCAAATTTTACCACAGGCCAAAAACACGTACGTAGAAACCCTACTTCAATACCATACGTCCCCTCATGCGAACATTTTTTTATACCCTCCACAGGAAGGTATATTCACTTTGTCATTACATTTGAGACCCTATAAAGTATTGTTACATTCCGCTGGGACTCGAAAAGATAAAACACTGTTCTGTTTACTTAACTTTAATAAATCACGTTTATTACAGCCGTAAAATCAACTTTTCAACTTACAATCAATCCTTCCACTTATTTTATAACACTACCGATATTATTCGAACTTTACTTTACACGGTTTAAAAATCAACTGCACTCTCGTCGGATTTCGCAACCCTTTTTATACTTCCAACTAAAGCTTCTCGAATATTCTATACTCCAACCGGAACAATCGAGAATGTACAACCCATAGACTAAATAAGTTATACAGATGTCTCACCGCCATACAAATCGATGCTTGCACTTCTTTGCGATCGTCAAACAAATATATGGTGGAAAACAAAACCCAACATACCTCATTCAAAAAGTGGTGGATGGGATCGTGGATTTGCTTTTGCCTTGCCGTTGCCAGTTGTATTATGATCACAAACCAGAGAGAATAGACCACCAGCTTCGGGCAAAAAAGAGAATTCCATAGAGCCAGTTTTGAGATGAGTAGCGCCGCCTCTTTTTCTATCTGTGAATACGTGTTGTACCACAGAAATAACTGTAAATGTTATTAGGTGCCAGTGTATGCGTGACCAATTCGCCCTCCATTTACTTTAGCATGGCACACATACCTAACCACCTAATAACTTTTTGAAACTGGCTCTATGGATCTCTCATTTTTGGGCGGACTTGGTGGTCTATTCTCTCTGGTTTGTGATTATGATCGTATGCAGGAATCGGTGTGTGCTGGAGTATGAGAAGGGAAAGAGGTTTGGTTTCGGTTGGATACGCTTTGTTTCATTTTTCTAGATAGGCGAACGAGTATTTTGCTGATTTACATGTTCTTGTGCATGGAAGTTGTTTCTTGTTGTTGTTTTCTATATTTTTATTTGCTTTATATTAGGTTCGTTCGCGTACGCGGTTTAAACCGAACGCAGTAGATACCAATCGATCGCAACCGCACAAAGTCTATACACGTTCTCATCAAAAATGACAGGTAAAGAGAAAACTAGCAAAATAAATGAGTAACCAACATTTCCCCTCCTGGCTCGAAACAGCTCAGGAAATTTCTACCGGCATGTACTGATAAAATTGTCAAAAGCAAAAAGTTGACAGATAGACGGAATAAATAAAATATATTTTCCAACGATTGCTCGGTTATGAATTATACAGATATTGATAGAATACAAAATTATATCAATTTAATTAAAATTGTGAATTTTCGCTGCAGTTTGAAATAGTTTTGTTTTGTTCAAATTGGTGATTAGCTGGAAATGGCTCGAAGTAGCTCGAAGTGTATACACGTACTTTTCGGTACATTTTCCGCTCTCTGAGAGAATTGCGCTCAAATTTTCGAAATTGACAGATTTGTACTGCCTTGCTCGGAAAAGTACGCGAATAGACCTATTGTCTCATGATTGTTGGGTGGAGGGTGTGTGCCGTTTGGAGGTGTTCAGTTGTGTAATACATGTGCATGGGATTTTATAAGAGGCACACAAACGATTTGGTTTTGTGTGCCTATTTCTTGACCTAAGCGAATGGGGATTTCGATGATGAAACCTTTTTTTGTACGGTCGATGATTTTGTAGTTATGTTGTAGGTATAGCCCGTCCCAACTTATGTGAAAATTTCTTGCGCAGGTCTCTTCACATTAGGGATTTTATTCTCTTACCTACAACAAAACTACCTTTCCAACCAGAACTACAGCTAAAAAAAATATGTGCGCATTTCAAACAACAAGCATACCCCTGCTTGCGAACACAAACCAGTAAGAATAGACCGCCGACTTCCCGTGCACCTACCCGATTCCCCCCGGAAGAAATTACCCTGTCTGTGAATACGTGTAAATGTCAAAATTAATGGCGGCAATGATTTTCCATGCTATACCATGGGCCTAGGATTTTTCAAGTATGCGTTCGTTAATGGCGCTCCTTTGATTTTGTACAGCACCAATACATGAAAAATCTTGGGCCCGCCGGCAGCTTGTAGGCAAAGTCCGTTATGTGGGAGGAGTCGACGGTCTATTCTTACTGGTTTGTGCTTGCGAAGATATCTCACTCGATTGACGAGCGAGCCATGACTGATTGTCCAGTTGTCCACACAGTAGCAGTACAGCACCGTCGTTTGCCTATGCCAAAGATACACATTTACCCACCCCAAAGGAGAGAGAAATTTGCTGGGTGTTGCACTTCTCAAATAGCTATGTGTTGAGTAATGAAAGTCAGAGTTCTGATTCTGAGTAACTTTACTACTATATAAGAGCGTGGAACCCACTGTTTTTAAAAGGGTTGAAATGGAATTTTCGCTATACTTTGTGATAAAGTAGAGAAAAGCATTAACAATTTCATGCGATCAAAAATCCTTAAGAGAAAAACATGTACCTTAAATAAAGTGCTACTTCGCATGTTGGGATCTTTCTTTTGCTTTGGGACGGGCTATACTATCATCCCGTCGCATTGAATTACGCGTCTTGAGAGGGGGACGATTTGGGAGATTTGGGAGAGACAAATTGTATGTATGTATGTATTAGAGACATTAGCACAGGCCTCGGCCCTCATTGAAGCTAAGCTCTGGGCCTCCGGGTATCGTAGAATAGCGCCAATACAAATGGACAAACTAAACCCGTAAATAAGCTGATTGAATAATTACAGAGACGTAAATATTCAAGGTTCTTACATATTACCGTTTGAACTGAGTTTTGGAACTTTCTCCTGAGGGATCTTATCAAAGTAACGCTGGACCTTTGACGATGTTATTATACCTGGTGGCACCCAGGTGTAACCCAATTGTCGTGGATCTGATTCCCATTGTATTGGCGAAATACTCTTGAAGCCGAGGCGTTCGCGAACCGATGTGACCGCTTAAGTTTCTAAACTTAAAATAACCATGTCTAACTAAATTACCTTTTCAGTAGCTTCGTACAGATATTTGATAAAAATGCACTCTTCTTGAATCTGTAATTTTATAATGGTTACATCTTGGGATATTGGGAGAGACAAATTGAATAAAAACTGAATTTGGCTTTCTTTCTGTCATTGCAGAAGATTTGAGGATAGGGTATTTCGCGAAGCTATCCCTTTCAGAAGTGTGTTTTCTCTTTCACTGAAATGTCAAAAAAACTTGTAGGAAAGCAAACGAAATTTTACATGGCGGGAGATAGGTTTTGCCCATTTTATTTGTGAAAAGTTTATAATAAAGTGCCAAATACAAATTGAAAACATTGCAGTCTTGAAATTTAGAGTTTCTTAAAAGTGTTTACAAAAGTTCAATAAATAAATTTGTAGAGATTGTTTCAAAAAATCCAAAATTAATTTAAACCTGTTTTCCTACAAGTTTTTTTAGCTGTCACTTTGTTTTTTTTTCTCATTTGACACTGACGTTGTCGCGAACTACCCTATTGGGCATAAAATAATGTAGACTCTCACTATTACGGCTATATTTTTGTCAAATATGCATCGATTTAAGTGATTCTTTTTTTAATTGATTCAAAAATATTATATGTGCCTACTTTATGCAGTAGGTATATAACGTAGAAACATTTTATGTCGGTACAACAAGGTGCTAACTATTATATCTGTAGTAGGAGGGGTGTTAGATAAAACAGGACTGAGGTGTTGGCAGTTCCTTACACATAGCAGCTTGGAGACACAAAATTTGTGCTCAGCTAGGCTCAACGGTTATGGATGTGGGATCTTGCTGCTTTCTTTCCTCTACAAAAATTGTGTCTCCTAAAAGGGGGGACGATTCTACCTCTGGGAGGTGATCGGTTGCTTTACTGTCATGTTCATGTAGAAAGCTTGGACTCCATTATTGTTGGGATGAAAATGTGTTTGTATGCGTATAGTTATTTTTAGAAAGTAAAAGGAAGATGGCAGTCCTTTTCCATATTACCTGTCGTTTAATTTCGATGGCCAGGTGTTATGCCATCGTGAAGGGTGCCCGCCCTATTACAGCAATGGAGTTTCCACCATTGCTCCTTGACTGTCCGTGCCCTTAATACATTAATGGGTCCCTATATCGAACACACGCAAAAGTGAACTCTGTGCAGGGTTATTTACCTGTGTGCATGCTAGACGATCTGAATCTCACCCGGAAAAATTAATTCAAACCTTCATATTGAATTATAACACCAAAATAATATTGTAACAATAGTTCCGCAATTGCGTTGAACATTTTATTCATGAAGAAGTAACCTAATCTAAATATCTTTCAGAAAACTGAATAGCCATATTCTAGTAGCTTTTTTAAATTCAACGTCTTATCAAAATTCATATAGGGGAGACTGGGGCACATTTGAACGTGGGGCACATTTGAACATTGCTAATAAAACAACATTTAAACAATATTTTTAAGTATAAACCAAATTTTAAACTTGGTAATACCGTGCTCTTTTGTGGTCAACGACTTTCGGATATTTTTGCATTTTCAGTCGTCGCCTGGAAGTAGCCGCATGAGGAGTTTTTATGCTTAAATTGCATATTTAAATTTTTCTATTTGTAAGAGTTTACAAATTTTATGGTGAGCTTTTCTTTTTGTGTAAAATATATTTTTAAGGCATAACTTCGTTTGAAACCGTATAAATGTACGTTTTTCGATAAATATGAAAAATATAAATATTTACGCACATTTTTCTGTCGCTTGACCTATTGGGACAGGTTTGAACAAAACAGTCGGGGCACATTTGAATAAGTGGTCTGTAAGTGGCATTGAACTAAAAGCTAAGCTACCACCACCAATTAACGCTACGGGAACATCGAGGACAGCTGCGATGATGATTTTTGTCTATAATTTTTCAAAATTTCTGTTCGGTTAAAAAAACTAATTTTTGTTTTTATAAAGTTTTTTAAGTCATTTGTAAAATATTTTAGTAATTTCAAAATTTCAGTTTGCTTTTGTTAAGTCGTTTTTGTTTTTTTTAAAGTTAATTTATTTTGTTAAGGAAATACAAACCTTGTAGTAACTTCTTAGCTGCTAAAAGCAATTACAAATACTGCCGTTCAAAAGTGCCCCAGCCTAGTTCAAAACTGCCCCACATTGGGGGCACCTTTGAACGTAAGGACCTACTTCGTTTTTAATTAAAAATAAATTATACGCCCTTACTAAATTTACGTAGTTATTTGTCCAAATCAAAGTTTATTTGTATTTCTTAAAGTGAGAATACTTTACAGTCCAATAATTTAAACAAATAGGATTTTATGAGACTTCAAAGCAAAAAGTCTCCCCTACCTACTCGTTAGACTTATATATTCACAAAATCTAAATCTTGACGTGCGTCGTTGGGGATGAAGGAAAACTAATCTAGACATACTTTTACTTATATGCATAAATATATCTGATTTTTCATTTTTCTATGCAAAAATTATTATATCTCAGAAGGAGAGAGAAATCTAACCTCTTACAGGCTAACCTATGTGAAAAATATGTACACAAATATTTTATGACTTTAACTACAGCATGAGCAAACTAGAATAGAACTACACAATTTAAAATTTGACTATTAGCATCTGGTTTATGGACACTGGATAGCAACGCAATTCGTACATTAAAATTATCCCTTTTTTCACGTTTTCTAAAATAACTTGATTCCGAGTAGGTACCTACACCGGCGCCGCAGCTTTTTGGATCTTCCTTCACGGACGCGAGCAACGAGCAAACTATAGTAACTAACAACGAAACTTCAGTGTTTTGATTCCACAGCGTTCTCGTGCGAGTGGATGATGATTTTCCGTGGCTTGGCTGGAAGGATCCGCTATCCGCTATTCTCGCTGATTAAGATGGGATTGATGTCAATGATTTGCTAGTATATACATATGTCGCCTGTCGGCTAGCTAATATGAGTTTTTTTCGTGTTTTTGGCATTGAAACTAGGCGAGCACTCGATCTATGTATTGTAACCGATTCGCGGGCACACTCTCATGTGTTGTTAATGTACATAGGGTCCTGCGCGGGTGTGCGGTGTTTCGTTTTTGCCACAATATGCTATCAGATTACGACAAGATCACTTAACGAAATTTATGCCCATGCGGGGATTACCTGAAAACGCACATGGACGATACACTTATAAGTGAAAAATTACAATTAGAACCAGTGAAATATTACCTCCTTCCGCAAATTATATTGTCTTGGTCACTGAGGGTTTGATGCTTTAATTCCCCGCTGGGCGATTTCACTTGAGGGCAAAACTTGATCAATATTATAATTTTAAAGTTCACTATATATACTGGTATAACAAGTTTGCAAGTTTATATTAACTAGCGGGACTTGCGGAAACCACCAAATAACACGTAATCTTAGCTTTTTTTTTTTTTTTTTTAAGTTTCCCTGCCCATATGGCTGACACTGCGACCTGACAAGATCTATTGTATCGTAAGGGATAAGGTTATTCTAAGAGACGTGTGACCTCCCTAGTGAAGGCCACAATATCCTTAGTAGCGGAGTTCCTAAGCTCTGCTGGTAAAAGTATTTCCTTGTTGAAGATACGTTTTCTTAACCAATGAAGTGCCGGGCAATCACAGAGAATGTGTTCGGAGGATTCCTCATCCTCAAGACAGAATCTACATTCTGTCTCCGGGCACAGATTCATTTTGTTAAGATGATATCGCAAGCCCCAATGGCCTGTGAGAAAGCCCACCAGCCTTCTGATAGTATCCTTGTTTAGGTTGAGGATTTCCTTGTAGGAGTAAGGTTTAATTAAACTTTTGGATTGTCTTAATCCCGGAACATTTTCCCAGTGGTACAGACGAAGTTGATGTTCCCAATCGTTAATTATACCTAAGGCAGTAGTCCAATTGACTCTGCAATAAGGTTCTGGTCCACAGAACGCGGATTCAGATCCGGCCCAAGCTAGTTGGTCCGCCGATTCGTTGCCTGCAATACCCTGATGTCCAGGTACCCAACCAAGTTTGACCTTGTTGTGTTTGGATAGGAGTTGCAAGGCATCGTAGCAGCACTTTACTGATTTTGAGTCCAACGTATTGGATGATAGGGCTTGTAAGGCCGCTAGACTATCTGAAAAGATTTGTATTTTGGCGCCTTTAATTCCCTTATTTGAGTTTAGGACGGCGCAGATCTCAATGGCATGGACTTCAGCCTGAAAAACAGTGGGACACATTCCCATGGGTATTGAGACTTTGGTATTGGGTCCAAAGACACCAGCACCAACACCAGATTCCATTTTCGATCCGTCAGTGTACCAGACCAAACTTTTAGGGTCCAATGTTGGAGCACCATTGGCCCATTTCGTGCGGTCCAGTATTTCTACCTCAAATAGTTTCCCAAAACAATATTCCCTAACCATAATGTCGGGGATGGAGCAGAACATATCCATGTTTGGGATTGAGTTAAGTATTTCCAGGTGTCCCACATGGTCAGCTGGTTTAAACTTGTATTCTAGCTGCAGCTTAATAGCACATCTAGCTGCCACTTTCCTAATAAATATGTGTAAGGGTGAGAGCCCTATAATAGCTTCTAATGCTGTAGTAGGGCAGGTGCGCATAGCACCCGTGATGCCTAGACAGGCAATACGCTGTAGCTTTTGTAGCCTATTTGCCGTTGTTCGTTCAAGAACTTTCGGCCACCAGACAATTGCCGCGTATGTGATAATGGGCCTTACCATCATGATATACAGCCAGTGTATCATTTTGGGGGTTAGACCCCAAGTTCTGCCATACAGTTGCCTACTGGCCCACATGGCTCTAGTGGCACGTTCTGTGGCAGACTTGATTTGTGAGTTCCAGTTGAGCTTCTTATCAAGGACAATTCCGAGATATTTGACTTCATTGGAGTAACTCAAGGTAGTGCCGTTTACGGTTATAGTGTTAAGATTAATCAATCTCTTCCTTGTAAAAGGCACTAGAATGGTTTTACTAGGATTTATAGAAAGACCTTCGAAATTGCACCATTCTGAGACATGTAGAAGTGCGTTCTGCATTCTACAGGTAATGGTAGCGCTGAGCTTGCCACTGATGATGATCGCTAGGTCGTCAGCGTAGCCGATGGCACTAAAGCCTAGGCTGTGCAGACTGACTAACAGACTGTCGACAACAAGTGACCACAAGAGAGGAGAGAGTACTCCCCCTTGAGGGCAGCCTTTTGCTGCTGTCACAGACACCGACACACCTCCGGAGGAGGATGTAATTATCCGACTTTCCAACATGGCTCTGATCCACTGGTTGGTCGGGTCTTCGATACCTTTGCTTCTGATTGCCTTAGCGATCGAGTCATAGCCGGTATTATCGAAGGCGCCCTCAACGTCCAAGAAGGCACATAGGGCAATTTCCTTGGATCTGAAAGTTTCTTCTACCTTTCTGACAAGGCAATGAAGAGCGCCTTCAGTGGATTTACCCTTTCTGTACGCAAATTGACTTGAGTGGAGAGAGTTAGAAGTTTCTAACTGGCCTCTAATATGAACATCGATAAGTCTTTCCATGGTTTTAAGAACAAAGGATGTTAGACTGATAGGTCTGTATGATTTAGGCAGTTCGCTTGGCCTGTTGCCATTTTTTGGAATGAAGATCACATTCACCTGTCTCCAGGAGAATTAAATGTATCCCCAGTTGTAACTTGCTCTAAATAAGGCAATAACCGCAGGAAGTATAACGTCTATAACCCTCTGTAATAAGGCTGGGAATATGCCGTCACCCCCGGGGGCCTTGAAAGGTTTGAAAGAGCCAATTGCCCATCTTACCTTGTCTGGGCTGAAAATTTTTCCAGATAAGCTGTTAACCCTACTTGTTATAGAGACCTTAGTGTCAGTAACGTTTGAGTAATCGTGTGTTTCACGGAAAGACGAACCTGGGAAATGAACCTGAAGTAAGGTTTTAATTGTATCCGTACGGTCCGTCGTGTAGGTACCATCTGATTTCTTTAGCAAACCTACACAGTTGTTATGATCCTTACGTAGAGCCTTATGGATACGTGCCGCAACCGGCATGTCTGCTATGTCTTCGCAGCATTTTCTCCATGATGCTCTTTTCGATCGTCTCAGTTCTGAGTTATATTCTGTGAGGGCGAACCTATATTCGTCCCACATTTTGGTCTGTTTAGCACGGTTAAAGAGTTTTCTAACCTTCTTCCTGAGTTTAGCAAGTTGGTCATTCCACCAGGGAACCTTACGTTTACACAAGCTGGTTTTACTGACACAACTACTTTGGTAGGAGGTTAGCAACAATTTATTTAGCTGGTATGCTGCTTCATCAAGGTCCCACGTGGACTCAATTGTCGAAACAAGCATATCCGTCTTAGAGAGTACAAGTCCTCGATACATTTTCCAGTCCGTCGACTTGGGATATTACCTGTTTGGGGCCTGTGTCGATTGACCTGGTATGTCAAACCTAATGTGCTGGTGGTCTGACAGTGAGGCTTCATCTGACACATGCCAATTTACAATGAAATTAGAAATAAATGAGCTAGCAAGAGTGAGGTCAATTACCTCTTCACGTATCGCATTTATAAAGGTTGGTTTAGAACCTTTGTTTAGAATATCAACATTACTACTAACTAGATAATCCAAAAGACACTCACCTCTTTTGTTGTTGTCGCTGCTTCCCCAGATCATAGTATGAGCATTTGCATCACACCCGATGATGTAGTGTAGGTTGTTCTTCTGGCAGTAGCGAATGAGATTTTGGACTTCCGTTGGCGGAATGTTGTCGTCGTCGCCGGGGAAGTATGCCGAGGCACACACGATTGTTTGAGTGCCTCTGTCGGTCGGTACCTGCACTAGTAGGGACGCTAAGTCCTTTGTTGTATATTCTGGAATGGGAAGAAAGTCGATATTTTTGTCGATAAAGCAGGCCGCCCTTGGCACTGGCTCATCGCGTTTATAAATAAGCTCACCTGCCCTATTTCCAAGTCCCCTTATATGTCCGCGGATAACCCAAGGTTCTTGGATGAGACCCAGAGTTATCTTCTCCTCGGCGAACCTCTTACTAAGGGTAGCGGACGCGCCCTTAGCATGATGGAGATTCGCCTGTAACACCCTGAAGGTGTTCATAGATCTTTTTCGGATCTAGCCTGTCGGAGTAATTGGGCTTTTTTAGGGCCCTTTCCTCTGCGGCAGGCAGCCTGTCCAGGTCGACCAATTGTGCTGAGCCTGGCAGACTCGTTCTTACCTTTGGCGCGACCAAAGTCTGCGTTAGTCGGTTTTGCTGACTTACCAGCCGTATTGACGGAGCTGCGGGGCACTGTGCCCTTTGGTGCAGTGTGCGAGCGGGTCAACTGAGCGCCGGTAGTCGCCTTAGAGCTACACCCAGACCCGCTGGGAGTGGCATGCCCATCAGCAGTACCACTGCCTATGTTGGTTGATTGGGTGCGGTTCATGGGAGCAGCCAGCGCTGTCGTCTTTCCGCTATTAGTGCCGCTGTGTGTGGTAATGATGGGTACCTTCTCGGCCACTTTGCCAGACGAAGGTACCGAAGTGGCGTTCCCTCCGACTTTAGGGGTACTGTTGTCAGTCTCAGGATTCTTGTCGGTGCTCTTGAGAATCAACTTGATCTGACCGAAGCGGTATGATATCTTCCCCTTCAGTTCCAGGAGTTTGGCCATGGATGCGTCATCAATTGCGAGCACCAGGTGAAGGAATGCACCATCCTTATCCCTTTTGATGACTCTCCAGTTAATTGCCTTTAGATCGGCGTTCTGTGCCGTGATGGTGGCTAGCACTTTTTCATTTGAGAGTTCCAGACTCTGTGGAAAGAAGCCACGGACGATGTGTGGCTTTGGAAATGAATCCTCTTCCACCAGCATCAGGTCCAGACCACATTTGATTCTGATACTCTCAAAATTAGAGCGCATCCATCCAGCAGTAGCACTGTCTGAGCAGACAAACAAAAGCCACCCCGTCTTCAGATGCGAGCCTGAGAACTTTGGCCAAACGCCACAGTTGCTCATCTCGATCGAGGTGTCGATAACCGCTTCTTGTACGAGAGCCATTTGCTCCGGAGAGAGTGGTTGTGTAGTCAAGTCGGTCGGAACGATACCTAACCTAACTAGGCTTGCCACCTGGCTAAAGGTGGGAGCCTCAGGTATAGGACCTTTCTTGACCTTCTTGGCGGCCGATGTAGGGGGAGTGTAATCTTCCGATCTTACTCGTTTGGCATTCGGTCTTTTATCCTGAGCGGCTTTGGCTAAGATGAGAGCACTTTCTCTGTCTAAGCCACTTCGCAAGGCACTTTTGAAGCGTCTGTTTGCGAAACCGCTGAGCTTAACGTATCCACCTTGCTGAATCTGTAGTCCAGCAAAGCTCTTGCCAATTGCAGAGCATCCCGATTTCTCGGATACCACACTACAGGTGTCAACAACGGTGGATGTGTCAGAGTCGGAAGTGGGCAAATCCTCAACTCCTTTTCTGGCACAATCTAGAAGTTCGGATGGGGTCCACAAGACGTCTCCTTCCTTACTTTGGGGGGGGGTTCGGTTGCCCATCAGCAGACCGAGAAGTTATGGTCGTATGCTCTATAGCACGAAGGTTTTTGACCATCGAGAGCCCTGTGGCTGCACGATCTGTTTGTTCTTCTGGTTGCCCAACAGCAAGACCAGAGGTTGATGCGATTTCAGAGGCATCAGTCTGTAAATTTTTGTTAATTTGGTCTGAAATATTGATCCCACGAGTATCCGGGAAAGAAACATCACCCATGCCGGAGCCCGGTACGGCACGGGAAGGCTGGTTTAAAACCGAAGGTCGCCTGGTATTCGGAGTTCGCATATTAGCGACTAAGCACTCTCTTAGTCACGCATCCCTCAGCATATGCTGTTCCACCTTGGATTAGAGATTTAGTAATGCGGTTTACTCCTCATGGGCAGTTCTTAGTTTGTTGCTCCTCAACAGCCTGTCTGCCATGGGTGACCCTTCAGGCGACTACCGCCTCCGACAGCATAGCCCATTGAGTCATTGCAACATTAAGTCTTCGCACCGGCGCATTTATGAAATGCGCACAAGTCAAGGTCCCTGCCCCTAGCGAAGGGTAATCTTAGCTTAGTTGTGTGCTAGTCTCGCAAAAGTCGAAAAAAGTCTAGAGGCTACACATTTGGATAGTTATTTTTTTCTTTTGTTCGTCTTTTGTTTGGCATAAAAGAAAATTCGAGAAACCCCAAATGAAAAGCCGAAAAATCGAAAAAAAAAAAAAAACAGAATTTCCATTTTGTTTGGGAATATACACCACCAATGACCGCAAAACTCGAAAGCCACCGAACCGATTGAGCTCAAATTTCCAGGCAGTCTTTGAAGTTGGCCCAAAGGCAAATTAGACAATGCAAAAGAACAAAAAATATTTTAAACGCTTTTCTTCGACAGTCATGGGATCAAAAGTTTTTAAAATTTGGAACATTGACATGCATTTTGCAGAAGACAAAAATACATATAATCATTTCGATAAAGCAACTAGTGAATTCAATCTGAAGAGTAGATAAATGCATACATTCACGGGATTTATGCGGAACTATAAATAAAAGTAGGTATATGTATTTAGAAGAAGTTCTAAGTTTGATTTTCATATAGTATTACTAGCAGTCTTGCTTTCGTTATTTGGGGTTACCCGCCTAATGCTGCCATCTCTGGTCTGGAGATAAATCTGAGCAATTCGATTTTCCTTGAGTTTGCTCAATAACCCTATATAAGGAGGTAGAGGGTATAATTGTAAGAAATCCTGAATCAGCTATTTAGTATACCTACTGTTTGACAATTGTCTATTCTCCCTTATAGGAAATACCAAATGATTGGTTTAGTCATTAACAAATTCTCTTACGTACCTATCTTATTACTTTCGATTTTTATTTTCCCTCACTTTCGTGTTATCGTTGATCCACCCCGATTCAATTTGAATATTGAATATTATGGTATTTAAGTAGGTAGATACATCTATACATTTATAATAAAACTGTAGGACTTTTCTTTGTCAGCTAAAAACTCAAAAACTACTGGACAGATTTCCATGAAACTTTTTTTTAAATGTTGCTTAAGACTGCTATAGGCTATGTCGTTTATAGCCACGTCCTTAGGAACAGTTTTTAGCCAAAATGTATATTCTGAAGTGAAAATATATACATACACATATACCTTGCTACAAATGGATGTTTATACTTTTGCGATCGTCAAACAAAAACAATACGTATACGGTATACTATACATTCGAAAAGGGTTGATTTGTTTTCGCAGTGAGTGCTATGGTCACTGTCAGTTATATATGTAGGTATGTATATTATGATCGAGAGACGTATAATACAAAACAGGTTTCATTTCAGAATTTCATTCGATAAGTGTAGGGTTGGGGTAGGTAGTTGTTTAGATTCCATAGGAAGAGTGAAACAAAGGAAAGGAAAGGAAATGCAGTATTATAAACAAGTAGCAAGCACATTGCACATTATATATCCAATACATTACATCCATTATCGTACTTTTACGATCGTGCGATGCGGCAGGACAAACAAAACAACACTATTTGTTTTCGAAGTAGTCAGGTGTATATGTAGGTATGTATGGGATGGGATGTATGGGATGGGGTGCGTGCGGCAGTATGGCATGGTTCGGATTCCATAGGAAGAGGGAAACAAAGGAAAGGAAATACAGCATTACAAACAAGTAGCATGATCAAGGAGAGGGAGGGCGATGAAGAGGGTGCACATTTATATCCAATACATTACATTTTACATCCATTATCGATATCGCCACGCCAAAATTGGACAAACGGGGGTGACGTCTCCCATACAAAAAACATCTTATATGATTTTCATGATTCTTTTTTTGTTTTTTTTCGTATTGCTGTATATTTCAGGTTTAGGCAGAAAGAAAATTCCAAAATTCCAGAAAATAGATTTATTCTCATTTTTCGCATTTTACAAAAGAACATTATTATCTAAGACCTAAGCAATACAATTCCTGTGCACGGGCAAAGCTGGGCGGGTACAGCTAGTATATGTATAGTATATCTAAGTGGGTAGATACTAGATACGTCTTGTCTTATTCGTTGGAATTACATAGGTACAGAACCACCGTCACTTTATCAACGACAACGACATCGACACAACTTTCCGTAATCAGATAAAGCAATATTATTGTACTACGAGAAAGCTTCACCGTCAGCAGCAGCAGCAGCTTTTACAACACGACAAGCAACAACAGCGCACTAGCCCAGCTGCATGCAAGAACCATCCTCATTATTATTGAATGAGAAAGGTATACAGTTCTGTACCTATATCAAAATACTATTTGAACGTCAACGGGGCAATGCGTAAAACTAGCTGCAAACTGTATTAACTTAGTTTTTCTGTTGTCTTTTGTCTCTCTGTTATTATATCGGTCATATTTTAAAGCTTTTCTCTTTTCATGCACCAAATGAAACGCATGGGCATTATGAATTATGTACCTATGTATGTACCACATTGAGAGTTTTGATGATGGCCATAGAAAACAGTACAGTGAGGCAAATCAATACTGGTAGCTGACAATTCGATGATCTTCGCTCATCGGTGGGGGGAGAATGTTGATCCCACTATCAACGAACTGCGTGACGTCACACATGATATGATCGTGTGCATCAAGCACACCTCCAAATTATAATCAGCTGTCAACTTTTGTAAACAAAAATGTTGTATATAACCTAGTGCAGTTCTAACCAATAAATCATTCATTTTATAACGTTTCAAAAAGGCAGTATTTTTATTTCCGCAAGTTTTTACAGCAATTTTCACTTAAATTAAAACCGGTAGCAACACGATCTTTTTTGAGTTCAAAGTCGAACAGGTTGTTTGAATGTTTTAATTACCTACATAGTTTTGATTTATCTTTATGTTTCGACATTTCGACCTATCTCACGATCAATTGCAAACTGAGTGCTAGCACTGGTCATTTAGCATTAGAAATATCGGCCCGCTTAAATATGGGTGTTTAAACACATTTCAAGCTAAATTTCAAATAAAAATTGTCCAGTGGCGCGGGCTATGTTTAATGTGTCATCGAATAAGATAGATGTACAAAATAGATTAGTATGTGTAATTTGATCGTTTGTAGTTACACGGTTTTTGAGATACCTATACAACTGCTTAAGAACTCAATTTAATTTTACATAATTTGGGATTAGAACGTTACTTGTTGGTGGGAAATTATTTTAGCTGACTTAGTTAAATAGAGACAGGTACATTAGATAAAAATAGATTTATATGATTTAATTGGTTTCCTATTGGAAATATGGGGATAACAATCTGGGCGCTTAAATTGCGAATAAAAGTTGCCCAGTAGTGCGGGCTATCTTCTAATTGATATCATCGATTAAGAATGATGTCCAGTCCTACTTATAATTTCATCGTTTGTAGTTCCACAGTTTTTGCAATATGGGGGTGCTTACATCGGTCTCCGACCGGAATTTATCAAAATTTAAATTGCGAAAATAACATTTATTGTTGGTTAGAAATGATTTTTGTTGACATTGCTGATATGAGATAGGTAATTACATTAGATAAATTCATATTCCAGCCGCCACACCTTCCTCACAGTGGAAATTATATGACCGCATAAATAGGGGGTTTGTGTTTTGAGCTCATTTTGGCTTTCCCTTAAATTGCGAATAAAAGTTGTCCAGTAGTGCGGGTGATGCGGACATGTCATCGATTGTGATGGATGTTTATAAGATGTGTGAAATTTGATCGTTTGTAGTTACACGGGTTTTGAGAAATTCAACCGCTTAAATGGGTCTCCGAACTCAATTTAATTATACATAATTTGGGATTAGGGCGTTACCTGTTGGTGGGAAATTATTTTAGACTAGTTTCTTCCCGCAGCTTCGCCTGCGCAACCCTAAGGATTTTATCCACAGAGATTCCTCTTTTATATTTAAATATCGCGAAAGAAACCCTACTATGAAAGTACCAGAGGAGCAGTTAGTTAGTAGATCAGTGATCTAAAATTTCGTAGTGAAGTATGTATTGCCTAAAAATGGTTTCCATTTTGTTTGTATTGATTTAGATTTATGACTATGCATGTATTTTACTTCTTTATCAATGTACAAAGTGGGCGCAGTAGCGCAGTGGTTAGTGTGCTGGACTACTGTGCGAGGGATCCCAGGTTCGATCCACTGAAAAACACAAATTACATCTTAGGGTTTTTTCTACTGCGCCACCTCTCGCGAACGTCTGACAAACATCCGAGAGTATGACTGTCCTGAAAAAGCTTCTCAATTCAGCCGTTCGGAATCGGCATAAAATTGTAGGTGCCTTCCATTCGTTCCAAAAAAAAAATAGAAACTCACACAAGACGAATGGTTGCGAGAAGCTAGGCCGTCGGTGTCTACCACCTGTTGCGCCGCCTATTTATTTTTTTTATCAATGTACAAAGTTTCAAATTGATACGCCGAACGGTTCGTGAGTTATGAAAAGGCCTCATTGGGATCATTTCCAACAACTCGGGCCCAAAGCAAAATACCTACCTATTTCTTATATAGACTACATAAACCGAGTTTGAAGTCGATCGGATGAAAAATAAAAATGTTCACATGCAAACTTTGACCCCCCATTTTACCCTTTTAAGGGTTGAATTTCGAAATAACCTTCCCTTGTATACATTTCAGAGGAAACCTCTGTGCAAAATTTCAGGTTTCTATGGCAAAGGGTTGGTTTTATTTTTATTTGCCAATAATTTCCTTTTGAAAACACTTGCCGAGCATCAGTTTCATTGAGTTTCAAGCATGAAGAAAATTTAAATACATATATGAAAAGTAGGCGGTGCGTATTTGAATAATGAGAACCGCCTACTTTTATTTAATAAAAGAAAAATAAGAAAAGAAAGAGCGTTACAGAGTCAGTAAGGGTAAATATATATAATATTATATTATAATGATAGTTTAGTTAAAAAGAGACAGATAGATGCATTAGAAAAAAATGGATTTCTATGATTAAAGTAGTTTCGTATGTGGTTTCGTATTGGAAATATGGGGATAATAATCTGGGCGCTTAAATTGCTAATAAAAGTTGCCCAGTATTGCGGACTAGCTTCTATTTGATATCATTGGTAGAGAGTATTGTAGAGAATAGAAATGTATAATTTCATTGTTTGTAGTTCAACAGTTTTTGAGATATGAGCGCGAAAAATGTTAGCTTAAATTTCACTTAAATCTCAAATAAATCATTAACCGTTAGGGCAATGGGCACAATTTGTATTAGGTACTACAAAGATTTCATAATTTTTTTTAGTGTGGTTTTGGAGATAACGGCTAATTTAATCTATTTTTTTCAAATGGTCATAACTTTCTAACGGTTGAACTACAATCGAAAAGCTTTTCACTACAAACGATTGCCTATCGAAATGTAAATATCTATGTATACCTTTTTTTGCAAAAGTGCGGGCCAACTTCACAAATGCCCATAAAAGCTGCCCAGTAGTGCGGATGATGTTTAAAGTACATGTCATCGATTGTGTTGGATGTACTTAATAGCTGTGTGAAATTTGATCGTTTGTAGTTACACAGTTTTTGAGAATTTCAACCGCTTAAATGGAAATCCGAACTTTTTTGCTTAAATTTCGCTTAAATCTCAAATAAATCATTAACCGTTCGGGCAATGAGCACAATTTGTATTTTGTTAGATTGGTAGGGTGGAGCACTTTTGAAAAAAGAAGATTTCATAATTTTATTTGGTATAATTTTGGAGATAACGGCGATTTGATGTTGTCTGCTTAAACTGCATACAATTTGCTTACCGCTGCAACAAATTTTATAATTTTGATTTTATTACACAGATAGATAT
Organism: Cheilosia scutellata; assembly: GCA_955612985.1. Classification (NCBI taxonomy): domain Eukaryota; kingdom Metazoa; phylum Arthropoda; class Insecta; order Diptera; family Syrphidae; genus Cheilosia; species Cheilosia scutellata. Next base: position 57,852,740 of record OY015311.1, read on the forward strand.
GCCTTCTACCAAAAATAGTATTTTTGTCGTTTGTAGTTGTACAGTAATCAAAATATGCACCCCCTTAAATCGGGTTGCGCGAACCCTTCGTTTAAATTGAGCATAAATAATTATCCAATTGCTTAAATTGATAATAAATCATTATCCAATTGCTAAAAAATGCTTTTATTGATTTCATTAGAAAGAGAGGTATGTGCTTTATGCACCAGTAGGCTCAATTAATTTTTTCGTTTTGGAAATTCGAAGTTTTAGGTACAAACACAAATGTCTTAATATCTCTTAAATAATAATTTTCACTACAAACAACTACAAGCGATTGCCTATCAAAATATAAACATTTAAATTTTTTTCAAAAATTTCTAATTTTTTCTAATGGTCATAACATAACTTTCTAACGGTTGAACTACAAACGAAAAGCATTTCATTACAAACCTTTTTGAACGAAACTACATCGAATGACACACAATCAAACTTTTTCGATGCATTTTTCAAATGGCTATATCTCTCTACGGCGGAACTACAAACGAAAAAAAAAAAATCACTACAAACAACTACAAACTATTGCCTATCGAACTGTAAAAGTCTAAACCTTTTTTGAAAAAGTGCGGGCCAACTTCACATGGTATGAGCAAGATAAATCAATAGCATGGTGTAGAATACGATGCATGGTGCGATGGTGTATGATGTGTGTGTAATTAGAGGGGGGACGATGCAAGGGGTGATCAGTTGGGAGAGACAAATTGAATGAAAACTGAGCTTGGCTTTCTTTGGACATAAAATAATGTAGACTCTCACTATTATTTATTTTTGTCAAATATGCATCGATTTAAGTGACCCTTTTTTAATTGATTCAAAAATATTATATGTGTCTACTTTATGCAGTAGGTGGAATCGAGAGTCACCTTCGTCTTTTCTGATGAAAAAAAAATTATTTGGACGGACCTATCCGTCAGGTCCGTCTAAATTAACAGCTGTTTAACAGCTCCCTAACAGCTGTCGCATGACTCTCGATTCCACCTGTCACACTTGTTGCAAACTCAAGGCTCAACTCTTACGTGCCGCATTCAATGGTGGTTTCCTCTTAATTTTTTCATGGCCAATATGGCTGGCCTTCTGTATCACGCGATGAACAGTCGATCTGCTAGCTTGATGGGACTTCTACCACTTAAGTGGTATTTCTACCAAATCAACCACTTTTTCAGATGGGGAAAATATGGAACAATAACGCATATAATAACAAATACCCACGCACTATAAGGCTTATTTTCCATCATCCACATAATAGAAACCGAGTGGTTCAATAATTTTAAATTTTTGTGCACTGGAAATCAAAGTGTCATAATGCCAAATGCTAGAATTTGGCCTTATGTCACTTTCGCAAAGCGACATATGGCCAAATTTCGAGATTTGGCCTTATGACGCTTGGCCTTATGTCACGGCACCAAAAAAATCGGCGATGCTTTGTGAGGTGACGTTTATAGAGCTCAAGAAAATTTTTTCTGAGTGTTTTAAAAAAATTATTCATCAAATTTTGGGTAATGATAGCATGATAGCAGCTTTTATGGTATGTTTTACAAATCTACCACTTTCTACCACTTTTTGTTTTCCCAATATACCACCTTTTGCCTGCCCTCAAGTCCCAACACTGCTAGCTGTAACTCCAGTTTCTGCCTTAATTTTAGCCTTGAGAGCCTTGAACTTGAAGCTCTCATAAAAGTCATAAAAGTTGCATTTATCAACTGAATCCCATTCTTTTTACAATATAAACATAATTATATCCTTCATTCCTTGTGCAATTGGTTTTTCCCAGATCAGCGAAGGGTTTGAAAAATATCGTAAAATTAAAACAAAAAAACTGCCTGTTCGTAATCAAGTGGCATGGAGTGTATTTGGCATTCTATTCATTATTTCATATCCATTATAATATAGAGTATTTACCCCCATTTTCTCAAATATTAACACTTATCTTATTAAATGACAATTCTAGTATGAGGAATTATTAAATATTTTTTATTTTGTGGCATATTTATTTCACATATACGACTTTATCTTTAGAAACGGTCTATCTTGACAACTTCTTTTTTAAATAAAATGCAAACTACTTAAGATATCTAAAAAAAATGATTGGCTTGAATTACTATCAAAACCTTTATGAAAGGTCGATTAAATTATAATTTTTTTTTTTAATTTTTCGCATTCATAAACGATGGCCAAAAACTCTTTTTTCGATTTGAGCATAAGGTGTGCTAAATATGCCCTGTCACCTCTTTGGACGACGGACAAAGATTTAACCGCCAAAACCCTTCTCGAAAGTCAAAAACTCGATTTGCTCCTCCACAAAAACAGTCCATTTGGAAAACGATATAATAATAAACTGTTTCCTCTTAAATTCAGGCAGCCAACGTGTCAATAGCGCTAAATAATTATCCTCGGATAATTTTTTGACACTATCCTGCTTCGAGAGCAAGGAAAATTTTACATCGGCAACTACGTCAAACAAAAATTAAATTCAGTATCATTGCGAAAACTAAAATGTTACAAAAAATGTTCGTTGAGACTAATTGACAAGAATATAATAAATTTACATTTACAATTTCGACGATAGGGCAGAACGTAACCACGCCCGAAACGTCGCAAACATGACATAAGATAGTTTTAATTTCTTTGACCTAGAGCCCACTCAACAACATACGAATAAGTTCATATTCCAGAGGTCACCAAAATAGGTGCAGGGAAATAAGTCCCCGGGAACTAAGTCCACTGAGGGAATTATTTCCCACCTAGTGGGAAATAAAACCACTTTCGTGAAGTGGACTTAGTTCCCATGTAAGGTGGGAACTAAGTCCACTTTCTTATGGGAACTTAGTACACATTCAACAGTTTAATACGTATGGGGGGGCATGCTGCCCCCCTGCAACCCCCCTGCTTGGGTTTACTGTCAGACTTGCAGTATATGTGCGAAATTGGGTATATTAAAAGGGAAATAAAACCACTCAGAGTTTTCGGAATTTATTTCCCACCTTACATGGGAACTAAGCCCACTTCACGAAAGTGGTTTTATTTCCCACTAGGTGGGAACGAAGTCCCTCAGTGGACTTAGTTCCCGGGGACTTATTTCCCTGCACCACCAAAATATCCACCAAAACACTGAATTTTAATCGACCAAAAGCGTGAAATTAGTTAAATCTCTTTTTTAACTGTGAACTTCTCTTCTCATCACTTTCATAATATGTCAGAAAATAATCCGAGTATAATTATTTAGCGCAATTGACCAACGGCCAATTGGTATCTCTTTTAAAATGTTGTTCTGATTTTCTTCTATTAAAGATTTTCCTGTGTTAGCTACTGCCAAAAGCAAATACGAGTCCTGCACAAAGGGTACTGTTGATCAAGATATTTCCAATTCGCAAGGTACGTAATGTAACACATCTGGCTAGAGCTTTTATGTTATCAAAGCAGAGCAAATATTTCAACTTTACATAGTCCATGTAAATTCGCTTGTGCTTAGAATAATTGTTTTTTTCTTTTTATTATTTCTTTTTTAGCAACATGTTTTAAGTTTCAGTCTCTAAATAATTTTGTCACCGCTTATTAGTTAATGTTAAATAGAATCGTTTTTGTTTTGTTACTGTCCTTTAAACTAGGTATAAGCACTTGTGCATCGTGTGCTGGCTATATTACACTTTTTTGGTTTCTATTCTACCTACATACATATGTGTGTATGTAAAGAAACCACAACAAGGGTATATGTGTACCTAGTCGAAATTGAAACTACTATCTAATCCAATTATATGTACCTACCTACACATTCGATTTATTCTATATGACTCTACATTCCAGGGTGCCAAAGTGAGATATTTATATTCTCAGCTCCATTCATTCCAAAGAGTATATTTGTTTTATACAATTATTAGACAGAGTACAAGTAGGTACTGTGGCTCTTTTCTTAAAATTTATTTTCCATAAAATACAATAATTTATCAAATAAAATTAAAAATAATTTTGTGCGAAACGGTAAGTGTTTTATAAGAAAATAGTACCTTAACAAATATTCGGTTCAATAACAAAATGGTGTGTATCGCAAATTGATAATGTATGTACTCGTATACTGGCTCATACAACAATGTATTAGATATATATTGATATATATATATATAACACTATATATTTGTGCGTAAGTTATCTATCAGTATGGAAAGTTGATGAGGTGTTTGTTCCAATAAAACAATTCCATATATATGGGATATTATTTATTGTAAATTCAGCAAAATTTAATAAATTTGTTAAAATTCTCATTTGCTTAATGAGGTGCCGCCAACTTGTGTTATTCGTTTTTGTTTTGTGCAAGTCTCGCAAAATGTGCTGACTTATGTCGATTTCCATTGGGCAAGAAAAAGCACTTTTTTTAAGATTCAGACCAGTTTTTCTGCTCTAGAAATCAGCTGTCTGTCAAATTCGTTTTCCATTGGGCGAAAAAAGCACTTTTTTAAGATTCAGATCACTTTTGCGAATCTCGATTCAAGGGCGAGATTCACACATACACTGCAAGTCATAAGAATAGAAGCAGGCATTTTCGAAAAGTAAAATCGATATTTCTCCCGTTACATGGTGGATTAGAAAAAAACGACTATGGTAAATGAGAGACTATTTTGTTAACAACAAAATATAAAATTTGTGTATAGGAGAGATTTAGTTAACGGAACTTTGAAGACAAATTGTAAATTGAGTAAAAAATATGCGGAAATAAATCGAGTCATTAGATTAGAAGCAGTGAGCAAATCAACGGTTTTTTTTAGAAGTGAATAGTTTTTTTTCGGTTTAAACGGTACATTTTATAAAGTAATTCTTCTTGATTGAGTGTTAATAAAAATGGGCAAGAAAAAATGATTAACAGTGGAGGAAAGGGCAAGAATAGATGTTTATTGCTCTGCAGGTCTTTCATGCCGTGCTATAGCCCGAAAAATAAAGCGAAGTGATCATTGTGTAAGCCATTATTTAAAAAACCCTTCGTATTACCCAAAAAAATTATAAAGGAACCACTTCTTCTGCCTTAACACCTTGCGAAACGCGAAGTATCCTTAAAATAGCGTCAAATTCAGCTTTATCGGCAGCTAAAATTGGGGAGAAATCGAATGTTAAGGCCAGATTATCCACTGTTACCTGCACAATTGATCGTGCTAAACACTTAAGGCACCTGAAACTTAAGAAAAAACCACCAATTAATGACGCATGGAAGTAGCAACGCTTGTGTTTCGCGAAAGATCACATGAGCTGGGATGTGCAACCCTTCGTATTTTTGGGTAATACGAAGGGTTTTTTAAATAATGGCTTACACAATGATCACTTCGCTTTATTTTTCGGGCTATAGCACGGCATGAAAGACCTGCAGAGCAATAAACATCTATTCTTGCCCTTTCCTCCACTGTTAATCATTTTTTCTTGCCCATTTTTATTAACACTCAATCAAGAAGAATTACTTTATAAAATGTACCGTTTAAACCGAAAAAAAACTATTCACTTCTAAAAAAAACCGTTGATTTGCTCACTGCTTCTAATCTAATGACTCGATTTATTTCCGCATAGTTTTTACTCAATTTACAATTTGTCTTCAAAGTTCCGTTAACTAAATCTCTCCTATACACAAATTTTATATTTTGTTGTTAACAAAATAGTCTCTCATTTACCATAGTCGTTTTTTTTTCTAATCCACCATGTAACGGGAGAAATATCGATTTTACTTTTCGAAAATGCCTGCTTCTAATCTTATGACTTGCAGTGTACTTTGACCAATACCAAAACAAGAGACATTTGTAAATGTAAACGCAAATTGAAATACAAAAATAGCTGACTGTCAAATAACACACCACCACATATGCAAACAAAAAGTAATCTCATTTCATGTTCCATTGGGCAGGAAAAATCTGAGATCGGAATCGGATATCAAAACGGTAAAAGCCCAATGGAAATCGACATTACATCTTGGGAATACCTACATAATGTATATTAAAAAATAGGTATAAAAAATACGTTTTTTTACATTTTACGTAATTGGAAAAATGAGACGAAATACTTTGCCACAGGAAGAATATTTTCTAACTGAATTTCTATAACTAGTTGGTGTAACTATGCACCTATCTTTGGTCACCTCATCATAATTAATAATTAAAATGTCAAAGAAGAATAATTTTTTTTAAATCCATTAATACCTAGCTATATAGAAGATAGTACCAATACTGTTTTTGCTTGAAAATGCCCTTACAAACTTGTATTTATGTATTAGATTCATTGCTTACTACAATAGAAATAAATCAAATATTTTAGTATCCAGGTTCAATTTTACGAACTCGCAATGCTACAAATAAGTAGAGCCCGAAATTTTCTCTCAATCTTTTCGAAGGTCAATATTACTCTCAGTTGTTGAGAATTTTAAATTTGATCACATAATAATCAGTTTCTTTGCACAGTATTTTTTTTGGTTACGCTCAGAGAGAAACCCTTATTTTTGTTTTGTATGGTTTCGGTCAACCACTGAGAGATATCACTGACAGAAAAAAATAAATCACATTTTTCACTATACATACCTAACTATTAACATCAGTTAGCAGCGCATGAGGAATTGCATTAGTGATTTGAAGAGTCATTGGTTAGCACTCGTCTAAGGAACTTCAGTGCAAGTGAAAGTGTCCCGACTACACAAGTAATGAGAAAAGGTATTGCTAAAACCCTTGCGAGTTTACTTGTAGTCAAACTTAATTCTAAAATTCTTAAAATATTTATTATTACCCATTCAGATGATGATATCCCGTATAAAGCCATTTTCTTTATTCATAGTTTATGTAATAATATGTCAAGTCGTTATGAAAATTAGAACAGCAAGAACCTAGTTCTATGAAAACAAATTCAGTTCCTTCACTCCTGGGAAATAACTCTGGAATAATCTAAAAAATGAGGTTATGTCTAAAGTCTGCGTTACTACGATCCTGTTTCTGCGTTCTCTAAAAGCATATGTGGGTGCTGCCTCGATAGCCTAATGAAATTTCGGTCATTGTCCTTCCTGCTAAAAGTCATCGAAACTAAACAACCTGAGTATCTACACAACAGAATTAATTTCCCCCAATCGACAATAGCTATTATGTCTTAAATAAGAACGACAACACTGAATTCAATACAATTTTGACTTTTTTAACTTACTTTCGAAGAATGAGGTCTTTGCTTGATCATTTCCATTTAATTTTTATGGAAAAAGTTAACTAAGGAGTGATAAATCTAAAATTGAAAAATAAAAATCAACCAAAGATCGAAAAGGTAATTATATATGTATAAATAAATCTCAGAGCAAGACCTTAATGTCGAAGCCGAATGTAATTTATCTCACAGTGAAAAACCAATTGAAAATACAGGTTGAGAGTTTTTTTCGAGCTCTGCGATATAAGTTATCTTCTGTTAATAATATTGTGATGTGACCTACAAAACATTTAAGGTGAAGGTTAGAATTGATTATTACTAAGGCCGGCCGATAGTAACATTAGGTTAGGTGATGAGAAAGTGTGTGCCTACTTGTATATTTCGCTCATCTTTTAACAAATGAAAATGCGATAAGGTCATATTCTTACAGTGAAGATTTACCTAATGTCCAAAAGATAACAACGAATCTAAATTAAAAAAGCACTAAGGGCCGGTATGTTCAGACCTGGTTAAATCTGCGGTTTGGTTACCATAGATTTAGTTTGCTTATACAGAAGCAGTTTGTTGTATGCTTAGCTTCGAGTATCTTCCGAGTACCTAGCCAATACATTTCTCTATGTCTGATTTTGAGCTCGTCGCGCATCTTTTTAACATCTGCCCTCCACTTGAGTTGTGCGTCTTCTAGGGTCATTCGTCATTCCTAAATATTGCACATCGTTTGTGTACGGTATTCGCACCGAGTTAATGTAAATAGGTAGGTTGTTTGGTCTCGTTAAGGAAGATTCACCAGGTCTTTGTCCACTTCCATACTTTGTGTAGATCACGTTGGAGTTTTCTAGCTATAGTTGCATTTGTTTTAATAGAAGCTTTCAAAGGCCTTAGATATTATGGACAGAAGTGAAATGGGTCTATGTGATTTCTTATCGTTTGCACATTTCCCCGGTTTCGGAACCATAATAACTTCAGCGGGACAAAGTAGGTACTCCGGTAAAAAAAAAAATCTGAAATTTGTTTTAAGCATTAGATAAACATTTGAAATAGTGGAAAAACTTTGCCTGCCAAAAATAGTGGAATTCTATTGAAACAGGTGGAAAAGTATAAGTATCTCGGCCCTCGGGGTCTTGTTTACGAGTAATGCGAGGAGCAATGCTAAGTTTTCCTGTTGGATTGGTCAGGCTGGGTCAATTTTGAGACAGCTTAGTCATTCTGTTACTAGGTGGACTGAAATTGTTGTAAAAGCTAAGTTGTCAGTCTTTAATTCAGTGTTTGCTCCAACCCTTATCTATGTTCATTGGTTATGTGGTTTGGGTAATGACCGAAATAATAAGATCGCGGATACAAACTGACGAAATGAGATTCCTCCGGCGTATTGCAGATGTGACCCATAGAGATCGTAGTAGGAAGTCCAGAATAACATGCCTATCACAGAATACCAGAATAACAGAACTATCACAGAATCCGTTGTTACTCGAATTTTTTGATACGAATTTTGAAATTCGTATTCGTATTAGTATTCTTAGTCGAAATTCGTAGCAAAAATGTCTACTACGATGGATTCTGTGATAGTTCTTTCGTGGTTCGTAACAAAATTCCGAGTACGACGGATTCTGTGATAGACACGTACATGAGGAACTCAATGTCTCCGGACGGAGCGTTTCATGCTTCGGTGGTTTTTAAACGCATGTCCCCAAATAGGATCCCAAGACGTGCTATGGAATCCGTACCATCAGGCAGGCCTCCTCTAGGTAGGCTCTGGATGGGATGGTTAGATCAAGTCCTTAATCTCTCCTCTACCCGTATAGGGATTAATAAATAAATAAATAGGTGGCGCAACAGGCAGGTAGACACCCTAGGCCTAGCTTCTCGCAACCATTCGTTTTGTGTGAGTTTCTATTTTTAGACGACTGGAAGGGTCCTACAATTTTATGCCGAGTCCGAACGGCTGAATTGAGAAGCTTTTTCATGACAGTCATACTCTCGGATGTTTGTCAGACGTTCGCGAGAGATGGCGCAGTAGAAAAAACCTTAAGATGTAATTTGTGTTTTTCCGGGGATCGAACCTGGGACCCCTCGCACAGTAGTCCAGCACACTAACCACTGCGCTACTGCGCCCACACCCGTATAATAGGGATTGCCCTTCATAATTTAGAGTCGATTTAGGAGAATCGAGAGCTATGAAGGGTGGCTGCTTTAGGGAGTAAAAAGAAATTGCAAAGTGCAGCAGCGGCTGTTCGATAACCACTCATCGATGCCGCTAAACCCAGGTCAAACTATTGTAATAGTGCGCAAAACCGACCTGCTGGAAATCTCGCGCATACGTGCTCACGGATCCGTCCTGTAAGTTAGGTTCCAACTTGTAGAAGGATTGTCGAAAGAGGCAGTTATCCCTTCCTCGGGCCTCATTACAGGACTTAGCAGATTTTCTCACTGCGAAAGTGACCGATTCACCTGCAGAACTATTTATGGCCGTTCTATACTACTCAGTTTTTCACCTTTTCTTGTTGACGAAGGCGGCCTGTGAATTCGAGAGCTCAAAAGGCAACGTAGTCCTATGCATTCCGTAATCCGTCCATTCTACCAAAAAAACATGACCTAGTGGATTTTTAATTAAGAATAGAATAAAAAAAACTAAATCTTTTTAGTGATCGAATGTCGCAGTTTCTCCCATGTGTTTTTTTATAGATTACTTTGGCGTTTTGGTCGTTGCGGCGAATATTGTTGCTGCCCTTTTGTTCCCTTGGATTAGTCACCTTTGTGAGTTTTTATACTCTAAACAAGAAGGTATATTCAATTTGTCATTAAATAAATTCTCAATCGATTTAGCCATGTCCATATGTCTGTCTGGTAAAAACACGTATTGTCCAAACGAATGAATCTAGGCGAATGAAATTCTATGAGAAGACTTCTCCTTACCGTGCGTCGTCAGGTTAGTATTGAAATTGGTCGATTAGTTCTGGTACCTCCCATACAAAAACAATATTAGTTCCATGTGTTGTGTAGTGTGTACGTACTAACTCACATGGCTAACATTTTGCATCACTTGTATGCAGTGGAGGGTATCAAATCTTCGGTCAGGCCGATGAAAACACTTTTACTTATTTTTGCTTCTCATTGATTTAAATTTTGTAATGAAGTATGTATGTATGTACTATTACACAAAATAGAATTTTAACCTTCTGGAGATTACGCATCTTAGACATCGAAAAGTGTCGCTCCCGGACCATAGGAGGTCGGATATTTCATAGCATTAACTGTGCGAAAAACCTGTATGGAGCTTTATGTATCTGCTTCACTTGTCTAGCAACGAAGATATGTCTGAAGGGAACACACTAAATCTAAAAGATTCTTGTTTTTGTAGTGCCTCTAAGTAGAATCAACCTGACTAGTAGTCAGCATACTCTCCACTGAGCTAGTGTTAATAAAACATCGATTGTTGGAGATTTCTATGGTATTAATCGATAAACAATCGATAGTGTTATTAATATCAATAATAAATTAAATAAGTCTTCCAAATAACAAAATTGAAAATTTTTAAAAAACATTTCCGAATTAAAAAAAAAACACTCTTTTACATCATTAGCTTTGACCAACAACATAAAAGCATCAACTGGATGACTATCGATATTTTTTCCAAACTATCGATAGTCCCGATAGTTCAAAACAATCGATTGATCGATTAAACTATCGATGTTTTATTAACACTACACTGAGCAACTGCGACCACATTTATGTACGCTTCATGTGTCGGTGATTAATACATAGATTAGTAAGCTGAAACAAATTTCTTCGATAGATAGATATAATTTTTATTCCTATAAATTCATTACAAATTCAACGTTCTTAAATTATAAATACATAAGTAGATATGTAGAAGAAAATGGTGACATTATGTATTTTCTATATCTTGCATTGAGTATATTATGTACACAAAAACTGTTTTGGAAAAATAGTATAGGCTAGGGTGGCCCAGGCCCTACATTTTGCACAGGTGCAAGATTTTACTTTACTGCCCATTCGAAAATAACGGCTTTTTTTTGCACAGTCCGATTGATTTCAGTGCCCTAAACACAAATCTGAAAAAAAAGTTTGGCGGTCTCTCACCGTTTGGGCATGGCACGCCCTCAAAGTTTCAAAAATACCATAATGAAATATGTAGTACCAAAATTTCAAGAACGGAGTGTCCAATTTTTGTAGAATTAATTTGTTTATATTCCCTAAATGTGCAGTTATTTATAAAAAAGGTAGCTATTTATGATCCGATTTTGATGAAGCTTTTTTTATAAGTTAATATTTAGGGAATATAAAAAAATTAGTTTTACAAAAATTGGAGACTCCATTCCTGAAATGTTGGTACGATTTTATATGGTATTTTTTTAACTTTGCGGGCGTGCCACGCCCAAACGGTAGGTAATAGACCGCCAAATTTTGTTCGCAGATTTGAACTCAGCGCATTAAATTCAATCGGAATAAACAAAAAAATAAAAAGGTTTTTTTTTGGAATGGGCAGTAAAGTAAAATCTAGCCCCTAATCGATATAATAGAGCGCAAGTTGAGTAGGGTATTTCGCGAAGCTATCGCTTTCAGAAGTGGGCTATCTCTTTCACTTAAACGTCAAAAGAAAACTTTTAGGAAAATAAACGAAATTTTTTTATTTATAGGTATTATGTACTTAGTTTATTGGTGAAAAGTTTATAATAAAGTGGGAAATACAAATTACAAACATTGCAAAATTGAAATTTTGTGTTTGCAAAAGTTAAATACCAGTCGTTGTTGGGGAAAATTATACGATTTTGCACATTCGATAACTAACAAATATACTTAATCAAATAAAGAAAGGTGGCAAGTTGTACAAACAACAAAGCTAAAAATAAGAAAATGCAATTTCATTTATTTTCACAATTAAGTACGAAAATGACGGGTCGAACTCTGACTAAGGAGAGCTAATAAGAGAGAAAGCAAAAAGAGATTATATTAAGATTTTATTTTATATTTTAACACACAATATCAACAAATTTAACTATTTAAATTTTGAAAACATATTTAACAAACACAAAATTTCAATTCTGCAATATTTTCAAATTGTATTTCGCATTCCATTTTGTATAAACTTTTCACTAATAAACTTGATAAACCCTATCTTCCGCCATATAAAATTTTGTTTGTTTTTCTACAAATTTTTAGCTGTCACTTTATTTTTTTTTCTCATTTGACACTGACGTTGTCGCGAACTACCTCATTGATAATGTTTAAAGTACTGAGCGTTAAAAGCGTCAAAAATGACAAGTAGTCTGTAACTTCCAAGACAATTCGTTTTTTACATTTTTATTGCATAATTAGATTTAAATAAATTGTGAATGTTGTCTCAGATTCATACTCGATAAGGATGGACCGTTGTTGGGTTGAACTCACGGTGTTCAAATCCGGATGTCGATGCATCATGTCATTATGCCTGGCCGTGTAACCAGGCATTTCGATTTGGACACATTTTATAAACAAAGAGACAAATCAACTAACTATATTATCATAACCCCGGTCAAATCCGTTTAATATTTAAACATTATGTAACTGCGTACACGTACACAGCTCTTGCTAATAACTAATCTCACATTTGAGAAATATTACACACCTTGAAGCACTTTATTATTTTGTGACTTTACATATATACATATGTATACTAGTAGATAATACCCATACTAAAAATCATTGGTCAGTTGCAAAGTACGCATAATGTCACGATGTCATATTTCATTTTAAAACGAATTATTGCATACTATATACATAAATAAATACTGCTTTTATTAACACTGTGCTTTTGAGAGGAGACACGCTGGAGTAAACATGGCTTTATAAAAATGGTGGCTTTTCCTTCTTATTTGAAGATGTTTAAATTTATAAACTTAAACCTGAAGTTATTTATTGTTCATATTAATTAAAAAATGTTGCGTATAAATTCGATGAAGCGTTATTTATATAACAACTACAAATTGCCATAATTACTCAAGTTTATCTCAAACGTCATTGCATGCAAATTGTATACATAACAATAGTAATTTCTATGTTTAAAAATGCAAACAAAAAAAAAAACAGTATCTATAATATTGTCATTATTTATGCTGCAATTCTTGTTATATGAAATGGATTTAGACGCTGATGTCAGAGTTCTCACCACAAGCAATAAATGTGTTACTGTATTTGATGAAGCTGACAATGTGGTTTTTACATCAAGTGCAGAGGAAGGAAAAAGTCCTCCGAATCAAAATTACAGCGCTACATTTTTACAAATGAGCGAATGTGATAATGTTTCGAAAATATATGTTACGAACTTAACACAAATTCATGAAACAAGTCCATTACAAGAAAATGTTACTGGTAGCCTGAAAAACGAAAGACAATTTGAATCCGTAAAAAAAATGGTTCGTCTATTACAAAATCAGGATCCATTACTTGAAAAAAGTAAAGAAGAGTTTAAATATGAACTAGGTAAAAATAACTTCCATACCGTTAAAGAAGTAGTCGGCAAAATAGAGAGCAACCGTCTCGAAGCAATACCATTTCCTACAAAAAGTAGGAGGCCGCCTACTAAACTTGATCTAAAAGCAATTGAAGATCAAATAAATAACTACACTGAAGATAATAAATGTGAGGTTTTAAATAAAATCACAGTTGTAGAAAATGAAGAACAATATAAAAACTTGGAGGCTATTGGAGAGCCAATATGTGAAATTATGTGCACGAAAAAAAAAGTTATAAAACTGTCTGCGAAAGCGGATAGTGACGTATCTAATAACTACTTTCCGGTGGCATTAATTCAGCAAGCAAATATTTTTCCCGTAAAAACTGTTCCACCAAAGTTACAAAAACTGCAAATATGCAATAAAGAGTGTATTTCGAATGCCATAGAATCGTTTATAGAGAATGAAACAAATTATAATAATACTTTGTATTCAAAGAGTAAGTACAACGTATTTCCAGTTAAGACATTACGTGAAACGGAAAATACAAATTCGACACATAAGTTTCCAATAAACTTACTTATAAATCAAATACCAACATCAGGCAATAAATCCAAAACTGTAAGCATGTCATATTTGGCAGAGTTTCCTCAGGAGTTACATTTTTCAAACGAAATTGTAACTTATTTTGCAGAAAAACAAATGCATGTTTCAAATGTACAAAAACACTCAGTTCAGACTCGACAAGCCCCAGATAACACTCTCAAATATATTAGGGAAGAATATTTTCAACATAGGGTTCCAAGTACGCATTTTAAAAGCACCGATCTTAATGATGAAACACAATCTAAAAAAAGCGATGATTTCCCAAAACAACAATGTGAAAAAGCGAAATCATCAGTTATTATTGTGGCACAAATTCCAAATATTAAACCTTCAGAATGTCAAATTACTAACCCTAACATATTATGTGCCCCAGAACAAGAATTGTTAACTCACGAACCAAAGAAACATAAAAGCCACACTACAACAAAAGTAAAGAATGAAAAGACAGATAGGACTAATCTTATCATTAAAGAACATATTCAGCCCCTTTTAATATTTAATGAAAGCATTTTAGCGCCTATGGATAAAGATGTTTCTAGATCACCAATATATGACACAAAGACTTCTGATAAACATATTATCTCAATTGAAGGACACAAACAATTATACCAACGAATGCCTGCGTCCTGCGTTACTTCGAAATTGGAAAATTCAGATGATTTTGAAAATGAAAATAAATTAGTGGGGAGCCTGTTTACTTTACCAACAGACGAGGCAGATATGAAAACGCGAGTAGACTTATCGGAAAAAGAATCTAAAATCATTGACTTAAACAAACTTAAAAGAAACAATATGGAAACAAAAGTCCACTTCCATTCGCATTCTCTGAATTCAAATAATAACGAATTACCTCAAAATGTCTCTGCAATATCTTCACCAGAATCTGTTCCTCAAACTTTAACATTCAACTTGAAAGAAAATAATACTATACCTATAACGAGAAAAGATAAACAAGTTGTAACACCTCAATCTATATGCAAGAACACAGCTGCACAGATTGTTAATAAAATCAACAAGGATCAACTATCGAAGAAAATTGAGGATATTCAAATTTTACAAACTCTCTGCAACTCTAACTTAAAAACTGATGTAATTGAATCAGAAGATATGTCAAAACTGATGCGAATAGGAATAGGTATGGAACAACCATCGATACTAACATATACTCATCAAATAGAAAAATTTGAAAAAAGCAATTCTGGTAATATTAATACTCAAGTACCAGCTAAGGTTTCTACGGAAAGTGAAGTAAAATTCAGTGAATATAATGAAAAGAAACAATTAATTAAAAAAACACTTGAATCGATAATAAATAACAAACCTGAAATCATTCAAGATACTACACTTTTTCTAGATGATATAAAGCTGACAGACTTGGGTGTCATTGGAATAGACAATAGAAATAATAGTACCCTTACATTCCACGACCACGACGGCGATAAAGCAATAGGGCTTACACAGCCATTAAAACTGGATCTACCAACAACACCCCAAAAGCAATT
Organism: Cheilosia scutellata; assembly: GCA_955612985.1. NCBI lineage: Eukaryota > Metazoa > Arthropoda > Insecta > Diptera > Syrphidae > Cheilosia > Cheilosia scutellata. The sequence goes on from OY015311.1 coordinate 57,868,485, forward strand.
TGCAGAACTTCTATCTAACATACCAAGAACAACCGGAACGGAGGATACTCCAAAATTACAGTTTGAAACAATTGAACCTGAGGTAATAACAACGCGACAAGGTAAGAAGTTAAAAAAATCTGAGGATGGAGATATAGAGGAGAAAGCTCACATCATTAAAAAAGACTTAGATAATTCTATCCCTATAAAATACCAAAAAGGTGAAGAGATAGAGTCATTAGATTCCGCAATTATCACAGAAAATCAAGCCAAAAATATAACTTTAGAGGTCGTTTCTGATGAACACACGAAATTAGAGATTGCTAAGGGTGAAGACTTGACAACTTTGGATATCGATACTCGCGATTTCCCTGAACAAATGACTTCGAAAACGGATCCTTCAAATGAAGTTGATGCATTGCATTTCTTAGAATACACAGTAGCTACACATGAAATTGAAGCCGATGATATGCTTTTAGAAACAGAATCAAACAAGTTTGATATCAGGGGAGCTATTCGTGAGGAAAGCAATGAGACATTTGACCACTTTGAGTTAGGTGCTGTAGAAATTGAAAACTTAGAGAAAAGCGATGAAACAGGAAGAAAAATAAAACCACTTGATCACACCGAACCACAAAAACTTCACATAGCTGATGTAGATTCCAATTTGTTGAGAAACTGTAATACTGGCCAGGCACAATGTGAGGAGTTAATTAAATCTGAGGATGGAGCTAAAGTGGAGAAAGTTCACATCACAAAAGAAGACGTAGATAAGTCTCTCCCTGTAAAAGATCAAAAAGGTGAAAATAAGGATTCATTGGATTCCGCAATTATCACAGAAAAACAACCCAAAAACATAACTTTAGAGGTCGTTTCTGATGAACACACGAAATTAGAGATTGCTAAGGGTGAAGAATTGACAACTTTAGATATCGATACTCGCGATTTCCCTGAACAACTGACTTCGAAAACGGATCCTTCAAATGAAGTTGATCCATTGCATTCCTTAGAATACACAGTAGCTACACATGAAATTGAAGCCGATGATATGCTTTTAGAAACAGAATCAAACAAGTTTGATATCAGAGGAGCTATTCGTGAGGAAAGCAATGAGACATTTGACCACTTTGAGTTAGGTGCTGTAGAAATTGAAAATTTAGAGAAAAGCGATGAAACAGGAAGAAAAATAAAACCACTTGATAACACCGAACCACAAAAACTTCACATAACTGATGTAGATCCCAATTTGTTGAGAAACTTTAATACTGGCCAGGCACAATGTGAGGAGTTAATTAATTCTGAGGATGGAGATATAGAGGAGAAAGCTCACATCATTAAAAAAGACTTAGATAATTCTATCCCTATAAAATACCAAAAAGGTGAAGAGATAGAGTCATTAGATTCCGCAATTATCACAGAAAAACAAGCCAAAAATATAACTTTAGATGTCGTTTCTGATGAACACACGACATTAGAGATTGCTAAGGGTGAAGAATTGACAACTTTAGATATCGGTACTCGCGATTTCCCTGAACAACTGACTTCGAAAAAGGATCCTTCAAATGAAGTTCATACATTGCATTCTTTAGAATATACATTAGCTACAGATGAAATTAAAGCCGATGCTATACTTTTAGAAACAGAATCAAAGAAATTAGATATCAGAGCAGCTATTCGTGAGGAAAGCAATGAGACATTTGACCACTTTGAGTTAGGTGCTGTAGAAATTGAAAACTTAGAGAAAAGCGATGAAACAGGGAGAAAAATTAAACCACTTGATCACACCGAACCACAAAAACTTCACATAACTGATGTAGATTCCAATTTGTTGAGAAACTGTAATACTGGCCAGGCACAATGTGAGGAGTTAATTAAATCTGAGGATGGAGCTAAAGTGGAGAAAGTTCACATCACAAAAGAAGACGTAGATAAGTCTCTCCCTGTAAAAGATCAAAAAGGTGAAAATAAGGATTCATTGGATTCCGCAATTATCACAGAAAAACAAGCCAAAAATATAACTTTAGATGTCGTTTCTGAAGAACACACGACATTAGAGATTGCTAAAAGTGAAGAATTGACAACTTTAGATATAGATACTCGCGATTTCCCTGAACAACTGACTTCGAAAAAGGATCCTTCAAATGAAGTTGATCCATTGCATTCCTTAGAATACACAGTAGCTACACATGAAATTGAAGCCGATGATATGCTTTTAGAAACAGAATCAAACAAGTTAGATGTCAGGGAAGCTATTCGTGAGGAACACACTAAGACATTTGACCACTTTGAGTTAGGTGCTGTAGAAATTGAAAACTTAAAGAAAAGCGATGAAACAGGGAGAGGGAGAAAAATAAAACCACTTGATCACACCGAACCACAAAAACTTCACATAACTGATGTAGATCCCAATTTGTTGAGAAACTTTAATACTGGCCAGGCACAATGTGAGGAGTTAATTAAATCTGAGGATGGAGCTAAAGCGGAGAAAGTTCACATCACAAAAGAAGACGTAGATAAATCTCTTCCTGTAAAAGATCAAAAAGGTGAAAATAAGGATTCATTAGATTCCGCAATTATCACAGAAAAACCAGCCAAAAATATAACTTTAGATGTCGTTTCTGATGAACACACGAAATTAGAGATTGCTAAGGGTGAAGAATTGACAACTTTAGATATCGATACTCGCGATTTCCCTGAACAACTGACTTCGAAAACGGATCCTTCAAATGAAGTTGATCCATTGCATTCCTTAGAATACACAGTAGCTACACATGAAATTGAAGCCGATGATATGCTTTTAGAAACAGAATCAAACAAGTTTGATATCAGGGGAGCTATTCGTGAGGAAAGCAATGAGACATTTGACCACTTTGAGTTAGGTGCTGTAGAAATTGAAAATTTAGAGAAAAGCGATGAAACAGGGAGAAAAATAAAACCACTTGATAACACCGAACCACAAAAACTTCACATAACTGATGTAGATCCCAATTTGTTGAGAAACTTTAATACTGGCCAGGCACAATGTGAAGAGTTAATTAATGCTGAGGATGGAGCTAAAGCGGAGAAAGTTCACATCACAAAAGAAGACGTAGATAAGTCTCTCCCTGTAAAAGATCAAAAAGGTGAAAATAAGGATTCATTGGATTCCGCACTTATCACAGAAAAACAAGCCAAGAATATAACTTTAGATGTCGTTTCTGATGAACACACGACATTAGAGATTGCTAAGGGTGAAGAATTGACAACTTTAGATATCGGTACTCGCGATTTCCCTGAACAACTGACTTCGAAAAAGGATCCTTCAAATGAAGTTCATACATTGCATTCTTTAGAATATACATTAGCTTCAGATGAAATTAAAGCCGATGGTATACTTTTAGAAACAGAATCAAACAAGTTTGATATCAGAGGAGCTATTCGTGAGGAAAGCAATGAGACATTTGACCACTTTGAGTTAGGTGCTGTAGAAATTGAAAACTTAGAGAAAAGCGATGAAACAGGGAGAAAAATAAAACCACTTGATCACACCGAACCACAAAAACTTCACATAACTGACGTAGATCCCAATTTGTTGAGAAACTTTAATACTGGCCAGGCACAATGTGAGGAGTTAATTAAATCTGAGGATGGAGCTAAAGTGGAGAAAGTTCACATCACAAAAGAAGACGTAGATAAGTCTCTCCCTGTAAAAGATCAAAAAGGTGAAAATAAGGATTCATTGGATTCCGCAATTATCACAGAAAAACAAGCCAAAAATATAACTTTAGATGTCGTTTCTGAAGAACACACGACATTAGAGATTGCTAAGGGTGAAGAATTGACAACTTTAGATATAGATACTCGCGATTTCCCTGAACAACTGACTTCGAAAAAGGATCCTTCAAATGAAGTTGATCCATTGCATTCCTTAGAATACACAGTAGCTACACATGAAATTGAAGCCGATGATATGCTTTTAGAAACAGAATCAAACAAGTTAGATGTCAGGGAAGCTATTCGTGAGGAACACACTAAGACATTTGACCACTTTGAGTTAGGTGCTGTAGAAATTGAAAACTTAGAGAAAAGCGATGAAGCAGGGAGAAAAATAAAACCACTTGATCACACCGAACCACAAAAACTTCACATAACTGACGTAGATCCCAATTTGTTGAGAAACTTTAATACTGGCCATGCACAATGTGAGGAGTTAATTAAATCTGAGGATGGAGCTAAAGTGGAGAAAGTTCACATCACAAAAGAAGACGTAGATAAGTCTTTCCCTGTAAAAGATCAAAAAGGTGAAAATAAGGATTCATTGGATTCCGCAATTATCACAGAAAAACAAACCAAAAATATAACTTTAGATGTCGTTTCTGATGAACACACGAAATTAGAGATTGCTAAGGGTGAAGATTTGACAACTTTAGATTTCGATACTCGCGATTTCTCTGAACAACTGACTTCGAAAAAGGATCCTTCAAATGAAGTTGATCCATTACATTCCTTAGAATACACAGTAGCTACACATGAAATTGAAGCCGATGATATGCTTTTAGAAACAGAATCAAACAAGTTAGATGTCAGGGAAGCTATTCGTGAGGAACACACTAAGACATTTGACGACTTTGAGTTAGGTGCTGTAGAAATAGAAAACTTAGCGAAAAGCGATGAAACAGGGAGAAAAATTAAACCACTTGATCACACCGAACCACAAAAACTTCACATAGCTGATGTAGATTCCAATTTGTTGAGAAACTGTAATACTGGCCAGGCACAATGTGAGGAGTTAATTAAATCTGAGGATGGAGCTAAAGCGGAGAAAGTTCACATCACAAAAGAAGACGTAGATAAGTCTCTCCCTGTAAAAGATCAAAAAGGTGAAAATAAGGATTCATTGGATTCCGCAATTATCACAGAAAAACAAGCCAAAAATATAACTTTAGAGGTCGTTTCTGATGAACACACGAAATTAGAGATTGCTAAGGGTGAAGATTTGACAACTTTAGATTTCGATACTCGCGATTTCTCTGAACAACTGACTTCGAAAAAGGATCCTTCAAATGAAGTTGATCCATTGCATTCCTTAGAATACACAGTAGCTACACATGAAATTGAAGCCAATGATATGCTTTTAGAAACAGAATCAAACAAGTTAGATGTCAGGGAAGCTATTCGTGAGGAACACACTAAGACATTTGACGACTTTGAGTTAGGTGCTGTAGAAATTGAAAACTTAGAGAAAAGCGATGAAACAGGGAGAAAAATTAAACCACTTGATCACACCGAACCACAAAAACTTCACATAGCTGATGTAGATTCCAATTTGTTGAGAAACTGTAATACTGGCCAGGCACAATGTGAGGAGTTAATTAAATCTGAGGATGGAGCTAAAGTGGAGAAAGTTCACATCACAAAAGAAGACGTAGATAAGTCTCTCCCTGTAAAAGATCAAAAAGGTGAAAATAAGGATTCATTGGATTCCGCAATTATCACAGAAAAACAAGCCAAAAATATAACTTTAGATGTCGTTTCTGATGAACACACGAAATTAGAGATTGCTAAGGGTGAAGATTTGACAACTTTAGATTTCGATACTCGCGATTTCTCTGAACAACTGACTTCGAAAAAGGATCCTTCAAATGAAGTTGATCCATTGCATTCCTTAGAATACACAGTAGCTACACATGAAATTGAAGCCGATGATATGCTTTTAGAAACAGAATCAAACAAGTTAGATGTCAGGGAAGCTATTCGTGAGGAACACACTAAGACATTTGACGACTTTGAGTTAGGTGCTGTAGAAATTGAAAACTTAGAGAAAAGCGATGAAACAGGGAGAAAAATTAAACCACTTGATCACACCGAACCACAAAAACTTCACATAGCTGATGTAGATTCCAATTTGTTGAGAAACTGTAATACTGGCCAGGCACAATGTGAGGAGTTAATTAAATCTGAGGATGGAGCTAAAGTGGAGAAAGTTCACATCACAAAAGAAGACGTAGATAAGTCTCTCCCTGTAAAAGATCAAAAAGGTGAAAATAAGGATTCATTGGATTCCGCACTTATCACAGAAAAACAAGCCAAGAATATAACTTTAGATGTCGTTTCTGAAGAACACACGACATTAGAGATTGCTAAAGGTGAAGAATTGACAACTTTAGATTTCGATACTCGCGATTTCCCTGAACAACTGACTTCGAAAAAGGATCCTTCAAATGAAGTTCATACATTGCATTCTTTAGAATATACATTAGCTACAGATGAAATTAAAGCCGATGCTATACTTTTAGAAACAGAATCAAAGAAATTAGATATCAGAGCAGCTATTCGTGAGGAAAGCAATGAGACATTTGACCACTTTGAGTTAGGTGCTGTAGAAATTGAAAGCTTAGAGAAAAGCGATGAAACAGGGAGAAAAATAAAACCACTTGATCACACCGAACCACAAAAACTTCACATAACTGACGTAGATCCCAATTTGTTGAGAAACTTTAATACTGGCCAGGCACAATGTGAAGAGTTAATTAATGCTGAGGATGGAGCTAAAGCGGAGAAAGTTCACATCACAAAAGAAGACGTAGATAAGTCTCTCCCTGTAAAAGATCAAAAAGGTGAAAATAAGGATTCATTGGATTCCGCACTTATCACAGAAAAACAAGCCAAGAATATAACTTTAGATGTCGTTTCTGAAGAACACACGACATTAGAGATTGCTAAGGGTGACGAATTGACAACTTTAGATATCGATACTCGCGATTTCCCTGAACAACTGACTTCGAAAAATGATCCTTCAAATGAAGTTCATACATTGCATTCTTTAGAATATACATTAGCTACAGATGAAATTAAAGCCGATGCTATACTTTTAGAAACAGAATCAAAGAAATTAGATATCAGAGCAGCTATTCGTGAGGAAAGCAATGAGACATTTGACCACTTTGAGTTAGGTGCTGTAGAAATTGAAAGCTTAGAGAAAAGCGATGAAACAGGGAGAAAAATAAAACCACTTGATCACACCGAACCACAAAAACTTCACATAACTGACGTAGATCCCAATTTGTTGAGAAACTTTAATACTGGCCAGGCACAATGTGAAGAGTTAATTAATGCTGAGGATGGAGCTAAAGCGGAGAAAGTTCACATCACAAAAGAAGACGTAGATAAGTCTCTCCCTGTAAAAGATCAAAAAGGTGAAAATAAGGATTCATTGGATTCCGCACTTATCACAGAAAAACAAGCCAAGAATATAACTTTAGATGTCGTTTCTGAAGAACACACGACATTAGAGATTGCTAAGGGTGACGAATTGACAACTTTAGATATCGATACTCGCGATTTCCCTGAACAACTGACTTCGAAAAAGGATCCTTCAAATGAAGTTCATACATTGCATTCTTTAGAATATACATTAGCTTCAGATGAAATTAAATCCGATGGTATACTTTTAGAAACAGAATCAAACAAGTTTGATATCAGAGGAGCTATTCGTGAGGAAAGCAATGAGACATTTGACCACTTTGAGTTAGGTGCTGTAGAAATTGAAAACTTAGAGAAAAGCGATGAAACAGGGAGAAAAATAAAACCACTTGATCACACCGAACCACAAAAACTTCACATAACTGACGTAGATCCCAATTTGTTGAGAAACTTTAATACTGGCCAGGCACAATGTGAAGAGTTAATTAATGCTGAGGATGGAGCTAAAGCGGAGAAAGTTCACATCACAAAAGAAGACGTAGATAAGTCTCTCCCTGTAAAAGATCAAAAAGGTGAAAATAAGGATTCATTGGATTCCGCACTTATCACAGAAAAACAAGCCAAGAATATAACTTTAGATGTCGTTTCTGAAGAACACACGACATTAGAGATTGCTAAGGGTGAAGAATTGACAACTTTAGATTTCGATACTCGCGATTTCTCTGAACAACTGACTTCGAAAAATGATCCTTCAAATGAAGTTCATACATTGCATTCTTTAGAATATACATTAGCTACAGATGAAATTAAAGCCGATGCTATACTTTTAGAAACAGAATCAAAGAAATTAGATATCAGAGCAGCTATTCGTGAGGAAAGCAATGAGACATTTGACCACTTTGAGTTAGGTGCTGTAGAAATTGAAAACTTAGAGAAAAGCGATGAAACAGGGAGAAAAATAAAACCACTTGATCACACCGAACCACAAAAACTTCACATAGCTGATGTAGATTCCAATTTGTTGAGAAACTGTAATACTGGCCAGGCACAATGTGAGGAGTTAATTAAATCTGAGGATGGAGCTAAAGCGGAGAAAGTTCACATCACAAAAGAAGACGTAGATAAGTCTCTCCCTGTAAAAGATCAAAAAGGTGAAAATAAGGATTCATTGGATTCCGCAATTATCACAGAAAAACAAGCCAAAAACATAACTTTAGAGGTCGTTTCTGATGAACACACGAAATTAGAGATTGCTAAGGGTGAAGAATTGACAACTTTAGATATCGATACTCGCGATTTCCCTGAACAACTTACTTCGAAAAAGGATCCTTCAAATGAAGTTCATACATTGCATTCTTTAGAATATACATTAGCTACAGATGAAATTAAAGCCGATGCTATACTTTTAGAAACAGAATCAAAGAAATTAGATATCAGAGCAGCTATTCGTGAGGAAAGCAATGAGACATTTGACCACTTTGAGTTAGGTGCTGTAGAAATTGAAAACTTAGAGAAAAGCGATGAAACAGGGAGAAAAATAAAACCACTTGATCACACCGAACCACAAAAACTTCACATAACTGACGTAGATCCCAATTTGTTGAGAAACTTTGATACTGGCCAGGCACAATGTAAAGAGTTAATTGAATCTGAGGATGGAGCTAAAGCGGAGAAAGCTCACATCACAAAAGAAGACGTAGATAAGTCTCTCCCTGTAAAAGATCAAAAAGGTGAAAATAAGGATTCATTGGATTCCGCAATTATCACAGAAAAACAAGCCAAAAATATAACTTTAGAGGTCGTTTCTGATGAACACATGAAATTAGAGATTGCTAAGGGTGAAGATTTGACAACTTTAGATTTCGATACTCGCGATTTCCCTGAACAACTGACTTCGAAAAAGGATCCTTCAAATGAAGTTCATACATGGCATTCTTTAGAATATACATTAGCTACAGATGAAATTAAAGCCGATGCTATACTTTTAGAAACAGAATCACAGAAATTAGATATCAGAGCAGCTATTCGTGAGGAAAGCAATGAGACATTTGACCACTTTAAGTTAGGTGCTGTAGAAATTGAAAGCTTAGAGAAAAGCGATGAAACAGGGAGAAAAATTAAACCACTTGATCACACCGAACCACAAAAACTTCACATAGCTGATGTAGATTCCAATTTGTTGAGAAACTGTAATACTGGCCAGGCACAATGTGAGGAGTTAATTAAATCTGAGGATGGAGCTAAAGTGGAGAAAGTTCACATCACAAAAGAAGACGTAGATAAGTCTCTCCCTGTAAAAGATCAAAAAGGTGAAAATAAGGATTCATTGGATTCCGCAATTATCACAGAAAAACAAGCAAAAAACATAACTTTAGAGGTTGTTTCTGATGAACACACGAAATTAGAGATTGCTAAGGGTGAAGAATTCACAACTTTAGATATCGATACTCGCGATTTCCCTGAACAACTTACTTCGAAAAAGGATCCTTCAAATGAAGTTCATACATTGCATTCTTTAGAATATACATTAGCTACAGATGAAATTAAAGCCGATGCTATACTTTTAGAAACAGAATCAAAGAAATTAGATATCAGAGCAGCTATTCGTGAGGAAAGCAATGAGACATTTGACCACTTTGAGTTAGGTGCTGTAGAAATTGAAAACTTAGAGAAAAGCGATGAAACAGGGAGAAAAATAAAACCACTTGATCACACCGAACCACAAAAACTTCACATAACTGACGTAGATCCCAATTTGTTGAGAAACTTTGATACTGGCCAGGCACAATGTAAAGAGTTAATTGAATCTGAGGATGGAGCTAAAGCGGAGAAAGCTCACATCACAAGAGAAGACGTAGATAAGTCTCTCCCTGTAAAAGATCAAAAAGGTGAAAATAAGGATTCATTGGATTCCGCAATTATCACAGAAAAACAAGCCAAAAATATAACTTTAGAGGTCGTTTCTGATGAACACATGAAATTAGAGATTGCTAAGGGTGAAGATTTGACAACTTTAGATTTCGATACTCGCGATTTCCCTGAACAACTGACTTCGAAAAAGGATCCTTCAAATGAAGTTCATACATGGCATTCTTTAGAATATACATTAGCTACAGATGAAATTAAAGCCGATGCTATACTTTTAGAAACAGAATCACAGAAATTAGATATCAGAGCAGCTATTCGTGAGGAAAGCAATGAGACATTTGACCACTTTAAGTTAGGTGCTGTAGAAATTGAAAGCTTAGAGAAAAGCGATGAAACAGGGAGAAAAATAAAACCACTTGATCACACCGAACCACAAAAACTTCACATAACTGACGTAGATCCCAATTTGTTGAGGAACTTTGATACTGGCCAGGCACAATGTAAAGAGTTAATTGAATCTGAGGATGGAGCTAAAGCGGAGAAAGCTCACATCACAAAAGAAGACGTAGATAAGTCTCTCCCTGTAAAAGATCAAAAAGGTGAAAATAAGGATTCATTGGATTCCGCAATTATCACAGAAAAACAAGCCAAAAATATAACTTTAGATGTCGTTTCTGATGAACACACGAAATTAGAGATTGCTAAGGGTGAAGATTTGACAAATTTAGATTTCGATACTCGCGATATCTCTGAACAACTGACTTCGAAAAAGGATCCTTCAAATGAAGTTGATCCATTGCATTCCTTAGAATACACAGTAGCTACACATGAAATTGAAGCCAATAATATGCTTTTAGAAACAGAATCAAACAAGTTAGATGTCAGGGAAGCTATTCGTGAGGAACACACTAAGACATTTGACGACTTTGAGTTAGGTGCTGTAGAAATTGAAAACTTAGAGAAAAGCGATGAAACAGATAGAAAAATTAAACCACTTGATCACACCGAACCACAAAAACTTCACATAGCTGATGTAGATTCCAATTTGTTGAGAAACTTTAATACTGGCCAGGCACAATGTGAGGAGTTAATTAAATCTGAGGATGGAGCTAAAGCGGAGAAAGTTCACATCACAAAAGAAGACGTAGATAAGTCTCTCCCTGTAAAAGATCAAAAAGGTGAAAATAAGGATTCATTGGATTCCGCAATTATCACAGAAAAACAAGCCAAAAATATAACTTTAGAGGTCGTTTCTGATGAACACACGAAATTAGAGATTGCTAAGGGTGAAGATTTGACAACTTTAGATTTCGATACTCGCGATTTCTCTGAACAACTGACTTCGAAAAAGGATCCTTCAAATGAAGTTGATCCATTGCATTCCTTAGAATACACAGTAGCTACACATGAAATTGAAGCCAATGATATGCTTTTAGAAACAGAATCAAACAAGTTAGATGTCAGGGAAGCTATTCGTGAGGAACACACTAAGACATTTGACGACTTTGAGTTAGGTGCTGTAGAAATTGAAAACTTAGAGAAAAGCGATGAAACAGGGAGAAAAATTAAACCACTTGATCACACCGAACCACAAAAACTTCACATAGCTGATGTAGATTCCAATTTGTTGAGAAACTGTAATACTGGCCAGGCACAATGTGAGGAGTTAATTAAATCTGAGGATGGAGCTAAAGTGGAGAAAGTTCACATCACAAAAGAAGACGTAGATAAGTCTCTCCCTGTAAAAGACCAAAAAGGTGAAAATAAGGATTCATTGGATTCCGCAATTATCACAGAAAAACAAGCAAAAAACATAACTTTAGAGGTTGTTTCTGATGAACACACGAAATTAGAGATTGCTAAGGGTGAAGAATTCACAACTTTAGATATCGATACTCGCGATTTCCCTGAACAACTTACTTCGAAAAAGGATCCTTCAAATGAAGTTCATACATTGCATTCTTTAGAATATACATTAGCTACAGATGAAATTAAAGCCGATGCTATACTTTTAGAAACAGAATCAAAGAAATTAGATATCAGAGCAGCTATTCGTGAGGAAAGCAATGAGACATTTGACCACTTTGAGTTAGGTGCTGTAGAAATTGAAAACTTAGAGAAAAGCGATGAAACAGGGAGAAAAATAAAACCACTTGATCACACCGAACCACAAAAACTTCACATAACTGACGTAGATCCCAATTTGTTGAGAAACTTTGATACTGGCCAGGCACAATGTAAAGAGTTAATTGAATCTGAGGATGGAGCTAAAGCGGAGAAAGCTCACATCACAAAAGAAGACGTAGATAAGTCTCTCCCTGTAAAAGATCAAAAAGGTGAAAATAAGGATTCATTGGATTCCGCAATTATCACAGAAAAACAAGCCAAAAATATAACTTTAGAGGTCGTTTCTGATGAACACACGAAATTAGAGATTGCTAAGGGTGAAGATTTGACAACTTTAGATTTCGATACTCGCGATATCTCTGAACAACTGACTTCGAAAAAGGATCCTTCAAATGAAGTTGATCCATTGCATTCCTTAGAATACACAGTAGCTACACATGAAATTGAAGCCAATAATATGCTTTTAGAAACAGAATCAAACAAGTTAGATGTCAGGGAAGCTATTCGTGAGGAACACACTAAGACATTTGACGACTTTGAGTTAGGTGCTGTAGAAATTGAAAACTTAGAGAAAAGCGATGAAACAGGGAGAAAAATTAAACCACTTGATCACACCGAACCACAAAAACTTCACATAGCTGATGTAGATTCCAATTTGTTGAGAAACTGTAATACTGGCCAGGCACAATGTGAGGAGTTAATTAAATCTGAGGATGGAGCTAAAGTGGAGAAAGTTCACATCACAAAAGAAGACGTAGATAAGTCTCTCCCTGTAAAAGATCAAAAAGGTGAAAATAAGGATTCATTGGATTCCGCAATTATCACAGAAAAACAAGCCAAAAATATAACTTTAGAGGTCGTTTCTGATGAACACATGAAATTAGAGATTGCTAAGGGTGAAGATTTGACAACTTTAGATTTCGATACTCGCGATTTCTCTGAACAACTGACTTCGAAAAAGGATCCTTCAAATGAAGTTCATACATTGCATTCCTTAGAATACACAGTAGCTACACATGAAATTGAAGCCAATGATATGCTTTTAGAAACAGAATCAAACAAGTTAGATGTCAGGGAAGCTATTCGTGAGGTACACACTAAGACATTTGACGACTTTGAGTTAGGTGCTGTGGAAATTGAAAGCTTAGAGAAAAGCGATGAAACAGGGAGAACAATTAAACCACTTGATCACACCGAACCACAAAAACTTCACATAACTGACGTAGATCCCAATTTGTTGAGAAACTTTAATACTGGCCAGGCACAATGTGAGGAGTTAATTAAATCTGAGGATGGAGCTAAAGTGGAGAAAGTTCACATCACAAAAGAAGACGTAGATAAGTCTCTCCCTGTAAAACATCAAAAAGGTGAAAATAAGGATTCATTGGATTCCGCACTTATCACAGAAAAACAAGCCAAAAACATAACTTTAGAGGTCGTTTCTGATGAACACACGAAATTAGAGATTGCTAAGGGTGAAGAATTGACAACTTTAGATATCGATACTCGCGATTTCCCTGAACAACTGACTTCGAAAAAGGATCCTTCAAATGAAGTTCATACATTGCATACTTTAGAATATACATTAGCTACAGATGAAATTAAAGCCGATGCTATACTTTTAGAAACAGAATCACAGAAATTAGATATCAGAGCAGCTATTCGTGAGGAAAGCAATGAGACATTTGACCACTTTAAGTTAGGTGCTGTAGAAATTGAAAGCTTAGAGAAAAGCGATGAAACAGGGAGAAAAATTAAACCACTTGATCACACCGAACCACAAAAACTTCACATAGCTGATGTAGATTCCAATTTGTTGAGAAACTGTAATACTGGCCAGGCACAATGTGAGGAGTTAATTAAATCTGAGGATGGAGCTAAAGTGGAGAAAGTTCACATCACAAAAGAAGACGTAGATAAGTGTTTCCCTATAAAAGACCAAAAAGGTGAAGAGAAGGAGTCATTAGATTCCGCAATTATCACAGAAAAACACACCAAAAATACAACTTTAGAAGACGTTTCTGCTGAACACATAAAATTAGAGATTGCTGATGGTGAAGAATTGACAACTGCAGATCTCGATACTCGCGATTTCCCTGAACAACTGTCTTCGGAAAAGGAACCATCAAATGAAGTTCATCCATTGCATTCCTTAGAATATACAGTAACTACACATGAAATTAAAGCCGATGGTATGTTTTTAGAAACGGAATCAAACAAGTTAAATATCAGGTCAGCTATTCGTCAGGAGAGCATTGAAAGCCACTTTGAGTTAGGTGCTGCAAAAATTGAAAACTTAGAGAAAAGCGATGAAACAGTGGGGAAATTGAAACTTTTTTGTCACATCGAACCACAAAAACTTCATAAAGCTGATGTAGATCCCAATTTGTTGAGAAACTTTAATACTGGCCAGGCACAATGTGAGGAGTTAATTAAATCTGAGGATGGAGCTAAAGCGGTGAAAGAATTGGTAAATTCTGATTTCGATACTAGCGAATTCTCTGAGCAACTGTCTGTCAATGATTCGAAACCAAATGAAGTTGATTCATTTCAAGTCTTGGAATATATGGAAGCAGCAAAGGAAATTAACCTCCAAGATATCCCCTTGAGATTTTCAGCTATACTTGGGGATGATCAGGAGGATAGCAACCAGACATTTGACCACGTTAAATTAGATGATAAAGGAATAGCTAACCAGGAAACAGATGAAGGAGATATAAAGCATGTGGATTATGCACAATCGCATGAAATGAATATAGCTGATATAGAGTGCTGTTTGATGGGAAGCTTCGACGTAGGAAAGGGACAAGCTCAGCTGTTAAAAAAATCAGAAGATCTAACAAAAACGGATGCTATTACTTATAATCTGGAAGACGAACAAAAAAAAACCTCTATAAAAGATCAGAAATGTGACAGTTCAAGTTTTGAGCTCAGCAATGTTTCGACTATTTTTTTAATTAACACAGACTTCCCAAAAGAATTATTGTCAGTTAATAAACACAAAGGTATATGTAGAGCCAAAGCAAATCTAACACCAGGAGTCAACAAAAATGTATCTAATACAGAATATTCGGAAAGTAAAGATTTACCAAAGTATGAACACAAAGAAGGAGCAGCCATTGTTGATAACGAAAAACTTTCTGAGATACTTATACCTTTATCAAATAACAATTCCCACACTGAGGAGGTAAGAGATATTTTAAACATTTCCCAGAGGCTCTCTCCGTTAGGTGCACGTCGAAATAGTAAGAAAGCGGAAGAAAAAGTGCTCATGATTGATGTTGCATCTAATTGTATTCCATTAATTGTAAAGAGAAGCAATTCTGAAAATAGTCTTGATAGCTTGGAGGCTACTGTAATTGATGGCGAAGGAAATGATTTGCCTGAAAAGAATAAGGGGAGCTTAGCATTAAGTTATTTCGTTGAGTTTAGTCCTTCAGCAAAAGAAAATAAGGTTAAAAAAAAGCAAATATTAACTAACCCGAAAACCAAAGAAATCGTTCAAAAGAAATCAAAACAGGCGGGTTCTTCCGATAAATTTAACGGACAGCATTTAAATAGAATGGTTAGCCCCAAAGGATATGATTTCACTTCCAAGGAACATATACGTCCTAAAGAGAAAGCGAATTCAAGGAATATATTATCAAAAAATGAGAAGCTGAAATCCACGAAGTTAAATTCTGGGAAAACTACTATAACTGAAAGATCCACTTCTTCAATAAGGAATTTCGAGACTTCAGTCGATAAAGGCAAACACTATAAAAAAGATAATACTTTGACATTTAACCCACACGTTAAAAAAAGCACTATGCAAAAAAAAGAAGTCTCTAGTGAGACCCCACCCAAATCTTTAACATCAAAGGGCTTAGAAAACGTTATAAAATCAAAATCTAAGCCAACATCTACTTTAAAATCTAGCTGTTTAACTCAAAGTTACATGAGAACAACTTTATCACACAGTCTCAAATCTGGAGGTAATGAAAAGAACGATTTAACCACCTCGACAGAAATGACTAAAAGCAAAATCTCAAGCAACGAGAAACGAGAATCCGCACATTCTGAACGCATTGCAAAATTTTCACAAGTACACAAACCTTCAACCAATAACAAAAGAAACCTAACTACAAAGATTACAGAAACTAAAACTAAGGCAGAGAATGATAAAAACTACAATACACAGAGACAAAAGGTTCTTATTGGAGAACACAAAAACAAACCCCTAGATAATGTAATTGCAAAAAAGGAAATAAATAAAACCTCGAACTTATTACAAAAAAATATTCCTGTCGGAGGAAAGCCAATCCCTGCAGAAATTAAAAAAGTCCCCAAATCAAATTCTACCAGTGCTACTTATTGTAAAAACAGTTCCGAAATAACAAGCAATAACAAGAAAAAAAACAATCAAAGTAGGACTTCACAAAATAAGCCCACCAAAAATTTGCAAAGTTTTCCTATAACAGAAAAGATGAAGCACGTTGATCTCGACAATAAGAAAATTAAAAAGGGGACCCTTCAAACAGAAAAAAAAATTGCAAAAAAGGCTAATACGGCTGATAAAATTACTCCAGGCCTAGAACGTAAAAGTAATAAACATGAGAAATTAGGAAATGAAAATGTTAGTAAAAGTTTCATAGGTAAACGCGAGTCAATGGTCAAGGCCAGCCCAAAAAATAAAAATGACAAGTCTAACCTAAATTTGCAGATAGTTAAGGATCAAATTTCAAACCACCTACCTAAAACATCATCAGTTAATCCTAATAATACCATGAATGTAGAAGCCAATGTGCCACTTGTAAATGATATTGAGCTTAATAGTGGTTCGACTTCGATTATGTCGGCGAAACAAATCGTAACTAGTGAAGTATTTACAAAATCCTTTGGTAGTGGTAAGCCAATAGAAGTTGTATTCAAACAGCCGTCCTTCACTGACGTCGAAATCGACTTAAAGAGAAAAAATAGCGACTGCAAAACCAACGAATTTGAAGTCAGCTTCATAGATACAACTGATTCAAGTTTATCGGATTCCGTCGCGCTTTCTATGTATGCCATAGACCATGATAAACTGCATACAATCAGTCCGGGATCTCCTAAGCCTACAAAGGATCCATTACTATTAATGGAAGAAGAAATAAAAAATGAAGCACTCAAAGTTTTTGCTGATGTCCAAGATATGATGGCGGGAAAAGCCAACAAACCATCAAAGGTTAGAAATGAAGAAAAAACCGATGTCCTAAACCAAGGTAATACTTTATAGTAAAATAATTAAATTAAATACATATTACCTGTACACCACATGCTGTATTGCGAGCCTTGATTTGTCATTTTTGTTGATACATGCCATTTTTTAAAAGAGCCAATGAACTAAAATTTAAATAAAATGTAATTATTTCAAAAATATTTTAATGTATATTATATGTAGGTACATACATAATAGGTACGTAAGTAGGTATTATTTAGACATAAGCCTTTATTTATCAGTTCTTTTTATGTTTTAACATTTGTCTTTCTTTCATAATAAAGTTTAAAAATCAAAACAATAACATAACAGATAATATTAATATGTTTATTGAATTCAAGCCCCAAGAACTCAGATTAGTTGTGTAAATCGCAAGTACAACAATTCGAAAACGATTAAGTTTACCAAATATAGATATTTGCTTAAATATCTTGGTATCAATGTATGCAACATTTTTATAAGGATGTTCCAAAACTCACGCAAGAAGTATTATTGATAAAAACAGATTTTTTTAATCAAAAATTGTAAAGGTTTTATTGATTTATAAATTATATTTATACAGTACAGCAAGGGTTCCCAATATTGTTCATACTGCTACCCCTACGCAGATGGAAACAAAATTTCACACTCCGACTCCGTTCCTATCATTTTGGTACTACTATTTTATATGGTACTAGCTGACCCGGCAAACGTTGTTCTGCCTAAAATAGTTATTTTAAATATTTCAAGATTTAATTTGATATTTTTGTTCAATTATTTTTTTTTAATATGAATGAAGGCGGATTTTATGGGCGGTGCCACGCCTTTTTGTCCAATTTTGATCAAACTTCACAGGATCACTTCATGGCCAATAACTAAGATCATCTGTAAGTTTGAGCTCATTCGATTTGGCGGTTTTCTAGATATACGATTTTGAATGTTTTTTTTGTATGGGCGGTGCCACGCCCCTTTGTCTAATTTTGACCAAACCAACTCAATAATCCTCATTGGCTCATGCACAACAACTTTGCTAAAGATCATCACATGATCAAATGCATAGTTTACGATTCTATAAAGGACAAACAGACAGACAAACATTAATTTTTATATATATAGATTTTTTGAACGTTGGGAGCGTGCCACGCCCAAACCGGCAAGAGAGCGCCAAATTTTATTTGCAGATTTGAGCCCAGCGCATTATAGTCAATCGGAATAAAAAAAAAAGTATTTTTTTCGAATGGGCAGTAAAGTAAAATCTAGCCAAACTTTTTTCTCAACAAACACTCCTAGATTTTCTGAACCTCAAATTCGACAATTTTGATGATAAACAAAGCCATATAGAAAAAATTTGCTTCACCATAGAAGATTAAAATCGCGAACTGTAGCTGTCAAATGCTGCTCTTTCATTTGGCGCTCAATTTTTATTAACCGTGAATTGTCAGCCAAGAGCATCGGATAAGGAAGGATTCACTGTTAAGGACCCTGCAAAACGAAATAAAGACAATGAAATTCCAATCTGCACGTGAAATGTTCAAGTCCTGAGCAGACTGAGGGCAGCCGAAGAACTAGCGGAGGCCCTAAGCGGCTACAAAGCAGATATCACCGCCATCCAGGAAGTGCGGTGGGATGGGCCTAAGTATTAGGCTAATCGACTAATTACTATAGCACATGGTTTCCTCACCCCAATATACACAAAGGAACATGGCGGTCCCCAGATCATCAAACCGTTAATCAAATTGATCAAGTTGCGATCGATGTAACATAGACAAGATAGATGGATATCTCAATTCTCAAACGCCACAATAACGAGGAAATACTGTAAGGAGACTTAAAGTTGAAGAGAAGTGCGCGATCGAGGAAATAGTGAACGTTCGGAACGTTTTGCCAAAAGGTAAAAAGAACGTGTCACAGGAACAAAACCCTAACGGAGGCCTGTAGAGACGAACAAGGAAATCTTATTATAGAGTCATATAAATAAGGTTCAAAAAATCAAATATGAACTAACCCGAAAACCAAAAACGTCGTCCAAAAGAAATCAAATCAAGCTTTTTCTTTTGATAAAGTTAACGGACGCCATTTAAATGTGGCAAATCATATCCCATGGAATGGATATGATTTCACTTCCAAGGAAGATTATACGAAGTTAAAAAAATATACCCATGCACACATACCACTCTCAGCTCCCGCCTCTACCGCTCGCTACAGTCGCAGGCTCGGTCGTCTCATTCATTCTTGTTTCGTGTACTCGTGTATTCGTGTATTTGGGCGCAGTGCCTCAGCCCTCAGTGGCTAGTGGGCTGGACTACATACTGTGCGATTCGATCCCCGGAAATTACATCTTGAGGTTTTTTTTTAAATGCGCCACCTCTCGCGAACGTCTGACAAACATCCGAGAGTATAACTGTCCTGAAAAAGCTTCTCAATTCAGCCTTTCGGACTCGGCATAAAATTGTAGGTCCCTTCCATTCGTCCCAAAAATAAAAACTCTATTTTTTGTCTACACGCCTGTTGTGCCAAAAATTTATTTATTTTGTTCACTTTGTATTTGTATCATTGTAGTTGGAGGCAGTGATGCCATTCTGACCGGATTCCGGTCATATCTGACCGGAATCTGTTTACTCTGACCGGAGAAAATTTTGAAATCCGGCCTAACCGTTTTTTGACCGGAACGAAAAATGTTTTTAACCGGAAAACCCTTTTTTGACCGGAAAAATAAAATTTCCCTACTGACTATAAATAAAGATAGATTTCTATAATTTGAATATAACTTTGCCATACATTACGAACATGCTCCCAAGTTCAAACAAATTCTGCTCAGGGAGCAGGATAATAAATTATCTTATAGGCTAATTTTTTGACGTTTTCTTTTGCTAGAATTTTGAAGAGGAAATTAAATATTGAATTTCAATTAATTAAAGTGTGAAATTCGATAAATCTCAGATTGGTGAACTACTCTTATCAAGTGTCAGAAAATTATTCGAGAATAATTACTTAGCCCAATTGACACATGGCCTTAGTACATGGCCTGCCTGGCCATACACGTCCTCCCATGACTTTCATTTCCATTAACAATTTGGCTACACACAAAAACCAGGCGTCATTGCAATGAAATAAAATTTGGCTGGTAAAAGAATAGTGAAATTGAAAACACAAACAATTTCTATGGTTAAGCCGAAGCGGACGCCCGTTTTTGACGTCCTCACTCTATCAACGCAAATATCAAATAAAGATTTGTATCGAAAGCACAATGGTGCGAAAAAGAACGTGCCAGAATTATTTCTGAAAGTAGATTTTCTATGCTATATACCTTTCTCCTTTACTCACTCAAAATCTACCTGTGTCATATAAAATGAAAAATTAGTTTCAGTAAATTTTAAACAAACGAAATAGAAAACAAGTTCACAAACTCAAGATTCACATATTATAAAAACGTTTTCTAAACATAACATAACATAAAAAGTCGTAAATTGTATAGGTAGGTATAGGTATTTTCTCTTTTTGACCGGATTTCAGGTCAAAAATTCTCATTTTAACTTTTGACCGGAATTTTTGACCGGATTTAGAAAATAAAAATCCGGTCATCCGGTCAGATTTGACCGGATTGACTTTTTTTTAGTGGCAACACTGGTTGGAGGATTATGCAAAGAAATATCACCGCGAGGTGATACATAAATTACATATTCTTCATATATTAAGCCCAAGCCCTTTGCCCTAAAAAGCTGACATTTTGCACAGAATATTCCTTTATAATGTATACAAGGAATAATGATATTCGATATTCAACCATTAAAGTGGTAAAATTTTGGGAACATTTTTATTTTTCATCCTATCGACTTCACCCCCGGTTTGTGTACTCTTATAAGAACCTAGCTGTACCTCTCCGGCTTTGCCCGTGCCAAGGAGTTGTATTGTTTCTTGTCAATAATAACTAGTGCTCTTGATTTTACCCGGGTAATACCCATCTGAACAACTACCCGGGTAACCGGGTACCTGGTAAATGCGGGTATTACCCAAGTTCTCGGGTACCCGGTAGTTTCGGGTAATGGGTACCCGGTAATTCCGGGTAATGGATTTCCTAAATTCAGAAGTACCTGGAATTGAATATCGAGGTGTTATAAATGTTTTTCGAGCTACATCTACATGTATACATCTGTATGTATACATATAATAAAATTGTAGATTTTTTGTTTGTTCCACTATCACGTAAGAACTACTAACCCGATTGGTATGGATCTTTTTGGAAAAGGTAGGCCTTATCAATAGGCACCATATAGGGTTTATTTGGTTAAAATTGGGCAGGGGTGCGTGGCACCGCCCATACAAAAAAAACATTCAAAATCTTATATCTCGAAAACCGCCGAATTGATTGTGTTGAAACTTACAGACAATCTTAGGTATTGGCTCAGAAATATTGCTGTGAAGATTGGTCAAAATTGGACAAAAGGGCTCGGCACCGCCAATACAACAAAAACATTAAATATCCATTAGTTCGACCACCACCTAATCGATTGAGTTACAATTTTTGGGCAATCTTAGGTGTTGGCCTGGGAGTGTTCACTTTTCTTCGACAGTCATGGCCATGGGCGCCAAAGTTTTTAAAATTTGTAACATTGATATGCATTGTCCTGATAGACAAGAATACTATCTAGGCAATACGATTCCTGGAAATTTTGACTTTATAAATTTTTATTTTTTTATGCAAATTTTATCCTTGAGAAATTTCCTAAAAATGATGGCAACTTTTTTACGTACGATCAACAGAAGTTATAGAAAAAAGCCATATTTTGTCAGACAAAAATGGTCAAAAATCAGTTTTGTTAAAATCGTATACAAAGTATATGTGGGTATCTACTACTGTTTTCGAGAAAGAGCCAATTTTCAAAAGTACCGTTGTTGGACATTTTAGCGAGAAACATAGTATGCAGTCATTTTGAGCATGCTTACTTTAACTCAACTATCAATTTTCGTTCAAATCGTTAAAACCATTTTCCAAAAAATCGAAATTCTAAAATTAATTTGTTTCGTAAAATTTGTATATATGGTTTTTTGGTTATGCTTACTTATCGGGCTGCCGACCCGGGCTAGCATAACCAAAAAAAAAACCTCCTAGCCCTAGAGAGCCCAACAACTCTAAATACGAAGTTTAAAACAAATCCGATCAAGCATTTAGGCTGCAGGCCTATGGGACAGACAGACATACGGACAGACAGATTTGCGAGACCAACTTTTTTGAGTTCCCCCATCATCGTAATATCAGAATTGATTAAAATCGCGAGTTCGAAATTTTGTACGAAAAGAGTACATAGGTACATGTAGGTATCTATCTTTCTCTTAATACGTAAGTATACGAGAAAGTTATAGAATTTACTAGCATAGCCCGTGCACACTTCGTGGTGCAAAATTATGGGCAGTGCCACGCCCGGCCCCTTTGTCCAATTTAGATCAAACCATCATTACAACCATCCCGAGCCAATATCAAAGATTCTCTGAAAATTTGAGCTAAATCGATGCAAAACTTTTCGAGTTTTTGAAGCATACACAAACCAACGTAACATTTTTATATAAGTAGCTATGCAATGCATATTTGTTTTAAATTTAAGTACATATGCATGCAAATTTGAACCAACATACGCAATTGCGGGACACACTTTTTTAGACTTCTGACTGCGGTATACGAAAATGCTAAAAATCCGTGCGAAAATGTTATTTGTAAACGTGCTTGGAGATAAAAAAAAACTATGCGGGTACCCGAAAAAACATGGGTACCCGAAAAGGAGCGGGTACCCGAAAAACCGGGTACCCGCAGTAATCGGGTACCCGAAAATTTGGTACCCGGGAAATACCCGCAAATCTCGGGTACCCGGGTACCTGGGTAGAACCCGGGTATGCGGGTATCAAGAGCTCTAATAATAACAATGCATATCAGATCAGTGTTCCAAATTGTACATCTTTATTTCCCATAAGTGTCGCAAAACAGGGATTCCAAATACATACTCTCTTTTTATTTAAATACCAGACCAGCTGATCCAACAGATGTTGTCCTGTCCAAATTTACAAAAAAAAAGTGTTTTCTTTGTTGGTAGTTTTGCTATTTTCTGAACAGCTATTGCAAATATATAAGCAAAGTTAAAATGAAGAAAAAACGTCCACCAAAATATTTATTTTCTAACATCAAGTCGCAACGAATCTCAAAATGTTTTATTTATACGTATTTCGATTGCAATGTCATTGTTTTGATTGTTTGCTTGAACAGCACTATTTCGTTCATTGCAATGCTTTCTGATACACGACATTTCGTGTTGTGTTGTCTGGTGCGTACTTTTTATATGAGAGGTGCAACGCCCGTTTTGTTCAATTTGACCAATCTTCATAGAAAAAGGCCCGGACCAATACCTAAGGTTGTCTAAAAATGTGAGCTCAATCTGTTCGGTGGTTTTCGAGATATAAGATTTGTTTTTTTTTTTTGTATGGGTGGTGCCACGCCCTTTGTCCAATTTTGACGAAATATACTTTACGACCTATTCTCATAGCTACCAACTAATATACAAAAAAAAAAATCAGTCGAGCCATTTCGGAGGAGTTCGACCATAAACAACGTGACACGAGATTTGTATTATACATATTAGATTATTCAGCCCTATCGAGGTATCCGATCGGAACGGAATTTTTTCCGCTACGCATACTCCGTCGGAGACTGAAATTACATTCGATTTATCAATACTTCACTGCAAATCGTAGTAAACAAATTCCGCAACCAATTCCTGTCGGAGCATATCGGAAGAAAATTCGTACGAAACTGTCAAAAATATCGGTAAAAACGCACTTGATCGCACTGAAATGCCAGTGTGCCTTGCATATTTGTCGAAAAGAAGTTCCGAAAAGCTGTTCGGAAGAATACCTCAAACAAACAAAAATCCTCCGATTTGTATTCGTATAAAATCGGAGAATTTTCCGATCGGATACCTCGATAGGGCTGATTATGTTGTGAATTTGAGCCAAATCGGTCGATAAATAAGAATTTTCAGTGCCACCTAGGAAGGTCTAGCATAAACAAAAGCAATCCAGAGCACCACACGGACATATGTGTGAATATAAGGATAGCTTCAGCCGTCATTATCGGACTTACATAGGTGCCACGCCCTTTGCTCAATTTTGACCAATCTTCACAGCAACAATTCAGGGCCAATACCGAAGATTGTCTGTATGTTTCAACTCAATCGATAAGATAAGATAAGTACATAATAAGAAAAATCTACAATCAAGACTTACTATGCTTTTTCTTTTATGAAATATAAATTAATATTATTAGAATTTGTGTTGTCAATAAATGTATTTAAAAATAACCTCTGCGTAAAATAATCTCAGCTAATAGGTTATTGGCTCATTTAACTCGAAAATCAATTGACACACACGCGATCTATCTGAAAAGGCGAAAAATGTCTTACGTAAACATCGACCGACTGGACGGCAGTATTTATGATTCCTGGTGTATTCATAAATGAAGAGCGTCCTTATCAATCAGGAGCTATGGGGATACGCAAATGGAACCAAGACTAAACCGGCAGCAAATGCGGACGAATGGATTGCGAAGGATGAAAAGGCGCAGGCATTAATTCTTTTACACATTAGCGCAAGCCAACTAATTCACGTGAAGAATTGCACCCCGTCTTCTTCAACCTGGGAACGTCTTGTAGAAATTTTTGAATCTACCAGTCCAGCACAAAAGGTTTCTCTATTCAAACAACTTATTAAGATGAAGTTCAATGACGGAACCAAAATGCGAGATCAAGTTCAAGAATTGACCAACATAATCAAGAAGCTTTCATCTCTCGGTGTCGTAATTCCAGAAGATTTGATAAGTGTTATTTTATTAGCCACACTTCCTAAAAGTTATGACAATTTTATCATGGCAATGTAATCCAGAGATAATCTTCCTGATTTGAAAGTGATTACTTCAAAGCTACTTGATGAAGAATCTCGACGTCAAGAAGGAAACACCGATGAGTGTTCAATGGTTGTATTTGGTGCGAAATCCAAACTAAAGCCGAAAACTATATGAAGAAGTGTACATTCTGCAAGAAGAAGGGCCATTTGATTCAAGAATGCAGGAAAAGAAAGGAACAAGAACAACCATCTTCTGCAAAAACACCAAGCAGCTCCAACAGCAGTCTCGTAAATCATAATAACTACGGTTTAATACTGGCAAGTGGAAGTAATTCATTCGAATCATTCTGGATTTTGGTCAGCGGAGCAACTGCTCACATGTGTTCCAGAAAGGAATTGTTCCAAACCTTTCAAGATCACAAGGAAAATATTTTCTAAGCAGCCGAATCAATGTATTTCAGTGGAATATGCATGTATGTATGCCAGTGGAATCGGAACTGTCAAATACAACATCAAGAATGCTACAGTTACATTACACGAAGTACTCTACGTACTAGACTTAGCAGCGAATTTCATGTCGATTTCAAGAGTAACGTGTAAGGGAATGGAACAAAATTTCTGTAGTGAGTTCATCAATAAAGAGTTCGACAAGTTTTTAGGCGAATGTGGTATCGTTAGACAAAGACCAATTCCTCATACACCACAGCAAAACGGGGTAGCCGAGCGGTTCAACCGAACACTCGTTGAAATGGCGAGATGTATACTCTCTGAAAGCGACGTTCCTGAGGCTTTGGGGGCAGAAGCTATTAACACTTGTGCTTACATAAGAAACAGATGTCAAACGAAAGCTATCACCGAAAACAAAACTCCTTATGAACTTTGGCATGACTGCAAGCCTGATGTCTCACACTTCGAAGCCTTTGGTGCCAAATGCATTGTTCTTGAAAAAGGAGTTCAGAAACCAAAATTAAAAGAGCGAGGAATCGAGTGTTTACTTGTTGGTTACTCCGACGAATCGAGAGCCTACAGAGTTTATGAGAAGAGTTCCAGAAAAGTCTTTTTAACTCGTGACTACAAGTTCTTGAAGGGTGACAACTTAGTGAAAGTTTGATGATTTAAAGCATAAAAAGATTGAAGAACCCGACACTACTCCTGTTGAAAGCTGTGATGAATACGAATCTTTTGAGAATAGTGGAAGTACTTCTGAATCAGATAGTCAAACCGATGAAGAAGAACAACCTATCGAATCAAGAACACAATCATGAAAGCGGTTGAACTTAGTAAATTCGATAACATCTTACATAGATTACAATCCGACAAGAGTAAAACAAGCTCTTAAAAGACCCGACTCTAATGAGTGGAAGATGTCTATGGAAACAGAATACAACGCTCTAGTCGAAAATGATACATGGGATTTAGTTGACCTACCACCAGGAAAGCGAACTGTTGGATGCAAGTGGGTATTCGTCATAATGAAGAACAGTGACGGAACCATTGACAAGTATAAATCACGACACGTCGCAAAAGGTTTTTCTCAAATCTATGGGATCAACTATCAAGAAACATTTTCTCCGGTAGTGCGATTCTCAACCATCAGATTTATTTTGGCATTAGCTGCCGAGTACGAGCTTCTTGTTCACCAGATAGACATTTCTTCAGCTTATTTGAACGCTCATCTATAAGAGGAAGTCTACATGGATCAACCCGAGGGTTTCATTGACGAGAGACATAAAAACAAAGTCCTGAAACCGAAGAACTCACTCTATGGTCTCAAGAAATCTGGGAGAACTTGGAACAATCGCTTGAATACTCCATTGTTGGAACTTGGATTCAAACGCTGTGAACATGACACTTGTGTATATACACGAAGCACAAGTAGATAATGAGATGTTCATCATTGGAGTTTATGTGGACGACATAATCATGGCATGTTCAAACAACACCACTCTACAAAACTTCAAAGATAATCTCAAAACAAAATTTAAGCTGGTCGACAAAGGCGCTATCAAATATTTTCTTGGGATGGGAATTGAACGCGAAGGTGAAAGGGGTCCTATCAAAGTTCATCAAAAAGCATTCATCACTGAACTTCTCGAAGAAAATAGCATGTCGTCTTCCAGAAAAAGATCAACACTACTAGATGCTGGAATTTAACTTAACTGTGTGAATAATGAATGTACCAGAGCAGACAAAAAGAAGTATCAATCTTTGGTTGGTTCTTTGCTTTATTTAGCAAAAGGTACACGTCTAGATCTTCAACATACAATCAGTAAGTTAGCCCATTTAGACCCGAATTAATTTTGCCTTCCAATTTTAATGATTTTTTAGGTTTTTGATGGTATTCTGCTCTAAAATCAATAAGTTAAGTCGAAATATTTTTCCTATTAGTGAAAGTGGAGTTATGAGGTGTTGCGAAAACGCAACACTGGGTCTAAGTACATACGTACACATATTTTTTTATTTTTATTTTTTATTTTTATTTAATTCATTTTTAAGGAAAACTATACAAATATGAAGAAAAATAAAAGTTAGACTATTTTAGATTCGCATGAAAAATCGAATAACATTTGTCGTGAAGTGCAACATCACAAGTTCCGTTCTTTTTCACCGTTTGACTTCCACAAGCTCGACATCGCAGCCTCTTGTTAGAATGCCCCATTATATGGTTACCTACCAGCTCGAAGAAACGTGGTAATTTTTGAAGGACGTCCATCACCCTACTTAGAATCGATTATTTTTTTTCAGCTGCATACAAGTAATGGTAAAGCTTGTAATACTTCGGATAACGTTTTCATTGAAAAAGAGCTGGAAGAACTCGAATGGGTGGCTCTCAAGACTCAACGTTAGAGTAGAGGAGGCAACAATGATCCCTCCCACGGTTTGAATTTATAATAAAATAAGTTTACGTGCAAGCCATCCTCATCACCTTTGCGCCAGCTTTGCTCAATTTTACTAATATTCACCCACTCTTCTTCAATATCTACAGCTCTGTTTTTTGCACTTACTTCTACCTAGGTAAAAGCTGGTTGAAATTCATTCTATTGGGGTCAGCACAAACCTCTTCTCCAGACTCTTTGTCTGTAATTGCACCGTCTGTATGGTAGCAAGAAAATAGTTTCAGGGAATTCATTGTTATATTCTAGCTCGTCCAAAATATCTGACAGAGTCAAAGGTTTCGTCCTAAAAAAAAAACAATATGTGCTTATATGTAGGTACATTGACCCAGCGTTGCGTTTTCGCAACAACAGAATTTGCGAAGTCAATAAACGTAAACCAATTGCATTTATTCGCATTGATTTCCTTTATTTGTATGTTTGGTATGTAAACTAACCGAACAACTAAACGATATTCTTATTCTTGCATCCATTTTTACTTACCAATGACTTTTATCCATAGAGTTTATATTTTTTTCGCAAAAAAATATGCACTCCTAAAAAAGTCGAATTGAAGAACAACTCAAAGCAATAATAACAACAAATACAATCTGTTTGTGCAAAATTATTCACTCACAAGAGAATAGAACAAGAAAAAAATCACTGCAAGCAACAATGTAGTTTAAAAAAATCGTGTTGTGACATGCTGTTCACTGTTGCGAAAACGCAACGCTGGGTCTAAATGGGTTAGCTCAATTTAATTCCGACCCACATATTGAACACCTTACTATGGCTAAAAATGTGTTAAGATATTTGTCATCAACTAAACAACTGTACTTATCGTATCAAAAGACTGGACAGATTGTAGATTGTAGGGTGGAGGTGGTATATTAGATCCCAGATCACTGCGGCCACAAGTGGGCCTATTGTGATGTCCTCCATTTATAGCTCATCCATGATGCCGCAGTTTGTTATAAAGGCGGCTAGCTCTTTGGGCGTGCTGGCAGCTATGTCCGCTGCTTCGAGGTAGAATGTACCTAGATAACGTTGACGTGTTTTTATTAAACAGTTGCAGTCACATAGTATATGTGTTCCGCTGTTTCTGCGTCCTCGTTGCATAGTCTGCAAGTGTTGTCTTGTGCTATACGTATACCCATTGTCATCAGGTGTTTTTTGACTCGACAGTGCCCTGTGAGGAAGCCTGTGACCAATCGAATCTGACTTCTACTTAGTTGTAGGAGTTGTTTCGTTTTTTTGTGGGAACTGTTTGGCATGAAGTTTTTGGCTTGCCTGTTTCCTTCGGTGGTCCTCCAGAAATGGAGATTCTTTTCGTTCAGCCAGGTTTTCACACCACTTTTTATAGTGTTGATTGGTAGCCCGCAGAATGGTCTTGGCATCATGAATTGGGATACGGATCCTTTTCTGGCTAATTCGTCTGCTTTTTCATTGCTTTCATATCCACTGTGCCCTGATAGCCAGATCAGGTGAACGTTGTTTGTGTTGGCCAGTATTTGCAGGATTTGGAGGCAGTCCCAGACTAGTTTTGATGTTATTTCAAAGGCGTCAATTGCAAGTAGAGCTGCCTTGCTATCAGAGAGAATGTAAATGTTCTTATTTGTTATAGCCCTGTTGAGACTCTCTCGAATGCAGACTGCAGAGTTCTATTGCATGTATTTCGGCCTGAAATACGGAACTGCTTATATCCATACTAGCGAATAGGGACGTTTTAGTGCACGGACCGTATACTCCGGCTCCAACCCCTTCATCTGTTTTGGATCATCTTTATACCATACAAGTGAACCGTTGGCAAATGTTGGTTTGTTCTGTTCCCAGTTTAGGGGAATGAGACCTTGAAGTTGTGTCGGAAGTTATATCGTGGTAGACATTTGTCTGTCAAGTGTATTCCAAGTACTAGTTCATTTTGTCTGAATTCTTGTAGGATATCAGTGTGGACTATGTCTTCTGTGATGAGCATATAGGCGTTAACCATTGCTTCTTTCATGAGTTCTAGATGAAGTGGTGGGATGTTTAGGATAACCTCGAGTGCAGCTGTTGGTGCAGTTTTCATTGCTTCAGTTGCACAGACACATGCTAGTCTCTGTATTTTGTTGAGCTTAGCCTGTGCTGACCTCTGCGTTGCTTTATGTCACCACACGGCGGCGGCTGCATACGTGATGATAGGTCTTGTTATTGTTGTATACATCCACAGTGTCATTCTGGGGTTAAGTCCCCAGTTTTTACCGAGTAGGCTTTTGCTGGTCCATAAGGATAGCCTGGCTTTGTCAATAGTTTTGGTAAGGTGAGAGTTCCATGTGAGTTTTTCATCTAATGTAATTCCTAGATATTTGACTTCCGTTGAGAACTCTATTATTTCACCAAAGAGTGTAGCATTTCTCAGACTTTCTTGCTTTCTTCTCTTGGTGAATGCAACTATGGTGCTTTTTTTGGGATTGACGTTGAGGCCAACTTTTGTACACCATTCCGCAACTAGGTTTAAAGCCCTCTGGAGGCGATTCGAGATTGTGTCTTCGAATTTACCTCTGATCAGGATAGCTATGACGTCTGATGCATATCCTTTGACATAAAAACCGTCATTACTGAGAATCGTCATTAGTTCATTTACTACGATGGACCATAGTAGGGGTGAGAGTACTCCTCCCTGGGGGCATCCTTTCGTAGCTATCATACTCATACTCAGTTTAGTGCTGCCTAATGAGGTTTTTATTGTTTTGTCCTCTAGCATGCATTTTATCCATTTACACGAAGTGTCGTCAACTCCCATGTTTTGGATTCCTCTATATATTTGTCAAATGCTGCTTCTATATCGAGGAAACAACCGACCGCTACCTATTTGTCTCTGAGAGATTTTTCAATTCAAGACTGGACAGAAGTTGGAAGCTTATTCAGATGCTGACTGGGGAGGCGATTCTACCGACCGTAAATCATTCACTGGTTTTGTTTTCCTACTACTATGTGGTGCGATCACATGGGTATCGAGAAAACAAACATCAGTCGCCTTAAGCACTACAGAAGCTGAGTACATGGTCTTTGCGCTACATCAAAAGAGTGTGTTTATCTCAGGAAGCTTATTGACGATATTGGTTTCAAAGAATTGGTTTCTCTTCCTACAAAAATTCATGGAGAACATCAGAACTTTGTTAGAAGAATGGGGATGCATAGGTACTGATAAGACTGATTGAGTGGAAGTGTTGGAGAAAAATCTACAATCAAGTCTTACTATGCTTTTTCTTTTATGAAATATAAATTTATATTATTAGAATTTGTGTTGTCATTAAATGGATTTAAAAATAACCTCTTCGTAAAATAATCTTAGCTAATAATAAGTATCTTATAAGATGAATATCGTAACTGCGAGCTTTAGTAAATTTAAAGTCGAATCTGGAAATTGGTACACACCAAAAACATAAATGTAAAAGAAGAGCCAAGTTCTGTTATATAGAACAAAAAGTGTGTAATTCGTCAGCCACGAAAAGTAATGAGATCTAAATGTACGCCAAGTTCTTAGTTTTAGAAGGTTAAATGTTAAGCAATTGGTAGGTCACTGGTCAAGTTTTCAAACTCTTATATATTGTACGATATAATAAAGTTATAAACGAAAAACTTGCCAAGTAAACCTACCAATTGCTTAACATTTAACCTTCTTAAACTAAGAACTTGGCGTACATTTAGATCTCATTACTTTTCGTGGCTGACGAATTACACACTTTTTGTTCTATATAACAGAACTTGGCTCTTCTTTTACATTTATGTTTTTGGTCTGATTTCACTACTTTTTGCGAAGTATTTCCTTATTTGATTTCACAAACAACGTTGAACGTCTTTATTTTTTAATATGCCAACAGACACTGGCTACCACTACCATCACTTTGGTTTTCTTTCTAATAAACTATTCATTAAAATTTCAATCAGCAGGTAGATTAATATCTATTCATATGGGCAGATTCCACGCCCCTTAAATGGAAAATTTTTAATTTTTGATATTTCTCCTTTCGTACAATGCAAGTCCTGTCGCTCTACCAAATTTCAACATTCTACGGCAATGGGAACTGACCCAAATAAATAATGACCGATTTTCAAAAGTGGGTGGATACCACGCCTTCTAAATGGAGAATAATACATTTTTAATTTTTTTCTTTCTGCACACTGCAAGTCTCACTGCTCTACCAAATTTCAACATTCTACGGCAATGGGAAGTGGCCCAAATAAATAATAACCGATTTTCCAAAGTGGGCGTATACCACGCCTCCTGAATGGAAAATCTCAAGTTTTGGACTTTTCTCAGTGTATGCACCACAGGATCTAGCATTCTGCCAAATTTCACGATTCTAGGATGGCCGGAACTGCTTCATAATTTTGATGATCATCATCTAATAGTACATTTACACCGCACCTAAATTCAACATTTCAGCAGACAACATTTCGAAATCCAATTTTGCGTTCCCATTGAAACTTCAACATTTCAAATGACAGCTAGTACCAGAATTGATTCTCACTGATGTTTTTTATGTTTCGAAATCAGAAGTGGTTTGTACATAAAGAATTAATTTTATAATTATATTAATCTAAACATGAATATAAGTCATAATTCAGACATATTAAATACAATCTTAAATAAATAATATTAAATACAACAAAAAATTCCTCCTCGGATTTTTTTACAGCGGTTTTTTTTTGTCAGTGAGCCCAAAAGTCATCAAAATGAGGTTTGTTCGATTTGACATACTTGCAAATGCAGCGATGAAATTCAACATTTCGCTGAAATTCAACATTTCGAAATGCTGGAAAATGTATGGCGAAATGCTGAACAGGCCTGAAATGCTGCATTTAGTCGAAATGATGAATTTAGGTGCGGTGTAAACGTACCATAAGTGAGTGAGTGAGTGAGTCAGTCAGTTACGGTTTTTGCGATTTTTGAAGTCCTGTATGTTGAGAACCACTAATGCTATAGAAATGATATTTGGTTTCAAGTTTGAAGTTTTTGGCTTAATTGGTTCCAAAGTTAGAGGGGGGTCGAAAACCGCCTGAGTTTGTTCCTGTAAAAAGGGTAAGTGCCTTAACAACTCAAGGCGAATCGTAATTACAATAATTGAAAGTTCAATAATACGGAAGTTCAGCTGGCTTGTTGTTAAGTTTTGGTTGCTCCCATAATAGCGTTGAGCAAATTCATCCAAATGTGAAGGACTCTCATTTTACGACTGTGAAGGTTATTCTTTGATATGTATAAAATTGTAAAGCTACTTATATATAGATAATATAATATTATTAAAAAATTAGCAATGTTTTTTGAACAGGTTATAAAATAGAAGCATATTTAAACTTTATTATATGCAATATTTTAGTTCGGAAACAATTTTTTTAAATTTAATTTAATTTCATTTCATTTGCTCCCGTAATAATGATTTATTTTCATACTACTCACTTATTTTTAAGAACACTACAACTAGCTATGTCTGAAATACCAACAATTTCGGTAACCAAAGACGAAGAAGATTTCGATGATAATTTTGATAATGATTATGATGTCAACAGTATTGCCGGTTGTCATACAGATATAGAAGATATGGAAAGTAATGATGAGGGTGAATTACTCTGCGATAACAACAACATCATTCAACAACGTTCTCCTTTTACCACGGATATCGAAGACTATAATGATTCAAACTCAGAAGATGACGGAAGTGATAAATATCCAGTTTTGAAAGTTTCACTGCAAGAATTTTTAAATCATGGAAATATTGAAGAAAGAATTTACTCTAATGAAAAAGATGGAACTCATGAAATTAAGACAGACAACTTTTTAAGCTTAAAAAAGCATAGAGGAATTGATGACTGTCCTACTGATTATGAAAATTACAGTATTTCTTCCGATGACGAAAACTTTGAAAAAAAGTCAATATGTTTGGACTTATCGCTTATACATTTAGAAAATGATAATATTGAAAACCATGTAGAAAAAGTCAAAGATTCTGATGACGAATTGTCCAAAAGTGATTGTATAGATTATTCGAACGAGGGTGCTGGATGCATCTCCGAAAATGAATCAATTGAGTTTTCAGGCGATGAAGTAGAAATGCAAATTTCATGCAGCTCGTCAGAAGAAGACTCTACTGAGGATCGGTATCCTATTATAGGATTTACTTTCGCATCTGAGAAAAAAAATCGAAAAATAAAAAGCAAGTCAAACATATCCCTTTATCTCAAAGTTTCTGCAAATTGCGAAGAGTCTTTGACGGATATAGAAAAAATAGATCTATCTGCAACTGAAGATAGTGGCGACGAAAATATTATTCCAACTGCGGTAATGCTTGATTCTGCAGAAAATTCGACTACTGACGTTGAAGACATACACTTAAGTGAATGTACTAAAATGTCAGATGATATTGAATGCATAAACAGTCAACTACTTCCATTTCCTCACAGAGAAATGGTTTTAATAAAAGAGGATAAAAATGGCGATCCCATAACAAATGTGGTTGCTATGGAAAGTGATTTCATATTCGGACTAGCGAACACATCCCATGACGAGACATTAACAGACATTGAAGACATGTCGAGTGCAATCGATGACAATAGTGATATATCAAGCAAAGATATTGCCGTCTTAAATTCCATGCTTGAAAATGAAGAAGTGCTTTTGTCTGAAAATGTTAAATCTGGTTTAATGAAACGAAATGATTTTATGGACAATTTAACAGACACTGAGGAAATATTTGAATTTGGTTTGGTACGCAGAAAAAAATGCAAATCGAAAACACAAAACAAATTAAGATTGAAACAGCCCAGTCAGTTAATAGTAAAAATAGATGGACATACAAAATTAGAATCAGATGAATCATATACAAATGTAACCTCACCTTCAGTTGAAAATGTGCAATGCGGGCGAATGCATACCAATCATTTAACGAACGCTAATGACATTTTAAATGAAAGCTGCACTGTGGTTCATGATAAATGTATTAATATGTTTAATGTGGAGGAGGAAAAACACTTTATAAAGGGCTTACAAGAATGCGTAGAGTCGCATACTGATGTAGAATACGTTGAAGAAGAATTAGTAAAAGACGATTAGTGAGCAAAAACCACAATCCGCAATAAGTTTTTTTTTTTTTTTTTGTGTTGTAAGTATACTGTATATACCCAAACCTGAATGGTTTAAAACATGACATCAATATTTCCATGGTCACAAAAAGTAGATAATGCATTTCTAACATTTTGTAAAGTAAGCTTACCTTTTCATATATGCAGTAGAAATTAAAATTATAAAAACATAAAAAGTGCACCTCTCGGCAGGAGGTACATGTTATTAAAATTAAATATGTAGTTATGTTTTTGTTTATCAATTTCAACCAACGTCTGAACGCACATACTAACATTTTTTACGTAGATACCGCCGATAGGTACACACTAATAGTTAGCACATATTATTTACACGTTTCACTTTAAATGTAATGCGCGGTACTAATAATCATTTCTAGTGACGAGGCTAACTTTTTCGAAGTCACAATAATTTCTATGTATATACCTAAATTAGCCATTGTGACTATCAAAATATTTAAGTTGAATGTTAAAAGTGATTATTGTTAAGGCCCAATGACTTTATATATTACCCTAACTTACTTGGTACTGCGTATAGGTCTTCATTTCCCGATTGTACATTAGTCCGGGGAATAAAGACATTCACTTCGGAAAAATTAGGGGAAAGCTGGATTTTTGCATGAATCTTCCTTATGTGGTTCTAAACAATATCCCAAAAGTCCCCAGCGATACATGTGCCGCTAAAAATGTTACGCGGGGTCAAATGTCACGATAAACTGTTTTTCGCGAATATCTCGTTAACAGTTACTTTTATCGAAAAATAGTGTATGACAAATAGTAGTTTAGGAAATTGCCTACAAAAAACATTTTATTACTTTTTTTCGTAGGACTAACGGTTTTCGAGAAAATTCGGTTTACAAAGTTGAAACATAAATGCGCGGGGCAAGATTTAACTTAACCATTCGTTTGTTTGACTCTGTAGGACAGGTCGTGTAGGTCTCTTTCATTCGTCCCAAAAATAAAAACTGGGGTGTCTTACGGACTTGTTGTAGTGTTGTCCCAACTACTTATTTTTTTGTTAAATAAATATATTTGCCCATAATAACTAAATCATATAAATGTCAATTATTTAATAATAATGAGTTTGCATTGAACTGATTTTATAATTTACTAGCTGACTCGGGAAAAGTTGTTCTGTCTAAAATAGTTATTTTAAATATTTCAAGATCTAGTTTGATATTTTTTGTTCAATAATTTTTTTTAATAGAAAATGAAGGCGGGTAGCTTCACTGGTGCAGCGGCCATTCTGAGAACGCCGGCCGGCTACTGTTACCATTGTCTCTTCTTGGCATCGGAACAAATATCGAACTGTAAATGATCATCACTTTGTATAAATCGCACATAAATTTTTCACTATCAATAATTTACATTTGAAATAGCCAGTGAAGAAAGTCAACGAACGAAAAAGATACAATTGAAATTTGGAAATCAATTTGAGAAACAAAACAAATCGATTACTTTTACATTTTTTTTTCCTAAACCTTCGGGTAGCAATTACGAACAAACGCGTAGAAGGAAGTATCAAATTTGGTCGCGCCATGCAGTTTTGTCCAATTTTGACCAATGACCACTCCTGGGCCAATACCTTTGATTGTCTGCAAATTCGAACTGAATTGATTCAGTGGTTTTCGAGATATAATATTTTGAATGATTTTTTTGTATGGGCTGTGCCACGCCCTTTGTCCAATTTTGACCAATCTTCACAGCAACACTCCTAGGCCAATACCTAGGATTGTCTGTAAGGTTCTACTCAATCGATTCAACGTTTTTCGAGATATAAGATTTTGAAGGTTTTTTTTTATGGGCGGTCAAATTTTGATCAATCTCCAAAGGAGCACTCCTGGGGCAACACCTGTATTATCTGTAAATTTGAGCTTAATCGATTTGGCAGTTTTCGAGATATAGGACAATTTTGAGTGTTTTTTTTTTTTGTATGGGAGGTACCACCCCCCTTTGTCCAATTTTGACCAATCTCCTCCAGTGCACTCCTGGGCTAATACCTAAGATTATCTGTAAATATGGGCGCAATAGAGTCGGTTTTTTTATATATAGATTACTAGCTGTAAATACAATAATTCAGTGACATCTATCAGAAAACTTAAAGACTTTTGAGTTTCATGTATATTGTACATTTCACTTTATAGCAAATACTTATTTTGTAGTTTCAGCTCAATCGACCGGCTACTTTTCGAAGAGTCGAGAAAAAGCTTCCGCCTATGTTTTTTTATGTATGGGAGATGCGACATCCCTTATCGAATTTTGACCAAACTTAAAAGGAACTCTCATTGTCTAAAAATTTTAGCTCAATCGGTTTTATAGTTCAAGATAAAAGGCTATGAATATGTATTTGTTTTCACCTTTAAGTTACCTTAAGTAACTTCTTGTGTTACCTTTACAACGCTGACAGAACATTTAAAATCGACCTACGTCCTTACGTAACATATAAAAATGCATAAAATGCAAATCCATATAGAGACGCAGGAATTATTACCGTTTTGGCAAATTTAAATATTGCAAGATGGCAAACTTTCCTCAGAAGGTCTTGTATGGACAGAAGCGGGCATTTCCTGAATAGTAACCTCTTCTTTAATTCTGTTTGTATTTAAATTTAAACCCACACGGAAGCCGTTTTATTAAAGAAGCAATTGGTAATCGTATTTTTATAAGTATAAAATATAGGTAGGTACGCTTTTCCCTGCTTGCAGTTATGGGTTTTAACTGGTTTTTAAAAATAAGCTTTGGGATCGAAAGCATCGTCACTCACGGTAGCAATTCCTAGATCTCTGTGAATATCACTATTCCTTATATATGTACATATATACCATTAATTAGGTAGGCATGTACACTTGTACAGTCAGTGGCAACATTATTTGCACAAAAGTAAAGTTAATCTACTCATAAATTTGAACTTACTTCATGTAAATTTTGGCATCAATGGAAAGGTCATTTAAATTCCGTTTGAATGATACAAAACTTTCCTTAACCCATTAAGTACCCATTGAAAATTTAGAACTTTTGTAAAAGTATACTTTTTTTACATTTTTCCTCGGTCTCAAAAAAATGTTTTCAAAAATCTCTTCGCTAATATTTTTTATGATTTTTTGAAAATTGCTAAAAATGACTATTTAAGCCTCTTTTTCCTCCTTTCCATACAAAATTTTTCTGAGATCATCCCATTCAAAAAATCATCATATATGTACATATTTACCATTACTGACTCTGTAACGCTCCCCACTTTTCTTATATTAAATAAAAGTAGGCGGTGGGTATTTGAATAAATTTTAGAGGTTTCCTCTGAAATGTGGAAGGATATTTCGAAATTCAACCCATAAAGGGGTAAAATGAGGAGTCAAAGGTTGTATGGGATCATTTTTTTTTCATCCGATCGACTTCAAACTCGGTTTGTGTAGTCTATATAAGAAATATTTATTTTACTTTGGGCCCGAGTTGTTGAAAATGGTCCTTCATAACTCGCGAACCGTTCGCCGTATTACATTGATAAAGAAGTAAAATATTATGTATAGTCATAAATCGAAATCAATACAAAATAAAATGGAAACCATTTTTAGGCAATACTTTGCAACGAATTTTTAGATCACTGATATACTAACTACTCCTCGGGTACTTTCATAGGAAGGTTTCTTTTAAACTTAAATAAAAGAGGAAACTAACTAATTTGCAATCAGCAAAGGAATCTCTGTTGATAAAATCCTGAGGGCTGCGCGAGCGAAGCTGCGGGAAGAAACTAGTAAAAAATATTAGCGAAGAAATTTTTGAAAAAAAAAAAATGTTTGCCGTCACTATTAGAATTGTTTGAAGAAACTTCTTGCATCAAAACATTTTTTTTTTTGACCGAGGAAAAAAGTAAAAAAAGTAGACTTTTACAAAAGTTCTAAATTTTCAATGGGTACTTAATGGGTTAAGGAAAGTTTTGTATCATTCAAACGGAATTTAAATGGCCTTTCCATTGATGCCAAAATTTACATGAAGTAAGTTCAAATTTATGAGTAGATTAACTTTACTTTTGTGCAAATAATTTTGCCACTGACTGTACTTGTTTTTCATTTTTGGTACCATATCATTATGTGGTTTTAAATATCTGTACAAATTTATTTATTAGAAATCTAAGATTAGGTAATTGTCGTCTTCTTCACACAAAACGTTAGATAATATGTACATAATTTCTCTTTTCGAATCGACTTACTTGTTGGCTTTACATTGTTTTTTTTTTATTATTTGTGGTAGCAAAAATTGTTTCAAAAAGTGTATCACGTTCACGATAAGTTTTTTGTGTATCTAAGTTTTATCATTTCTATAAGCTGTAGAATGCATAAATACAGTAAGTGCATTACGTTGATAGAGGGAAGTAGATCATCAGCCTAGTCAATTTATCATTTCTATATAGCAATATCACACTTTAAACTAAGTACGCGGAAAAACTTTATACTTTTGAGACATTTTACGCAACTTTAAACATGCTTACACACACATACACAAACAATTTTTATAAATATGTAGATTAATTTAACTTACTAACTTAAGAAATTTAATAAACATATTTTATAGGCACTTTGACTAAAGAAAATATCCAGGCAGAAAACAGTAGATCAGAAGA
Source organism: Cheilosia scutellata (assembly GCA_955612985.1). Classification (NCBI taxonomy): domain Eukaryota; kingdom Metazoa; phylum Arthropoda; class Insecta; order Diptera; family Syrphidae; genus Cheilosia; species Cheilosia scutellata. The sequence goes on from OY015311.1 coordinate 57,908,344, forward strand.
TACGAGCATGCCAACATGCCTTCAGTTTATCCACGGTAGGTATGCTATAACCTATTATTTAATTTAATAATGTTAGCTTAAATTGTTATTGTAGTTTATCACATCCATCATACTCCAATTAAATTTGGTAAACCATTACGTGGCAGGCTAAAAGGGTATAGAAGAATAAGGGTCATACGAATACCTATGTATATAATTTTCAAAAATAAATCCAGAATTTTATACTTTTCAAATTATTAAATTAAGGGAACCTACTTATGTAGGTACCTTAGGGCCACTTGCACCAAATCATTGGATATCCAAATAAACTTCTGAATAGCTAACCAAAGATAAACCAATAAATAGTTACTTCCCGTCTTTGTGTTGCACCATTGCAAAATTATGCCTGGATAAGTAACCTTTGATTATTTTAAATTTTACAATACTACCAATATTAGAAACGCAAAAAATACATTTAACGGTCAAATAAAAGCTACAGACCTAGGTAAATAAACACATGAAATGGATGAATTTAATACATATTCCAATAGGCGCTCTAGGGATCAAAATTTTACGACGCACCGCTGAAAATTTATTGTTGCTTTCCATAGTTAAAACATACATACAACAACGCATAGAAAATAAAAAAAAAGCAACAATAAAAGAAAACAATGAAACTCCAATTAACTTCAATGTCTTCCAGCAAGCGCAAAGTAGATAGTATATTTTGTTAATAGAAATCTTCGAATAAAATCCCCATCTCCCAGAGTAGGTATCGAGTATTCCTCGATTATAAAAAAACTTTGTTTTACTATTTGAATTTGACGTTTGGGCACGACTATCCAGCCTTTCGAGACTGGATAAATATTTTATGAATTTATCCATGGATAGATAAATAAGTGTAGACCTGCAACCCAATTTTTACCTAATCAACGGAATAGAGCTAAACAGTGAATAAAAGAATAAATACTGCTGTCAAAGAAGCTTGGTGCAAGTGGCCCTTATTTTTTTTTAAATTCTTCTCTCGGGAAGAGAGAAGATGCTTGCAGATGTATGTTAGTTCTGCATTTAATTGCTGCAAATTGTATGCTTCTGGAAATATATCCCCAAGAAGCGAGTTCAAAAGTTTCCTTGTCCTATAACAGAATGAGTTTTGGAAAGTTGATGTCCTCGCGGTTGTCAAGTGTACTGTATGGCATTAGCAACCTGTCTTGTGGGGCGCCCAAAAGTTGAATTTCGAGGGATAATGTCTTTGAGTTCTTCGGAACACCTACCATGGAAGTACCTATAGAACAAGCATAGGTCAGCGACTTGTAGCGACGAAAAACGAGCATTTTTGCATAGGGCTGGGTATGTGCCTTTACTAAAATGATATTGAGGAATACGGGAGTAGATATGCAATTTTTCATAGAATACTATTTTGGAGTCTTCTATGGCAATTTTTTTAGAGTAAGTAAGCGCAACAGGCAGGTAGACACCCTAGGCCCAGCTTATCGCAACCATTCGTTTGTGTGAGTTTCTATTTTTGGGACAGGTGGTTGGAAGGGACCTACAATTTTATGCCGAGTCCGAACGGCTGAATTGAGAAGCTTTTTTTCAGGTCAGTCATACTATCGGATATTTGTCAGACGATCGCGAGAGGTGGCGCAGTAGAAAAAACCTTAAGATGTAATTTGTGTTTTCCGGGGATCGAACTTTTTAGAATAGGTAGATTTTATAATATTGCATTCTGGGCAATATCGCTCGTCAAGACACCGGGTGAGTTATTGGCGTTCAAACAACATTTATTTCCAACTCAAACAATAAAATAATGAGCTTGGATCAATTTACAGCGTTCATAACCATCAAAAGTTCACTTAATTACATTACATTGTAGATGCATCTCATGATTAGTATGCTAGTTTTCCACCCCACTTCACATGAACTGACATTGCTCACAAGGTCGTTCTTTCTCAAAGTTTATATTCTACCTATATTTTAGTTCTTATCAGACTTCTAAGATAAGAATTAAAGAGTTCACATTTATTTAACAATAATGCATATTTGTATGCACGAAAATAATAATAAAATAAGAAATCTAATTAAATAACGCTTTGCAGGTACTCCAGCTAATGAAATCACTAAGGCAGAAAATTATCAGGAAGACAATATTATGAGTACATCAACAATCCTCGAGTCCCCCGAAGGTATGTTCTTCACCTGTTTTATTTTATTTAAATGTCGCATTTTTTTTTTTCATCATCTATCATGCTATGTAGTCTATAAACATAATTGAACTGCACATTACATAATATGTATGTACCTAACTTACAACCTGTTTATAAACACCTATCATTTTGAAATATTATTATGCTAATTGCTACAAACTTGACGTCGACTAATATCCCAACCCAATACTAATACTTTAAACATTCGTTATTTAATAACAGCAATTTAATAATAGTAATAATATTTAAAAGCCGGTATTTCTTATGTCGTTTTCCATTGGGCAAAAAGAAGCGTCCGGGAGCGTCCGGAATCAAGAAAATCACTTCTGAAACCGTTCCATTGGCGCAAAAAATACTCTTCTGTTGATTCTGAGGAGAGAATTTCGCTTCTCGATTTGAAGTCAGAATCCACTCGAGGAGCACTTACACAAGTACATTTTGTGTATTTTATACAAGCCAGCTGGCAGCAGCTATACAGTAATTTCTGACGTTTCACCAATACGTGAGTATAGTCGCCCAGAAGCAGTTTTCTTGTTCCATTGGATTTCATAATGAGTGAATCCTCGAGTGAAACCAATGGAAAACGACATTATGTTTGACAGCTAAAATTTTCCTATACAAAACAATCAGTTGATGAAGAATGAACGCATTTCGCTCATGCTCAAAACATATGCTGCCGCCAAATTTAAACTGGCATAGCAACATACAAACATTACAAAAATATCAATCATCTATATCAAACGTGAAGTTATGTAACTTCGCAGAACATAGTAGGTAGGTAGGTAAAAGGATGCTCTTGTGATATCTATAGAACATTCGTCTCCAGTGTGTGACGAATCCGGCACACTTTAAGCTGCCAAATCCCGTCAAGGCGTCAAAGCAAACGGGATCGAAATTAACCAGAAGAAATTTGCTGTCATCCGCCTTCGCTTATATCTATGGTTTTGCGCCATATAGCAGGACTGGGATGATAATGGGATTATAATGTAGTGTCTCTTAAAAGGACCTTCCTACTCAATTACCTTCTCAGGCGAAAGAAACAGCGATTAGAAATCACAATCAGTCTATTATGACGTAACGTCCGATACGTTGGTTTTGTGTGTCCCTTCTTGTTGACAGCATGTACTTTTAGTCATCAGTTTTGGACTAACTTCTGTCGCAGTCGGTTGTAGATTTTCTGAAAATGTATAAGTCTTGTGTTGTATTGTCAGTCCTCAACAGGCAATCGCAGTCTAGTTCTATAGTTCTTATAAGTACATAATATTTTACCTTTTCTCTCTGTAAGCGAAATATATATTTTTTTATTTTATATTTAACGAGCTGCAAAACATATACCTAACCACGCAAAAAGAAAAGTAAAATCACCCTTTTTTATAACCGGTTTAAAGACCTACATCCAGAAGTGAATTTAAGCCGGAATAAAAAACAAGCCAAACCAATATTGGTAGAAGACGACTTTCCTCAATTGCCAATGATTACTAGTGGCACTAACATACCACGCTATATTGTTATCAGTGGAATAGAAACAAAATAGGAGAAAATCTTTGAAATTTTCCAACCGCGGACATTTTCCTAGAGACAAAACTCATTTAATCGATTCCCCTTAAGAGGCCAACCGTGTTAATTGAGCCCAAAAAGTTAAAAGTAACGGAAGTAAGGAAAATGTATGAAGAAAGAGAAAGATGTTATTGTACCCACAGGCTCAGCCATTATTACTTCTGGTTTAATTCGGCGTCCGCAAGCTATCAAAATCGGTTTGATTAACCGCAAAGTCGGTGAGTACAATTACCCCATGCGCTTTGTGTCATGCCAAAAACCGCTGCAGCAATGCCTTTATTTGCAAAGACTCCTGCCTCCCTCCACCTTACGATAGTGGCTGTGATAGTAGATGATTCCGCGTGCCCTTCCGAAACAAAGCAGTCAATAAGATCAAAGATGATCGCCGATGCACGATTAGAGATGATTGGCAGATTTATAATGATAACCTTTTTATCCACCAAATACAGCCTACTAAGAAGTGAAATGGTAGTAGCCCGACAGGTATGCAATTTTCACCCAGAAGCCTTTGAGACCCAGTGTGATTACCCTTTTATAGGACATGATAGGCCATGCCGATATTCACCGAGTTTTAGTGGCTTGATGAAGAGGTGAGGGTTGACACGTTCTCCCGGGCTCCCACGCTCTTACCTAGCATCCGCTTTAGTTTTAAGCGAGTTTGTAAATTAGTTGGGTATAGTTTAGGGCAGGAGTTCCCTAACTGTGCGTCGCGACGCCCCAGCAAGAGCGAGGTCGAAGCGAAATCTAAATCCCCATTATAGCCACATACAATTCGAAGCTAAAGCGCGTTTGTGTTTCCCGCATTATCCAGGCAGACTTGCTTCGTGCACAGAACATTTACCAGCCACAAAATCTCTTTAAAAACAAAAAAAGTTGCTAAAACGGCTCCAATTTTCTCAATAATTTTTATTGAATGAAAAATAAAGCAACCAAACAAAAAAAAACATGACAAAATAAATTAAAGTAATAATTAACAAAAACGAGTAGCCGCATAATTAAATAAGGATTGGGATTGGGACCAGTCTATGTTGGCACCCGGTAGACTGTGGGGGCCACATTATTTTGGTGGCGTCTGTCTCACCTGGAGTTTATTATTCAGTTACTGATTCCAAATCAGCATGCCGCGGTTCGTGGAAGAGAACCCGAGGCAGTCAATTCCTCGCCGTGCACAAGAAGTCGACTTTTCGCAGATTTCATCTTGACGAATTTTGCATCGGGACTTGGGCCGACACCCGTACAAGATCCAACTGATCCAGGAGATCAAAGTAAATGACCATAGACAACGCCGTTTGCTCTCTGACAGGCGCTTCGGAGCGTTTGGAAGATGACCCCAATTTTGGCCGAAAAATCATCTTTAGCGACGAGGCGCATTTTTGGATGAATAGCATTTTGGCTATGTCAACAAGCAAAATTGCGATATATGGGACGACGCCATTTCAACATCGACCCGTCCTTATTGAAAAACCCTTTAATGAATCTTCGTAAGATCAGCTTCTATTCACATATCTTTTAGAAGGGCGTCGCAAAAATCGTACAACCTGTATAGGGAGTCGCAGTATGAAAAAGTTTGGGAACCCCTGGTTTAGGGGGTCTTTGGAAGGAGCTCATCGTATCGCCAATATGGATGAGTGCTTCCGAGACTTGTCCGACGCTTATGGCCTCTCCCGGCGGCCGTGTGCATCTTGTTGGCGACTGCCAGGCGCCCATCGACGCAATCAGGAGATTGCTCATCATCCTGATGATGAACTAGTTTTAAGTAGTTTTAAGAAAAAAATAATATTAAAGAGTTCAATAAGCTCACCGGAAGGCGTGGGTCTGGACGCAGGCATGACACAAGAGCCATTAGGTATGTCATGCTAGTTTTTAAATACTTAAATGTTCTATCCATCCATCGTGACTTTTGCCTGAGTCGACGATCTTGAGCGAACTTTCTGAATGATAGTTTTTTCTTCAAACCCATCTTAGCCGCATTTCGTTTAGTAAGGCTCTAGTCTAAATGGTTTAATATCATACACCTATTAGGTGTGTGTTTTTTTGCTATATTTTTGGCGAAGTACTTACATTTTTATACCCGGTACCACACTGTGGTGAGGGTATATTCACTTTGTCATTCCATTTGTAACGCCCATAAGGAGGCGTTGTACATAGGTATGACAAACTATATATATTATTGATCAGCATCACTTTCTTAGTTGATCTAGCGATGTCCGTCTGTCTGTCTGTCCGTCTGTCTGTCCGTCTGTCCGCACGATTACGGCCGTAATTTAAGAGCTATCGACTTGAAATTTGGTACGTAAGCTTTTATCCACCAAACTGAGGCTAAGTTCGAAGATGAGCAAGATCGGATGAAAACTACTACTACCTCCCATACAAAAATATCGGGGAGAGTACGATAACTATGGCGCCAAAAATTGATAACGGTATTTTGTAGAGGAGTTAAATACAAGCACTTTTTACTATGGGAGGGGGGGGGTCTATCTTACTCCGTTTAGGCGGGAGGGGTAATTTACATTAGGGGATCGAACCTGGGATCCCTCGAGCAGTAGTCCACCACACTAACCACTGCGCTACTGCGCCTACGAGCTTCGGCACAGTCGAAGATAATTGTCTTACTGGTTTTTAATGAATTTTGTGATTTCATATATCATTTATGACAGAATCGACATTAAGATTTAAAGCAATGATCACTTTTTATTCTGTAGCCCCGATAATTATCCGGTCTAACGAAATCTACGTCGAGAACGGATATGTGCACAACGTCCGGACCTTAACTTTGTGTGCACTTATACGGTCTTTGCACTTATCCGTAAGTGCACAATTTTTGCACTTATACGTGCTTACTTAATAAGGTGCAAAATTTCAAGCTCAGATGTTACTCTGAATATTTACTGTGGTTTTCCATTGGAACAAAAATCAATTTTTTTTTATCTAGGTCATTTTTTGCAGATCTCGATATTTTTCGAGCTTTACACATACTCTCACTAATACCAATATATGTACCTTCCACAGCTGTTTTACGTGATTCTCAGTTTGTTTTCAAAACACAATAGATCTGTTCCTTTACTTTTAAATCTTACGAATTCATACGAATTTTTACGCATTTTTAAGAATTTTTACTCAATGTCGTTCCTTAACTTGTAAAAGAGAGCGGCTTCGAGAATCTTACTAGTTTTTACTCAACAAATTTCTTTGAGTAAGAATTGAAACAGCTGTCAGTCGCCTGAAAATTGGCAGATGATTTGAAATTTGATTTGAAACGCGTGTAACGACTATTTCCATTAGTCTTTTGATTTCCTGCGATATGAGAAACAAATTGGTATAAAAATGGTATCAGAAGGCGGGAAAATAATGTAGCTTTATTTCTCTTATCGAATGCTTGCAGTTCAGTTAGTAGAAACTCCTCCAAATACTTGCATTTATACTCACATGCAATTTATTGGAAAACAAAATGCATCTGCCATTTTTTATGATTACTACAAAAGCGTTCCCTAACGTTTTTGTAAGTTTTTCTCTTTGAGAGAGAATTCATCCCGACCACTGCCATTTTGACAGTATTTTCCATTTTTGCTACAAAAGTGAAGGAACAGACCTAATTACTAAAAGCGTCTTGAAAAGCAATTATTCAGAACAAAAACGTAAATAATGGACATGGACTTAATTTGGGAGCAATTAGTAGATATCGTCTTCGTCATCGTCATAACGACTTATTCTTCTTCCCCGTCGTGTGTGGATTTCGATTCTTCGTCGACATGATATCCATGTGAAGTTCGTATGCTTCCATCGACAAACGAAACAATTTGCCCACCTGATGTACAGTCAAATAAACGATCAAACGAGCTTTCGTGTTCAATGTGGCATGCAAAATCTGACATCACATAACTCTCAAAGCAGGCATTAAAGATTTATAAAACAAGACTGATCTGATTGCATAATTTAAATAGTTTTTCAGCGAATACCGTTCGGTTCTTTCGAATGTAAAGAACTGATACTGGATGATTAGATTACAAAGCATTATTTAGTAAAATCTGAAAAGCCCAATGGAAAACGACATAAGTGCAATGACAGATATTAGTTTCATTGGGCAAAAGCGTCGCGGATCGTCCAGAATCAAAATATCTTAAGTTTGGATATCACTCGAACGGACATTTTGACTATGATCGTCCAGGTTGAAAGGATAATTCTTCACATGCCGAGTTTACAGAGTTTGTAATAAGATAGTGTTGTCAGAGTTTTTTTTTTAATGGCTTCACCGTCTTTTATTAAAACCAATATCCAAGATTGTATGGGAGACGACATAGGTTATTCAGTCTATATTTATATTTTATTTTTTAATTTTAAGATGATTTCTCTTAAGGTATGTTTATGTAGCATGCCACATAAAAATGTATGTGGCTCTGATGTCACCACTCAACAGATAGTGTACACATCTGGTACACATTTCGTGTGCTAGTACACGGCATGTAGCACAGCGCGCACATATCGTATGTGGATTTCAAATGTGTGTGTGGTTTTCTAGTAAAACACGATATGCAATATCCATTCGTATTGTGGTTGTGTAGCATTCAGTCGTGATAGAACATTTGCATTTTGCATTGGCTGGTCGGTTCATGATCGTGTTGATCCCATATCGTGTTAACTACTTTTATGACGTACACAAAACTAAATACCATGCTGCTCGTACAAAACACACTGACACAAACTGAAATTACATTGAAAAATACATACGAACCGTGCAGGTAACCATTCGACATTATGTAGCGTATTGGTAGTACACGGAATGTCGAAAAGCCACACAATGAGTATGTGTCACGAGTGCCTCATATCGTGCCTCATACATACGTAGGAGTACCTTATGTGAGTGGCACAAAGTGGGCTAGTACACGGCATGTAGCCATTGGCTCTATACGCTGACGTCAAAATTACGTCAGAGCCACATATATATGTGGCGTGCGGTGTGAAGTGGGCCTTACACTGTTGTCTTAAAATTGATCTTGCAAGCGATTCGTTTTAGATTTTGGTACTTTTACGTAGGGGATTCACTGGATTACCTTACCATTTATTTAAATTATGCAATCACATTTTATAATAAATCGTTTTTTATTAATCTTCCATAACACTTTCACTATTTTTGCAATAATAAAAAAACAATTCATCTGTTACCGTTAATGCTTATTCATGCACATATACATATTATGTATGTAACATAAATATGCAAATTACCATAAATAAAACTCACAATATTTCAGAACTTCAAATCGATGTAATCCGCAAAGAAGCTACAATATTAATAAATAATGTATTAGAGGAAAGTATTAATATTCTTAGTCAGCAACAACAAAGTACATCTAGATATGATGATGATTATGAAAGCAAACACGATTGCCTTCATAACGATGACTATTGTGGAAGGAGTAATGTAATTTCTTCAACTGTTGAATCTATGTCTGAAGCATCACTTGGCGACAATAATAACGGTACACGATCTGGTTCAGTAAAGGATACCATAGTGATAATGAAAAACCGAACAGGTAAAGATATAAAAACATAATAAGTTAACTGCATATCAATTGCCATTTCTTCTTTAGTTGTAGAGCCGGCAAACAAAATTATTCAAGAACAAAAAGTAGAATTAAAATTCCAAAAGATTTGTTCTCGAGTCAATAGCATCGATAAAAACGCCGAAAGCTTTGATAATACATTTAGTTTGATTGTCAATGACGACGAAATAAGTAGCCTTCACCAAGACTTTTCGAAAATTAGTTGGAATGACAGTTTATCTGCAAATACTAGTACGATAGCTGATGTTGGACTAAATACTCCAGATATTGATATTCAAGACTTTCCCACAGGTATACCTACAAATTATTATTATATTTTTTTGCTGCTTTAACCTGCTGGCAGAATAGTTGAGCTCTAATTGCGTACATTTATAATGGCAAAACAACCTAATATTTAACTCATGGCATGGTAGATTACAATCTTTAATCAACAGTTTTTTTTTTTTTTTTGTTAAACCATTTGCAATCATTTAATGAACTACCCTAATACAATTACCCTTTCCACGCTTTTTGTTTTAGACACAGGAGGAGAAGTTACCCAACGTTATAGTTTCGAACTGCCGACTGAAACTAGGAGTATTGATAATGAATTACCACCAAAGCCTACACCACGTACTTGCTTAACAAACAACGAAGACACATCCAACGAATATATAAGTGTTGTGGATAGTCAGGATAAAATAACTCACGATGATGAATCGAAGATTGAATTACCCATACCAAAGCCCAGACATCAGAAGAAAACCGATTTATCCAGTACTGAGTGCGATATAAATATATTAAATGAATATACTGATACTGAATTAACAACTAATGAAACCAAGTTAAACATTATTTCACAAAAAGATGCGATGGATGCAACTGCATTTCAAGATAATCAATGTCAAGATGCCATGAGTATACTTAAAGAGAGTTCACTTACGAATCAGATTTCACCCAAGTGTACCAAATCAGATTCAATAAAGTTTTTAGAAACTACTTCTACTGAAAAAGAAATAGAAGAACCGTTACTAACTCCGTCAGAACACCAGGAAATAGAAAGTACTGCACTAATGGAAAAAGCAGTGATTCATGAAGAAGGAACTAAAGACAAAGTTCAATATGAAAGTGCTGAACAAAATCTACTTATTTCGGCAGATACAGAAAAGGGAAGCAATCTCAAAAGATGCTCTAGTTTATCCGAAGAGCAGTCCAAACTGATTGATTTTCATAAGTCAAATTTAAATGAAAGTATTGAAAAATGTGAAACTGAATTTCAGACAAGTTTCTATATTGGAGAATCAAGTAGTAATGTTATAATAAAATCTAAGCCTTCTCAATCAGAAGACTTTCAACTATCCGAAAATGACTGTGCAAGGAATGAAACTTACATTGATAAAGGAGACAAGTCGGAATCAACATATTGCTCGGAAAATATTACAAAAAAACCTCATCCAGAGACAGAAACAGAGGCGTCATTTACCTCTAATACAATATTAGATGTTAAAGTAATGCGCCAGGGCTCAGAAACACGCAATGACTTACTTGAAATTGAAACTGAATCACAAAAGTCGTCTAACGAAGGCATTGCTTCAGTCATCGATAATAGTTTATGCAAAACAGTTAAGGATTCCGATAGTAATACATCGATTGCATTTACAAAAACAGAAGAAGATCAAAAGGAACTGGATGATACAGCTATACAGTCGGCAAAAGAGAAGATTATAACAGACATCCAAGAAGAAATTCAACCTAACATCTGCTTAGATAACAAAAATATAACCAAAGCGGCAAGACTTGATCTCGTATTAGATAAAAGTGAATTAGAACTCTCTGAAAAGTCTTGCTCATTGTCCACTGCTCAAGTATCAAGTGACATAACTGAAACCGTCAACACTATCCCAAGCCACTTTCTTCCAGATGTGCTATTAGTTGAGCGAACTTTAGAAGAAGTGAAGTTATCACTGGATGCGGCTAAGGAAGAGCTTATTCAAGTTGTAAGGGATGGAAAATCTATCAAACAATCGCCATCAGAATTTGAATTTAAGAATATATCTCATATAAAAAGCGGCTTAATGCAATATCCTGACCGCGATGATTTAAAGTGTGATTTGTCAAAAGATCTAAACGTTGTCTTATTGGAAGATATTACTGAAGCAAGTAGTCTGCCTACTGATGAAGATGCTAATATCTTAGAACCCGCAACAAGTTTGAGCTTGGAGATGACTGCAACATCTGCTGATGCAAATCAACAAACTATTGCGAAACCAACGAGTCCAGTCAATAACAGGTGGTCACTGCATGATGTTGACAATTCAAGCTCAAGTGATAGTTATTATAAAAGTGTCAGTAGGCCTTGCTCTTCCGATTTTGATACTGTTCAGACGTTCCATACCTCCTCCGAATATCAAACAGCATTGGATGCATCCACTTGTAAAGGATCAACTGAGTATGTAAGCGCTGTTAGTACTTTTGACAGCAGCGGAAAAACAATAAGTTCACATGAAAGTTTGAAAAGTTTGAGCTCTGAAACTTCAGGCAACTTAGGCAGTATTGACGCATCAGATCTGTCCGAAACGTTAGTGGCATCAATTGGAGATCCAGAACTTGAAATTGATGTCGAAAATGATGATTTTGATGCAGATATGAGCGTACAAATCGAAGAAGAATTTCGTTCAGAACCAACTAACTATGAATCGCTGAATTCTATGAAGAGATCTCAAGAAATGATATTCTCGAAAGAAGAAATAGCTGCCGAAGTTACAATTAAAACACCTGACAGCGAAATCAAACTCGCAAAAGAAACTCTTTATTCTAGTGATGAAAAGAAACTGGGTTCCAGTTTAGAAGAAAGCAGCATTTTATCTACTTCAAGTACATCTGCAATTGACACAGTTATAAATAATTTTGACGAAATAATAGGATCAGCTGGATCATCATCCTTAGTTGGTATCGAAATGTTCACATCAACAAATGAGGACGATCTTATTATGGAGACATTTGATAATCAAATAGAAGCAGCCCATTACAGCAAGCCTTCGAGCTCTGATGAACTACGACGCAAGGGACATAAACGCAATGAAAGTACCTCAATAAATACCGAGCTAATTAAAAATGTATTGGAGGAGAAAACTGAAGATTCTTCTTTGGACGATTTGTGTAAGAGTTCGACCATTTCTAATAAAATAGAGGCGGCCGACGATCCTAAAGGTAGTGAGTCGGAGTCAGACCATGACCCATATGAATCAGAATACTCAAGAGCATTTAAGTCACCAAGCCAAAAAAAGAAGAAAAAGGAGAAAAAAAACACTGAAACACTCGAACAAAGTCCAGACCACTCATTCAGTCCTTTGCATTTAGTTACACAAACAATAATTGAAGATACGCTAACAGAGGAAATAGAATCTCAAATCACATCTGAAGAAGAAAGACGACCGTCTCAAAATATGCAAGACTATTCAAATATACCAAATATAACTGTAACGGAGGAAATGATTAAAGACGGAGAAGAATCTGATATTTTCCCCGACAGTACACTGTATAAAGTAAAAACAGAAGAAGAATTGCATAAAGTAGAAGATACACCCATTAAACGAACGTCAAATCCGAACTTCTCAGTATTAGATGATCAATTTAATGAATTAGTACAGCTGCAATACAAGCAAAAACTGGCTGACTTAAACGAATCTGATAAATTTGAAAATAGAGCTCCCGATTCCCCGGACTCTTTTGAAATGGTTGATCAACCAGACATTTCTGATGAATTTGTTATAATAGAGGAGGTAGCTAAAGAAGCCAGTGAGTTTGATGTCGAGGGAAAAAGTATAAAAATTAGTTCAAATAAAATGGTGCAGAAGCACGACGAAGAAGTTGAACAAATACTAATAAAATCAGCTCCCGCTGCAACGAACTTGGGATCCCAAATCTTTCGCGATGATCTAAATTTTGATTTTGAAGAAAGTCCCCCTTCTGCTGAACGGCAAACAGAAGCTGAATCCACCGAAACAGCTGAAAATAAAAAGTGGATTGAAATGCAATTATCTGATCACGCTGCCCAACTCAGATATCCATATGAACTTGAGAGGGGAGTTTTGGAAGATATTAAAGAAGAAGATGCTGAATTTGAAGTAGGAAGCAGCCGAATAAGTAGTTTCAAAGATTCATTCTCGAGTACACCAGATTATGACGTCTTGGCCGGCAGAAAATATTTTTCAAAAGCTGAACACGATGATATTTCAATGAGTAGTTTGCAAGAGTTTGAAAATCTCGAGCAAGCTATATCACTCGAGAACCGAAGAATCTATCAGGGCTCAACAGATTCCAGTAACGGCAGTTTCACAAAACGATACACAATAAGAAACCCATGTGGCGATGATATATCTATATCAAGCCTTAAAGAATTTGAGGGCCTAGAAAATGCATGCATTGAAGCTCATTTAATTGAGATAAAGGCTAAAGAGGAAGCAGCTTTACTTTTGTCCCGTTCAGACGAATCCAACAAATCGAATAATGGAACTGAGTCATCCCAGAATGTAGTTGTAATAACAAGATTAAAAACGACTACCACACAATCTGCACCGAAAGAAAATATAGAAGCAATTCTTAAATCTAAACTTGAATTGTGTGAAGAACACAAGTCCACTTTTATGGAGACATCAGTAGATAGTCTTGAAATGGAAACAGATCAGTATAGAAGTAAATTAGACTACATTCCTTCCGAACATGGAAGTGCAGATAGCTTAGAGATGAATAAAAGTGTCGAGCTAGTAACAAGTAGCATAGATTCATTCGATATATCGAGAGATATGACAACAAAATCAGATGCAGATTCATTAGATCCGGTTTCAAGTCAAGTGTTTGTGGAGGAATGTGTAAATCCTGTTGAAAAAGAACGGATCAACACTCTTCCAATTGTCAAAGGTGATCCAGAAAGTTACCTAAACTATAAAATCACTTCAACTGAGCAGACATTAGACGGACAAATGAAAACAATTACCACTACTACTTATACCAATGTATTAGAAATGTCAAATAATATTGTAAGGGATATGTCTAACGATTCCCTGAACCTCTGTATTGAACAAACAAGCTCAGCAGCTACAAATGCAACCTATTACAATGACGGTGATTCAATGATGTCTGACAGTATGACGAGTTGTGGATCAAGTACGCTCATTGAAGACCCATTGATTCCTGTTACCAACCAATATTTTACACAACCTATCCGAGGTGAACGCTCCTCTTCTGAAGATTTAAAAACAAAAGATGAATGCATCATTTTAAGTCCGAAAACTTTAGGTATGTACACTACTGAAGGCTTGAAAGGCCCGTTAAAAAAAAAGAATACTTGCCTTCACAAAAGCAAACAAAGAAATAAATGAGCAATAGAGCTCAACTTCTCTTTTTAGATTTCTTTTCATATTGTCATGAGGTATGACTACCTTACGAAATTGGGTAGGCGCTTGTTTTATGACGCCACTGTATTTTAGTAGTTTAGTTTAGTTTAGTTTTAGTGGATCTCAATAAGAAAAATAGCTGAGGCCGTTTGCTCCTATCATTAAATCTATGAATGTTATTTTAGCAAGATCACTGCGACGCACGTTGAAAAAATTGTTTCCTAGTTAAGCCATCCTTAGTAAAAGTGGGTAATGGACTCCTCCCCTTTAATTTATAGCTTCTGCATGGCGCCGGCGCTTTTATGTATGCATACTCACAAATTAGGTTTCTTTATTTTTCTTACTGATTAAGAAGAAAGATATAAGAGTGATATCATCAGCGAAGCAGTAAGAAGAGTTATTCGTCGTCATAGCAAATCATTGATATACACATTTTTTTTAATATTTCTCCCGGGAAAGGCGAACTTATAACGCTTCAAAAGCGCTCCGAAATGCTTGCAGATGTATGTTAGTTCTGCACTTAAATTGCTGCAATTTGTACGTGGAAAGATATCCCCAGAAAGCGAGTTCCAAAGTTTGCTTGTCCTGTAACAGAAGGAATTTTGGAAAATTGATTTTCTCGCGGTTGTCAAGTGTATGGTCATGAGCATTAGCAGCCTGTCTTGTGGGGCGCCCAAAAGTTGCATTTCGAGGGATAATGTCTTTGAGTTGCTCGGAACATCTACCATGGAAGTACCTATAGAACAAGCAAAGGTCAGCAACTTGTGTGTAGGAGTAGGATCTCCAATTAGTCGAACTGCTCGTCTCTCTATGCTGTCTAGTAGGTTTAGTGAATGTTTTGTGGCCGAGCTCCATATATGGGAACAATATTCCAGGCCTGGTCTAACATGTGCTTTGTAGAGAGGTGGATTGGATGGCTGTGTCTTGTTTGCATTAAATACAACCAAGTTGTCTTTTCCCCACTTCAAAATTTTGTCTTCCAGCAAGAAAGAAACGTCTTCTGGGAGTATGACATGCTAAACAGCTTACATAGTACAGGTACATAGCTCTTGAGTACTATAGCCGGGATTCCATCGGGTCCAGTTGCCTTATTGCAATCCAGTTCTTTAAGGATGCGCTGTCTTCTTTTACTAGAGGTGGAAAGGAAGAGCAACTAAAGTTATTACTGATTGCCTTTGCCATGGACCAGAATGAGCGTGAGCCGTTAGGACATTCAATTACTTTGTTAGTGACTCTTTCGTTGTAAGTTGTCTTCTCCGATTCAATAATTATGCCCAAAACACACGTGCAGAATTCACTGCACAGTGTACATGTGTTTTGAGCATTAGGTTGCATCTATTTCGAAGAACTATAAATTCCGACCGGTTTGACCGCTATTTACGGAAAGCCTTGTTTTTCGCTGCGGTAACGCGCTTGCATTCTTTGTTAAACCAGGGTTTATTTGAAGCTAATTTTTTGATGCAATGTGGAATATAAGGTTAGGTTATTCGGGTTGGTGAAGCTGAGTAGCCTCTTCTTCACCCCACTCAGGTCCTCGTGATATACCTTTCGATGGGGTTAGCCACGTTGTAATGGCTTTATTTCATCCTTCCCGTGGTTACTCGACCTTGTCCAGCCATCCCGCTGTAATCAGAAACCTGTAAAGATCAGATATTGAGACATTAGA
Organism: Cheilosia scutellata; assembly: GCA_955612985.1. Taxonomy (NCBI): domain Eukaryota; kingdom Metazoa; phylum Arthropoda; class Insecta; order Diptera; family Syrphidae; genus Cheilosia; species Cheilosia scutellata. The sequence goes on from OY015311.1 coordinate 57,924,686, forward strand.
GAGTTCTTGGATTTCCTGGAAGTAGTAACTTCCAAGTGTTCTCTTCCTCAAGTGACAGAGACTTGGGCAGTGACAGAGAAAGTGAGTTGTGTCCTCGTGGACTTCTTCATCCCCGCACCCTCTACAAATGTCGTCATTCTTGAGATTTAGTTTCATTGCATGGCTTCCTAGAAAGTTGTGACCGGTGAGGGCGCCAACCAACTTGGACAGCGATATTCTGTCATATTGTAGCAGTTTGTTGGTCCTGCTTTTATTGTATTCTGGCCACATCTTCCGCGATATGTCACAGGTGGTTAGTGTTTTCCACCTGATATTGGCTTTCGGATTCGGATCTTATATTCCACTCGATCTCTGAGATTGCAGATTGGTGGTTTGATCGACTGGAGTGCCTGGTCTAGGTCCATTGAATAACCATTTCTTGCCAGTTCGTCAGCCCTCTCGTTGCCGATTATGTCCCTGTGTCCAGGAACCCAGCAGAGAGACGTATTATGCTGAGAGCCAAGAGCCTTAAGCTCTTCGCGACAGCAGCGAACTAGTTTAGATTTTAACTCATTAGTAGAGATTACCTTTATAGCCGCCTGGCTGTCAATAAATATGGTAATATCACTGCGTGGTATTGCCATTATTGATACCATGCTTGCCACTTCCGCGACCGCCAGTACCTCAGCTTGAAAAACACTACAGTACCTAATCAGGAAGCCTGATTGAACTATGTATGTTGAGTTCCTCTGAGAATAATCCGGCTCCAGTTCCACATTCCATCTTTGATCCATCAGTGTAGATGGCTATTGATTTCGTTTCCGGGGGTTCGTTCCTGTCCCATTCTTCCCTGCTCGGAAACCGACAGGAGAATGGTTTATGGAAGTCTAGGTATGGTGACATGTAGTCACAGCTGATGTTACTCCCTACGTATTCCTTGAGAATCCGCGCATGCCCAAAGAGACTGGGGACAAAGCATTTTCTCTGGCTTATCCTCAGGGCACTTTTGGCAGCCGATTCTTGCATGTATAGATCCATAGGTAGCAGGTTGAGAAGCGTTTCCAACTCAGCTGACGGTGTTGTTCTTAACGCACTAGTTGTTCCTATACATGGCAGTCTATGTATTTTTGTCATTGCCTTAAGATTGGTTGTCTGGCGTGCCACCAGACTATTTTGCTATATGTGAGTATTGGGCGTTCGATTGCCGTATACATCCACAGAATTATCTTCGGCTTAGGTCCCCAGTTTCTGCCGAAGATACGATTGCATGCATAAAATGCATTCGCTGCCTTTTTAACTCGTTCATTGACATTTAGTTTCCAATTAAGTTTTCTGTCGAGAATTATTCCTAGATATTTCGCACTCTCTGCCACCTGCAGGGGTATTCCCTCAATTGTTGGTGGTTCAAAGTGTGGTATGTTTCTTCTATTTGAAAACAGAACAAGCTCGGTCTTCTGGGGGTTCACGTTCACCCCAAGGCCACAATGTTTTATCCACAAATTAAGTGTCCGAGGTAAGCTTCCTAATAACTCATTTATAGTTGGTTGGAATTTTTCTGTCGCCAGCAGTACTACATCGTCCGCATAAGCGACTGCCTTTACTGAGTTTCATGAGTATCTCATTGATGACGAGGACCCAAAGTAGTCGAGAGTTGTGACTCCTCCTTGTGGTGTGCCTCTGGAGGCAGTTACTTGTAGGTCAATAACACCTAATCTCTCATTGATATTACATTCATTGAGCAGGTACATGATCACGTTAGTGAGAGATAATTCAACATTGAAATTCTGCAGCGCCCTCTTCACTGCACACGTTTTGACATTGTTGAACGCTCCCTCAATGTCTAAAAACGCGGCTAGTGTGTATTCTTTATCTTTTAATGATTTTTCTATAGTGCTGACGACGTCATGCAGCGCTGTTTCCACTCCTCGGCCTTTAGTATAAGCATGTTGAGCCGGAAATTGCGCTGTGATCTGTGAATATGAATGAATATGAATATTCACCAGTTTTTCAAAGGTTTCCAAAATAAACGATGTTAGACTTATGGGTCTGAAATCCTTGGCAGTGGTATGACTAGGTTTCCCCGCTTTAGGGATGAGGACTACTTTCAGTTCCCGCCAGGCTTTTGGGATGTAGCCATATTCCAGGCTGCTTGTGAAAAGTCGGTTGAGAACCGGTACGATAATGGTATTTGCCTTCTGTAGCATAATTGGGAATATTCCATCACCTCCTGGGGATTTGAAGGGACAGAATGTGTCAATCGCCCAGTGTATTTTGTCGTTGGTTATGATTCCTTCCGGAACTGTCGAAACTATTGCCGAAACATTATACATAGCCTGTGGGTTACTCTGTTTCGGGATGCATCCCGGAAAATGAGTTTTCAGTAAGAGACTAAGGGTCTCTGTGCAGTGTGCAGGACTGTGTCCAATTTCCGTTGCCGTCCTTGAGATATCGAGGGACTTCAGGTTCTTTGGACAGGATTTTTCTCAGCCCAGCTGATTCTGTTCTGTTTTCTATATCATAACAGAACGAGCGCCAAGCTATGCGTAACACTTGTAACAGCCTTTTTGAAATTCCTCTAACTAGCTTTGTATGAATCTATTCTCCTTGGATTCCTGCATTTGCTTAATGGGTTCGTCATTTCGTCAATTAGGAATTCTATAATCCTGTGGTCTGATAGGGATGCTTCCAGGGAAACTTTCCATTCTCGCACATTGAGAGTTTGTGAGTTGTTGTATAGTGTGATATCTAATACCTCACGCCTATTCCTGGTTATGAACGTTGGTTCATTGCCGATATTTGCTATCAACAAGCTATTTTCAATAATAAATTCAAAAAGGGACTCACCTCGCGCATTTATGTCAGTGCTTCCCCACATGATGGGAGTGGGCATCGCAGCCTAGAACAATGTCCCATTTCTTGCGTTCTGCTTCCTTTACCAGTGCACAGCGAAGATATGTGTGGTCAGTGTTTGAGTTTATTTGAGTCTCGGTTAAGACTAGGACATCTGGATTTTTTTCTTGCAGATATTGTTGCACGCCGCTGACGTTGACATTGTTGAATCCTAGACCTCGAATGTTGCAGAAATCTGTTGCTAGCATCTGCGACGCGTCTCGTCCCCCCCCCCCCCCCCCGGAGATCCGAATGGGAGACTAGTTTACCTCCGGAAGTCTTTATCTCAGGAAGTTGCATCATGGCTCATGTGTCCCATCCGTGTTGCACCGACCCATCTGCCAAACTCTAAAACGTTGTCAAGACTACTTCACGGAGCCTATAGCATGATGTGGTTATATCTCACCGGACGTCAGGTGGATGGGTCCCTGTCTACCACCTTTAAAAAATAATAGAAATAAATAAATAATAGACAAAATTAAATTGCAGGAAGTACTTGTAATTAGGGCACTCCTGCGATTCAAAATATAGTTCTTAGATAACTTGACAAATCGAACCACTTCATATGCATATGGAACCAACATAACTAAACAAATGTATCTTAAGTAAAATATACTTGTACATAGCATGGTACATATAACATTATTTCTGTGGGAAAATAGTGTATAGAGTACAGGTATTAGATCCGTTTATTTGCTCTGGCAACTATCATCTATAGGTATATGTGATTTTCATTAGTTTTAGACTTATTAAAAAAAAAAAAACAAAAACAATATTTTAGACTTTAAACAGTAACATAAGATTGGTATTCGGTATTCACGCAAACTTTTTTTATTTTCAGAAGACCAAGTCAAACAAGGTCAAACCAAACCATAAAAATAAGGGTAAGTCTTAAAAGTAAATCATAATATTGTGTACAGAGTACACTATATCAAGTCCATCATATATCATGACTGTTCTAAATATACGCACTAGCCTATACTAATACATTATTTCGTGTTATTCGATTAGGACCAACTTATACTTGGGCGCTCTCATTGATTTATTGTTATAAATTTTTGGTAATAAGACGCCCATGTCAATTTGAACCGATTAGTACAGCGATTCTCAACCTGTGGTCCGCGACGGCCTTCCAATAAAAAAAAAAAAAAAATAATAAATAGGTGGCGCAACAGGCAGGTAGATACCCTAGGCCTAGCTTCTTGCAACCATTCGTTTTGTGTGAGTATCTATTTTTGGGACGAATGGAAGGGTCCTACAATTTTATGCCGAGTCCGAACGGCTGAATTGAGAAGCTTTTTCGTGACAGTCATACTCTCGGATGTTTGTCAGACGTTCGCGAGAAGTGGCGCAGTAGAAAACACCTTAAGATGTAATTTGTGTTTTTTCCGGGGATCGAACCTGGGACCCCTGGCACAGTAGTCCAGCACACTAACCACTGCGCTACTGCGCCCACACGGCCTTCCAATAAAACATCAAAAAATACGTCTTTATTATCATTCCAATGTGAAACACAAACAAACGTTGTTAACCAAAACGAACATTCTTTTTTTGCTTATTTCCTCATTACTTTTCATACCATTTTCCTACTCCTCTCAATAACAAATGCTTGAATCAAGTTTCAGTTAAAAAACGATCATCTACCAAACAATTCCACTACATAAAAAGTTTAAAAGAAGACACGATAATCGGCTGATTCTCCTATTTTTTGTTTGTATGCACTGTAGGTGAAGAGTTTTGTTGTAATGCTTGCTTATACTCTTTTCCTTAAAAAGGGTAGGTATGTGCACTCAGGGTGGGTCACTCATGTATGAAACAATTTTTTTTTTCTTAACAATTTCTAATAGTGAGCAAAAGGTGCCAAAGGGTCTTGTGAATGAAGACATAAAGTTTCATAATGATCAGATAATATCTTTTGCCTCCGGATTGATGGTGAAATATCTAAAAAAAAAAGTACCAATATGTACTTTTTTCTTAAATATAAAAAACCTTTGTTTGCTGTTATCAAGTTGTAAAAGTGATTAAAAATTTGTCTATGGTCTTGTGTATTAACAATTAACACAATCAGGTTTTATGAAAATCTTGTGACTTCTTCGGATCACCCAAAAAAATCTCAAAAAATTAGATAGATACTAAAATGAGTTGTTCTCATATATAGGATTTACTACTTTTTTACATCTTTCAAATAAAAAGGTATTAGATATTAAACGGTTTTGGTAATTAATGATTAATAAATCTGCATTTGAATTTTGACATCAATTTACGGGACTCTAACTTATATTTAATATACATTACAAATACATATCCTTCAAACGCTGATTTTGTTTTTCTTAATGGATTAGATTTCAGAATACGACGCTGATGCAGCGCCAATTTTCTGATATGATAGTCAGATAACATTGCTAGGAATAGATTTTCCGCAAAGAAACTGTTGCGTTTTATTAAGCGACCAATAAAATCCTTAAATTCGGAAAATAGGCAACGAAATATCAAGATGAATTGCCATAAATTTCTACCTCCATTTTCGCAAGCCGAGTGGCTTATAATACAGAGCCAAGTTGGAGCATACACTTTGATGACGTAGGTTGCCAAAGTTATTAGTTTGTCCTCAGGAGCTGGTGTTGCAATATACTAGGCGAAGAGCTCGATTAGCTCTCGTAAGCCACCTAGCAGGTGGCATTTTTCCGGATGAATTTTCAACTAGGTCTTTGGGGCACATGCCAGTCATAATGCCTGATACAATTCTATGCAAATACAGTGTTAGGAAGAACTGAGACTCTTATACTCCATAGAAACCGAGTCCAAAACTCGGTTTTCGCAAAAACACTCAAAAAGTTAATTGAACAGTTTATTATAAAGCCTGTCTCTTTATAATCTTTCTAGCTTTCTTTCGTTTCCTTTCCCTTGTCAATAATAAGTATAATCTTGGTAATTTTAGATTCCTGGGCTGCTCTGTCTGACACCCTGTTTCGGCCGCAGGCTTGAGACTATGCGGAGTAATTAATTGCAGCGGATGGCTGTGACTTACAGCGGATATGAGTTGAAATACTGCATTTTAAGATACCCAAGATGTGGAGGACGAAGATGATATGTTAAGGAAAGAAATAGAAGTCGATTAAAACTGATGGCTGAAATTTGTGTTCTCACTCTTACAGATCATTAGCCTTGACTGTAGGAAACGGATCTCTCTATCTGAAGTCATGCAAAATTGCGTGGTGTGGTGATGTAAATCCAGTATTCGCAAGTTTTAACAGCTCGTTCACATGAACACTTTTCTAGGTCGCAATAGTTCGCGAATTTCAGCCTAACACGTGGATTTAAAATAGTCGCAAGTGCAATATTTTGTTCCATTATCCGTACTGCAAAAACCAAGGAATAAAAATTTTAATTTGTCTGACAATGCCTGACAACGGATAGACCCATTTTTCATATTCAAATATCTGACAACCGTGTGAACACACAATTTTCAACGTAACAACGTTGTCAGAAAAGTCATTGTCAGATCATTGTCAGTGTCACACCTTCATCTGACATAGAAATTGTAAGACAACCGTGTGAACGGACAATTTTGTATTGTAAGATAGTCCCATTGAAAATAATAACCGTGAACTAAATGAACTAGTGAACTAAGTGTGTGAACTTAGTTCACTAGTTCACTACAGTGAACTAGTTCATTGAACTATTTCGTTCACGAACTACACAAGCCTACTACCAATATACAAACATACATCTAACAAATAGCATCTATAACAAGTTGTCTGATATCGATTTCCAACCAGGAAATTCTATTGCACTTTCTGCTGCAGATTTGCTTCTGTATTCTTCTCTTGTTTTAGATCTAATACAAAATCCTGTCATTTGTAGGGGTGGTTTCATTGTATTTGCTATTTCGTTTGGCTCTCTTTTGATTTTTTCTCTACTTCTGTTCTGACAGTTTAGGTAAGTCTTAAGCAGTGTCTGTGGTGAGTGCAAAACTATGGTTGCCGTCAATGATAGGAAAATAAAAAATAGGGCCTGTACTCGATAGAGGCGTTAGTGTCGATTTCCGCAAGTAGATATGTAATATTAGATTTATATACAATGGTTTTATTCACACCAAACAGAGTATTGTTTCCGAAATGTTAATTGAATACTCACGGTCACGACTCACACTCAATTTTCATTCACACCACCCATGATGGTCGTGCCAAATTACATATGCTAGAAAAGCGGTGATTTAGCAATTGTTGAGTACTTTTTAATCGCTTAAAGGGAAATGGTAGGAATTTCGATGAGTTAGGGCAAAAATTCTGGAAGTGCCAAAATTCTTTTTACAAAATTCTGCTTTTCAGAATTGTGCAAATACTAAAAAAAAAGCTTTGGAAAATGTAAAAGAACGCGCGCTTTCTAACATCTGAGTCACAATCTGAGTTTAACATTAATATTATCTGTTCTTATAATATTGAATAACACATTTTTCATATAATTTATGTAACTGATAAAAAATTTAAGAATTAACATTTTAATGGTTGTGATATTTGGGCATACTTGAAATAAATTATTAGAATGTTACTTTGTATTCTCTCATCACTATTAAGTTTTAAATGAATATATTTTTATTAATTTTGTAAAAAAAAAATTTAAATACTTTTATTTCTCAGCAGCTTCGTGAATCGAGGAGGAATAAGACGAACCATTTTGTAAAGACATTTTCATACAACACAAGCTAGAACTTCACCAACCTAACTGATTCACATCAGTGAATAAAAGTGATTAAATACATATACTAATTTTATATACGTAGATATGCGTCATAACACATTAGTGTCATATAATTTGCTGTAATAAATCAAAAAATATTTCGTTAACTTATTGAAAACCAAAACAGCAACCAGATTTAAGCAGAGTTTTTTCGTCTCGCCAGCGTTCCTATCAAGGATTGCCGAAAAATAATGGGATTATGTAGCCTATTGCCGTGACGGGGATGAACAAACACAGCTTTAATTATTTGATTTTTTATATAATATAACCAGAACTTTGAATATTAGCCATAAGAAGTATTTTTTGTTTATGTAGAAAATGTTTCTGTCTGAATATTTCTTTAGCTCAAATTAGTTTAATGTACATCAATTCACTGAAGATATTAATCAATCAGTGTCTGATTTTTTATTTTTATTTTTTTTTGCAAGGCAATATGTTGTATACCTTTTATAATAAAAATTTGTTTAAATAACATACACCACTAAAGTTACACATTTATTGTTAGTCATATTCAAACACATGCATGTATTAATCTAATAAATGCTTTTAAAGAACCGGATGTGTTTTAATGAAAAATTGATATATGTACAAGCTCTTTTATGTGTCATAACGGGCGCCAAAATAATGGCGCATGTTCACAAAACTAATATTACACTTATTAGCCTTTTATAGCATACTTTGATTTCTTTTAAAGGGTGTCCCATAATTCACGGGGGCCGCCCGGGGTGCCTGACTAATAGGGGGTGCCATCAGTAACACCAAAATAACTATTTTGCACATTACACAAAATAAAAACACAAATAAAACAATAAAACGAGTTTTGGACTTTATTTCATTTTCAAAAGTGCGATAAAGTCCAAATCGAAGTGGAAATTAAATCCAAACAACAAATATATGGGGAGAATTGAAAGAAAAAGGGTGCAGTTCTGAACTTTACTTACAAAAAACCTCGCACCCACTCCAAATCCTACGATGACCCCAAGGAAGGGGGTTGCAGCTGACACTGACAGCTGTTTTCCGATGAACATCAACTCGCCATCATTGGACCCTTTTTCTTCGAAAATGAGGCTGGGAACAACGTTTCGGTCAACGGTGGGTGTTACAGAGCCATGTTAACCGACTTTTTTTTACTGAAATTGAAGACATAGATTTGGACGACCTCTGGTTCATGCAGAATGGGGCGCCATGCCACAATCGATCTTTTGCGCACAAAATTCCCAAATCGTGTTATCAGCGAGTATGCGATGTCAATTGGCCGCCTCGGAGCTGCGATTTTACCCCTTTGGACTTTTTTTTGTGCGGAACCGTGTGCCAACAATCTGGAAACGATTCAAGCACTTAAGCCCAATATCGTCCAAGCAATCCGTGAGCTACAGCCCGAAACCATCAACAAGGTTTTGGAAAATTGGAGTGACAGAATGCGCTACTGCAAAGCCAGCTGAAGCATGAGCCACTTGAACGACGCGTGTTCCATACTTAATGGGAATGTTTGCTCTTATTAATAAAGCTATAATACATGGAAACAATTTAATTTTCATTTTTAAAAAGAAAGTAGTATTTGGTGCACCCGCATCACTTTCAATCGAAAAGGAGCTCACAATAAATATAAATTTTAATGATTTAATCGAAACATTCAGTGCAATAAATTTTCGAAATCACCTTTAAATGAAATCTTTGTTCGAGTTTTTTCTTACATTTTTTAAGGGGTGTAAGCTTGCTTTACGGCCCCGGGTGCCACTGCCTCTTAGTCCGCCCCTGCAGCCACTGTAGTAATAGCCAGAATTCAGCTTTGTCCCAAAAATGATTAGTGTCTGCGATAATGATTTCATGCATTGGCTAGACGTGTGTGAAAACTTCGTTTTATTTCATTATCAGTGGTAAGCACAGCTTGCTCGAAGCGTACGCTACTGTGCGAGGAGGTGGTTTTGAGGAAACAGTGCACTCGCAAACCAGTAAACGTTTTGCACCGCAAGCATCACAGAATATCGACAGCGATAGCGATATTCATGAGAGAAAACCTTTTTTTTTGTCAAAAAAACGGAGCTATCAGCTCATAGCTTGGTAAATAACGCCAACCACGAACGGATTAACGAGTTTATATAAGACCTATAACTCGTCGTCGGCTTCCCTTTTGGTGCATACTTACTTCCAGCTATACACTTAGCTATTGTTATACGCGAAAAAAAGCAGTGTGTTTCGTAAAATAAGAACAAATTATATAGTAATTCATACTAAAATAATCCGAATAACCTATTATCGCACAAATATTAAATAAAGTGCTTAATTCATAGACTTGTCTGAGCCTTAAAATAAAACAGTGTGTTTTACATTTCGTCCAGCGTGCATATATGTACATATGTAGTTAATTCGACCCAATACTTTAACAGGCTTTAATAGTGCTCTGTTTCTAGTGCTTTTTGGAAGTAGACACGAAGTGAACCTCTGTATCTTCACACAAATATTTATTTATTTATTTATTTCATCTTACAAGTTCAACTTATTTTAGATTACTTTGCAATAGTTTATACAAGAATACAAGAATGAGATCGTTTTTACAAATTATAGTTTACTTAAAACTACAGATTTACAATGTTCCCTACTCATATTAAAATCAATTAGGTTTTTGTATTTATTGTAATTTACACAAGCTATAGTGATAGGATCATTCCGACCATAATTTGTTCTGTGTCTAGGTGGCATGAAGAAAAAATGTTCCCTAGGTCGAAGAACACGAGAAGGAGCATATTATATATTAAATGATGACAGTAAAAACGAACAATCAATGTGGCCAGTTAAGACGTCATTAGCAAACATTGCGGAATAATATATCCTTCTTTTAGAAAGAGGTTTCAAATTTATTAAGGAACATCTATCATCGTAGGTTGGAAGATTATTATTCCAGTCGAACTTTCGTAGAGCATACCTAGTAAACCTTCTTTGAATTTTCTCTATGCGAGATTCAGCATTGCGGTAAGAAGGATTCCAAACAACACAGCAGTATTCTAATATCGAACGAATCAAGGTGTTATAGAGAGTTTTAAGTGTATATGGATCATTAAAATCTTTAAAGTTTCGAAAAATTAAACCAAGCATTTGATTAGCTCTGCCAACTATGTAGTCAATAATCAATATGCAAAGAAAAGTTTAGTTCAGTGTCAAAAATGACCCCCAAGTCTTTTTGGTCTGAAACTCTACTCAATGTCGTATTTTGTATTCTATAATTAAAAAATATAGGGAACTTTTTTCTACTATAAAAGTAAGAACCGAACATTTTTTAATATTAAAATAAAGGCCATTAAAAACACACCAGTCATTTAAACGGTTTAAATCATTTTGTAACGCCAAGACATCCGATATACAGATTATTGTCTTGTAGATTATATCCCTGTTGTGACTTACCCTATAGTTTACAAATACGCATCTAGTGGCCACACCTGAGTGTACCAGCTAATACCTTTTCGCACACCACCTGATAAGTACCTAAACCCCCACCAAGTGTTCCTTGTTGACCGTATTCATATACCTACCTCTTCCAGCCGCGTCGTACATTTGCGAACAGCCCGATTGCCATCCCAGAAAAGGCCCCGCCAAGTTGGGAATAGGGAAATTCGGTGCAGCAGTGGTTTGTGAAACTAAGTATAACATTCAATTTATTTCTAATCGCTATTAGACCACGTCTCCGCCTTCCTCTGTGTCGCAGGTGCACAAGCAACCTACTCTTATTTAAGAGGACCTGATGGGTTTTACTACCTTTTCTACGTATAATCTTCAAAAAACGATATCTCGCCGCAGCAACGAACTCCCCATCGTTATCACTTCCCCTCAGCGCCATCACCTTTAGCCGACAACAGAATCCCCATCTCCAGAAATCAGCAACAACCTCTCCACCAATCATCCAAGTCACTTTAATTGGCAAACTTAGTCATAAGTACCAAATTAGCTATAAGTACCTACCTGTGACAAAATCCGATTTGCAAAAGCCAAATACCACTCACCAGATAGTACCCACAGACCCTACAAAAAGACAAAAAGAAAAAAAAAATAACCACCCGATCCTTTGATCGCAAACACGAGCAACCTAGGTCAAGTATTCATAGTCAAGCTAAGTATGTATGTATTATTCTTTAATTCGTTAATGTAAGGTCCATTTTAATTATACGGTACAAAATTTCCAAAATATAGCGCGATCATACATTTGAAAAATCATCTATAGTCTAAACAAGACAACAAAACTTGGGCTGGCATGCTGTGCGCACAACATCTCCTCACCCCTGCAATTTTCATCGCATTCATGGTAAAGATCGGTAAGTGATCAACGAATCAACGTATCATGAAGTGAGAGAATTTTAGTTTAGGTGGATGTGGCAGAGTTTTCCGGTCATCTATGAAAGGACGAGTAACTTAAGTGTGTAGCGCCGATGAAGGCGCATGTAAGGGGCTTCCATAAATATTGAGTGCCATGGTAGCCAAGGTATCTTTACGCAGACTGCGGTTTGTGTTGAGTAGGGGTGTGTTAACTCTATGGAGCAAATGAGATCTTTCGCTTCCCTTCCTCGGAAAAATTTAAACATCGTGTATTAATATGAAAGGACGACTCGGGCCTCTATCCTCAATATCTTTAGTAAACAACACCTATACTTGCATGGAAAATCGTAACAAATGTTCTGATGCTGCAGCAAGATTCCCCGCCATGTCCGACGAGCTAGGTCGAGCCAGGTGCAGGCATGCAGAGCTGCAGTATCATGGACGCCCTTCCGTTCTCACTGCCCGGACTGTCTTAAGGTCTGACTTAAGGTCTCCTGTAGGCTTAGGTCATATGGGTGGTAAATGAGGCGGAAGGTTTTTAAGGAAATCGGTCGCGTTTATTTTTACATCTGCTCAAGTCGAGTATACGGCGGTTACGATGCGACCCAGGTGTGCAAGTACATGTAGGATGGTTTGCCTTTCTGCAGAAGCCTTAGTATCTACCCCTGCAGCCTTCCCTTTATTTCGTTACAACATTTTAAAAATAATGGGGGCTTGGCAGCTACAGTCCGCAATTTTCGAACAAAATTATGGTTCTTGATGGCTTCGTTAATCGTCAAAATTGTTGCATTTTGGGGTTCAGAAAACCCACGAGTAATTGTTGAGAAACAAATGCATCCACAAGGCGAATTTTAGTTTTTTATATTTTTATTTAAAAATAAAAAAATGTTTTACTTTTTCTTTTTAATACAATTTATTGACATAGACTACTATCGACTATGCCCTAATGAATGACCCGCCTGCACACTTGGTCTTTTATTGTCTTTATATAATCTGCTTGCCTCTCGGTGTGTCGTTTCCCTTATCTGCTCACCATGTGGGCTTAGTTCCCATGTAAGATGGGAAATAAATTACAAAAACTCTGAGTGGTTTTATTTCCCTTCAATACACAAAATATCGCACATACTGGAAATCTGACAGTAAACCCAAGCAGGGGGGTTGCACCCATATGTATTAAACCGTTGAATGTGTACTAAGTTCCCACCTTACATGGGAACTAAGTCCACTGAGGGAATTAGTTCCCACCTAGTGGGAAATAAAACCACTTTCGTGAAGTGGACTTAGTTCCCATGTAGGTGGGAACTTAGTACACATTCAACGGTTTAATTATTTCCCTGCACCATGTAACTCGCGTGACTGTTTGGTGCGGATTTTGGGATGGAGGCATTATCGGACCATTCTTCTTCGAAAATGCGGCTCGTCAGGCAGTAACAATTAATGGTGTTCGTTATCGTGGTATGATAATCCAGTTTTTAGTGCCTAAATTACAAGATATGGATGTGACCAGCATGTGGTTTCAACAAGACGGTGCTACATGCCATACAGCCATAGAAACAATTCAATTACTGCATGAGTCTTCTCCTAATCGTGTAATCGGTCGTTTTTACGATCAGAATTGACCATCCAGATCTTGCCTGGAGGTTTTTTTGAGGTCAAAGGTCTATGAAAAGCCAAGCCAACAGCAACCAACGCAACGCATTGAAAGAGGAAATTGGGGCCGCCGCTGATATGGTAACAAATATAATCATCTTAGGTATGAAATCCTTTATCCCTCACAGGATAAAGAGTATGGACTCTTCCCGAGAAGGTGAAATACAGCATTTGTCCAGCCCGTCCCTAAAAAAGGTGAATCTTCTTCCCCCACCAATTACCGACCCATAGCACTTACGTCCATTCTTTCTATGGTCATGGAAACGCTGATAAATCATCAGCTTATGAAATATCTTGAATCTCGGAAACTCCTCAATGACCGGCAGTACGGTTTTCGTGGCAACAGGTCCACTGCTGATTTGATGACTTATCTCACCGAGAAGTGGAACCAATCTCTCCATCTCCATGCTCTTCGGCCGTAGAACTGGAACGGCAACGTATGTTAAGCTCATTAAATTCCGACCTTGACAGCATTTTAAAATGGGGTTCAGCCAATAGAGTGGAATTTAATGCTTCGGAAACACAATGTTGTCTTCTGTCTCTAAAGCGAAACCAGAACCTACAGCCATTATCCATGAATGGCACTTGCATCACCGAAACCGAAAGACTTTCCATTCTCGGTATGTGCGTTCATGACAACCTTCGTTGGAATGACCACATACACGAAGTCGCCAAGAATGCTGCGAAATGTCTAGGTTTTCTCAAACGGTGCAAAAAATATTTTACCCCTTCTGATCTGGCTACAATATATACGGCGTTCATTCGCCCCAAACTAGAGTACAATTCCCATATCTGGTCAGATGCGCCGAAAACCATATTGCACCTACTGGATAGGATCCAAAATCGTTCGTTGAAACTAATCGGAGATACGAATATCGCGAATTCTATTCATTCGCTTGAACATCGAAGAAACTAACAAATTGATAATATAATTTTTGAACTGTTTCCTCCTATAGTGAGTTAAAAATATTTTTCAGAGATACTAACTACTCCTTACCTTAGGTACTTTCATAGGTATAGATGCTTGTCTTACGCAGAAAAGGTATCTATAAGTACACTATAAACGCATAAAATTATGATTATAATGATATTGCATTATCGAGAGAACGTGTCGAGTTGCCCATGGCGCGTTTGCAAGGATTAAAACGTAGGCGGAAAAAATTGGCCTGATTATTAATGACGAGGAATAGATTAAGAACATATCTACAGACCTACATATTTGCTGTCATCGACAAGGCCTTGGCGATCAAGGCGCCCCGGGCGAGTCTTGCATTTGGCGCACTTTTATATTTCACTAGCGAAACCCCTGCACACTTCGTAGTGCGAAATAAAAAAATTAAATCAATTTCAAATTCATTTAAATCAGTGATAAACAGTTTATATTGTAATGCTCTGTAGTACACATCATTTTACAAATTTTGGTTCCCATGATTGACAGAATAGAGTTTGCAATGTTTTTTTTTGTATGTGAGGCGCCACACCCCTTTGTCCAATTTGCCCAATCTTCACAGGAACGCCAAGACCTAAGATTGTATGTAAATTTGCACTCAATCGATTTGGTGGTTTTCGAGATAAAAGTTTTTTTGTATGGGAGGTGCCACGCCCCTTTTTCCAATTTTCACCAATCATCACAGGAATACTACTGGGCCAAGACCAAATATTTCGGTGGTTTTCGAGATATAAGCTGTTTTGTATTGACGGTCCCACGCCCCTTTGTCCAATTTCGACCAATCTTCACAGGAATACTGCTGGACGAATACCTAAGATTATCTGTAAATTTAAACTCAATCGATTCGGTGGTTTTCGAGATATAAGATTTTGAATGTTTTTTTGTATGGGAGGTGCCACGCCCCTTTGTCGAATTTTGACCAATCTTCACAAGAATACTTCTGGGCCGATATCTAAGATTGTATGTAAATTTGAACTCAATCGATTCAGTGGTTTTCGAAATATAAGATTTTGAATGTTTTTTTTGTATGGGAGGTGCCACGCCCCTTTGTCCAATGTTGACCAATCTTCACAGGAATACTCCTGGGCCGATACCTAAGATTGTATGTAAATTTGAATTTAATCGATTCAGTGGTTTTCGAGGAATAAGATTTTGAATGCATTTTTTGTATGGGAGCTGCCACGCCCCTATAACTCATGAACCAATACACCTACAAAGACCGTATGAACTTATAAACCATGGTATCAACGTCACCTTTCATGGGAAATTTCCAGAATCAAAATCGGTTCACGCATTACAGAGACCATTATCGACAAACACAATTGACCATGATTTTTATATATATAGATTACAATTAAAAAAACTTACTTTCAATTGTGTATCATATTTATCATTGAATTAATAGAAAGGTGTAGTTAGTCACGAAACATATTAGTATAATGGAAAAAAAAATAATTAAAAAAGAACAGATCTTATATTTCTAACTTTTTTGTCAGCAAATTCTCAGATAAGACTGTAATGCTCAGTTGCACAGTGACCACTTAAGTATCGATTCTCCTTCATATTCCACTCAAGGATCGATTTCTGTTTCACACTGCCAAAGTTAATTATAAAACTTAAGTGCCCAAAATTGGGCATCATTGTAGAAGAAATTTTTTTTAAGTGCTGTCAATTTGTTTGTACCATTTGACGTGAGTATTTTGAATTGACTGTGAAACGCAAATATACGTGAGTGACACTTATCTGGTTTTCTCCACTCAAACTTTAACTATATACTTCAGTGCAGACTGTAAAACTGGGCATCAAAGTCTAGGTTTTCTGCAATTTGATTTTCAATGGACAGTGAGTCCAAACAATCTAGTTAATCTTGTTTGGGACATTGTAGACCGCAAGTACGTTTTTATAAACTTTATTTTAGAATAACTGCGTTCGCCACTTGCAACGGTCACTGGTATTGTTAACAGAATACGAAGCGATATCCAGGTGTTGGGATATAACTCCTGAAGATTGTGCTTTTTGATAAAATTTAATGGCTCCATAGGCGTTGCCTGATTGTCTTCGAGATAGTGTTGCAAATACCTAAAATTTCAACAACAAATCTCCATCAATATCAGATTTAAATTTGATCGTTAACTTTTCTTGCAGCGCAGAACAATGTCGCATGAGTTCTTCTTTATTTTGATTTTTTAAATTCCAAATCTTGTATCTGCTGAAATCTTTACTTCATAGATATAATTACGGTGTCCAAGAGCATTAAAAAAATTGACTTCAAATTTTTTTATCAGTTATTGGTGCATCAACAGCCACTTCACGCGGGCTACGTTTAAGGCGTCTTAACCCTAGATTCATAAACATGGGTCTCACAGACCCTCTCAGTTGATTAATCATAGCATGTGGTGTGAAAGAAATATAAACACGTACCTTCCAAATAAGAAAGGTGATACCCTATTCACATCGAGTCGAAAACAATCGAAAACTTAATTGAAAACAGAAGTTTTCCCATATACATATTGCAGTTTTCAAAACGAGTTGTTTGAAGTCGTTTTTCATGAAAACGCCACGAAAACGACTTCCAATCGTTGGGTTGTTGAAGCAGACACACCTTTTGCAACATTCAGAGAGTTCAGCACAACTGCTGACAGGATAGCAGTTTCTACATACTAGTTTTTTGCTTACAAATGTGGAATCTCTTTTTATCTTTGCACCATAAACAACAAATTATTCAGTTTTTCTAGCATTTTGCAACGGCAGCACTACCTGCCACAACCGTTAAATGAAAACTAGTTGGTGTTTGGTGTGACGACGAGTTTTCGTAAACTTTTTGTCGAAAACTCAGTTTTCAGTGTGGTCTGAATTATTATATTAATGTCGCGCAAGTTCCATTAATGTATAAAAGTTTAATTTTCGATATTGAACGTGCAAGGGGTCTAAAGTCTAAGGGTTTAATAAAGGAATATTGATGATATTTTGGCATGTATTCCAGTGAACTCTGAAAATCAACTAAGAAAAAATTATACGCTTACACAAAGATGCATAATACCAGACTTCTCTTTACATCCTGTAAACGTCCCATGTGCGGGGACCATTGAGGAAATTAGTATCAAGATTTCGCCGGATGAAAGAATTTTATTTTTTTTTCTATTTATTTAAAATAAATGTTCCTCAAACTAACCTAAAGCCGGCACTGACAACATTGAATAAAACGCAAAGAAAGCAAAGTCACGTTGGAGACTCGGCGCAAAGATTAAATAAATATAAGATAACATAATTTATTTCGTTCCCTACTTACAATTTGTTATAGCGTTTACATTATGGTTACACTGTTACAGAGATATGACAGAATTATGTCTTTCTACTGGAAATGTTACACAAATTAGTTAAAATAAAATACATAAACTGTGGCCACAAGGAAAAACCGCTAAAGTCGATTTTGATAATTTTTCAGGAAAGCATTTTTAAGATTCGACGAAAAAATTTAAATTACAAATGGCTCTGGTTAATCCGCGGAAAATCTGATTTTCCTGAAAGTTATATGTAAATGAAGGTAATTGAAATCTCTTTCGGTCTAACGTTTCATAATCTATTGATCATTCTTATTTCGAGCGTGATAAGCAAAATAAACACTTAAGCTGTTACGGCGTAACACCACTTTAAGACAAACAAATCTTAAGTCGAGTTTAGCTGACTTTAGCTGACATTCCTTGATATTCCGACAACCAAACTCGACTTTAGACTTTTTTTTAACTATAAAATCAAAGAAAGGAAAGAAATATCACGAGGAAAAACAACCAAACTCAACTTTAGCTGTTATTAGTTCTGATGAAACAAAAATGCGTTCTTCTTAAGTCGACTTAAGACTTGTTTTTGTGTAGTTAAGTTGTTTTGCCTTAACGGCGTTGTAAAAATCTGACTTTAGTTGTTTTGTTTTCGGGACATTGTACCTTCAAATTTGAAGATAAAAATCTAAAAAAAAAACGGCTTATAGATTTGGACATGCTTAATCTAATGGCATCAAAAACTAAATCTCGTCTAAACTCGACTTTAGTTGTTTCTGTTTGTAGCCACAGAAATAAAGAGAAGGGGAAATTGTTTTTTTAGGAAAACAATGACAAAAATCTCAAAATTAAGAAAAACAAAAATTAAATAAATAATAATAATGCAAAATTAACTCAATAAATTAGTACGTATAGAAAGGAACGTATAAATTTATAAATAGCAATTTATAACAAATAAATAAATTTGAACAATTATTTTTTTATTTATTATTATTATTTTATTTTTGAATTTAATTTAATTTAATTCAATTTAATTTAATTGTCATTTAATTTAATAGTGATTAACTGGCTCACTTGATTGACAGTTGACAGTGTAAAAGTTGAACGTGCTAAAAATTGCTCCCAAGATTTTAGATTTTTCTGGATTAGGTACACGAGCCTTACTTTCTGTTTAGTCTGGAGTACAGAAATTTCTAAAAGCCGATGTCAGTGTTTGAAATAAGGTCTGTTTTTTACCACACCTATCTCAGTGAAGTAAAGTAAAGTAAGAAAATGTGCAAAAAAAAAACAGTCCCCAACCACTTTTCTGTACAGTCGGTTTTATTCCTGAAAAGTTAACAGCTGGCATTGCTGTCAAAATGGCCATCAATAAAAAATTAAATTTCAAAATCAAAATCCTTCTGGAAAAAGGAGTAATTAACCTTTTAACGCTAAAATATAATGATTTTCAATTTCAATACAGAATATTTACCTACTTCTTCTGCTTACTTTTTTTCTCTTCCTGGCATCTTGTATGGTCAAAATAAAATCACAAATTAATTGCCAAAGAAAAAAAAAAACAAAAACATGCGCGGGTGTGTTTATTAGGTGAGTCCGAAAAAGTATTCGTGCTAATTCTGAGATTCCATCGAATCGAGCATTCATCGAATTTAAAACTTTCACTCAAATGCTTCACTTGCCGAAGCGGATTGTGACAAATGCGTCATGACATGGGTAAACAGGGGCTGCCCATAAGGTGGTGTTCTGTCTCCCCTTTTATGGTGTATAGTAGTAGACTCTCTGCTAACGGTACTCAATCTTCCTGTAACCTACACACAAGCCTACGCTGGCGATGTCGCCGTTCTGTCTGTCGGCTCGAACCTAAGGACTGTCTGCTCTCAGGCGCGCGCAGAGATCCTTGGGCTTGATCGATGACTGGTGCACAAGAAATGGGCTTTCAGTGCATCCTCTTAAAACTACGCTCAAGTAGCACACTGGTGTATAAATTGGTGTAAATTCGTAAATTTTGGTGCAAAATTGAGAAAACTGAAGAAAAATTCAAAATTTTGGTGTATCTGTCAAAATTATCGGTATAAAAATTACACCATTGTCTTTCCTGTGAAAAATTTCAACATTTCTTTTGAAATTCGGTGCAAAAAATAAACCGATGTTCAGCTGTTTTTATAATATACCAATAATGGTGCATAAAATTATTCGATTCTGAAACCAACCAACATGGCATATTTTATACACTATATTTTGTAGATATTATACACCATTTGAAATGGCCAACTATATTTCGGTGAAGGATTTACACCCTGTGGAAATTAAATACACCAAACTACATAAGTGTGAAAAATAAACAACATAATGTTATTGAAGTTATTCAGTCGCCATTTCATTCTTAATGAGCTGTGCATTCTTAACAAGCACTGTCTTTTTAAATTAACAAATATTAACAAAATTTAGTACCTCGAGTTTAATAATTATTTGAAGTGTTATCGTAGAAGGGAAAACTTTTTAAACAAATTTAAAAACATTGTCAAACCAGTTAACAACATACAGCAAAGTCATCGAAACTTATTCTGAAATTGGGGAAACATCAACTTTTATATTCGGCCCAAAAACTCTAAAAATGGTTCATTATCTGGACAAAATATTATTTTAAATGCACCTAATATTGTATGTATTACAGGCAAATGAAATATCAAGTGAATCAATTTCGAATGATGATTTGGATGATAATGACGAAGTTGCGGAAATTGTATATCGCGAATTGGAACTGTCTTCGGAAGATTGCGTCATTGATGATGTGAACGCACATATTCATTTCATGTCTAAATTAGCTGATTGGGCTGTTTTATTGCGAACTGAAGGAAAAAATGAACTGCTAAAAGATGCACGTACTTTGCTCCATACAACACGGAATATTGCTATACATACAATGGGATATTGGTACTATGGCATTGAACTGTTTGCGTATTGCATTTCGTCAATTAAATCAAACAATGCAAGCTCTTCTCAAATTCAATGTTGACGGATTACCTCTCTTCCGAAGTAGCAAATTCCAATTTTGGCCTACTTTTGTATTTTGTTAACTGAAAAAAATGTTTGGAAATATAAATTGTTCTGAAAAAAAACCTCGTCCATTGTATATTTTTTTCACAGTAAATGCTTGTTGGTTAAAAAAATTCACACAGAGAGGTTGGTGTACTTAATACACTCATTGGTTGAATATGCACCATTGTATACACCACACTGAGAGTTCGGTGATTTTAATACACCATTTGGTAAAATATTCACCATTGAATACACTACACAGAGAGTTTGGTGTAATTAATACACTTTTTGGTAAAAAATGCACCACACCGAGTTCGGTGTACTTAATATTAGTGCTACAGTGTGGTTCACTTGTTTAGGCGTACAAAATTTACGATTTATTTCTTGTTTTTTTCGTATTATGTGGAACAAAGGAAAAAAAAAAACTTATTTGGCAGAAAGATACATTCATACACTATAAAAAAATCATTACTAATTTCTTAATACACCATGCAAAACGTGTGCATATTTTTTTTGGTTCACTTGAATAGACGCACCTGTTAAAAAGTCGAAAAACAACAAAACACCAAAATTGTTTGCAATATTTTTATTTATTTTAGTCAATTTTTAGTTATTTTAATAATGTGTGAGGCAGTACCATTGGATATAATCTCAAAAGTTATATTCTTCAAAGAGCCATAATGAACTTTGAAGGTAGGTAATTCAAGGATATATTTTCTCAAGAAGCTTTGATAGCTACAATCAGCTCTTGATTGAGTTGATACTGATTGTTGCTTCAAAAAATTTCACGGGGCAAGAGTTTCAATAAAATTAAAATTAGGCGAATGTGGGGGACAGTGCAATATTTTAATATTTTCACTGACAATCCATTATTTAACAAGGCGTGAATTGTGCGTATATGCACGTTATCCTTCTGGAATATCCATGGAATAAGTCCACAAAGGTGCTTTATTACGGAAAAAACTGTGTCCAAAAAAAGTTTTGCAAGAAATACTAATATTTTATTGGAAACGATTTCCAATTTAAAAGCGCAGAAGAATGAAATTGCACCACATACCATAAGTACCCCTAATTTTGAATGATGACGGTTCAAAACATATTTTCTTTGTGGAGATTATGAAAGTAATAGTTATAGTTGCAGGACCATCCAAGTTAAACTCCTTTTTGTTCGAAAAGTCGTCTTTGCTTCAATTTCTGGAGACCACCTTAATGTTCATATCCCATGCCATGTCAGACCTTGAAAATTCAAGGCCTGGGTTTCTTGCATCCATGATTAGGCGGTGGTTTTTTTTTTTGTAGTTTTGTAAAATTTGGGTATAAAGCATTGACAATAGCACAACGCAAGTGGATTTGCTACAAAAAAAAAACAGCAAATTCTATAATTTTGTTTGTAAATTGAGCGCCATAAGGCACTATTCTTACAATTTTC
Organism: Cheilosia scutellata; assembly: GCA_955612985.1. NCBI lineage: Eukaryota > Metazoa > Arthropoda > Insecta > Diptera > Syrphidae > Cheilosia > Cheilosia scutellata. The sequence continues at coordinate 57,946,941 of OY015311.1, forward strand.
GCTTGTTTTGTGGTGTTAAAACTTTCACGATCCTTGCTTTGTAGTTCTTTCCATAAGATACTCTATTGTTTACAAAGTTTCTTATCAAGTCTTCACTTCGAGCTATTTTATGAGCCATTTCACGATTTCAAAAGCGTTTCGAGAGTTAAGCTATAACTTTTGACTTTTATGAAAATTCAACACTTTTTTCCTGCATAATTTTAATAAAATGTGTGCATCTAAACAAGTGAACCGCACTGTATTTCTCACAATGGTGCATTTTTCTCATTTCTCCTTTAACTTTGGTGCATTTTTTGCATCAATTTCACGAAATGCTACAAATCAGTGAATATTTTACACAGTTTCCAGCAAAATAAATGCACCGAAAACAGAATATTGCATATAACTTCTACAATTGTGTATTTTTCTCCTTCTTTTTTAAATTGGTGCATTTTTATATCCAAATTCAGGAATTGGTGTATATTTTGGACGACGGCCATATTTTTCAAGGAATATTAGGAAAAAATAAGATTCGGCTGGCCGCCATATTTAGAATGAAGACAATGATTATTTATTTTACTACTATATATATCGACTTAATCATGCCGCATTTTTTGTATTTTTGACTCGTTTTTAAGAGTACGTCTCTAAATAATTTAAAAAACAACCAGAAAATATTAATTTTCGAAAAACTAATTTTCACGCATCGAATAAAAAATCTTTAATTATTAAAATTTTCGAGGCGCTCGATTTTTAGACGGGGTAGGACAGAAAATAAATCGACAGATTGGGCTTCGTTGTTAAATTAGGCACTCACATTGATATTTATTCATGATTTTCTTACGTCTATATTATGAATGTGAATACCTACTTAGAATCATAGAATGAGTTTATAATTCTAGCAGATACATCTTTCATCAAAAAATAAAAAACGGTGTAAATTTTAGCTCAAACTCTGTTTCCGATGGAAAAAATAAACTTCGGTTTAAATTTTAAATCAGAATAAATTCTAAGTTTAGGATTTTAATACGCTAATGGTGTATTTTATCAATCGAATTATCGTGTATTTTTCACACTCAAGGAAAAAGTTTTTCACCAAAATGTGGTGTAAACTGTTTACCATTGGTGTATAATTTGAGCTAATTATCAGTACATAATATACACCTCTGGAGTATATTATATCCTAGTAACCAGAACAATTTTTATACCACTAGCACAATTTATATACCGAAAATCGGTATAATTTTTGTACAGCCGGTGTTAATTATATACGAGAACACGGTATTATTTACACTGAATCGAAATTAAATGTGCAAAAACTGCACTAAAAAGTGGTGTATTTTTTATATTGAAAATGCATATCACGAAAATGCATAAAATACACCAAATATTTTGGTGTATTGTAGACTTTTGTGCTACTTGAGCGGTTGTTCTCTTCACGAGAAGGAGGAATGTCACTGGTCTGACTCAACTTGTGCTAAACTACATCCCGATCTCTGACGAAGTCAAATATCTGGGAGTAATACTCGATAGAAAACTTCTTTGGACCAAGCATGTTGAATCGAAAACCGATAAAGCGCTGTCGACTTTCTGGCAGTGCAAAGGCGCTTTTGGTAAGACATGGGGCTTATCTTCGAAAAGGGTCTTTTGGATCTATACGGCAATGGTAAGACCACTTATCTCATATGCATCGGTTGTGTGGTGGAACAGGCTTTCGCGGAAACGTGTTACTGCCTCTTTCGCCAAACTCCAAAGAACTTGGCTGCACAGGGGCCTTCCCTAGCACTCCGGGCTCTGCTCTAGATGCTATCATGAACCTCCCCCTCGATATTTCTATCATGGGGTGTACACTGAAAACCATCTCCCGGTTAAAGAGAGGTGGCTTTTGGTACCCGCGCATTGGAATTTTGAAGAACTTGTGCGAGAATTATCGTTTGACCCATGTCTTATGGATACGCCGTCTGATGCAATGACACCAGAAATCTTATTGCGACAAAACTACGACGTCAACTTTCCTCAGGCAACGGAATGCTTCGGCCAGACTCTGAGCCAGGGAAAGAAAGCCATCGTGTATTCACGGATGGCTCTAAAACCGGACAGGGGTTTGCTTCTGGAGTCTTCCAGAGCATTAGACTACACTACCCTTTAGGTAACCACGCGACAGTCTTCCAGGCGGAGATTTTCGCTATCCTTATGGCTATGCGCTATATTGTGACAAACCAGGTAGAGGGCTAGAAGCATATATGCGTTTGCAGTGACAGCCAGAATGCACTAAAAGCGCTGCTCAACCCTCTCACCTCGTCCAAGCTAGTGCTCGATCTCAAGCTTGCTTTGAACTATGTCGGTAAGCTAAAACGGTCAAACTTGTTTGGGTCCCAGGTCACACTGGTATCCAGGGAAATGAGATCGCCGATGAGCTTGCCAGGCCGGGTTCAGAAGACACTCTATCAAGACCTGAACCTGCGTTGGGTCTGCCTGCATCTGTGGTTAGGTCATCCATTGATATTTGGGTTTCTCGTAAACACGAGTGTCGGTGGCGTGACTGTGCAAAAGGTCCGCGTCCTTTCTTCTGTCTCTCAGGAGAATCGACTACAGACTGCTTTTGGGCGTCATTTCGGGCCACCAAGCTTTTGCCAAACACTTAAATGTATTGGGCTTGACCAACACCACCATCTGTCCTGCTTGTGGAGAGAACGACGATACAGCGGAACACTTCCTCTGTAGTTGTCCTGCCTTTGTTCGCATCAGGTGGCGGATCTTTGGGGCTGACGTGGTGAGTGCCGAACATCTAAGCTCTTCATCACTGAAGCTCCTTCTCATCTTTCTTCGAAAGACGGGAAATCTAAGTACAGTAATGTAAGGTGTCTGTGACTCTGTGTGGCAGTACAATGGACAAGGAGTTGTGTGTGAGTGCTCCATCGGATAGTAAAAACCTCCGACAAAAAAAAAAGACAAGACAGTGTATGAAATAATTTAGGGCCAAGACAGTCAATAAGAATTTGAACGCACTTTTTGGTCACCTTGTTCTGTGACATCTGATAAATCTCGTAAATCGCTGGATTCGTCGAAAGGTCCCAAATTGAATCCACGGACATCTCCCTTCTATTGTTGTACATTTATGTACGTACGTTTTGTAGGTTAAGTTCTGTCGTGTTCTGTAATGTATGTAAATTCAAGTCTAGAAAACAAAAACCCCTAATACCTTTCTTTTCGTTTATCCTCGTCGCCAGTTAATATATTGTATTCTCTTTCACTCGATACCAAATTATACTTATTTTCTATTATAAAAGTAAAGTTACAATGAACAATGTACATTTATGAAAAAATGGATATGTTGAGATAACATCATAAGTACTGAATGAATGAAGATGGTTGCCGTTCAAAACATATCAAAAGTTATGCCAACAGTGTTGCCCATCGGATTATTTCGACATGACAGTAGTTGTCAACCGCCTGATCTATTCTATCTGGGGGGGTTGATTATGCGAGTTGGCCCATCCTCCAAATGTTGCCCTACGATTATTTTATACCTATCCCAGTCAGCTCTTCTTCGGTTTCTATAGTTATTTACGAATCGACTTGGGTGAATTAAATTTTGAGAGCGGACTTCTTTTTACCGAAAAAAACAGGATAAACAAAATACTTGAAATGTCGGACGAGCCTTGTTGTTCTGGGACAGAAGTTAAACGAATTTAATAAATAAAATAACATTTTATAAATAAGCATATGACAGCTATAATGTGCTCAATATTGTCATAAACAAATCAGAAATATCTTAGCCAGATAGGTTCAGAGCACGCTTAAAATGCTCGAGCTCTATTCAGAGCTCAGCTGTCAACTAAAAAGGAAAATGCCTGTTATAAAAAAATGTTTTCTTCATCTTCAATATTGCTTTCAACAAGAACAATGATTTTCAACATTTCAATTAGTACGGAATGATCTTTTATGGAAACACCAACAAGAACAATTTGTAATAATAAATATATTCGTATTAAAACCGTGGGCTCAGGTTTCGATTATGAACACTAAGCAAATTTATTTTTTTTTTTGTTAAATTGCCTTATTCTAAGATGTACTGTAAAAGACATTTTCTGCTGAAACTTTTTTTCTATTTTTTTTTTTTTTTAATTTTAAAGTTTTCAATTTTCCTTGAATTTTCTAAGCAATTTTTAATTTTTTTTTTATTTTTTTTTTGTTTAAATAGACTTATTCTAAGATGTAGGTACTGTAATATAATTTTTCTTCGGAAACTTTATTTTCTTTTTTTTTTTTTTAATTTTAAAGTTTTCAATTTTCACAGAAAAGTGCATGTATTTTTATTGACTGAAAATATTATACCTACTCCAGAGTAAATATAATTAAAGTTTAGGACCAGGCGCCTGCCAGACAGTTGTTGACATACCCTTAGCGGAGCGACGAAGTCGCGTGAGCGGCTAAACCCCGCGAAAAAAGGGTTAAAATCCTGTTAGCGAGCGAAGCCACCCACCCCATACTTTAAAAGTTTAAATACACTAGACTTTCTTACAGGCACCTATCTGACAGTTTTTGGTATAGACTTATTGAGCTATGTAACTGGAATGAGTCACATAAACATGATTTGATTAAAAAAAATTAAAAAAAAAAATTATTAAAATTTAGACAAAAAAAAAATTTCATTTCCTCAGGAAAAAAATATTATATTTATGTTTTTTAGGCCATTTTAAGCCAGGAAAAAAATAAAAAAAAAATTTTGCTCAGTGTTCATAATGGAAACCCGCCTCAAACCGTGCATTACCCTACAATCATGGATATTGACCAATAATTTTTTTCATTAATTGTATCGATTTAGACGAAAACAATTTCGCATTTCTTTTATGTAGGTACTATTATGTACGTATGCGTTTTATTTTATCGACGTCATTTGCGGTGCATATCCTAATGGGTAAATGGTATGTCTGGAAACAATCAATTTGTAATACCTATCAAAAAACCTATGTGTACCTATGTTCTATGTATGATATGTAAAATGACTCAAGCCATATTACTAATGGAAATCTGGTATGCAGCAGATAAAAAGACATTAGGAATATGCTATGCAGTGCATGCCTCTTTTCCTAATAATCAATTTCATTAATATGAAGTTAATATGTATTAGACTGCATATATATCTACATACATACACCCCAAGAATATGAATGACTAATAAATAAAATATTAGTTTTTTTAATTAGCTAATGAGTTCGTACTGTGAAAATATAATGGCGGACACTATTGTAATGTAATAATATATAGTTAGTTACGAGTATCCTCAGTTAGTTATCGAAATGGAGCAACCAGAATCGCTTGTTTCCAGTTTTGAGTTTTTATTTTTCTTGTGTAAAATTTGTGGATTATATCCACAATCTCTAAAAAGTTTCCGTACTGGAAAAGCATTTCAAGCCTCAAAATTGGGTACCATAATTGTACTTTTATACATGGGATTTATACTGGTTCTTTACAATTTTCTAATTTATTCATTTACTGATGAAGACAGGTCAATTAAAGCAAAACAGAGTAAGTGTCACTGGCTCTTTATTTAATGTTTATTTACTTATTTTAAACACAAAAAATAGGTACACTGACCTTTGTAATTGGATTGTTTTTGAACTATATCGCTCCCGCTATGTTGGTTGTAGATCAGTTCACAGCTATAGCGAACCAAGGTAAAATTGAAGGCATTTTTGATCGTATAAAAAGCGTGGATGAAAAACTAGCTAACGAAAATATATATATAAACAACAAACTTGTCAGAAAGCGAATATCTACAATGGTTGTATTTACTAGTTCGGCTGAGATTACAATAATGCTTGCAACTTACATCTTTCTTGTTGACTATACAAAATGGTATTCTATACTATGGATAATGTCTTGTGTACCTACATTGTTTAGTGTATTTGATAAAATTTGGTTTGCCTCTCTATTATATGGGTTAAAACAAAGATTTCAAGCAATAAATAATTGTTTGGATGAATTAGTAGAAAATCATTATAAAGTACAGCTGGCAAATGAGTCTAAGTTTGATCCAGGTAAAGCTGCGGGTGAAGCAGGTATTTTGGATATTCATTCTGGAAAATCTGTAAGGAACGATAAAAATAATAAGATATTTCCAAATGATAATAGTGGTATTTACAAATTTAGTATTGTACATAATATTAGTGTTAATAACTTTCAATTTCAGTTTTAATATCAACTTCTGAAAACTCTTTTAGAGTCGACAATTATCCTAATAAGTTCAAATTGAAGGGTACAATAACTTTAGCAAGTGAACTAAGCAATAACACAAAAATGGATGGAAAGTTGACTAATTTTTGCCAATTGCACGATGAAATTTGCGAATTGGGAAAATCCCTTAATGAGCTTTGGAGTTATCCTGTATTGGTGCTAATGGCATATGGATTTCTAATATTTACAGCGCAGTTATATTTTCTATACTGTGGAACACAAGGGCAGGTAAAATATTAAATATTAAATATTAAGAACCTTTTTTTAAAAAAATCTGTTTTCCTATTGCACGCAAAACTGCATAACAAAACATCGAACATAATATACATAGAACATAGTACCTACACTATACCTAAGCATAGACTAAATAAGTTTTATAATATGTTGTATGACATTGCACGAGGAATAAAAATGATCCCGTTTATCAGTCTACTAACAACCAGAGTACATCCTACATCTATTATAATGAGTAGGGACACTCTCGACATTTTCTTTATTAGCACGTATTAGAGTGATGCCAATCCTAATTTTCAAAAGTCTGTAGATGAAAGATACAAATTCTGTAGAATTCTGAGTGAAGGGTCTCCTATAAGTCGAACTGCTCGTCTCAGTATGCTGTCAAGTAGGTTAAGTGAATGTTTAGGGGCCGAGCTCCATATATGGGAACAATATTCCAGGCCTGGTCTAACCTGAGCTTTGAAGAGAAGGAGAAGTTGCTTGGGGCTAAAGTACCTCTTTGCTCTAAATAGGTAGCTCAACTAAGCGGACGCTTAGATCTTGCGATATAGGAAATGTGGTTCTGCCATATGATTCCTGAATTTACTGTTACCCCTAGAAGGTGCATTGAGGCCTTGGGATGGATTGGATGGTCATCCATTTGGATCTGAGCAACTGTTGATGCATTTTTCCTAGAAAAGTTGTGAGCTGTGTCTTATTTGCATTAAATTCAACAAAGTTGTCTTTTCCCCATTTCAAGATTTTGTCCAGATCAACATTTAGACTTTTAGAGAACTAATTTGTTCACATCTCTGACTACTGTCATCAGCAAAGCTATAGATATTATTATTTGTCGATCCAAGCAAATCGTTGATGTGGAGAAGAAATAGAGTTGGACAAAGAATAGTTCCTTGGGGCACTCCTGCATTTATAGCAAACGAATTAGATGATACACCATCTACAACAACTTGGATGGATCTTCCCAAAAGAAAACTTTGCATCCATCCGCAGAGTTGTTGTGGTAATCCATAAGACGCTAACTTGCCGAATAGGTCTCTATGCCAGACTAAGGCTCTGGATTCGCCGTGTTGTTCAATTGCTTGCGTCCATAAGTGCGTTACGTAGCTAAACAGGTCTCCAGTGGAACGACGGCTCCGAAATCCGTATTGCCTGTCGCTTATGAATCGCTGGCCTTCTAAAAATTTGATTATTTCGACATTTATTGCCTTTTCCATTACTTTTGAGAGCATTGAAAGTAACGCTATTGGACGATAGTTTTGTGGCAGACATTCCTCTCTTTCTTTGGAATAGGACATGTTAAACAGCTTACATATTCGAGGCCGAAATTTCACTTCTGCCACCGATGATTGCACCCTCGAGATATTTGGTGGCTCTAGTTGTGCAGAATCTGGGGTGGAATTCTCTGAAAACATGCTAGCGAAAAGATCTGCCTTTTCTTTAAGTGTTGTTGCTAGCGTGCCGTCTTCTTTCACTAGAGGTGGAAAAGAAGAGCAACTAAAGTTATTACTGATTGCCTTTGACCAGAATGAGCGTAAGCCGCTAGGACATCAAACCACTTTGTTAGTGACTCTTTCGCTGTAAGTTGTCTTCGCCGATTCAATAATTATAGACGGAGAGCCAGCGACAAAAAATGTAACGTCATTTCATTAAGAAAATAGTTGGTTTAATTGTATATATATACAATATAACTAAACATTAAATGAATTGTCTGCCACTTATTCGTTGGTGGGGAGGCTGTCGGTAGGGGGCCAAAGGGTTAAAAAATATTAGAACAAAAACGTGATTTCATTAAAGCTGATTTTTGGGTTGGTGACGCTAAATAATATTTTATGTAAGATATCAAAAAGGCAGACAGTTTGGGTGGTACGAAGATGGTGGCAGACTGCGGGGAAGGTCGAGAAAATAAGGGGTTAATTACGTCATTTCATTAAAGTTGGGAAAAATGCTAAAATTTGTAAAATGCCATTAGAAACCCGTAATCAAAAAGGCAGACACATATTTCGAGCTGAACATTCTGGCAGACGCAATGATATAATTCGTTTTCAATAGTAAACAAAAATAAAAACAAGTGAGAAAATGGTCCTCTTCGAAGAAATCATGCTTTTACTACACGTCATAGATATTCTCCTAAGAATAGTTTTGTGCCATTCTGCTGTCCTTATCGTAATTTCGAAATGGCACATCAGGAATGCTTTCATCGTCATCATCCTCATCCTCTTCATTATCCGTCAAATTATTTGGCACGAGTACGATAACTTAGGCGCCGAAAATTGATAACAGGTTTTTGTGATACCTACCACGAAAAACGGATCATATACCTAAGATCTCCCCACTAGTTGAACCATTATGAGCTCTTTATAAAGCGTAATAGGCTTCTGATGTCTGTGTTTGTCAGATCAGCCAAGTCGTTGTAATGGAAGGCTCCCAACTGAAGTTTCCTTCTAAGGGAGAGAACTGGGCAGGAACAAAGAAGGTGAGGAATAGTTTCCTCCTCTTCCTCATCCATACAGTTTCTGCAAAAGTCGTTTGCTAAAAGGCATAGCCTTACGGCATGCTTTTCTATCAGGGAGTATCCAGTAATGACACCTATTGTGGTGGCGATATGCAATCTGTTGAGAGAAATCAATTTCTTAGAGCGTTTCAAATCCAGCTCAGGCTTAGGCCAAATTTGTTTTGTCGCTAGACAAGTAGTGTCACTTGTCCACCTACGATTTGTACTCTCGATAGCATCCAGCTCCAAGTTTTGTTTGCAAGTAGCGATTGGTATGCCTAGGGTGCCTTTTTCCAGCAGGATGGGTATATTTATTCCAATTCTGGCGAATTCATCGGCCCTACAATTCCCTGCAATGTCTCTATGCCCCGGCACATCAAAAAGGTGAATGTTGAACTGTTCGGCCATCGCCGTAAGAGATGATCTGAAGTCGAGGGATACTTGAGAAGTTATAGAGATCGAATCCAAGGATTTGATTGTTGCTTGGCTGTCCGAAAATATGCAAATACATATCTTGAACGGATATCACGTTTTTCTTAAGGGAGCTTAAGATTAAGACTTTCGGAGAAAACGCCCCCACCAACTCCGTCTTTGGCTCCGTCGAGCCGTCAATATAAAAGTGAATTTCAAGTTCGAAAGCATTTTTTTCAAAAACTATTAACAAATATAACTTGATTTTAAAATAATGTGGAAGAACAGATTCCTGGCTTTGAAAAATGCCAGTGGATGTAAGTGGTGCCAGTGGATGTAAGTGGTGCCAATATTTTTTTCACTTTAAGTACCTATTATTTTTTTTTAAATTGACCCTCCCGCCTAAACGAAGCGAGATAGACCCCCTCCCCCCATAGTAAAAAATGCTTGTATTTAACCCCTCTATAAAAACCTGTTATCAATTTTCGGCGCCTAAGTTATCGTACTCGTGCCAAATAATTTGACGGATAATGAAGAGGATGAGGATGATGACGATGAAAGCATTCCTGATGTGCCATTTCGAAATTACGATAAGGACAGCAGAATGGCACAAAACTATTCTTAGGAGAATATGACGTGTAGTAAAAGCATGATTTCTTCGAAGAGGACCATTTTCTCACTTGTTTTTATTTTTGTTTACTATTGAAAACGAATTATATCATTGCGTCTGCCAGAATGTTCGGCTCGAAATATGTGTCTGCCTTTTTGATTACGGGTTTCTAATGGCATTTTACAAATTTTAACATTTTTCCCAACTTTAATGAAATGACGTAATTAACCCCTTATTTTCTCGACCTTCCCCGCAGTCTGCCACCATCTTCGTACCACCCAAACTGTCTGCCTTTTTGATATCTTACATAAAATATTATTTAGCGTCACCAACCCAAAAATCAGCTTTAATGAAATCACGTTTTTGTTCTAATATTTTTTAACCCTTTGGCCCCCTACCGACAGCCTCCCCACCAACGGATAAGTGGCAGACAATTCATTTAATGTTTAGTTATATTCAGGCTATACAATGAAACCAACTATTTTCTTAATGAAATGACGTTACCTTTTTTGTCGCTGGCTCTTAGACTATTAGGTTGCATCTATTTCGAAGAATTATAAATTCAGATCTTTTTTGCTCCGAAGGGTTTGACCGCCGTTCACGGCAAGCCTTGTTTTTCGCTGCAGTAACTCGCTTGCATTCTTTATTAAACCAGGGTTTATTTGAAGCTAATTTTTTGATGCAATGTGGAATATAAAGTTCCATACCAAGTAAAATCGGGTTCTGCGCACATATTGACATCGGTATCTCTAAAACACATATCAACCCATGGCAACGTTAGTTAGATTTACTATAATTCCAAATCGAACGATAACGATCCTGGTTCGCTTTTATAGGTATCGAGTTCCCTAAGGGAGCAGACACTTTTATTTCATAATTATCTAGCTCTGTTGTGAGAAACAGATCGAGAGTGTTTCCGTAATTTGTAGGATTGTCTGGAATTCGTGTGGGCTCATTAACGAGCAGAGTGAGATTGCAGCAAATGGCGAAGTCTTCAGCTTGTTTCCCTGCCTCGTCCGTTCGGTTAGAAAATCGTAGCGGTTGGGTGATTAATTTGTATCCAGTCTACTTTATCGGATAAATGACGAAATAATTTAGATGGTTCGTTATCGTTTGGAGAGCAGTACAGCCAGCAAATGAATTTGATACAGCTTTGTAGGACGACCTTTGACCATATTATTTAGAGATCCGCAGGTTCCATCTCTTTTTTTCTTTCACACGCCAGATCTGTTCGGGCAAACACACATAGTCTCCCCTTATATCGAAAACGAGGAAGTTCCTATCCTGTACAGCGAAGATATGTGTAGCAGTGTTTGAGTTTATTTGAGCCTCGGTTAAGACTAGGATGTCTGGCTTTTTTTTTCTTGCAGATGCAGGTGCACGCAGCTGACGTTGACATTGTCGAATCCTAGACCTCGAATGTTGCAGAAATCTGTTGCTAGCTTCCTTCTGTTAGTGTCCGTGTTTTGTCTCTTTTGTCCTTGTGTTCGATTATTTGCATGATAGTCCCCCCCGGAGATCCGAATGGGAGACTAATTTACCTCCGGAATTCTTTATCTCCGTGTTGCACCGGCCCATCTGCCAAACTCCAAAACGTAGCCAAGACTACTTCACGGAGTCTATAGCATGATGTGGTGGATGGGTCCCTGTCTACCTATTCTCGTTAAAAGCACGTTAAAAGGAACTCAATACCATCAGCCCAATGAGCTCATTTATATTCTGCTGCCAGTTAGTTATATTGGGAGACTTATTAAAAAAGCCATACATTGAAAATAAAATGCATTTCATTTAAGAAATCGATTTGATCTTCATTTCCAAAAAATGGACTTCTTAGTTTTTTGGGGTCTTCAAATTTAGATGAAGTGAAAATGTCGTATTTTTCCATAATTTCAGCAGTACTAATAGTGGTTGAGGATGCAGCACCTACCTTGAAAAGAGTATAAATACCAGCTGAAACTGTTGCACTTAATGATTGAGTAGCAAGACTCACCTTTCACCAACCAATCTGAATGAACGAATTTTGTCCCACAAGTAAAATTAACTACATCGCATCGTTCCAGTTTACTTTCTTGTTATTAGATGCAACAACGTCATCTATACATATAATAAAACTGTAGGCCTTTTCTTTGTCAGCTAAAAACTCGACAACTGCTGGACAGATTTCGATGAAACTTTTTTTAAAATGTTCCTTAAGACTGTAAAACTGCTATAGGCTATGTCGTTTATAGCCATGTCGTTAGGAACAGTTTTTAGCCAAAATGTATTTTCTGAAGTGAAAATATATGCATACACATATACCTTGCTACAAATGGATGTTTATACTTTTGCGATCGTTTGTACAAAAACAATACGTATGCGACACATTCGAAAAGGGTTGATTTGTTTTCGCAGTTAGTGCTATGGTCAGTTGTATATGTAGGTATGTATATTATGATCGTATATCCCATGCATGCAGGATGGGGATGGGGTGCGTCGGCGTCGTGCGCGCTGCAGTATGGCATGGGGTATATTAATAATCTTCATAAGAGAAGAGACGTATAATACAAAACAGGTTTCACATCAGAATTTCATTCGATATGGTGTATGGTAAGTGTAGGGTTGGGATAGTTGTTGTTAGTAGTTGTTCGGACTTCGGATTTCATAGGAAGAGGGGGAAAGGAAATACAGTATTACAAACAAGTAGCATGATCAAGGAAAAGAAGGGCGATGCAGAGGGTGCACATTATATATCCAATACATTACATCCATTATCGATATCGCCACGCCAAAATTGGACAAACGGGGGTGACGCCTCCCATACAAAAAACATCTTCTATCATTTTCATGATTTTTTTTTTTGTTTTTTGCGTATTGCTGTATATTTCAGGTTTAGAAAGAAAATTCCTGAAAATAGATATATTATCATTTTTCGCATTTTACGAAAGAACATTATTATCTAAGACCTAAGCAATACAATTCCTGTGTACGGGCAAAGCTGGGCGGGTACAGCTAGTACTTCATAAAGTTACGCCAGAAGGATTTCAAAAGATGACGAATGTCGAACATATAATAAATTTTTTTTATTTTCTATATATAAATGAAAGGCCAATTTTTTTGTTAAAGTTCACTTTGTTGGCAAATTTAAATTGCGATCTAAAAAATAATAGCAATTATTAGATGCAACGAAATATACACTTAAACAATTTTTTTTAAATTCACTAGTGTATGTGGTTTTCGATAATTCGGTAGGTAACGCAATTTTACTTTGTTCTAAGTAGCCTGCTACTGAATTGTTTTCCCTTTTTAGAACTTCAATGGGCCTTACCGATAAACAATCACTAAACTCGAGTTTTACTAATTTCGAAACTAACTTTAATTTCGACTTTTAATTTTGCCCACCAATAACCAATTTAATCGAAGGGTTTACTAAACACGACTTTAGTACAAATTCTAGTACAATTAAAGTCAAATCTTTTACGAATTTGGCAAACTTGTCGATTTATTCGAGAACAATAATGAGCTTTTCATATTTTGCTGAAATGCAATACTTTCACTTTTTACACAATTTGTTGGTAGGTATCAGTAGTCTGGTTATACATTTATGTATTATTTTCCCGTTAGAAATTAAGATGCACAAAGCACATTTTGTGGTTTGGGTAAACATTTTCACATAATTAAATGTACCCTATCAGGCCAAAAAGATGAATAATGTTCCGATGGTACCTACCTAATCGGGTGCCGGTATTTTCAACAAAATTCACTTCGCAAATTTTATTTCGCATTTATTGAAACTGTGCGTGACTACTGTGCGAGGGATCCCAGGTTCGTTCCCCGGAAAAACACAAATTACATCTTAAGGTTTTTTCTACTGCGCCACCTCTCGCGAACGTCTGACAAACATCCGAGAGTATGACTGTCCTGAAAAAGCTTCTCAATTCAGCCGTTCGGACTCGGCATAAAATTGTAGGTCCCTTCCATTCGTTCCAAAAATAGAAACTCACACAAAACGAATGGTTGCGAGAAGCTAGGCCTTGGGTGTCTACCGCCTGTTGCGCCGCCTATTTATTTATTATTTATTGAAATAAATTTAGTTTATTGTTTTGAGAAAGCTACATTAACAACAACTCGTAGACACAGTCACTTTGGTAGGAATGATAACTATTTCGAACTACACCACTAATTGTTACTCCTCGCTTCCCCACTCAGTTAACAAAAACCATGGCCTGGGTATTAGCCAACGAATTCTTCCCACTAATACCTCTCTACTCGTATGAATCTGTTGAAAATCTCACAGCTTGAGGGAAAAAAAGAGAGGAAGAGGTGAAGAAAACCCAGAGAACGACAATAAACAAAAACTCCTCGTAGCAACAACAACGCACAGAGGTTGGTCTTCTCCTCCGTTCTAATCACCAGTTGGCGGGCTTGTATTCGTCGCTCAATTAGCGCAAGTGGTAGTCACTTTGTCAATTGAGAAAATCGAAGTGCAAGTTCACTTCCTGACAAGGGAAAACAGAAATGTCTTCCCAAGTGGATATATACGGAGAATTGACTGTCAGAATTCAAAACTATTCAAACAATCACTTAAAAGGAGTCTGATGATGAATTAGTGGTGTAGTTCGAAATGGCTATCATTCTATCATATCATTATCATCTACGAGTTGTTGTTAATGTAATTCTCTCAAAACAATAATTCAGAGACTGAAATTCGACATAATTTCCCAAAATCCCAACATAAATTGTCAGGGTCAATCCCAAACGAGCGAGAATCGTTGTTACTCCTCGCTTCCCCACTCAGTTAAATTTAGTTTATCTCGCAATATTTGTTTCGCAAATTCTCATTCCGTCTTTGAATTATGTTGCTACGTGTTTATTTCGCAATGTTTTTCCCGCGCTTTTCCATTTCGCTTATGAAGCACTTTGGAAATTACATATACTGTTGCTAAAATTAGGAGTAAGGAATATTTTAGAAAAAAAAAGATGACTATTCCGATCTTGGCTTATTAAAAGCACTTGCCTGTAATATAAAACTATATTAATTTGTATTTATCTATATATCGTTCCCTTTCTGCGTTAAGCACGTATCTACAAAACATCCATTCTTCAGGAATTAAAAGAAAGAATAGCTTCCCTTAACCGAACACAATACACATGTCAAAAATCATGTCAGTTCTTGACAGGCTGTCATCATATTGACCTCCAGGTTAGTCAAACTGTCAAATTATAAATAATAGAAAGATTTTACTGATACATGCGTTTAATTATTCCTGAAGAAGAGATGTTTTGTAGATACGTGCTTAACGCAGAAAGGGGACGATATATAAAAATGGTGGCAGAAATGTATAATTGAGAACGGCTGGACCGATTTGGCTCAAATTTCTTTTCAGTTGTTCGTAATTGCCAGGAGAAGGTTCTTCTAAAAGAAAATTTTGGGAAAACCCTCTGGAAAAGTCGGGAAAACGGAAAAATGGAAATTTGAGAACAACTGGGCCGATTTGGCTCAAATTTGTTTTCAGTTGTTCGTAATTGCCAGGAGAAAGTTTTAACGAAAGAAAATTTTGGGAAAACCTCCGGAAAAGTCGGGAAATTGGAAAAATCGGAAAATTTGAATTTGTTTAGACGAAATTTTGGCATTTTCTTTGATTCTGGCAACAATTTGGCCATGATCTCAAAATGCATTGGCTGTTGCATCATCTGGCATTGCTGCCACATTGTTGGAAGGCGGTCGAATTGCACATTCCGCTTTGAAGCTGCCGATGAATCTTCTCACCGATGACAAGCCAATGTGCACAATGACCAAGAATTCGGCGACAGCGAAATTGATGCGAGAATGCAAAATCATCATTTGGGATGAATGCACGATGGCGCATAAACGAGCTTTGGAGGCAGTTGACCGAACGATGAAGGATTTACGAGGTGATTCGAGACGATTTGGTGGGGCTATGATATTGCTCTCCGGAAATTTTCATCAACCGCTTCCCGTCACCCCAAAATCAACTGCTGCCGATGAACTTAATACATACCTGAAATCGTCGTCTTTGTGGCGGCATGTCAAGAAGTTGAAATTGACCATGAACATGAGAGTCGCATTGCAGAACGACCCATCCTGCTGCTGAATTCTCGAGACAACTGCTGGCGATTGGCAATGGGAAAATTCCCGTTGATGTTTCAACTGGATTGATATCGTTCCCGGCAAATTTTTGCGAGTTCACATCGTCGAAGGAGGAACTCATCATCCCCGGCATTGCACAAAATTATAAAAGTCTCGATTGGATTAGTGAACGGCCAATATTAGCAGCGAAGAATAAGGACGTCGATAGCTTGAATTTCATTATTCAAAGTCAAATCGCTGGAGAACTGCATTCGTATAAATACGTTGACAGCGTGACCGACGAGGATGAAGCGACCAACTATCCGACGGAATTTTTTAACTCGCTTGATGTGCCAGGAACTCCACCGCATAATTTGCAGCTGAAGGTGGGATCGATCATAATCATGATGTTGCAGAATCTGAATCATCCGAAATTGTGCAACGGTACGCAGTAGTCCGTCGAGAAACTGATGAACAATGTGATTCAAGCGACGATCATCAAGGGCAAATTCAAAGGAGAGGAAGTCCTTATCCCACGAATTCCGATTATTCCAACTGATCTTCCATTCCAATTCAAGCGGATTCAGTTCCCCATTCGATTGGCTTTTGCGATGACAATCAATAAATCGCAAGGCCATTCGTTGGAAGTATGTGGGATTAGTCTCGAATTTCCCTGTTTTCGCACGGTCAGCTGTACGTTGCCTGTTCGCGTGTTGGCAAACCTTCGTTTTTTGTTTTTACGCCGGAAAACAAATCGAAAAACATTGTTGATCACATCGCTCTCTACGATTTGCGAGATGACAAATGCGAAATGATGTTCTTGCGATATGATTACAAAGTGAAATGAAAGATTCCTAACAAAATTTGCGATTTGTTGAAATGCGAAATAATTAAAAAGCAAGACAACAAATTGCGAAATGATAAATTGCCAAAAATATTCCGCGACCCCTACCCTACCTAATCATAATCACAGTCACTTTACAAAAAAAAAAACCAAGAAATAAAAGAAACTATTAGGTTTTCTTAACAAATATTTGTCAATTTATTCTAAGAAAATAAAAATTCACTATTTCACACCTACATACGTATGTGTGGCACCTGTAGAAATTCACTTGTTCTACAAGAACTTGTCGCGTTGTGTTATAGACCCCAGGGGCCTATACCACGAAACAACAAGTATTGTGGAATGGGAGCATTTTAGCATATTGCTCCGATAAATTGTTTAACAATACTTGTTGTTTCGTGGTACTGGCTCCAGATCTTCTAAAACCTTATTGATGTGCTAATGTCAACAAAGGTGGCTTAACTCCGACACTATTTACGCATACATATACAGGCAAAGAGTGTAACAAATGAAAGTTAACCAAATTAAAACAAATAAGGGCTTAGTCAAAATAGTATATGTGTTATATACATATATATATATCAGACATACATATACATATACATATATCAGACACTACTTGTGCGTCCCCAAAAGATAAATGCAACATACATAATACCAAGCAAACCCACGCTTGACTTCAGATTCAACTGAATCATCTATAGATATGCTGCATAGATTCAACTGAATGTTGAACCAATACAAATCTTATCTACAAATTTGCTGCATAAACAAAAAAGCACTATATAAAGGACCAGTCAGTTCTGTATCACACTTCGTTTAAGCCCAAGATTCCCCCCCACCAGTGGTAAGGGATCTGAAGCTCAATAAAAATACTAAAAATTAAAAAGTTGTTTCATTTAAAAGTTGTTTTCTGTTCGTTAAGAACAGAAAGAAATATATTTTTTGTGTTCAACAATAAGAAACACAAATAAAAGTTATAAGTATGTATATTATGTATAGCTATGTACTTAAAAATGTATTTGTACATGTTTTGTATTAAAAAATGCGTTTGTATTTGTATCAATCTAATGTGTAAATTTATTTTCTGCTGAAAAGTTGTATTCAATTTCGAAATAATGTGTTTTGTTATAGCCGGAGAGCTAGCTACGGAAAAGGTATGCAATTTATAGAGCGGGAGGGGTAATTTAAAAAAGAATTAAACTTAAAATTAAAAAAAAAAATATTGAAAACAATGGCAACACTTACCTACAATAAAGGACTTAACGGTTTTTGGACCAGGAATCTCTTCTTGCATATTATTAAAATTGTAAATGTGTAAAATTGTTTTATTCAAAAACTTTTAACAGAAATAACAAGCTTAAAAATAATATGAAAGAAGAGATTCCTGGCTTCCAAAAACCCCAAAGTCCTTTATTGTAAGTGTTGCCATTGTTTTCAATATTTTTTTTTTCATTTTAATTTTAATTTTATTTTAAATTACCTCTCCCGCCTAAACGAAG
This sequence comes from Cheilosia scutellata, assembly GCA_955612985.1. Lineage (NCBI taxonomy): Eukaryota > Metazoa > Arthropoda > Insecta > Diptera > Syrphidae > Cheilosia > Cheilosia scutellata. The sequence goes on from OY015311.1 coordinate 57,965,322, forward strand.
CGAGATACACCCCCCCATAGTAAAAAAGAGCTTGTATTTAACCTCTCTACAAAAAACCATTATCAATTTTTTGGCGCCTAAGTTATCGTACTCGTCTTTATAAATGAGATGACTTTGCCACTTTTTGACGCACCTTGGATGTCGCCTGGCACTACTTTTCCCCCAACCAAAACGCCTGCCAATGTTATATTCGAATTAAATACATACAGTCCGTAACATTTGGATAGCCTCACGGATTGTCTATTTTAGAATTTAGTGTTTGCGTTACTTCTTTCATGCTTACATAAGGAATTATATATTGAGTGACAAGGTAAGAGACTCCTCTCTGAGACTTTGACAAAATTTGAGAAATTTCTTAAAGCTAACGGAACTTTCGAAACCAATTTTGTTTGCAGTCACTAAAAAGTGAATTTTTTTGTAACATTAGAATAGAATCACCTTGTTTATTTTAGTTAAAATGAAAACCAAATAATTTTTTTTTAAAGAAAAGTATTTTTATTTATTTACTATACCTTACGCAATTATTTTAGTACTTTGTACAACCTCCCTTATTTTGAATTACTTCCAAAATGCGGTCTTTTAAAGAATCGTATAATGATTTTAAAAAATCAAGGGAAATACTGGCCCACGCCACTTTGATACCTTCAATAAGGTCCTCTTTGTTGGTATACTGCTTCCCACCTTCATACACCTTTCGGGTCAACCAACCCCACACATTTTCGATGATGTTCAAATCTGGGGAGTAGGGTGGCCAGGAAAGTTGTTCTATATTTTGGTCTTATAACCAAGTCTTAATTATTCCAGCCGTGTGAATTGGCGCATTATCCTGCTGGAAAATTATCCGCAGTGGTCCGAAAATATCCTGGAACTGAGGTAGAGGTAGAGAGAATTTCCAGTACAGTTTTGTAGTAAGGTGCTGTCATTCTGCAGTTCACAAAAACCAAATCGATCGTTCCATAATATGATATGGCGCCCCATACCGTAACTCCTCCCTCACGGCTGTGGTGACGGTCCAAAAACATATTTTCTTTTCTTAAATCATGGTAGTGTGTTAGTGTAGTGTTTTTTTTTTCAATTTCAGACGCTTCAGGTGTCCGGCACTCTTAATTACTCTACTTATGGTCATTCGACTAATTTCTAGCCCAGCTTCGTGTCTAATCTTACTTAGAGAATGGGTTGAATTGGAAGCTAACCTTATTATTTTCCGTTTTTCTCGGCTTGAAAGTACAGTAGAAGTACGGCCTTTGTAATTTTTTCTGTAAAATAATGGATTTCTTAAATAACTGTTAACTACTTTTGGACTTCGATCAAGTTTTTTAGCTATAGCGCGATTAGATAGATTTTGCTCATGGTAAGCCTCTAGTTTAGCAATTTCCATTGCATTTAAAGATTTTTTTCTACCCATTTAAACTAATAAACAGATCATAAACCCAAGAAATAAACCGTTTATCACTCCCGATAGCTTTCCAATGATCACACTGCTAAACTCTCGCTTACAATGAGAAAGAAAGTTAGTTGAGGCCATGATGGAATAAGTATAAGGTGGTCTCGTCGGCTGCCGACTCGTTCGTTTTTTGGTCCCTTAACGCTTCGTTAACGTACACTTACTACGCTGAATAAAGAGAAAAACGTGTCGTTAAGGGACTACTTTTTGCCGACGAGACCACCTTATACTTATTCCATCATGGTTGAGGCTATTCTAATGTTACAAAAAAAATGCATATTAAAATGAATGCATACAAAACTAGCGCAAAAAGTCCCGCTAACTTAAAAAAATGTTAAAAGCTCTCTTAATCTCAGAAACTCTCGCTCTTAGCTTGTGTTGTCACCCAATGCATATTTTTTTGGGTACACTGACTGTACACATCAAAGAGCTCTCAAAACAGTAAGTTAAAAAAAACAATATTTGAGGCTATTCAATTGTTACGGACTGTAATTGCCTATACTACCACAGCAAATTCAGAGCTCTATAAATTGGATACCTTCAATTGTTTTTACAGCCCCTTTGTTGCCCAACCACTCTCACCCCCACCACTGAACAACTGCCAAGTGCCCGGATCAATTAATAATGATAGTATGGCACACTAACTAGAGTGATTTCGTTGCTCTATAAATTGCATACCTTTTACCGTCTCTTAGACTATTATGATTTATGAGTACCTGTTTGTTAAAAATGTAGGTATTATTTTCAATAAAAAAAAGTTAAAGAATATTAATTTTAGATTATATTTCATTACTTTCGGAGTAAATTTAAGGAATTATAAGAATCTCGAAATCAGTTTTATTTTCGAGATTTTTGTACTTTCTATATTTTGTCCCATTCGAGATTTATCAAATTCATTTTCGAGATTTTGTTCAAGAAAGATATTTCTCTTTTAATGGGTGGAAGGGGAAGATGCGAAGAAATCTTAGACGTAAGCCCTTGTAGGTGAATACGAGCCGAGGGTGACGTCTCCGACTCCGGAACAATTCAGCATCGAAAAATCGGACAATATATATGGGTAGAGCGCGTTGGACGGACAGTCTTTTTTTCGCTACAGCATTGTTAAAGGGGACAAGTGGAAGGGGTCCTCAACCAACTTGGAGTGCGCAACTGGAGGCGGTTAGCCAAAAATTGTGCTAACTGGAGAGGCGTGTTGGTTGAGGCCCACTCTACCCCGGACTGTAGCGCCATCTAAGTAAGTAAGTATTGTTAAAGGGGGCAGCCAAGCGGTGGCATGAAAGTCAGAGGCCGGAGGTAAATTCATGGTAATCCCTAACGTCAGTTTAAATGTCGGCCTTTCTTCATTATGCCGCTTTTCGACACATACATACACTACTATGCTGAACTACCCACAACAAAAGCAAGCAAAATCCCTCACCTCAATATAATTAGCAATTGATAATTGATATATACGATACGAAGAGCTAGAGCAGGAGCACTCATGAGAAAAAAAAATGTATACGCGAAACACAAATTAATAAATGAGACGACCGAGACGAGAAGCGAGAGCAGAGAACACAATTATTAATATGGTGTATGGTATATATGGGTGGGTATTCAATGCATTGGAATTGGAGCAAATATAACAGAGATTTCTTTACAGTCAGTTAGTTTCAGGAAGTACCTAAGGAGTAGTTAGTATCTCTGAAAAATATGTTTAACACCATATTGGATTAAACAGGTCAAAGGGTATATGATCAATTTGTAAGTAAAGCGCTAGCATTTCAACACAGATCATACTATAGCAGACTGAGCCACTATCTACGGGACGAAACATATTTCTTAGCTAGCAAATCCTTAATTATATTCCACACCGCCTAGATCTTCCTATCCTGTGAAACATATGCAACAGAAGGATCGTGAGGATGTGTACCACTTTCTAGCAGTATGACTCCATTCTTACAGAGTTTGAAGTCGATCGGATAAAAAATTCAAATTTTCCCATTCAAACTTTGACCCCCATTTGGGCTGGGTTGGGATGATCAGTGAGTCGTAAACTCCTTTTTTATATATGAGAAAGAAGAAGAAGATTTGTTATAAGAAGCGTATTAACCTATTTTTGTAAATAACTTGTAAAATCTGAAATTTTCGGTCTCAAAACAGTCTTCAGCACGTATGTGCTACGAATATGATCTACAAAAAAGGAATATGATGTACGTGTGGGTTTTTTTTGTAAATCAAGAAATAAACTATTTGAGATTCGGCCTTATTTCACTTTTAAAGGCCTTACTTCGCTCGGCGTTATTTCACGGCACCATTGGTCTTTGTGGGTTCGGATCGGACAGACATCGTAGTGAAACTAATAAGGTTCCGTTTTTTTGCAATTGGGTACGGAACCTTAAAAATGATATCATGTTTGATTTACACACCATACATTTTTATTAAGAAAACTATTTCCCAACTGCAGCATTTCCTAGCAATGCATTTACTTACAATCCTTACTTTCAGCCGATTCCCTCACTTTTTCGCTCTGCAAAAAATGCGATAATCACCAGCATTTATCTTCTCTACACATCGGGCAAATGCATATATTTAATTTACTTAAGCTGGAAAACATCTTTGGAATCAAAACGAACTGGAATTTGCTTGCATAAATGTGGCGTTGCAGCGGATAATAATGGACTTTATGAAATTGTAAGGAACCTTAAGCAAGTCGCATTAATTTTGCCTACGTTATATGTAATAAATTTTCTATTACTTTATTTAAGGTTAACCATTTGTCTCTGAAATTGCTGAATCATTCCGTGGACTTCTCTGCATGTGGTTTTTTTACACTAGATATGGAAACATTATACGGGGTAAGTATATTCTATGGGGCATATTCATAGATATTTGATAAGCTATTACTATAATACTATCTATGTAATAACTAAACTGAACCGGAGTTTATGTAATTCATAGGAAATTTGAACTCATGTTCAAACGATAAACTCGAGTCTAATATTAATCGCGACAAAACGTATATTTAAGTTGTTTGTAACTCTATTAAACGTCAAAACCAAGTGAATGAAAAAATCGATGCGGAATTTGGCAATGCGTTTTCGCGATACTTTATGTCACTGCTATCAGTGTACATAAATGATGTGATACTTTGTTGGTTTTTTTTATATATATAACTAGCTGTACCCGCCCGGCTTTGCCCGTGCACAGGAATTGTATTGCTTAGGTCTTAGATAATAATGTTCTTTCGTAAAAAGAGAAATGAGAATAAATCGATTTGGTGGAATTTTCTTTCTGCCTATACCTACCTGAAATACAGCAATACGAACAAAATATAAAGATAAAAAAAAAATAAATAGGCGGCGCAACAGGCGGTAGACACCCAAGGCCTAGCTTCTCGCAACCATTCGTTTTGTGTGAGTTTCTATTTTTGGAACGAATGGAAGGGACCTACAATTTTATGCCGAGTCCGAACGGCTGAATTGAGAAGCTTTTTCAGGACAGTCATACTCTCGGATGTTTGTCAGACGTTCGCGAGAGTTGGCGCAGTAGAAAAAACCTTAAGATGTTATTTGTGTTTTTCCGGGAATCGAACCTGGGATCCCTCGCACAGTAGTCCAGCACACTAACCACTGCGCTACTGCGCCTACACAAAATATAAAGAGAAAGATGAAAATTGGCCCGGCGGTTATCGAGATACAACGTCATCGAATTTCACCCCATAGAAGATGTTTTTTCTTTAGGAGATATAAGATTTTGAATGTTTTTTTGTGTGGGCGATTCCACGCCCTTTTGTCCAATTTTGACCAATTTTCACAGGAGCGCTCCAGGGCCAATAACTAAAAATATCTGTAAGTTTGAGCTCAATAGATTTAGTGGTTTTCGAGATATACGATTTTGAATGTCTTTTTGTATGGGCAGTGCCACGCCCCTTTGTCCAATTTCGACCAATCTTCACAGCATCACCCCAGGGCACCAATACATAAGATTATCTGTAAATTTGAGCTCAATCGATGTGGTGGTTCTTGAGATTTACGATTGTGAATGTTTTTTTGTATGGGCGGGGCCACGCCCCGATTTTGACCGATTTTCAGAGGAGCCCTCAAAGGCCAATACCTAAGAATATCTCTAAGTTTGAGCTCAATCGATTTGGTGGTTTTAGAGGTTTAGTATGGGCGGTGCCACGCCCCTTCGTCCAATTTTTTTCACATACAAACCTGCTACAAAAGAATACCTTTCCAGAAAAAAAAAGAATCATCAAATTCGGTGTAGCCAAACTCGAGTTATAAACGGACAAACATATTTTCAACTTTCTTTTATATACCTATATAGATATAGATATAGATTTTTTGTCATTTCTTTTATCGTCCACAACTTTTAAAGTTTTAAATACCCTCAGACCAACTCATGCAGCGGCAACATTAAAGCCAATTCACAATGCTGCTTTGCGACGTGCGTGCGTTGACAGGCGTTTCAGAGACTTTACGATACTTTATGTCAACGCGCACAAGCAGCAGCTTTCCAAAACTAAAGGCTCCGTCAAACAGAGCGTGTTTTAACGCCGTGTATCACCGCCACGTTGTAATATTAAATATACTGCAATACATATCCCCAGTCACACAGAACGCGTTTTCAACGCCGCGGTGAGTTCAACGCGCTCTTGTGAAAAATTGCAGATTATTTCTTTGACGCGGAGCGGTGAGAGTATTTTTTGTAGTGTCAAATCGAAATATTAATAGAATTTTAAAGAAATTACCCATGGCTTTACGATATGGGTGAGGAAATGTCAAAACACATTGTTTTAAAGGGTGATATGGGAGACAATTGCAAAGGAATTAAATGAGAACGGTATTCTACGACTTCTTCTCTCTTTTTAAAGGCTTTTACTTAACTTCGTGAAAAATTTGTTGTGTCAAAATCTTGCAAGCCAAATTTGAACCACTTTCTAAACTTAGAACTTTGAAATTTTCCATGCTGGTTGGGTTGTGAAGACAATGCAATATTTAGAAAGAATTTTTGGATTTTGAATTCCCCCGCCGTTTTAAGGGAGGCTTTTTCATAACACATGATTCATTAGTCGTATTAACTTGTATTTTTATATGTCAATAGTTAAGTCAAAACTAATATTCCTAATTAATACTTTGTACCGATTCGTCCTATAAGGATTGAAAAAAGGGGATGCAAACTTTTCAATTTCGACCTTACCACACACAATTGTCATTATACTCATAAATCTATGCAGGTCAACTCAAAAAGTCATTTTAATTGTTAGACAATACTTCACCGAGTATTTTGAGCTAACATTCATCTTTCTAGTCCATCCAGAGAGCAAGATATACTAAATTGAAAATAGATCTTATTCGGCCAAATGCGAAACAAATTGCTATCTCGATTGCAGTTGTGCTTAGGAGGAAGGATAGTTTTATTTGCATTCTAAAAATAGAATTATCACTGCGGCGGGCATTCAGAATGTATGCTCATATGTATGGCGTAGTTAAATTTGATGTAAGGAATGGATATGCATAAGCAAAACTATGTACATAGGTACGTACATATAAGGAGTTTGTGATGCGTAAAATACATACTTATATTTGAGATCTGCAGCTATGGAAAGTGTATAAGTAGGTACGCGTAGTAAAATCAATCAAACTCAGACCTGTCGCAAATTTTCATTTATGTGGAATACATACCTACCTAGGATGGACTTAGGACTTTGAAATTTTGAATGGTGGTTCAGTTTATGACAATACAATAAAATGATAGTTTTTTTACTATGCTTGTGTAAGTAGGTAAATATAAAACTGCACTAAAAAACAAAAAATAAAATAATAATAGTTTAAAAAACTAACGAAACGCTTTTATAAGTATACTGCACTAAAAAGCAAAATAATAAAAATTAACCAATCAATTGTTAAGGTTTATCCTGGAAGGGGCTTAGTGTAAGCCATGTTTGTAGTTATGTATTGCATTATTTGAGTGTAAACTACACAAGTAAAATGAGTAATCCGTAATCCGAGCTGTTTGATATTTTGAAAGAATTTGATGATAGCTATCTGTTTGACGTCGTCTAACGCGGCGTTGAGAACGTCGCGTCAAAATAATCCTACCGCCGCGTAAAATAATCTCACCGCGGCGTTAAAAACGCGTGCCGCTTCAGCGCGTTGGCGCGTTGAGAGATTAGAGTATGAGTGATTGAAAGTTCTGTATGGTTTATGTTAATATACACGAATTCAGAGCAGAATGTAAGTCTACTCCTTTTTGCTTATAATTGTTATTTTTAATACACGATTTTAGAGGAAATTTGTTCAAAATAGTAAAAAATGCATAAATAAATGACAATATATATTTTCACTTTTCTTGTCGTGGAATATTTTTGTGGAAGAATTGTCCGGTGCATTCAATGTACACAGGTACATGTCTTCCCATGAAAGGCGTTTCAGGTAGATTTTTAGTTTAGTAGAGAAAATATGGGTAAATTAGGTCATCGAAAATCCCTTCCCTTAAAATTGTGAATTGAATACCTACTTTGTGGAATACTTGCTTGAAAAACGATTTAAGTGAGCAAGATTACCAAATGGACAGTATTTATCTGTGCAGTGGAAAGAAGTTCAGTCACTTAAATATAGACGTGGAATTTTGTTAAAAACTTGCTTTGGCTATTTAACAATAAAAACCCTATTAATAAATTCTCAAATATGGATACCGACGATTTATACGATTTTTCAATTTATATTTATATTTTATTTCAATTATCAATTCAATCCTCCGAATGTCCATCATGCCACCAGACGAATGCGATCGCAGCTACTGCTTCTCGTCGCTGGCTGGGTTTTTACCCATCGCCAGTAATGACAATGCATATTGAAAGGATTTTATGACCCTCTAATTAGGGTCATTGCCTGGTATTAATTAAGTACACGGACTTTTTTTTGCAATATTTCCGCGAAGATCTTCGCTGTCTTGTCCAGCCATTTTTTTATGTTCCTATGTACGGACTTCAAACACTATCAGCCGATTGAGTTGAAATTTATATAAATCTACGATATCTATTGGCCGGAGAATTTCCGTGAAATTGGGTCAAAGTCGGACAAAGGTGCGCATATTCATGTGCATTGTCCCAATGGACAATACAAAATATATCTAGCAATTGGCACGAGCAAACATGGGCGGGTACACCAAGTAATAATTTAATGCCTATCATTTGCACATCGCAGGAAATTGGATTTACCCTCGACTAGAAAAAGAAACTGTAAATATTCTAAACAAAAATGCTTATCTCGTTAATAAATTGTATGAAGAATAGAGTAGTTTCAGACAAAATTGAAATATCAAAAGCGTGTACCTAACATTTGAGCACATATTTTTTTCGTTAACAATTTAAAGGCTCCGCGAAATAAGGCCCCAAAAGTAAAAATGAAATAAGGCCCCAAATTTGGGGTGTTATTTCATAATGAAATAATTAGGCCTATTCGGCAAAATCTGTTATTCTGTTATGAATTTTCTGTTATGAATCATAAAAGATCTCGACCATAAAAGATCTTTTATAAATCGTATTCAGGGTTTCGAACTTTTATGAAAATCTGTCATGGATGTTCGAAACTTGAAAATCTGTTACGTAGCTGTCAAAACAAACCGCAGAGTTTTTTTTATGCATAGACGGTAGGCACCTAATGAAATTTGTGCAAAAAACATATTAAAATGCAGTTTGAAAAGAGTATAGCTATTTTGAATTATTACAAACTAAATAATTGTGTAATAAATACTGGAACATCTTTTTAGGAAAAAGCCTGATATGAACTGTATCCGTAAGAATGTAGTGTCGCGAGAAACTTGAAATAAATATCCAACTTTACATCGTCATCATTAGAAATACAATTTACCTGAATTTAAAATGAAATGGTTGTATTCGTGTTTTGTAAATTGTTGCAATTTGTTCATTAGAATTCTAGAATACACCTCATCCAATATAAAGAGCGGAATAAAACTCACATTAGGAAGTTCAAATGGATTACTATTTATTCTTAGTTCCAGCAAAAGTGATCGGTGTCTTCGTCTAAACCAAAAATATTCATTCAATCATTTTCAATGGTCCGCTTATCCATTAAGTGGGTTGCGGGTGTATGTTGCTCAAGTGGACCCTCCATAGCTCTCGATTATCTGACATCGTCTCTAAATCATCAAGGGCAATCCTTCCTCATACGGGTAGAGGAGAGATTATGAACTTGATATAACCCTCTCATCCTGGGTCTACCTAGAGGACGCCTGCCTGATGATGGTACGGATTCCATAGGACGTCGTACGATCCTGGTTGGGGACATGCGTTTAACATGACCAAACCACCGAAGCATGGATCGCTCCGTCCGGAGAAGCAGCTACTCGACATTGAGTTCCTCGCGAATTAAAGCAAAAGTATAAATTTCCAAATTATTTTCCATTACATACCCACTAGTTTATGCATAATTATTACATTAGGTTGAGTAGGGTGTAAGTTCATCACATTGGACTAGGCACCATACTGGACCCATCGCCATCCCTGGGGAACCTTAACGGTCAAAAAACTAAACCACTTCGCCCAAACAATTAATTTCCCTACAGAATCTGAAAATTGTTTCAATTTTGTTTGCGAGGCCAACCTCCTCCAAATTATCGAAGAAGTACCTGCCAAGGTATTTCCTCCTGTACCGAGCAATAGCTTGACATTCACAGAGGAGATGAGTTATATCCTCTGCGACATGTAAGTCTTCGCAATACCTGCATATGTCCGTATCTGTTAGACCTATTCTCTTAGCGTGCTTCATACAGTGCCCAGAGAGCACTCCTACTGCCATCCGTAGCCCCGATCTACTGAGCTTTAGTAGTTCTGCCGATTTTTTCCGATCTAGCTTAGGCCACAGAGCCTTTGAGACCCTGTGCCCTACTATATCCACCCATCTCTGATCTGCCCTATTTTTAATATTCTCGAGAATAATTCTCTTGGCCACGGCTATTGGTGGTCTTATGCCCTCAGCTCTTATGCCGAAGCTCTGCTCCGGTTTTGGCCAGAACATCAGCCCTTTCGTTGCCCTCAATATCGCAGTGTCCGGGCACCCAACACAATCTGACTCGGTTCTGTGCGCATAATGCTCTGAGCATTGTGCGGCAGCTCCTGACTAGTTCAGATTTGATGATGAAGGACTCTAGCGCCTTTAGCGCAGCCTGACTATCAATGTAGATAGCGATATTCTTGTTGGATATTGATCCCATATCAAACTCAATTATTACATTAATTTGTCATCTTTTGTAAACATTTCATTGACGATAAATTATGTAGATATCCATTTCAATCCAAAACTTTCTAATTAATAAAAATCTTTTATGATAAAAGTCACAAATTTCTGTCTTTTATTCTGTTAATATTTATAACAGATTTCATAAAAGATTTTTGGACGCAGAATACCAATTTTGGAGATCGTAAAAGATTTTTTGACAGTTCGAACTTTTGTATGGAAATTCATAACAGAATAACAGGAAAAATGGATAAAAGATTTTGCCGAATAGGCCTGAATACCCTATTTGAAATATGAAATAAGGCCCCACTGCGATGAATGAAGACCCCAAAAAAAAATGAAATAAGGTCCCAAATCTGACAGTAAACCCAAGCAGGGGGGTTGCAGGGGGCAGCATACCCCCCCCCCCATTTCGTTTTCGTTTTTCGTTTGGGGTCTTATATCATTTCTTCTTTTGGGGTCTTATTTCATAATGAAATAAGACACCAATTTTCATTAGGAAATAAGGCCCCAAAAAAGGAAATAACACCCAATCTAAAGAAATCACTTGTAACATTACCTACAACAAAAATAATATTCGTCATCTCCACACAGCAAAATAATTATTTTGTATTGAAAAAACCTCATAGGCTACCTACTAAAAACGAGTAGGTACGTACAGTTGCGTTCATGAAAATAGTAGTGCTGCTCTACACAAAACTTGAACCAAATGAAACGGTTCTTTTTCAGTTGAAAAATATAAAAAATAAAACTTGTTTAGAATGCAAAGAAGAGAATAAAAATATCAAAATTAAGTTACTTTCAGTCAAAATTTATTTATTTTTGACTATTATAGAGAGCTGCACTACTATTTTCATAAACACAGCTGTATATACCTAAGTGATTCCATGCAACTCCAACAAAGAACGGCATATATACTCTAACACTTTAAATATTATCAAATCGAACAAACCAAACCGAAAGGAAATGTCAAAGCCGTCCAACGCCACTGAAAGTAGAAAGTTGCTCTACTTGGGCGCCGCGTTTAACTTTACGATATTTACGATCTAAACGCGACCCGAAGCCTGAAGCCGCATTTTGGCTTGCACCATATGAAAGCATTGGTTCTACTCTATCTGTCAACGCACGCACGCCGCAAAGCAGCATTATGAATTGGCTTTTACTTTTCCTGCTTCAGTTCAAACCAGTTCCATTCTCTCGCACTTTGAAAACTTTTTTTTTCAGCTCATCTTATTTTTGTTTAAAAAAACAGCAGAACAACAACAACACTAAAATTACAATATTCTTAAATTCGTCGACACTAGTTGTCAAAAAGTGGATACATATTGTAATAAATAGATTCGACAGACCTGGCAAATTCGTTATGAATAGCAGTCGTGTTTTACCTGTGGGTTAACTTTAGATTCGAGTTTAGTTAGACCCGGGTTTATAGTATAACTATGAATATGCCTCTATATCTATAACCATGTTTTATGAAAATTAAGTTAATTTTATTGCTTGCAGGTTAGCGGAGGAATAACTAGTTATTTAATTATTTTAATACAATTCAATTTGGCCGCCCAACAAGCTAAAGAAGCAATATCTACAAGTGTCACGAGCTATAACGAAACTGCCAATCTAATGATTGATGACGTTCAGAATGCTTCTAGTCTTACTATAAATAAACTTTTCAGCAAAGTTGGAGGAGCTGATGGGCCAAACCCAATAGCCCTAATAGATAATTTCAACACCACGGAGAAGTTTTTATCAACTTCCTCGACCACTGAGGATCCGTTCTAATTATATTATTTATTTAAACTCTTTTATTTCGATGTCTTGTTATGTATCTACTATAGCATCACTTTAAATACATGTATGATAGAAAAGAAAGAACAAAAAAGTAAAAACAATTTTCCACAAATTCTGTGGCGCATCGACAACTCGCGACGGCTCCTGTCGTCCTGTGGATCGACTGACTATCCGAGCTCTCACAGATTTCCACTCTCAATATCCTAGTGAGTGAGAGTGGCGTTACACTCACCACTCCACATACAAATGCAACCCTTCCCTTCGTGCAATTAGTCATAATATCCTCTAGGTGTAGACATACAGAGAGGTAAAAACACACGTAGGTAAAGCTGGATCCACCACATTCGAATTTCGGAAAACAAAGTATATGGGATTTAGTTGCTATTTACCTAATTGCGGCCTTTTCAAAAAAAAAAAAAAATGAGACATATACCGCTGATTTAATTGCTCTGGGAAAATGCAAACATTTTTCCGATGGGACAAGCCGTTCCGCTAGAATTAACCGTTAAAGTTTTAAAACCCCAGTTCGCTGCCGAACTCTTTTGTTTTTTTTTTGGAAAAATTAAAAAAAAAAAAAAACGATTACCGCATTCGAATTTTTCTGTTTTGAATATTGCAAAATACATAATTGCCTATGTCCTATCTTACCACTTAATCAAATAATTTGTCGCTCCTCTCTAAAAGTGACTGGCAACCACTGGCTGGGGAGGTTTCATAAAAACGCAACTAATGTTCGCTGTTAAACATTTTTTAAGTATATTTATGGTAAACAATTCGTAATTTACACGGATAACCAAGCGTTAAGAGAAATGTTTAATCCCAAAAAGGGGACACCGACGGTTGCTGTGCTGTTGCCAGACTTCAGAGGTGGGCAATAACTCTTTCTATGTTTAACTATACCATTAAGCATAAACCCGCCAAATATCTAACCTATGTTGACGCTTTGTCCAGATTACCTCTAAATAGCGAAACAAATATTGAGAATATTTGTATCAATTCTGTTAATTTTTACAAAGAACTGCATGTTGACAGTGTAATAGTTGGAAATGAAACCACCAAGGATACTTTCTTATCCAAGTTGTACGCATTTATTAGATGTGGGTGGCCAAAACATGTTCCAAAAGAATTGTCACAGTTTTTTAAGGTTAAAAACGAGTTAAGTATAGATAAAGAGTGCATTTTCTACCGTAATTGTAGATTATGAAAAAAATGTGTCGGTCGTATGTCTGGTGGCCTCAAATAGATAACGATAGAGAAGGGTTTGTTAAGTGTTGTAACCTCTGCTTGGCTACGTTGGTTGTACCAAAAGTAAAGGTGGTGTAGAAGTGGAAAACATGCTCATATCCGTTTGAAAGAATACATCTTGATTTTTTTCACTTCTCGGGTAAAACTTTACTTCTCTCAGTTGATGTGTATAGTCGATTTTTACACATAACAATTATGAATAGCACTTCTGCTAAGAGTCTGATTAATAAGCTTAATCGTGACATATTTGGATATCCGTCAGAGATAGTAACGGATAATGGACCTCCATTCTCATCATTCGAATTTAAACGTTTTTGTCTTAGTAATAAAATTACAATATCTCATAGTTCAGCCTATCACCCACAATCGAATGGAGTTGCAGAGCGACATGCACCTACGCACGGTAAAGGATGTTTTGAGAACATTTTTGATTAGCTCCGAATTCAACCTGCCACTTCAAGAAAAGATAGACTTATTCTTACTTAACCACCGCAATTCTGTGAATTCCATGTCTGATAGAACTCCATCGGAACTGATATTTTCATACAAGCCCAGAATTCTTTTAGATTTAATTAATGATAGGAAACAGTTACAAAGAAGGCCAAAACAAATATTATGGGCAAGATCGAAATACAAAAAATAAATACTGTAAAACTCTTTTTAATGCCAATAATCGTAAAGTTCTTTTTAAGGTAGGAGAGAAGTGTATGTAAAAAAATCACTGTTGATTCCACAATCAACGAACTGCGTGACGTCACAAATGATATGATCGTGTGCATCAAGCACACGTACGAATTATAGGGTCGTATGAATAAAACGTAGCAATTGCTTTTACTCAGACTAAATGTCAAAATCGAAGCAATTGCTAAGCTTCGTATGAATAAAAACTGATTTGAGTTAACTCCAACTTTTGACATCTTCGAAAAGCGGCGCCACCGACCTTTTAATCAGATTGGTATGAATAAAACGTGGAAGACAAAGCAATAGCTACGAAAATTCCGAGTCTGCTATTTTGTTGACTCAGAGCATTTGCTAAATATTTTGCGCGCACATTTTTTTGCAAAAACAGTCTAGCCTTGTGAGTTGCAGTGTTTTTTTTTTATAAATACATAGTTAAAATAATTTTGGAGACTAGTAGGCTTTGCAAAATAAATTAGTTTATAAAATCAAAAACAAAAAAAAAAAAATAAGAAAAAAATTAAACAAAAAGAAAATCATCACTTCCAATCAATTTAATAAATACTAAATATGTAGTTATTAATATTTGCCAGCCCTTTAGTATACCTTCTGAAGATAGTCACAAAATTAGGACGAATTAACGAAGAGCCAAGTTGGCAGAACAGTGCAAAGCACAAACCAGTGGTGCTCTCTGGTTTGTGGTGCAAAGTTCGAACTGTTGGTGAACGATCAAGATGTAACCATTATAAAATTACAGATTCAAGAAGAGTGCATTTTTATCAAATATCTGTACGAAACTACTGAAAAGGTAATTTAGTTAGACATGTTTATTTTACGTTTAGAAACTTAACCGAAATGCGTGTAACATCGTCACATCGGTTCGGGAACGCCTCGGCTTCAAGAGTATTTCGCCAACACAATGGGAATCAGAACCACGACAATTGGGTTACACCTGGGTGCCACCAGGTATAATGACATCGTCAAAGGTCCAGCGGTACTTTGATCCCTCAGGAGAAAGTTCAAAAACTCAGTTCAAACGGTAATATGTAAGAACCTTGAATATTTACGTCTCTGTAATTATTCAATCAGCTTATTTACGGGTTTAGTTTGTCCATTTGCATTGGCGCTATTCTACGATACCCGGAGGCCCAGAGCTTAGCTTCAATGAGGGCCGAGGCCTGTGCTAATGTCTCTAATACATACATACATACATACATACAAATACATAGTTAAAATAATTTTTGCTTGTGAAAGAAACAAAAATGGATGCGATAAGTTGGCACATTTTACCTGTTTTACCTACTGTTGCTAACGCTCGTGAATAAAAACCAGTATAAGCTAAGAAGAATTGGTTACGATAACAACTTTAAGCAACTGGAGACGCGGGGTGGTGCTCCTTCAAATATCCAGAAAATTAAATCTTTCCTACTGCTTCTGACGTTTGCACGAATACCACTATTTGATCACTATTGGAGATAGAAGTAGATGGAAATTCCTCATCGTCAGCTGCAGAGCAATTAATTTGTAATCGAATATAGGTTATGTACTTATGCGTACCAGTAAGCTCTTCCAAATACTCTTCTTCATCATTCACCTCTCAGGCCATAGATTTAACTTTTTTTTTGTATTTATGTGAATATTTTTTTTATTAAATTACTTTATCATTTGTTTATTTTTCCTCAAAAATTGTTTTTCTAATTCTAAAATTCAAATTCAAATTCAAATTTTGACAGAAACTGCAAGGGAAGGACACATGCAGTGAAGTAAATGCTTTGTTCGAATTTTCGAACTTACTTTAGCAAAGTAAGTTTTTATTCATACCAATTCAAAGCAATTGCTAAGTGCTTTTACTTTGCTACCACCTTTTACTCAAAGCAAATGCTAGTTTTTATTCATACGACCCATAATCAGCTGTCAACTAGGTACTATACTTTTGTAAACAAAAATGTTGTATATAACCCAGGGCAGTTCTAACCAATAAATCAATCATTTTATAACGTTTCAAAAAGGCAGTACTTTTATTTCCGCAAGTATAACAGCAATTTTCACTTAAAAAATTAAAACCGGTAGCAACACGATCTTTTTGAGTTCAAAGTCGAACAATCATATTAAAGAACATAGGAGATAGCTATCATATTAAGGTAATTAGCACTATACGCTATATAATTAAGATTGGTACACAGAATAAAATAGTGCATGTAAATCAACTAAAGAAAATTATAACGAAGCGTAAGTATAATTATTATTATTCATGTATTCCAAAGATTTATAACATTTATCCTGAAAGAATAAAAACAGAATAAAATAGTGCATGTAAATCAACTAAAGAAAATAATAACGAAGCGTAAGTATAATTATTATTATTCATGTATTCCAAAGATTTATAACATTTATCCTGAAAGAATTTGTCGATAAAGGCCCCATAATTGTGTATATGGATGACATATTAGCCGTTTTTTATTATCAGCGTGATCTGATCCGGATCAGATCATGAAAATAAAACAAACTGGATCATTGATTGAGTTGTGGCAACAAACATATAAAATCCAATACCAATTATGACAAATTTCGTATTGCCACCAGCCATCTTGCAGCCACACGGTACAATGTGACGTCACAATGCGATGATTTCTCCATTGCACTTGCTCATATTTGAGTTTGACATTTCGCTTGTTGTGTCGGGGTGTTACCATATGGATACAAATCTGCATACATTTAGCATTAAATATTTTTTTTGGGGGAAACTATGTTCAAATGTTATGTTCAAATATGCATCATAATTAACCGTATTGTACTGCTAATATTTCCATTTATATTTCTGTGCTATATAGCGAAACAAAACATCTCGAAAGTCGGAGTAGTAACTTATTCGAATTTGAAAAAATGCTAATTGATTTTTTGTGTTGTTAATTGTGGTTCACATTTTGGTCTGGCAACATTACTGTGTGGCTACAATTTACAGGGACACCAACCTTTAGTGAATAAAATAAACAACGCCACGAAACAACAACGAGAAATAGTTGAATTAATTTTCAGATCATATTTCGTGATCTCGATGAAAAGCAGAATCACATGTTGTTGTTGTAAGTGCATGTAAATCGATGATCTATATGGATCATAGCTGATAATAAAAAACGGCTATTGTTAGCATCGGTAGATCTTTCGGAACATTTCAACTTTCAAGTTACTGAAATCGGTTTTAGAGGCCTTGGCGAAGCAAGGACTTGAGCTTAACTTTTCGAAGAGTAAATTTTGCTATTGCGAAATCCAATACCTGGGTTACAGTTCGTTCGTTGCTCCGAACGAACGCCACAAGGAGGACATAGCGAGGTATCCGATACCACAAACCCATAAGCTGTTGCAATCTTTCGTAGGCTTATGTGCCTATTTTCACAAGTTTGTTCCCCAATTCTCGCGCATTGCGAAACCGTTGTATGATATTTTGAAAGGGGATAGTAAAGTCAAGCTGAACGAGAAATATCTGGGTGCTATTGATAAGCTAAAGAGGAAATTGGTTGAGTATCTGGTATTGTCTATATATGACCCCAAAAAAGATACCGAGCTGCATTGCGATGCCAATGCTTCTGGGTATGGCGCAGTCCTGATGCAGCGACAGTCTGATGGAAAGTTTCATCCGGTTTCATTTCTCCAAGCGAGCTACTAATGCCGAGAGTCGATATCATAGCTTCGAATTGGAAACCGAATTTGTTTACGATTTGCAGTGAAGTGTTGATAAATGAAAGCAATAAAGAAAATACATTTTATTTTAGCAAAGTAATTGGTTGTATTTGTTGCTTAAATATGTGTTTCCAGGGCAAAGAAATGATTAATTAAGTTCTTGTTGGACTATGCATTCACTATGAATGTTTAATTAATGTAAGGTAATGGTTGATTTTGTTTCGGGTGAATGTTGTTTTAGGGTTTTGATTGATCCAACGGGATTCATGTAGGTACTGTAGGTACATATGTGCTTGATAATTTGATGTTTTTGGATGTTTTCTTGCTATGATGTATGATGTATGATTATGAATGATGGTTTTTTGTTTCAATTTGTTAGATGTTGGTAAATTTGGTGAGTTCTTGATGGCTTTTGAGATAATTTTTGTGTTTTTTTGTGACACTTTTTAAGACACTTTGTAAACTGCTTTTGGCGCGTATGACTACCATATAGCTGTGATGGTTATTGGGGCGGTGTACGGAATCTATGTAATCCTTTTGCGGGGGCTGGTTTGCGTCCATGTGGTAAGGTATCACTTGAATGCGAATCACAGTGAGAGTCACTCACGTGAATTTCGTCGCAGAACGGGGTACTTGATAATACTTGATAATGATTTTAGCGGAGCACTGGGACACCAGGTTTTCTGTCTCAGCTAACGTCGTTTGCACAATAATGCCTTTGTGAGTTTTATTCATCATTTTACACAATATATTGCTTAATTTAAGCAAACTATATTCTTGCCGCGTTTGGATGAATTTTGTTAGAGATCCCTCTTAGTGTTAACCGCACTTATGCTCAATTTATCCAACACTTAATATTATCTTGCCATGCAGTAGTCCAATCCACGAGTAAATTGTGTTACAGAAAAGGAAGACAGATAGATAGGCACAGGCTTAAATAGCTTTCATTTTCGAATGAAGTGACAAATATGGCGTTCGATGTCGAAAATATGCACACAAATGGTATAATCCGCCGTGAGCAGCGTTCACATGTCTGTATCCGGTTTTTGTCATGGATGGATAGATTTTGAAAAAGGATACATTTGTGGTGAATTTAAATTCTCAAAATTTATATTTTTTTTTTCTAATTTTGTATGAATATACCACAGTAGGTAGGCCATATCTTCCTTGGTATGACGCAATTTGTCAACCCCGACCATCGGAGATTGGCTTTCTGCAAAAAATGCGAATGCATTTGTCCTTTTACCGCTCCTAGCGGAATGTGGACCCTCGTTGAGAGCGAGGCGTGTAGTGCTGATGCTGACCCATTCCTGGCCAGCATAACCGCGAGCTCATTACCTATTATGTCACTGTGCCCTGGAATCCAGAGAAGTATGACCCTGAAACGCTCGCTCAGACAGGCAAGCTCGTTCCAGTTTGGAGAATATGGTAGCCGAATCGATGGCTTTGATGGCGGCTTGTCTATCTATAAGGATAGCAATGCTTTGTTTAAGTTTTGTGTCACGCCCTCGTTGCGTACATGCTTCCCGGATGGCCAGTAATTCCGCCTGGAAAATGCTGGCGAAATACGGTAAGCGGACTGAAATTGATATTTGCGGTGATTCCAAGTAGACACCGGCCCCCACACCACAGCTCATCTTAGATCCGTCGGTGTATATGACTGTGTCGAAGCCCTTCACTACTTCGTCCCTCCTCCACTGACCCCTTGTTGGGAAACCTACGTGGAAGCCTTTCGTGAAGTTTAATTTGGGTGTTACGTAGTCTGTTGTAGACGTGAACATGCAGTTTGGTAGCGAATCCAGGATGTTGCTATGGCCATACAGCCTTGCAGTCCAGCATCCCGACTCCTTGAGTCTTATAGCACTGCATGATGCGGTATATTTTGTGTGTAGGTAAGAGGAAGAAGATGCAAGAGCGCAGTAAGGGCATCTGTTGGGGCCGACCTCATTGCCCCCGTGGTACCTACACTGGCTGTTCTTTGCAATCTTTTCAATTTCGTGAGGTTGTAGACTTTGCTCAACGCAGGCCACCATGCTAGTGATCTCTGTGTTCAATGTTCTGTTTCCAGTTAAGTTTTGGAAACTAGATTGTTAGGGCTGGACGACAGTGTGAGTGGTTGATCGTTTAGACGGGGTAGGGTAACATCGAGTATTTTGGTTTTGATAGTGAACAGCATCAGTTCAGTGTTGCTTGGGTTGACACCGAGGCCACAACTTGCAGCCCGTGCTTACCTTATCTAGAGCGGCCCCCATAATTTCACTAATCACGGAGGGAAACTTCCCTGACACTAGTATCACCACGTGGTCCGCATACGCGACAGCTTTGACCCGTTCCCTGTCTAGTTTCACCAGAATTTTATTTATAACCATTAGCCATAGTAGGGGCGAGATGACGCCACCCTCTGGGCGGCTGACTTCGGCGACCGCTTTGGTGTGAAGGAATGATGACCGGATGAGCTAGCAATACTTAATAATGGACTGCGAACGGACAATATTGTTAACTTTAAAGAAAAAGACCGACCGACTTCTATATGAAGTATAAAGAGAAACTATCTTTATTAGAGAAATTCATATGGTTTTAGTACAATATTTATATAAGTGGCAGCCACTATTGCCAGACTTCAATTTTTCAAATAGATTAATAACTTTTAACACTCCCACTTTTGAATAAATTTAATGAAAACATAATAAGCATTACTTTATTTACTAGTACCTAACTCCAATCAAAAAAACGTAAATTCTCAAATTTATCTTTACTTAATGCTTTGGTGAATATGTCGGGTTTTTGTTATTCAGATGGAACATAATTAATTTTAAAATCGCCTCTTTCATAACGCTCTCGAATAAAATGGTAACGAACATCTATGTGCTTTGTTCGCTTATGAAATTCAGGGTTTTTAACAAGCCTAATTGCACCCTTATTGTCCATATGCAACTGTGTCTCGCTAACGCCATTTGGAACCAATTCGAAAAGCATCTGTTGAAGCCATACCATTCCCTTCACTGCCTGTGAAGCCGCAACGTACACCGATTCCGTCGTGGATAAAGACACACACTTTTGTCTTTGTGATGACTCTGAAACAAACCAAAGAAAATTTATTACATTTTTCAAAAACTATACCCACTTTGTCTATAATTGACAGTGAAAATTAATTGGCATCGACTTCATAAGTTGGTCAATCAACTGACAAACGATTTTTTGCCAATAATTGACATAAGTGGAAATGAACTGACAGCGGTTTCGTTCAATGACATAAACGCGAGAGCTGTCAAATTTTGTCAATCAACCGACATGTAGAAACCCACCTTAAGATCTTCTTCGTTCCCATACCATACTTCGTTCCACTGCGAAGTAATCGACATCGACTTTCTTGAATTTAATTCTTCGCGAACAACGTTCGAAGTCCACTTTAAGTGCAGCGGTATATTTTCCCCTTTCAATTGTAGGTCATCAGCTAACTGCGATTCTATCAACGAAGTAGACGATCCGTCCCGTCGGTCGTCAAGAAATGCAAAGGTTTCTACTTGTGTACCTTTTCCGTACAAGGTGATGGGCAATACTCTGAAGAGGATTCTCATTCAGATGAGTGTGACAATTCGAGGGTGTTGGTGTTGCGATGGAAGTGGATGGTGTTATACTCTATTGATTATTTGCAAGCATGTTGGTGGAGGGGCTTGAATTCGGAGCATTCTGAGTTGGGGAAACTGTAGTCTAGTCTTCTCTGAAGTAAGTGAGTTATCAACATTGTTTTCGTATGTATTCGTATTCGTACGATTATATGAAAAATTGTGAAGGAGCTTATGGTGAAGATAGACGCAGTTATTTTCTCTACACAGCTGGCATTTGTTGTTATGGCAACGAAGACATATTCGACAGAGATGTTTTTCTTTTACTATATCCCATCGTTGCCACTGAAGTACAGTTTTTGTCGCTTACTTTAAATTTTTTGGAAATTGCTTCGTTGTGAATATTCAGGTGTGATCGCTCTTGTCGTGGATTTTGGTCTTTGCCATGAATGGCTTGAAAATGTGACATCATTTGCCGCTTGGCCGACTTCGAACAACCAGGTATATAGACCAGTTCAGACGAAAAGTGGGAGGAAGTCTCTAAACTAATTCCTCCAGTAATATTGGGTTGTTTAAATGTGATGAACAACCAGACACTTCCATTGTGGCACAGTATATAATTTCTGTTTTCTATTAAAGCAGCGAAAGCGCATGGTCATAAGTTACCTAACCCTCTTACATTTTAAATTTATAATTCCTGCTAAATATAATCCAAATTAACATTGTTTAATCCAAAGAGCTAAACTAAAAGTTAGAATTAACATTAATATATAAAAATAAACGAAACTTATTTTTTTAGAAAATTTTAGCCATTTAATAAAGTGCTCAAAATTCGGAAATTGCTGTATTTCATTTGGATTTAACAATCTAAAATTTCGTTTATTAAATTTTCATCAATAAAGATCATCAATATTAAGCGTTCGAGACGCCATAGAATTATATATCAACTCCAATTCAATTTACCAACGGAGCACGTGCATAACCGACACCTACCCAATCGTTGAACCAGGTGAGTACCTTTTGATTTTCCTTTACCTGTGCCTTCATAAAACCAGCAAATGCAACGTACCCCGCCGCAATCACGTCGTGTTGACGATTGGTATTGGTCAAATATTAACTTCAATTCTATCACCGATTACGCTACCCATTGCACCACTGCTAGCACCACCAGTTGTACCGACAATTGCACCCCTAATTGTACCCCAAATCGCTCCTCCAATCATACCACCAACTGCATCACAACCGGCTCAGTCAGGTGCACCACAGGTCCGCATTCCAGAACAAGCTGGTTATCTGCCAGGTATTTCTCCATCGAACATTCGTCCTCACCAAACCTCGGCCCATCAATCATCTGGGATGAATAAGAGACCTCAAAAGGCGATGTCAATAACATCAAAAGCTTCTTCACGCAGAAGAGCCTCCCTTCAACTGAAACGTCTCGAAGAAGAACGACTCCTGCACGAAAAGTATCTTTCGAAGAAATATCAAATTCTTGAGGACAACCTTTCTGAAGACGATGACGACGTTGACGATGATCTCAAGATAGAGATCTGTGATAAAATCCTCTATTAATTCTCCTTCAAACTGGCATCGCTGATTAAATTTAGCACGCTCATAAATTACGTTCGTCTTAACCACAAAATGACCTGTAAATGCTTCAATTACCATATTGTACTTTTTCTTGTTTTCATATCATCAGCCTGATCTCCCATTAACTATATAAGTGTATTAACTTGCTCCTCTTCTGAGCTTTTGTTCAGCTTGGACGCAATACGAAATCTTTCAAAGCGCCTTTTCCACTTGGGCCATTCCGACGGATTGGAAAACAACGGATCCGGTGCCTTAACCATGAAGCTGCTACTAGGTTCCGCTGCCATTTCTACAACTATACGTATTTCTCGACTGTGATATTATGTATTTATTATAAAATCACCGCTGCTACCATGTGATGTATTAGACTTGCGACAATGAAACCGTTGAGTTCTAAATGTAGACTGACTTTATTCAACTATTGTAAAGAGAGATGCGGTATTTGTACATACACACACTAGTATAGTACTATATACAAGATGAGTTTAATATTATATGTATATTTATATGCCATACTCTACAAATTGTTGTCTCCATTCTCCCACTGCTTGAATTGTACCATCCATATTCACAAATTTACATCGCACACTGACACTATCAGAAATAAAGCTCAACCCTTTGTCCAATGCACGACTTTGTGGAAACAAATGTACAGAAATCTTCGGTACATAAAGCACATTTGAAAGATGTTTTTCAATCCACATTTTACCATATGAAGCTAGAATATTAATGTCTCCAACTCCCATCGCCGAAATCTTTTCTCCACTTCCAATTCGTATTCCAATTGGATCTGAAAAACTGCGATAGTTTATCAACCATTCCTTCTTATAGGTCATATCCATATGATCGCTTTCTCCTGAGTCTAAGTACCATCGATTATTAATTTCTCGATCATCATTAACCATCAGCGTGCTTGCTGTGAGTTTTCCTGCCCTCTGTTCCTCACTTCTAGTTCCAGTCCTCATTCGGTCATCAGCATCCCCCTTTTGCAGTTCGTCGACACTTCCAGCCTTCATTTGATCATCGATTTTTAAACAATTGCTAATGAGTGCGTCACCCCTTCCTTGGTACTTCACTTCTACTTCCAGTCCACAATTGATTATGTAGCTGCTCACTCCCACTTCCAGCCTGTGCTCGTGCTCGATCATCGGTCACCAAAGAGTTGCGGTTGCAAGTCAGTGCGTTCCCCTTTGGTGCTCCACCTCTTCCTCCAGCCTTTTTTCGCTCAGCAATCTTCTTCGGACATTCTCTTTTCCAATGCCCGAACTCATTGCATGCAAAACACTTACCAGGGGTCAGATTATGTAAGACGAAAACGATCGAACGCTATGATTTCGACAATAGCAGTCTCTGTCTATTGCCACAGATATGATAGAGACGGTTGAAAATACAGTTTTTTTTTGCGAATTTACAGTTTTTTGAAAAAAAAATCTGGCAACATTGCTTCCATCACTAGGCGTGACCATGATGGAATAAGTATAAGGCGGTCGCGTCGGCTGCCGACTCGTTCGTTTTTTGGTCCCTTAACGCTTCGTTAACGTACACTTACTACGCTGAATAAAGAGAAAAACGTGTCGTTAAGGGACTACTTTTTGCCGACGAGACCACCTTATACTTATTCCATCATGGGCGTGACGACAAATTTTCCAAAGTTTGCTCATGTTTGAAGTTGTCTGGAAGAGTCATTAATATTTTTGTGATTACCATACTCTCTGAAACTGTCTCTCCAACATCTCTTAGCTGCCGAACCATGTTCTGCAATTTGGAGATGTGTGTTGCAACGTCATCATCTGGATCCTTATTGAAACTATAGAAACGTTGTAGCAGCATATGAACATTCGCCTTTGATGTTTGTTCATATACTGCCCTCAACTTCATCCATATCTCTTTTGCAGTTGTGCAATTGACAATACCTATGCCGAAGTGGCGTTGAACCAATGCTTGTTGCAATTATTCTTTGAGCCTTGCTATCCGATCTCATCCAATCAGCTAAACGTACATTGAACACTGCCTGTTCTTCACTCTGTGCTTTAATAGGGAATGGGATTGATCCATCCACATGTCCTAAAAGCCCTGATGCATTTAACAAAATCGTTACTTGGAACTTCCACACTGAGTACTGCTCGGAATCAGAGATGATAATTTACTTCATATGTAGTAGATCTACTTCATTTTTGAATTATTGTTCATCTGCTACGTAGCAACTTATTTCTACTTCGTTTATTTATGGTTCAAAATATCATTTAAAATAGACATTATTGATCAATATGACTCTAAATACTCCAACAACGACGAAAAAATCAACGAAATATAAATATCAGGAAAAAATGTGTCATGTTTTTTGTGTAGTTTGCACTATAGAATATCATTTCGCCAAATATCTGCTTCGTTTTTTGTAAATCTACTTCGTTTTTTCGGGCAATTTGCTACCTTTTTTGGGTTCAGCATTATCATCCCTGCTCGGAATTTTGCAATTTTTCCACTTTAAAGAGTTCGCTCTCCATTTTCTCTTTTCTCTTTTCAGTTTTATGAAACCTCCCCTCCCCAGCCAGTGGTTGCCAGTAGTTGCCAGTAGTTAACAGTTGGGGCACATTTCACATGCTAATTAAAACAACAACATGCTGGCAACAACTCTTGATTTCCTCCCCAGTTGGAGAGCGGCTGGCTGGCAGCTGGCTAAATTCAATTCACAATGAACAAACAGGTGGCGCTGAAAGCAACAAGTGGCTTCGAATTTCCGCACAATTTGCTTAAATCATATGGCGTTCTTATCTCATGCACACAACATTCCAGAGAAAAATGTCAGAATGTAGCAAATATTTCAACCAAATACATAATTTTATACTAAAACTCGGCTGGCTGGCTTCATCTTGCTGGCAATTGTCCAAATGAACGGCTGGCTGGCGAGGTTTCATAAAAACGCACCTAATCAGTCATGGCTCGATCGTCGATCGAGCGAGATGTCTTCGCAAGCTGGGGTATGATTGTTGTTTGAAATGCGCACATATTTTTTTTAGCTGTAGTGCTGGTTGGAAAAGTTGTTTTTTTGTCGCTAAGAGAATAAATTCCCTAATGTGAAGAGACCTGCGCAAGAAATTTTCACTTAAGTTGGGAAAAAAACGATTTGACCAAGGTGGCCTTTATATAACCTTATCGAATTTATTTTCTAATTTGGTCTGGGCCCATAACCTGTTAACTTTAAAGAAAAAAAAAAACGACGGACTTCTATGAAGTATAAAGAGAAACTACCTTTATTAGAGAAATTCATATGGTTTTAGTACAATATGTATATATGTAAGTGGGAGCCACTATTGCCAGACTTCAATTTTTCAAATAGATTAATAACTTTCAACAAATATTTTTGATCCCTCTAAATACGACAAGGACACACGACATTACTATTCATGTAGTTCCCGCAATTCCAATATAACCTGCTTGGTTTTTCAATGGCAGACATGGAACGACATGAATAAGAAATCATAAAGTAGAATCAAACTGAAGACGGAGCAATGATATGTGTTAAGACGACACTCACCAAACACAGCCACTACATCCATATGAGAAAAGACAGGACAATAAGAAATTGAAAAGTAAAGTTTTTGATAGAAAAGTTAAATGCACATTAAAGAAAGATGAGAGTGAGAGAATGACAGGACTAAACAGGTTCCAATTGTTGTCGTTGTCAACAACAAGGCTGCTCGTCGCAATTCAAAACTGGGAGTTGTATCCGGTTGAAGACTAACGAGCTTCGTGTTGTTGATAACAAGGACAATTGCGGTCAAAACTACATAGAGGACGAGAGACTAGGACAAACAAAACGTTGGGCGCCATTTGTAATAGACAACTGGGAGCTAGAGGTTTGGAAAGTGACAGTTGGAGTTGTATGTTAGGATGTGGGCAGGACAGTGGATATGAGTGGGACAGAGAAGGGAAAAGAATGTCGAGTGCGAGGGACGTGGCATGCTTGTTCGTGCAGCTCTGCTCGCCGGATGGGGTGGTTCTTGCCCCCGCACTTCAACCTCACCTATCACAAAAAAAACATAAATCATGCCTAATAGTTGTCTAAAAATCAGACGGACTGTTACCACACATAGAGGGCGATATCGATGTAACTCAGCGCGGCCAGATACCCACCCTACCTGGAGATTCGGTCGGTCATTTTAGAATCTCGCCAACGATGCAGATGTTGCAGCTGCTCAGGTCATCTTCGCCAAAACTTACTTAGCCAGCCCTCCACACCCCTGAAAATTTCTTTAGGCGTTCTTTGCTCTATTATTCAAACTAAATAAGAGAATTTTGACCATTTGGCGTCAGAGACGTTTATTAAAGCCATTATATTATATAAAAAGGTAATTTTAAAATAAAATAAATAAAAATCAGCAAAAGAAAGAAAACAAAAATACAAATTTAAATATTTTCACAAACCAACAATTTTCTTTACTTTAGAATTTAAAGGCAAGTTTGGTTTCACTTCCCGGGCAACAAAAAAAATCTCTTAGCTTTTTCCCCCCCTAACCCCCCTATCACAAGATAATCGGTTATCCTACCTAGAGTGAGCTAAATTTATGTAGGTGGGTTTGTTTAAAAATTTTGCACGCGAAACAAATGAATAAGAAACGAAACTTTTACAAAAATCAAATTTTACACTAATAAGAAACTAAACGCTTTTACGCCATTCAACAAAAATAAAAATGTGTGTAGGTATCTGCTTTCCCTTGTTTTGGGATTATTTTGCGTTAGGTATGTTATTTTCCATTTATATAACCTAGATCGATTTAGATGTGAATTATGATTTGTAGAATCAGCAATGGCTGATAGCCAGAGCTATTTTATATAGATGGCGGCGATAGCGGTTTCAAATTGTGCAATATATACACTGCCGGTCACTAGGATGAGGCCATACATTTTGCAATAGATTTTCACTCTTTATACCTGTTGAAAATGTTTTACCCGGAAACTTTTACTACCTGTGAAAAGGTGCATATAGTACACATAGTAAGTCATAAAACTAAAGGGCAAATAAAAAACTACGGCTGGAATTTCCCAAGATCAAACAATGAACTACTCGAAAAGCGTATAAAAAGATGCGTCACTAGGATGAGGCCACTGCGAATATTTCGTTACAGGAGTGCACATTAGCGATTTTTTTCAAAGTTCTGTTAAGAACTGTTTTTATTTAGTTTAAAAAAAAATGGGTTCCGGAAAGACTTTGACAGCGACAGAAAAAGGAAAAATATATGCTTTCAAGGAGTTTGGACTCTCAGGCCGAGAAATTGCAAGGAGGCTGAATAAAAGTAAGACTGTTGTAAACAGTTATCTTGGGATCCACAACACTATGGGAAAAATCAAAAAGGACGTTCGGCAGAGCAATAACATTGCGCGAAAAGCGGTTAATTCTACGGCTTGCCTCAAATTCGACACTACCAGCGACTAAAATAAGGGCCAAAAGCAGAGTATCAGCCAGGATAACAACGGTCCGAAGGATAAT
This sequence comes from Cheilosia scutellata, assembly GCA_955612985.1. Lineage (NCBI taxonomy): Eukaryota > Metazoa > Arthropoda > Insecta > Diptera > Syrphidae > Cheilosia > Cheilosia scutellata. The sequence continues at coordinate 57,994,044 of OY015311.1, forward strand.
ACGAAGAAGTGGTACTGTATAGAGAAGAAAACTTAAAAAGAAACCGGTTTTGAGGCAAGTACACAAGGAGCATCGAATGCATTTTGCAAAAGAACATGTCGCTTGGAGCAGTGAATGGAAACGCGTTGCAATTTCGGATGAAAAAAAGTTTAACCTTGACATTGGAGTTTATTTTGGCTCCTCCTTTCTTAGATCCTTGAAATAAAAGTTGTAACCATCGGGGCCGACAAGGTTAAACTTTTTTCATCCGAAAATGCAACGCGTATTCACTGCTCCAAGCGAAATGTTCTTTTGCAAAATTCATTCGATGCTTACAACAGTCTTACTTCTTTCAGCCTCCTTGCAATTTCTCGGCCCGAGAGTTCTAACTCCTTGAAAGCATCTATTTTTCCTTTTTCTGTCGCTGTCAAAGTCTTTCCGGAACTCATTTTTTTTTAACTAAATAAAAACAGTTCTTTTTAACAGTTCTTAACAAAACTTTGAAAAAAATCGCTAATGTGCACTCCTGTAACGAAATATTCGCAGTGGCCTCATCCTAGTGACGCATCTTTTTATACGCTTTTCGGGTAGTTCATTGTTTGATCATGGGAAATTTCAGCCGTAGTTTTTAATTTGCCTTTTAATGTCCTTCTGACGCCCACAGGCCGTTAAAAGGTACTGTGGGCGTCAGAAGGACATCCAGGCTCAAGTTCCATGGATCCCGTCTTTATTGTAAATGCCCACAGTTCATTTCTTGTTTCCACAGCACAGCACAACTGCTTTTAAGGCCCCTATTGTGAGTGTCGATTATTGATCGTTGATCGACAACTGTCGATCGATAGACAACTTTGATTGTCGATTGCGATTGATATTTGTCGATTTAACAGGCGCTTGTAGTCGATTACAAATGTCTGGTCGATGCTTTCTCTTGGAAATGAAAAAAAATTTGTGCGTACGAATAGGTAACATGAATCGACGCAATCGACAATTGTCGTGACGATCGCTGATCGACAATCACAATAAGGGCCTAAGTTTTGTATCTACCCTATTTAGGAATAATGGTTGCTATATTATCGTTATTCCACTCTATATATTTTTAATTTAAAATCACTCACCCTAATACAATTTGACGAAGAATAAATAGTTTTTAAAATTTAACATACGTTAATACACAATTACGTTCACTGCCTACATATGTAGGACTTTTCTTGTGTCGCTCACTGTGATACTTCTTGTATCGTTGACTGTTGCACTCGATATGATTCTCCCATGAACCCAGGCTGACCAGCGACAGTGAATTATCCCGTATATTCTCTATTCAGCCAGTGATGCCAGACTTTTCGCACTGACTTTCCCACGAGGATTATCAAAAATACCCTTTTTGCCCACGCCGTTGTTAGAAAAAATCCCACGATATTCCCCACGACAATCTATATACACGGTGTCCCAGTTAAGAAGGACAATTCTTTCAGGGAAGATTCCTGAAGTTATGCCGAACAAAAAATTTTATGGCAGGGGGGGGGGGTCTATTTTCATCGTATTTCCCGTTATAGCCCATCAAAGTAGGTGACCTCTAATTTGGAGGTGTTACCACTTAAAACGCTATTACTTCTAAAATATTATAGGTACGAAAGTTGTTTTGGGCATTTTGAAAAGACAATTTAGTAGCGCATACAAGTCTTAAGCACTTCGGTAAAAAATGGTAAAAAGGACTCAATATTTCTCTTTTTCTTTGATAGCAAGTACCCCACCAGAAAAAATGCATGGTTGTTAGCTCAGATCTAGTCTTTTTTACCATTTTTGTCTGACAAAAAGTGGCTTTTACTATAACTTCTGTTGATCGTACATAAAAAAGTTGCTTAACATAATTTTTAGGAAATTTCTCAAGGATAAAAATTTCATAAAAAAAATGCAAATTTATAAAGTCAACATTTTGAGAAAAAGGCATTTTAAGTAAAAAATTGTAACAAAAATTTTCAAAATTTTGAGTTTAAGGAGCCATAACTTTTTTCCAGAAAGAAAGTTCCAGTTTATTCTCATTTTTCGCATTTTACGAAAGAACATCTGTGCACGGGCAAAGTCGGGCGGGTACAGCTATCTCTATACATATAAAACAAAGTGGAAAAAACTATATGTTTCCCTCTGTCGCCCGTAATTTTCAACTAATAGAGATGATTTTTTTTAAATGTCGGTAGATAATTACGGTGATCAATTGATCGGCCAAAAAAAAATAAAAAATTAAAATTGTAAAAAGCAATAAAAGGCCTGGCGAAGCCGGCGGGGGTTCAGCTAGTATACATTATATATAAAACTACAAAAATTAACAAAAACAAAATGGTTTTGCAATGGTTTTTCTTCATATTTATATTTTTTTAAAGCATAAATAATATAAATGTTTTTGAGTTGACAAAATGTAAAAATAAATTATGTTACTGTTTACAGTAGATGGCATTGGGAAACGGAGCCAAAGCGACAACCATCTTTGATTTTTACATAGAATGCTAGATACCTATTGGGCGTTAGTGAATTTGGCTACTGAAACGGTTGAAATTCAAATTGTTGTCCCATTGTTAACAATAGATGTCACTTCAAAAAAGTGTTAATTTTCAAATTATTCCGCTCCGAACCAAGGGAGCTAGTAGTTATGTTGGAACCAACACGAAGACGTTGACGTTGACAGGGTTGCTTCAGAGTATGCATTATTTAATGATTGCATTCAGATGTAAAAATAATAATTTAATAAAATTAATATTGCTAAGAGATTAGATGAAGTATTTCAAATACCCTTTTCTTGTTCTGAGAGATATAAAAACGCCCTTTCGCCCTTTAAGCTAATTTTGAAATGCAAAATGCCCACGAAATGGGTAATTACCCACGATCTGGCATCACTGTATTCAGCAGTTGTGACGTATTATCAACCCTACCTATAACCCGTTTATCGTATACGGCATATATTTTGTATGCTCTCTTCTTCTCAGCCCTACATTTGCTCTCTGGCTGCAACCTTTGTTGGGGCTAAAACAAAAATTTCCCTAGCTGCGTCCATCCACAAAATGGCGATAGCAGCTGAGAAATGTCAGTCTGCTGACAGTCAACATAGACCACCAGCTTCGGGCAAAAAAGATAATTGCATGGAGCCAGTTTTGAAATGAGTAGCGCCGGCTCTTTTTCTATCTGTGAATACGTGTTGTACCACTGAAATAAATGTAAATGTAATAACATTGTAGTGTATGCGTGACCAATTCGCCCTCCATTTACTTTAACATGGCACACATACTTAACCACCTAATAACTTTTTGAAACTGGCTCTATGGATCTCTCATTTTTGGCCGAAGCTGGTGGTCTATTCTCTATGGTTTGTGAGTCAACACATCTTTCGAAACCGAACTATGCAAGATACGCTTTTCCATTTAGTTTGTTTTGCTTCTTTTCTTTTTAATACAATTTTTTTTACCTATAATTTTCTTTTCTTTTCAGGTGAACATAACAACTGTCCAGAGACAATATGCGAAGAAAGTCTATGTTTGAGTGTGGAGTTTTTGCCGTCTTCTAATTAAAAAAAAACGCATGAAATTTTCGTATTTTCTGGATTTTATTTTTTTTTTCTTATTCGCGTGTGCAGCTTGCACTTACAACAATTTTCACGTTTGCCGATTGAATGAATGACATTTTGTCATAACTATGATACCTATATATATATATGGGTCTCTCGCACCCAGGGAGACGATCACAGACCGAACAACGAAACAACTGCATATGAGTAGAACTTAATGCCCGCGGCGCCATCTAGGCGCGCATAGTATAAGCAGATGCAATTGTTTCGTGGGTTCCACTTTAGGGTGGATACAGGCGCAATTTGGAAATGCACTTAAACATTACCGCCCGCCTTGCAGCAATTGCTGCAAAGTAATTATAACTTTTTTGATTCGAGAAAAAAAGCCCGAGATGCGAGAGATAAATCTTAGAAACTATATGATGTATATAAGTAAGAAAACCCATTAGGTGGGAATGTACAATTGATATAATTATGTAGATAAGTATGTGGAAATAAATTTACCTTCAGAAAAAGGCAAAATGATAATTCAAAAATTATTAATTGAACAAATTACAAGGTAAATAATTCGAGTTAAATGTATAATTATAGTACATTATTTATATGAGAAATACACACAAGTACAGGTTGTTCTTTTAGATGAATAGTAGCTATAACATTTTTTATTGGAATTCAAAGATGTTTTTTTTTTTTTTTTTTTTGATTCTCAGTATCGAATGGGTTCCAGAGGCTAGGATTATTAGATAGTTGATGGCACTACCCTCATGTTTAATTGATTGAGAGTGATGTTATAGTAACTCATGGATATGCATTAAAAAAAACAAAAAAACGGATGATTCTATTTCTTACTGAGGGAGAAGGACGCAAATTTTGGCCACTGAACGCGTGATAATCCCCTTTTGAGTTTTTATGTCTGCCACTCTGACTCGTTGGTCAGGACCGGGATAAACCTTAAGCACTCGGCCTAGTCTCCACTCATTCGGAGGAAGATTTTCGTTTCGAATTACAACCAAGTCATCTATTTGGAGATCGCGTTGAGGACTTTTCCATTTATTCCGTTTGTGTAGTTCCTTTAAATACTCCTCCTTCCAACGGATGGAAAACTGATGATGGAGTATTTTTAATTTTTTCCAGCGATTCATGATACTTAGGGATTGGTTACAATAGGAAGGCTCGGGGGGGGCTTGCAGCAAACCACCAGTAAGAAAATGGCCCGGAGTGAGAGGAATTATATCTTGAGCGTTTTCCGACATCGGTGAAAGTGGACGAGAGTTGAGGTTCGATTCAATGCGCGCTAGCAGGGTACTGAATTCCTCGAAAGTGAATTTTTGGTTCCCGGCTACCTTGCGGAAGTGTAATTTGAAGCTTTTTACACCCGCTTCCCACAGACCGCCTACATGGGGTGAACCAGGGGGGATAAAATTCCACTTTATTTGGGAAAAATTATGCGAGTTTTCCCGAGAACTGTGCAATACCGCTTGATAAAAATCCTGAGAAAGTAATCGGGCTGAACCGACAAAGTTGGTTCCGTGATCTGAAAATACTTGTGAAGGGGTACCGCGACGCGCAACAAAGCGGGTGAATGCCGCCAAAAAGGCCTCCGCAGACAGGTCACTGACGGCCTCCAAATGTATGGCTCGAGTTGCGAAACAAACGAAAACGCATACATAACCTTTGTCTAGGCGACATTTTCGACCGAAATAGGTCTTGAGCAGAACTGGTCCCGCAAAATCGATGCCCGTATTATCAAAGGGACGACTTAGCGTGGTTCGCTCAGGAGGCAGGGTTCCCATCAACTGCGTGAGGACCTTCTTTTTGTGGCGCGTACAGGTATGACACTCCCGTATCCGCCTTTTGACCAAATTTTTCAGTTTCGGTATCCAATACTCGGAGCGTATTAGTCGGGTCATCAGCTGTATTTCGCCGTGAAGAGATAGTTGGTGGACATAGGCGACATAGAGTTGCACATATAGACATTTGTAGGGAAGGAGAATCGGAAAACGTTCCGAAAAGGAAAGAGTAGATGCGGATAACCTGCCATTGGACCTAACGATTCCTTTGGCATCAAGAAAGGCGTTAAACGTTAGTAGCCAGCTCTTGGACGACAACGTCCGTCCTTGAACTAGTGAGTTATAGTCCGAAGGGAAATATTTAATCTGAGTAAGGAGAATTAGCTTTTCCTTGGTGTCCAAGATTTCCTGAAGGGAAAGATTTTGAGTCACATGTGTTCTACGCAGCGATCGATTGCGACATGCATTAGCAAAGCGGTATATGTACGCGGTAACACAGATGGCTTTATGCCATGATGAGAATCTACCCAATATGGTTTCAAAATCGGAGATAACTTGATTCGACAAGACCTGTAGGGGTTTGGTCTCCAAAAGGGCTTCATCTGGTGGGCCCGGTGTCGAAGAAGGCCAGACACTTTGGTCTTCTTGAAGCCAGGAAGGTCCTTCCCACCATAGTTGGCTGGTTTGTAAATCCTTCGGCGTGACTCCACGGGTTGTCAGATCGGCTGGATTATCCGATGAGGAAACATGAGCCCAAAGACTCGTGGGAGTATTCCGAAGGATTTCGGAAGTTCTATTGGCCACAAAAGTCTTCCAAGAACTGGGGTGTCTAGCCAACCAGGCCAGTACGATGGTGGAGTCAGTCCACAGATAGATGGCACTAACGTTTAAAAAATTGAAATGTTCTAATACAAGCCGTATCATTTTCGATAAGAGGACTGCTCCTTGGAGCTCTAACCGTGGCAAAGAAATGGAATTAACGGGAGCAACTTTAGACTTGGCCCACAACAGATGAGAGGTAAACGTATTGGGGCCATGTTGTACTCGCAAATATAGGCATGCCGCATAAGCCTTTTCCGAGGCGTCACAGAACCCATGAATCTGGACAGCGGTCCACGGAGAATAATTTATCCATCGAGGAATGCGAATAGACTGGACATCCGGGAGAGTAGAAACGAAGATTTTCCACCTATGCTCGGTGCTGTCAAGCAATTTTCCATCCCACTCAGTGCGATCCTTCCAGATTTGTTGCATCAGGATTTTCGCTGTTACAACAACAGGCGCAAGCCAACCCGCAGGATCATAGAGTTTTGCGATTAGCGACAAGACCGATCTTTTAGTGGGGGGTGCCGAGCTGGGAATATCGTGAACGCAAAATGAAAAAGTGTCAGACGCCGCATTCCACCGGATTCCAAGTGTTTTGAGACTGCTATTGTCGTCGAACTTTAGAAAGTCTTCATTCAAGAGACAATCTGTGGGAAGATGTTCTAGCAACTCTAGAGAATTGGATGTCCATTTTCTTAAGTTAAACCCCGCAGACTGCAAAACAGTTACAAGTTCCTGTTGGGACTTAAGAGCAGTAGACAGATCATGAGCCCCGGAAAGGACGTCATCGACATAAAATTCTCGATTAAGAATTCGCGCTGCGAGAGGGTGAGATGCTTGAACGTCATTGGCTAATTGGCGGAGAGTGCGAATCGCTAGGTATGGCGCGCAATTAATTCCAAACGTCACCGTTTTAAGCTCAAAATCAGTTAGGGCATCTGTAGGACTTGATCGGAATAAAATACGCTGGAACCGGGTCTGATCGGGATGGATGAGAATCTGTCGATACATTTTTTCCACATCGCTATTAAAAACGTATTTGTAGAAACGCCAGTTTAAGAGGAGCATGGTAATATCAGCTTGAAGTGTAGGGCCAGGATAAAGCATGTCATTTAAACTGCTACCGTTCGAGGACGCCTGTGAAGCGTTAAAGACAACTCTGACCTTAGTGGTCAGACTGTCGGGTTTGATAACCGCGTGGTGGGGCAAGTAATAGGAACTCACCTGATCAATCGAAACGTTTTCACTTGGGACGGTGGGCTCCATGTGGCCTAAAGAAGCGTATTCGGCTAAGACGGAGTCGTATTCCCTTTTGAGGTCAGGGTTGTTAAGAAGTCGTGACTCATTCCGAACAAATTGCCGCATTGCAATTGCTCGCGAATGACCCAACGAGGTCTTTTGGGGGAATTCTTCCTTGAAGGGCATGCGGACAACATATCGTCCGGCGGAATTGCGGAATGTAGATTCCTCATATAAGGTTTCACAGAATTGTTCCGCTGCTGTAGGGAAGGCTTTCTGTGGCAGTTCCTCAAGGGTCCAGAATCGTTGCAGATCTTGTTCCAGGGTAACTTCATTGAAATGGGAAACGACGGTAGTAAATGTTGATCGGTTATGGCTAGCAGGCTGAGGTAGCGGCCCGAGCAAGACCCATCCAAAAACGGTATTCTGGGCCATTAGAGAGCCTAAAATATTAGTCTTCATCCCATCGCGGATAATGAAGGGGTATAAGTCAGCGCCGATGAGCATATCAATCTTTGCGCTCTTATTGAAGAAGGGATCTGCGAGTAGAAACTGAAGCTGCGGTTGCGTATCGGCAATGGCCATGGATATTGAAGGCAAGTTGCCTGTGACCTTTTTAAGTACAAGCGCTTGCACTTGTAGGGTGAAGTTCCGATCTGTTCTAGATGTGAGTGTAAAAGAACATAACTTAGATGAGGTGGCAGTGAGAGTTAAACTCATACCAGTGACTTGTGCCTGCACCGATTGAATCGGTAAGTTTAAACGAGTTTGAATGTCCTCCGAGAGAAAAGAAACTTCGGAGCCAGGATCCAGCAGGGCACGCACCTCAAAGTCACAATTTTGATGGTGAATACTGACTATAGCTGTAGCTAGTAGCGCCTGAGAGCATGTCGTCGTGAAATGCGATTGCGTAATGATCTCCTGGGTAGTGGACTGTAAAGTAGAGCTTGATGAAGGTTGGGTGAGCGGGGGTGCTGATGGAGGTGGTTGTGGTGTCACATGCAGAAGCGTGTGATGCTTGCTTTGGCATTTGAGGCACGTGTTTTTACTTGGGCAAGTAGATACATTATGGGTTACTGACAAACAGTTGTAGCAGTATTTATGCTTGCGCACTGACTCACGGCGCGTCTCAACATCCATGTTGAGAAAGGTAGGACAAAGTCGTATGACATGGTGTCCCTTACAGATTTTGCACAGCGGAGAAGATTTAGCATGATGAGTGCGTACCCGAGAAACAATTGCGGTTTGACCCTTAGCTGTGTTGGTGCGAGTGGACTTATTTTCTGGGTGCATTTCCGAAACACTTTCTAACACACGATACCGATTGGAAAGGAAAACGTTCATGCTTTCCCATGTGGGAATTTCAGTTGGTTTAAGTAAAGATTCTTCCCAGAGGGCCAGAGTTCGATCTGGAAGTCGGGTTGAGCACCAATAAGTTATGAATGCATCCCATTCTTCGATGGCTATGCCGTGCGACTTTAATGCCAACAAAGCATCATTGATGCTGCTTTGGAGATCCTTTATCGCTTTGGCCGATTCAGAAGAACATAGAGGTTGATTGAGCAAAATCTTTAAATGGTTATTGACCAAAATACGCTTGTTTTCGTAGTGGTCACGAAGAGCGTTCCAGGCAAGACTGAAGTTTTCGTCCGTTAAGGAAAATTTGTTAACGATATGGAATGCATCGCCCTGTGTTTTTGCTCTCAAATGAAATAGTTTTTGCACGGGACTAATTTTGGCGTGAGTTATGTAAACCGCCGTAAACATGTCCCGGAACGCGGGCCAATCTAAATAGTTCCCATGGAAAACCTCCGTATCGCACGGTGGGAGCTTGATGCTATTTGAAGAGACGGTTTCTCCTGACTTGTTGTCCGAAAAAGGCAGATCTACAGGGGTTGCCTTAGCGCGTGGTTGAAGAGAATTCTTTAGATCGAGGATCTCACTAAAACACTTTAAATAGGTTTCAGAGGAATTCTGATACTTAGATTTCACCGCGCTCACCGATTCCTTTAGTTTGTCGTCGGTAGTGGCCTGACTTATGAAAAGAGTGTAATAACTTTTCACTTCGTGCCATAATTCCGTTAGTTCGGCGCTATAAGCTTCCAAAAGAGAGAGCGTAAATGAAGCGGCTGGTTTTTCTTTAAAAGAGGCATGAAACTCAACTAAGGTATCACTGGCCAAAATGACGTCCTCCAGGTACCCCATTATACATGAAAAGGAATCACCCGCGCGTATTGAATATTGTTACGTTAACCGCGCGACAGAAAAAGCTAATCGAATAACCGCACCTTCGTACTACCAATAGTACTGGGAATCTGTACACTCTTAATACTAACTAATATGATAATATCTAGCTTTACTTTATATAGAGCAACCAAATCTACAAATTTTAATTAGATAACGTATTAAATACCTGTACTTGTACTTGTGTAGCGTGATATAATTTGATGATGAGCTGCTAGCTTTAGATAGAGATGTATGTTGCGGTAGTGTTGACGGCTGAAGACTTCTATGATGTAGACTGATGCTGCGCAATTTTGTTGCGGTGATGTTGTGGGGTAAAGTTGGCTTTGGACACTGACAATGATGCAGTGGTGAAAGAGGCGACGAGATTCTGGCGATGAGGAACACACTTGATGGCGACGAAAAGGCAATGATGATGATGTTGAACTCACGTGAAGATGATGTTGTGAGGCTATGGTGATGGCGACGATGATGAGGAACTTGCGTGAGGCTGTCGTGCAGGCGGAAACTTTTGGCGATTCGATGGGGGAGGAAAGTGTCACTGTTCACTATCACAATCGAGGAATCGAAAAATTTCCAATGGTGGCAACAAAAAACGCACGTGATGCGATGATGGTGGCGACGAGATGAGCTCACGTGATGATGATTGGTGGTGGCGACGAGATGAGCTCACGTGATGATGATTGGTGGTGGCGACGAGAAGAAGTCGCGTGATGGTGTGGTGATAGCGACGAAGAAGAAGCGACGAATCGACAATGGGATGGCGACGAAACAATAATTCACGCGAGGCTGTCGTGATGGCGGAGATTTTCTGCGATTTGATTGGGGCCGAAAGTGTCACAGTTCACTTTCGCAATCGAAGAATCGAGAAAATTCCAATGGCGACGACCAAACGCACGTGGTGGCTGGATGCGATTTTGGCGTAATTAAATGCAGAAAAAGCACGAGATGGCTACGATTTTCTGCGATTTAATTATGGTCGTAATTGTTTGTCCGGCGATTAATTTCGAGCACACGCACAAAAAAAATCCGTAATGGCGGCGGAGATGGTGAAAAATGATGACAATTTTCGTAATGGCGACGAAGAATTGTGGAATGATGAAATTTCCGTAATGGCGACGCAGTATGGTGCACTGAAGAAAATTTCGCGAATAAAAAATTAAACAAAGAAGACGAAATCCGGTTCGTTTGGACCAAAAATGTTTGAGTGTGGAGTTTTTGCCGTCTTCTAATTAAAAAAAAACGCATGAAATTTTCGTATTTTCTGGATTTTATTTTTTTTTTCTTATTCGCGTGTGCAGCTTGCACTTACAACAATTTTCACGTTTGCCGATTGAATGAATGACATTTTGTCATAACTATGATACCTATATATATATATGGGTCTCTCGCACCCAGGGAGACGATCACAGACCGAACAACGAAACAACTGCATATGAGTAGAACTTAATGCCCGCGGCGCCATCTAGGCGCGCATAGTATAAGCAGATGCAATTGTTTCGTGGGTTCCACTTTAGGGTGGATACAGGCGCAATTTGGAAATGCACTTAAACAGTCTACTTAATTCAAAATGCCTTGGAAAGCGTCTGTGGTATAACCATCCCCTAGCGAAAACAGCGCCACCCTCATGAAGTGGAGCATAGTTTTACTTAAACTTACTGTCATTTTGAAGTTAATTTGCAAATATTTATTTTTGAATCCAAAATAGCAAGCAATACAAAAAGAAGAAAGATTCTCGGCAGCGAGCAAATCGAAAAAATAATTACATATGGCGGGAAAATATAGATTCCTTGAAGGGGAATATGAAAAATGCCCACATATATAAACGAATGTGTGCAGAACTGGAAGAGAACGGACTTGCATTGAATGAACCGGAGTTGCGGACAAGAATAAATAATTTGTCGAAGAAATTCAGGTACATAAAATATCGTTCTATCTACAAATATCTATAAATGATTTATGTTTCCAGGTCAGAAAAACAGAAAATTCGACCTTCGGGAGGATCACCGTCGGAGTGGGAATATTTCTCAAAAATAAATGAGTTTATGGGCAGCTACAAAAGTAAAAACCGGCCAAGTTCAAGTGTCACTCGCGCACCGAAGGTTCCGTACGTTAGTTCATAATAATATGCATGCATAGTTAAGGTAATGTTGTCACTCGTCAGCAGGGTTGGCCGAATAAACTACACTACATTTTCTACATCATTAACTACGCGTAGTAAATTAAATAAACTACACGCCTTATTTACTACAATTTGCTACGTCTGCTACATTGGTAGTAAATACAGAAAAATAATAGAATTTCAGTTAACAAGATTCACTTTTTTTACTTTTCTTGTGAAAGTTTGTTCCTTGTCTTTGTGTGAACAAAAAACCAGTGGGAAAAAGTCTTTCAATGGATGTTGGGATTGAATAATGTACATTCGAGAAGCGATTTCGAATTCAAAAGCAAGCGTCCCATTTCAAATTTGACAGTTGAAGCTACGTCTGCTACAATTTGTTTCATTAACTACATTATCTACATTTAACTACATTAACTACATAAACTACGTAGCAGACGTAACAAATGTAGTTTTTTCTAAAAAATGACAGTTCGGCCAACCCTGCTCGTCAGTTTCGACCGCCTACTCAGGTCTTCGAAAACTAACTATGTAGTACATACCTTTACTGACCTACACCCTAAAAATGCGAGCAAGATATTTCATTGCAAAATCATCGGTCCCACCCAACTCGTAATAATACAAATACAAAACAGAGAGAACACACGTGCAACAAAAATGCATACACGAACACGATACAACGAATATGAAACAATGCGATGATCGTGGGGAGAGAGGCCAGAGCACAACCCTCCATCAGGGCTGGCTTCGAAGATTTTGAAAAAGTCGCAAAAAAATGGGGATTCGCATACAAAAAGGGGCAATACTAACCTGTGTACAAAAAATGGCACACAAAAAACGCAAAACGAGTTAAATTCACTATAATAACTATTCTACGCTATTTCCGCTGATTTATAACATTCCAAATAGCTACATATGTACTAACTAAATAATTGTTTTAGTCAAAAGGCATATCTTTAAATCTATAGCTCAGAAATGACAATATTAACTTTAATTTTGTTAAGGTGTTTCGTACAAAAACGTGTTTTTTTTTTCAGAATGGGGAAAAGGGGCAAATCTGTACAATTTTCGAAAAGTGGTCTCATTGGGGATAGAGAGCAAAAAAGGGGAAAATGCAACTTTAGTCGCATAAAGCCAGCCCTGCCCTCCATCCTACATCCTCCATGACATCGACCGAGATGCACTAGCAACAACCAACAACATAAAATATTCACCATTCTCTCCCATCAAACCTCACAAAAGGTATTTCTCCTCAACTCAAGCACATCTCATCTCATATGCAAAAATCCTAGGTATGAATTATGTCTCTCACTTAAGATCCGCCTCCTATCCAACAAAAATAATTTTCTCCCACAGCAACCACCACACCACTGCCAGCCACGCCCACGACATTCCAGATTCCACTCATATCCAACACGAAATCTCCCCATGCAATCCAACAACGCATCGAGTGCGATAAACACACAAGCGACAAGCCACACCCCTTTCGGAGTAATTCTCTCGGTTTTCTTGCGCGAATATAATATATATAGTGTTATGTGTATGGCCGTGTGGGTGTGGTGCCATTGACAATGGTGTATGAGATGGGTATGCATTGGGATTGGAATGGAAGTTCCAATTGTGGCGATTGATTGAGTTTTTTTGTAAATATCTTCTAAAATATTAACTTTTCGACATAACAGTCTTCAGCACATATATAGCTACGAAGATGATCTACACGAAAGGATTACATGTATTTTTTGTAAATCTAAAAATAAACATTTTTTTGTGCGAATGAACATATTTTTTCCACGAAATTAAGAATAACTCCAAAACCAGCCGATGTATTGTTAATATTTGTATTTGTCGATTAACTAGAGGTTATACGTATACCTGATACTGTGTGCAAATTCCAGCCTTCTACGTCAATTAGTATGGAAGAAAATAATAAATTAATTACGGCATTAATTAATATAAATAATAACCAATGAAAAAACAAACTTACATAATAGGTATGTGTTTCATTATGGCTTGCCTGATTATGTTTCCAAATTCATCATTCTTGCTGACGGTGCTTCGGTAAGGCTGATGCCCTTTTTTCTGTGACTGTAATTCGAACATCCAAGACTGATTGATTAAGTCACTTCTGTTATTGCAAACGTTATGTAGTATCGTAGTATGCAGCATGCTTTAATAATAAAATTTGCATAGTTGATGTTTACTTCCAAGGCTCGGCCTATCATTCGGAAACAAGATTTGAGTTGCCCGAATGCATTTTCTACAACACGTCTGCATTTGGATAATTGTCTGTTGAAAACGATTTGCTCATATATTTTGAAAGCTTAAATGCAGAATCTACAATGAAAAGAATTGGCACTTTGACGCCTTCTATTATTTTACCATTTCGATTAAATATTTCATTATTCATATGAATAACTTTCAGTGTTGAACATTCGAATATGTTGAATCATTGCTTTTGCTGGGTATGCCAACATTAATGTACCTACGTAAATCTGTAGGTACCTGTAGTCCACAGAAGCAAATAATGTTACTGAATGCAAACCCTTGAAGTTATAATAATCGACGGCTTCTGCTTTTGGTGGGTTCACTTCAATGTGGCAACCATCCGGCGCGGTGGCATTGCGCGGAAGACCTAATTTTTCGAAACCGTCAACTATTTCACGAACTTTTTCTTGTGACGGGGAATAGGCATCAAAAGCTATGGATTGAAGCTTGTTCCGCACTTCTCTGCAAATTTTAGCACCAACTCTCCCAGGGTTGTTCTTCCAACTCCGAACAAACTGGCCACGGTTCTATACTCTGCCGAAGAAGCCAATGCGTACAGAGCTGCAGCGATCCTTTTTTCTAATGGTATAGCAAGTCTCCAACATGTATTCTGCTTTTCTAAAACCTTCAAATTGTTGACTAGGTATTGAAAGGTTGCTCTATCAACTCTGAATGCGTTTTTAAATTTTTCCTCGGAAAAAGCTGGAACTTCTATTTTCCTATAAAAGTGCGAATTTACCACTTGTAAAAAAAAGTAAGAATTTTAAGTCAATAAACATACCTAAATATTTTTCCACTTACCTGGCTCCAAATTGAGATTCGCAAAAGTGATCTGAATCTTAAAAAAGTGTATTTTTTTTTGCCCAATGGAAAACGAATTTGACAGACAGCTGATTTCTAGAGCAGAAAAACTGGTCTGAATCTGAAAAAAAGGACTTTTTCTTGCCCAATGGGTCTCAGAAAAACATACCTACTATTCCCATATTCTATTTCATCGGGTATAGCTTCGGAGCTTCTACACAAAAGAAAAACAAAACATGCAGAGAAGGAGAAAGTTTAGTATGAGCCAGTTTTGCATTTTATTTATTTATTCAAATATTTGTATATATCTATAGGTAAATAATATAGTACGATTTGTTTTATTTTTTTTGAAATAAACGTCTGTAGTTGCACTTTTCTAACTCAAGCACATTCAGGAGTTTAAAAAATATTTCTTGTGCACCATCGTAATCTATAATTCCAACGCAACTAATTGGACTTTTTTTAAACAAAACATAACTCAGCTTGCGCTTTTGAAATGCGAAAGCGCAGGGTATACTTCTGTTTCCACAATCATCTCGTATACTCATAACAGTTTCATCTAATCCACCTGTAAACAGATATCGTATCGGTAATAGAGTTTAAATTAAAGATAAATATACTAGATACCTTCTAAATCACACATTTCGCAGTCCGTAGCAATTATAACAAACTTAACTTTATTGATTTTCATCTGAACTTTAACTTCCCGGAATCCAAAGACAAGTCGTCGACGACTTCTTCCCTTAAATTCGTTAGATTGAAAGGCCCGCTTTTGAAAACGATTAAGTTCTCTCAATAATGTTTCTAATAAATTACACAAATCTTGAGAAGTAGTATTGTCGCAATATCTGAAAAAATTATAATATGTGTTGTGTATAATTAATATATCAAATTAATAATAATTTAATTTAATTTAATAAAAAAAATCACATAAATCAAAAAGGCACGAGTACGATAACTACGGCGCCAACAATTGATAACGGTATTTTGTAGAGGGGTTAAATACAAACATTTTTTACTATGGGAGGGGGGGGTTCTATGTATCTGGCTTAGACGACAGAGCTCAGCGACTTGTCACTGGCGCGCAAATACATATTAGAACAGAAGCAACGTTCATGCGTCTTGCAATACGGTTGAGTAATGACTAGCTGCAGCTCAAGCTGCTTGACGATTGCTTGCGACTTCGCAAATGCGACTTAGACGCTCAGTGGACAGAGCTTCGTTTTTTTATGTGCAAGCTAACTTCTTATACTGGAAGGGGAAGGGTGCAAAGTAATTGTATATGCAGACGACGTTGCTATCGCTATCTCAGGAAAACATCTCAACACGCTTAAGGATCTTCTGCATAATGTCGTCTATAGGCTCTTTAAATGGACCAAAGAAAGCGGCCTTGGCGTCAATCTCCAGAAAACTGAACTGGTTCTCTTTACAGGGAAAGGCGTATTTTTTTGGCAATCTATAGCTAGCTCACTTTTACTTTCACATGCAAAACCAAAAGTGGGTATAAAAGTGGCTATAATTAACGCAGTCGGTTGAAGACCGAACCTCCGTTTCAAAGACCAAGCCATCGCGGATGCCAGAGCGCTTGGTCTCGACAACTGGAAGCAGCGTGCCCGGGATCGTAGAGGATGGAAGGCTGCAGTGTCTCAGGCAGAGACTCTTCACGGGTCGGGAGCCCGATAAGTAAGTAAGTATAATTAACGCAGTAATAAAGTGGAGATAGGAAAGTTGAAAAATTTCATTCATCGATGGCGGTGTTGTAAATAAGGAGGAATTATTTTTCATCCTTGAACGTTGAGAGCAGCTATTGGTCACTAATGGGTTGTGTTCGTTGATTGTTGTCTGAATTGGTAAATATTTTGCAATTCTCTGATTGGTTGAAATGCATTTATACTTTTTAATACTTCATATTTTTACATAATATTATTTAAAATACAATTGAAAATGCTACATAAACTTTGTTGAAAAATAGATATTAATTTATATACTTACTGCAATTTGTTGTATTCAAGGTAACAAAATGCAACGTGAACATTCAATAGATGTAATAGACGCGATTCCTTTTTGAATGTTTTAAAGATAATCACTCCTGTGCTGAATTCCGACCGAAATTGAATTCGTGCGGATTTCGAGTTTTCTGTGTGATCAGTTGGCTTAATACACATTTAGTTTTTTTACAGTAGCTGACTTGATTTGTTTGAATTAAGAAATAGGTAATTGGAAAACAGAAGTCAATGCGACTTAAGGTAATCAAAAATGCATGTTTGGTACACCGAAAATTCGAAATCCGCACGAATTCAATTTCACCCGGAATTGAGTACAGGGGTGAATGTATGTACATATGTACATAATTTCAACGCATTTTCCGGTAAACAAGGTGTATTAAATTTTGATGCTCATATTAGATCAACAAAATAGACCAAAAACATTTTTCAAGCTATTTTTGTTTTGTTTTATTCCACCTTCAAACAAAATATTTTTTAAAAAGGTTAAGTAATTTAATTTCATAAGATGATGGATTTTATTGTTTTAAAAATTATAAACATCTGTCTAGAACCGGATAGCTATATGTCTTGGCAGCCCAGATAGTCGCAGTCGCACCCAGCAATAAAACATCTGCACCATCACCATTAGGGGTCGTAAACTAATTAAGGATTCTCGTTACTGGCGACATGTGGGGTAAAACCCAGCGAAAGACAATACCTACGATCAACATGCATTTGCACGTTTTCCTGAACTCTGCCAGCAGTATGAATACGTCTGGAATTTCGAAATATAATTCATTCAGTTTTAGTTAACGAACCTTTGCAGTCGATACAATTTAAGAACGTTTTTCAGTTTCTCCAATGAGTATCAATTTTTTGAACATACCCATTTCCAACTAATATGTCAAGTTGAAAACACGCGTACCAACTTCCAAATAAAAATAAAGTGTGCTAAAAGTGAGTTAGGGATGTTTTTTTTAGACTCGAAAAGTGAGTATAGTAAAGAGCCTCAAAAAATTTTCCAGCCTCGAAATACATATTGGCTTTATGTATCAGTTATTAGACGTATACTCACAACTTTTCGTCAAGTAATCAGTGTATTCAAGAAACGTTTAATATTAATTCAAAGTGAATTCACGAGAATTCAAATTGAATTTACAGGAATTCAATCAAACACATGCATTCACAAGGAATTCAATTGAATTCGCGTTAAAAAATATGAATTCGTCTTGTAATCACTGAATTCAGAAAATTTTTACTCAGAATTCGTGAATTTATATTAGGTCTGTTCCTTTACTTTCGCTGTAAAAATGGAAAAGACTGTCAAAATGGCAGTGGTGAGGATGAAGTCTCTCTCAAAGAGAAAAACTAACGAAAACGTTAGGGAACGCTTTTGTAGTAACTATGAAAAGTGACAGATGCATTGTGCCTTACCAACAATCGAATTTAGACTCGACTTTAAGGCAAATGTCGAAACTAAAAAATATTGCGTACCAATAACCAATTTATCCTCGAGTTAACCCTAATGTCGACTCTAAATTTCGATCCTGAGAAAGTCGTCTCTAAGTCATGGGTTAAGTATAAGTGCCATCGTAGTAGTGTCATTCAAAGGTGGAATGTCAGTTTTTCAGCCGATATATATTTGTATTTGTCATTTAAAATTCTTTAATAAGTAATTATATGATTTAATTTGATGTGATTGTTTTATGTAAAATAAATTGCACTAGAATTTAATAAATAATGTATTAGCAGTATAGCCTGTGAAATAGTGAATTTTTATTTTCTTCAAATAAATTGACAAATATTTGTCAAGCAAGCCTAATAGTTTCTTTTATTTCTTAGTTTTTGTTTTGTAAAGTGACTGTGATTAGGATCGGAACATTTTTCATCTTTTTGGCCCTTATCATTTAATTATGTGAAAATGTTTACCCAAACCACAAAACGTGCTTTGTGCATCTTATTTTCAACCGGGAAAATAATACACAAATGTATAACCAGACTCCTGATACCTACATAGGTACCAACAAATTGTGTAAAAAGTGAAAGTATTGCATTTCAGCAAAAAAAAAATATGAAAAGCTAATTTTTTTTCGAATAAATCTGACAAGTATGCCAAATTCGTACAAGATTTGAATTCAATTGTACTAGAATTTGTACTAAAGTCGTGTTTAGTAAACCCTTCGATTAAATTGGTTATTGGTAGGGCAAAATTAAAGTTAGTTTCGAAATTAGTAAAACTCGAGTTTAGTGATTGTTTGTTGGTAAGGCCGAATATCTACAGGCGTATTTTTTTGAGAATCTATAGCTAGCTCACTTTTACTTTTACATGCAAAACTTTAATACTCACTTTCGGTTTTGTTATACTCACTTTTGGTTTTGCATGTAAAAGTAAAGGTGAGTTAGCTATAGATTCTCAAAAAAATACGCCTTATATCTTAAGAATAATTATTATATGACTATTTTGTATATATATATTTATACATACTCTCGAAATCGTCTCGAATGCACTTTAGATGCGCTTGTGGTTTCTAAGCATAGACGGTCAAAACATTCAGCCAAGTCCTCGGCCTCAGTTTTTGTACACAAATGTAGTTTCCGGTCCGCAACTTCGCCTTCACATTTTTTTATTAATCTGTATTTTAAAATGCTTTTTTTAAGTTTTGAGTACTGGCGCTTTCGCTTACTTAAGGAAGTGTTTTCAGATTTGTAAACCGAGCGAATTGGCTTTACTGGTTTCTTTGATTTGGATTTCGCCTTTATAAAATGTCCAAGGTTAAAGATTTGTTGCGATTTTCTGTATTTAACGTTTTTAACTTTGTAAGATGTTTTTGATTCTTTACGGAGTTGCTCGTACGTACACTGATCAATAATTGTTAATTTTCCGGACACATTTCCTTGAACATTGCTTTGGACTGCATTCTTATTACTCATACTTTCTTAGAGGTTATTTTTTGGCGGTGTAGTATTTGTACTAAAACAAAAAAAATATATATATAATATACGAGTATACCTACATTTATAATTTAAGTTAAACTTATTGAAATCAAAATATGTATCTGATGGCCTTATCGGTCCGTGAATGCAATTTTGGGAAAGGACTTATTTTTACCGTCGTCAGGTTGGTGTTAAAAATGGCCCATGTCGGTCAAGTATTTCTGGTACCTCCCATACAAAACCAATATTACACCCATGTCTCTCTGTCTGTTGAAAACACGATAGGTATTGTCAAAACTAATCGACTTAGGTGAATGTAATTTTGTGAGAGGACTTCCTTTTACCGTCGTCAAGTTGGTATGTATTATAATACAACACAAACAGCATAATATTTTGCATGCCTAACGTGACCAACTCTTTGACAGGTCGCTGTAAAACCAAGACCGAAAAACAAAAACTGTACCAGTTTAACAACGTATTATATGATTTTTTTAATTACATATCTATTCAAATAACATTTCGCGCACCGAAGTGGCGTGGCGGTCGGTGATGCAGGTGTCATAGGAGTGGTGTGCCGATGAAATCGCGGGAAAGTGGTATGAAAGTGATTTAACGCGCACTAATGAGGCAAAGAACGTATGGTGCTACCGATTTATCAGTTCTTAAAATGTTGTCCTATGTTGAATTCGTTGCGCATGTTTTAAGTTTCCGGTTACCTAAACAAAAATACGCAGTTGTAATTCTAAAATCCACGTCATCAACAGCCTCTTCACCTGCCCCTTGGACACCACGCCACTGCCACACCACTTCGTTGCGCTATTTGTCTTATAATAGTCGCCGAAACCAAAGCACAAAATACAAATTCAGAGGAAGAGAGATAGTTATATGAACGAATACACGAATGAAATGCGCGGGCGCGGTCAGAAAATCTGCGGAGGGCAAGTATAAATGCTCTATTCTCATGTTTTCGCTGTATGTTTTTTTTTGACAATTTCGCGCTGTATCGATTGGCTGAAAAACTGTTGTAGTATACAACGAAAAACTGTAGGTACAGTTGGTCACTTTATGCATGCAGTGGAGGGTATTAAATCAATTATCCTGCTCCGGGAGAAAGATAATGGGTTGTATGAATAAAAGCTAGCAGCAAAGTAAAGGAAAAAAGTAAGGAATTTCTATCTACTTCTACCTCCAATAGTGACCAAAACGAGCTGGTATTCGTGCAAACGTTAGAAGCAGTAGGAAAGATTTAATTTTCTGGATATTTGAAAGAGCACCACCCTGTGTCTCCAGATTTTCTTCTAAAAAAGTATTAGCCAAGTAATCCACATTTCGACCACTAAAACGATACCTACAGTTGCTTAAATTTGTTATCGTAACCAATTCTTCTTAGTTTATACTGTTTTTGTTCACGAATGTTAACAACAGTGGCACGAGTAGGATAACTACGGCGCCAAAAATTGATAACGGTATTTTGTAGAGGGGTTAAATAGAAGCATTTTTTACTATGGGAGGGGAGGGTCTAACTGGCTTCATTAAGGCGGGAGGGGCAATTAAAAAAAATAATACTTAGAATGAAAAAAAAAATTGAGAAACAATGGGAACTCTTATAATAAAGGACTTTAGGATTTTTGGAAGCCAGGAATCTGTTCTTTGATATTATTTTTAAATCAAGTTATAGCGGTTAATGGCACGAGTACGATAATTACGGCCGGCGCCAAAAATTGATAACGGTATTTTGTAGAGGGGTTAAATACAAGCATTTTTTACTATGGGAGGGGGTCTATCAGGCTTCGTTTAGGCGGGAGGGGCAATTTAAAAAAAATAATACTTAAAATGAAAAAAAAATAAATAAATTGAGAAAAAATAGCAACACTTACAATAAAGGACTTTATGAATTTTGTAAGCCAGGAATATGTTCTTTGATATTATTTTTAAATCAAGTTATAGCTGTTAATATTTTTTGAAAAAAATACTTTCAAACTTGAAATTTAAGGAAAAAAATGTAAAAAAAAGTTTTATGCTGATTTTTTCAATACTGAGCAAATAGATACTTAATTTTGTAGTTTTTACTGCCTAAATCAATTCTTAATCGAACACTCAAAACCAGATTGATTTATGTCTTCTAATTTTTGAGAAAATTGAAAATTACTTTTATATGTCGCTTCGCTTAGAGTATAAATTGCTACCCTTGCGCCTTGAAATGT
This sequence comes from Cheilosia scutellata, assembly GCA_955612985.1. Classification (NCBI taxonomy): domain Eukaryota; kingdom Metazoa; phylum Arthropoda; class Insecta; order Diptera; family Syrphidae; genus Cheilosia; species Cheilosia scutellata. Next base: position 58,015,982 of record OY015311.1, read on the forward strand.
GTATGGGGGGGGGGGGTATTCTGCCCCCTGCTTGGGGTCACTGTTGGATTTTGGGATGGGTGTAAGGCTGAGTATATGCAAACTTTCTTTAAATTATATTAGTTTACCCAATTTCAACAACATTCTTCAGATACAGTCTCTGGCCTGAAATTTTACATTGGTAGACAAAATTTTGCTGATTTGGAGGTCGCGACAAATTTGTCACAATCTGACAATGACAAAAAAGTCATGACAAATTTGTTGTGGGATTTAACTGACAATTATGTCACCTGTCAATATTTTATGAAATAAAAATTTGTCAGACAAGTGCAACAAATTTGTAGAATTGTCGGCACGAGTACGATAACTACGGCGCCAAAAATTGATAACGGTATTTTGTAGAGGGGTTAAATACAAGCATTTTTTACTAAGGGAAGGGGGGGTCTATCTGGCTTCGTTTAGGCGGGAGGGGCATTTTAAAAAAAATAATACTTAAAATGAAAAAAAAAAATTTGAGAAACAATGGCAACACTTACAATAAAGGACTTTAGGATTTTTGGAAGCCAGGAATCTGTTCTTTGATATTATTTTTAAATAAAGTTATAGCTGTTAATAGTTTTTGAAAAAAATACTTTCAAACTTGAAATTTAAGGAAAAAAATTTAAAAAAAATGTTTAATGCTGATTTTGTTCAATATTGAGAAAATATATAATTAATTTTTTTGTAGTTTTTACTGCCTAAATTAATTCTTAATCGAACACTGAAAACCAGATGGATTTATGTCCTCTAATTTTTGAGAAAATTGAAAATTACTTTTATATGTCGCTCCGCTTAGAGTACAAATTGCTACCCTTGGGCCTTGAAATGCGTATGGGGGGCATGCTGCCCCCCTGCAACCCCCCTGCTTGGGGTCACTGTTGGATTTTGGGATGGGTGCAAGGCTGAGTATATGCTAACTTTCTTTAAATTATATAAGTTTACCCAATGTCAACAACATGCATCAGATACAGTCTCTGGCCTGAAATTTCACATTGGTAGACAAAATTTTGCTGATTTGCATTTTAGACAATTTATAACGGATTCCTGGCTTTGAAAAATACTATAGTTCGTTGTTGTAAGTGTTGCCATTGTTTTTTAATATTTTATTTTAATTTTATTTATAATTTTTTTTTTAATTACCCCTCCCGCCTAACCGGAGCGAGATAGACCCCCTTCCCTTAGTAAAAAATGTTTGTATTTAACTCCTCTACATAAATCCGTCATTAGTTTTCATCGCCAAAATTATTTTACTCACCCCAATTTTTGTCCTTAAATTTCAAGTTTAAAATTGTTTTTTTCAAAAACTATTTAAAGGAATAACTTGATTTAAAAATAATATGAAAGAACAGATTCCGGGCTTTCTAAAATGGTATTGTTTTTTTATCATAAGTGTTGCCATTGTTTTTCAATATATATTTTTTCCATTTAGAGTATCATTTTCTTTAAATGACCCCTCCCGCCTAAACGGAGTAAGATAGACCCCCCTCCGATAGTAAAAAATGCTTGTATTTAACCCCTCTACAAAATACCGTTATCAATTTTTGGCGCCGTAGTTATCGTACTCTCCCCGAATTTGTCTCCTGTCAATGTGTATGAAATAGGGTCCTGGCTTTGAAAATTGTTTTTTAATTATCGTATGTCGCGACAAATTTGTCAACATCTGAAAATGACAAAATTGTCACGACCAATTTGTCACAATCTGACAATTATGTCACCTGTCAATATTTTAAGAAATGAACATTTGTCAGACAAGTGCAACAAATTTGTAGAATTGTCGCCTGTCAATGTTTATATATATATATATGTTTAAATAGGGCCCTGGCTTTGAAAAATACTACAGATCGTTGTTGTAAGTGTTGCCATTGTTTTTTAATTATGTCACGACAAATTTGTCACAATCTGACAATGACAAAACATGAAAAAACATGCCGCTATAACACGGCATGAAAGACCTGCAGATCAATAAACATCTATTCTTGCCCTTTCCTCCACTGTTAAACATTTTTTCTTCCCCAATTCAATTTACAATTTGTATTCAAAGTTCCGTTAACTAATTATCTCTTATACACAAATTTTATATTTTGTTGTTAACAAAATAGTCTCTCATTTACCATAGTCGTTTTTTTCTAATCCATCATGTAACGGGAGAAATAGACTGTTGTGCGCGCAAAATATTTAGCAAATGCTCTGAGTTAACAAAATAGCAGACTCGGAATTTTCGTAGCAATTGCTTTGTTTTCCACGTTTTATTCGTACCAATACTAACTCCTCCGATCAGGACTACGTATCAGTGCACCGTATGCACCGCCAACCATTATTGCCTAGCATTAAAATAAATACATAAATAAATAAATAAATAAATGTATGTGTAAAATGGCACTCTGTGAACACTGTGCCATTTTGCCCAAATGGATACAATTTTTTTTATTTATATTATATATACTGAAATGTAATATATATTGCACAATTGACATCAATTAAGCCAACACAAATAGACTATAATCACATTCAGCCACCAACTTATAAAAAATTAACGTTTTTGACCACAAAAAATTGAATTGAATTTTGCACTCCACTACTTTACACCACTACTGAAAGCCGGTTCGACACAAAATGATCCGCCGGCTGTGATATGATGGCTGGATCATGTCAATATTTCGTTTGCTTAGGTGCTGTCAAGTAATCTAAAGGACTGTGTTCACCAAAGATCATCATTTAGTTTATTTATGAGTTTTCTGGTAAGTGTGCCATTTTACCCTAGTGAATATAGTCCAAGATGTGATGCAAGAACCTTTAGCCGCCTATGGCAAGCTTCGAGTGTGTTGTGAGTTCTTGCGCCAAAATCAAATGTTATTGTCACACGCAATACGGCACAGTTCATAGAAGAACTCTTCATACAAAATTTTACTTTTAGGTACTACTCATAATGAAAAATATGAGTAGCAAAACTTCCTCTTTATCAATGGTAAATAATTTTCACGTTATAGATGGTACAACTTCGAATGTACCATCCATAAGCCATACCTTACACTGATACAATACTTATAAATTCGCTTTACATCCCAAAATCAAAAATCTTTATCAACGAGAACAAGTAATTCACCTAAGGCCTGTGAAGGGAACAATCACGTGTGGATGTGAGCACGTAGGCCGGCATGTATAGCAATCGCCATTCGCACTGCCAACATCCGCCAGCTCTACGAACTAAGAGGTAGGCCCCTATTATCGTTTGCGAAGCGAAAATTCGTCTAGAGTCGAGCGCTTTAGCGAATGTTCTGTGTTTTTGTATTACCGTTGGCGAATAAACTCATTCGCTTAAAACCCAATGCCGCCACAATAATAAAAAAAAAATAACCCAGAATTTTTTGCAATTAGTGTCAAAGTGAAAACAATTATTCTTAAATTTGAATCTTCATTGAGTTACACATTCACATTTTTTAACAAAATGATAAGCTCCATCGACCTGTTTTATGGTGATAATGATGAGAACGAGAATGTAATAGCTACTACCAACATGTTGCGGCTCCGAAGAAATATAAGGGACACATCTAATCCTCTGGAGCTTCCTGATACGACGTGAGTTATTACATAGATAGAAATTAAACTTTTATCAAGCATGTATTTTCAGATTCGTTTCATATTTCAGGCTGAGCAAAGAAGCCTTCATATACTTACTGGACGAAGTAAAGGACAAATTTGTTTCTACGCGTTCTTGTGCCATCCCACCAATAATAAAAATTGCTTGTGCTTTGCGATTTTTTGCTGATGGAAGCTACCAGAAAAGCGTTGGAAATGATTTCAACTTAGGATTATCCCAGCCCACAGTTTCAGTGATTTTGTCTGATGTACTAAGGGCCATTTTATTCACTTCAAGTTGAACACAACTTGGGGATTTTTATTCTCAACTTGAGAAATTGCTTTTATTCACTCGAAGTTGACTCACTCAACTCTGGATATTCCGAAGTTGAGAACACCAAGAGTTGATTAAGGGCCATTTTATTCACTATTGTTCAACTTGCCGAAAACTCCAAAGTTGGCCAACTTCGAAGTTGATCTCAAATCGAGAGTTGAACGGCAAGTTGAAAATTGCTTTTATTCACTACATTAATTTGCAACTCCGAAGTTGAAATCCTAAAGTTGGCCTACCTGCAGTTTGTAAAATATCCCTGGGATATTTGTGACAGATGACACATAATATGTCAGTTCAACCTTAGATTTGTATTCGCGCGTAATTTCAATCGTGTGCATTTTTGTTATTTTCCATTAGGCACATCAGAAAAAAACATTTTTGTCATATTTTGTATTATCGTGTGCACATCGTGTGTTTTTGTTTTTATTTGTGCAAGTAAGTAGGCGTCGACATTAAAATGTCAAAAAAATTCGTAAATTCAGTGGCTTCCGCAACGAGAAAAAGGACAAACAAAAGAGTACTGGCGACAGGGCTGAAAAGATGCGTAAACTTTGCGTAGAATTGGTCATATTGGTTGATTTGGAAGAACAATGTCTGAAGGCGAGGTAAGTATCCCAAAGCCAGCGAGTTTCTTTGACTAAACCATAGTTTCCTAGGCGTCGATACTCACCACAGAACTCTTAGACGAAATCCATCGCCTCCCGGAGAACATAAATCGAACAGAGAAACTGCTAAAGGCTGAACAAAAGAAATACGAAACACTGATACAACTGCGTCCAGTGATTGATAAAGTCCAACGACTCGAGAAAGACATTCCAACGCGTAAAGACGAACTGAAGCTGCTCGAAAATAAGCTGGCCGAAGTTAAGACTACCGTATCAGCGGAGTTGGAGAACGAACAAAGTATCTTGGAGAAGAATCAGACTGACTATGACAGGGGCCGCGATTCACTTCACAAATTGAAAGAGGAGCGTAATAAGTGAGTTGAAAGGAACAGATTGTATTTTTTAAGAATTGTCTGATTGTTGGTCTATTTTGCAGGTTAAAGGATGCAACAATCAAACTTCAGGAAGGTGTTCAATCATTGCCACAGCTCAAGGAACGTCAAGTTGAGTTGAATAAGCAAATTGATGCGAATGCCAAGGAAATTACTATGCTGCAGCAGCAATTCCAACCGCTTAAGCAGCAACTGACAACATCTATTGAGGAGAAACAACGTTTGAAGGAGACGAATCGCAAGATCGTTCTGCAAAATGCAAGCGAAATTGGATTCGTTGAGGAACTTGGATCATGACATTCAAAGACCACACGTCCGGCTACAAAGCTCTCACTATAGTTTAACGCTCTCACACAGAGTGGTTGTTTTGGTGGCAGTAGTGCCATCAAACGACAAACCGAAACCACGCTCTCCTCAACCAGTCAAACCGAAGAAACTATGCATCATGTCGCTATACGGACGGCAATACCAGCAGTCTGACGATAGACCTGTTGTCAGCAATAGTTATCTCTCGTCGTGGAATTCATCACGATGACATACAACGATTCGTCTTCCGCGACACTATCGACAACTACAAATGGTGGAAGTAATGAAATCATGCATGCGCCTTCACTAGATCAACTCGATTGCGAAGGCATCTAGAGTGCGCTCTTTGAATCAACCCTGCTGCCGCCAAACATGAGTACACAAAACGTAAGTTTCTTCTTTCAATGTTTTTATTTACAAACAAAATTCCATGTATAATATAATATAAAAATTAAATTGGATGGATAAGCACAAAACAGTTGTCGAAATTATACTTTAATCTATGAACATTATGTGCTATGATATTCCAAATTATTTACTAATTTTCATGAATCAAATTTCTTTAACGTTCAGGCCCCGGTTTGTGCAACCAACTATCTCTTTGAAATGTAATTACCCAAGAAATTGTTGCTGATGTTATGTCATCTCGTAAGGCATTCTCGGTCCGCTCCCAGTACAAGGAAGTGCCATTAAAGCTGACCTACCGAGCAATGTTAACGCAATTCAACTGAACCGAATGCGTAGGCAATTTATTAACTACATCAAAATGCATTCAACGAGCAGCACCTTGGATAAGGTGCCACAATTGTTTGTACAATTTTTAAATTCGAATTGTAACGTTTAAATTATAAAAAATAAAACTGATAGAACAAAAAAGAAAATAATGTGTCTGTGTGTGGGGTTAAGAACATAAAACTAAATTCATTTCACACACTTTACTGATGCATCTCGTTTCGAACAATGTCACTGTCTCCATTGTGAGAGTGTACTGAAGTTTGGCTATTGCTTGAGCATGGATCGGGGATTTTGTGCGTATTTTGTGCGTACACCAGTCTCACTTTTTATCACTTCGAAGCCCACTGCGTCTATGATGTTCATAAGGTCTTCGTGGGTGGGTTCGATACTGTTCTCTGATTGCATGTCGCTGTAATGATAAAGCAGTGGGCCTAGATTTACCCATATTCCACCGGGAACAAGAATTCTGCAAAGAAAAGGTTGTTAGTATCTGCATAGCCAGTCTGGGTTATTGTCCATACTATGTAAATGGTTTCAATGAATTCGACAATGTTGGCGCAGTCTATGAAGAAGCACGTTGCAACACAATCATAGGAATTCTCTGTTTCATACACCTACAAAATTGAGACCAAATTAAAAGAACAATTTTTAATTTCAATTGTGTTTTAACGTTATTTTCCATTGGGCACATCCGATTTGAATTTCAGATCTCAGATTCATCGTGGCACATAGAACATGAAAGCAGATTGATCTGCTTTTTGTAAATAAGAGTTATTATTAGTGCGTTATTAGACAGTACATAAGTTGGGCAAATTGTTTTCGTTTGTCGATGAAAACATACGAACTTAATATGGAAAATTATATCGACGAAGAATCGAAATCCATAGATAACGATGAAGAAGAAGAAGATGACAAAGATGATAGTAATTGCTCCAACATGAATTCCATGTCCATTACCTATTTACGATTTTGTTCTGGATAATTAAAAATAATTTGCACGATCATTATTCAATTCACTGTATTTCAATTTTAAAAATTAATTATTAATTATTTTTTTCACTGCAGAACTGAACTGTCAAACACAGAAATAAAAAATAAAAAAAATCTGAAGTTTGACATAAAACCCCAAGTTTGCTTCATAACTTCTACTTTTTCGGGGAGTTGAGCGAATCCAAAGTTGATCAACTCTTGGTTTTCTCAACTTCGGAATATCCAAAGTTGAGTGAGTCAACTTCGAGTGAATAAAAGCAATTTCTCAAGTTGAGAATAAAAATCCCCAAGTTGTGTTCAACTTGAAGTGAATAAAATGGCCCTAACTTTGGATTCGCTCAACTCCCCGAAAAAGTAGAAGTTATGAAGCAAACTTGGGGTTTTATGTCAAACTTCCGATTTTTTTTTATTTTTTATTTCTATGTTTGGCAGTTGAGTTCTGAAAGTGACGAAAATAATTAATAATTCATTTTTAAAATTGAAATAATGTAGCTTGCAAACAATTTTTCGGAGAATTGGCCATCGTCTTCGAGCAGGGAAGATGATGAGGAGATAGATAATTTGGTACGTGAGTGTGAGAGGCGGTAATACAAGATGCTACAACGTGTTGGACTGGAAAAATGGGATGACCGTGATTTCATCTATCGTTTTCGTCTCTCAAAGCGGACGACAATATGGATATATGTAATTATTCATATTAAGTTCATATGTTTTCATCGACAAACGAAAACAATTTGCCCAGCTGATGTACTGTCTAATAACGCACTAATAATAACTTATACATTTACAAAAGCACGAAAAATCTGAGATCTGAAATTCAAATCTGATCTGTCCAATGGAAAATAACGTTAAAACACAATTGAAATTACGCGCGAAATGCAAATCTAAGGTTGAACTGACATATTGTGTGTCATTTGTCACAAATATCCCAGGGATATTTTACAAACTGCAGGTAGGCCAACTTTAGGATTTCAACTTCGGAGTTGCAAATTAATGTAGTGAATAAAAGCAATTTTCAACTTGCCGTTCAACTCTCGATTTAAGATCAACTTCGAAGTTGGCTAACTTTGGAGTTTTCTGCAAGTTGAACAATAGTGAATAAAATGGCCCTGAGTCAACTTCGAGTGAATAAAAGCAATTTCTCAAGTTGAGAATAAAAATCCCCAAGTTGTGTTCAACTTGAAGTGAATAAAATGGCCCTAAGGATTTTGGAGAACGGGATTTGTGCTAAGTGGATAAAAACTGACATGACTGCGTCTGAAAAGCAGGAGGCAAGAAACTAAAAGCCAAAATGCCTGGAGTTATCGGATGTGTCGACGGAACCCATATAAGTATAATTGCTCCTGTTCAGTTGAAGCATCAATACTTAAATAGAAAAGGTTACTTCAGTCTAAACGCTATGATAGTAAGTAACTATTCTTAGAAATCAGGTTCAATTTGTATATTTTCTGTTTTACAGGCTTGCGATCACAATATGATGATTAGATACATCGATACTAGATACCCAGAAATATGCCCGAAAGAGTTTTGGAAAATGAAGCATTCAGCAATAGTACTTTAAGAACAGAAGGACAAAGGCTGCGAAATGAAATAAGAGATTCTCTTTAAATAGTTATAAAGCTTGTTGTTATTATTATTAATTTAACAGAGAATGAACGCATACATTACCTAATAAATAAAATAAAATGCAAAAGGAACAGAACATTATTTTAATTTAAAAGATGAACATTAATGAACAAAAGAACCATATTTAATTTGTGTCATAACCAATATCGTATTTGGCTGCTTTCAAATTAATTTTCTTGATTTTTATCTCCATATTCTCCTGGTGGCATCTATTTTTGTCAGCGTTTTCTTGTAGCTTCCGTTTTTCTTTTGCTTTCATTATCCCCAACTGCTCCTTCTTAACTTCATAAGTTTTTCTTGAAAATCTTGCAATTTCATTTAAACATTTTTCCATTCCCTGTGTTGCTTCAAGTAATTTGTCTTGGGTTGCCGTTTGGGTTTTGAGGAATTCAAGACGTTCAATTTCAGTTTTGGGTACTTTATGTTGCTTATTGTGAATTGGCGTGTCTCCTTGAGGTGGCGCGTTATCTTCATTTTCTTCTTGCCTTTCATCACCAGGTATATCCTCTTCATTGGCTGGCGGGTTATACGAATTTGGACCAAAAACTCTACCAGTTGGATCAACCGCACTTTGAAGCCCAAGAAGAGCGTCCACTGCCTGTTCCAATGGCGAAAGTGTTAGTGGGATGTGGGGCCCACCTCCCGTGCCTTTTATTTCATTTTTATGGGCTGCAATTTTTGCTTTTAATTTTGTCTTGTAGTCCAACCAAACCTACAATACAATAAGTTTAAATCTTTAAAAAATGGTTTTAATTTGCATTGAAATACCTTGTTCCACTCATTGCCTTTTCGATAAGGCGGTTCCAAACTATTGAGTTCAACTCCAAAGGTTTCCCAAATACCCATGCTTTCTCTTTTCGATGAGCCGAATTTTGCAAGGTCCTGGTTACATTCCATCAATTCAACCAGCTTTTTGAATTGATTGGCATTTGTCTTTTTCCTACTAAAAACAAATTTCTTATGTTATATTAATGTATGCATGAATTATTGTCAATTACTTACGTTTTTTTAACTATTTGCGCACTCATATTGTTTTTAACAAAATAATTGTGCAAAATCAAGGAATATTCGCGCGATAGTCACAAACTTTTATCATTCGCCGTTTTTTGACTTTTAAAGCGAAGGGAAATGTTTTATTCGCGAACAATAATTCGTTTGAATTACATTCGCTAGTACTTTGACATTTAAGGCGAAGCACTTTTCTAATTTCGCGAATTATAATACCGATTGGAAACATTCGCCTACTTTTGTGTTCGCTTAGCAAACGATAATAGAGGCCGTAATCACCGTACCCCTTCCCTCCTTTTTCCTCCCTTCACTCCTCCTTGGCTGGATCAAGGTGTCAACCGTACCGTGCCGACGGTCTACTAGGCTGGTGGGCCCAGGTCTCAACTAAAATAGCATCAAGTCGCTAACTGTGTATCCAAATACCGGGCGCCCTCTGGATCAGATAGCCTTGTCTGCATAATGCGGGGCTCTGTGCAGATCGACTTTTTTTTCCCTAGCTACTCGTGGGAACAAAATTCCAACCTTGAACAAAAACAACAAAACATCAACTATGGACGCCAGCGGCGCCACCCCCATGCAACGCGTGGCAGAGCATGTATAGACGATGCTGCCAGTGAGTGTTCGATGCTATCGGACGAACTCACTGACAAAACAACTGCTGTCTGCTGCAGCTACAGCTGACCCCGGCTGACCTGAAGAACAGGTCGCTTCGTCGAGAGACCAGGGCAGCTCTTCTCATCCTGGCCCGTCTACATTCAAAGGCCGAAAAAGAATGGAGCGAGACGGATAGGGACTCCTAATCATGAGCAACGCCCTGGGTACTGGAGTGTGAGAGGAACCGGAAAGCCCTCCCCTCTACTTCGAAGGTCTCGATCCTGAAAAGAACTCCTATGAGCAAGAGACCGCTCGTAGGAGACAACCAGCCTCGAAAGAGCTAACAGCTCACCATGCGTTACAGGGGGTAGGCCCAAACCGGCGGCTAGGCCTGTGCCAAAAAGGCGCAGGTCCCTAGATGAGGTGTCCAACGCTTCTAAGAAGGGTAGGAGCTCCACTAAGAGCTCAAAATCCTTTTTTGAAACGGTCAAGGACAACCTGATAGTCGCGGTGGTGGAACTCTAATACGAGGTACTACGAAAAATGGGGGGATATTGAAAACCTGCTAATGAACCACCTATGTGAGTAGGTACCTGCTCACCAATCAACTTCCCATCTCCTATAAGGACGCAGGATGTCATCAGGGGTCAGTCAAACTAATTGCCTGTGATGACCAGCGGTCGGCCGACTTAATTAAGGCAGCCATCGGCAGCCTTGGAAAATCGACAGGAAGTGATAGACGTCACTTTCGCCTCTCACAATCTTTCTCCCGCTATATCCGTCGTCACCGGTACATATCATTCACTCTGAACTCTAGCCCAGAAATCAGCTTATCGTAACAGACGAAAAATGGACTGCGTAAAACACAACTCTATTTTATCTGCGAATCTAGCTCAATGCAGGCACTGACCACTCGGCGATCAGACACAGCTGGACTCGCTCAATAACGGCTAACTTCCACTTCCACCCTGATGTACTAAAAAAAACCCAGTGGCCAATCGGCAGAATCAGAGGAACAATCACTGGATTTGCTCATGAACAATCATTTTCCTGGCTGCACGCCTGTCACCGGTAATCCTGACTCCAGCAATGGCACCCCTTACGCCTATCCAACCACACTAACCATTTGTGAGGAGAATACACACTGTCTTTCTTTATATAGAGAAGGCCTTCAACAATATCGAGACCCGATCGATTATTCAAGCCTTAGACAAGCTAAACATCGGCGAACCAATCTGCCGCATTATGACCCACATTCTAACAAAACGGATGGCGAGGGCCACCTTTGGCAGCAGCGGAAAAAAATCTATAAAATCTGAACTAATAAACTTAGAGCAATGAAATTTTGCACACCTATTTGGATCGGGCAAACACATATTTAGACTAAATTTGAAAAAAATTAAATAAAATTTTTGGAGGTAGGAAAAATGAGGTTGAACTAAAAATTGAATATCTCAGCGCTCCTTCAACGGATTAATCTTATTTTGCATTTAACAGAAAGCCCTTTATTCTTCTTAAAATAAAGTCCTGTCTGAGTTCTTTCCAATTATTATTAGAAAAGAAATTCTTACTTTTGTAACATTACCAAAGTAAAAATTGTGTTTTTTCAGTCTAAACCAGCGAGACAAATTTATACACTACGTTCAAATTGTTCTCAAAGGCGCTCCAATTCTTTCAAAAACAGTTATTGAATACTGTAGCTTTCTAATAAATGTAACCAGTAGACGTAGCCGAGTGTAGCTAAAACTGTAGCTCAAGGGAAAGAACAGTAAAATATTAATTTTAGTGCACTTGGTACTAACCCTTATATTTTCATTTTTTTTTTTTATTTTTTTTCTTTTGGCAGCTGAAGATAGATATTCACCCTTATTCCGAGTGGCGTTTTACTTTTACGACGTTTGTCGTTTTTAGAGGCGTTTCATTTTAGAAGTCTCATTCCCTATCTTCCACGACAGGGTAAAACGTCGTCGGTAAGTAGTTCACATTCCACATACGATCCACACCAGCTGATCTGCGCCAATGACAGATAAATGGCAGTATCAGGGGTCTCATCGCGTAAGAGCACTGTCGTCTGACGATATCGTTTCGACGATAGTTTTGCTTCATGTAACCTTTGAAATCACTGTCGTCTCGACGACATCGTTTCGACGATCCAACATTTGCTTCGTATAGCGCATTAATTGACAGATCACTGTCGTCAAGACGATAGCGTTTGCACGATAGCTAAAGAGGTATCGTCTTGCATTGTTTTGTATATTTTGCAGACAATTTAAAGCTTTTACATGGTAAGGTGACTACAGATTGGTTTTTATGATTCAAAATATATAAAAATTCATCCAACATTGGAAATAATTAATTTTTTTTCTAATAAATGACAAAGAAAACGAAAATTGCAAATATACGAAGACGGCGAGACCATAACAAAATGTGGAAGAGGGACTGCTAGGATGTATGATGTATCTATATTATAGTATGAAAACCATTTTGTAGATGGCGCATACCTTATGCACAAACCAACACTCATTTCCAGAGAGAAAAATGACAGAATATCCAATATTTTTACCACCACTTTTATATAGCATATAATTGCATACTTTTACCAGAATCAGCACCTGAAAGATACCTTAAATTTGTGTGAAATAAACGATTGTGTGATAGACACGATGGTGGTGGAGTTACATGAAGCAACGTTAAAACGATAGCGTTGAGTGTAATCGTCGAGACGATGATCGTCTGAGATGTTAGCCATTTTCAAGATATATTATCAGTAATAGCTTCTTTAAGGCATTTGGGAAACAATTTCACAAACTGCAAAGAGAGGTGAGATATCCTGATTTAACAAGGCTAATATAAGGTCTGCTAAAGTTATTCACCCCTATTGTCGTCGAGTCGTTTGGAATTTGGTATTGCGTAACTGAAACGACTCGACTCTCTGAACTCTCACATCCCACATACATTCCACAAACTATGACACATGGGTTTTGACATTTCAGTCGACGAATTTATATTTGGTCTGGTGTTTTGTTTGTGACTTGGTTAATTATTTAATAAAACAAATCAAAAATGAATAGTGACATGTTTTTTTGAAAGCAATTAGGAAGAAGAAAACCAGAAAAAAGTGCTGGTAAAGTTAAGGAAGGAAATTCGAACCAAATCCAATCCATTGGATTTGCCCGCCATTAAGTAAGTGGTAGAAATAATTTAAATTGCCTACATTTAGGCCTATTCGGCAAAATCTTTTATCCATTTTTCCTGTTATTCTGTTATGAATTTCCATACAAAAGTTCGAACTGTCAAAAAATCTTTTACGATCTCCAGAATTGGTATTCTGCGTGCAAAAATCTTTTATGAAATCTGTTATAAATCATAACAGAATAAAAGACAGAATTTTGTGACTTTTATCATAAAAGATTTTTATTAATTAGAAAGTTTTGGATTGAAAGGGATAATCTATATAATTTATCGTCAACGAAATGTTTACAAAAGAAGATAGATGTAATAATTGTGCATAAACTAGTGGGTATGTAATCTAAAATAATTTGGAAATTTATATTTTTGCTTTAATTCGCGAGGAACTCAATGTCGAGTAGCTACTTCTCCGGACGGAGCGGCCTATGTTTCGGTGGTTTGGTCATGTTAAACGCATGTCCCCAACCAGGATCCCACGATGTCCTATGGAATCTATACCATCATCAGGCAGGCGTCCTCTAGATGAGATGGTTAGATCAAGTCCATAATCTCTCCTCTACCCGTATGGGGATTGCCCTTGATGATTTAGAGACGATGGCGGAGAATCGAGATCTATGGAGGGTCCACTAGAGCAACCTACACCCGCAACCCACTTATGTAATGGATAAGTGGGCCATTGAAAATGATGGAATGAATATTTTTTGTTTAGTCGAAGACACCGATCACTTTTGCTGGAACTAAGAATAAATAGTAATCCATTTGATCTTCCTATAATGTATGAGTTTTATTCAGCTCTTTAATTTGGATTGGAACAATTTACAAAACACGAATACAAACATTTCATTTCAAATTCAGGTAAATTGTATTTCTAATGATGACGATGTAAAGTTGGATATTTATTTCAAGTTTCTCGCGACACTACATTTTCACGGATACAGTTCATATCACGCATCAGTAGGAACACATTTTTGGTTTATCGCAGCCCAGTACATCCAGATCGATTCAGTTGGTTACTGATTTGAAATAGAGTTTTCTAATTGGATTTTGCTCCATGTAAGGGCAATATATTTGTTTTTGCCTTGTTGTTTTTTGTTGTCTTTTTCCTAAAAAGATGTTCCACTATTTATTACACAATTATATAGTTTGTAATAATTTAAAAATTTCAGACTGCATTTTAATATGTTTTTTGCACAAATTTGATCAGTTTGCCTACCGTCTATGTATAAAAAAAAACTCTGTGGTTTGTTTTGACAGCTTCGTAACAGATTTCCAAGTTTCGAACTTCCATAACAGATTTTCATAAAAGTTCGAAACCCTGAATACGATTTATAAAAGATATTTTATGGTCGAAATCTTTTATGATTCATAACAGAAAATTCATAACAGAATAACAGATTTTGCCGAATAGGCCTAATTGTGTTAATAACAATTATTTTCAGATTTTAAATGTATTTTAGACTATTGAAGTCGAAGGTGGTCCAAGACAATTCAGAGATACGGCTATGTCGTCCCATTGCCGATTAACCTCACTTTTAATCAAACTACTTTCAATCATAAACATATTTATGAATTGAATAACGTTGGAGTGATGAACCTCACTTTTGTTATGCCTTCGTGAATGATTTTTCGAAAGGAATATTTTTCTGCATTTCGTTCACTAAATGTAGAAATTGCCTTTTATTTGTTATCTCCATTCTGCAAAATAACTATAATTGTCTTTTTGTTAACTAAAAATTAAGTACACATACTTTTTTTTAACACATTATCCCACAGTCGTCCGCAAAATAGTCGACGACAGACATGTATCATTTCCACGACAAACGTCGTCACAAAACGCCTCCCGCAATACCGACTATCGTCGTCGAAAAATACAATCCACATTTTTTGACATTTCAGACGCCATTTGTCGATCGTCGCCGCGACAAAAGTAGTTTATTTTTAGTCGCCAATACCAAACAGTCGTGTCGTTTTTTTTTAGAGTCGTAAACGACAACGACAATAGGGGTGATTTAATCGGAGTCTGAAAAATAAGAGCTGATAGAAGCTTGGTATTTGAAGTCAGTTTAAATATCCTCCGTCCTTCCGTCCGGTTTAAAACATTTCTAATAGTGGGCGTATGTGGCCCATTCCGCTTTTTGTTTTATTTGTGAGTAGGCTTGAATGTTTTTTTGCATCTCTTTTGTTAAAGACAAAGTGAGTGTGTAAAGGCTGGTTACCTGCATTTCTTGCTTCTGCATCTGCGTCTTCGTTCCCTTTTATTCCCACGTGCCCTGGAACCCATAGAAGAATTGAGTATGAAGAGTAAGGTTTATGTTAACACTATTTAACTTCCACGGTGGAGCAGCTTTCGGGTTGTTAGGATGGTTTGGTAGTGGAATTCCAATAAGTTTCCCTAATGCTACAGATTTTTGGATAGTTGACAGAACTTTAGGTGAATTAAAAAGTTTACTCACCACTGCGCCCACATGCTGCGCAATTTATAAGTTCATATTATGTTACCTATATCTATATCGAGTTTACAAAATTAAAAGTAAAAAATGCGCCTTACCTATTATAGGCGTCTTTTTTTTGGGAAGTGAGTATAACAAAACCAAAAGTGAGTATACCAGTTTTGCATGTAAAAGTAAAAGTGAGCTAGCTGTAGATTCCCAAAAAATACGCCTTAGAGTCAATTCACCAACGATGACGACCTGAAAATAATGGACCAGTGGTTCACCACACCACAAGATTCATTTTTTAGCTGCTTGCTACGTTAATATATAAAGCTTTATTGTATTCTTTTAAAAATATAAGCACTATGGATAGTTTTTTCATAATATGTTTGGCCTTACATATCTTTATTAAGCTTAACATCGTGATTTATATGTGCAAATCTTTTACTTAAAAGCTGATAAATAATGCAATCTCCACATAAATTTATATAACAGTAGCATGTATTACAAATCCATCGAAAATCTTTGTTAGGTGGCTCCATGCAATTCTCGCATTTTTCGTCAGAATTTATTGACTGCTCAGCGGATACAGTATCCTTCTCGGTACGTAATACTTGAAGCATATTAAGTAGATTTTTTTTAAATTCCAAACTGGCCCTTTCTATTCCCATTGGTTGCTTATAATCAATCACGGAGCTGCTGCTATAAAGTTCAACATTAAACATATCATCGTCTGGAATATGAACTGGAACATCGTGGGCAGGAAAAAAAGTGGAAGGCCGGTATAAATTTTTGTAAAAATGTTTCGATTTAGCAAATACACTTTTTTTATTTTTCGGAATTCTTCCTGGAACGGGCATCCCCACAGAATGAAGCTTTTTAAAGAATTTTTGAACTCGACTAGCTACTTGCTGTGCTGTTCTATTACCAAGCGCAACAGCAATTTTCGTAAAACGCCGCATTTCCACTGGTTCTACTGGATATTCTATTAAAAGTTGCTCCAGGCGACGTTGTTCTTCGCATGTCCATAACTAAAAAAAAAAATTACAGCATACTGTGTAAGTTTCAAAGGTTCCGGAGAAAATTGCAGATAACTATCTGACACATAACGCTATTAAACAGATAATATATGCTGATATTTCTTTCCTGTTTCATCGTCAAACTAATTGGTACAAAAATTTATCAGCCACTAATTTTTGACGTTTCGATACACATTTGGCTGTTTATTAGAAGCTTAAGCAGACGGAAAATATTTTTAAACTGAAAATTGTTATTCTTTTGTTGGTAATTTAGGATTTTTGAAGTTTCGATACACATTTGATGTTTATTAGAAGCTTAAGCAGACGGAAAATATTTTTAAAGTGAAAATTGGTATTATTTTGTTGGTAATTTAGCATGGTAAAATAGTGAAAATTAAAAATAGTTTGATGCTATGAAGATGAAGGACAAATGATTTTGTTTACTTTTTTGTACTTTTTTCCACTTTTCTTTCGATGTAGTTCAGGCTTTAAAGTATTGCATATATGAAAGCTTAAGAAAAAAAAAACAGAGTACGAACAGTTTGAAAAAATAAGCGTTTCACTTTCAGGTTGTTTCCTTCCATTCTAAAATAAAGAATGGCAAGTACATTACCAACATTGGAAAGGTTTTCTTTGGAGGGAGACAATACATCAATAGGGTTGAGATGGGAAAAATGGAAGAGAGGTTTTTATTTTATTTGGAAGTTGCATCCATTAAGTGTCCCGTAAAAAAAAGAGCTACACTATTACATTTCGGTGGCTTAGAGCTGCAAGAAATTTTCTACAACCTTCCAGGTGCAAACGCCGATACCTCTGAAGAGAAAGATGTTTTCGTAATTGCTATATCAAAATTAGACCAGTACTTTTCTCCCAAACAAAGCAAGGTATACGACAGACATGTGTTTAGGCTTCTAAAGCAAGAGGAAAAGGAAAAATTTGAAAAATGTTTTTTTAGGTTAAAAAACGAAGCGGGAAAATGTGGGTTTCAGAATATTGACGATCACTTAATCGATCAAATAACAGAGAAATGTACCTCAGACGAGCTCAGGAAAAATATATTAACAACAGGATATAGTATCACGATCGACAAAATATTATCGGAAGCTAACACACAAGAGGCTGTAAATCATCAGTTAGAAGGGTATGGGCACAAAATGAAGGCAGAGGAGATAAACGAAGTCACCAATAAGAAAAAAGATAGGTTCGCAAAAAAAGAAAAGAATGATGAAGGATCTTGTGGAAGGTGTGGAAATAAGCGACATTCCTCACAGGATGCTAGATGCCCTGCCAGGAATATAAAGTGTCATAATTGTTGTCGCATGGGCCATTTCCGCCAATACCTACTGCAAATCGCAGTCAACACAAAAACGGAAATTTCATGACTTTCGAACACGCGATGGTAATCAGGGTTGAAATAGATTCAAAAGGAAAACGGAAGCCGTCGATTACGTGGAAGATGAAAAGCCTGAGTTGAATTACGTTTTCCATATAGATGATAATGCGACAATAGATTGTTCAATAGGTGGGGAAGTAACGAAAATGTTAGTCGATTCACAATGCAAATTAATTTATTAACCGACAAAACTTGGGAATATTTGACATTTGAGAAGCAGAAAAAATTGAAGTTTTTAACAACACCCTCTGCGGCACTAGACATATTGTTTCATATATTACCCCTTGACATATTTAGCAAGCAAATGGCAGCGAGTGCAGCCATTCGCCTTAAAGCCATCTCACAGTGGTCAAGCAAAGACTTTGGCCACGCCTCTATTCTGAAAAAATTCGAGATCTCAACTGAAAACACTGACTACACCACCCCATCTCTAAACTTTGACAAGAATTTTCTTGGTGGTTGGTGGGGGTGTTTTCTCGGAACGTCTTAATCTTAAGCTCTCCTTCCGTCTACCAAACTACTGTAGCGTGTTCCAGGCGGAAATTATGGCGATTAAAGAAGTCTTATCCTGGCTCAAGAAAAACGTCATATCCGTTAAGGATATCTACATATTTTCGGACAGCCAAGCAGCCATCAAATCCTTGGATTCGATCTCTATAACTTCTCTAGTAGCCCTCGACTGCCGATCGTCTCTTACGGAGATGGCCGAACAGTTCAACAACATTCACCTAATTTGGGTGCCGGGGCATAGAGACATTCCAGGGAATTGTAAGGCCGATGAACTCGCTAGAATAGGAACAACTCAACCCATTCTGCCGGATAAAGGCACCATAGGGATACCAATCGCTACTCGCAAACAAAAAGTGAAGCTGAATGCTATCGAGAATACAAATCTTAGGTGGACGAGTTTAACCACTTGTCTAGCGACAAAACAAATTTGGCCTAAGCTGGATTTGAAACGCTCTAAGAAATTGATCTCTCTCAATAGATTGCATATCGGCACCACAATAGGTGTCATTACTGGACACTGCCTGATAGGCAAACATGCCGCAAGGCTGGGCCTCTTCGCAAACGACTTTTGTAGAAGCTGCATGGACGAGGAAGAGGAGGAAACTATCTCTCACCTTCTTTGTTCCTGCCCAGCTCTCTCCCGCAGAAGGAAGCTTCACTTAGGAGCCTTCTATTACAACGACTTGGGCGATCTGACAAGCATAGACATCAGAAGCCTCTTACGCTTTATAAAGAGCTCAAAATGGTTCAACTAGTAGGGAGAACTTAGATCCTTCATCGTGGCATCACAATGGACCTATACTGGTCTAAGTGTGTTGGAGTTTTTAGCTGACAGCCACTTTCAACCAACCAACCAACCAACCAAATCAGGAACCCGAACAAAATTTTCATGGCATAAGGCAGCCACACTCCATTACATGTTAATGGATCTTTTGAAGCGAATATTGCTGTTAATGGAGGTAAAGAACAGGCGACATTTTATGTAATAACTGGAAGAATAAAGAACCTATTGGGGAAAAACACAGCAATGTCCTTAAAAGTTATAAAAATAGGAATCGACGTAAATCAAATAATTAGTAAAGCTTTTCCAAAGTTTAAAACGTATTAGTGAATAACCCAATCGACGAGTAAATAAAGCCTGTCTCACAACCATGCAGGAGGATTCCTTTAGAAAATCTAGTAGAGAAAAAGCTTGGAGAGTTAATTGAATCGGACATTATCGAAGCGGTACACGAACCATCTAAGTGGGTATCTCCCATTGTTCCAATCTTAAAAAAGAATGGTGAGATTCGTCTCTGCGTGGACATACTAATGCCGCAATTATGCGAGAAAATCATCGTCTGCCCACAATGAACCAAATGTTGCATAAGTTCCGAAAAACTTGTGTTTTTAGCAATCTTGTTATCAAAAACGCTTTCCACCAAATAGAATTGCATCCTCACTCCAAACACATAACAACATACATCACAATGAAAGGGTTGTTCCGCTACAAAAGATTAATGTTCGGAATGCTCCCGAAATATTTCAAAAAATTCTTAAGAGATTGTTGCTAGGCTGTGAGGGTGTAATTAATTTTATAGACGACATTTCGATTTTTGGAAGCAATGATCAAGAACATGATAATCGGCTAATGAAAGTACTTAACATTTCAAAAGAAAAAGACGTTCTTTTAAATCAAGGGAAATGCATACATATATAAGGTCAAAACTATCCATTTTTTGGGACATGAGCTAAAACCCGACGGCATTAAGCCCCTGGAGAAATACGTTGAGAGCATAATGAAATTCAGAGTTCCTCAAACACCTGAAGAACTGCAAAGCTTCTTAGGGTTGGTCAATTTTATTGGGAAATGGGTTCCTAACTTAGCCACAGTAACAGAGCCATTAAAACAAATTTTAAGAAAAAAACTAGCAAGGCACACCAACTTAAAAAGCTATTGGCTAAAAGAACAAGACTATGCTCTTGCGAATTTAAAAACAACCTTAACAAAAATACAATCGTTAGGATACTATGATGTCCGGTGAGTAAGGCGGCCACTGCAATAAGTCGACGTTTTGTGTTTCAATCCAAGACTTAATCACCCGGGCAATGTGAATCGGAGCATTGTCGTGTTGGAAACGCCATGGCACATTTCCAAACAAATTTTTAAAATGGGGAAAAGCAGTTTCCAGTACGTTTTTATAAGTGTTTGCATTTATATTTGTGTTCAAAAATTACAGCTCGCACGTAGGAGATAGCTCCCCACACCGTCACACCGCCCACACATCTATGAAGTCGATCCAACTGAGGTTCCTCCTTCCGAAGATCATGGAAATAATAGTTGTATCCATCGGGACCTTCCAAATTAAATTTCTTTTCATCCGAAAAGACAGCATAGTGCCAATCAGATTTCCAGGCCATGTGCTCTCGTGCGAAATTTAATCGCATTTTTTTCGAGCATCGTTAAGTGGTGGTTTTTTCTTTAGTTTCAATCTTTTCAATTGTGGAGCATTCCTTTGAACAGTAGATAATCTCGCTTTAAGCCTAGTACGCTGCTGCTGCGAAACGAAATTTTCCGGTGGTCTCCAAATGCACAGCGGAACGTCTGCGAAAAGACAGCGGAAAATAATTTGTGGAGAGTAGCATCAGCTGCTACACGACTGCCATGAACATTTGACAACACCACGAATTTGTATTTTGGAAAAGAATCCGCTGTTTTTCAAAGATATCAACATCTCAGCAGAAATTGTTATACATGGTATATATATGGTATCACAGTCACCCCGGCTATGGCTGCTGGCTGTCCGGTATCGATGTCTCAACTCAAATGCTTAATCAGAACTTTCAGGAGCCATTTGTTGCGATTGTTGTTGACCCAGTTAGAACTGGATGTCTTTAGCATCAGATGTTGGGGTGACGACCACAGGAAGATCGTGCGATGACGAAATTGGCAGTCTAAAGAAGATAAATAAGAACAATAAGCCGATGCAGCACCCAATGACTTGCCTAATCGAATCAATGTCTGCCTCTAAGAAATCAATTCGCCCCAGTCCGCCAAGAAACAATGTCAGTAAAATATAAAAATTCAATATCGGTCAATAGGTTTTTTTTTTTTTTTGTAAAAACAACCCCGAAAAAAAGGAAACGTCAAATTTTTGCAAGCAATTAATCTCCCGGACAATAAATTGTGTGCGAAAAGAGAGTGGAGAATTGTACCAAGCAAAAACGAAAAGGAGAGCGAATTTCGTTCATAATTTCGTTCTGTCACTTTTGTATGGGATTTTTCGTTCCGAAACAGCAGCGTACTAGACTTTAACACCAACATTTGTCCTGATCCTTGCGGTCGATTCATGAGAGTTGGATGCGTTTCTCAAAATTGCTCTCTTATCAGCATCGGAAATCACTTTATTATTACCGCCTTTATTATTTCGACCATATCCCGACTTATTACGTAAAAAATTGTATACCTATTGTTCGCCGATGCATCACCCTAAACCTTGTGTTTCCACCTTCAGTGGTCACTTGTGCGCTGAACTAATGTCTGTAAAATTATTGTAATATTATTGTCCCTTTCTATTCATCTCTCGCTCTATTCTCTTTTTCTTTTTCAATAAATGAAGTCGTTTTTTGTAATCTAAGGAACGAACACGCGTTTCATTTCGCTCGGAAATTTTATATTACAGAATTCCTTTCAGCCTGGAAATAACGCCTAAACAATTACGCCTGAAGTTCTGGCAACGCGAACGATTAATCATTTGGTCCTATCGAGCACGGATTATTCGGGTGTATTAGGATTTCCATTCGCATTCGCAAATAAACTTTAACGTGCGGTTTCAGCAACTAAATTGTCATTTATCCTAATCGGTTATTCTTCTTAACAATTGCTTACAACTATAAAAAATAGCAAGAAACGTCAGTGCATGTACGCGCAACGAAATTAATCGAGCGGTAAAACGGTAATCAAGTGGGTGCTACGCAATCTGCCCACTCGGCACTCAGTTGCTATCAAGTGCAATCCCCTCGCGGTGCATATCGTCGATACCTCATATATGTATACATAAGTGCTGTGCATTCATAAAAAAAAAGCAGTTGTGAAACATCGCACTTCTGCTGTGCTTAACAAAACGGTGCACCTTGACAAAAGTACATACGTGTTGGATACGGTAGTTGCACTCGCTGGTCGCTGCTGCCGCTATTTCGAAAAAAAGAAGCATTGTCTCTATTGGTTGTGCGTACGGTTATTTTGGTTATTTTTAATCAATAAACAATAAACAAAACGTTTTTATTAAAACGCAACCACGTCTTAATTGATTGTGAAGGTTTCCGTTCCCATCGATATTATGGAAGCTCTAAAGCGAAAACGAGCAGCTATCAAAGGCCAGGTAACGCGGATCGTTACATTCAGTGAATCACCGGGTGCTCCACTGGCTGAGAGTAAGCTTCGACAAACAAAATTAGAGCAACATATGCAAGATTTCGAGCGGTTGCAAAGTGAAATTGAAGCATCGATTGAAGACAGTGTACAATTATCCGAAGAAACACAATATCGCGCGGAGTTTGAATCCACATTTTACAGTGCCCACGCAAAATTATCCGAGGTTATAGAAAAGTGTGGTAGTGCTGATTCGCGATCGGACACGGATATTGAGCTCAGTAAAGTTATTAAGACGCTAACCGAAAATCAGTGTTCATTAAACGAAATAGTGAAAGGTCTTGTTGATTCTTCGCGACGATCAATTAGCATAACAAATCAGCAAGTGCCATCGGGTCTCCCTGCAGTGGCGCTACCAGAGTTTTCGGGGAAATTCGACGAATGGGTTAGATTTCGCGATTTGTTTACTGCACTAGTGATATCGAAAAAATCAGTTACGGGTATCGAAAAATTGGAATTTCTCCAAACGCGTTTGAAAGGAGATGCGTTGTCACTAGTAAACCATCTCCCTCATAGTAACGACAATTTCGACATTGCTTGGAAATTATTGAACGAGCATTATGATAAACCGAAGTTTATCATGGTAGCGCATCTAGACAATATATTCGACCAACCGGTGGTCAAAAGTGGTTCGCTAGCCGAAATTAAACGATTATTCAGCACCACAATCGAGAACATGAACGCTCTTGCTGCTTTAAAGCTCCCAATCGATTCGTGGGACATATTGCTCGTTTATATTCTGACGCGTAAATTAGACTCCGAAAATAAGATGCTGTGGATTCGCGCTAGCAAGGACAACAATAATCAAACGTATTCGGATTTTACTAAATTCTTAAAAGAACGGATTAATGAACTCGAAAGCTTAAACCTCTCGAATTGGCATACGGGGCGTAATATGTCAAGTACGCATAAAACTAAAGAATCGGGTAGACGTGTTTTAAATGTGACAATTCAATCGTGTCCTAAATGTAAACAAAAGCATATGCTGTATCAGTGCGCGCAGTTTCGAGATCTCGCGGTGCCTGCTCGCTGTGAATTCGTCAAAGCAAACGGAATTTGCTGTAACTGTCTTCGTGCGAAACATGCAGTGTCGGAATGCAAATACTCTAATTGCAAAGCGTGTGGTTCGAAACACAACACTATGTTACATTTACAGCCCTATTATGGCTATCAAATATCAACACGATATTTGATAATAATTGATACGTATCAACAAAATGAATGAATCGGTATTATGGTTATCAACCTATCAACATTTTTGATGAATTGTGAATTGTATTAGATTTAAGATCTATTGTGAACAGTTTTATCGATAAACTTGGTATTACGGTTATCAAAAAATTTGATATTCATCAAATTTTCTATCAACCACAAATTTCTAGTTGATACGTATCAAATATTCGGTGCATCAAATTAAAAAATGTATCCTCGTTTTTATTGTTAAATAATGACTTTAGAGCGAAATGTCTTCGGTAGACATCCCAAATGTATACTCAAACCACGAGTAGCAGCGATTTTCAAATTATTTACTCAATAAGGAAACTATCAACTGAGCGTTGGGAATAACTTTAGCATTTGCATTGCACAATCAACAGTGTTGTTCGTTCTTTTGATTTGCGAAAAAAAACAACTTTTGTTTATAAAAAACAACAATATTATTTGTACAAAACTAGTAGTCAGCCATACAACAAAAACCAACTACAAATCAGAAACGTCAAACGCCAAAACAGAACCCATTCTCAATGAAATTTCGATAAGTATTCACAATGAGGTAAAATGTATCAATTGATACTCATAATACCAAACTATCAATGAATTGATAGATCTTATCAAGTATCAACTAATTGATATTTGATGGCCATAATAGGGCTGTTAGATGAAATTCCCCCACCATTTGTGCCCGCGGTCCCTCCGTCAAGTCAACCTAGCACCTCGAATGGTTTCGTATCCGCTGTCTCCGTGCGCGCCATCCCATCGTATCGTGAGTGTCTAACGATGTTGCCAACGGCAATGGTTATGATCCAGGACGTTAATGGTGAGCTTCAACCGTGCCGAGCTCTGCTTGATTCCGGGTCACAAGCAACTCTAATTTCGGAGTCATGTGTGCAACGGCTAGGCCTAAAGCGCTCGCATGCCAAGGTCCCTATAGTAGGCTTAGGCCAGTGCAAAGGTACTCAAGGCACCCGCGGTAAAGTGAATCTCGTTGTGTCGTCGACGGTGAACTCAAGTTTATTCATTTCGGTTCATGCCTTCGTTCTCGCGACATTAATAAACGATCTACCGAGTGCTGAGTTTTCAAGTGCTAGTTTGTCATATTTCAACAACCTATCTTTAGCAGACCCCAAGTGCTATCGCCCAAATAAAATCGATGTTTTATTGGGAGCAGACGTGTTTTTTGACATTGTCGTTGAGGGGAAAATTGTGCATCCGTCGGGCTCACCTGTCGCCCAGAATACCATCTTCGGCTGGGTGATCGCGGGAAACATTTCCTTGAGACAAGAAGCAGCATTAAGTGTTTATCATTCCACTGTTGATCTCGACGTGTTATTAAAACGATTTTTTGAGCCCGAAGAGTTTGCAGATGGACGTCGCAGCGAGTGCGAGGTAAGTGAAGCTATCGAAAATCATTTTTCCTCGACGCATTTCGTCAATCGCGACGGTAGGTTTGTAGTTAGTCTACCTTTTAGCAAAACGCCCGTGGAGTTCGGAGACTCACGTGGTGCGGCGTTAAAGCTACTACATGCCATGGAGCGACGATTCGCTAAGGATGCGATCTTAAAACAACAGTATGCGGAGTTTATGCGTGAGTACGAGCGGCTAGGGCATATGGCAATCGTGCCTCTCAACGATCTCGATCGCCCATCGTTCTACTTACCTCATCACGCGGTATTTAAGCCCACCAGCGCAACGACAAAGCTGAGGGTCGTTTTCAACGCGTCGCGTAAATCCACTAACGGTTTGTCATTAAATGACTATTTACTTGTAGGACCTACAATCCAAAACGATCTTTTTACGTGCATAATCCGATTTCGGAAGCATAAAATCGCGGTTAAGGCTGATATAGCCAAAATGTATCGCCAGATTTTAGTTAATGCAAATGATGTTCATTTCCAACGTATCGTCTGGAGGGAAGAAGTAACCGAAGACCCACGTGACTATGTACTTCTTACCGTAACGTACGGAACCGCTTCCGCTTCGTTTCTAGCAACTCGGGTCCTCAAGCAAATCGGCGTTAACAATATGAATACCTTTCCGCGGGCTTCGAATAGCCTTATTAACGATTTCTACGTGGACGATTTTATGTCAACGTTCGAAAGCATAAATGACGCTGTAGACTTAAAAAACGATTTGATACATGTCCTCACCAACGCAGGAATGGATCTTCGAAAGTGGTCCTCCAATTCGTCTGACTTCCTAAGCACCGTTCCTCCCGAGCATCGAGAGTTGGCAACCGAGTTGTTCATTGGTGAAACCGGAGTCAAAACTTTGGGTCTGCTGTGGGACACGAAACACGACTGTTTCAAATTTGCCTCTACAATTCCGGTCATCGGGCAACATGCCACCAAGAGGGAAGTGCTATCGGATATAGCACGGATATTTGATCCATTAGGATGGCTTTCACCGACCGTCGTCAAAATGAAGATCTTCATGAAGCGCCTTTGGATCAAGGGAGTCGGTTGGGACGAGTTCATTCCCACGGACCTCTACCAAGAGTGGTCGAGCTTTAGAACAGACCTGAGTTCCCTACAAACATTAAGCATTCCGAGGTGGCTTCAATATAGTCATAGGGATGCAATCGAACTGCACGGCTTTGCTGATGCGTCGGAGTCAGCTTATGCTGCTGCAGTCTATTCTAGGGTGGTGGGAGTCAATGGCGTGCAAACTACGCTAATCTGTGCCAAGACCAGAATTGCTCCAGCTAAACCTTCCCTTTCGATTCCACGTCTAGAATTATGTGGCTCTTTACTGCTAACCAACTTGCTTAGCAAGGTGAAAGAAGCCCTTGCTATTCCGGACCTGGAGTGTTTTGCATATACCGATTCTACACCGATCCTGCACTGGATACAGGGATATCCGCGGCAGCGAAACGTCTTCGTCGATAACAGGGTATCTCAAATCGTCGCTCGATTTCCAGTATCTATATGGCACCATGTGCGCTCGGCTGAGAATCCTGCAGACTGTGCCACTCGCGGCATGCTACCGAAGCGCTTGGCAGACCTGGACTTGTGGTGGTACGGTCCTGATTTTCTTCGCGATATGGTGATAACTTTTTCCCGACTGCCCCACATCAATGATGTTAATGTCGAAGAGGAGATCGCATGTTTAGTCACCGCAACGAACACTGATGAATGGGATACTCGTATCTTCGGAAGGTTTTCGAGCCTTAATCGTCTTTTTCGGGTCATTGCTCGCTGCATTCGTCTAGCCCGAACTCGATCGACTACCCGTGGCTCTAGCCAATCACACTTTTTATCCCCCGAATATATACGGCTCGCTAAACTCGCATTAGTCAAGCTTTCGCAGCAGTATACGTTCCATGATGAAATTTCCTCGTTGAAAAGAGGACAAGCCGTTTCAAGAAAAAGCAAATATTCTTCAATGCACCCCTTCATCGATCAGGATGGTGTTCTGCGGGTGGGAGGCAGGCTCGAAAATGCATGCATACCCTTTGACCAGAAGCATCCCATCATCTTGCATAAGGATCATCCCCTAACTCGTTTAATCGTTAAGAATTTTCACCTGACCAACATGCATGCCGGAATGCGGCAAATGACATATCTAATTTCTCTCAACTATTTTGTCATTGGTGTTCATCACGTCATTAAACGATGCATTTATCAATGCCCAACATGTATGCGGCAACGTGCCATTCCCTACCAACAGCAAATGGCTTGTCTGCCGAAGCAAAGATTGGAACCAGGAGTAACATTTGGCAACACTGGCGTCGACTACGCGGGCCCCTTTTTGGTCCGGTCATGGAAAGGACGAGGCGCTAAACAGCATAAGGTTTATGTCTCCGTATTCGTGTGCATGGCTACAAAGGCGTTGCACCTGGAACTCGTTTCGGATCTCTCGTCGGCAGCCTTTATAGCCGCATTGCGTCGCTTCGTTGCAAGGCGTGGCAAATGCCACTCGATTTTCAGCGATAATGGCACAAATTTCGTTGGCGCCAATCAACAGCTACGAGATTGGGCGAACCTATTAAACTCAGCAAATTTTCAAGAGGATGTATCCAACGAGCTTACTTCAAACGGAATCAACTGGTGTTTCTCACCCCCCCACGCACCCCATTTCGGCGGTTTATGGGAGGCTGCGGTCAAAACTACCAAGTTTCATCTACGTAGAGTGTTAGGCCAGGCATCTCTAACCTACGAGGAGTTTTCGACCGTTTTGTGCCAAATCGAAGCATGTGCTAACTCCCGTCCATTGTGCGCCCGCTTCGAAGGGGACGTGGATCCGATAACGCCGGCACATTTCCTCATTTCCCGACCACTAACGACTGTGCCTGATCCAAGCATCTTAACTATGGGTACATCGCTGCGAGATAGATGGCAGTATCTTCAACGGCTGGTCCAGGGATTTTGGCAAAAATGGTCTCAAGACTACCTGGCTCAACTTCGGAAGCGGCCGAAATGGTTGGAAAAGTCGAAGAACATTCAACCCAACGATGTAGTCGTCCTGAAGGACGAAAATCAGCCACCCTGTCGATGGCTCATTGGCAGAATTACCAAAACGTACCCCGGACGAGATGGTCTGACACGCGTTGCATCAGTCACTACAACAAAGGGAGAGTTCAAACGTCCTATTACGAAGCTCTGCCCACTACTTGTCGATACATGTTGAAAGGAGCTTTCAACGGCGGGAGTATGTTCGCCAATGCATCACCCTAAACCTTGTGTTTCCACCTTCAGTGGTCACTTGTGCGCTGAACTAATGTCTGTAAAATTATTGTAATATTATTGTCCCTTTCTATTCATCTCTCGCTCTATTCTCTTTTTCTTTTTCAATAAATGAAGTCGTTTTTTGTAATCTAAGGAACGAACACGCGTTTCATTTCGCTCGGAAATTTTATATTACAGAATTCCTTTCAGCCTGGAAATAACGCCTAAACAATTACGCCTGAAGTTCTGGCAACGCGAACGATTAATCACCTATACTAACTTTTCGACTTCTGCCAACTTTTTTCGATATTTCACTTATTGGAAGCCTGCGGTGGGATTCCGTAAAAAATGAAACGAAAACCGCTTTCGTTTTCACTAAACCTGTCTCTATCATACCTGTGGCAATAGACAGAGACTGCTATTGTCGAAACGAAAACGTTCGATCGTTATAATCTGGCCCCTGAGCTCTTTATAAGCTTCGATTTTTGCTTTCTCTTCAACCGATAGCGTTTTTCCTTTACCTATATTAAAAAAAATTGATGACTTGAGCAGTAAATAAAATTTGGTGCCAATACGTGTTCAAATTCCGAAGATAAATGAAAGACAAGGTGCATGTGCTAACCTGATGACACAAAAATGAAGCTCATATTTCGATTGAAACTAAAAGAAAATAGCAAAAACCATATAACGGTATATTGTTATTGCATGTTCTCTTTGCCAATGATAGTGCATACAAAGATGAGAAAAATAGAAAACAAAAAAGTAACCGCAAGTTAACAAAAAAAAATGTTTTAGATGCAGCTCAGGAGGGTCACCCGGGTATGGTGGCAATGAAAGGACGACTTAGAGCAAAAGTTTGGTGGCCACGTGTATAGACAAAGACGCCGAGAATCTCGTCAAATTTTGCAAAGGGTGCACCCTGGTAAGTATGCCAAACCCTCCAGGTCCTTTAAAAAGGCGAGAATTACCTACAACATCTTATGTTGATATTGCAATGGATCTTTTGGGATCCCTGCATAGCGGGGACTATCTATTTGTTGTCGTCGATTACTATAGCCTGTACAAAGAAATAAAAATCTGCAAAACTATCACGAGCACTCAGATAATCACAATACTTATAAATACACAATACAATAAATTTTCAGCATATTAGGTTTCCCTGTTTCTTTTATTGCCGATAACGCAAAACAAATTGTTAGCGACGAATTTAGATCCTATAGTAAGAGTTCAATATAAGATTATTTAATACGATTCCATACTGGCCCCAACAAAATGGGGAAGTCGAAAGACAGAATCGCGATATTCTCAAACGCCTGAAGATTTGCCACATTGAGAGGAAAGACATAAAAGACAGTTTATGCGAATATCTCATGATGTACAATAGCACACCTCATTCCACGGGTAAAACGCCATCCGAGCTTTTTTTTTTTAAAGGAAAAATAGAGATAAAATTCCCTCAGTAGAGCAAATTTGTTTTGAATTTTGAATTTTAAGTTTAATGTCGAACTAATGTTGGGATATTTGTAACAAAACCTTTAAATTGCTTATAAGAGTATTATCAACTTTGGATAATTAATAATAAAATATAACAAATAAGAAATATATTCTTATTATCCAAAATTGGATCATCCGAATGGACCATTTACGGCGTAGTCGCGGTCAATATTTGAATGAAATTATCTTTAAAAAGTAAATGTCAGAGATAGTTCTTCCAGCCCATAATAAAGATTCCACCATCCAATTCCATTTTTTGTGTTTTATTTGTAATTTAAAAAAAAACCTCTGAATGAATCACCCTATATATGCGAGTGGAGATTGCACTTCGCACAACGTCATAATACTCACAGCGTCATTTAAATGACTCGAAAAAATGGCCGTGTAATCGTAGCTTTAGTCAATATACTCTGTTCCTACAGGACCGTGTACGTAATATTCATCAAATTCGTCT
Organism: Cheilosia scutellata; assembly: GCA_955612985.1. NCBI lineage: Eukaryota > Metazoa > Arthropoda > Insecta > Diptera > Syrphidae > Cheilosia > Cheilosia scutellata. Next base: position 58,046,950 of record OY015311.1, read on the forward strand.
TCTAAAAATAAATCCATGTTAAGACACTGCAATCGAAAAATCCTGTTTACCTAGCGTTAACTTGGCTTAATGAGTTTGTAAAAACAAAATTGTCGTTGCGTGAGGTAAATGCAAAAGTTATTCATTATATGTACTCGATTACACTTAAAAAAATGCACTATTTAATTTGGCGTTCAAGTTGGTGGCAGTATTATTTTTTTTTTTTTTTAGACCAGAGTTGGCGTTAGACTGAATGGGCAACGTGACCGGACAAAGATCAGTGATTATTTCTTTAACAATCCGTAAATCGATTAGCATTTCGTAACAGTGAAAATCACTTCAATATTAGCTTCATGTAATTCAAAAATCTGCAAAGCCAATTTAGCAACAAAATTAAGCTTTTTCATAAAATGTAAAGTGACTTCGGATATATTTTCATATGCATAATACATATTACTATATAAACAAGTTTGTACACTCCGTGTCACTTGATTAGGAACAGGCAGTTTTTTGTTTTAATTTTACGATATTTTTCAAACCCTTTGCTAATCTGGGAAAAACCAATTGCAGAAGGAATGAAGGATATATTATGTATATATTGTAAAAACAAAAATGGGATTAAGTTGATAAATGCAACTTTTATGACACTTTTCCCAAAAGGTTCATAAAATTGACCTGTTTTTTTCGTGTCACTTGATTAGGAACAGTAGCTTTATCCACCTGTTACCATGTTTTAAATCAAATAAAAGGATACTTTGAGTATTAGGGAGCTTAGTTTAAGTAATACCTTCATACAATTCACAACTATGGGTAAAGGAAAGACATTAACCAAGGAGGAAATAGGCCAAACTCGAGCTTACCGGGCACAAGGACAATCCATCCGTTACATAGCCAGCAAGATTGGAGGAGGCGCCACTGTTGTTAACAGCTTTATTAAGGACCTGGAGAACTATGGAAAAACCCGCAAAGGAAGAGTCAGCAAAGCAATGACATGTCAGGAAAGGCGGGTGATACTGAGAGCTGCTTCAAATTCAAGGTAAGTAAAATTGAGGCAGAAATTGGGGTTACAGCTAGCAGATCCAGCGCCTTGAGTTTGCAACAAGTGTGACAGGTGGAATCGAGAGTCACATACCTTCGTCTTTTCTGATGAAAAAAATTTTATTTGGACGGACCTGATGGATACAGCTGCTTAACAGCGGTTTAACAGGTCCCTAACAGCTGTTAAACAACTGTATCCATCACGTCCGTCTGAATTAACAGCTGTTTAACAGCTATCGCATGACTCTCGATTCCACCTGTCACACTTGTTGTAAACTCAAGGCGCTGGATCTTACGTGCCGCATTAAATGGTGGTTTCCTCTTCATTTTTAGATGGCGAACTTTGGGGTGACACCAAGAAAACAAACCACATAAAAATTGAAGAGAGCTTTGATCTGTCCTCTGAGCTCTGATCATTCCCCAGTTATTTTGACATTGAGCGAAAAACTAGTCTTTAACCTAGGGTCAGCGAGATTCACTGGTAGAACAACTAACTGGTCAACCAAAAAAGGAAAGCGCGTAAAAAATGGCATTAGCTTCGTTCTTCGCAACATAAAGCGCATTTCAACTTTTTGCGCAATTTGTTGAAGGCAACTACAGTAGATAACGGATATAAGAAATTCAAAAAATCCCAATGATTTGTTTCTTATATCAGTTTTTTTCTTATAAGCAAAGAACGGATATAAGAAAAATAATTTCTTATATCAGTAGCACTGATAAAAGAACACTAATTTCTTATAAGCAATATAAAAACAAATTTTAAGCTTATGAAATAAGAAAATAAGTATGGTGTTATATATAATAATATGAAAAAATTGCAGTAATTTTTGAGAAAGATTTATAAAACGGCTTTATTTGCAATTTTGAGAAAAACTAAGTACATGATCTTGTTTAGAATGCTTATGTTGTCTTAAATATGTATTTCGATCAAAATATTTAGAGCGGTTTTTTGTAAAATTATGCAAAAAATATAACAATTTTGGGTTCGAAAAGCACTGTTCTTCAACTGTTTAGCTGAAAACTAAGTACAAGGTATTCTTCAGGATATAAGGGTTACGTGGGTTTTTATCCAAATCGAAAATGGCGTTTTATAGATATGACCAGTTTTTAAAGTAGGTACCATTATTAGCAATTTGGGTGTGTATCGAAGGACGCAGTCATTTTAGAGGAAAACTGATTTTCAAGTTAAGAACGACGATTGTGCATACACCTAAAAAATTAGTTTTTGTTAAAATCGTATATACCGTTCTCGGGAAAGAGAACATTTTCAGAAGTAACATTGTTGGACTTTTTAGCGAAAAACTGGATATGCAGTCATGTTAAGCATGTCCACATTCACTTTACTATATTTTTTGTTCAAATCGTTAGAGCCGTTTTCGAAAAAGTATAAATTATTTAAAATTTTTATATTGGAAGTAACGTCAATATAAGACCTAGCACAAAAAAAAAAACACAAACTTTAAATACGAAGTTTGAAACAAATCCGAATAAGTAACTTTCCCGTGTATGTATTAAAAAGAAGTTCTTAAATAATTTGCAATTGGTCGTTGACAATACCCAAATATTGCTTCAACACAAAAAATCCATTTATGGCTTCGTTCCTACCTGGCTTTGTACTTTGAGAAATTGTGTCATCTAATGCGACATTGATTAGTGTTAATAACAGACAGAAATCGAACTTTCTTATAAACGTTTCTTTTTTCATATATTTTTTTATTTCTGTGCTCGAAATATAGTTTATTATATCCGTTTTTTTCTTTTAAGAGTTTTTCTTTTATCCGTTTTAATTTACACGGATTTATATGGAAAAAGACACGGTGCATTTCTTTGTGTTTCTTATAAGCGATTTTTTCTTATATGAGGTTTTCTTATATCCGTTAACTACTGTATTAAGGATTTCAAGAATCGTGCGATAGGCACGATACCTTGAAAGCTTAACTGCGAAAAAAGATTTCAATTATTCACTTTGGAAAGCTGTAAAAGGCATCAAAAGGCCTAAGATCCCCGCGCCGCCAATTAAAATAAATCAAAATGAATGGGCAAGGGAAGATAAAGATAAAGCGGATGTTTTTGCAGCCCATCTGGAAGAAACGTTTGAACCGTACGACGGTCAAGTGGTTAACGATAACAACGATGTGACTGAACTAATGTCTGACGATTCAACACTCGCAAGTGCAACGCTAAGAGAACTAAAACATGAGATCGAGGATCTTAAACATAAGAAAGGCCCGGGCTATGATTTGATCACAGGAGAAGTTCTCAAAGCTCTTCCTAGAAAAGCACTAATTAAGCTTCTCCATATTGTAAATGCTACGTTCAGATTAAAACACGTGCCGAGCCAATGGAAAGTTGCGGAAGTCATAATGGTTCTAAAACCAGGAAAACCGCCTAATGAGGTAAAATCGTATAGACTAATTTTGCTTCTTCCAATCAAATCCAAAAATGTTTGAGAGGATATTACTAAGGCGTCTACAACCGGTTATAGAAGAAAATAATCTTATCCCTGACAATCAGTTTGTGTTCAGAAGTAAGCATTCGCGAATGACCAGGTTCATAGAATTATTGATGTAATCGAGAAAGCACTTAAGGAACGAAAAATATGTTGAAGTATATTCCTTGATGTCTCGCAAGCCTTTGATAAGGTGTGGCAAGAAGGCCTAAAAATAAAATTACGACAAGTTCTCCACGTACGTCTATACGATATTCTGAAATCATATCTCGGAAATAGACTTTTCCGTGTAAGAAATGGAAACGAATACTCAGAGCTAAAAGAAATTTCGGCCGGTGTACCGCAAGGAAGTGTTATATACTCGTCATATACCAAAGGAAGATGACACTATCCTTGCTACGTTTGCCGATGACACCGCTATTCTAGAAGAAGTAGGTAAAACAGTCGAAGAAACGACTGCAAAACTGCAAACCGCATTAAATAAAGTAAATGAATGGACGAGGGAATGGCGAATCGCCCTCAATGAAACTAAATCTGTTCACGTGAACTTCACATATACAAAAAAACTAATGGCTTGCCAATTTTTCTAAACTTGGCTAGAATACCTTTCGCGAACGAAGCCAAATACCTGGGAATGACACTCGACGCAAAGCTGAAATGGAATTCGCACGTGAAAATGAAACGCAAAGAGCTCATACTCAAATATAGAGAAATGTACTGGTTACTTGGAAAACATTCCCAGCTCAGTACCGAGAACAAACTGCTTTTATACAAGCAAGTGCTAAAGCCGGTGTGGACCTACGGTATACAACTTTGAGGTGGCACCAAGAAAACAAATGCCAAAAAAGGAAAACCTTTCGAAACCTTTCGACTTGGCGATATAGCGATTAACCGCTTCTAAATTGCGGAACATGCAGGATCTTTAATTGGAAAGTAACCTGTCCAAAGTGTTCATTTCGTGATATGAAAAATTACTTGATAAGTTATATCTTAGTTACAGTATCTACAATAATATCGAAGGAAGGTGTTTTTAGTCAGTAGGAATCTGACACTACTATGAGCAGGCGTTGAGCACGCGTTGTTCCCATAGTGTCGCAAGATTTTCATCCACCCTCGGTGAACAAAAAAACCGAAAAAATTTTGATTAAATGGAAATTGACTTTGAGAAAAGTTTATGAATAAAGTTTTCTGCAATTAAACCAATATTAGCCCTAAATCAAATTTGATTAAGTGTTATGAATAAGGCTGTATGTGTACGAACCATGTCAGCTTATGCTGGATCCCAGGTCACTGCAACATAGAAACGAATTCGCCGACGAATTGGCAAAAAAGGGCGCGGAAATATTGAGAAATCAACAAGATGACGTCAACCCACCATTGAGCACCTTCAAGGAAATTATCAAAAGTAGTATACTAAACCAAGCATCCCGAAGATGGGCCAACATAGCTCAAACTGAAATAGGAAAATTTTTAAACTGAGCAGGGCAAACCTGAGGATATCAATAGGTATCATGTTTTTTTTTGAAAGCATGCCAAAAGACTAGGACCATTGAATAACTACAAATAGAAGTGGACACAGCTCGTTTTGAAGCGACATACGGACCTTCATTGCGGAGGAAATTTGTATTAAGTTAGTATATGTATATACCACCTTTTTCTAGGTTCGTGCATTAAGTAAAATTAATTTCGCAAAATATTCCCATGTTTATTTCATGACAGACTATGCACCTTCTTCTTTTTTTATTCGTCTCATTGACAACATGCAAATGAAAGAGAAACAACAATTATTTTTGTTGTATTTTATTCTCCACCGATTGCATAATTGGTTGTGGAGTGGAAGTGGAATATGCAAAGGATAATGAAATCAATGATCGGGTATGTATTTTTCGCATATAGGTAGTTAGTTAGTGGTGGTTTGTACGGTAGGCAAAGGGTATTTTTAGCATGAGGAGACTGATTGGGATTTTATGAGAATAACAATGTGGAAAGAAGGAATATGAAATAAAAGATCGGTTAGATACTTTTCGCATATAGTGGTGGTGTGTGGGGTGTGGTACTTTTTAGCATGACAAGTGTGATGATGATTTGAATTGATATTTAAGAAAATAACAATGTGGAAACGGGAAATATGAAATCACAGATCGGATTCTTTACAATACATATTTTGTATTTCTTCGATATAAATGTGCAGCAGTGGTGTCATTGTGGTGGCTTTTGGACTTAGGTGTCAAGGTGTGGGTGGCTAACCCACCCTTAGGTGTCAAGGGCGGGCTATAATGATTTGAAAGTTATGGGATGGGTTAGCATGTGAGGTGCATGGTAGGTGTAGAAAAATCTCTGCATATAATAAAATTGTAAATTTTGAAATGTTTGTTCCACTATCACGTAAGAACTACTAACCCGATTGGTATGGATCTTTTTTGAAATTTAAGGCCTGAACAATGAGCACCATTTAGGTTCCATTATTTCATTGTAATCGGATTACTCATTCAAGAGATAAACGAAAAATAACGGCAAATCAAAACTAAGCCAATAATTTTCTGTTGCTGTGGTGGGCGTAAATCGCAGCATAATGTTATTTGGCCTATGTGCGAGTAGGATCTATTAATTATGATATTAAGATGATATTCGAGCTCAAAAAGTGAGTCTCGCAATTGTGTCTGTCTGTCTGCGTGTTTGTTGGTAGGAGAAGGCATTCTAGACGACAGGACGGATTTGTTTGTAACTATATGTAGTAGTTTGTTTCAAACTGTGCATAACTAGGTACCTATGCGGTTTGTACGCTGACAGTTCGAGTTCATTTGCTTAGGAATATTTAGAAACATTGCAGTTCAGATTAGATTCTTGCTATACGAAATTAAGTAGTCTGGTGTTTATTTTAAAATCACTTAATTATTAACGCACAGCCCAAAACGGATAATCTAAGTCTGTTTTCTAACCACTGATCAACGATCACACGAAAGTGAAGAAAAACGAAAATCAAATAGAAATAAGGTATGTAAGAGAATTTATTAACGACTTTAACATTGGCGCACAAAACAATCATACCAGGTATACCTACTAAATAGCTGGTTCGGAATTTCCTACAATTACCCTCTATCTCCTTACAGAGGGTTATTGAGCGAACTCAAGGAATGCGAATTGCTCATAATTATCTCCAGACCGGAAATGACGGCATCTGGCGGTTAACCCCAAATAACGCAAGCAAGACCATCACTGGGCTACTATATGAAATCAAACCTAGCACTTTAAGGAACACCGTCCATTTCTAAATATGTGCATAGTGAATATGGTATGTATGTATCTATCTAATATGTAGTTATAAATTCCGATATTTTCGGGACTAAAAAACATCAAGAAAGCCAAACTCATTATTATTCAATTTATCCTTCCCAACTGATCACCCCTTGCATCGCCCTCCCTCTCTTAAACTCATACATCCTACACATTGCTATTGATACTTATTTATACTATTGCATCTCCTCTTCTGTCTTCCAAACCAAACCAGTTCCCTACCCTGTTACGTCATTTCAGAAAGAATTTTATACTGACGGCACTACCTCAAACTGGTTTACAACAAAAAATTACCCATCCAGCATTCCTTAGAGGGATATTTTTGTTGGGATACATTTTCTTGTTTTCGTTTTTATCCAATGTTCAATCCCAGATTATGCCCAGATTCATTTCACAAACCCGCACAAGCGATCACAGCGACGTATGGACCGCGTAGCGGATGTTTGCTTCGGTGCCGTTTCTATTTGTAGGTATTCAATGCTAGGACTTTCAGATTCTGCAATGTTATAGGCGTCGCGGAAGACATCACACACATACAGTGCGAATGTCATGGCATAGCACGTACGCGGTATAAAGTTTTGGGCGACTACTTCTTTAATAAAATAGAAGAGATAGGATTTGTCCACCAGCGAAGATATTTAAATTCTGTAGGGAAATAAAAAAAATAGGTTTTTCCGTCTATTAAAAGATGGTTTTCCCAGGGATCGCGATGGGCCCACTAAGGTGCCTAGTGTCTCATGATGGTTCTCCTCACAACCCTGAATATAGCCTAACCTATTTAGACAAAAAATGTGTCAGAAAACAGCTGATGTCGGTTTCAGTAGAAGAAAGTAATGATTTCTGTATTTCTGTACTTCTCCTTATATGGACACCAACCCTGTTTAGTATCAACAGTGGAAAAATGTTTATAAATAATAATTTCAGCAAAGTAGCGTAGGGCTGCGTAAATTCGTACGCGATGTTTAACTAAACAACCTCTCAGGGGCATTTTAAGGAAATCTAATAAATACGACTGTAACTGTGAAACTGGGCTTTAGAGTTTTTCAAACTATGTTTTCAGTTTTGACCGGAGGAATAGATAGCAAAAATGTCGACTTAAAGGATGCTGCAGACTTCTCGCTACTGAAGAATTGGATACTTACTTGATTAAAAGTTTCTGGTTTGGTTTGGTCAAAAAGTCGTCCTCTTACTTTGATGTCAGTACTTATTTTAGCTTCAATCTCGCTTTCAGCAGTGTTGTCAACGATACTTTGTCCGACATCTGGAATCTAAATACGATATTCATTTGATTTTTTAATATATGTTATATATATGTAGATGTTTACCGGTACAATGCACATGTATCTTGGTGAAACGAATTTGTTCTCCACAATATCAGTCACAAAAGCCGAAGGATTTAGTAAACATTTATTTTTGATTATAATTATTTCTTCTATATCGTTATGAATTTGTATTTTCTGAGCCTCCAAAAGGGCAATGGTCCTCAAAGTTCTCGAATATTCGCGATTTCCTCTTAATGCTAAATGATCGCTTTCAAAATTAAACACCCAGTCGGAACTGATGTCATAATCTTCAGACATCTCTGATGCTACAAAAAAAAAATAAATAAATAAATAGTGGGGACAATATCTCCATATAGGACCATTGCCCAGCTTCTCTCAATTATTCGTTTCTGAGTTTTACTTTTGGCGCGAATGGAAAGAATCTACAATTTTATGCCGAATCCGAATAGTTGAATTGATGATGTTTACTCTCAAGTATTTGTCTGACGTTACGAGAGGTGGGGCAGTAAAAAAGAAGAAAAGGGTTTGATCCCACTGATAAGGATGTAGTCATAAGAAGCAGTTATTTAAAAAATCTGAATAGAATAAAACTGAAATAGGAATTAAGTGCAGAGGATCAGTGGCAAAACTGTAAATGTGCCATCAGCTCTGCAGCCCTCGATGTGTAGTTTTTCTCTAAGCGACCACAATGAAACCCCAGGTTCGATGAGGAGTGCCGGGTGGCTAACGCCCAAGACCGCAGCATATCAATCGATGCTGCGAAGTGCGAACCAAAGCCAGAGGTGCTATGGGCAAAAAAGAAGGGATGAACATCGGCTTCTCAGAAGGCAAAAGAAAGATCACGAGGCACGAGTGGTCGAGTCTATTGAGGGACGCTATTACAGTGGCAATGTTTGAATGTTCTAACAAAGGGCACAAACAAGAGAAATATACAGATGTAGAATGATAGAACAAAAGCTGGTTCAAGAAAAAAGTATAAAACCAGCATACTGAAATCCAAAAACCAACATACTACATACAATACCGGGTATGAAACGCCTACAATGAGCAAGAAGTCAATGAGGTAGCGTATGATTCAAACAAAAATGTATTTTCCTCTTTCTGTGTTTACCTTGTCTGCTGCGGATATTGTTGTTGTATTGATATGGGTTTCTGGTTTCTGCCTTTCTTGTCCTGGATTCGATTTGGTGGTGAAATATGTTTGCCTTTTTTCTGTATGATCACGATTTACGGGGTTTGTATTTTCTTGATTCACTTTGTTTTCAGTTCAAATCCAGTTCTGAGAACGTGTGCTAGTAGATGCGCTTGCCTTTTAGGCCCCTTTTTTCAGATTTGTAAAATTAAAAATGTTTAAAAGTAGACAATGTGGCTACCGTGTTAAATGTTGCATAATTTAAGCAGACGCGCTCAGCAACAAGCAAATTTAAGCAGAAAGTTCTTTAAATTTCCAGCACGAGAGAAAGAGGTTCTTTTAAGAAAATGGCGTGAAGCTTGCAATTTAAAAGATGAAATAGTTGCAAGAAATATGTATGTACACTGTACGTGTACAGTGAGCGTCAAAAGTGAGTGAACACCAACGCTCTTTTAAGTTTTCTTTAGGTCATGACACATAAAATATTTTCAAGGTATTTAAAAAAAAATATTTTCAAATTACAAGGACAAATGAAAACAGCACTGGTTTTCACTCACTTTTGACTGTATGTGAAATACATTTTAAAATAGATTTTGTAATGAATCAAAAGCTAAAACAGGGTCTATTCCAACATTAGGTCTGTTTTTTTCCACATCGATCTCAGTGAAGTAAAGTTAAGTAGGATTTTCAGCACGCAATTACAACAACTGCAATCAATTTGACACCACTGAGATTCACACAAGCTATTCATTTCCAGCAAGACCAACTTTGGAGCATTCTTCAATTTTGAACACAAGGTGAACACATTTTATGTTTCCATTTGGATCTGTTTACAGAGTGCCTCCATTTTTGATACATAATATATGTGTCGGCTGTGGTGGGTGTAAATGCATAAACAAGTGCATATATTTTAAACAAATTTCAAAATAGCAACTGAATATTACGGAAGGTAATAAGATACTAAATATTTTCTGTTTTTATGTAAGTTGCACTTTGTTAACAAAATATATAGGTATATATTATATACACCTAGACTTATAATAATTGAAAATTAGTGTGTTATCTTTGATGTTATGTCATTATGGGATACATTTATTGTAATAGGCCATCCTCCCATTTTGTATTCCCTGTTGAATTTTTAACTAAAGTAGATAATGTAATGAAAGCATTATTTACATACTCTTTTTTTTAATGAAAATCATTCGATTTCAGCCAATTGACATTCCAACTTTTGATTTCGATGGAGATTCGTTTTTTGATAATTTCTCCGAACATTCTCATTTTCGATTGCATTGAGTTAAATGTTATGTGTTTTTTCGACTGAAAATGTGTGGTCTAAATCTTTATTTAAAAAATATTTACAGTCAAATTTACATAAAAAATATAAAATTGGAAGCAACATTTGCTCTTCTTATAAAAAAAAATTTCAAATGTAAATAATAGGGGTAGGGGTCAACTCGCGGAATATTTTTGGCAATTTATCATAATCATTTCGCAATTTGTTGTCTTGTTTTTTAATTATTTCGCATTTCATCAAATCGCAAATTTTGTTAGGCAATCTTTCATTTCACTTTGTAATCATATCGCAAAAACGTCATTTCGCATTTTTCATCTCGCAAATTTTTATCTTGCGTTGTGATTTGTTCGCATTTTACTATTTCGCATTGTATTATTTCGCGAAATGTTTTGTTTTACAATCTATTACATGATAATAAATTTCGCCGCGAAATTTCATAGATTGTAAAACAAAACATTTCGCGAAATAATACAATGCGAAATAGTAAAATGTGAGCAAATCACAACGCTTTTATTTGTTTATATACTCAATGTCGTAGGAAAAACCATCAACACTAAGCCTATCTTTGTTTCTTATTGATTTCCTAAAGAGCGTAACCTCACTTAACAAAAATAAACAATATCCAATATCCATATGAACATTGAATACATTATATATGTACATTGTATATGTGTAAATACAAATTAATATAGTTTTATATTAGGTTAGGTTAGGTTGAAGTGGCTGCCGACAAAAGGCCGACACACTTAGACCAATTAGGTCCCTTGTGATACCACATGAATCTATTGAATTTCATCCTACTCGTTGAACCAGTTTGAGCTTCTGATGAAGCAAAGGAGACTACGAATGTCTATGTTTGTTAGATCGTTTAGATCATTGTAGTAGGAGGCTCCCAAATGGAGTTTCCGTTTTCGGGAGAGTGCCGGACAAGTGCAAAGGAAGTGCTGAATGGTTTCCTCCTCCTCTTCGTCCAAGCAGCTTCTACAAAAATCGTTTGAGAGTACGCCAAGCCTTATTGCATGCCTACCTATAAGGCAGTGTCCCGTAATGACACCTATTGTAGCGCCGATATGCCTCCTGTCAAGAGAAATCAAATTCTTAGAACGTTTGAGATCTAGCTTTGGCCAGATCTGTTTTGTCGCTAGACATGTCGTGCCACATGTCCACCTAAGGTTTGTTCTTTGGATGGCATCCTGCTTGATTATAAGTTTACACGTAGCGATTGGGATACCTAAACTACTTTTGTTTGGTACTATAGGTAGTGTAGTTCCCAGCTTGGCAAGTTCGTCCGCCTTACAGTTACCCGGAATGTCTCTATGCCCCGGCACCCAGCAGAGGTGAATGTTGAACTGCTCCGACATCTCTCTGAGAGACGTGCGACAGTCTAGGGCTGTATTAGAGTTTATAGAGGCTGATTCCAGGCACTTAATTGCAGCCTGACTATCCGAGAAGATGCGGATATCTTTAGCGGATATCACGTTTTCTTTTAGCCAGGATAAGACTTCCTTTATTGCCATTATTTCCGCCTGAAAAACGCTACAGTGATCTGGGAGACGGAAGGAGAGACTGAGGTTTAGTCTATCAGAGAAAACACCACCTCCTACACCATCGGACGTTTTCGATCCATCTGTGAAGAATTGAACCGCCTCATCATCAAAGAACGTCCCCTCCTCCCAGAATGACCTATTGGGGATGGAGACTTGGAAGTTTTTATCAAACTGTAGTTGTGGTATGGTGTAGTCGATGTTTTTCGGGAGAGTCTTAAATGTATTTAAGATAGCAGCATGGCCAGTTGGTTTGCTGGTCCACTGTGAAATCGCTTTCAAACGAACTGCTGAAGATGCTGCCGTTTGTTTGCTGAAGATATCGATGGGAGTCAGGTGAAACAGGATGTCAAGTGCAGCAGAAGGTGTGGTGCGAAGCGCTCCACTGATACACAAGCAAGCTGTTCTTTGGACTTTGCCTAGTTTATTCCGATTTGTCGCTTTATCTAAGGCAGTCCACCAGACAGCCACACCGTACGTAAGTATCGGCCTTATGACCGAGATGTATAGCCAGTGGGTGATGCGAGGTTGCAGGCCCCATTTATTTCCTATTGCTTTTTTGCAAGAGAAGAGAGCTATGGTTGCTTTTTTAACTCTTTCTTGTATGTTAGACTTCCAGCTAAGCTTTCTGTCCAGAATAAGACCCAAGTACTTGGCTTCATTGGAGAAAGTCAGTCTTATGCCATTTATAGATGGAGGGTCAATATGCGGAATTTTGTATTTCCTAGAAAAGAGAACAAGTTCGGTCTTGTGAGGGTTGACGCCCAGCCCACATTGATTCGCCCATTTTACTAGCGTGTGGAGAGCGTGTTGTAGGAGTTCTTTTAAAGTGTTTGGATACTTTCCTGACACGGCAATAGCAACATCATCCGCATATGCAATCACTTTGTAGCCCTCCGCTTCCAGGCAAGTCAGCAGTTGATTGACCACTAAGTTCCAGAGAAGGGGAGACAGGACACCACCTTGTGGGGTTCCTCTACTGACAGATCTTCTTGCAGATGCCCCACTCAGACTAGAGTTGATGATCCGGCTATTGAGCATCAGATTAATCAACTCCCTGAGCGAGGTGTCCACGTTCAGAGCTGACAGTGCTCGCGCGATTGCAGATGCATCAACGTTGTTAAAAGCGCCTTCAATGTCAAGGAATGCAACCATAGTATACTCCTTGTGACGGAGGGAATCCTCGATGGAACATGTCAGTGTATGCAGAGCTGTTTCCACGGATTTACCTTTAGAGTAAGCATGTTGAGCAGTGGATAGAAGTTTCGTATCAATGCTTTTGCGTAGATGGATTTCGATCAGTCGTTCTAGAGTTTTTAGGAGGAATGACGAAAGACTAATAGGCCTGAGGTCCTTTGGACTAACGTGAGAGCATTTGCCTGCTTTGGGTATAAAAACCACTTTTACTTCTCTCCATAACAAGGGAATATACACCAGATTTAAACAGCTATTTAGGATTATCTCCAACACTGGCAGGATGATATCTGAGGTGTTTTGTAGCTCGGCTGGTATTATGCCGTCTGGTCCTGGGGATTTGTATGGTTTGAAGCTACGTAGCGCCCAAAGCAATTTGTCTCTAGTGATCAGACCTTGAAAATTGGTAAATTGCACATTTGATCTAATTGGATCTGAGTGACTTATACTGCTGGAGCTGCCTGGGAAATGGATGTCGAGCAGCAGATTGAGCGATTCCTCGCTAGAAGTCGTCCAAGAGCCATCCGTCTTTTTCAAGCAGCTAGGCATTGTTGGATTTGTGGAGAGTATTTTCCTAAGTCTTGATGCCTCAGATGACTCTTCTATTTTACCGCAGAAGAGCATCCAAGATGTACGCTTAGCTTTCCTTAGCTCCTTTTTATATATTTTTAGGGATACCTTGTAGGAGTCCCAGTGTGTCGCTTCTCTTGTGTCTTTAGCACGATTAAAAAGCTTTCTGCACTTAGTTTTAAGTAGTCCCAAATCTGAGTTCCACCAGTGCGGTTTCTTCTTACCCCTAGGTAGAATGAGAGGACAAGAAGAAGACATAGCTTTGTTGAAAGCCAGGGTGAGATTTTTGACTTTGCGATCAAGCTCATTGGTACTGCAGGGGGGATTTAAAAGGTCAGGTGTAACTGATTGTTTCAGTATATCCCTATATTTGAGCCAATCTGTTTTCCTAGGGTTTCTAAATGGAAGTTGGCGGGGAGGGTCATCGGCTAAGTTGAATTGGATATACCGGTGATCTGAAAAGGAGTGTTCAGGTGATACTTTCCAGTTGGTGATCATCTGACTAACGGTGTCGGAGACAAGAGTAATGTCTAATACTTCCTGTCGGTTTTTTGTTATGAAGGTAGGTTCATTTCCCACATTACATACAATAAGGTTAGTGCTTAAGATATAATCAAAAAGTGACTCACCTCTATCGTTAATGTCTGTACTTCCCCATACCGAGTGATGGGCATTAGCATCACATCCGATAATGAGGTTGATTTTGGTCCTCTCTGCTTCCGCGATCATTCTCCCCATTTTGTTTCCGGGGAGAGGGCCCACGTAGTCGTAGGCCAGATATGCCGATGCAAGCCAGTACGTGCCTTTAGCAGTGACCAATCTAGCTGCTGTTATATCTGGATCGCTGAAATTAGGGAGTATTAGTAGGTTAAGGCTACGTTTCGCTAATATGCAAGTTCTGGGTTTACCTTTGTCAGTTACATATAGGGATTCGTATTGAGGAGTCTTGAGTCCACGAACCACACTGTTGTCAATCCATGGTTCCTGTATCAAGACAATGTCTTCTCTGCCATTTGAAAGGCGGAGAATGAGGGCGGCCGAAGCCTCTTTAGAGTGGTGAAGGTTAATCTGTAGTATTTGAAGCATTTTTGCTACAGACAGGAGGTTGAACCTCCACCACAGTGTTGCTTAGGTCCTCCGATTCCGAGGATGAACCAAGAAGTGCGTCTTCGTCAAGAAGAATCTTGTTCATACAGTCCTCCGTGTCCATGTCTGACAAGGTGTCATCCATGGTAGGCGTGGCTGTATTGGAGTCATCATCATCTAACGATGGAAATGAGACTGATGCTCCAGGGTCAGAAGTAGCAGGTTCGGGTTCAGAACCAGCAGGGAAAGGAGGCAGTTTGCCTGAATTTACTTCGTCTTTTTTGTAGACTCGCAACGTGATTGGCTCGAAGCCGAATCGTATCACACCCTGAGTCTCGGCCAGAGGAACAAGGGACTCTTTATTGATCACAATTAGCGCGCATCTATAAAGACCCCTTTGCTCCTCCAACTTTACGACTTTCCAGTTGTGAGTTGGGAGTGACGGATTACTCAGTCTGATGATCTCCAGAATTTCCTCAGTAGATGAGGGTTCAGCCGGGATCCAGGTACGAGTTCGGGGTCTGTTAGGGATTTCATCCCTATCAACGACCTCGAGCTTTGCACCAGGCCAGACTTCACCCAGTCTGCTTACAGCGATCCTATAGAGATCACAAGACCTCTTGTCGTCGCAGGCGATCAGTTTCACGTGGCCTTGATGCCATCCACCATCGCAAGTGATAGGAGGTGGTCCCGGGTAGTCCCTCATGATGCTTAGGAAAGTTCCAGAAAGCTTCAGTTTGACTACCTTCCACCGTTCAGGGGAGATCGTGCCATCATCGTCACTACGGTCAATAACAGCGACCACAATCTTGTCTTTGAGAACGTCACTAAAAGACTTTTGAGATGTGACGTTGGAAGACTTTTGGGAGTTGGTGGTATTACTCACCTTAGGTCTTTTGGGGGCCGGCGAGGCCTCCTCCAACGATCTCTGGCGCTTAGACGTGGAGTCCTTGCTGGTCTTTAGTGGATCGTTCCCAAGCAGTTTTTTCGCCCATGCGATTTTGCTCTTTTGTTCCGCAGTCCTATCAGCCTCCAAAGTTTCTCCAGAGACCTTTAGGATGTGGAAGTTTTATATTAGAAGCAAGTGCTTTTAATAAGCCAAGATCGGAATAGTCATCTTTTTTTTTTCTAAAATACTCCTTACTCCTAATTTTAGCAACAGTATAATATCCAAAGTGCTTCATAAGCTAAATGGAAAAGCGAGGGAAAAACATTGCGAAATAAACACGTTGCAACATAATTCAAAGACGGAATGGGAATTTGCGAAACAAGTATTGCGAAATAAACACGTAGCAACATAATTCAAAGACGGAATGAGAATTTGCGAAACAAATATTGCGAGATAAACTAAATTTATTTCAATAAATGCGAAATAAAATTTGCGAAATGAATTTTGTCGAAAAGACCGGCACCCAAATAATAGCATGTCGTAATCAAAATGAACAAATCAAAGGACAATTTAAAATGCTCATTTATTTAATTTTTATTGCATTTTTCTCTTCAATTTGATTGTTTCTCCCTCCAAGAATATATATATAAGGCCATCTTTTCTCAAATTAAAGTCAAAACCAACTGGCAATCTGACAGTTAAAATATTTATACAGCTGATTTCGAAATAAAAACCATACAATGAAATCATTTGGTAATGAACTTTTTTCCCCAAACATTTAGATTGTGAGAACTTCATTAGAGTGAAAGTTTTAAATTCGAGGAATACTCGATTCGATCGAATCTCAGTATTTGCGTGAATACTCTTTTGGACTCACCTAATAAACACAATGTTTTTTTTTTGTTTTTCTTTGACAATTATTCGTGATTTTATTTTAACCATACAAGAGAAAAAAGTAAGCAGAAGAAGTAAATATTCTGTATTGAAGTTGATAATCATTATTTTTTTAACAGAACTTTTAATTACTGACAATGTGATCAGGGGATTAAGGCGGGTAAAACCTCTAGATCTATAAGAGTTAGTTAAGACCAAGAAAGTAGGTAATATTTTCAATAAAAAAAGTATAGAAATCTGACAACCGCGGATTTATCCTCTAAATTTTTTTTTAAAATGAATCAAAAATAAATTGCCGATTAGTCGAACGACTAGGTGCAATCCAATTCGGGATGACGAAAGTCAGTCCCCTCGGGAGTTTTTTAGATCGGGTTAAAGTCCCTCACTTTTGCAGAAGCATCCCTCGCGTAATAGCTCTGCAATGTCTTTCGATGATTTTTCCTTCCAGCGAATTCCCAACACAAAAAAAAAATAAAAATTATTATTTTTGCGTTAAAAGGTTGATTATTAATTTTTCCAGAAGAATTTTGATTTTGAAATTGAATTTTTCATTGATGGCAATTTTGACAGCAATGCCAGCTGTTAACTTTTCAGGGGTAAATCCGACTGTTCAGAAAAAAGGTTGTGGACTGTTTTTTTGCATATTTTCTTACTTTACCTTACTTCACTGAGATAGATGTGGAAAAAACATACCTATTGCATCTTGATAATTGTGTAGACCGGTGTTCGGCAGCAAATAGATGTGTTCAGCTCCACACCTCAGAATATTCACGGAGGGCTCTAAAACCGGACAGGGGTCTGGTTCTGGAGTCTTCGTGGAAAGCGAGAACATTAGACTACACTACCCTTTAGGTAACCACGCCACTGTCTTCCAGGCGGAGATTTTCGCTATCCTTATGGCTATGCGCTATATTGTGACACAGGTGGAGGGCTAGAAGCATATACGTTTGCAGTGACAGCCAGGCTTCAAAAAGCGCTGCTCAACCCTCTCACCTCGTCCAAGCTAGTGCTCGAACTCAAGCTTGCTTTGAACTTGGTCGGTAGACTAAACACGGTCAAACTTGTTTGGGTCCCAGGTCACACTGGTATCAAGGGAAATGAGATCGCCGATGAGCTTGCCAGGCTGGGTTCAGAAGAAGCTCTTTCAAGACCTGAACCTGCGTTGTGTCTGTTTGCATCTGTGGTTAGGTCATCCATTGATATTTGGGTTTTTCGTACACACGAGTGTCGGTGGCGTGACTGCGCTGGGTGTAGACAGACCAAGCGTTGCGTCCGGACATCTGCAAAAGGTCCGCGTCCTTTCTTCTGTCTCAGGAGAATCAACTGCAGACTGCTTGTGGACGTTCTATCGGGCCACCAAGCTTTTGCCAAACACTTAAATGTATTGGGCTTGACCGACACCACCATCTGTCCTGCTTGTGGAGAGAACGACGATACAGCGGAACACTTCCTCTGTAGTTGTCCTGCCTTTGCTCGCATCAGGTGGCGGATTTTTGGGGCTGACGTGGTGAGTGCCGAACATCTAAGCTCTTCATCACTGAATATCCTTCTCATCTTTCTTCGAAAGACGGGAAAACTAAGTACAGCAATGTAAGGTGTCTGTTTGGCAGTACAATGGACCAGTAGTTGAGTGCTCCATCGGATAGTAACAACCTCCGACAAAAAGAAACCTCATTTCAGTTTCTTTCGCAGAAAAGGCCAAAGAAACATCCCTAATTTCTACTGAAAATAATTATTGAACAAACAAATATTAAAAAAACAACTGCAAACCCTGGGCCCAGATCACGTTAAGTGAAAACGATCGAACAACATCGTTTCGTCAATAGCAGTCTCTGTTTATTGCTACAGATATGATAGAGACAGCATGAGTGAAAACGATATCGTTCAATCGTTTTTATTTTACGTGATCTGACCCCTGAACTCAACAAACAAAAAACAAGCAATAATACGTCCAACAAACCAATCACACTTATACACACCATTTTTCCAACAAATACCCATACCCCCCTCCCCACAACATCATCAAAAACAAATGCTGAAAACTCCACCCATCCCTCCTATTGTGACTCGGTAAATTGATTTCTACGCCACCTACCAAGAATTGTACGTACCCGAATCACAGGATAAGTTTTGTGTCAGCTGATTTCATCACATAAGTTCCTACTAAAATTATAAATTGGAAGTGCGCGCAAAACATTCTATTTTAAATTTATTGTACCTATAGACATTAACAAATTGGATATCATAATACCGCTACAAAATGCCAATAAAACAAATAAAATATTTGTGAAAAACTAAGAACTGTGAATAAAACATGCCTTAAAAAAGAGTAAACAAAGCAATTACCAATTATACAAATCCCCTTTTCACATCATCATCACAAATAATAAAAAAACTTCCAAACCATCCACAATTGCAAATTCTCCTATTAACTGACTCTCTTATAAAAAAAACAGCTACTTTATGCACACATCTGACGGTTTACTGCATGAGCTGCCCGTAGCTGTACGGTGGAAGTATATCTGTCCTTTTGGCCATATACTTCAGGGTCTTGCTACGAATGGGTGCGATGCAGCTTACCGCCTGTGAAGACATCGAAACGATACATGAACAACTGAAAACATCATCATCATACATAAAACTGTGACAGCGGTACTTGGAAATCTGTAGTTGACACAATTACATACTGGCGCAGGCCCCAATTACAAAACTTCCACACTTTTGTTGCTTTTTGGCTTTAGTTTTCCATACGAAATGGCTCAAACGATATTACAATGGAACATCAAAGGCCTTGTAAATATGATGAGCTTAATATGTTACTTTAAAATGTTATGTTAAAACGCTCATTAAAAGCAAAAACTGAAACACGAATTAGGAAATCTACAAATTGAGAGCGGTTATAATAAAATTCATTTCAGATTATTGAAGAATAATAAGAAAACCGTTTTTTGTGTGGCCCAGCGCCAGCACCATAACTGCAGGGGATTAAAAAAAAGGGGATTTTTATTTTCTACGGATTCCATGATTCGTCCCAGCAAGCTTAGTTTGCTTCATGTAAAAAAGAATAATAGTAACAATAAGCAGACTGTAAAAACCGAGAAATAATTATGGACTTAGCATGTATGAACGTTGGTGACTGATGTGGTGTGTGCCAGACGTAGATATAGAAAAGAGCAGACAATTAGGCTTATTCGGCAAAATCTGTTATTCTGTTATGAATTTTCTGTTATGAATCATAAAAGATCTCGACCATAAAATATCTTTTATAAATCGTATTCAGGGTTTCGAACTTTTATGAAAATCTGTTATGGAAGCTCGAAACTTGAAAATCTGTTACGAAGCTGTCATAACAAAGTTTTTTTTTAAATTGCTCTTACATGGAGCAAAATCCAATTAGAAAACTCTATAACCAACTGAATCGATATCGATGTACTGGGCTGCAATAAACCAAAAATGTGTTCCTATTGAAATGCAAAATGTAGTGTCGTGAGAAACTTGAAATAAATATCCAACTTTACATCGTCATCATTAGAAATAGAATTTACCTACCTGCATTTGAAATGAAATGGTTGTATTCGTGCTTTGTAAATTGTTCCAATTTGTTTATTATAATTCTAGCATACACCTTATCCAATCTAAAGAGCTGAGTAAAACGCACATTAGGAAGATCAAATGGATTACTATTTAATCTTAGTTCCAGCAAAAGTGATCGGTGACTTCGTCTAAACCAAAAATATTTATTCAATCATTTTTAATGGTCCGCTTATTCATAGTGGGTATCTCGATTCTCCGCCATCGTCTCTAAATCATACGGGTAGAGAAAAGATTATGAACTTGATACAACCATCTCATACTGGGTCTACCTAGAGGACGCCTGCCTGATGATGGTACGGCGTCCATAGGACGTCAACGTGCGATCCTGGTTGGGGACATGCGTTTAACATGACCAAACCACCGAAGCATGGATCGCTCCGTCCGGAGAAGTAGCTACTCGACATTGAGTTCCTCGCGAATTAAAGCAAAAGTATAAATTTCCAAATTATTTTCGATTACATACCCACTAGTTTATGCACTATTACATTTGTCTTCTTTTGTAAACATTTCGTTGACAATAAATATTATATAGATATCCATTTCTATCCAAAACTTTCTAATTAATAAAAGTCGTTTATGATAAAAGTCACAAAATTCTGTTTTCTATTCTGTTATGATTTATAACAGATTTCATGAAAGATTTTTGCACGCAGAATATCAATTCCGGAGATCGTAAAAGATTTTTTGACAGTTCGAACTTTTGTATGGAAATTCATAACAGAATAACAGGAATGGATAAAATATTTTGCCGAATAGGCCTAAATAGTATTAACCATTAGATTAAAATCATTTTAAAAGTAAAACATTATAGGCACTTCACTCAATACATACGATTTATTATTATATAATGTATTATTGCAAATAATTCGTTTTAACGTAGTAAAAAAAACTAAATACAGTCAAAAGAAAACAAGTTGTTTTGGTAGACCAATTCTCTCACTTAAACTGTGTACAGAACGCACATCAGTACCTAGGTAAGGTATATAATATTTATACATAATAAATAATAGACAAAGAGAAAAATGGCTTTCCAGTGGAAAGCTGGAAAGTGGATGGCGTCTGAATCAGTGTTACCGATGGGCGACATAAGTCGCCAAATGGTGACTTTTCTTCTGTCGGAACGCGTGGCGGCCACAATTCGAAATAAGCGTTTTTTGGGCTCCTTTCACAAATTCAGGGGATATTGGGGCACATTTTCCAAACTTCAGTTTATTTCTCAAATAACACCCAACAGTTTTGATAAAAGAAATACATATTTGCGTGTGTTTTCTTCTTTAATAACTCTTCGCATGTTTGCATATCTACTGATAACACCTAAAACTTATCTCTGGGATTATGAATCCCAATCAACCTTCCAACTCCAGTTCATTGAGATCGGTAATATTGGCCGCACTGTCTACAGTTTAATGTCGTTTTGTATTTGTAATCCAGAAGCGTCCTTTTACTCAGATTGGTATGAATAAAACGTGGAAGACAAAGCAATTGCTACGAAAATTCCGAGTCTGCTATTTTGTTGACTCAGAGCATTTGCTAAATATTTTGCGCGCACATTTTTTTGCAAAAACAGTCTAGCCTTGTGAGTTGCAGTGTTTTTTTATAAATACATAAGTTAAAATAATTTTTGCTTGTGAAAGAAACAAAAATGGATGCGATAAGTTGCACATTTTAGCTGTTTTCCCTACTGTTGCTAACGTTCGTGAAAAAAAACAGTATAAGCTAAGAAGAATTAGTTACGATAACAACTTTAAGCAACTGTATCGTTTCACGCGTCGAAATGTAGATTACTTTTAGAAGAAAATCTGGAGACGCGGGGTGGTGTTCCTTCAAATATCCAGAAAATTAAATCTTTCCTACTGCTTCTGACGTTTGCACGAATACCACTATTTGATCACTATTGGAGATAGAAGTAGATGGAAATTCCTCATCGTCAGCTGCAGAGCAAGTGCATAACCTAATCGAATATAGGTACTTACTGCAATTTGTTGTAATAGATGTAATAGATGCGATTCCTTTTTGAATATTAGATAATCACCCTTGTGCTGAATTCCGACCGAAATTGAATTCGTGAGGATTTATAATTTTCTGTGTGATCAGTTTTTTCTAGTTTTTTTTTTACAATAACAACTGACTTCATTTTGCTTGAATTAAGAAACATGGAATTAGAAAACAAAAGTCAATGCGACTTAATTGGCTTTGCAGTGAACATTCCGTTCGGCCAAAGCGGAATTCCAGCGCAGCCATCACACACTCAACGTTGTCTGGATGTATCAGAAGTGCCTCCGCAACACCCTTTGCATCTCCTTTAATGCACTTCTGCAGTCAAAAGATGTTTTTCTCGTTCGTATATCCGAAACGAACGAATTTATTTACGATTTGCAGTGAAGTGTTGATAAATGAAAGCAATAAAGAAAAAAACATTTTAGCAAAGTAATAGGTTGTATTTGTTGCTGTAATTAGTGTTTTCAGGGCAAAAACAAACAAAAAACAAGCACTAAATAGGAAAACCCCGATGTAGCACGAAACAACAAAATGTCAAATCAATGCGTCGTCGCATTTTAATTATTCTTTCCGAAGACGGATACCTCGAATGTAATTTGAGTCTCCGACGAAGTATGCGTTGCGGTGAAATCTGCGTTCCGACGGATACCTCGCTAGGGCCGATTAACTGTCTGTGGCTGCTGAAGTTCATTTAACGGCGACAGGAACGATGCTACTCTTTGCGTATGGAGGGAGCTGGTTGGATACGTGCCCATGGTTGCTGTTGGAATTGACTTATGGGGCATTGACCACGTGTATGGTGTGTGCTTAGATACGGCGGTACTCGTGTACAAAGATGTTGATACTGGTTCAGCTACATGTAGCTGCTGCGAGCATGTTTTTGGCATATAGTGAAGAGTGCCAGCATCATTAGGCATCGACATTACAGTCGAAAGCGACATGTATTTCTGTTGCAATGATGGCACACTCGGTGCGTACTGACCCGTTCCAGCTCCAATGCACATTGCCGAAATAGTGGCTGTAGAACAGGGAAATGTGATTGGTGCGTACTGAGATGCTCCAACACCAAAGCAAAGGGCATTGCTTGATGTCTGTTTATGGCGGCTTAGCAGATCTTCAGCGGCTGTTCGTGGACTTGCAAACGCAATTCGAATATCTGCTTCTGGAGTTCCTGTAAATGAGTTGACGATCCCTCACAGACATTTTCCAACATTGTGTTATCTGCGTCGGAATAGGGTAGTTCGCGACAACGTCAGTGTCAAATGAGAAAAAAAAAATCAAAGTGACAGCTAAAAAAACTTGTAGGAAAACAAACGAAATTTTATATGGCGGGAGATAGGGTTTAAATTAATTTTGGATTTTTTGAATCAATCTCTACAAATTTATTTATTGAACTTTTGTAAACACTTTTAAGAAACTCTAAATTTCAAGACTGCAATGTTTTCAATTTGTATTTGGCACTTTATTATAAATTTTTCACAAATAAAATGAGCAAAACCTATCTCCCGCCATGTAAAATTTCGTTTGTTTTCCTACAAGTTTTTTTTGACATTTCAGTGAAAGAGAAAGCACACTTCTGAAAGGGATAGCTTCGCGAAATACCCTATCGCTGTCTTCTACTAAATCGGCGTCGGCTAACTGATCCGAATAGGCGGCAGGCTCCAATCTTTTATTGCGAGCACTTGTTCTCCAAGTCTAGTTTAGGTTTGACATGAAAGCGTGGCGTTGATCTAACCTGAAAATTGTAGGGCAAAATGGCGGCGGTTTTACGATCTCCCTTCCAATTTACTGGTCAGTCAAATGGCAAATAAACTGGCGGCTATATCTCTCTTTTGTTGTTGGCAGGCGGCAAATTCTACAAGGAAATATAGCATATATACTGGTTACAATAATCGTTGCAAAACTGTGGGCGGCTAACTCTTTCCAGAAGGAATAAGTTCCACATACGTAGATACTGGCTATTGGCTACAACAATTATTGCGCAACTGTGGGCGGCTGATTCTTTAAAGAAAGAATAAAATTTGTTGCCGCATCGGAGTTCACGCCAGGATCGAGAATTTAATCTCCTTCACAATCTCAAAATAAATTGCAATTCCTTTACGTAGTACAAGGTAGATTTATTCTCTGTATAGGTAGAAAATTTACAATAATTAATTCTGTAGTATAATATATAAATGTGTATCTTACTTCTTTAGTTTCCTGGGCGGCGAATTGAACTCCCCTGCGGCAGACAAGAATGTGAGAATTTGACAGCAAATAATTTGTTAAAGGTTTAAAAACGTGTTCTTCAAAATGACAATTGCTATGAGCGCATACAAAGATTTGGGTCTGTTCGCACGAGAAGTTCAGTTCGCCCCGTACAATATTTTATAACAGATATACCTATAAAATATATAAAAGTTCACTAGTCAACTTCGAAATTATAAGATTTCTTCAATTTTCTGCAAGGCGGTAGTCAATTGAAAACTTTAAACTTGAAACTTTACTTGAAGACTAGTAAATGAGCGATCAAAGTGCAAAGTCTATATTGTAAACCTCAGCCATTATTTGGTTTTTTGATTCGAATTAGTATGTCGCCTGAACAGCACAGCATCTGGTCCTGTCTACTATTCTATATGTGAGAAGGAGATTGAAGGGTAGAGAAAAATAGTTGCGTTTTAGATATTTTATCCAATTTCCCGTAGATGTGATGTTCTTCTGGTTGGATTAGCTTTCTTTATTGTTGTCTGCCGCACCCTTCTCACCAACACAGAATTTGTCCTGTGGCATGACCCTGACTTTAAGCTATTAAACGAATCGTGTCATTCCGTAACATGCAAAATAGTATCAATCGGGTCACCGTGTCACGCTGCGCTAACGTATGTTATGCATCAGTCACTCGCCTCTGTCACAGTTTGACAAGGTGAACATGTCATAGATTTTGGGACACAATCAGGCTAGCCGCACATTGGATACGAATCTCCATCGTACGTAAACGTATGAAAATGGTCGTACGAATAGACACCCCCTTTGGTGTCCATAAACATCCCCTTTTAATGTTTTAACGTACGAGCGTGTTTAAAAAACGATATCGCATCCAGTGTGAGCGCTCCCATACTACTTGGAGTATCGGGATTGTTCGTGCGTATTCGTACATGTTCGCGCGAGAGAAATTCGTACGAAATCGTATCCAATGTGCGGCTAGCCTCAGCCCTATCACAGAATCCATTCGTAAGAAATCCCCGAATGAAAGCTACGATACGAACTTTGAAAAATTTACTTCACAAAATCCGAATGGAATCCACAGAAGCATTTAGGCCTATTCGGCAAAATCTGTTATTCTGTTATGAATTTTCTGTTATGAATCATAAAAGATCTCGACCATAAAAGATCTTTTATAAATCGTATTCAGGGTTTCGAGCTTTTATGAAAATCTGTTATGGAAGTTCGAAACTTGAAAATCTGTTATGAAGCTGTCAAAACAAACCGCAGAGTTTTTTTTTATGCATAGACGGTAGGCACCTGATCAAATTTGCGCAAAAAACATATTAAAATGCAGTCTGAAAAAAGTATGTTTTGAATTATTACAAACTAAATAATTGTGTAATAAATACTGGAACATCTTTTTAGGAAAAAGACAACAAAAAACCACGACGAGGCAAAAAGAAGTATATTGCTCTTACATGGAGCAATATGCAATTTGAAAACTCTATTTCAAATTAGTAATGAATCGATCTCGATGTAGGTACTGGGCTGCGATAAACCAAAACTGTGTTCCTATTGATGCCTGATATGAACTGTATCCGTAAAAATGTAGTGTCGCGAGAAACTTGAAATAAATATGCAACTTTACATCGTCATTAGAAATACAATTTACATGCATTTGAAATGAAATGGTTGTATTCGTGTTTTGTAAATTGTTCCAATTTGTTCATTATAATTCTAGCATACACCTTATGCAATCTGAAGAGCTGAGTAAAACGCACATTAGGAAGATCAAATGGATTACTATTTAATCTTAGTTCCAGCTAAAGTGATCGGTGTCTTCGTCTAAACCAAAAATATTCACTCAATCATTTTCAATGGTCCGCTTATCCATTAAGTGGGTTGCGGGTGTAGGTTGCTCAAGTGGACCCTCCATAGCTCTCGATTCTCCGCCATCGTCTCTAAATCATCAAGGGCAGTCTCCATACGGGTAGAGGAGGGATTATGAACGTGATATAACCAATTAACCATCTCATACTGGGTCTACCTAGAGGACGCCTGCCTGGATGATGGTACGGATTCCATAGGACGTCGTGGGATCCTGGTTGGGGACATGCGTTCAACATGACCAAACCACCGAAGCATGGATCGCTCGGTCCGGAGAAGTAGCTACTCGACATTGAGTTCCTCGCGAATTAAAGCAAAAATATAAATTTCCAAATTATGTTCCATTACAAACCCACTAGTTTATGCACAATTATTACTTTTGTCTTCTTTTGTAAACATTTCGTTGACCATAAATTATATAGATTATCCCTTTCAATCCAAAACTTTCTAATTAATAAAAATCTTTTATGATAAAAGTCACAAAATTCTGTCTTTTATTCTGTTATGATTTATAACAGATTTCATAAAAGATTTTTGCACGCAGAATACCAATTCTGGAGATCGTAAAAGATTTTTTGACAGTTCGAACTTTTGTATGGAAATTCATAACAGAATAACAGGAAAAATGGATAAAAGATTTTGCCGAATAGGCCTGATTACCTCATTCACCGCTCTGGCGCTCTCATTCTCATTTTCGAACTCAGCTGTTTTGTTTCAATCATCGGTCAAGTGTGAACTAAATGAATTGCGAGAAAACTTTCAAATATTTAAATAATTGTTCTTTTTTAACAAAATATAAATTGTTTAAAAGTGGATTCAATTGCCTTTTCAATAATTGCTGGTTGAACACTGACCTAACAGGTGAAATCGAAATCTGAAAATTCAGAGAAAAATAATTCGCGACTCTTGTCTCTTGTGTTCCCTTTGACTTAGATGAGCCAACGTGCGAGTATAATACATTCAATTCGTTTTATGTTTTAAAACAAATAATAAACTTACAGGTTTCAAAGACATTTTCGACTCAATAAACCGGCATTTAAAAAATATATATTAGAGGAGGTGGAACATGAGTTTGTCAGGGGTGTGCTTTCGTGTTCAATAACTTCGATATTCTGCCTTATTAATTGTGTTTCCCCTATTAAAGCAACAAATAGTATTAAGAAACCACAAAAAATGGTAAATACTTTTTTTTTATACAAAACACAACCTATTGCTGTGCAAACATCGTTTTTCACAACTTCTTCGACTCAAATTACTTGTCGTAGAAAAAAAGGTAAATTTTCCGATTCATTCGGATCCAGAGATACCTATTTTTACGAATTTCGAAATTCGTAGCAGTCTTTCCACTACGAATTCATGATATACGTAATATAATGATACGCGATACGTAATTATTTGCATGGCAAGAGATAAATTAAAATACATTTTTAAACTTTGTTTTCGAAATCTGATATATAAACATATAATAATATAAAATCCATTATTTTATAATTCATAAAAACATTGACTGGTAATTCAAATGAATGACAAATTAAACTGGAAAGGAGTGTTCAAAATACTGAGGCAACATAACATTGCTTAGTTAGCCTCAACTGATCTCTATTTTTGTTAAATTTATTAAAATGTTATTAGATGTGACTATTAACTTTGTTCACTGCAGCATTTATTGCTTTTGCAACATATTCGACATTCTTATCATTGAGGCCACACATATTTATTCTGCCCGATTTTAGCAAATAGACGTGGAATTCTTCTACGAGGATCTTTACTTGTTTTTCTGAAAAATAATATGCAAATTATGTATATAAGTTTTTAAATACACTCCCATGCACATGAATAGGGACAAGATTTTTTAATCGTTTCATGTTGTGTTTCTCTTTTTTGTTCCAAAATATCGGTATTTCCTTCATGCTATTACTTAGTACATCGTAATAGGCAACTTTTAGGAACGAAACTAAATTCTCACAATTTTACAGTTATTTTAATCGTTTTCAATCAAATGGTGTGAGGAAAATTTGTAACTGCAGAAGAGAAAGACAAAATAATTGGCTAGAAAGAGTGTAGTCTTACCTATAGCGTTATTGCCAAAAAAAAATTGGGATAAGCAAGTCAGTGGTATACAATTTTCTTAAAAATAAGTGCAACTATGGAAACAACATGAAGGAAGGACCAAAACAGCTACTACATCTACTGAAAATAGACGGATTGTTGGAGAAGCATCAAATTCTCACTGTTCCGCCTCTCAGATCGGATCAAATTTGGGAATCACTGCTAGAGCTTGTCAACTCTAAAACGAGTAATTCGGAAAGCTGGATATCTAAAAAGATTAAAATTACAAAAAAAAACCGCCTCTTACCACTACTCGTAAGGAGACTCGCATGATTTTTGCTCGGAATTGCATGACATGGAATAGCTAGTGGCATCAAATATTTTTTTCGGACGAAAACCGATTTAATTTAGATGGTCCTGATGGTTAGATTACTAATTTCATGACATACGCAAAGAAAAACACTATCTGTATCGTCACCATAGCCGTGAAAGGGGTGTAATGGTATGTTGTGCGATCTCTTATTGTGAGCAATGTTAATTGCAGTTTCTGTCATCAAGAATGAACGCGATTAACTACAAAGGAGTACTGCAGAAGGCTTT
Organism: Cheilosia scutellata; assembly: GCA_955612985.1. Lineage (NCBI taxonomy): Eukaryota > Metazoa > Arthropoda > Insecta > Diptera > Syrphidae > Cheilosia > Cheilosia scutellata. The sequence goes on from OY015311.1 coordinate 58,075,911, forward strand.
TCCATAATACGATAATGTATTTGGACCCGTGCACGGGTGGTAAAAGAGTGTATCCGTACCCAAAACTTGCCTATACTGGAGATCCCACCTTATTCTGCTGATCACAATATAATTCAGACTGTTTGGGGATTGTTGTCACGGAAAGTATACGAGTAAACGGTAAACAATTTTCAGATGTTAAATCATTAACAGCAGCCATCAATGCTGCATGGAGCGACAGTTCCTAGAGCTACCTAGAATCTCTGTTTAACTCACTTCCAAACGATTTTTATGAAGTTATTTCGAACAAATGCGGCTACACCCATTATTAACTAAGCTTAACCAGATAAAAAGAAATGAATCTGAACTGAATTTTGCAATGCTTTGTTATTGATCCCTGTTTCCAGTTACTGTCCCTATTCAATTGCTGCAATAGAAAAATTCATTTTTTTTAGACTACATTAAAAAATCATTTGTTTAAAAATACCGGAAAGATTTTGGTACTTAATTTTGTTTTCCCTTTATACAAAATTGAAATCAAAACATTAAATAAATTTATGTCTATACAAATATTATGTTGTTTTATTGAAACAGCAAAAGAGAAACAAGAAATCTTGTCCCTATTCAAGTGCATGGGAGTGTACTTATACTTATTTAAATAAATTGACAAATAGTAATAAACGCAAACGACACAGCATATAATAATACAGCACAATTTACAAACACAAAAAACATATACCATTTAATCCTGTATAAGAAAACATTCCAATTTGCTGCGTTATATGATCCCAATTTCCAGGAGTTTTCAATTGAGTTAGCTGATCAAGGAGTTTTTTTCTCATTGTGATAATTCGATTTGACATTACTTGTATACAATCCATCCTGAAATGATAAAAATGTGTTGAGCTTTAGAAATATCACCATAAAATGAGTGGAGCTTTTAATTTGAAGTTGCAATCAACGAGCAACACATTTTTTCCACCCCTCTTCCCATATCGGGAGAGACAGGTCGATTTTAAATGAGTAAAAAATCTTCCTATATCACCCGACACAACTTTCATGGGAAGGCACGTGTGGCCATCGTCATTCCCATAAACGTGTTAACTACACACAAAAAAAAAGGCATCATTGCAATAAAATAATACATATTTGACAGGTAAAGGAATACGTAGTGAACCCCACTCTCATTGATTTTCATTCATTCATGATGATTCATTCATGATTTTTCCACTTAATGGAAGTGGATCGCGGGTGTAGGTTACTCAAGTTGTCCCTTCATAGATCTCGATTCTCCGCCATCGAATCAAGGGCAATCCCCGTATGGGTAGAGGAGAGATTATGAACTAGATCTAACCATCTCATCCTGGGTCTACCTAAAGGCCGCCTGCCTGATGGTACGGATCCCATAGTACGTCATGGGATCCTGGTCTTTTTGTACATGCCTTTAACATAAATATCATTTCGGCAGCTTGTATCCGCGCTATTATTCTCTCGGTCATTACCCAAACCTCATGACCATAGGCAAGAGTTCGAACAAACACCGAATTAAAGACTGACACCAAGTTCAGTCCTCCTAATAACAGAATGACCAAGCTATCTCAAAATTGATCCAGCCCGACCAATAGGAAAACTCAGCATTGATCCTGCCATCACTCGTGAATAAGACCCCGAGATACTTATACTTCCCCACCTGTCTCAATGGGACTCCACTAACACGCAGAGTGCATTGAATAGGCGTTCTGGAGTCGACCATCCCTGCAGATTTGTTCACGTTTATTTTCATCTCGACACAAACGGGTACAAACAGATCGAGTGCACTTTGAAGTTCAGACCCAAGATGACCAAGTCAGAGGATGATTTATCGTCAGATCTCTCGGTCGTATGCTTTCTCCAAATCTATGAAGCATGCGTAAACAGGTGTAGCATACTCCCAAGCCTTCTCAAGTACCATTCTGAGAGTGAATAGCTGGTCGGTTGTGCTTCTGTCCGGACGAAAACCGCACTGTTCATCTCCTAATCGTGACTCGACCACTGCTCTGTAACGCGTTTGGCAAAGACTTTCCCGGAGAGACTTAAAAGTGACATACCCCTGTAATTGGAGCAATTCCTTTTATCATCTTTTTTGAAAAAAGGGCACAATTACCCCAATTTGCAAATCGATGGGAGTTTCGCCACTTTAATGACACGAGAAAACCATTTAACTCCCTCTTCACCTAAGGCCTTGAGCATTTCTGGCCGGATTTCATCCACTCCGGCAGATTTGCCAGCTTTCAGCGATTTGATCGCAAAAGTGACTTCCTCTATCGTGGGACTATTTTCCGCCCTGCTTAAAGGCCCCGACCCATACGTGTTTTACCATACATTCTCACACTGCTCATTACGTGATCTATGTGTTTTATTTTTAATTTTTTTTTTTTTAAATACTTCTCCCGGGAGAGGCGAACCTATAACGCTTCAACAGCGCCCCGAGATGCCGGCATATGTATGTTAGTTTTGCACTTAAATTGTTGCAAATTGTATACTTCTGGAAATATATCCCCAGGAAGCGAGTTCCAAAGTTTGCTTGTCCTGTAACAGAAGGAGTTTTGGAAAGTTGATGTCATCGCGGTTGTCAAGTGTACTGTATGGTCATGAGCGCCCAAAAGTTGCATAATGTCGTTAATTTCCTCAGAACATCTACCATGGAAGTACCTATAGAACAAGCATAGGTCAGCGACTTGTCTTCTGTGCACCAACGGTTGTAGATTCGATGTGAGTGAAGGGTCTCAAATAAGTCGAACTGCTCGTCTCTGTATGCTGTCAAGTAGGTTAAGTGAATGTTTTGGGGCCGAGCTCCATATATGGGAACAATATTCCAGGCCTGGTCTAACCTGAGCTTTGTAGAGAAGGAGAAGTTGCTTGGGGCTAAAGTACCTCTTTGCTCTAAATAGGTAGCTCAACTTAGCGGACGCCGATCTTGCGATATAGAAAATGTGGTCCTGCCATGTGATTCCTGAATTGACTGTGACTTCTAGAAGGTGCATTGAGTCCTTGGGATGGATTGGATGGTCATACAATTTGGATCTGAGGAACTGTTGATGCATTTTTCCTAGAAAATGTTGTGAGCTGTGTCTTGTTTGCATTAAATACAACCAAGTTGTCTTTTCCCCACTGCAAGATTTTGTCCAGATCATCATTTAGAGAACTAATTTGTTCACATCTCTGACTGTATGATGTAGCCGCATTCACAGGGCCACTATTCGAGATGGAGGATATAAGAGTGCTGTCATCTGCAAAGCTAAGAATAGATCCTTGGGACACTCACGCATTTATAGCAAACGAATTAGATGATACACCATCTACAACAACTTGGATTGATCTTCCCAGAAGAAAATTTTGCATACATCCGCAGAGTTGTTGTGATAATCCATAAGACGCTAACTTGCCTAATAGGGCTCTATGCCAGACTCGGTCAAATGCCTTTGATATGTCCAAGGCTACGGCTCTGGATTCGCCGTGTTGTTCAATTGCTTGCGTCCATAAGTGCGTTACGTAGCTTAACAGGTCTCCAGTGGAACGACTGCTCCGAAATCCATATTGCCTGTCGCTTATTAATCGGTGGCCTTCTAGATATTTGATTATTTCGACATTTATTGCCTTTTCCATTACTTTTGAAAGTATTGAAAGTAACGCTATTGGACGTCGCTGTCATCGCAAAATAAAATGGAACACACCTTTTCAACTACAGCTCTTTATTCAGCCCTTTATTCAACAACAACAACAGAACACAGACCGTCAAAAAAATTCCATGAAAATAAATAAAATTTTTTGATCTTCCACATGTTTCGATGAGTTTGTCATATTTTTATTATGTACATGCAATTATTAACAAGTGTTCTATTCATATTGCTACATTATCAGATAATGCTCACAGAAGCAATAAAAAAAATGCAATTTGGTCCTAAAAAGACTAGTTCTTCCTCCTGGAACTTTGAAAAGAAAAGTTGCAAGAATTGATAGCAATGTAAGAATAAAACACATAGTTCGGTGAAAAGGCCTTTTCCGATTTATTAAATACTTCGCCTTAAACATGCTTCACACAAGCATTTGTTTGGTTGAACGAAACATTTACGAAGTTTACTAATACATACAGTAATGTCTCGCTAATTCGAGTCACAATATTTTGTAATGTATGAAGCATAAAACACCAACATTGGGCTTAATTTTTAAATTTTAATTCTGCGCATCTGTTTCATCTGCAGTACTGCGTGCAGTGAAGCATTCAGAATTTCTGCACATGTGTTTTAGGTATTAATCCGAATATTTTGGTAATCCGAATACCTCCTTGCAATAATTGATTCGGATTAGCGAGACATTACTGCCTTATACATAATTGATGAAAGTCACTAAGGGTATTCATACAACGTCGTAATGTCCAAAACACATGTGCAGAAATTGTGAATGCTGCACTGCAAGCAGTACTGCAGATAATGTGTGCAGATTTTAACTTGCATCGGTTGCTGTCTATCAGCCCTATTATGGCTATCAAATATCAATTAGTTTATACTTGATAAGATCTATCAATTCATTGATAGTTTGGTATTATGAGTATCAATTGATACATTTTACCTCATTGTGAATACTTATCGAAATTTCATTGAGAATGGATTCTGTTTTGACGTTTGACGTTTCTGATTTGTAGTTGGTTTTTGTTGTATGGCTGACTACTAGTTTTGGTTAAATAGTGTTGTTGTTTTTTATAAACAAAAGTAGTTTTTTTCGCAAATCAAAAGAACGAACAACACTTATGATTATGCAATGCAAAGGCTAAAGTTATTCCCAACGCTCAGTTGATAGTTTCCTTATTGAGTAAATAATTTTAAAATCGCTGCTACTCGTGGTTTGAGTACATTTGGGATGTCTACCGAAGACATTTCGCTCTAAAGTCGTTATTTAACAGTAAAAATGAGGATATACATTTTTTAATTTGATGCACCGAGTATTTGATACGTATCAACGAGAAATTTGTGGTTGATAGAAAATTTGATGAATATCAATTTTGTTGATAACCGTAATACCAAGTTTATCGATAAAACTATTCACAATAGATCTTAAATCTAATACAATTCACAATTCATCAAAAATATTGATATGTTGATAACCATAATACCGATTCATTCATTTTGTTGATACATATCAATTATTATCAAATATCGTGTTGATATTTGATAGCCATAATAGGGCTGTATGACCCCTTTTACACGCACCGAGTTTTCACTCACGATACTTCTTAATTCTCTTTTGGGCACTTATGGTGCATTTATACGTTGAGTGTTTTCACTTTAGTGCCTTGATTGTCAAATTGTCTTTGTTTCCTTTTTTTCTCATTCGCCGTTCGCAGTGGTAGCTGCATTTTCGAAGCGCAGACCGCACACAGTTCGAAAATAGAGCAAATGAAGACGTCTATCGCGACTGAGTACGGTTTGAGAATAAAGCAACGCTGAAAATAACGAAAGAGAGTGAAAGAGAACACAAGAATCGGATGGGAATTCGCAGCCCATCCGTGTTCGGCTATCCCCTGCACTTTTCATCCCCTTTACCAACACACATTGATATCAGAAAAATTTTGTATAAAAAGGAGGAAAAAATTGCTAAAATAGTCATTTTTAGCAATTTTCAAAAAATCATACAAAATATTAGAGAAGAGATTTTTGAAAAAACTTTTTTGCAGTCACTATTAGCTGCATGGCAGCAGCAACTTACGGTCCCGTACAGCATACAACAAAATGGGGTGGCAGAAAGGGCGAATGGTACTCTTGTTGAGATGGCAAGGTGTATGCTTGTGCACTCTAATATGGCAGAGTTTTTGTGGGCAGAGGCAGTACAGACAGCCTGTTATATACGTAATAGATCGCCAACTACAGCTTTAGTTGGTATGACTCCGTTTGAGGCCTGGAGCGGCAGAAAGTCCAATGTGCGAAATATGCGTACATTTGGGTCAATAGCCATTGGCTTAGATAAAAGTCGGTGGGATACTCTTTGTACTTTGTATAGACTGTATAGACTGTACGATAAAGAAAATCGTCAAGTTGTTGAAAAACGCGATGTTTTGTTTGACGATCCTTGTGATATTGTGCAGACGCCCGACCAGATAGTATTTGACATACCAGCAGAAAACTCACCAACGGTTATGGAGCAGCTTAGTTTGAAATATGATGACGATATGCAGGAAGAGCAAATAGGAGCGAAGACTACGACAGCGCATCAAAAGAGCCGAAGTAGTCAGAGGATGTGGTTATAAAAATCGGTACAGGTAGGCCAAAGTTGGGGGTCTAGCACGTAACTTGATACAATCGAGTTCAGTCGATACAATCGAGCTCTGGCAGCACCTAATTTGTCTCAATCGATTATTCTCCATTGATTATCCTCGATTGAGACAAATTAGGTGCTGCCAGAGCTCGATTGTATCGATTGAACTCGATTGTATCAAGTTACGTGCTAGACCCCTTGGTTCGAACTGGCCAGCCAGTGCGTCCAAAAAGGTCTACAATGTTTTGAACGCGATGCATGTAGAGGAGATTTCATAGCCGCAGTCTTTCGAGGAAACAAACAGCTGTGAAAATGCTTCATATTGGCAGGCGGCCATGAACAAAGAATATCAGGCGTTGGTGGCAAATGGCACATGGACATTGGCAGATCTACCCAAGTGCAAACAGGGGATTGGTTGCAAGTGGGTGTACACCATCAAGATAGCAGCGGCGGTGTTGAGCGCTACAAGTCGCGTTCGGTAGCAAAGGGCTGCTCGCAGAAATTTGGCGTAAACTATACCGAAACATTCTTGCCAGTGTGTCGATATGAATCGATACGTATGATGTTGGCTCTAGCTGTTGAGATGAAGCTTTATCTACATCAATTGGACGTTTGCACGGCGTATCTGAATAGTGACTTAAACGACGTGGTTTACATGAAGCAGTCTGAGGGATATGCAGACAACACGTGTGGTCAGAAGGTGCCGGAAGGGAGTGGAACTCCAAGTTGAGCGCAACTTTATCCGATATTGGGCGATATTTCAATGAGCCAGAAGCTGTATATAAACGATATGTTACAGCGTCACAGTATGCAACGGTGCAGGTCTGCAGCAACGCCTTTAGATGCGGGTTTCCAAGTGGCGTGCGATAGCGAAAGTTGCGTGAGTGAAGATCCGCGAGCATATCAATCAGCTATTGGCGAGTTAATGTGGTTAGCATTGACGTCTAGGCCCGACATATATCATTCAGTTGTGAAATTGGCTCAAAGAAACAACAATCCACATAGAGAACATGTTACAGCTGTGAAGCATGTAATGCGTTATCTAGCATGTACGATAGATATGAAGCTAAACTATCGTGCTTGTGGTCAGTCGCTTGAGGGACTGGGGTGGTGATGTAAGCAATCGCAGATCATATACCGCATACGTGTTTTTCCTAGCAGGCGGTCCAATTTCGTGGAAGTCAGAAAAACAGGATTGTGTGGCCTTGAGTAGCACAGAGGCAGAATACATGGCCTTGTTTTCTGCTACAAGAGAGGCGCTGCATCTAAGGCGTTTCCTCATTGAGATCGGCTGTGGTGATCCAGGTACACCAACTGTCTTATATGGTGACAATATCAGCGCACAAAATCTGGGTAAAAACCCCGTGTACCATGACAGGTCAAAGCATATCAACATCAGGCTGGTGCCTGAAAGGTTCGAGAGGTTATTCAAAGTGGCGACGGACGTCGAGCTGAAATACGTTTCAACAAATAATATGATAGCGGATGTACTCACTAAAAATTTGTCGAATTACAGATTCACATTGAGGAAGAGTGTTGAATAATTCCAATGTGAATGTATCCATTAATGCATATGTATAGTATAGGTGTATCTACATCTGCTTATTTTGTTTTGCATAACTTAACTTGCATAAGTTCGTTAGTTCATTTTGTTCACGAAGCGCACGTTTACATTTATTTTTCAACGCAGTTTGTCTTTATGTACTTTTTTCTTTTGGACTCGTAATAAGGCTTTCATCAATAGTTTTCTGCCTTGTTCAAACCGCTGGTTTAAGGGTAATGATGCGATTACATGAGAACACAAGCGTTCTCAATCTAGCCTCTCACTACCAACTTCTACTCTCACCTCCACGTTGGTGACTGGTGGAGTGGTGGATGCCTAGTTCCTCGACTGGAGATGGGGTAACCAACCCCTGTGGAAGGGCGTTGGTGGCAACGGACGAGAGAGGAGTGTCTACGCACTAAGGCATTTCCCCTTGCTTTAGGCGGCAGCGTATGAATTCCCTAGATGGAATGAAACGTGGGGTCTACAGTTCCAGCCAGGGCAAACTACTAAGTTTAATCACTAAATGAGCTGCTTAGACATATTATAATACCAGGGGCCCAATTTCGCAGGCGTGCATATTTCATGCGTTTACACAGTTAGCAAAACTCACGCTCAAGACCCATTTACACAATTTCCAATTCACGCGATTCCGCAAGACGCTGTGAATTTGTAGGCTCTGAACGAGTGCTCTTTTTCAGCTGAGAGAGCTGAATTAATTTTACGTTGGTTTTCTTTTGATTCTTTCTTTTTTAAATGTCTCGCTCTGACGCTTTCACACTGAGGCATATCCTGGAAAAGACCAACGAATTCCAAGTCGAAACTCACCACCTATTCATCGACTTCAAAGCCACGTATGATAGCATACATCGTCAGGAGCTCTATATGACGATGGCCGAATTCGGAATCCCAGCAAAACTGATTTAGCTGTGTCGCGTGTCGTTGGAAAATCCGCGCTGCAACGTGCAGTTTGCAATTAGATTCAAAACTCTTAACTCGATGGACGAAATGTGTGCTCTACAAAGCCCTTATCCTACCAGTTCTGCTTTATGGCGTCGAGTGTTGGACGATAAGCAAGAAGGGAGAGCTGATACTGGGCTTCTTCGAAAGTAAAATACTTCGGCGGATTTTTGGTCCTGTGTGCGAGAAGGGCGAATGGAGGAGAAGATACAACCCCGAACTCTATGAGCTTTACCAAGATGTGGTTGTTGTCCAAAAAGCCAAAACACGTCTATTACATTGGCTCGGTCACATCGAGCGAATGGACAATAATGCTCCAGCTAAGAGGGTCTTCGAATCCCAGCCCCCAGGCTCGAGAAGACAAGGAAGAACGAACCTCCGTTTCAAGGACCAAGCCATCGCGGATGTCAGAGCACTTGGTCTGGACAACTGGAAGCGGCGTGCCCGGGATCGTAGAGGATGGAAGACTGCAGTGTCTCAGGCAGAGACTCTACACGGAGCCCGATAAGTAAGTAAGTAAATCATACCGTTCAAACTCGACAGAAAATTTTCTTTGTTTCTTTCCACTCACCTCAGTCCCCTCGCCTATAAAAACGGTTTTTTGCCGGCAGAATTATGTGGTTTTTCATTAAGACAAACAAAATCAATGTTTTTTTTATCTAGATCACTTTTCGTATTGCATTGGTCAAAAAAGCAATCTATTTTTTGATCCGGATCACTTTTTGCAGATCTCGATATTTTGCGAGATTTACACGTATTCTCACTAATACCAATATGCCTTGCACAGCTGTTTTACGTCATTCAGAATTTCTTTTCAAATCAAAATTAAAAAAAAGCCTCGTGAAAAGCAATTATTCAGAACAAAAACGTAAATAATGGACATGGACTTAAATTTGGAGCAATTGCTATCATCTTCGACGTCTTCTTCCTCTTCCGATTCTTCGTCGATATGATTATCCATATTAAGTTCGTATCTTTCCACCGACAAACGAAAACAATTTGCACAGCTGATGTACTGTCAAATAACGCACTAATCCATTTACAAAAGCAGATGAATATGCTTTCAAGTTCCATGTGCTACGAAAAATCTGAGATTTGAAATAAAATTCGAATAGAAAATCACATTAATCTCGTGTGCGGTGGCCCATTCACATGAGAGCGAACGAACGTCGAATGTCCATCGGAATATTCTATCCCTCTATCGGAATTCCCTTGATATGTACCCGTACATCACAATAGTCGTTGTTATGGCTACGACTTTGCGCGTGTTAATTAAAAAACATTCAGATTTGCCCAACACCAACAAAACAAAATTAGACAATTTTAAATAAAATCAATACGTTGTTTGTCTACCCTCTCCTCTCTACTACCTACCATTAAAAACATGAACTGAAAAACTGCACTCAAAACAAAATGACAGCTAAACGAAATCTGCCTAAAACATTAAACGCAGCGCCTATGAGTATATATTACTAGTTACCATTCTTGTCGCAGTTTTGGGTCATTCAATATAGCTGAGACAATCCTGCTGCCATAGGCTGGTGGATTTGAGTACGCCATTCTTACAAGTAACGTAAATTGTGAATGGACTGCTTCTGTTGTCAACTTGCTTTTCTGAACGACTGTTAAATTACCGACACGTTCACCTAAGGAAATAAATATAAAGGACTTTTAAAAAGGTTAAACATAAAATTATATTGCAGGTCATGCATTTCCATCACCATTTTAAGGGCATTGTCCTTAAGTAAATAAACACTTACAATATAATCCAAAGTTTTTAGCAAACGATTGTGCTGCTAGCAGTTCAAATCCGTTTTCTACGAAATAACGTACTGCCCATGCATCTTTATCTGGATCTCCGCTAGCAAAACCTTGATAGGCTGAATCAAAAAATGGGAAAAGTTTTTTTGATTTCATAACCACGGCAATTTCTTTCCATTGTTCTTTTGAAGGATCACAGCCAGTCGGGTTGTGAGCACATGTATGTAATATGATAACTGAGCCTTCGGGTGCTGCTTTCAAGTCAGCAATAAATCCATCAAAATCAATTCCTCTCTTTTTCTGGTCCCAATACTTGTAAGTCTTTCCAGTTTGAAATCCAGCAGCCAAAAAGACACTTCGGTGATTTTCTGAAATTGTTTATATAGTTATTACTTAGTAAAATAAAAATATTTATTATTTACCCCATGTAGGATCTGAGTAATAAAAAACTTTTCTACCCAAATGTTTTACCAAAAAATCTGCTCCTAGCCGCAAAGCTCCTGTGCCAGACAGAGTTTGAATTCCAAATGCCTTTAAAATAAACATTATTTCCATGCAAGTAGTTCGATTTATAAAAAAAAACGATGATAAAAAAAATTAATAAATAGTTGACCTTGGCGCAACAGGTCATAGAAGCCCTAGCTAGGATTCTCACAACCATTCGTTTGTGTGAGTTTTTATTTTTGGGACGAATGAAGGGACCTACAATTTTATGCCGATTCCGAAAGGCTTAATTGAGAAGCCTTTTCAGGACAGTTATATTCTCGGATTTTTGTCAGACGTTCGCGAGAGGTAGCGCAGTGGAAAACACCTTAAGATGTAATTCGTGTTTTTCCGGGGATCGATCCTGGGACCCTCGCACAGCAGCCCAGCACACTAACCACTGAGCCTACAGACGGCGAAGATGGGTTTGGCTTTAAACGAGAACAAAACGAAGTATATGCAGTCATCGAGAAAGGACTCTTAACATCGGCGACTCTGACAAAATGTGACAATGGATAGATATAACTTCGAAGTAGTCAATGTCTTTATCTACCTTACTTACTTACTTACATGGCGCTAGTCCGGGTGGACCTGGCCCTCAACCAACACGCATGCCTTAGGTGACACGAACCAGTGGCATAGGACCTCAACCAACTTGGAATGTGCAACTGGAGGCGGTTTACCAAAAATCGGGCTAACTGCCTAACGCCTACGACATGGTGCGTATAAAGTAAAAGTTTTAATGTTATATGGTTTTCCCTAACAAGACAAGGGGGACTCCTTTTAAACTGGTTAAACGCAGAAAGAGAACGAAAATTCTCACAATATAATTAAAAAGCAAAAAATTTAGCGAGTTTCATCACTTATTCGCATACACAATCAGACAGTTCATTTACGAGGTGGTAAATTTCTGCAGTTTACGCAGTTTATGACATGAGGCTTTTACGCGTTTAAGTGAATACCTTTATTATAAATAACATCGTCGTAACATTTTGCATGAGTTTTGTGCAGTAGAAGGTATCAAAGCATCGGCCAGGCCGATGATAACACTTTTACTTGTTAGAGATTAAAATCTGAAGGTATTTTGTTACAGAAAAAAGTTCAAATGACCTTCAGTTTAACGAGAGAATATAGATTTTCACATTGAAAACATAATAATAATGAATTTTCTTTGAAATTAACTAAAAATAAATAAAATGTATCTGTGGCAATAAACAGAGACCGCTATTGCCGAAACGATGTCGTTCGATCGTTTTCATAGTACGTGATCTGGCCGCTGTTTTTTAGAGAATAAAATATAAGTTTTTTTTATACAATATGCGTGTACATACCCGTTTTTCAGTTAAAGCTGATGAATTTTCTCCTAAAAGAAGTTTCGTTGCAGCCGCAGTAAATAAGTCCGTTCCTTAAAACATACATTATACTTTAATGTCATGTGAATAAACAATGTAAAACTAGTTTTCTTACCACAAACTGGCAAATATTCGTGATTAATAGACTCATCGCTTGCAATTTTAATTTCAGTTTTTCTTACTACAGGAAGTACCCATGGTTTACCCTCCTCATTGCGATAAGCTGAAATGGGAAATCAAAAATAGCATTTATGTATTTAATTTTGACAATGTTGGTTATTACATACACCCCTATTGTCGTTGTCGACGACAGAAATATATCATTTCCACGAAAAACGTGCGTCGTCACAAAACGCCTCACGCAATACCGACGATCGTCGTCGAAAAATACAATCCACATTTTTTTGACATTTCAGACGACATTATTTGTCGATCGTCGCCGCGACAGAAGTAGTTTATTTTTAGTCGCCAATACCAAACAGTTGTGTCGTTTTTTTTTTTAGAGTCGTAAACGACAACGACAATAAGGGTGATATGATTTTGTATTTAACATTGTTTCTACATAATAAATAATTTCCTTAAAAAGTAGACAAACCCCACCGAAACGTAGGAATAATTTTCCACCATGGAACCATTCCAACATAACCGAGAACACAATCGATGTAATTGCATAAGAACTACAAACTCTGTTGGTCAAGGATATATTTTAAGAAATGTACCTACTATAATTCAGTGTTACAAGAGGAAATCCGCAAAGTCGGGATCCCGGAATCCGACCTTACCTATTAAATAAGGTCCCAAAAATTCCCAGATTCCAACCATCCATTCTGGGATTTTCGGGATTGTCAGAATATTGCTTTAAATTCCTTGACCATTTATTTATATACATATATGTAATATGTACCATATGAAATGGTACCAAAATTTCGGAATTTTTTGCAAATGTGAGCTTACCGCTTAAAGTCAATGGGATAATAAATAGTCCGGGAGCCAGCGACATTTTTCGATGTCTAAGTTTCGTAGACTGGGAATATTTTTTTTTTTTCTGTTATAAAAACATTAATAATTAACAAAAACGATGCCTGCCACCTGTACAGTGGGACAAAGAACTCCTGCCGCTGACTTAAAGCTGCAAGCCCCCATAGTGTATTATAGTCCAATTAAGTTCTGTTTTTGGATGAAAACCTTGGGAAACCACAATGTTTCAATTGAATTCCATAAATTTTTAGACAAAGATAACGCGAAAAATAGGCACCGCTTTCAAAAAGCTATGCACCGCCATAAAAAGGGGACCAAATGAGGAAAAAACCATATTTTATAAGTTTTTTCTTTATATTTTGTATGGGAGATACCAGAAATACTTAACCGACACAGTGTTGCCAGCACGGGCTATTTATCGCCAATTAGGCTACTCGGATTTTTCACTCGCTCCATGAAATTTCGATTAGGGATTTATCCAAATTTTGGCTATTTCATTTTAAAATTCGGCTATTTTTAGGCTCCTTAGAAATTTATTGAAAAAAGTCATGCATCATGAAAAAAATATAATGATTTTTTCATTGCGAACTCGTAGAACTGAAACTTTTTAAAAATGTAATTGTGAATGAGTCAACTCCAGTTTCGGTATTGTTTTAACCACATACTCTCACTTCTGAGGAGTAAAATTAGCTCACAAGCCTTATGCATGAATATGAAAACTCATTATTTGCCCAAGTATATGTCCCCTTCCAGCAAAATGTTTTTTTTGTATAACATGTACAACATTGTAGATTTATTTAATGTTAACATTTATGCAAATTTGACTTCAGAAACAACCGAAGAATCAGCCTCCACAATGGAAGAAATTTTGGAGGAAACTTGCGATTTTTAATTGAGTTTTTTGCGTTTATTAACTGATTGCTTTCACCAAATGTTAATCTTATATATTTTTAAATTATTTTTCTTTTGATATCTTTTCCTTTGAATACCAACAGTTTTATTATTTATTATTTTTAGTCTGTTCTACTCTTTTATTTAAAACGTTAGGTTGTTGTTGTTTCTATGTTTCTAATCAAACCTTAATGCGCAATTTTCACGAAGAGGCTGATATTTTAATTGTTTTTTGGTATTTTTATTGGAATTATTTTATGTTTTGTTAACATAACACATAAATATATATTTTTTGTTTTTATTACTTTAATTTCCAATTACGAGTTCGTATATAAATGGAATGTAGAAGCTAATAGTTCTTTTTTGTTAATTTTGAATTCAATCAATTTAATCAAAATAAATGTGCGTAAACAATTAAACAAATAGGTGCGCATTTTTATTCCTCATATTCGTGTTGGGCTATTTTTGGCTACAAGATTTTTAAAGTTGGGCTCCATACCCCTTAGAAAAGCTGGCAACACTGAACCGACATAGCCCATTTTCAATACCAACCTGACGATGGTAAAAAAAGTCCTCTCACAAAATTTCATTCACCTAAGTCGATTCGTTTGGAATCTAAGGTGTTTTCAACAGACAGAGAGACAAATGGGTCTAATAGTGGTTTTGTATGGGAGGTACCAGAACTACTTGACCGACATGGACCATTTTTAATACCAACCTCAGGACCGTAAAAAAAAGACCTCTCATACAAAGTCAATATTCGACCCATGTATCTCTCTGTCTGTTGAAAACACCTTAGATTCCAAACGAATCGACTTAGGTGAATGAAATTTTGTGAGAGGACTTTTTTTACCGTCGTCAGGTTGGTATTGAAAATGGGCTATGTCGGTTAAGTATTTCTGGTATCTCCCATACAAAATATAAAGAAAAAACTTATAAAATATGGTTTTTTCCTCATTTGGCCCCCTTTTTATGGCGATGCATAGCTTTTTGAAAGCGGTGCCTATTTTTCGCGTTATCTTTGTCTAAAAATCTATGAAATTCAATTGAAACATTGTGGTTTCCCGAGGATTTCATCCAAAAACAGAACTTAATTGGACTAAAATACACTATGGGGGTTTGCAACTTTAAGTCAGCGGCAGGAGTACTTTGTCCCACTGTACAGGTGGCAGGCATCGTTTTTTTTCCTCAACGGAATGTAAATTAACATTTTTTTAAGGTTTCATCTATACAAAACTTAGACAATTTTTTGTTTTTTTTTTGCGACTTTAAAAATTTACTGTAAATCGTTGTCCCAGTGGTGAGCCTGCAGGCATCGATATTATGTTTGTCAAGCGTAAGTAGGTATTACACGAAAAAATTAAAATCATCCCTACAAAAATCTTACAAAAATTAGTGTCGCTGGCTCCCGGACTAAAAGTTGTTTTACGAATGGGCAGCAAAGTAAAATCTGGCGCTTCTATGATTTATAATAATTGTTATTGTTATTGTTTATAATTATGTAAAAGTGTTATCGTCGGCCTGACCGATGCTTTGATACCCTCCACTGCATATAAGTCATGCAAAATGGTAGGATGTGAGTAACATCGCCTACAAGATCTTATCTGCCGTGTTGTCTGAACGCCTGAAGCCATTCGTCAACAACCTGATTGGTCGCTATCAGTGTGGCTTCAGGCCAGGAAAGTCTACCATCAACCAAACATTCACACTGCGGCAGATCTTAGATAAAACCCAGGAAGTCCAAATCGATACCAACCACCTTTTAATCGATTTTAAGGCCGCCTATGACAGCATTTATAGAGACGAGCTATAGAGAGCAATGTCTAGTTTTGACATCCCTGCCAAACTCGTCCGTTTGTGCACGATGACAATGGTTAAGGACTTTGTCTACATAGGCTCCGCTATGAACTCAGGCAATGTCACCAGCGCTGTGATTAATCAAAGAATAACTCTTGCCAATCGCTGTTTCTTTGGACTAAGAAAGCAACCCTTTATAAGTCCCTAATCCTCACAGTCTTTCCCTATGCTGCAGAGGCACGGAAGATCTTCGAATCCACGCCTGAGTGACGGCGCCGTAGAGGAAGACCGCGACTCAGGTGGCTACCAACTTAGCGTGCGAAACTGGAGACAGCTGGCCAAAGATCGTGCTGGCTGGAGACGCTTGTTGGTAAAGGCACAGGTCCACCCCAGACTGTAGCGGCACCTTAAGTAAGTAAGTAAGTAAGCAAATAACGAAGTAAGTAAACATAAATCAACAGAAAGTGTTGACAAAAACAAGTGGAGACATTGAATAAATGAATGACCATAATTTTATTTTGAGAAAGACCACAGTTCAAAAATGAACCCGCTCTTCAAGTAAGGTCCAGTGAGGTCATTGCCTCAGTATTGTTGGTTGTTGTTGTAGCAGAGTTGACCTGCATTGTCATTGACAGCTTGTCAAAATTAGATCCCATTACTGAAATTTGTCAGCGAATCAGGTAATTTGGAGGTGTTACCACTTAAAACGCTATAACTTCTAAACTATTATGGTTACAAAAATAGTTTTGTACATTTTGAAAAGACAATTTAGTAGCGCATACAAGTCTTAAGCACTTCGGCTACATTAAACTCGAAATTTTGAACGTTTTTGTTACAATTTTTTACTTAAAAAGCCTTTTTCTCAAAATGTTGACTTTATAAATTTAAATTTTTTTTTTTATGAAATTTTTATCCTTGAGAAATTTTTGTCTGACAAAAAATGGCTTTTACTATTACTTCTGTTGATCGTACGTAAAAAAGTTGCTTAACATAATTTTTAGGAAATTTCTCAAGGATAAACACGTACTGAGTAAATTGAAAAAAATGAGAGACAAATTCATTTCCCCTCTTTTAATTTTTTCGTAATTTTCTACTCGCCGAATTTCGACGGAGAGTTCTTCCGGACGCTTCTGGATTACCAATCGAAAACCGACATTACTGAAAAATGAAAACTGTCATCAAAGTGACAGCTCAAAAGTTTGACAAATAAAACTCTATTTTTTCGTCTTCAACGATGTCGGAGGAAGAAGTTGGAATTGAAAGTTCTCCTAGAACTTACCAGCGCATTAAAAATGGTAGGTTTAATAGGGCTGCATTCCAGGTTTGACTATTTTAACTAAATTAACAACGATTGTTTATTTAGTTACTTTTTGGAATCTGGGACAGCTATTGTTACTAATTTCATGTTGACATTTCACTTTTCATGTGGTAGTGAGTAGTTGTTGTTGGAATCCATGTTTGATTTCAAAAAAAAATTAATACGTGAATCCTTGACAGTTGCTTTGTTAGTATGAGTGAAATGAACCACACTTTTGCCTCTTGTTAATTTAGTTAACTTCCCCTCCTTCGAACTGTCACAGCTTGTCAACGCTGTAGTTAAAATAGTTAACTACTGCCGAATTTGGAATGCACTCTAGGTATTTTAGCTTATAAAAAATTCAAATCCAACTTATTTTGTAGATTCTGCCGTTAACGTTTATTTTACGAATGTCGAAATGACATTTCTTAAACTTTTTATAAGAAAACGGGTCAGGTACACTTCTCTGTAAATTAAGAGATTTCTCTCTCGATTTTTGAGATTTTACATTTTTCATTTTTCTATGCTGAAAGAACACGAACGAACCTATTAAGGGTATTCAATAAGGGTATTCATGCAACGTCGTAAGTTTACCATTTGCGTTAAATGGTAAGTTTACGACAAACGTTTCATGAACGCCCCAATTTGCTGTTTGTGGTAAATGGTGGTAAACCAATCAGCTGTTTGACATGAGAGGGTACGAACGAATTGATAAAATGTGAACAAACCACTTTTGATACAATTATAAAGAGAAAATTGCACATTTTACTATTCCAAGTGCAGGATAATTAGTTAATCCATCAATTGTATTAAGAAAACAAGTTTTAAAAGGGTTTAAATAACGAAATTTACAATACCAATATTTATGCTGCGAACGAAAACTCCCTTTGTTTGGAATTGGAAATTTCGTTATTTAAACCCTTTTAAAACTTGTTTTCTTAATACAATTTGATGGATTAACTAATTATCCTACACTTGGAATAGTAAAATCTGCAATTTCTATTAATAAATTCATCAAAATTATTATAAATGCATGCAAAGTAATTTTCTTTACTGATTTCGCGCCTTTATTTCAAGTGTGAAATGTCACAATAACCTCGTCGTAAGTTTACCATCTCGGTTTTCCACACAAATTCGCGTAGTAAGTTTACCATCTCGTCGTAAATGATTTTCCATACAAATTTTGACAGTTCATTTACCACGTCGTAAACTTACGCAGCCTTATTCATTAGATTCATTTAATCTGTTAATTATCAGTGTCTCAGCTAATTCACGTCAAAGGCGAAAATGTCATTTTAATTAAGACTTAAAAAATGCTTATTCATAAAAAATTTGTGCTCGTATACCAGCTAATCAATGAATTAAGGCAATAAGCCTAAAAATATACCAGCATTTCATATAAAAGTATGCAATTGGTAGAAATATTTGATAAATTTGGACGTTTTTCTCTGGAATGTTGTGTGCATAAGATAAGAACGCCATGACGATTTAAGCAAATTGTATTACGCAGTTGGCATGAGATTTTTTTTTTACGGAAATTTGTTATTTAAATTCGGAAAACACTGATTTTTGTCGTGCTAATGCACAAAACAATTTTATATACGATATTTGGTAATGAAATAATAACATAAAAATTATTATATGCCATGATTTGAGTCAATGAACAATTTAATTCAGAGTTAATTTGCTCCTGAATGCCGATGTCGGCATTTAATTTTTTGACACTTGATTAAATGGAAATTAACTTTAAAAAAAGTTTATGAATAACGTTTTCTGCAATTAAACCAACATTAGCTCTAATTCAGATTTAATGAAGTGTTATGAATAAGGCTGACGACGTTTACGACGAGTTTACGACGTTGCATGAATACCCCTATTATAATAAAAAATATGATTTCACCCAAATGACAGCTACGAATGACACAAAATCCAGCACTGAACTCTTGCCCTGACAGAATGCTTATGTCGTTTTCCATTGGGCAAAAAGAATCGTCCGGGAGCGTCCGGAATCAAGAAAATCGCTTCTGAAACCGTTCCATTGGCGCAAAAAATACTCTTCTGTTGATTCTGAGCTCTGAGGATAGAATTTCGCTTCTCGATTTCAAGTCAGAAATCACTCGAGGAGCACTTACACAAGTGCATTTTATGTATTTTATACAAGCCAGCTGGCAGCAGCCATACAGTAATTTTTGACGTTTCACCAATGCGTGAGTGAAGTCGCAGTTTTATGCCCCTATTATGTAATGTCGTTTTCCATTGGGCAAAAAGAAGCGTCCGGGAGCGTCCGGAATCAAGAAAATCACTTCTGAAACCGTTCCATTGGCGCAAAAAATACTCTTCTGTTGATTCTGAGGAGAGAATTTCGCTTCTCGATTTGAAATCAGAATCCACTCGAGGAGCACTTACACAAGTGCATTTTATGCATTTCATACAAGCCAGCTGGCAGCAGCCATACAGTAATTTTTGACGTTTCACCAATACGTGAGTGTAGTCAGCCAGAAGCAGTTTTGTTGTTCCATTGGATTACGGAATGAGTGAATCCCCGAGTGAAACCAATGGAAAACCAAAAAAAAAAAAAAAAATTTTACTACTTTAAAAAAAAAAAACACATCAGCAAAAGAAAAAATTCTGAAAAATCACAAAGAAAAACAAATCCACAAACACTATGTAGGTATGTAGGTATCAAATAATTTACAAACATAGAAAATGCAGGGAAAAATAAAAATTCCGTAATTTGTAGGCATATTTTTGACACAATGCTTTAATTAATTTTTTTTTTAATGAATTTTGTGATGTCAGATGTCATTTATGACAGAATCGATCACATTTTTCGATAACATTTAAAGCAATGATAGTTTGTTTGCACAGTTTTTATCGCTAAAGGAATAAGCCCCGATAATTATGCGGGCTAACGAAATCTATATAGAATTGAATTTGTATGAAATTATTTTCCGAAGCCTATATAGAATAAACACATCAAGTACAATATTCAGGAATACATAGGATATGACAATGCGCACTTACGATTTGGTTTTTATGTGAGTCCAAAACGTATTTCGTGTTTAGAGCGCAAGTTTGCTTAAATTCCGACGAGCAATTTTTGTTGTTCAAAATCAATTCCTCCTATTTTCCTTGTAGATGAAATATAACAATAAACATATTAAGCCTGACAAAACAAATTTTCTCTGTTTTTTTTTAATTATTTATTCCAAAACTCAGTACACTTTAATGAAATAAACAATCAAACAAAATAAATAAATTTTCGTTAAAATATTTATAGAGAAAGGTCTAACAGCCTTATTCATTAGATTCATTTAATCTGTTAATTATCAGTGTCTCAGCTAATTCACGTCAATTGCGAAAATGTCATTTTAATTAAGACTTAAAAAATGCATATTCATAAAGAATTTTTGCTCATATACCAGCTAATCAATGAATTAAGGCAATAAGCCTAAAAGTATACCAGCATTTCATATAAAAGTATGCAATTGGTAGAAATATTTGATAAATTCTGACATTTTTCTCTGGAATGTTGTGTGCATGAGATAAGAACGCCATGACGATTTAAGCAAATTGTATTACGCAGCTGGCATGAGCTTTTTTTTGACGGAAATTTGTTATTTAAATTCGGAAAACACTAATTTTTGTTTTGCTAATGCACAAATCAATTACAAATACGATATTTGGTAATGAAATAATAGCCGAATAATTATTATATGCCATGATTTGAGTCAATGAAAAAATTAATTCAGAGTTAATTTGCTCCTGAATGAATTCAGATTTAATTAAGTGTTATGAATAAGGCTGTAAATGTATATCAGAAAAAACTAATAACAATCAAGTTTGATGATTTTTTTCTGATCATGCATTGCAGCTTAAACTAATATTTTTTTGTAATAATGTCAAAGGAATTCACATTATTACAGTAACTACCGATTTATATTTATATGCTTTTTAATGAAATATAGTTTGGTAATAAATTCACCACACCGAACACACAATTTGCTTAACACGTCCCGATAACGGCCAATTATTTGAATTACTTCAAAGTTACCACCGAATAACGGTAAATGTTACTATGTGCCAGTGTATGCGTGACCAAATTCACCCTCCGTTTACTTTTACATTGCACCCATACTTAACCACGCAGTAACTTTTTGAAACTGGCTCTATGAAACTCTCATTTTTGGCCGAAGCTGGCGGTCTAGTTCTTACTGGTTTGTGCTTTTTGCCCAATGGAAAACGACATAACATAACTAACAACTTATAGACAACCACTACCATCTTTGTGTTTTGACAGACAACTTTTCTATCAAGGTTGTCTATTACAATACGGACAATACCGAATTTTGAATTAAATAAAACCAAGTGACAACTCAACCAGTGGGTGCGAACCCAGTGGTCAGTGCTATATCGAACACGACATGGCTAACCCAGTGCGCCATAGGTCCACGTCAAATAAACATAATATGCAATATAAAAATGATGGTTACATAAGTACAAGTATTTTTTTCAGTTTCTTAATTTTGCAAATAACGCGGTGTAATCTAATCTACTTGTCAGTTGTAAATCATTTCGTAAGAGAGATAGCCGGAAAGCAATCAAGCTAATCACAGAACGAAGACCGAAAATATAGTCGTCAAGAAAAATGTTGCTTGACCTCTACCGTGACCTTAATTACTCTACCTGCTGGAAAGATTGAGTAAATGACCTTATCATACGTACGTACCACCAACTCCTAGATTATTCTTATTGGGATGAGTATCTTCTAAAAATGAGCGGTTTAATGCAAACACCTCAATTGCGGGACCTTTTTCTATACTTTCAAAAATCGACATTCTCACAATATTAATTATAGCAAACAGCAAAAGTTCAAACAAAAAATAGAACGAACCGACTGCGTACGACAGTATAGTAATCAGAATCAGAAATAGAAAAACAACTTATCAGCTGCTTCTCTGGAAGTCATCACCTCACCTAATCATTTCAATCAAATCAAACCATTCTCCAGTTAAAACATTTAATAAAGAAAAAGACGACTTTCCAGTAGCTGAAATAAAAACTTTCCAAAGATGCACAAAACGATAAACCTTGGGAGTAGGTATTTGATTGGACAGAAACTTAAATTTGTTTTTTATAAATATTAAAGGAACATTCACATGAGAGCGACCAACTATCTATGAACGAATGAATTTCGCAAGTTTTGAAAAGTTTGAACAAAACACTTTTGATGCATATAAAAATAAAAAATAAATAAATAGGTGGCGCAACAGGCGGTAGACACCCTAGGCCTAGCTTCTCGCAACCATTCGTTTTGTGTAAGTTTCTATTTTTGGGACGAATGGAAGGGACCTAAAATTTTGTGCCGAGTCCGAACGGCTGAATTAAGAAGCTTTTTCAGGACAGTTATACTCTCGGATGTTTGTCAGACGTTCGCGAGAGGTGGCGCAGTAGAAAAAACCTTAAGATGTAATTTGTGTTTTTCCGGGGATCGAACCTGGGATCCCTCGCGCAGTAGTCCACCACACTAACCACTGCGCTACTGCGCCTACATACATGCATATATGAACAAAAAATTCCACATTTTACTATTCCAAGAGTTAAGAGTAGGCTAATTAATTATCCCATCAAAATGTATTAAGAAAAGAAGTTTATAAATAGTCTAACAGCGCTTGTCAATAACTGACAAAGAAACCGCAGGACAAGTGGAAATAGCCGAATTGTCAAAAAAAAAATGGTGCTTTGTCTTTATTTGACAGTGAAAATGAGGAGACGATCGTGGACTTGGAGATTAATGTCGTTTTCGATTGGTAATCTAGAAGCGTCCGGAAGAACTCTCCGCGATTCTGAATTCAAATCCAGAAGCAAATTTCTCTTCTTTTCAGTAGAAGAATTGACAGTTGAGTGCCAATCGAACGCTTTCAGAAGCGTTCGGATTGCTTCCGGACGGTTCTGGACTACCAATCGAAAACGACATAACTGCCCCGGCCCATAGAATCCGTCGCATCCGTTGCGGCAACGTATTCGACTGACAGCTTGATAGAATACACAACAGCTTATGGAAGGTGACCCATAAGCAACGTAGCGACGGATAAAGTAGGTTTACTTTCTACTTTTCTATCAGTCACATCCGTTGACAGTTGGCCCAGCGTAAAGGCCCCGACCCATAGAATCCGTCGCATCCGTTGCGGCAACATATTCGACTGACAGGTTGATAGAATACACAGCAGCTTATGGAAGGTGACCCATAAGCATCGTACGTGTCGGATGCGACGGATAAAGTAGGTTTACTTTCTACTTTTCTATTCGTCGCATCCGTTGACAGTTGGCACAGCGTGAGAGTAAGCACTTTCATTGGTGGAAATATTGAGATAAAGAGAGAAACTGTGAAATGCTGCAGACAACAACGTATGCTGTTAACGCATGCGACGGATTCTATGGGACTGTTCGTTCCGTCGAATACGTCAATCCGTCGACAAGTATAGAAAATCAGTACACAAACACAACTAAGATGCATACAAAGTAAGCAAAGCACAAATCTTACTTAAAAACATATATCTTGAATTCGCTTTGCTCGCGCGAGTAATATAGAAATGAAACTATAGCACATTTTAGTCGCTTAGTTTCGCAAAGTTTGAGCACTCGAACCACACCATAGGAAATGCGTACTTTTAAATGATTTGAGCGAAGTTTGCGAATTCGCGCGATTGAAATTCGCTTAAGTTGCTAGTACACGGTATGTAGCGCGCCACATGTTATTATGTGGCTCTGACGTCACCAGATAGAATACACATAAGGCAGACATTTCGTTTTTCGTATGTAGCGCGGTGGCTACATAAGGGCGCACATATCGGTTGGCTGTTGGTTATTCGTGAGTACTAGAACTGTAGGTACTAATTGTTTTATTGCTTTGGGTGTATTTAAGATATCGCTGCTCGTACAAAACGCAAACAGAAATGCTGAAATTACATTGAAAAATACATACGAACCATGCAGGTAACCACTTGACATTATGTAGCGTATTGGCAGAAATCGTATGTGCAAGGGTAGTACATGGAATGTCGAAAAGCCACACAATGCGTATGTGTCACGAGTGCCTCATATCGTGCCTCATACGTATGAGTACCTTATGTAGCCATTGGCTCCATACGCTGACGTCAAAATTACGTCAGAGCCACATATATATGTGGCGTGCTACATACCGTGTACTAGCGCTTTACATTTGCTGGCACCGGATTCGCCAAAAAAAAGCACTTTTTCTTGCCCGAGATCACTTTTTTCTTTCGATTCGTACAAAAAAAAGCAATCTTTTTCAGATTCGAGAGCACTTGCGAATCTAGATTTTTTCTCAGAGTCGCTATTCTCTCTATTCTCTCTGGTTTGTGTCCTCGTCGTCGTCTTGGGATAATACTGGTTCGTCTTCTTCATACCAGGGGGGTTATACCCAAATGCGCGTCGGATCGTATTGAAAGCGATACCAATACCTCCATTTCGACTGTCTTCCTTTTGGTTATTCTCAAATGCGAACGAGGGCGAAAATAATATTTCCAGTTTTTCCTTTCTGAGTTGCAATTTTCCATGTATTTTTCCAACACTTTGACAGCTTTTTCCCGCCACAGGAATTTAGTTTATTTTTTATCCGTAAACAATCCGCCAGCAATCCGTCACCTATACAGCTATCGCTTTTGATTCGATCAAATCGCTTTTGGAAATACAAAAATACAAATCCGCCATGAAAAGCGATCCGCCGCGCATTTGGGAATAA
The DNA here is from genome assembly GCA_955612985.1 of Cheilosia scutellata. Classification (NCBI taxonomy): domain Eukaryota; kingdom Metazoa; phylum Arthropoda; class Insecta; order Diptera; family Syrphidae; genus Cheilosia; species Cheilosia scutellata. Next base: position 58,101,005 of record OY015311.1, read on the forward strand.
TCCCCAGCAATTTCTCCAGTTGCAGTATTTATTATTTGTAAGGGAGGAAAAGCATCGCGTTTTCAATTTTGTGGAAGACGTGGTATATATTCGGAATATATATTATGAGATATCTTTTATAATTATTTGAAAATGTATGTAAAACTTGCAAGTTGCAACCACTCTACGAAAAAAAAATCTTCACAGCAAAAAAAGGTAAACAAATTGTAGCAAATACACCACCAACACCAACAAAGAAACCCTCAGATTTCTTTTTTTTTCGATTGGACACCCGAAATCTGACATCTGCAACAGAAATCTGAGATTGCGAATCGAAATTGGCATTAAAAGCATGAAAGTCAAAGTATACCTACGTATGATATTTTATTTCTAAGGCTAGCCGCTCATTGGATACGATTTCGTACGAATTTCACTGGTGCCAACTTACTTACTTACTTAGATGGCGCTACAGTCCGGGGTGGACCTGGGCCTCAACCAAGACGCCTCTCCAGTTAGCACGATCTTTGGCTAACCGACTCCAGTTGCGCACTCCAAGTTGGTTGAGGTCCCCTTCCACTTGTGTGCGCCACCTAAGGCGAGGTCTTCCTCTACTGCGTTGTCCCTCCGGGTTGGAATCGAAGACTCTTCGGGCCGGAGCGTTGGTGTCCATTCGCTCTACATGTCCTAGCCATTTTAGTCGACTGATACGTACTTTTCTGACCAGGTCGATGTCGCTGTACAGCTCGTAGAGTTCGCTGTTAAATCTCCTCCTCCAAAGCCCGTCAACGCAAACGGGACCGAAAATCACTCGAAGAATTTTGCGTTCGAAGCGACCAAGGAGATCTTCATCCGCCTTTGATTACGTCCATGATTCTGCGCCATAAAGCAGGACTGGGATGATGAGGGTCTTATATAGGACAGCATGCCAAAGTAACAGCGGTTGGCAAGTATAATTCTTCGCTTGATTTCTGATGTCATGTCATTTTCAGAGTTAATAGCGGAGCCGAGGTAGACAAAGTCCCGAACTACCTCAAAGTTATAGCTGTCTATCGTGACGTTCTGTCCGATTCGTCGATGTTGTGTGTCCCTTCTTGTTGACAGCATATATTTTGTTTTGCCCTCATTCACCACTAAACCCATTTTCGCCGCTTCTGTGCTAATACCTGCAAACGCACCAGTGACAGCTCGCTGTGTTCTGCCAATGATGTCGATGTCGTCAGCGTATGCAAGTAGTTGCACAGACTTTTGGAAAATTGTGCCCCTGGTGTTGACTTGCGAGTTTCGCACAATTTTCTCAAGAATGATGTTGAAAAAGTCACATGACAGCGCATCACCTTGTCTAAATCCTTTTTTGACATCAAAGGTCTCGGTGAGATTGTTTCCGACCTTTACGGAGCAGCGAGCGTTCTCCATCGTCATTCTGCACAATCTGACAAGTTTGGCAGAGATGCCAAAACTAGACATGGCTCTGTATAGCTCGTCCCTATAAATGCTGTAAAATGCGGCTTTAAAATCGATAAATAGATGGTGAGTATCGATTTGGACTTCTTGGGTTTTCTCCAGGATCTGTCGTAGTGTGAATATTTGGTCGGTTGTGGACTTACCGGGCCTAAAACCGCACTGATAGGGTCCAATCAGTTCGTTGACAAATGGTTTCAGGCGTTCACACAGTACGGCAGACAGGATCTTGTAAGCGATGTTAAGGAGACTGATGCCTTTATAGTTGGCGCAGTTTAGAGGGTCTCCTTTCTTATGGATCGGGCAAACAATGCTGAGGCTCCATTCATCAGGCATACTTTCCTCTGACCAAATTTTAGAAACGAGTTGGTGTATGCTCTCTACCAAGTCATCTCCCGCTGCCTTAAAAAGCTCTGCAGATAAACCGTCCGGTCCTGCAGCTTTGTTTGACTTCAGTTTGGATATTGCTATCCTTACCTCATTTTGGTCAGGTGGACGGAATTCTTGGCTTTCATCGCCCAGGTTGAATGGTTCATTCTGCCTGACAGCGGAATATGTGTCGTCTTCGCCGTTTAACAGTCTGCAGAAATGGATTTTCCATGTCCTCAGCACCGACTGTGACTCCACTACAAGGTTTCCTTGTTCGTCTCTACAGGTCTCTGTTCGGGTCTTGTTCCCGTGACACGTTCTTTTTACCTTTTGGTAAAACTTCCGAACATTGTTCCTGGAGTAACACCTCTCTATTTCCTCAATCGCGCGCTTCTCATGCTCTTTCTTTTTCCTCCGGAGAAGCCGGTGTTCTTCCCTCCTTTTTTGCTCGTAGAGCTCCCGAGCTGCTCTCGTCCTTCTCTGCAGCGCTGCTTTGTAGGCCAGTTGCTTCGCTGCATGTGCTTGCCGGCACTCTTCATCAAACCAAGGGTTTCGTGGTGGTGGTCGGGTGAAACCGAGCACATCAGTTGCGGCTTTTCTGACGGCTTCTTGGCATCGATGCCACTGGTCTTCAGCACTTGATGAAGGCTGCAAAGGACTTCTCGAGAGGTTGAGGGAGACGCGATCGGCAAAAGTTCTGGCGGTTTGTTGCGTTTGTAGCCGTTCAACGTTGAATCTCCTCACAGTATTTCCTCGTTGTTGTGGTGTCTGGGATATCCGCATACGTACCTTGGCTAAAACAAGGTAGTGATCCGAGTCTATGTTGGCCGCTCGGAAAGTTCGAACATCTAGAATACTGGAGGAGTGCCTTGCGTCGATCGCAACATGGTCAATTTGATTGACGGTTTGTTGATCTGGTGACTGTCATGTCCCTTTGTGAATGTTGAGGTGAGGAAACCGTGTACTAGCTATAGTAACATTACGTCCCGCAGCAAAGTCAATTAGCCTAAGTCCGTTTCCAGACGTGGTGTCGTGTAGGCTGTGCTTTCCGATTGTGCTACCAAAGATGTCCTCCTTTCCTATTTTGGCGTTAAAATCACCTAAGACGATTTTAACGTCGTACTTAGGACATTGCTCATATGTTTTGTCGAGGAGCTCATAGAAACATTCTTTGGTAGCATCGTCTTTATCTTCTGTGGGGGCGTGAGCGCATATCAGGCTGATGTTGGCGAATTTAGCCTTGATGCGGATAGTTGTAAGGCGTTCACTAACGTGTCGAAAGCTCAAGACTTCTTGCCTAAGTCTGCCACTTACAGCGAATCCGCATCCGAATAGGCGCTGCTTCTGTTCTCTGTAGCAATCACCGTAGTAGATGTCACAGTTTTTCATCCTTCTTTTGCCGGGCCCATCCCACCGTACTTCCTGGATGGCGGTGATATCTGCATTGTAGCAGCCTAGGGCCTCCGCTAATTGTTCGGCTGCACGTGGTCTGTTCAGGGTTCGAACATTCCATGTGCAGATTCGAAAGTCATTGTCCTTTTTTCGTTTTGCAGTGTCGTCAACAGTAAATCCATCCATATCCGAGGCTTTTGGTTGCTTCGTAACCGGTGCTGTTTTCCGTGGTTGGGTAGTTAACCCCACGCACAACCCCCAACCTGGAGGGCCAGGCCCTTTCTGTGACCCCTTGGACAAAAGGAGCCGGATATTCCGGAGTCAGTAACCCGCTTCGGGGATTTGAGTGCTGCCGTTGGCCCATTAAGGGCTCTTCCGCCACCATCTCTATTTCAACACCCTGACTAGTATTGAAAAAAATCACTGGTGCCAACACGCACGAACAATCCTGACCTTTAAAGTACTATGGGAGCGCGCACAGTCCGTGCGAGTTAAGTTGGGTTTCCACATGTCGGTTGATTGACAAAGTTTGACAGCTCTCGATTTTATGTCATTGAACTATACCACCGTCAGTTCATTTCCACTTATGTCAATTATTGGCAAAAAATCGTTTGTCAGTTGATTGACCAACTTATGAACTCGATGCCAATTAATTTTCACTGTCAATTATATACAAAGTGACATTTTGTTTGACAATTCAGATATTTCCACTTGTTTGTCAGTTATTGACAAACGCTCTTAATCAATTCATTGACAAGCAATTTTTCGCTATTTCCACTTACTAATTTTTTAATTGGCATAAAAATACGTCAATTGTCAATTTCAAATCGACAAGTGGAAACCCAGCATTAGGCTAGGCGCGCATATGCGATTTTCAGTCGCAGCGATTAAAAAACATTAGTCGCAGTAGGAAATGGACATAAGCACACAAGCGACAATAAACGCCGCGATTTTTTACCCGCCCGAGAATATAGCACACGGCTTCAAATACGAGTGCGCACATTTCCAACTAAATAATCGCAGCGATTGAATTACGGTCAAACTTTCTGGTAATTTTTTAGTCGCAAATTTAAATTTGAATCTGAAACACAGAGAGAAGCACAAATCCCCGCGTATTCTCTCACTTAAGAGGGTTTATTTGTGTTTATTTTAGCATTAAAAAGTGACCGTAGTCATATCTGACAGCCATAATTAATTTGTCAAATAAAAATCTGTCCAATAACTACCTACAGGATATGGAGGCACTGATAAGCTTCAATGCAATGATTTATCAAATTTATACCGAAAAATAGTGTTTCTCTAAGAATAGAATCTGCCCAATATTTTGTCCAGCGCTTTTTTATTTGCTTCAGATGAAGCCACAACTCAACACATTTTATTAAAATCTAGGTGATAAAATTTTTCAATTGGCGCGATTAAATAATCGCAAGTACGCAAGCGTCCATTTGCCAACAATATGTTGCATTAAAACTTGCGACTGAAAAATTGCAAATAAAAATGGGACATGTTCCATTTTTTTAATTTCTGCTTTAAGGCCTCGTATCGTCATCTTATCGTCGTCGTCACATCATGAATTTGCCGTGCTGCTACGACGCCGATAGGCGTATTAAACCGCATACGACGCAATTTCCAATCATCAAAATATAAGCGAGTTGCTGAGATCATTTCAGCAGGCAACAAACTTATTCCATTTAGAAGTAACACTCTGGTCAGATTCGCAGATAGTACTGGCATGGCTAGTAAAGGAAGCGTCAACATTGAAAATCTTTGTGAACAATCGCGTGCAGAAAATTCGTCGCTTAACAGCCACCGCAAAATGAGACATGTGCGATCAGCTGACAATCCTGCATTATGTATTACACATCTGAACACCTCCAAACGGCACACACCCCTCCGCACAACAATCATGAGACAATATAAAGCAAATAAAAATATAGAATACAACAACACGAAACAACTTCCATGCACAAGAACATGTAAATCCCCAAAATACTCATTCGCCTATATAGAAAAATGCAACAAAACGTATCCAACCGAAACCAAACCTCTTCCTCTTCTGTGCGTCTCCTACGAAGACGAAAACTAATAATATACCCCATCTCATACTCCAGCACACGATCATAATACAACTGACGGGCAACGGCAAGGCAAAAGCAAATCCACGATCACATCCACCACTTTTTGAATGAGGTATGGTGGGTTTTGTTTTCCACCATATATTTGTTAAACAATCGTGTTTGACGATCGCAAAGAAGTGCAAGCATCGATTTGTATGGCGGTGAGACATCTGCATAACTTATTTAGTCCATATGCTAACAGCAGCTAATGGATCAGACATCAAAATGTATGGCGAACGCACTTTGATTTTGGACTTGGGACTTCGACGGAATTTCGAGTGGCAGTTTTTAGTAGCGAACGTATCGAAACCTATCCTGGGAGCAGATTTTCTCTCACACTACGGTCATGTCGTCGATCTTAAGTCAAAAAGTCTTGTGGACAAATATACCAACATACGAAGCCATGGAAAACTATCCACACACATGTATGCTAGTTTTGCAATTGTCAAAATAGAAGCGGATGTGGACGTGCACAACTTGCTTACGGAGTTTCGACACCAACTCAGAAACCCATAAATTCAAGGAAAGGTTCTACACTCTGTGACGCATCACATCGAAACCAAAGGTCCACCAATTTCCTCAAAGGTGCGAAGACTGCCGTCCGAAAAGTCGAGGATTGCTCAAGCCGAATTCAATGAGTTGGTGAAACAGGGAATATGGCGTCCTTCCAAAAGTCCATGGAGCAGTCCACTTCACCTTGTGCAAAAAACAGATGGTTCTTGGCGTCCTTGTGGCGATTATCGTCAACGTCAACTAAACGCCAAAACACTACCGGACAAGTACCCCATTCATCAGTCGCACGATTTTACAAGTAATCTGGAAGGAATAGTAATATACAGCACCATCGATTTGATGAAGGCATAGTTCCAGATTCCTGTCGAGAAGACAGACATTCCCAAAACGGCAATTATTACTCCTTTTGGGCTTTATGAATTTGTGTATATGACATTCGGTCCTTGCAATGCCGTTCAAACATTTCAAAGACTCATCGATGAAGTTCTTAGATGATTACATTTTTGCTATTCTTACAACAACACTTGGCCCATCTGCGCATTGTATTTGGTCGTCTAGGAGAATATGGCCTTATCATCAATGAAAGCAAATGCGCATTTGCCGCGCCTGATGTAAAATTTTGTGGGACACTCGGTATCGAAGGATGGCATTAAACCATTACCCAAAAAAGTTGAAACCATCACAGACTACCCGAAGCCGAAAAATATTCAAGAACTTCGCCGTTTCGTTGCAATGCTCAACTTCTACCGACGATTTCTGCCTCATGGAGCGGAGAGGCAGCTCGTTCTTCAAAAAATGATGATACCATTTAAGAAAAATGACAAACGCGAGCTGATATGGACGGATACAACAACTAATGCCTTCGAGACGGGATGAACCTAGTTCATTTGGCGTTTCCCATTACGCTCATTTTGATGACAGACGCATCGGTTACTGCGATACGTACGACAGTGTAGCAACTCTCCGAAACTAATTGGCAACCCAGTGGTTTCTTTTCGAGGAAGCTTTAGGATACCGAGGCCCGATACAGCGCATACGATAGGGAACTTCTGGCAATTTCTGCAGCCATTAGGCCTTTTCGCTACATTTTGGAAGGCTCGTCTTTCGACATCTTGACCGATCAGAAGCCATTGATATATGCTTTTTCGCAGAAGTGGGAGAGTTTAGTTTTCGACAAGCAGCTTGAGTTCATCAGCCAATTTACGTCCAACATCAAACATGTAAGTGGAAAGGAAATATAGTTCCTGACGCGCTTTCGCGCATTGAAAAAATGAACGTTCTATCTGTGGTCGACTACGATCTGATAGCTAAGCTCCAACGAGAAGACTCCGAGATTCAACCCCACTGGAAATAGAGAAGGTGAAGCTTTCAGGAAGCGATACAGAACTATTGTGTGATAAGTCGACTGGACAAATGGGACCGCTTGTTCCCAAGAGTTATCAAAATGTAATTTTTCCACTTTTTCACAACTTGTCTCACCCAGATGTACGAGGAACAAAAGGACTTTTGACAAAAATCAAAAACGCACCGACATACTCATACGCCACTCGGTAAATTTGCTGTACCGGACAAACGTTTTTCACACATTAATGTGGACATAGTCCATCACAAGGCTACATATAAGTTCTGAAGAGGACTCCCAAGCATTTTGACATCGACATCAACAACGATATCAATATCGATTGCCTTAAACCAGCTTTTGAAATGAATGACGAAGACGAAGACAGTCATCGTTTGCAACCAAAACCAGATGTAAGAACCCGAATTCCTGAAATGTTTCAACCATCACCATCAGAAGAACCAGAATTACCACCAACAAATTTGATACCACCAGCTGATCCTCAGCCCACTAAAGATGGAAAACGCGTAAATTTTTTGCCAGCAACAAACTTAGCACCACCCGCAGATTCTCAACGCACTAAGAGTGGAAGACGCGTACACTTTCCAAAGAGATATCTTACCAAGTTGTTATACGCTAGAAACCATACTGTGGCAAAACGGTTTCGTATAGCTGGCAATGCTACCATCGCTTTGGAAATCGTTTTTGTGTCACACATCTGCAGTTCGTCATCCATATTTTCACACGTCGTGGTCAAGATCCTTTTATTCCTTTTCTAAAATTCGCAATTTTACTTTGCAAGTTTACTTTACGAGTAGTGTTTATTTAATTACATGTATTTTTAAAAAAATACAATACAAAATACAAATTAAAAAAAAAAATATTAAAAAAGGCAACACTTACAATAAAGGACTTTAGGCCCCGACCCAGAGAATCCGTCGTATCCGTTGCGGCAACGTATTCGACTGGCAGGTTGCTACACAGAAGCTTATGTTAGGTAACCCATAAGCAATGTACGGGCCGGATGCGACGGATAAATTAGGTTTACTGAATTATTGTTTGAGAGAATTACATTAACAACAACTCGTAGACACAGTCACTTTGGTAGGCTTCGGACCGTTACTGTGCTGGCTGATACTCCGCTTTTGGCCCTTATTTTAGTCGCTTGTAGAGTAAAATTTGGTGCAAGCCGTAGAATTAACCGCTTTTCTCGCAATGTTGTTGCTCTGTCGAACGTCCTTTTTGATTTTTCCCATAGAGTTGTGGATTCGCAAGATAACTGTTTACAACAGACTTACCTACTTCCATTTAGCCTCCTTGCAATACCTCGGCCTGAGAGTCCTAACTCCTTGAAAGCACCTATTTTTCCTCTTTCTGTCGCTGTCAAAGTCTTTCCGGAACCCATTTTTTTTAAAACTAAATAAAAACAGTTCTTTTTAACAGTTCTTAACAAAACCTTGAAAAAAATCGCTAATGTGTACTTCTGCAACGAAATATTTGCAGTGGCTTCATCCTAGTTGCGCATCTTTTTATACGCTTTCTACGTAGTTCATTTTTTGATCTTCGGAAATTCGTTGGGAAAATAAGTACCTGTTAACGGGTATTAAAAGTTTCCGGGTACAAAATTTCCAACAGCCATATAGAGCAAAAATCGATTGCAAAATGTATGGCCTCATCCTAGTTGTCGCCAGTGTATATACTCAAACTAGACCTCCCTCCTGGGCTCCTCAGTCTCTTACTACTAGACTTTACCGTCGGATTTGTTTGGTGTTTTTAAGGTTCCGTTCCCATAGGGACAAAACGAAACCTTATTGTTTTCGCTACGACTATAATTTAATTTAGTGAAAAAAAAATTTTCTTTTCATACAAACTTAACAACTGTTTAACATTGTACCTAGGTCTATCAAATCAAAGAACAACGAACACACTAACGTTTTCAAAACACCAACTCTGGCCAAGTACGGAACCTTCGGTGCGCGAGTGATACTCGCACTTGGCCGGTTTTTTTTTTTTGTTTTTTATTTCACCATTCGTCTTTCTTGTTGTGTTCTGTGCCACACATACCGTCCCATGAAAGTTGTGTCGGGCGAAACATATTCGTTTTAAGTGAGTAGAAAAGCGAAGGTATTTTCGGTGTAATCTACCCTTCTTCTCTCAACTAACCTAAAAATCTACCCGTCTCGCCCGACACGACTTTCATGGAAAGGTATGTGTGGCCAGTGGCCACGCACATAACAATGATAATCATGCCCATAACGTGTTACCATGCAGTGAAATTATTCTGCAAAACCGGGCCCTTGAACAACGTTGGAAAACTACACGGATCAATTTTTATTCATATCTTCATATTTATTTTTATTTTTGTAAGTAAAGTATCCATTAACTGCAATAATTATTTGTTTGCTGAATTCGCACTAATTATGAATGCTTTAATATTATATGTACAGCATAAACTGTGGCGATAGATACCGGTATATTTTGAATAATTTGAATAACATAAAAACTTAATAACATAAAAACTCTTTTAAAAATACATATGAGTATGTCCATTTAATGTATTTCCATCAACGGACTTAACTGAATTCTCTGTTGGTTAAAACTATTGGGGCCACCAAACTCCATCCATAAATTGCAACACATGTCCAGCTTGATACTATTTTTATCCACATAGATGCAGTATTAGCATTGAAATACTTGATGTCCGAATTTGGTCTGTGTTAAATAGAAGATAAGTTCATTATTAGGTCTTTATATGTATAATGTACTATTCTATGCATAATGTATTCGGTATAAATAACAATATAATTAACTTTGTACGGTATAATTATATTTAGTATTAAAATTAAATTAAATTAATTCAACGAAAAAGCTAAAAAATCAAATTATATTAATTAGATATTAGCTGTTTTAATTGGCCAGTTGAAAAATAAAAAATTCCAAAAGAATTGCATTTACATTGTTGTCCAATTGACGGTTTAAACATTTTCCAAAAAACTATTAGAACGAAAAAATTCTGCATTTTGTAAAAAGAAAACTGTAACTTTGTGAGCTTAGTTCGTGGTGACTACTGAACACGAAAATACATTTCTGGCAGCACTGCGTGCGTTGGTTTATATAGGAATGCCATAACCTCATTTTAGCAAACTTAAGATTTTGTTGTATGATGAAACCGGAGTTTTGGTTTAGGAATTAGTAGTGTGATAATGTCTCTAATATAATATAAAAAATTTGACTTTGCTATTATGACTAATATTTTGCCTTTTTTGTACTTTTAAGGATGTCTGGTGCAACTTTAAAACCGGCAATTTGATTTGGCAATTGCATTTTCTGCCTACATCGGTCGTAAATTAACACATACCAAAATCTTACACATACCAAACGCTTAGGCTAAAAATAGACCGAATCAGACAAAATGTCTTATCGTGACTTATCAAACATCAATACACCGATTCTTATGAGCCAACACACACCAAACCAGGCGAAACAAAGCAAACAAACAAAAAAACAGTGGTTTTTGTAAAATGAAAGGCAACAAAAAGGTATATCTTACGAATTTTTACTCAATGTCGTCCCTTAACTTGAAAAATTCGTAAAAGAGAGCGGGCTTAGAGAGAGCAAGATATTACCCTCCACTCCACTGAGAACCTTACTAGTTTTTACTCAACCGATTTTTTATAGCATATAGTAAACTCTGTATATTTTCTCTTAATTTAAAGTTTTGTGTGGCTGAAGCAGTGTTGTTAGGACTCTCTCTTCATTTTTCCCACGAAACGCGGTCATTTATCCCTTTTTTCCCATTTCACCGAACTCAAATTCCCACAATGCATTAAAATGAAAAAACAAAAAATGTTAAATTAATTTTTATTATCTATATTGAAAGAAAATCACAATGGCCGCGTTCCATTGACTGCTAGATGACTAGCGGTATGCCAAACTCAATATAAAAAACTGACATTTCAGCATTTGCGCTAGAGCTCTAGCACATATTGTGAAATATCCTTTTCTGGGAAATGTTTTAATCTATTTAATCTATGTTTTATTTATTTAATTAAATAAATAAATAAATAGTTGGTGCAACAACTCCGTATAGGCACCCTACAGGTCTAGCTTCTCACAACCATTATTTCGTGTGAGTTTTTATTTTTGCGGCTAATAGAAGAAACCTACCATTTTATGCCGACTCCGTGAAAAAAGGGGGTGCAAACTTTTCTATTTCGACCTTACTACACTCAACTTGCCATTATACTCATAAATCTATGTAGATCAACTCAAAAAATCCTTTTAAGCCATGTTTGTAGTTATGTACTATTGTATTATTTGACTGTGTAGTGTAAACTACACAAACATGGCTTACACTAAGCCCCTTGCATGATAAACCTTAGAAATAGATTAGTTAATTTTTATTATTTTGCTTTTTAGTGCAGTATACATAAAAAAGAGTTTCATTATTTTTTAAAACTATTATTATTTGCTGTAAAGTTTAGAAAGATATACAAACAGAAATTAGGCGGAATATAGGTATTGTATTTTTTGTTTTTACTTACTTATACCAATTCGTCAAGGTCATCATCACGTACAATGAAGCTGTTACAAACACTATATGGAAAAGTGACCATGAGTAAGCTACGCCTTCTTCTTCGTTATCGCCTCCATCCTCAACCATTTTTCCAGCCTCACCATCTGCTAAAGTTGCTGTTAATACTGATTAATTGCGTGCCCATAAATAAAGTAATATATTTAAGAAAGTGCGTTCAAGTTAACTCTTTTAAAATCTGTTGGTAGTTTAATATTGTGTTAAAATACATATAATGTATATCTTCATCTACAATAATTAGAACTCTCGAATGTAAAAACCTGTACCCGACCAATGCCTTCATTACTCTGTCGAAAATTAAACATGAAATTCAATGAGAATGATGAGATACTATGTCAAAAATTTAACATATTTTTTGGAGCTACTCATTCAATCTTTTACAAGAACTAAGTGTGATCTGTAACCTTTACATTAATGTGAAAATGTAAATGAGACTCGCTACGGGGCTGTCGGCTCTCGTAAATAAAATAAAAATGATTTCGTAAATTTGTTAAGATCGGTTCAGTGTGAGAAATGCAAAAGGGACATAAATGTTATGTATGTTTGTAACTGTTTTCGAAAAAAAATAATATGCAGATATACAACTTGAGAACGTATTTTGTTTTGAAGATGTTTGGATCAATTTACTAAATTTTCTTTTTAATTTCAAAGGCGTGATTTTGCAAGCGTGCGTTCGTAGTGACTATATGGAATATTGCGGACTCGTCAGACCATAAGTAACGTTAAATCATCTTTCGCAAACGATTCCAGATTTTTACACAGTACCTACGTCAGATCTAGTCTCTTTCTTGCCATCGATGCTTCTAGTCATCAGCACTTGATGCTGCTTCCATACGACTTCTCAATTGGTTAAAGAACGCACTATCGGCCAAGGTTCTGGCCCTAAAGAAATTACAACCTTTAAGAAAAGCGCATTATGTACTTTAAAAATTGTCCCCATCAAAAATGGGGTAAAGGTTTTGAAGTGAAACCTTCAAGAATTCAAACTGTTCCAACAAGCACTTAAAAGGAGACTGATGATGAATTAGTGGTGTAGTTCGAAATAGCTTTCATTCCTACCAAAGTGACTGTGTCTACGTGTTGTTGTTAATGTTATCCTCTCAAACAATAATTCATAAACAATATTTCCATTTATATTTTTGTGCTATATAGCGAAACAAAAAATCTTGAAAGTCGGAGTAGTAACTTATTCGAATTTGAAAAAATTCTAATTGATTTTTTCTGTTATTAATTGTGTTTCATATTTTGGTCTGGCAACATTACTGTGTGGCTATAATTTACAGGGACACCAACATTGTGAATTAAATAAACAACGCCACGAAACAACAACGAGAAATAGTCGAATTAATTTCCAGATCATATTTCTTGATCTCGAAAAAGCAGGATCACATGTTGTTGTTGTAAGTGCATGTAAATCGATGATCTATATGGATCATAGCTGATAATAAAAAACGGCTTTTGAAATCATTTAACAGACAATCGACCTACACACACAATGAGAAAACCCCGCCGACTTGTACACAAACACTTCATACTCTAACTGACTCCCCGTAATCACATTTATAAACGATAGTCCGGTTTACCCCTGTCATCACATATACTGACCATGGCCTGCATTTGTGACCAACGACAATCAAGTTATGTTGCCAAATTCCAGATCCTGTGAAAGGTAGCATTGTTGGAAGCACCCTCTACGTCAACGATTTTTCATTGACGCCCTCTTGAGCGCATGCTCCATCGTACAAACAAAGTTCGGAGTGCAGTTTAACAGGGTCTAATATACACTGGCGATAACTAGGATGAAGCCATACATTTTACAATCGATTTTTACTATTTATACCTGATAAAAATGTTTTATCCGGAAACTTTTAATACCTGTTAACAGGTACATATTTTCCCAACAGTAAGTAATAATATTTAAGGGTAAATAAAAACTACGGCTGGAATTTCCGAAGATCAAACAATGAACTACCTGAAAAGCGTATAAAAATATGCACAACTAGGATGAAGCCACTGCGAATACTTCGTTTCAGTTCAGGAGTGCAAATCCGCGATTTTTTTCAAAAGTTTGTTAAGAATATTTAAAAAAGCGTTGAAAAGAACTGTTTTTATTGAAAGAAAACTTAAAAAGAAACCTGTTTTTAGGCAAGTACACAAGGAGCATCGAATGAATCTTGCAAGTGAACATGTCGCTTGGAAACGGAAACGCGTTGTCTTTTCGGAAGCAAAAGGTTTAACCTTGACCTTGAGGAGCTTATTTAGGTTAAACAGATTTCTTTTTAAGTTTTCTTCTCTGTAAGTACTTCTATTTTGTATTATATTTCGGACCGTCTCTATCCTGGCTGATACTCCGCTATTGGCCCTTATTTCAGTCGCTGGTAGAGTAGAATTTGAGACAAGCCGTAGAATTAACCGCTTTTCTCTCAATGTTGACGCTTCACTCTTCCACCTCAAACAACAAATACAGAAAATACATCAACACTCACTCAAAACCTACCAATCATAACAAACCTTACCTCAAAAACACCTTCAATTTCTAACACTCTACACCCATGTACATCCTCAGAAAACAACATCACAAACAATCAAAACTCAACAAATATTCCACCCCGTACAACAAATCAAATGTCAACCAATTGCACCTCACCCATATCTAAAGTCACCCAATCACTTGTATATACCGGTAAATACTTCATTAAACCCACAGAAACCGAATATGAAGACATGTCATAAACAAAATTGCACCAACAAAGTCGACTCAGCTGCCCATGGGTTGAGATAACCGGGAAACTCTCGAGTGCCGGTTGACCCAGGCTTTGGACAGCGGAGTCACAAAAACTCTTTCACCAACAACTATAACACCAACTCTGGCTTATCTCAACATAACTCAGTGTATATTGATCAAAGACCAGATATAAATCCGTTTTAAAGATTCTTGGAACATAAATGGTTATTTTAATAATTGGCACGAACTGAAGTTATTAATAAATGACTATAACCCCTCAATAATAACCCTATACAAGAAACCCAACTCCAAGCTAACTTCTCTCCTCATCCTCCAAAATAATACACACCATACTTCCACAATTTACAAACCAACACTTCAGCAAAACAAGGCACTGGATTACTGATTCACAGCTCTATTCCTCACAACCCCTTGGTTATTAACTCTAACATATCCATAGTAGCAATAGAAATCTATCTTAGCACCAAAATCACAGTTATCTCGCTATACATTCCTCCTTGTCAATCATTTACTTCCACAAAATTAAATGACATTACGAACACCATCCATACGCCCTTTTTATTAACAGGGGACGTCAATTCCTGGAAAACGTTATGGGGCTCCACCGTAACCAACTCCAGAGGCAAAGAATTCGAAAACTTTCTTTCAACTTCTAACCTTGCTATTATAAATGACGGTAGCCCGACGCATTTTTCGACCCATAAAACATGGACACAAGTTGACGTGACGTCAATATCACTTCAATTACTACCCAATGTCTCGTGGGAAGTTTTCAATGACCTACAAGGAAGTGACCATCTACCGACACTAACGCGTATAGATTTAGGGTGTAAAAATACTATGAAAAAAACCCATTTAAATTTAAAATTGATAGTGCTAACTGGACTCTATACCAAACAAAAATTCTTGACTTGGTTAATACAGCTCCACAGTCCTCAAATATAAATAAAGAAGCGGCTTTAATTACCAAAACATTGCGATCTGCTGCAAACATATGTAGCTCTAGCTATACCCCAAACAAAAAACACACCCCACAAATCGATAGCACCATGGTGGAACACTGAATTGGCTGCACTACGTAATAATAAGATCAGGCTGTGGAAACTATTCAAAAAACATCGCTCCGATTTCAATCTCATGAACTACCGTAAAGCTAACGCTCTATTTGGCTTGAAAGCGAAAATAGCAAAAAAAGAAAGTTTCCAAAAGTTCACATCAAACATAAATCCCAATTCAACAAGCACCCTTACAGGTAACTACACCCCACTTGTAATTAACACGTTGATCACGGAAGCAGAAACAATCACAAACCCACCAGATATCTGTGAATATTTTGGAAAGTCTTGGTCTGAATATTCTAGTGACTCAAACTTCTCAACAGTTTTCCTCGAGTCTAAAAGACTTGCAGTAACCAGAGAGGTGCACGTAGAAAACTTAATTATATCAGCAAAATATATTGAAAGAAATTAGTCTTCTTGAACTAGAAAACTGTTTAAACTCCTTGAAAGGTAAACCTCCAGGCTATGACCGCATCTCATACCCTATGATGCTGAAAAACTTCGCATCGCAGTTTAAACAAAGATTATTAAATCTATACAATAGTATCCTTAATCAAGGAATACTACCTCAAGCATGGAATATAGCTAGTATAATAACAGTTCCCAAACCGACAGAAAAATTGACAGATCCTTCGGGTTACAGACCAATTTCCTTGCTGCCATGCTCAAGCAAATTGTTAGAAAAAATTGTGCCTAAACGAATTCTCTGGTACATTGAAAAAGAAAAAAAAAAACTTTAGGTATAAGTCCAAAAATCATATATTCATATATCTGTCTTGTCTCTTGATTGCGTAAAGGCATTTGACATGATAGGTATACATATAATACTTAAACGCTCTCAGTAACCTTGCTCATCATAGCATCATTCATACAATGATATTAGGGAAATCTTGTCTAAATACAATAAATTAAATCACATCTTTTACGCGACCGACTTAATATTACTCTCTATAGCAATGACAATCAGTGATGGGTTGTAATGATTAATTTTTGTAATTAAATAGTTAATTAATTACTTCGACGAGTAATTGCCATTAGTAATTGTAATTGGAATTTCTAATTACAATTACAAGTAATTGTAATTAGTAATTAGTAATTGTAATTAGTAATTGAATTACAAATTTTCAATAAGTAATTGCAATTACACGAATGTAATTAGGGATGTAATTAGAATGAAGTAATTAATCACGTAATTAAGCTATTCTTTGTCCATTTATTTAGTTTAGCTTTGTCTAAAGAGCTGACAGCTGGAGTGTCATTGTAAATTAGCGTTGGGATCGCTGACGAGGCCGAATTCTTAATATTTTTTTACAAATGACCAAAAGTACTACCCTTGGTCACATAAAAAATGTAATTAAAATCATCGGAACAAACTATCCGACGCAAATTTTGAAAGCTAACTCGAAATATATGTAAATACGAGTAGCTAGTTAGAGCAATAAAATAGCTAATGGTCTTTTTTATAAACTAAATAAATGGACAAAGAATAGCTTAATTACGTGATTAATTACTTCATTCTAATTACATTCGTGTAATTGCAATCACTTATTGAAAGTTTGTAATTCAATTACTAATTACAATTACTTGTAATTGTAATTTGAAATTCCCATTACAATTACTGAGTAATTGCGAAGTAATTAAATTACATGGCAATTACTTCTGCAAGTAATTGTAATTTAATTAAAATTTCAATTACCCATCACTGATGACAATAGTCGTACTAAAGAAATTTTCGAAAACACACTGGCAGAACTAAATGAATGGTGCTCCCTCTCAGGCTCCATCATCTCACCTGATAAAAGTAAATATTTATACATTTGTAAAAAAAGAACATGTAATCCTATTAACATAAATTTGCTTACTTATCAAATACCAAATGTAAACAACTTAAATATCTTAGGTATAACTTTTGAAAAAAAATATTGTTTTAAAGATCACTGTTTATTGCTTAAAAAATCTATGTAGCTACCAGGCTAAATATAATAAGATTTCTATCTTCAAAAAATAGTTTAGTCCATCCAAATTCACTTACTCTTATTACAAAAAACATTGTACTATCCAAAATTGATTATGGACTGTTCGTCTACGGTAAATGCGCTAAATGTAGTCCATAACTACAAACAATCAAACCATCTTATCAATCCGCAAACAGAAGCAGTTTGAAAGCGTTCGCAACCACACCAATAAAAAACATATTTACTGAAGCTGGCCTCGCGTCCATTGAACACCGCAGAGGCCTTCTAACATCCCTCCTCGCACCGAAAATCTGCCAGTCATACAAGTCCCCGATAGTTGAAGTTGCTATAAAGATCCTCCTCCAAAAAAAAACACCAAAATTCCCGTCTTCTATATACATCATTGCCCTTAGCGCTGCTGGAAATATTGGAATACCTCCCATTATCAACACAATTACACTCGAAAACACCCCTCCATGGGTCCTACCAAGTGACGTCATAAACACCATTATGTCAACATTCAAAAAGGAATCAACAAACAAAGTAACTTACTTGCAACACTTTCATGGTGTTATAGACAAATACAGAACTTCATCATGGGATATTCTGTATACAGATGGCTCTAAATCTGATAATAGCACAAGACTTGCAGTTATCTCTGAGCGTGGTGACGTTATCTACGCTGTGAGATTACCAAATTATTTCTCAATATACTCCACAGAAGCGTCCGCAATCCTCAAAGCTACAGAAACGTCCATCAAGATGAATAAATGCTTCCTACGTCTCCATCTCGGCCATACCCATAGCTAACTCATAGTCATCTCCTTAAGAAAGAAAACCCTCCAACCTGTCATCTCTGCCAGTCCAACGATATCTTAACGCTTAAACATCTTATCTCAGACTGTTCCAAAATAAACGATCTTTGTAAATCACTTTTTAATAAAAAATTAACTGACCTTTTGTTAACCCCTTCTATTATAAACATTAAAAATGTATATGAAATTCTATCAAAAGTCAAAATTGAATCTGCTCTATAACAAAAACTTTTATGTACGTATGTGGGGGGCTGTCGAGTTTTATTCGGTCTACGATATGGTTGTCCAAGATTCCCCGACAGCCCCATACATGCATAAAATCTATTATCTTTATTTTATACTTCCTTTTACTTACACACAAGCCGCAAGCCCTGGTAGCTAGTGCTTTTCTAAAATGTATTATTATATAAATTTATTTATATTGTAATAAATAATAATAATAATATTTGATACCTAGTTTGTGGAACGGATTTGAATTTTGTGAATTTTGAATAAATTTGTGACAATTCGGGCTAAGGGTGTTTTTTTCGAGGCAAAAAGTTTGGAGTTCGAAATGTCGTCGTTTATGCTCTTATCAAAATAGTTTTTCCCATATTTAGATGGATTATTTTATTATTCTACTTAGGTACTCTTGCAATAGTAAAATGACCAATTTGTTTATATAAATGCATCAAAAGTAGTTTGTTCGCATAATATCAATTCGTTCGTTCATTCTCATGTGGATAATCCTTTACATCGCCGATTTTAATTGATATCAACAGTATAAACAATTTATCTAACATTCCCTAAAACTAAGCTGTGATGTAAACGAAGTGTTAACCGAAAAAAAAAAGAAGAAACCTGTAGGACACAGCCCCACAGCCATAAACCACAGCCAGGTGCAACTACCATAGTATGCGTGTGCCTTTAATTTATACAGGCCCAACACATAAATAAATCCTATGGTACTAACAGCTTGTAGGCAAAGTCCGTTTTGTGGGAGGAGTCGATGGTCTATTTCTCTGTGGTTCGTGGCAGTGGCCTCATCCTAGTTGCGCATCTTTTTATACGTTTTACAGGTAGTTCATTGTTTGACCTTCGGAAATTCCATCCGTAGTTTTTTATTTACCCTTAAATTTTATGGCTTACTGTTGGGAAAATATATACCTGTTAACAGGTATTAAGTTTCCGGGTAAAACATTTTCAACAGGTATAAAGAGTGAAAATCGATTGCAAAATGTATGGCCTAGTTATAGCCAGTGTATAAGTAGATATGTTCCATTTGAGAATGAGGCTGGGTTCGCAAAATAGTTTAATTTTTTTTCAACAGGATAGAGGTAAGAGTGATAAGCCGGAAATGTCTGGCGGGGCATCTTTGCCAATTTGTACTATGTATACAAACCATTTGCAAGGGGAATGGTATGGTTGCCAGTGGCGAACAGTGAAGGTTCTTTTAGACAGGTAGCAAGTGGTAGCAATATAGCTGAGCAGGAGGACGTGCACCATAATATAACACAAAATAAGTACGTGTATATTTGATTTCTTAAGTAGAAATATTGTTCAACTGCTCTATCTCCGAGAGTACGAGTTTCGTCATTCCCCAAGTTTTTTTTCTGTATTCTATTTTGAAAGAGTTAAATAAGTTAGTTATTTACCTTCCTTGTCTGTCTCAGAATTAGTGATTTTTGATACTTCCACAGCTGAGCTAACGCAATTATAAAATACACATAACATCCATACAACAAGACCTATGATGTTGGTAGTGTCAAAAGTAGCTTTGGGACTGTCCTTTATAAAAGATGACATCGTCGGATTGCATTCGATTTCTGTAAAAAAAAGGATAGGGTTAATGACGGAATCAGCTATAGGAATATTGAAACTAAAATCTTAAAAATTATAATGGATACTAAACACATGCCCTCTAGAACTTTTGTGTCAGTTGAAAAATAACTGAAATATAGGTAGTTCACACGGAAAATAGGTTCAAGAATATATTTTAAGCTCTCTATAACCAAGAGTACTCTACGAGGTCTTCGAGTTTTCGTATCATGCTATCAACAAACAAACAAGCATCTGTCCACCGTCTACCTCGACTGTAGTTTAGGAATTCACCTACCTCGGAGTAAACAGGAACTCCGCGGATGACACCATAGTGGAGATCCGTCGAAGAATTACCATAGGAAACCGTTTGTGATATAGCTCGTATTAAAACCATAAACTTTAACTCAGTTAACTTTAATTAAACGTATTACAATATTTCGTGTTTTAATAGATTAAGTAGTTCAATTTAGTTATCTTAAGTTTTAACATTAGGTAGGTACTTATTACATATTTAAGTCTATTGTAATTTAACTTTAGTTTTCAAGTGTTACAACTTTCAAGTCACACGTGATACGTGGAGAACAAGACAAGACTGAGCAATTCTGTTCGGTCAGCTTAATTACATTTACATTCTGTGTTAACGTTAAGCATCAAACGTATCAGTATGCTAATACGTAGTATTGGTACTACTTTATAATAGTAGCTTGTATACTACACGTTGCTACTTCAGTTTGGCAAAACAACTGGGTTCAAAACTCCTAATTCGAAGGACGAAATGTGTACTTTACAAAACCCTTATCCTGCCAGTTCTGCTTTATGGCGCCGAGCGCTGTACGATACGGGCCGGCTTAAGAACCATTCACATGGGAGCGACCCAACGAATTGATGAAATGCTAACAAACCACTTAAATGCATAAACAGAAAATTGCACATTTTATTATTTAATTTATTATTATTGCTTAATACAAGCGTACAGAAAGAACAAAATATATACATAAACAATCTACTGATCTTAAGACTACAAAAAATATATTGCGATTACAATTACCATTCAATCACGAATTAAAAATATGGGTATAAATTAACAATTTTGTGATTGGGAACAGAAATGGGGTAGTCAAGGACTCAGGTAGTTATGAAGAGCATGTTTCAAAGTTGGTTTTGTGCAGTTCAAGTCAAATATGTTGGTATCCATGTTTGCTTTGCAGAGCATTCTTGTTAAGGGTTCATGTTGACCATAGTCAGTACGGTGTTGGGGAAGGCGGAATAGGGGTACTGATCTTAAGTGATGAGGATTGGTGTTCAAAGAGATCTGATGAAGTAGATGAGGGCAATCTATGTTTCCAGATAAAAGCTGGTGAACAAAAACTATATCAGCGATATCTCGACGAGTTCTAAGAGCCTGTAAATTAAACAGCTTTAAGCGACTCTCATAGGGAGGAAGATTGTATGGGTCATCCCAGCCTAGCCCACGTAAGGCAAACCGGATGAACCTACGTTGGACAGCTTCAATTCTCATAATATGCACCTGATGGTAAGGTGACCAGACTTGGCTGGCATATTCGAGAAGTGGCCTTACGAACGTCATGTAAAGGGATTTAGTGACGTAGGGGTTAGAAAACTCCTTCGACCAACGTTTAATAAAGCCAAGTGCTGAATTAGCTCTGCTAATAGCGTTGTCGATGTGGGGGCGGAAGCTAAGTTGGGTGTCGCAGATAATGCCCAGATCGCGAATTGAGGAAACAGGGGAGACAAGCTCGTTGTTAAAGAAGTAAGACCTTTCAGGTAGGGGACGACGTTTACGAGAGAATGTAATAGCTTGACATTTTTTCACGTTAAGCTCTAAACTATTTTGTTGACACCAGGTATAGAAGTGGTTCAGGTCCATTTGTAGAGCGACTCAGCAGTGCAAGATATCTGCTTAGAGAATCTCATATCATCTGCGTAAATTTCTAGGTCAGAGTGTGAAATAACACATCCCATCAAATTGTATTAAGAAAACAAGTTTATAAATAGTTTAAATAACGAAATTTCGAATTCCCCACATTTTTGCGAAATGTGGGGAATTCGAAAACACCCTGACGCGAATTGTCAGTCTATTCGCAATCCACATCATTTAAATCGCGTTCCACAAAGTAGCGAATAAAAAATTCGTTCGAACTTAACCTTATTCTAAGAGGAGAATATCAGTTAATAGCAACGACCTACGCCAGTACATGTTCAAGTATTTAAATTGCACTTCTTGCATAAAAGGTAATTGCACTTTGGCATAAAATAATAAAAGTGCAATTACATCAATAATCGAATCAGCAACATAATTTTGGTTTCCGTTCTGCCGGAAATGCTAAGTAAACATGTATTTGGTTAAGTTTTATTAAGTTGAATTGTATTTGAATATTGGAAATAAATACAATAAATTCAGTAATCGATGTGATCTGTCATATTTATTTACTGGCGCCCAACTACATTTTTTCGCGAAGTATTGTGTGCTCCAAACATTTTCATAAGAAGATAATAGAGCTAATCATAATTAAAAAATACTCGTAATACAAAAAACGCGACGAACATTAAAACGCCCAAATAATTTTTCGTATATTTTGTGCTCCAAACATCTTTATAATAAGATAACAGAGCAATTATAAGACACAAAGAACGCAACCACCACCAACAACCATTAATCACCTAGCCCGGCGCTCTTTAGAAAACGTAATAGTGAATCCTAATTAATAGTGATAATTAAATGAAAAAAATAGATTTTTTTCTAGTCAACAAATCGAAGATTAATTTAATTTTTCAAACTAAACTAAACCAAACGTAAACAAATAAAGAAATATGGCTTCACCATCACAAAGTAGTACCAGGGGCGGACTAAGAGGCAGTGGCACCCGGGGCGGTGGTAGACAGGGACCCATCCCCTTGTCGCCCGGTGAGATACCACCACATCATGCTATAGGCTCCGTGAAGTAGTCCTGACTATGTTTCGGAGCTTGGCAGATGGGCCGGTGCAACACGGATGGGATGGTCGGGCACAGGCTACTGTGGGAACACATGTAGCGGATGGTGAACGGCCTGCGGATATGCAGGTTATAGCTGCGAATAACCAATACGCAGTCCTCGACCAAGAGCGACAGAAAAGGAGGGCGTGGCTTAAAAGGTCACAGGAACCCCTATGAACTTTCTGTGACAAGACGTATAGGCACCGTCTTCAACAAGGTGCCCCCACCTCACAAGGTGGCTGCGAGGGATACAGACTAATGTAATTGGCGAGACCCAGATGTACCCGTCACAACGTGGGATACACAAACATCTAATCTTGGAGACAGAAACGTATCTGCCTTTGGCTGATCAGCCGTGTTCTATTTTAACACCTTTACCGTTTCACTTGAACACTGACACCGGTACATTTTCTTTTTATGTCTTTGTTTTTTTTCGCCATTAAGACTGAGTCCAGTAAGGTCTTAATTACGGTATACTGGAAAATGAACGTGAATGATAGCTTTGAGGGCTGACGCTTGTAGTATTCTGTTACCTCAGTAAGCAGGAGTGAAATTCTGTTGAAATGGCTTCCAGGCTAATGCTGCAAGCGCCCCCGTCCCGTTAAAACCCTGGCAGGCCTCAGAGAACGCTCAATATTTCGTCGCCATTAAGTTGGTGGTGTAGGTACAGATGTAACATTCCTGTTTAACACCGATCTGGCTCTGGCAAAAGACCCCATGCGGGCTTGTGTCAACCCTCGCATGGCCTCACTGCTTGCATAGATAACCATGGGATCAAAAGGTGACTACACACTCGAATATTGATAACGGTTCTGAGTGGGGACCCAACAAACATGATTACAACAACAAATATTAATTCCAATGGAGTAAATGGAGATAATTGCGTGAATCCCTTCCAGAGAAGTTCGACGATGCAGAGGTCACCGATAGAAAAGGTGCCAACACCTCAGAGGTTTGAGGAGGAAAGCGTCGCACAATCGACGCACGTGGCTTCGGAACCACAACTATCCACCCAGCTGTCTGTCTTCCACAAACTGGGAGAACAGATTAAAATTTTGGTAGAAATGGTAGATGACGGTAAGAGGCGTTCCATTCACCAGCCAATGAGAGATGCCATTGATCGCATCAAGGCGTTCTACGAGCTCTCTGCAATTGAGTTGCATGACGATAAAGCCAAAGAGGTCATACGAAAAAACAACGCCTCGCAGACATCACCATGGCTAAAATTAGTAGTCGCGGACTCAAAAAGAAGACCGGAACCCAACGGCGAAACCCCGAGCTCAAAGCGCCTACAGAAAACGCCATCAGTTAGTAGGAACAAGACAGCACGGAACAAAGTGGATAGCCAAAATAGTGGCAAAGCTGAAAATGGTGCTAAAGTTATACCCCTGAAGGCTGATAAAGCCACGAAGGACGGCCAAGCAGCGAGCGATGATAACAACGCTTGGTCAAAAGTCATTAACAAAAAAAAGGAGCTCAAGAAACCAAGGACTATAAAGGAGAATACACGACCCGATGCAATTGTGATAGCAGCCAAGGGAGAGCTCTCATATGCCCAAATACTATCACAAGTTAAAGCCGATCTTATGAACTTGGTACGTTGGGGGAATCCGTAACAAGGATTAGGAGAACACAAAAAGGCGACCTACTATTCCAGCTGAAGGAGTCAGGTGAAAAAACCGAGCAGCTCAAGGGAATACTCGGAGAAACTCTCGGCACTAATGCGGAGGTCCGGGCGCTAACACACCGAACTACGATAGAAATCAAAGACATCGACGAGGTCACCACCAAGAGCGATATCTGCGAGGCCATTAAATCGCAGTTCCAGTTGAAAGAGATATGCGAAGCGAACGTATCGAGCCTAAGGAAGGCCTACGGAGGCACGCAAATCGCAACGGTTGGGTTGCCGGTGGACAGCGCAAACAAAATGCTAAAATCGCGCAGAATCAAGTTTGGTTGGGTGAACTGTCGCATTCGCGTGCAGATAACGCTAACAAAATGCTTTAGGTGCTTAGAATTCGGGCACACGGCGCGCCACTGCAAGAGCGATCATGACCGATCCAAACAGTGTAGAAGATGCGGGGAAGAAGGGCACATTGCCAAAACCTGCACCAAGAAACCAGTATGCTTCTGGTGTAAAGAGGACAAGCCTGAGAACGCTGGACACGTGGCTGGTAGTGGGCAATGTTCGGTATTCAAGAAGGCTCTAACCAATAAAGTATGATGAAGGTCGTCCAAATAAACCTTAACCACTGTGCGGCCGCGCAGGATTTGCTGGCACAAACGACAAGGGAACAAAGAGTAGATATTGCCCTAATTAGCGAGCCCTACAAATCTCTGGATGGCTGTAGCTGGACAGAAGACAAATCAAAGACGGCAGCGATATGGACCTGTGGAAACCACGCTATACAAAAAATCGGTGGGGCGGCGGACTACTTCGCATCCGCTAGGATTCGATCTACTACATGGCATCTACTTCTACAGTTGCTACGCACCCCCCAGTCTTACACAAGAGGAATATATGAAGCTCCTGGACGACATTGTACCGAACGCGCGAGAAAAACACCCAATGATTATTGCTGGTGATTTCAACGCATGGGCTACAGAATGGGGCAGCAGGACCACGAATGCAAGGGGGCGAGCTCTCCTTGAAGCATTCGCAATACTGAACGTAAGTTTGGCGAACAATGGTGCAAAAAACACATTCCGGAAAGCGGGCAAGGGGTCTATCATAGATATCACCTTTATGAGTAACTCACTCCTGCGCAAAACGAAATGGAGAGTAAGCGAAGAATATACGCATAGCGACCACCAGGCGATCATATATGTCATGAACAAGGATAACCCCAGGCAGCGCCCTAAGCTTACAGGGCCAAAGTGGAAAGACACGTACTTCGACAAAGATGCGTTCGAAGAAATGATGAATACTGATTATACATTCAGCAGTAAAGAAGCGGAGACCTTGGCCCAACAACTAATGCAGGAAATCACCACAGCGTGCGATGCAGCAATGGCTAGAAGATCAACTAGTAAAAGGGGTGGACCTTGTTACTGGTGGAACGACGAAATCAGAACGCTTAGAGCAACATGCCTTAAGGCCCGACGCAGATCACAGCGATCCAGGGGAAGGCCAGAATTCCAAGAACGATTAGCTACCTTCAGGCTAGCAAGACGGGATCTCGAAAAAGCCATTAAGGACAGCAAGGCGAGATGTTTTAAGGAACTCTGCGACGGAGCAGACCTAGACCCCTGGGGGATGGCTTATAGGATTGTGATAAAAAAGCTGAAGGGCAGTAAGTCCCAACAAATATCCTGCCCGACAATGCTGAGGAAAATAGTAGAGCACCTATTCCCACATAGGCCGTCTACTTCGATGATCACCATAAGGGAGATTAGCCAAGAACGCATCCCCGCAATCACCACGAAGGAACTAAACGATGCATGCAGGAATATAGGCGACAACAAAGCGCCCGGACCCGATGGCATCCCTAATATGGTGCTCAAAGCAGCTGTTCGAAAAAGACCAGACCTTTTTATTGCAACGATGCAAAAGTGCCTTGAGGAGGGGGTTTTTCTTAAGCCATGGAAACTTCAACATCTGGTGTTGTTACCAAAAGGAAAGAAGCCACCAGAAGAACCATCTTCGTATCGACCAATATGTTTGCTGGATACAACGGGAAAAATCTTAGAACGTGTCATATACGGCAGACTGCTCGAGGTGGCCGAAGATAAAGGAGCTTTGTCAGACTATCAGTATGGATTTAGAAAATCGCGTTCTACCGTCCATGCCATAAAGGCGGTAGTAGACACAGCAGCTGAAGCAATACTAGGAAAAAGATGGAGAGGGGGGACAAAGAAATACTGCGCGGTTGTGACGCTGGACGTTAAAAATGCCTTTAACTCGCCGAACTGGTCATGCATTAGGAGGTCGCTGGCCAGAATGGAAGCGCCGGTGTACTTGCGGAGCATAATTGCAAATTACTTTACCGATATAAAGTTAAGGTATCAGACTGACAATGGGGTTAAGTACTACAACGTTACCGCGGGAGTACCACAAGGCTCTGTTCTAGGACCTCTCCTGTGGAATATAATGTATGACGGAGTCCTGCGACTAACGCTGCCTCAAGGAGTTAAGGTGATCGGTTTCGCTGACGATATCGCCGTGGTAACGGTGGCCAAACACATTCACGAGATAGAATCCGATACGGATGAAGCAGTTGCCAAAATAAAAAAATGGCTGGAGTCCGCTGGCTTAGAACTAGCTGACCACAAGACCGAGGCTGTCTTGATAACCAGCCGAAAGTCTGTGGAGTTTGCAAATTTCCGGGTTGGGAATCAAACCATTAGGTCTAAGGAGTCTCTAATGTACCTGGGAGTAATGCTCGACAATAGGCTAAACTTTAAAACGCACATCCAGTACGCCGGCAGGAAGGCCTCACAAATGCAAGCAGCTCTTTCCCGAATGCTACCAAACATCGGTGGACCTGGATATACAGGATTCTACTATCCAGAGTGGTCAGCTCAATACTTCTGTACGCTGCACCGGTCTGGGCGGGGGCTCTAAAAACAAACGAAACAAGGAGAAAGCTCTCGTCAGCATATAGGCTCTGCGCAATACGAACAATAAGGGGATTTCGAACAATCTCAGATGAAGCAGCTTGCGTTATATCGGGAATGATCCCCATCGACATTCTTGCCAACGAGATGCAAAGGATCTACCTTAGGCAAACAGCCAACCGGGAAGAGGTCCCTAATAGAAGGGTCAAAGTAGAAGAGAGGGAAATATCGATGGCACTATGGCAAGCCAGGTGGGATAA
The DNA here is from genome assembly GCA_955612985.1 of Cheilosia scutellata. NCBI lineage: Eukaryota > Metazoa > Arthropoda > Insecta > Diptera > Syrphidae > Cheilosia > Cheilosia scutellata. Next base: position 58,128,953 of record OY015311.1, read on the forward strand.
CACGACAAAAGGCAGGTGGACCCACAAACTGATCCCCACCATCGAGGTGTGGACAAAAAGAGCAAACGGGGACTGCAACTACCACCTTACGCAGTTCTTATCGGGGCACGGCGGCTATCGGAAATACCTTCACCGATTTGGTCACGATAGCTCGCCTTTCTGTCCCGAATGTCCAGACGAAGAAGAAGATACGGAGCACGCAATGTTCCATTGTAGGCGCTTTGCAGGGGGAAGAGCTACCGCATCTTTAGAAGATTACCACATCCATTGGCGCAACCAAAAAAAAAAAAACCCGGGCGGTAAAACAAGCTTTTGAAAAGCTTCGTTCACACGATGCCATTGAGTTGAGACGCAAATTGTTAATTAAAAGTGTCAATCGCCAATGACAGACTCTATAACGAGTCTAAAAATTCTCACTTAACAATGAAGCTTAAAAATGCAAAGGCTGTCCAAATTTCTGCACATTTTAAATTTATTTTTGAATCTACCATGTGACGCCGTATTCGCCCGATTTCCAATATGATACTGTTGTTTAGTTCTGTAAATGTCGAGGTAAGCATTGCAACAACAGCACTGAGTTCTTCTTCCATTCCATACAGGAATATTTTTAGTTGAAAAGCTGAGAAAACTAACGCAATGTCTTCCATGACCATGACCTTACAGCTTGGACCGATGTATAGGTTCAGTGCAAAATGTATCCCGACATTCTAAAATGGATCTTCGTGTTTCCTATTCCAATGTCAAACCAGCATCGTGAGCCTTTTCGCCTGGCATAATTTTCTTCTTTTTTGTGCCGTTATCGGCATTGATGGCATTGCTATCTCTCTGTATGAAATACTGCATGCAGTCCGAAATGCATACAGGTACGTGTTTTTTGATCGTTCGTTCGTTTTGTTTTTATTGTCATTCGTCGTGATTAATTAAAAATCGAGGCGGTGAGGAGATTGCAAGGGAAATGTTTCAAGTGCGGGAAGGTCAACCATAAAGCAAATGTATGTAAAGAGAAAAATTTAAAGTGCAAAAAATGTGGCAAAATAGGGCATGTACAAAGTGTCTGTAAGCAAGTAGCAGAGCAAAAATCTGTAGAATTGGCATGTGTAAGTTCAAGCAGTGACGAAAATTATTTTATTAATAGTGTTGGTATTAATTCCACAGGTCATGGTAAAATATTGAAAAAGATATTACTGGATGGCATTGAATGTACGATGGAGCTAGGATTGTTGAAACAGGTGCAGCTGTTTCAACAATCTCATCATCTACTTTTACCAAGTTTTGGCCAAATAAAAAGATACAACCTACACCGATGAAATTAAAAACATATACAGGGGAAATTATTGACCCAATTGAAGTTTGTGGAATGGAAATAGCTTACGCACAAAAGAAGGCAGTTGGGGAGTTGTATATACATACTACCACTTGATGTAGAAACAATTCTAGGTCGAGGATGGATACGGAGTCTAAGGTTGGACATTTATTCGATCGAAGAAGTGGACGATAAATCTGACATGACAGAGGATGGTTGCAAAAACCATATTAACAAGCTCCTCCTCTCGGCTGATGTTTTTACAGCCGAGATTGGAAAGATACCAGATTACAAATGCGCTATTGAACTACACGATGCGAAAACGAAGCCAGTTTTTATGAAGCCGATACCTATTCCATACGCTCTTTGTGAGAAAATCGAAGCTGAATCCGAGAGGTTGGAGAACGAAGGGATTATTGAAAATTCGTCAAATTGTCAATGGGGCACTCCAATAGTACCAGTCATAAAGAAAAATGGAGATATACGACTGTGTGCCGACTATAAGTCAACAATCAATAAATTTATTTAGGGTGGCAAGTACCCCATACCGTGCATTGAAGATGTCTTTGCCGAGATATTGGGTGGTAAATACTATTGCGTCTTAGATCTTCATCAAGCGTACCTTCACATGCCAGTAGATGATTTTACAGCTTCGCTACAGGCACTTAGTACGCACAAAGGGTGCTATAAAGTAAATAGACTAATGTTTGGAGTGAAGATAAGTCCAAATGCTTGGCAAAAATTCATGGATCAAATTTTTCGAAATGTACCAAATGTTACTTGTTTGTTTTTTATGATATTCTTATTCGGGGCCGAACTCTAAATGAATTAATTACAAATTTGAAGACGTCAGAAAGGATTGCATACTAACCGAAGTGCCAATTTTTGTTGAAATCTGTTTCGTATCTTGGCCATGTAATCGATCAGGATGGTATCAAACCAATGTCTGATAAGATTCAAGCTGCAGTTGATTGTAAAAACCCTGAGAACGTTTCAGAGCTACGTACCTTTTTATGGCTGATAAATTATTATCAAAAGTTTATCCCCGATTTATATACAAAGTTATCTCCACTCAATGATCTATTGCAAAAAGATAAATCATTTGTATGGAGTAAGAAATGTCAACATGTGTTTAGTTGTTTAAAAAAGGAAATTACAAGCCCACGGGTTCTTATGAAGTACAACCAAGATTTACCACTGATATCAGCAACTGACGCATCTCCGACAGGTCTTGGCGCTGTCATTTCTCACTTGTTGTCTAGTGGAGAAGAGCGACCTATCGCATTTGCCTCACGATCGCTAACGAAATCAGAGAGAAATTATTCTCAGTTAGACAAAGAAGCAACGGCAATCTATTGGGGTTTACGCAAATTCTTTTAATTATGGAAGAAAAATTACGCTTCTGACTGACCATCAGCCCCTAACTACGATTTTTCATCCCGATAAGGACTTGCCAGCAACTTCTGCCTTACGCCTTTTGCATTATGCGAATTTCATGTCAGGATTCGACTACGATATTAAATATCGTAACACAAAACTACACGCCAATGCGGATTTTCTTTTTCGGTTCCCACATGAAAAGACTCTAAACGATGATGATTTAGATAACGACTCAACATTTTTAATGAATCACATCTCGATTTTATCTGTGACTAAAGATGAAATACAGAAGGAAACTATTACAGACTCCGAATGTATTCGATATTATACTGCCTTGCAGTCAGGAGATCCTTTACCAAATGGTGAAAATGCAAAGGAATTCGCTTTACAACACGGATGTGTTTTCAAGAGCATACGCGTTATGATTCCTGCAAGCCTACAGAAAAGAGTACTCGATGAACTTCACACTGCGCATACGGGAATAGTGCACATGAAGGCGCTAGCTAGAAGCTATGTGTGGTGGAAAAACATAGACAAGGATATTGAGCAACTTTGCAGGAGTTGTCACAACTGTGCCAAAATTAAACCATATGTTAGGAAGGTGGACCCTCATCCGTGGGATTATCCAAAGGCCCCTGGGAGCGATTCCATATAGATTATAGATTAGGCCCTTTTATGAATAAATCGTTTTTAATTGTCGTCGATGCACATACTAAGCGGGTGGAAGTGATACCACAAAGTAGTACGACTGCTACCTCTACCATTGACGTCTTACGGGAGATATTTTCGATGTTTGGACTTCCCTTGAAAATTGTTTCTGATAATGGTCCCCAATTCCGATCATACAATTTTGCTGAGTTTTTAAATTAAACGGAATAATTCACCATTTTTCTGCTCCTTATCACCCGGCGACAAATGGGCAAGCTGAAAGGTTTGTCTACACAATAAAACAAGGTCTTCGGGCTATGGAGAATGAAACCGGAAGTCTTCAGGCGAAGTTGTGCAAGTTCTTGATGCAGCAGAGGAAATTGCCAAATAGCACTACGGGAATCAGTCCAGCTGAACTGATGTTCAAACGCCAAATCAGAACAAGAATCGATCTCGTCAAAAGGGAAGCAGCGACAAAAAATGAAATTACCAAAAGTTCCACTAAGATACATCAATACAACGTTGGGGAGTTGGTACAAATTCGAGTTTACACTAATAAGGCTTGCAAATGGAAATTTGGAGTTATTTGGACCAAGAGGGGAAATCTTCATTACGAGGTAATGATCGACAACGAAAAATATATCCGACATATTGACCAAATACGCCGAACAGAATGTAAGCCTATTAACAAAAAAACATTTTGGGATGGTGAAGCAGAAACTAAAGATACTACCCGATATGACAGAAATGACTTGACACCGACACCAACGCCTACAAACATGCCTACCCTACCAATTCCTCAACAATAATAAAGAAGATGATCAAAATGAACTGAACAATCCAGAAGTGCAGGGTGATTCAACGCCATTGAATACCGACTCATCAGATCCTGGACCTATTCAATCTGAAGCATTTTGCCGACGTTCATAGGCAGCCTCCTAAAAGGCTACAGTACACCAGTTTTTCTTCACGACGGGAAAGGTGTTGAGTTCTCACTCAATGCTGGCAATGCTGAAAGTTTTACGGATGGCTGTCAGACTAATAATTCCGTCATTGATCTACAGCATCCATTACAAGATTGTCATATTCAACCTATTAAAATTAATAGAACTACATAATTTGAAGTAATAAAACCTGAATTATAATAGTATATATAATTTACTACTGCCTTTTTTATTGGATATACTCGAAATACACGACAGCAACTACTTGCATACGCTCGACATCATCGACATCATTTCCAGAACACAGCGAGCTGTCTGTCACTGGTGCGTTTGCAAGTATTAGCACAAAAGCGGCAAAAATGGCCTTAGTGGTGAATGAGGGCAAAACAAAATATATGCTGTCAACAAGAAGGGACACACAACATCGACGAATCGGACAGAACGTCACGATAGACAGCTATAACTTTGAGGTAGTTCGGGACTTTGTCTACCTCGGCTTCGCTATTAACTCTGAAAATGACATCACATCAGAAATCAAGCGAAGAATTACACTTGCCAACCGCTGTTACTTTGGCCTAAGAAGGCAATTGATTAGTAAGGCCTTGTCGAGAAACACCAAGGAGACTCTATATAAGACCCTCATCATCCCAGTCCTGCTTTATGGCGCAGAATCATGGACGTTATCAAAGGCGGATGAAGATCTCCTTGGTCGCTTCGAACTCAAAATTCTTCGAGTGATTTTCGGCCCCGTTTGCGTTGACGGGCTTTGGAGGAGATTTAACAGCGAACTCTACGAGCTGTACAACGACATCAAAAAAGTACGTATCTGGCAGTTAAACGTGGCGGTCGTGGTCCGCGATAGAAATCCGCGAAACAAAAGTCTGTTCCTTTTGCCCGACGGAATAAAAGTTTTTTTTGTACGCGTGGTTGCATAAAGCACCAAAATTAATTATAAAAATTAATAAAATGCGAAAGTAGTGCGCAATTAAATACCTGGTGAAGCCGGAAATGTTTTTTTTTTCTAATCCTTGCGTCGCTCGAAAATTATCGGCGATCGTCAAAAACAAAAAAAAAATATTCGTTCCTTGCGTTCAAAACCGGAAGCAGAAAATTTCCACGTGTGTATAACATTCTTTTACGCCCCTGGGAGGCCCTTTTAAAACCCCCAGTGGAGCTACCATAGTGCATAGTAACTTTTGTGCTTATTTTTATTGCGGGCGAAGCGAAAACGCCATCGCGCCCTTGGGTCCTTGAACCCGCACGCACACGCACACTCGATGAGCCCGAATTCAGTGCCTAAAACAATTTTTTTATTGTGTATTTGGATCCTAGCCATCATCTGCTAGATCCTGGTCATTGAACAAACACTACTGCGACCTTTATGAGCGGCTTAGCGACCCGTCTTCATAAACTGGGGTTTGTAAAACCTCCCCATAGACATATATATATATATATAAATATTGACTCGCAACAGTAAAGTGCAAAAAAAAATCATGTCCAGGGTTGAAAGTCCCCCCTCAAGGATTAATGCTACTTAGAAGCTGAGTTTTTTTTTCAACATTCGGAGAATGAAAGCTCCAATAAAAGTCTGTAAGCCTTCTATACATATATATTAAGTAGACCTCTTATATTTTAATAAATCTGTAGCATCCTTTTTTGAGCATTAAGTCCTGATAGTTTATCAATAAATACCAAGAAAAAAAAATAAGAAAAATGTTTTAATGGCCTGATTGCTCCCAATACTAAATATTAGTGTTTGAATAAGTTTTTTTATACTTTTTTAAGATATTTAAAAATAAAAAGCGTCGCCTTTAGCGGCTATACACCATATTCAAGGTGTTTAATCCTTATAGCATTTATTTAAGGATCTTAGGTTAAGTTTGTTACCCCTATGCAACATATTGCGGCATAAATGCACTTAATTTAACGTAGTGTCAGGATATTACCTCCAACAAGGGAGTTTAAATATATACCAAAGTTACGTAGTAACAAAATTCGACAGCGCTATCGATAGAGTATTCCGTAACTAGGTTTGTAGTTTTGCTTAAATCTCAGGGCTGAGCTATCGCTCGTTAACATACTGAATCTGGTATGCATTTAGTATGCAATTGCATTAACAGAGAAGAATTTAGTTTTAGTTTTCATTAGGTATTACAAAAGTTAGATACAACTGCTTATTAACGATAAGACATTAATAATTGTTCGTTTAAATTTTTGAATTGACGTTAATTTGAATTCGATTAAATCGTTATAATGGCCTTGACCATTCTGTCTAGTACTAGCACCTAAGTAATTGAGATTTAGTTTTTGACATGCGTGACCGTAAGATAGATTTAAGGATATTAGATATAAGTTTTTTTTATTGGTTTCATGGTGAAGTAAGAGAATAGAACGGTAAGTTCCAATAAAGGGGTCAATAACTGACCTCTAAATTGACAAAGGATGGGTGCGCAAGGCAAGGTAAGGAGTAACAGCTATCCTTCCTTGAGTGACTGTGGTGGTAAGAAGAGTAAGTAAAAGGGACAAAACGTTTAAGATATCTATTTACGAGTTTAACAATCGTATGAGGGATTGTAGTTTATTTTGCTTTATTTGTTTACCCTCTGCATGCATAACTTTGTTTTATGAATAATGACGGTTCAAAAGAGAAGAGCAAGAACCCCCCCAATCCGGCGAGCGAAGCTAGAGCATCGCTAGGCATGCAGACCTGCTCGGAATCTTGAACCAACGTGATGAATCCTCTTTTGGGAGGATTGGTTGTCCTCAATCATTACAACTATTGTACTCTGAGCATGAAGGCTCTATTATTTCGTCCTTAAGCATATTATTCACTTGCTTTTCTATTTCCTGTTTTTGGGAGTTTGGGATGCGATAATTTTTGATATATACTGGAGTACTGTCGTTTAAGCTAGTATTAGACGATATGTTGAATCAGCATACGTATGCTGAAAATTGTGTTCCAATCACAACATATCGTGCATACACGATTGACAGAAAAATTTTTTTACACGATATGTTGTGATTGAAACACAATTTTCAGCATACGTATGCTGATTCAACATATCGTCTAATACTAGCTTTAGTCTAAGTTTTTGTTTGTAGAAATTGTTCACTGAGAGTTTGTCATCTTCAAGAGCGAAAATATCTGAAAATTCCTCACACAGCTTAGACATTTCATCTTGGATAAAAGGTGGGAAATCTTTCTGTAATTTCTCCAATACCTTTTCCCTGCGAGTCGGTTTGTATTGTTCCAGAGAGTAAATTTTGTAGTCGAGCAAACTTTCGAAAGTTTTTTTACATTTCGTAAAACTTGGTTATTTATTGTAGTATTTATGATTTTGACAAATGGACTTTGTTTGGAGACAATTGTTCGCGCTATAAATATACCTTTCATAATTTGCTGGTTTAGAATAAGAATTTCGTTTTCTCTCGCTCTGAATTCAATCTTGCGGATTACTTCGGCTCTAGCGGGAAACGTAAGACAGTTTGGAGCAAGCGAATCCTGTATTGGAATGATCAAAGCTCTGGATATATAAAGTGGTCGTAGTATAAGACGCCAGTCATGTCCACAGTCTAGAACACAATTGAATTTTTGAATGAAATCAAAACCCAAAATGCCAACGGTAGGCACCGGAAAATCGTCATTGACTATGTGGAATTGGTGTTCTAACCAGAATTTAGCTATAGGCGTATTTTTTTGGCAATCTATAGCTAGCTCACTTTTACTTTCACATGCAAAACCAAAAGTGGGTATAAAAGTGGCTATAATTAACGCAGTAATAAAGTGGAGATAGGAAAGTTGAAAAATTTCATTCATAGATGGCGGTGTTGTAAATAAGGAGGAATTATTTTTCATCCTTGAACGTTGAGAACGGCTATTTGTCACTAATGGGTTGTGTTCGTTGATTGTTGTCTGAATTGGTAAATATTTTGCAATTCTCTGATTGGTTGAAATGCATTTATACTTTTTAATACTTCATATTCTTACATAATATTATTTAAAATACGATTGAAAATGCTACATAAACTTTGTTGAAAAATAGATATTAATATGTACTTACTGCAATTTGTTGTATTCAAGGTAACAAATATTGAATATTTTAAAGATAATCACTCCTGTGCTGAATTCCGACCGAAATTGAATTCGTGCGGATTTCGAGTTTTCTGTGTGATCAGTTCGCTTAATACATATTTAGTTTTTTTTACAGTAGTTGACTTGATTTGTTTCAATTAAGAAATAGGTAATTGGAAAACAGAAGTCAATGCGACTTAAGGTAATCAAAAATGCATGTTTGCATCCGCACGAATTCAATTTCACCCGGAATTGAGCACAGGGGTTGATGTATGCACATAATTTCACAGCATTTTCCCGTAAACAAGGCGTATTAAATTTAGATGCTCATATTGGATCAACAAAATAGAGCAAACACATTTTGCAAGCAATTTTTGTTTTATTCCACCTTCACACAAAATATTTTTTTAAAAAGGTTAAGTAATTTAATTTCATAAGGTGATGGATTTTATTGTTTTAAAAATTATAAACATCAGCAGCGCAGATAGTCGCAGTAGCACCCAGCAATAAAACATCTGCACCATCACCATTAGGGGTCGTAAATTAATTAATTAAAACCCAGCGAAAGACAATACCTACGATCAACACGCATTTGCACGTTTTCCTGGGGCCAGATTATGTAAGACGAAAACGATCGAACGTTTTCGTTTCGACAATAGCAGTCTCTGTCTATTGGCACAGGTATGATAGAGACAGGTTTAGTAAAAACGAAAGCGTTTTTCGTTTCGTTTTTTACAGAATCCCACCCCTGAATTCTGCCAGCAGTATGAATACGGCTGCAATTTCGAAATACAGTTCATTCAGTATTAGTTAACGAACCTTTGTAGTCGATACAATTTAAGAACGATTTTCAGTTTCTTCAATGAGTATCAATTTTTTGAACATATCCTTTTCCAACTAATATGTCAAGTTGAAAACACGCGTACCAACTTCCAAATAAAAATAAAGTGTGCTAAAGTGAGTTAGGGATGTTTTTTTGAGACTCGAAAAGTGAGTATAGTAAAGAGTCTCAAAAAAATACGCCTTATGTAAAGGAGTGATAATGCTTGACCTTCTGTGGAAACTAATCCATTAAAAATTCCTGATATCTTGCATTTTAAATTTTTATTTATAACCGAGTTTTCTAATAATTTTGATTTACGTAGAGTCGATATCGTAGTACCGGTATCTAATAAAAATATATTGTTGGAGCCTGTTACGTTGTTAAAAGTTACCACATAACTGCTTATATTGAGACCCATTTTAAAAATTTGTTGCATAGGCGCTTGCAGAGCGATAGCTGTACTTTCATTGTTGTATAACTTTGTGTTTAGCAGTCCCCAGCCTGCCCTCCTGGGGGGGGGGGGGGAATCTCGTTTCCCCGGTCTGTATCCGCGTATCTAATCTGGCCCGAGACATTGCCCCTACGAGTATTTTGGTAACCTCTTCTATTATTTCTGGCATCATTTTGGTAACGGGTGTCATTGTTATTCCAACGGTTATTGGTTCCTCGCCGTTATAACCCCGAATGTTACCTCTAGAGTTGTTGCACCGGCCACAATTATAATATCCGCGGGAATTAACACTGCGATTGTGTCAAACAGAGGCACTTGTGTGAGCCTCAGTGCTTGACGAAACAAATTTCCTGACGGCTTCATTCATACTACCGAGTTGTCCAGCTTCCATTATAAGTTTTGCCTTTTCATTTGTCGCATTAGCAGTCATTGCCTTCACTGCTTGCTTGACGGAATATTCATCTGCCATTCTAGCAGGAACACCTTCCGCTATAAAGGCTCGCTTAAGCGCTGCAGTTAAGTCTTCGACCTCCTTAACGAAAGTATTAGCAGACTTACTATTTCGTTTTACGTTAAGTAATTTTGCAGTAACGACTTGAGAAGACTCAGGTATTATGTTTGACTTTAAGGTACTTATAATGGACTGGATGGTACATTCGTTAGTAATAAAATTTCTTGCCGACCCCAAAAGCTTCGTTTTAATGACATTAATGGCAATGTCCATATGTGATTCAACCGTAAGTTCTAAAAGTACGAGTGCATCTATGAATCTGGTTAAATGTTCTTGTTGCCCATCAAACTCTGGGACCAGTTTAGTGGCTAAACTAATAAACTCAGTTTGGCTTAAACTAATTTTGTCCTCACTGACTTCGCAAAGATTTTCAATATTTATTAATTCAGCCAATTCAAACGGAATATAAATTCTGTTATGCCTGCTACAGATTTTAAATGCTTTATCTCGTAATTTAAGATGCAAATTGAAAACTTCAGTAATATCTTCTTCCTCTTATTGCTTCCTATCAAGCACTTTATGTCTTTAAATTTATTTATCAAACTAATTAAAGTTTCTTGGCTGTTGCCAGGAATTTTGGTTTTATTTACACACTTGTAAAGGCTTAAAAATTTGAATTTGCTAACTTCTATCTTGTATTTAAAATCTGTCATTGGTAGGTACTTTTTATCGCGTAAATCAATCAACCCCGGGACCTATTCATTTAAATGTACGAGACATAATCACGTTATATGATAAGGTGTAATACAGAGGACGTTGTAAAGGAACCAACGGAACACTTAACCGCTCATCGAGTTAAAAGTAACAAAAACGATAGTACAAAGGTGCACTACACAAATAGCGATGGCTATAATGAACTTACGGTTGTCACGAAAAAATGCAACTATGCTGATCATCAACAAATTCAAACAAGCTTGGTTGCAAAACTATGACCGAGTATTAGAACCATTAAGTGAAATTCCGGTTTCTATTTCTAATATAATAGTAATAATAATAAGAATAAAAGGAACTTATATGTATTAATTTTTTATAATTTTATTTGAAAAATGTAATGTATGTAGTGATATATCTAATTCTAATAAAAATAAAAGTAGGTACTTATATGTATGTATGCTGCTACCCACGCAGCGCTTTGCGCTTCTCCTGGTAGTACATCCTGTACTTTTGAAACGGAAGTTCGGTCTTCCTTGTTCCTTGTCTTCACGAACCTGGGGGCTGGGATTCGAATATCCTCTTAGCTGGAGCATTATTGTCCATTCGCTCGATGTGGCCGAGCCAATGTAGTAGACGTGTTTTGGCTTTTTGGACTACATCCACATCTTGGTACAGCTCATAGAGTTCGCGGTTATATCTTCTTCTCCATTCGCCCTCCTCGCACACAGGACCAAAAATCCGCCGAAGTATTTTTCTTTCGAAGGAGCCCAGTATCACCTCTCCCTTCTTGCTTATCGTCCAGCACTCGGTGCCATAAAGCAGAACTGGCAGGATAAGGGTTTTGTAGAGCACACATTTCGTCCTTCGAGTTAGGAGTTTTGAACCCAGTTGTTTTGCCAAACCGAAGTAGCAACGGTTTCCTAGGGTAATTCTTCGCCGGATCTCCACTAGGGTGTCATTCGTGGAGTTCATGTTTACTCCGATGTAGGTGAACTCCTTAACTACCTCGAAGTTGTTGCTATCAATAGTGACGTTTTGTTCTAGGCGGTGGACTATCTGCTCCAGTACGAGATTGAAGAAATCGCATGATAGCGCGTCTCCTTGCCGAAATCCGGTGCAAGTTTGAAATAGATCAGAGGAGCTGCTTCCAAACAGCACGTTGCAGCGCGTGTTTTCCAGCGTCACGCGACACAGCTGAATCAGTTTTGCGGGGATTCCGAATTCGGCCATCGCCATATAGAGCTCCTGACGATGTATGCTGTCATACGCGGCTTTGAAGTCGATGAATAGGTGGTGAGTTTCGACTTGAAATTCGTTGGTCTTTTCCACGATTTGTCTCAGTGTGAACATTTGGTCTATAGTCGATCTGCCGGGCCGGAGCCACACTGGTACGTGCCGATTAGTGTGTTGCAGAACGGTTTAAGACGTTCACACAGTACTTTGGATAGGATCTTGTATGCGACATTAAGCAGGGATATGCCTCGATAGTTCTTGCAAGACATAGGATCGCCCTTTTTGTAGATGGGGCATATGGAGCTGATAGTCCAGTCATCGGGCATGTTTTCTTCCACCCATAATTGTTTGATGATTCGGTACATGCTCCCTACCAAAACATCACCCCCTAGAGCTCCGCTGGTAAACCATCAGAGCTTGCGGCCTTGTTGTTCTTAAGCTTTTTTATAGCTAGGCCAACTTCATCTATACTAGGTGGTGGAACTAGTTCTTCATTGACTGGACGTGGGTTCTCTTCTTGCCCTATCACTTTCTCTACATGATGTCCATTAAGCAGCTGCTGGAAATGCTGCTTATACACATCTACTATTCCCTGCGCTTCGGTGACTAGGTTTCCTTCGCTATCTCGAAGAGCCTGCGTTCCGGTTTTGTAGCCAGCAGCCAGTTCCTTGGCTTTTTTATAAAACCTCCGGATGTTATTACGATCGCGCGCCACCAACTCTTTTCCAAAACGCTGGCTCAGTGTTGGAAGTCCCTATAGACCTGTTGTTCAAATATGTCGAAGCAGCTCATATAGGGATTACACTTACCAGTTCGACCTAACTGGAGCTGTAGGCGCCACCGTTGATTCCATCTAGGGAATTCCTCCGCTGGCGCCTAGGAGTAAGTGCCTTAGTGAGAGGACACTCCTCCCCCCCCCCCCCCCTTCTCTCGTTGAACGTGGAGGTGAGAGTAGGAGTTGGTAGTGAGAGGCTAGACTGAGAACGCTTGTGTTCTCATGTAATCGCATCACTACCCTTCAACCAGTAAATCCTGTACCGGTACTAAATGGAAAGGGTGTAATCTATTACTATGTATAGTTCTGTGAATCCTGGTTCTGGAAGAGGTTCCAACTGCACAGCTAATCGGCGGACCTGACTGAATGCTAAACTTCCACAGCACGTAAAATCCCACCCTCAATTTCTGCCGCCGCTGCGTTTGAACGTCGTTCCTTTTGTTGTAATCCACACAACATTACCCAGACCATGACCTACCTTCGATCTTCCAACCAAATCATAAATCATACGAAACATGACCCACATATGTATCTTCTAATATCATTCCCAAACGCTACAGCTATTAATCGGTCACTCGCTTTGTTTTCGTTCTCCGAATGCACACGGGTATCACGGGTACACATATAATACAAATCCGATTCCTCAGCGGCACGCCAACATATGGCAAAACTGCAACGAGTGCATATCGGAGGAATATTACGATGTGCAACCACTTAAATTGTTTTACGATTTATGAATGGGTGATACTTGATACCAGTGCAGAGGCAATTGACACCAAGATGTCGATTGGGCATTTCTTAAATGGGAACGAAAAACAATTAAGCAATACCTAGAATTGCTATGTACGCACATATGGGAACTATTAAGGAAAAGTATGGTATATGGAGGGGAAAGTCTGGAATCGGGTCATTCCTAAAATATTGTATAAAAAGGGCATGGTTCTGGAAGGAAAGGACAGAGAAATATCAATAGCCAAACATACCAGATCGCAGCCAAGCATTAAGACAGCGGATCTATTCAGCTTAATTAAATAAAAAACCTAAATATATATATTATTGGTCGCAGCCCTGCTTAAGACAGCGGGCCAATAATAGTAAACAAACGAGAAAAGTCTTTTATTTCTTTTTATTTCTCTCCGATTTTCACTCTTCCCTTGGAAACAAGGAAGCACGGTGAAAAATCGTATATTACATTGGTGGCAGCGGTGGGATCCACGTAAAAGGGATCCACTCTACCAAAAAGCGTGAAAGGGGCTAAAACACCTTCAAAGTAGTGATTGTGTGATAATAAGCAAAAAGCGTGAAAGGGGCTAAAACACCTTCAAAGTAGTGATTGTGTGATAATAAGCAAAAAGCGTGAAAGGGGCTAAAACACCTTCAAAGTAGTGATTGTGTGATAATAAGCAAAAAGCGTGAAAGGGGCTAAAACACCTTCAAAGCGGCTAAAAGTGATTTTGTGACAAAGAAAAAGCGTACCTGGGGCTCTAAAAACACCAGGAACAGTGAACAGTGAACAGTGAAAAAAAAAAAAAGGTGCAAGCAAAGGAGCCAACAACCAACAACAACAAGCAGCAGTTAACAGTGCAAAGAAAAAAAAAGGAGTCAACAACATCCAACAACAACAACAAGCAGCAGTTTTAAGGTATTTTATAACTATTATAAATATATTGTATTATATTACATACATACGCCAACAATTTTGACAACATAAATTTTTAACACACATACCTTTGCCCTATAAATCTTTAAAATTTTTACGCGAAAACAAAAATTGACCGTAGAGCTCTTTGAAGCCCTACCCTTTTCTGACCATTCAATCCAACCAGACCCCACAACACCCAAAACCATGAGCGTCACACTTTCGTTGAACGATGTCAATAACATCATTCCCACGTTCGACGGTAAACCCGACGAACTGTGTAAGTTTATTTCATGTGGCAACACACTGTTCTGCTTCATAACTGACGAGGCACAACACAAATTATTCCTCAGTATAGTGAAGACTCGACTACAAGGTCCCGCCTTTGAGTTAATCCAACACAAGGAGCTGACTAAATGGCCAGACCTTGTAAGAGAACTAGAAACCCAGTTCAAAGAACACAGATCTCGCACTTCGGCGCAGAATCAACTTCTGGCAGCCAAACAAGACCATAAAGAAACTATGGCAGAATACGGAGACAGACTGTCACATTTGCTTCTTGCACTTGATTCCGCGACCTATGATAGTTCAAATGAAAAAGCTATACAAGAATTTTTAATTCTTGAAAATCATAAACTGGCTATCCAAATCTTCGAGGATGGGATAAGAAATCCCAATCTAAGAATATTGGTTAAAGCACACAATGCGGGCCAACTAAAAGAGGCTATTTCCTATGCTGTAGATCAATCTCTTCGCATAGACAATAACAACCCCCATTCCACATCTTCAGCGAGGAACAACACACCTCGATCCATCTGCCAGACCTGCAATAAAGTAGGTCACACTTCACAAACGTGTTATCGAAACACAAATCTACCTAATTTCGCCCCCCATCCCATTAAACGTGAAGCGCAGTGTAATCTGCAAATTGTAAGATGCAGTTATTGCAACAAGCGTTTTCACACAGAAGACGAGTGCCGGCTCAAGATATTTCACTTAAGGCAAAATCAACAAACCACTCAGAATCGAAATAACTACCAGCCCCCAGATCGAAATCGGAATAATCAAAACCCAAACCAAGGCCGACAAGTAAATTTGCACCATGTGCAGCAGAGTCCAAGCCCACAACACAACAATTTGGGAAACGACATTCGTCGGGAGGAAACAGACGGCAACTCCCCCCGACTGACGATTCAAGCCGATGTACACCGTCAGTAACCTACTCAATAAAGATACCTCTACTTCCCAATAATAATTTGTCAATGATACAAATTCCTTTCTCAGATGGAAGACACAGGGATTTAGTCGTAGATACTGGAGCCGAAATCAGTATCTTGCGAGGTTCCACCAATTCGCCACTGCTAAACAGGGATATGATAATATCCACTATAAGCGGCGAAAAGGTAACAAGTACCAATATGACTACTGAATTCCTGCTTTTCCAAATGGGAGAAGATTCTATCAAGATATCACACCCGTTCCATATCTTGGACCTTCAGGTTCAACAAAATTTCGACGGTATTATTGGGAACGACTTCTTAAAAAAATATGAATGCAATATCGACTATTGTAATAATCTTCTGATTATAAACCCCTTTGTGAATGACTCCACAGCCATTGTATACGGCTTCGGAGAAGTATTTAACAAATTTCCTCCTCCCCAAAATATAAAAAAACAGGAACTACTAACGAAACCCTCTGATAACATAACAATTATTCAACTAGAAAAACTTCAAGAAGCTACACCTTCCGGGGTGTTACCTACGGGTATTGCTGAGAATGGTAATAGTGTTAAACAGTACGACTCAAGTCGACCTAACACTAACTCAATTACCGGTGAACTCAAACCTGCAATCAACGGGTACAAACAGTTTGACTCTTGTTCTTTTACTACCAAGAAGGTGTGCCATACGGACACTGGGGTAGAAAAACAATCAAACTGGGAACCAACATCTGGCTCCGCATCTCAAAACGGACCAGTAGTTCCACAAAGTTACCCTAAGCAAACTAAGAGTAAATCGACTTCCAGTAAGCTTCAACATCTGAAGGAAAATTTAGACGAGATAATTCTGATATCATCAGAGGATATAGAAATAAATCCAGCAAAGCGTAAGCCTGAGGAGAAAAGTGCCTCTGCAGAAAGTAAGACTGCGATAGAAATAAATCCGGCAGACAAAAAGACTAAGAAGACAAAACCCTTAGCAGAGCATAAGACCGAGATCAGAGGAAGTTCATTCATTTTACTAAAACCACGAAGTCAACAGATAGTGGAAATACCCTTTAATCAAGTAACCCCTACAGAAATAATAACAAAGAAAAAACAAATTATCCCAGGGGTTTACTTAGGCGAAACGTTGGTTAAACATAACAACGAAAAAATTAAAATACTTCTAATGAACACATTAGAAAAAGAACAGGAAATCAACATACAAAAAATAAATTTAGAGTGGGACGAGATTAATAATTTTAATATAGTCACAGGGGAGAACTTCAAAAATCCAGTAAGGAAACGATTAAACAAACTTAATACACTAATTGACCTGGACCACTGTAATCTCGAAGAGAAAGAATCCATTCTTAATATTTGTCGTGAATACAACGACCTTTTCTATATTGAAGGAGATCACCTTACACATACAGACTCCATAAGACATAGGGTAATAACTGAAGAAAGCAAGCCCCCGTTATTCACAAGACCCTATCGCCTCCCTGAAAGTCAAAGAGAGGAAATTCATAAACAAATTAAAGAAATGTTGGAAGATGATATAGTGCAGCCAAGCTATAGCCCTTGGAATTCGCCTTTGCTTTTAGTTCCTAAAAAATCCGCTAAGGATGGAACAAAACGTTGGAGAGTAGTGGTAGACTTCAGGAAACTGAACGAGCTGACCATTGGAGACGCTTACCCACTACCAAACATAACTGACATCCTCGACCAGCTCGGTAAGTCGAAGTACTTTAGTACACTCGACCTGGCCAAAGGTTTCCACCAAATCCTCATGGACGAAGAAGACAAAAGCAAAACGGCCTTCAGCACTCCGTTCGGACATTACGAATACAATCGTATGCCATTCGGATTAAAAAATGCACCCGCAACATTTCAGAGGTTGATGAATAACGTATTAATGGGACTACAAGGCATCGAATGCTTTGTCTACGTTGATGACATAGTCATTTATGGTTACGATCTACACGATCACAACAAACGGTTAATCCAGATTCTCAAACGTCTTCGAGAACACAATCTCAAATTGCAACCCGACAAGTGTCACTTTGTCCGCAAAGAGCTTACCTACCTTGGACACGTTATTTCTGAAGAAGGAATAAAACCAGATCCAGAAAAAATCAAGGCAGTAAAAACCTTCCCGGTACCAAAAAAACCAAAGGATATTAAATCATTCCTCGGTTTTGTAGGATACTACAGGAAATTTATTCCTAATTTCGCGGATCTGGCCAAACCCTTAACCAAACTATTAAAGAAAAACGCCATTTTTAGGTGGGACGCCTTTTGTGACGAGTCATTTAGAAAATTAAAAGAAAAAATTATAAAACCCCCTATTCTTGTCTACCCCGACTTCAACCAGGAATTTATTGTCACCACTGATGCAAGTGACATAGCTTTAGGAGCAGTACTTTCTCAAGGTCCAATAGGAGAAGATAAACCAATATCTTTCTCTAGTCGAACTCTTAACGACGCCGAGACAAGGTATACAACTTCTGAAAAGGAGTTACTCGCCATCACTTACGCCCTGCAACAATTTCGACCGTACATCTTCGGAAGAAAATTTACGATCTGCACCGACCACAATAATTTATTATGGTTAATTGGACAAAAGAATCCAACCTCGAGACT
This sequence comes from Cheilosia scutellata, assembly GCA_955612985.1. Classification (NCBI taxonomy): domain Eukaryota; kingdom Metazoa; phylum Arthropoda; class Insecta; order Diptera; family Syrphidae; genus Cheilosia; species Cheilosia scutellata. The sequence continues at coordinate 58,147,236 of OY015311.1, forward strand.
TTTACGCTGGCGTATCTTAATGGAGGAATATGAGTTCAAAATTGTACACAAGTCCGGCAAAAGTAATGTCATCGCTGACGCTCTCAGTCGAGTTCGCTTAAATAATGAAGAGGACACTAAAGTACTGGTAACCACAAGAAGTCAACAACAAGCTCTTAACCAAGACATCGAAACAAATAGGGAAGAACAAAACCCAACAAACTCTCAACCAAATTCAAGCTTAACGCTTATTGAAAAAATGGATTCAATATTTTCAAACAACTTGGTCTCATTGAAAGCTGTACTCCTCCCTCTAATAAAATCTCCTGACGAAGAACTACTACAAAAACATTTCAACAATTTCGTAAAACCTGAAATAGGGCAAATCCTAAACCTTCCACAAACAAAACCCAAATGCCATTTCTGTATTGTCACATTACCGATTCCTTTGAGAAGTACCACTGATCAACAAACCTTAACTAATTGTTTACAAAACATCCATAAAGAGTGCAAAGAACGAAAATTAAAAGCGATAGCAATTTCCTTGCCACTCAGCGGCAACAACCAAGATAAACTCAAGATGACAATACACGACCTTTTCAAACAAGAAGACTTGACCATTTACATACACAGCAACAGAAGAATAATACTAGATAACACAGACGACATAATACGAATACTGCACGAAAATCATGAGTCCCCTTTTGGAGGACATCAGGGAATAACTCGCACTATCAAACGAATAAAACAGAGTTACTACTGGCCAACCATAACTAAGGACACAACGGAATACATCCGCAAATGCGAATCATGCCAAAAGAACAAACCATCGAAAGATCCGAAAATACCCTTAAAAATAACAACCACGAGTAAGACTCCCTTCGAACGAGTAGCATTGGACATTGTGGGTCCCTTACCTGTTAGTCACGACAACAACAGATACATACTGACTTTCCAGGATGACCTGACAAAATTTAGCGAAGCAATCGCAATCCCCAATGCAGAAGCCAACACAATAGCCCGAATGCTAATAGAGCGAATAGTCTGTCGATTCGGAATTCCGGATGCAATATTAACAGATCAAGGCACAAACTTCCTCAGTGTCCTCTTTAAAGAAGTCTGTAAAACACTAAAAACAAAAAAATTGCAAACTACCCCGTATCATCCGCAGACTAACGGCGCATTAGAACGCAGCCACAAAACATTAGCAGAATACTTGAGACACTATGTAAACCAAGACCCACTAACTTGGGATACATGGCTCCCATACTCCATGTTCGTCTATAACACAACTCCACACACCAGTACGACTTTTAGTCCACATGAATTATTATACGGTTATCCCCCTAAAATACCAAGCTCACTAAATAGAAACCCACAGATCTCCTACAACTACGACAATTACGCCAACGAACTGAAAGCTCGACTACAACATGGCTACAAAATCGCCAGGGAACAGTTGTACGAAAGAAAACAAAAAACAAAACTAAATTACGACAAAAGGAGCAAGACAAAACAATTTAACATAGGAGACAAGGTCCTAATAAAGAACCAGACAAGACAAAACAAACTTGCTACCCTATGGGAAGGACCATACGAGGTAATCAAAATCCATTCAGAAGAAAACACAGTAATACAAGTTGGCAGAAAATCCAAACTCATACATAATAATAATTTACGGTTGTACCTCGAATAACACACTATATTTCCACACTATACAAGAATATACCTTGCCGAAATATCTCATTTTTCCTATTTTCTTTAAAAAAAAAAGGGAATGGAGTCTATATACTACAGACCTGATTCAAAATGGACATTGGTAAATACAATAACACGAACCGAAATCTACTTGCGCCGCGGATCCATCAGAATAGGCAATGGCTACCCGAATGACTTAGACCTGGATACTCCCCTTGTATCACCCAGGCAAGCATTAATATACATTCAGCCCGATGATAAGAGATTATATATAGGAGAACACTGCTATTCCCGGGGGACCTACATAAACGGAGAACGGCTATCCCCTGAAATAATAAAAGAACTCTACTTCGGGGATACAGTAAGCTTCGGGATACAAGAAGAAGATTTCGACTTACATTTCTGTCCCACCTACGTCCTAAAAGGTCCCTTGCCACAACGTTGGAATCCGGCTGTACATACTCCGCCACGACAAAGCATGTACGATGATGAACTGTATGACGGATACGAATCCACCGATACAGTAGTATGGGAACCTTTGAGCACATCGGTTGCACATACCCCACCACGACAAAACATGTACGATGATGAACTGTATGACGGATACGAATCCACCGATACAGTAGTATGGGAACCTTTGAGCACATCGGTTGCACATACCCCACCACGACAAAACATGTACGATGATGAACTATATGACGGATACGAATCCACCGATACAGTAGTATGGGAACCTTTGAGCACATCGGTTGCACATACCCCACCACGACAAAACATGTACGATGATGAACTATATGACGGATACGAATCCACTGATACAGTAGTTTGGGAACCTTTATACAGTTAATAAAAATATATATATGAGATGGAATTAGAAAAACATTTTTTATTCTCACCGAACCCAAACCAACACAGACATACACACACATATACACATATTCAAGATTTTGGCCAAAAGATAATCACAATCACGTGTAACCAATTTTCAGATGATGCTACGTATTTTAATATTAACACTACTCACGACAATCACCCAAGGTGGCCTAAAAATCGAACCTATAGAACCCAATCCAGGAATATATTTCGAAGAAATAGGAAACGCTGAAATCTACTATCACGAATGGAAGCTCATTGTATACTATGATCTAGAACAGCTTACAAAAGCCTTAGCACACGCCACAGGTTACGTAAGTGAAATCAACACTCTATGCAAACAGCTAAAAGGCCACGCAGATTTTGGGATAATATGTGATGGAGCAGTCGCCGAAATGAATCATCTGATGACAGACATACAAACCAGGTACAAACTACTAAATCCGAATTACAGAAGTAAAAGAGCCTTACTCAATGTGATAGGCACAATAAGCAAATCTCTATTCGGGACACTTAACGAGGACGACGCCAGATTTTACGACAAACAAATCGAACTATCCAAAAATAATGAGAACCACTTACTATCTCTTGTACGGAAACAAACCATACTATTGGAAACCACTAAAAACGTCTTTAGCAAGTCCGAGCAAGCTATAGAAAATCAAATGGTAGCGATCAATTCAAAAATAGAAGATGCGAAAAAAATAGTAGACATTTTGGTTAACTCAACACATGATCAGGAGGTATTTCTCGAAATAGAATCATTAACCTCTCTAGTTACGCTAATCATCATAAGATACCAAAACACTCTTAGTGACATACTGGATCTGGTAAGCGACGTTAAACACGGTAAACCCCATTTAGCAGTCATATCCCCAGACCAAATAAAACCCGCTTTGGCTCAGATCAAACAAGAAATCCCAAACGGAATGAGGCTACCATTCATTACTACAGACAAAAACATACTCCACTTATATCAAATCTGTACTACCAGCGTGGCTATTCGAACAGGAAAAATCATTTATGAAATGAAAATACCTCTCCCATTAATAGATAACTTCCGTATTTATAAGGTTATACCCCTTCCAACCCATTATAAAAAACAATTCGTATTCATACAACCCTCAACTCAATATTTAACTATCAATTACAGAAAAGACAGTTTTTCAAACTGGAATAAGGAAGACTTATTAAATTGCAAATCCTTGGACGAAAAATTTCTTTGCCCCTTATCTCATCCATTATTTAATACAGATATTAATAACCTACAATGCGAAGCCCAACTGATAAAAGGAAATACCATCCTCCCGAACACTTGTGAAATAAAACAATCAAAACCCACGACTGTTTGGATCCAACTTTCACAGCCAAATAAATGGTTATTCTCATCCTTAAATGAATACATGGTCGACGTGATATGTGGGGAAAACACAACTGCATATACACTGATAAATACCTTAAAAATCGAACTACAGAGTAATTGCTATTTAAAATCAAAAGACCTTACAATACAAGCAATTAGCGAGATTTCTTCAACTCTTACCAACTCCTACATTCCTCCCTTAAACATTTCACATATTATCCATAACAACTTACCCAACCATACATCCAATATGGTTGTCGTGAAGTTTTCCAGCCAAGATAGGCTAAAACTAATTTCACAAGACATAAATTCCCTAGAAATTGAAGAATCAAAACCTATGCTTACACTGGACAACCATAATCTTCACCACTACACACTAATTTATCTGATAGTAGCACTAACACTAGTTCTATTTTGCTATAAACACTATCGAACTTACATGGTTAATAAAGACAAAGCCCCTGACAACAACAGAGACGACAAAGACACGACAAATACTAAATTAACCTCACAAATACCAAACCCCGAATTTAGATTGAGCATTTCGACAGACGGCTAGGTGTGTGTGTAAAAAAAAAAAAAAAAAAAAAAAAAAAAAAAAAAAAAAAAAACATTGCAAATTTATCAAATAAGACAAAAAATTACTGTACTAATTAAAGTTAATTGAAGAGTTTTATACTACTCTTAGGATAAGAATATTTTACCTTCATATAAAAATATTTGTTCTCTTTTACACTATAATAATCATTTAAACATTGTACTTAGTCTAAGCATTTTTTGTAAACAATTTATTATTCATGATAACCTATTTCAATCGTACACTATAATAATCATTCAAACATTGTACTTAGTTTAAGCATTTTTTGTAAACAATTTATTATTCATGATAACCTATTTCAATAGTACACTATAATAATCATTCAAACATTGTACTTAGTTTAAGCATTTTTTGTAAACAATTTATTATTCATGATAACCTATTTCAATAGTACACTATAATAATCATTCAAACATTGTACTTAGTTTAAGCATTTTTTGTAAACAATTTATTATTCATGATAACCTATTTCAATCGTACACTATAATAATCATTCAAACATTGTACTTAGTTTAAGCATTTTTTGTAAACAATTTATCAGTCATAATAACTTATTCCTTCCACAACCAACCCGCATACAGAAAATTCTAACCCTTCAGGTAAGAATTTTCTTTTTCCAAGGGGGGTGGGATGTTGTAATCCACACAACATTACCCAGACCATGACCTACCTTCGATCTTCCAACCAAATCATAAATCATACGAAACATGACCCACATATGTATCTTCTAATATCATTCCCAAACGCTACAGCTATTAATCGGTCACTCGCTTTGTTTTCGTTCTCCGAATGCACACGGGTATCACGGGTACACATATAATACAAATCCGATTCCTCAGCGGCACGCCAACATATGGCAAAACTGCAACGAGTGCATATCGGAGGAATATTACGATGTGCAACCACTTAAATTGTTTTACGATTTATGAATGGGTGATACTTGATACCAGTGCAGAGGCAATTGACACCAAGATGTCGATTGGGCATTTCTTAAATGGGAACGAAAAACAATTAAGCAATACCTAGAATTGCTATGTACGCACATATGGGAACTATTAAGGAAAAGTATGGTATATGGAGGGGAAAGTCTGGAATCGGGTCATTCCTAAAATATTGTATAAAAAGGGCATGGTTCTGGAAGGAAAGGACAGAGAAATATCAATAGCCAAACATACCAGATCGCAGCCAAGCATTAAGACAGCGGATCTATTCAGCTTAATTAAATAAAAAACCTAAATATATATATTATTGGTCGCAGCCCTGCTTAAGACAGCGGGCCAATAATAGTAAACAAACGAGAAAAGTCTTTTATTTCTTTTTATTTCTCTCCGATTTTCACTCTTCCCTTGGAAACAAGGAAGCACGGTGAAAAATCGTATATTACACTTTTTATTTCGAGGAGCTTACCCGGTATCAACAAGGCGCTGATACGCATCAGTACCCGTCTACATGGTGTACTACCATTTGGGTATCGGCGTTGGTACTCTTGTCTTGCCAACGAAGCGTTTCCATGGCAGAACCCGTTTAAAAACACAATTTCCGCTTAATCACGTTTTGAATACATTCTGTGGAGATCAACTTATCAATGTTAACCTTTTTTTCATATTCGACAATTAACTGTTAACCATTGCACGTTGGTACGTTAGTTTATTATGCTAACTTAATTTTGTTTGACCATTTTTGTCTGAAAAAAAACGGCTTTTACTACAATTTTTGGTGATCGTACGTAAAAAAGTTGCTTAACATAATTTTTAGTAAATTTCTCAAGGATACAAATTTTATAAAAAAAATAAAAATTTATTAAGTCAAAATGTTGAGAAAAAGGCATTTTAAGCAAAAAATTGTAACAACAATTTTTCAAAATTTCTAGGTTAAGGAGCCATAACTTTTTTGTAGCTGCCCAGATGTAGCCAATGTGCTGAAGACTTGTATGCGCTACTAAATTGTCTTTTCAAAATGTACAAAACTATTTTTGTAGATATAATAGTTTAGAAGTTATAGCGTTTTAAGTGGTAACACCTCCAAATTAGAGGTCACCTATAACGGGAAATACGCTGAAAATAGACCCACCTGCCATACAATTTTTTGTTCGGCAGAACATCAGGAATCTTCCCTTAAAGGATTATACTTCTTAACTGGGAAACCTTGTATAATTTATTTTTTTTTCTGCTTTTTACAGAAAGAGCACTTGCAGGTTCGCTTTTTGAAAAAGGGTCTAATTATTTTGTGCAATTAAAATCCGACATAAAAAGAGGGCTCAGAATGGAGAAAAAGTTTGTATATCATTTTTTGCTTACCTATTCTTTTTTTAAAAGAGTTAATATGTATATACAAAAAGGATAAATAATTACATATTTGCATTTGGAATTTGTATCTCTTACCGGGATTATTTGTAACTGCTGACCAAGTTAAATAAACCGTGTAAAGAGTGACCATCGAACTCTGCAGAAGACCTGAATGTGGAAGCTTCTCTTGAACCGAAGGCAGTACAGATGTAACGCTCATTATAACACACAGGACAATATTTGACGAAATAAAGAATTTGTTCAACGCGCATCCATCTGACTAGAATGACGGTTGAAAGATACTTCATTATAAAGAAATTAATAATTAAGAAAACGAAATGTCGTTTAGCTCTTTTTTTAAATAACATTTTTTTATCAAGAAATATTATATTTACCTTTGTAAAATAGACGAACAGAAGTGAAACTCCAACTAAAGAACAAATATACTGAAGAAGAGTCACTGAAACCAGCGCGTAATAATAACCACGATTGGAATCGGAATTATCTATAAACATATTTAATTAATATATAATTGGTTGTTTAAAAAATCCAGTCATCTTCTTACCGATCCAGTTTTCTGCTAATGAGTGTGCGAAATCGACGATTATTATTAGTTGTACTACAATGAAAGCAAAACCTCCAAAGAGCCCAATCCACATCATAGACGGCCCAAAAGATCCATCAGGAATAAATATTGCTCCAATAGTCGCTCCAATGCATAGTAGGAATTTTAATCCCCAAAATTGATTTTGTATATGGGATCGAGGATCACGTGATGATTTCACTCCAATCATTATTATAGCCATTAAACCAAAGAAGCAAACGAGACCAAAGCAGATTCGATAAACTGCCATATAACCTAACGCATATTGGCAATCGATTTGTCCAATTGTGCTCTTTACTATTGCACTGGTAGAAGTAGTATTTGAGTTTAAACAAAACGGAAGCTTTTTTAATGTGTCCTGTAATCCTGGTGAAAGGGTAATAGCTCCAAGTATAGTTCCTATGAGCAACATAAGCGCATACATCAAACGAGAAGAAACTGAGTTTCGACATGACGGACAAGCTTGACAGCATATAGAGCACGCTGTACCAGTACAACAACATGCTAGCTATATAATAAATGAACCAAATAAAATATGTAGTAAACTTTATTAGATCGATATGTAGTGATAAAAAACGCTTTTATAAGTACTGCACTAAAAAGCAAACAAATAAAAACTAACCAATCTATTTTTAAGGTTTATCCTGGAAGAACCCTAGAGTAAGCCATGTTTGTGTAGTTTACACTCAAATAATACAATATATAACTACAAACATGGCTTACACCATTGAGTTTATACACATAGAGGAATCATGTTGGTTATCCAATACTCATAATAGATGTCGCTACCATTACCACATCGGGAAAAATGTAATATATGTAATCGAAAGAGAGTGAGAACTAATAGAAACACTCAAATACAAACTTAAGAAATCCACCCCACTCAATCACATTATACTCGATTCGAGACGATGTAAAGTAAATGAATGTAGGTATAGGTAGGTAGTTATACATTTCTTGTATGTTCCTCTTCTTTATCGAATTCGATGTGGATCGTTGAATAACTACAAATACGTAGAAACGGCACCGAAGCAAACATCCGCTACGCGGTCCATACGTGCGTCGCTGTGATCGCTTGTGCTGGTTTGTGAAATGGATCTGGGCATATCTGGGATTGAAGATTGGATAAAAACGAAAGTGGAAGTTGAAGTTCTTTATTAAGTCTTTTCTGGTTTCTATTATTATATGCTAGTGTTGCGCGATAATCCAAAACCGCATCGATACATCGATGTTTTATTATCAAGATGAAAATATCGATGCAAAAAAAAAAAATCGACCCAAACAAATCGATAGTATCGATAATATCGGTTTATATGCAAACTTAAAATTTTCCTGAGTTTTCTATTCTTTTTTATTGAAAAAATATTTTTTTTTTAGAGGACTCATTCAATTTCTATTTGACAAAGGAAATAATTCAAAACAGGAATTAAACTTTTTTTTAATGATTTTTGAAAAAATTATAGCTGAGACAGTTGAAATTGAGTGCGCAAAAAAATCGGGATGAAAACATCGATGCATCGATAATATCGAAAATAAATTATCGAGTGAAATAATCGATACCTTTTTACGAAAATATCGATGAATCGAGTGATTCGATATATATCGCGCATCACTATTATATGCTTGTTTCGGTTTAGAATAGAGGAGTGGCTGTAAGTGCCATCTGTGAAAATCACGATTTCACCATTCCTCTTTTCTGGAAGTAATCCATTCTCAATACGAGTTTTGTTTTTCCTTTCCATAATACACACCTTTGTTATACCATCCATAGGCATGTTCAGGTCCCTAATCTCGTTTTTGACAAGCTCCAGGATCTATCTCGATGCAGACGAAGTGCTGTTAGGGCTGCTGTTTTCTTAATAAATAGCTATCCAGGTGCTTCTTAGCAGTCTTCTGGGACGACTCACTGATCATCAACGCCCAGCCCAAACCCTTTGCTCTAGAAAGCTGAGGTTCCACAGAGGTTCCCTTTATGATGTATACAAGGAATAAGGAAGGATATTTCGAAATTCAACCCTTGAAGGGGTAAACGAGGGGGTCAAAGTTTGTATGGGAACATTTTTATTTTTCATCCGATTGACTTCAAACTCGGTTTGTGTACCTACTCTATTATTAAGCTACGAGTACACGACATGCCAAACACGACATACGCATGCCAGTCTGACGTCAATTCGCCGTCAGAATATGTCATAAAAGGGTGCATGTCGTGCACTCGGCATATTATTGACGCTGGCATAATGTTGGCATGCGTCTGTCACCCATATGTCCGACTCAGAATGGCATGTAAATTTCGGAGAATAGAAAAAAATCGTTTGAATTGAAGATTTCTTGGACGTTTTTTAATCCATTGACATCGTAGCCATCCTTTGATGGAATTTGTTACTTTATGTGTTGATAGAAAGAAGACGAACCATATTTTGGAATATAGGTAAGGTATACTATATTTATTTCGAAATGACACCAGAAAGCCCTAAAATCTTAATTTTTCCAAGCGAAAAAAAAATCACTCAAATTTTTAATATTTTAGGCCTTTCTGGTGACATTTCGAAATAAATCTATATATATAAAAATGGTGGCAAAAATGTATAGTAATTCATGAATTGAGAACGGCTGGACCGATTTGGCTCAAATTCCGTCCGGAAAAGTCGGAAAATTGCAAAAAGCGAAAATAGATTTTTTGTATGGAATTTTGTATGCAATTGTACCGGAATGGTTTTTAAAATGGAAAAATAGAAAATTGTTAGTGGAAAACTCGGAAAATTCCGGAAAAAACGCGAAAAATTTATTTGGAAGCTTGGAAAATTTCAAATAATTGTGAAATTCATTGTGATAAAAGACGTTTTGTGGGCATTTTGGGTGGAGAAGTTAACGACATAAATAATAGATGGCGCCAGGTGTCCTTTTCGCATTGTCATTTTCTATTGAGCAAAGGTGGTATTTTTCTTGCTGCAATTGATTTGAGTTTTGCGTATTATTACACTGATTCCGGATAGTCGTATATCGCGCATCACATCCGCAAACGGTACAAGCATTACGATCAATTGAAATTCAATGCGATAATTATCAATTCGATAATTTTTTCAGAAAAAAAACTTTGCGTGTAAAAAGTGAGGTTATCCAATTGAGTTGCAGGCATTCAAACTCGCTTGATGTACCTGGAACTCCACCGCATAATATACAGCTGCAGGTGGGATCAATCATAATCATGTAGCGGAATCTGAATCTTTATAAGTAGAAGTTCGGAAAAGTTGACTCTCAGAAAAGTTTACTATGCAGAAAAGTTGACCAAATCTTAGCTACCATACGTTACCTTAAAAATTTTACTTTTGGTCAACTTTTTAGAGCGTGACCCTTTTTTTACTTGCATTCGGTTTTATTATACATATATCAAATTTAAATAATCGATGTAAAATACATAACACAGCAGCTACGAGTTCCGAAGAAATGTATATATTTCCATGGCAGCTGCGTGCCAGTTACAGTTTTTTTTAGAATATTACTGACTTTTCTTACGTGTATTGTCCATTCGCACATTTAATTTTATTTGTTGTCCGGTAATTAACTAAATTTTGGCAAAAAAATGGCACAATGGAACAAAATACCTACTAATTTTCTACAGATCTTGAAGTGTTCAGAAAAGTTGACTTTTCGGAAAAGTTGACAAGCTCTGGGACATTTCAATTTCCGAAGTGTCTATTCGCACGTTCATTTTGACAGATTTTGTACTGAATTGACGTTTGCTATGTTCGGAAACCGCGAGCGTAGCGAGCCACATACTCCAACTTGACGCAGTCGTGTCCCGAAGCCGTGTCGCGAACAACGTGCGAAAAGCAACAGCCTTCAATTTCCGAGCTTCCACTATATAAAAGTTGGATCCCAAACGTACGGCATAATGTCCGAAAATGATTATACTGGAGTTTAGAGTTCTTGTCGCGAGCGTAGCGAGCCACATACCCCAACTTGACGCAATATAAACTTTGACATTTCGTTACGTACCCGTGTCTCGAACAACGGGCGAATAGCAACAGCCTTTAATGAAAATAGGATTACGTTACGTTGATTACGTACCCGTGTCCCGAACATCGGTAAACGTCAGTTCAGTTTTCAGTACAAAAGCTGTCAAAATGAACGGGCGAATAGCCTCTTCGACTGAATAGAGAACGTTAGCTCACTTTAATATATCATTTCATCTTATTGCGTAAATTAAGCAAATAATAATGTGTTGCGCCCAGCAATAGTGTCGTCAGCGGTGCAAGCCATAGGCCAATCCTCTCTATAATAAACAAACGAGTTTCGTTTTGATAGCTCAGCATTGTTTCCCAACCAATGCTAATGCACTCGAATAGCATCGTTGCAATTCGGCATTAGTTGGGCAAGGTGCCATGAAATAACGCCAAGTGCAATAAGGCCAACTGTTAGAAATTGGCCTTATTTCACTATGCAAAAGTGTAATAAGGCCAACTTTGAACAGTTGGTCTTATTTCACTTTGTCCAAGTGCAATAACGCCAACAAAATTTGAGTAATAAGACCAAGTTGGTCTTATTTCACTTTGCTAAAGCGCAATAAGACCAACTTCAAACAAAACCATTAAATTTGTACAAGACAATGCTTCTAAGATCACAAAAGAATTTACCGTTCTTTAAGTCGACATGTTAATAGTTTTTAAGTAAGAACTGCGGTCATTTGATTAGTACATAAGTGAAAGTTTTGCAAGAAGGAAACATCGGCGAAGGGACATAACTCGACGAGAGTTAATAAGTCTATTATTATGGCCCTAATGATTGTAATTTCGTGTTAAAAATTTCGCACGAATTTTCTAATGAACTGAAGTAAATATTTTAAAATTAGATACTTAAATCTACTTTATTTTAAAAAAATAAAATTTGCACGAATTTTTATAAGAAATGTCATGTACACAAAACTGAATGAACTATTAAAAACATCAAGTTAATTTTTTTATTGCTGGGGGCTTATTCCCAAATGCGCGGCGGATCGCTTTTAATGGCGGATTGGTATTTTTGTATTTCCAAATGCGATTCGATCCATTCGTCACAAGAATTTAGTTTATTTTGTATCCACAATAATTCCGCCTGCAATCCGTCACCTAAATAGCTTTCGCTTTTGAATGGATCGAATCGCTTTTTGGAAATACAAAAATACCAATCCGCCATGAAAAGCGATCCGCCGCGCATTTGGAAATAAGCCCCCAGAATTGGGAATATTTAAATTTTGGGGTCCTTTTTTAATTTTTTAATTCATTCAAGATGATGCATATCACCCAAGACATCAGAAAGAAACCGTTATTACTGTGGCTTTCCTGCAAGGTAAGCAAGTAATTGTACATAGGTGTGGTAATTCCTGGCACACACCACCATATGAGGGATAAACTTTTGCGTAAGAAGAATATAAAGGCGTAGCCAAAAAAAATTTTTGAGCAAGGGAGGATCGATTTGGGGTGTGAAAATTAAAAATTCGCGCGAATTTTTAATTTTCACACCCCAAATCGATCCTCCCTTGCTCAAAAATTTTTTTTGGCTACGCATTTGGGTTCATTAAAAATCTATCCTCCCCTTCCCAATCGTTTCCTGGCTACATCATGCATCAATTTCAAACTTTTTAAAATGCTATATGGAAAGTATTTTCTAACTAGTCATGTAAATATGTGTAGGGAAAGTCCGATATGCAGTGGAAAGTGACGTAAAGCCAAATTTCCTTTTTCTCATATTCAAGTAAAATACGATTTTGCTTCTGAGAACAAAAGAAAATAAAAGTGCAAATTTGCGAGAACATGTTAGATGGGACATAATTCTATACAAATTCTCTATGGACTTATATCCCACTTATGTCCCGTGGAGTTATGTCCCTGCGCCGAAAACATCGTGTGCTTATTATAATGGAAAGTGAAAATGACTTAGATAGCTATGTCGTTTTCGGTTGGTCGTCCAGAATCGTCCGGAAGCAATCCGAACGCTTCTGAAAGCGTTCGATTGGCACTCAACTGACAGTTCTTCTACTGAAAAGAAGAGAAATTTGATTCTGGATTTGAATTCAGAATCTCGGAGAGTTCTTCCTGACGGTTCTGGACGACCAACCGAAAACGACATTAGATTCCCGTTTGAGTAGAGGGTTTTAGGAAAGGAAGCGTGCTTTTGTACATTCCAGAAATAAAACAACTGTATAAATTTAAATGCAATGCAAAGTTGTATAGAAATTTAAAACTATTATTTTCTCAAATTAAAAAAAAAAAGTTTAACATAACTTCTGCTGATTAATATTTAATATGAATGTTAAAGGCATTTTTGAATTTGAGAAAATAATAGCTTTAAATTCGCGCAGTTGGCCTTATTTCACTCACCTAAAGTGAAATTAAACCAAATTCATATTTTGAAAGCGCAATAACACCAACTTGGCGTTATTTCACTTTGTCGAAGTGAAATAAAGCCAACTGTTTAAAATTGGCTTTATTACACTTTTGCATAGCGAAATAAGGCCAATTTCTAAAAGTTGGCCTTATTACACTTGGCGTTATTTCACGGCACCGTTGGGCAACATGTAACGATTGACTTGTTTCTGGCCTTTCCGTCCGTCCGTTTTGTTATAACATTAATATTAATAAGCACTTTGGAATTTATACTGTTCCTAAAATTTGTTCAGTTAGTGAATGTTTTTATTTATAATGACAAATAATTTTATATTTTTTTCTCTCAAAACAAAAACTAACTGAACAAATTTTAGGAACAGTATAAATTCCAAAGTGCTTATTATATTACGAAATGTCTATTCGCACGTTCATTTTGACAGATTTTGTACTGAACTGACGTTTTCTTTGTTCGGGACACGGGCACGTAACGTAATTCAATTTTCATTAAAAACTCTTTATAAACATAACTGTTGGATCCCAAACGTACGGCATAATGCCCGAAAATGATTATACTGGAGTTTAGAGTCCTTGCCGCGAGCGTAGCGAGCCACATACCCCAACTTGACGCAGTCGTGTCCCGAAGCCGTGTCCCGAACAACGTGCGAATAGCAACAGCCATTATATTAATGTTATAACAAAACGGACGGACGGAAAGGCCAGAAACAAGTCAATCGTTACAAACATACTGCAGTTTGTTGTGATAGCTCAGCATTGTCGCCAATCAATGCTATTGCCCTGGCATTACCCAGTGACGGCGACATGCTGACTGGGCGAGATGACTCTGAAGTTCCAAACAGACCAAGAGGTAAGCGTCAAGCGACGAGTCTGTTTTGAACTACAAAGAGAGGCGGTTGTCGATTTATTTACCTTCGCGGTCGCGGTATTATTAGAATATACGAAAGAATACTATACGGAAGCATACAACAAATGTTTATACATAAGGTGCATATGTACCTATAGGTACAACAATTACTTTGAGTCATCGACTAACATTATTATAAAAGTGTAAATTACCTGAGCGGCTGAGCAAAGCCCTAAAACTGCTCCCATTTTATCTGTTGGAATAATTTGTATACACCACACCAAACTAGATATAATATATACCAGAAAAATTCTCGATTAAAAAAATCGATATAATTATCAAATTGAATGATTAATATTCAGAATAAGAGATCGATGCAATCTATACTAATATGCACTTTTTCTTTTGTTTGTTTTGTTTCGAACACTACATTATTATGAACAAGATATCAAGCTATTCAGCTTTTGTAATACCTTCCCTGAATCTGAGTGCCGAGTTCACAACCCCATCAACACAACAAAGACCCCTTTTACACGCACGGTTTTTTCACTTTTGTGTCGAGAATGCGTTGGTAAAGGGGTAGTTCGCGACAACGTCAGTAGGCGTATTTTTTTGGGAAGTGAGTATAACAAAACCAAAAGTGGGTATAACAATTTTGCATGTAAAACCAAAAGTGAGTATACCAGTTTTGCATGTAAAAGTAAAAGTGAGCTAGCTATAGATTCCCAAAAAAATACGCCTAGTGTCAAATGAGAAAAAAAAAAACAAAGTGACAGCTAAAAAAACTTGTAGGCAAACAAACAATTTTATATGGCGGGAGATTGGGTTTAAATTAATTTTGGATTTTTTGAAACAATCTCTACAAATTTATTTATTGAACTTTTGTAAACACTTTTAAGAAACTCTAAATTTCAAGACTGCAATGTTTTCAATTTGTATTTGGCACTTTATTAGGCGTATTTTTTGGGAAGTGAGTATAACAAAACCAAAAGTGGGTATAACAATTTTGCATGTAAAACCAAAAGTGAGTATAACAAAACCAAAAGTGAGTATACCAGTTTTGCATGTAAAAGTAAAAGTGAGCTAGCTATAGATTCCCAAAAAAATACACCTATTATAAACTTTTCACAAATAAAATGAGCAAAACCTATCTCCCGCCATGTAAAATTTCGTTTGCTTTCCTACAAGATTTTTGACATTTCAGTGAAAGAGAAAGCACACTTCTGAAAGGGATAGCTTCGCGAAATACCCTATAGCCGAACACGGATGGGCCGCGAATTCCCATCCGATTCTTGTGTTCTCTTTCGTTATTTTCAGCGTTGCTTTATTCTCAAACCGTACTCGGTTTGTGCATCACACGAAAACACATGTGTCAGACAAAGAAAGCACACCCCATAGAATACTATCGATAGCAAGTTATGAGCTGAGCAATAGGTAGAATACCATTTTTCATAAAAAAAAAAGTGAGTATAACAGTTTTGCATGTAAAACCAAAAGTTAGTATACCAGTTTTGCATGTAAAAGTAAAAGTGAGCTAGCTATAGATTCTCAAAAAAATACGCCTTCTATGAAAAATTGCTGGTGGAGACACCGGGTTACGACGTTGCATGAATACCCCTAATTTGATGATTATTTCTCGTGAGTGGTAACACTGCGTGGTGTTTCCACTGGAAAATTGCTTATCTCTTAAGTCTTATGGTAATATGTGTAGTAAACTTCATTTTTGTATTAAAGCATAATTGGCAACTCTTAAAGTATTGTATAAATAAATAAATAATACACCGGGTAAATGAATTGTAATTTCGTATAAGTTTAAAGCTGGCAATTTTAATATGATGTAACAGTTAGTACATTTTGAACGAAATTCGACTTGTTTATATTCAAAAGTAATTCTTAAAATGCGGCTACAAGTTCTTAAAAACAAATTGCCAGTATTTGGATGTAATTCACTAACCTCATTTCGACTCTTACATACTGTCCGAGTTCGTTTTGCACCAAGTCCAACAGGTACGTACATTTTTATCTTATATTTTAAATAAAGGTTTAATAAAAGCATTGTATCAAACCTCAAGGTTACCTTCATTTAGGAGGTCTTCGCACTGCCTTATATAATTATTTGTTCGCCAAGAAGCACAATGGTAAATTTATATTGCGAATAGAAGACACTGACAGAACTCGTCTTGTAAAAGATGCAACTTTATCCCTTATTGACGACCTAAAGTGGTCTGGAATAGCAATCGACGAAGGTCCTGGATTTGGTGGAAATTATGATCCGTATATTCAAAGTCACCGTATACATATATATAAGTACATAATTGCCATTCATATAAATTAGTTTGGAATCTATTTATATAATTTTATATATTTAAATCGACAGAAAGGAAGTTGAAAAGCTACTTGAGAATAAAACGGCTTACCGGTGCTTTTGTACAGAAACTCGATTAGATATGTTGCGAAAAGAGGCTTTGAAACTTAGACAGATTCCTCGATATGACAATAAATGTCGGCACATCTCAACTATTGAAGTTGAAAAAAAGTTAGAAAAGGGATTACCTTTTTGTATACGCTTTAAAATGGATGATTATTTTAATCCAGTACAAGATTTAATATATGGAGACATTTACAATAACAGCGCAGATAATGAAGGTGATCCTGTTATTATTAAATCGGATGGTTATCCTACTTACCATTTTGCAAATGTTGTGGACGATCATATGATGCGAGTAACTCATGTTTTCCGTGGGCTTGAATGGCAGATGTCGACAACAAAGCATTTACTACTTTATAAGTAAATTGCATAAAATATAGATTTAATTATTAAAAATAAATTGTTCATTTACATGTTATATTCAAGAGCATTTGGTTGGAATCCGCCTAAATACGGTCACTTGCCATTACTGATTAATGCTGATGGTACTAAATTAAGTAAAAGGCAGGGAGATATAAACATAAAACAGTTTCGGTGAGTTTAATGTTAAAAACATACAAAAGATGCTAATGTTTTTTCACGATTTAGTAACCGCGGTATTTTTCCGCTTGCACTAGTCAATTACGTTATGTCTGCAGGTGGCGGATTTCAAAAGGAACGCTTTAAAAAGCCTGAAATCCAAACCATGGAGGATCTTTCAATTAAAGTATGATAAATAAATAAAAAAAGAGAGATAATTACGTTAATATTTTTATAGTTTGAAATCGAACGCCTTAATTCACATCCGAGCAGACTTAATCCAGACTTGCTGGAAGAATTTAATAATTTGGAAATTAGGAGGCAACTTTCTGATGATCATGAAACTGAGCGATTGATAGAAATAGTACGAAATATGGTTATATCCAAGTATAATGAAAAGTAATTTCTTAAAGAATCTAGTATCTATAAGAATTAAATATGTAGTTGTTTTTAGGAATGTGGCGAATTTGGAAACATCTTATATAAAAAATATTCTCACTTGGTCTGCAGATAGATTGTCAAACCTGTCCGATCTTACCTCAGACAAATTACGATTTTGTTGGTTTGATTGTGACACCGTTATCACCACCAAACTAACTGCTGGTAAGTTTATAGCATTTTAAAATGTACTTTTTAATAAAACCATTCTTCAGACGCAAACATTTTAAGGGCAATTAAAAACCAATTTTTTTCATAAATTTTTATATTTACTATTACTACTATGTATGTAGTAATATGTATGGGGTATGAGGTATTTGGCGCGAGTAGACTTTTTTCTTACAAAGTTGTCTCCCAGGTATGGCATAAAACGAGTGTTGTTATTTATACGCTCCGCGTGTCTAGCCATCGCATTCTAAATTGAATCAATCACTTTAATCTGTAGTACTAATTTTATATTTATTTAATGGTATTAATCCACGTTGAGAAGTTGAACAGGAAAAGTTTTACGTACGGAAAAATTAATAAATTCGTTTTCTAGAAAATTTAGAGATCAGTCGCTTAATTTTTATAATTCAAAAAGAAAAACAATTTTTTTTCGGTTGCATTTTACTGATGGATGTAACTGGGGCCTAAAGCGAGTAACGGTATATCAAAAATGCGTTATTTTCAAAAAAACGGAATAATCGGCCCTAGGGAGGTATCCGTCGAAACGGAACGGAAAAATCCGCAACGCATACTCCGTCGGAGACTCAAATTACATTCGAGGTATCCGCTTTCGGAAAGAATAATTAAAATGCGACAACGCATTGTTTGGATATGATGTTGTTTCGTGGTACATCGGGATTTTCCAACTGTGCTTTTTTTTTCGTTTTTTTTTGCCCTGGAAACACACATTTAAGCAACCAATTACTTTGCTAAACAGTTTTTTTTCTTTATTGCTTTCATTTATCAACACTTCACTGCAAATCGTAAACAAATTCCGCAACCAATTCCTGTCGAGCATATCGGAAGAAAATTCGTATGAAGCTGTCAAAAATATGAGTAAAAACGCACTTCATCGCACTGAAACGCAAAACGCCAGTGTGCGTTACATATTTATCGGAACGAAGTTCCGAAAAGCTGTTCCGACGTATACCTCACTGCAAAAATCCTCCGATTCGTATTGTGACTCGGTAAATTGATTTCCACGCCACCTACCAAGATTTTTACGTACCCGAATCACAGGATAAGATTTGTGACAGTTGATTTCATCACAGAAGTTCCTACTGAAATTATAAATTGGAAGCGCGCGCAAAACATTCTATTTTAAAATTATTGTATAGACATTAACAAATTTGATATCAGAATGCCTCTACAAAATGTCAAAGTATATACAACAAGTAAAATATTTGTGAAAAACTAAGAGATGTGAATAAAATCATGCCTTAAAAAATTGTAAACAAAGCACTCGAAGTTACCAATTATAGAACAATTTTTTTATCGTGTTATCTGTTGCCCTTTAGGATTTAATATAACTCATATTTGGATTTAATTTTCTCCACACGCAATACAAGATTGCGGCAGGTTTTTAGTTGAGAATGCTTAGTCCAAAAGGAAATAATATAAGAAGATATCCTTGTGAAAGAGGAGTTAAAATTTGTTCTTTTTCAAATGGCGGCTACAAATAAGAAAATTCTTTGGATTGTTCCGATCATTATGAACTTTTTTGGGAATTCGGTGCATAGATGTACATTATTTGGATTCCTAATATTTAACTCCACAGAGTTCCCCACTTCTTCAACATATTTAATTTCAATTATCACGTATTTTTCACAATTTGTTTTCACGAGGGAAAGGTACAATTACATTTATTTGACCGAAACATATTTAAAAGAATCAAAATCTATTTATTAGTTGGTTTTTATAGCTGTTTTTTGGTATAGATTTACTTTTTAATATTCCTTTTCTTAAATTCACTACTAAATTTGGTAAATAACAGTCTCTACTTATTAAATTTAATTTTTTTATTTTTCGAAACACAAATTTTCATACGATTTGACAGTTAATGGAGTGACTTATCCTGTGATTAGGGTTCCGCCGAAATCCGCTAGACGCGGTATGACCGAGTGTCAGACGGATACCTCGCTAGGGCCGAATATGGGTAACCGTTCGATTCAAGTGTTAAATAACAGTACAGAACCCCTTAAATAGGAATATATCGATCCCAGACGTTTTAAGTGTCGCCAAGATCTTGCTAGACGTACTCGGACTATCATTGTATTCACGGGATTACATTTTGTGCTTGTAAAAGAAATTAAGTGGTTACAACAATTATTCAAAATTGGTTTTCCTCGATATTTCAAAGTCTGGCAAGGACTTGGCAACAACGTCTGGCACCGTTAAAATTTCTTCAGTTATATATTACTAGAAAAATGTGTGGTTACATAAATTATTCAAAAATGGAATTTCCTACAAACTCGAGTACGTCTGGCTAGACCTTGGCGACACTTAAAACGTCTGGGATCGATATACACCCCTATCGTGGAATCCGCCGGGGGGAATTATTCACGGAAAAGAATATTTTGGTATCGTCAAAATCACAAAGTGAACAGTTCCCCGTGTGGGTAATGTGAATGAGTTTCAATATATCGTTAAAAACGTTCAAATCAAATTTTTCCCGAACGGCGAACTGTTCACTTTGCGATTTTGACGATACCAAAATATTCTTTTCCGTGAATAATTCCCCCCGGCGGATTCCACGATAGGGGTGATAATCTGACAGTAAACCCAAGCAGGGAGGGGGGGGGGGGGGGTTGTAGTGTGTCTATGTGCGAAATTGGATATAATAAAGTTATTGCCTAACGCCAGCAAAGTACCTACTTGACTCTTCAATTTTACTTTGTTCTCAGACTATCATACGTATTAAACTGCAAATTCTTTTTGGGCTTAATTTCCATCTGTTGTTTATTTCCAAATGGGCGCAGTAGCGCAGTAGTTAGTGTGCTGGACTACTGTGCGAGGGATCCCAGGATCGATCCCCGGAAAAACACAAATTACATCTTAAGGTTTTTTTCTACTACGCCACCTCTCGCGAACGTCTGACAAACATCCGAGAGTATGTCGCAAAAATTCAGCCGTTCGGACTTGGCCCTTCCCTTCCATTTCCTCCCAAAAATAGAAACCCACACAAACGAATGGTTGCGAGAAGCTAGGCCTAGGGTGTCTACCGCCTGTTGCGCCACCTATTTATTTTATATTTATTTCCAAATCGATTTATCCAATTCTTAATGTTGGAAGTGAGCTCCCTCTTCTTATTTTTGAATGTGTACTAAGTTCCCAAAATTTTACATGGGAACTAAGTCCACTTCACGAAAGTGGTTTTATTTCCCACTAGGTGGGAATTGAGTCCCTCAGTGGACTTAGTTCCCGAGGACTTATTTCCCTGCACCTACCCAAACACCAAACAAATTTGTAAATATGTATGAACAACATCTCGCCGGGGATTTGCTATGTCGAGGAAGGAAATTTCACTTCCCGATGCGACTTTGAGGATAATATGGTGGCATGCAATGGCTGTGATTTGTGGTTCCACATGTGCGCTAGGTCATACCATTGTTCAAGCAAATGGCTCAGCTTAGCAACTTGCACATCCAAAATACCGCCACCATAATATATCGAATAGTTCCCGTCATCCTTCACGGCAACACCACTGAACCGAAAACTTATGCGTTCCTGGACGAGATCTCCTCACTTACGTTAATGGACGAGGAGAGAGCTACTCAGCTATATGTCGTTGGTACCCCTAATCCCCTCTGCATAAATGGGACCGCCAACACACACAGGTTCAAGGACGATACAAAGTTATGAAGATCCATATCTCCGGTATCGACGCTAAAAGTAAAAGGTACCCACTTCTGAACTTGCACACGGTAAAGGCTTTGGAGTCTTATGCTGACGCATCTCCTCGCTAGTTGATAGGTCTGACAAGGAAGGGATGAACGCGTGGCTAAGGAGCGTCATCAACAAATAAAAAGTTACCTTTGTAACCCAAAAGTTATCCCCGAAGAAAGTAGCCGAGGGTCGTATGCAGTCTTGGCATCTTCCGATATTCCCGGTAAGGAATCCTAACAAGCTTGGTAAGCTAATGCTGGTGTGGGATGCGGCAGCCAAAATTGGGGGAGTGTGTCTGAACTCAGTCCTGCTGAAGGGTCCGGATCTGCTTTTACCCTTAAATCTTAAGTTAGAGAGGCGGTTTGCAATCTGCGCGGACATCTAGGATATGTTCCACCAAATCCGAGACCGGTCCGGTCCGTTTGTGGTCCGTTTCTGGCCACAGGGCCTTGGACACGCGGTGGCCAGTAATATTGGCCCATCTTCGGGCTGCTTGTTTTTGTTTCCTTCTATTTTGCAGTGACCTGGGACCCAGCATAAGCTGACTTGGTTCTTACACATAATGCCTTAAGCATTGTGCGACAATCCCTGACTATTGCCGATTTGATGAAGTTAGATTCTAGTGCTTTGAGAGCAGCCTGACTGTCGATGTAAATAACGATGTTCTTATCGGATATCGATTTCATCTCTAGTAGTTCTGCGGCTTTAAGTACGGCTAGAATCTCCGACTGAAAGACACTACAACTATTCGGTTGTCTTATTGACATTTGCAGGTTTAGATTTGCAGAATAAATTCCAGAGCCTGTTCCTTCCGAGGTTTTTGATCCGTCGGTATAATATTGCCAACTCATTTGGTTTTATTACTGCGTTTCCGTGCCATTCTTCTCTGTCTGGATATGATATACTATAGAGGGTATATCGAAGTCCAGCGAAAGGCAAACTTCACCGGTTGTTATTGGATTGTCATTGAAAAATTCGCCCAAAATTGAGCAGTGTCCTATGTTGCTTTTATGAAAAGAGCCTGAGCGCACTATTTCCGGCTGTTAGCTTAATCTGTAGATCAAGCGGCAGTAAGTTGAGAAAGGTGTCCAAGGCCGCCGTGGGTGTTGATCGAAGAGCACCCGTAACGGCGATTTCGGCCCTTCTCTGTGCTGCTGCTAATTTCTCCGCTGTCGTTTTCCTACTTGTTGCTTTCGACCATACCAGTGCCCCATACGTCAATATGGGTCTGACTATCATTACATATAGCCAGTGCATCAGTGTTGGTTTTCAAACCCCAGGTTTTGTCTGCTGTCTATCCAGAATTATGCCAGAATATTTTGCTTGTTCTGAGAGTGGTAACTCTGTACCATCTAGCTTTGGCTGCCTGAATTGTGGTATCTTGTATTTCCTAGTGAAAAGAACAAGTTCCGCTTTGGATGGATTGACGTTAAGTCCATTTTCCCTTGCCCATTTGCTAAGGGTAGCCAGAGCGACTTCCATAATTTCACTTAGTGTGTCTAAGAATTTTCCTTGAACTATTATTACTACGTCATCTGCATAAGCCGTGACATTGATGCCCATTGATTCAAGTCTTTTGAGGATTTCATTGATAACAAGGACCCATAACATGGGGGATATGACTCCTCCTTGAGGGGTTCCTCTTGTTACCGATCTCCTTATGGAACTTTGTCCGAGAGAAGAATTGATTTTCATAGTGCTGAGCATTTGACATATCCAGTTGGTTATACTCTGTTCAGTGTTAACTCCTTCTAAAGCATTTTTAATAGCCATTGCATTTACATTATTAAAAGCTCTCTCTACATCTATAAATGTGTCAGTGACCAGTGTCTCCAACACTTCCTGACTATTTTCAGCCCAAGAGCCGTCGATTTTGCTTATGTAACTGGGGGCGCAGGCCTCTTTTGAGAGTATCTTTCGTAATCTCGAGGTCTCACTCGTATCAGCTATGCTATTACAAATTGCTGCCAGGATTTTCTTTTTGATTGCCTTATTAAGTATTTGAAATGCTTCTTGCATTCGCTGTATTCATTCCACGTGCTGTCTTCCTTGATAAGCTACGCTCTATTATAAAGCTTTCGAACTTCCCTTCTTCTCTTTTCTATTTCCCTATTCCACCACTTGGGTTGTGACTTTTTAGGTGGTTTGCTTTACGGACATGCTCTTTCAAGCGCCGTGATTAGCACTGAGTTAAAATTTTCTACTGCCCTATCAATTTCTGTGGTATTCCTGCCTAAAATTGGTTGTTCGCGAAACGGTGCCCGCACTATTTCTGCGTACCTATCCCAATTAGTTTTCCTTGGATTTCTGAAGGTTCTGCCTGTTTCTGGTTTCAGGTTAAGTTGGAAGCGTATCCATCGGTGGTCGGATAGAGATGCCTCATCTGACACCCTCCAGTTGTTCACTTTCACCCTGTCGGTGTTTGATATTAGCGTAATATCAATTACATCCTGCCTATTTCTTACCACAAAAGTTGGTGAATTCCCTCTGTTACATATAGTAAGGTTTGTTGATAAAATAAAATCAAATAAACACTCACCTCTCGAATTTGTATTCGTGCTGCTCATAGTTCATGATGGGCATTGGCATCGCACCCCATCACATGGATCCAATTCTGCTGCTTCACCAGGTTTTGAAGCTTTGCCGTGATTACATCTGTGGAGTCGTACGGAAGATAGACCGATGTGAGACATATCGGCTTCTCTCCTTTCCTTTCCCAGCTTACTGCCGCAAGATCGCCATAACTGTAATTATTCATTAAGAAGGCCTTTATGTTAGTTTTGATTAGTACACATGCGCTAATTCTACCTTCGTTTTCCTTATACGTAGTGTAGATTATACTGCCTTATACTTAAACCCTGAATCTTGTTTTTCGTGTTGATCCAGGGCTCTTGTATTAGTACGGCTGTAACGTCCCGCCTGATTATATGCTCAATCAAGCAGGCCGTTGCTGCCCTACTATGATGCAAGTTTACTTGCAGTATCTCAATCTTCGTTGGGTTCCTCCTCCTCTTTTCCCTTAGTGGTGGGTTGAACCCTAACTCTTCCCATGCTATATCGTACCATGCAGTTGGTTTTCTGCAGGAGTGGTACGGATTCCCGGTTTAGGGTCAGCAGTAAATGCTGCCCGTATTGCCTTCTTGGACCTGTCTTTATTACTCTCCATGTGTTCGCTTTAATATCGCGATTCTGCACATGGAGGAGGCCTAATAATTTATCTGGGAAAGTGTATGGCGTTGGTACCCATACCCAGGCTTTTGGCGGGTTGTATTTTGCTAGTTCGGCTGAAGTTGCCGTCCTTAGCTCCACGCCCTCCCATTCCTTACTAATCTCGCCGATTACTCTCCTCAGGAATTCAACGGTCGACTTGTTTCCACAAGCAACAATCTTGCGGCCTCCTTCCCAGCCAGCGCCATCGAATTCGATCTCATTGTTCTCTGTGGTGGTCAACTCCTTACACAGAGCGTCCTGAACTTTGTCTTCGATGTTCTGCCACTGTTCAGTAGTTAGGCGACCACAAGGTTCTTGCTCGTTTATCACGGCAATTTGGAGCTCGTCTTTCGAGCCACCGAGCCTAGGACTTGTCGATTAAGTTCCAGCCTTCACCTTCTTCGCCCTGTTATTCTCGGTGATATCGTCGGATCTGCTCCTCTTGCTCTGGAAGGCTTCCTTTCGTTCCTTTGGATCTGCCATCTTACTCGACTTTGTTGTTGCCACGGAAGCATTCTTCTTGTCTTCAGCTAATTGCTGATTCATTGCCGCGTCTGCCAATATTGCTTTGGTTCGCTCGCTCATATTGACACTCAGGAGATTAGGGTCGATTCTCTCAAACTTGTCCATTTTCCTTTTGGCTCCGCGTATTAGCGCTTTTGCCCTTTGGTGCGCGGTTGCTCTTGCACCTTGAATACCAGTTTTGGCGAAAGTGAAAGATCCAGCGGTTGTGCCAGCTGTCTTCACCTCCTCCTCGACCAACTTACTGCCCTGTTTGTCACTTATGAGAGTTTTTGCCTGCTCACTCGTAACTTCGCTAACGTTAGTGAGTGTTTTGCCTGCCTCCTCACTATCGCTCGCCAGCAACGCCGTTTCCTCCAACTCCCTTTCCAAGAAGGAAATACTGGATCGAGGGGACGGGGGCAATGAGTCCTCGTCACTCCGATCTATTCTTTCCCGGAAACGGAGGAGACTTTCTTTTTCGTTTGTTTCTTTTTGTTTGTTTTGTTTTGGTTTTCCATTAATTTTTTGTAGATATAGTTCCCACGAGTAGAGCCGGATATTTGGTCCACCCAGGCAGCGCCGCTATACCTGGGTAAGGCTATTTACCATCAGATCTTCGTCTGGGCATCTGAGGGAGCTCGTTCGTAGTTGGTTTAACCCCGAACTTTCCATCCTACGGCACGGTTTGCTGCCTACTTACGCCACCACTGGAGTTAGGTATAGCCTCCTGGCTAAAAGAGTTTTGGGCAGTTCTTAGTTCGTTGCTCATCAAACAGCCTGTCTGTCATGGGTGGCCCTTCTGGCGACTAAAGCCGCCGACAGCATAGCCCGTTGAATCATTACAACTTAAGCCACACCAACGTCCAATAAAGGACGCAACGACAAGGTGACCGCCCCTAGTGGTAGGAAATATCACCACAAAAAACTGAAAAATTGCCCCAAAAGAATGAAAAATGGATCCAAACTCAATGAAAAACGCGAAAAATATGTTAAAATCGATTCTAAATATTGGGATCTTTTTAAGAAATATCACCCCAAACATAATGAAAACCAAAATTCGCGCGAATTTTTAACTTTTATTTTCTCAAATTTTCTAAAGCTAAAATTAAATGTTAATTCGAAAACCGAGCTGGCTTTAAGCTTTAAAAAATTTATATTTAAATTTTCTAAAGCTAAAATTAAAAGTTATTTCAAAAACCGAGCGCAAATTTTGAACTTTTATTTTCTCAAATTTTCTATAACTTAAATTAAAAGCTATTTCCAAATCTGAACAGGTTTTAAGCTTTAACAAGTTTAAGAAAATACAAGTTAAGAATTCGTGCGCACTTTCGTCAATGAACTGAACGAAGTGTACTCACAAATTCAATTGGCAGTAGTTTATTTACTCCTTGAAACCTGTAACGTCTTGCCCTTGTAACTAATAGAATCACAGTTTTATTGAGGAAAGGCAACGAAGTAATGACAAAACTAAAATAATTCTATGAATAATAAAATGTACACATATCTCAACAATCAAAATATTTAACAAGTTCATAAGTGTTTTTTGAATAAAGTAAATAAATACCTATAATATAAATAATAACAGTAACAACGGTATAATTCGCGTTTCTTCTATTAGATTTATGTTTTGATACCAAAATAAGGAAATGAAAATTTGCCCAAATAATCTTCAAACAATTTCCTTACTTACTTACTTAGATGGCGCTACAGTCCGGGGTGGACCTGATCCTCAACCAACACGCCTCTCCAGTTAGCACGATCTTTAGCTAACCGCCTTCAGTTGCGCACTCCAAGTTGGTTGAGGTCCCCTTCCACTTGTGCGCGCCACCTAAAGCGAGGTCTTCCTCTACCGCGTTGTCCCTCCGGGTTGGAATCGAAGACTCTTCGGGCCGGAGCGTTGGTGTCCATTCGCTCTACATGTCCTAGCCATCTTAGTCGACTGATACGTACTTTTCTGACCAGGCCGATGTCGCTGTACAGCTCGTAGAGTTCGCTGTTAACCACCCAACGTGTGGTAAGGGCCCATGCTCTGAGATGGCTCTTGCTCTACCGTGTTAGTTAGTCGGGCTAGTTTATTAGGGTCAAGTTTGGTTAATAAGTAAATAAATAAATAAAGTAAAAGGTTATAAAATATCACAGAATTATATCACAGGTTGTTATATTAAATAAATAAATAAATAAACTCTGTGACGACACAATATAAATAAATAAATAAATAAAAAACATAGATGAAACACTTACATATATCACAGATATTTTGGCAACGACAACTGAGTGCGTCAGGGTTAGGTGTGAAGGTCTTTTACGTGAAATACGCCTACTTTCACCCCGTTTTGGTCACCTACTTCATATAGGGAGTTTCCTATCGGCTTTAGTATAACCGACTTTAGGAACTTCTGACCCAATTTGGCGTTGTAGTTGGGAGGTAAACTGCTTTGTTTGAAGTTTCGCCGGTATACTAATTGGCCTCCTCTGTATTTGACGTCCCTACTTCTAGTATTGTAAATTGGAGTTGCCTTATCGTGGGCAATCTTTAGATTCTCGAATATCTTTTTTCTTATTAACTCTAGCTTATCGTTTTTGCGCAGTGGTTAGTGTGCTCGACTACTGTGCGAGGGATCCCAGGTTCGATTCCCGGAAAAACACAAATTACATCTTAAGGTTTTTTCTACTGTGCCACCGAGAGTATGACTGTCTTGAAAAAGCTTCTCAATTCAGCCGTTCGGACTCGGCATAAAATTGTAGGTCCCTTCCATTCGTTCCAAAAATAGAAACTCACACAAAACGAATGGTTGCGAGAAGCTAGGCCTTGGGTGTCTACCGCCTGTTGCGCCGCCTATTTATTTTTTTTATCGTTTTTGCATATCACTTCCGTATCCATATCTTTGATGACCCCTAGTTTTCTAAGCACTTCATAATTTTTGGCGGGCTGTATCATATGGGTGCCGAACACCGCGTAGTAGGGTTCAAGCCCAATCGCATCGTGAACTACGCTCCTCAATGAAAATGCCGCGTCGCTGACATGTGTGTCCCAGTTCTTTTGGTCATCGCTTATGTATGACCTGATTTTGGCCAAAATGGACCGGTTAACCTCGGATGCGTTAGCTTAAGGAGAGTAGAACACGGTGCGAATGTGCTTGACCC
Organism: Cheilosia scutellata; assembly: GCA_955612985.1. Classification (NCBI taxonomy): domain Eukaryota; kingdom Metazoa; phylum Arthropoda; class Insecta; order Diptera; family Syrphidae; genus Cheilosia; species Cheilosia scutellata. The sequence goes on from OY015311.1 coordinate 58,175,976, forward strand.
CGTACTTTCCTAAAAAGCTGGCAAACAGTTCAGAGACGAACTGCTTGCCATTGTCAGAATGTATGTATTCCGGTACACCAAAGATATGGAATACACTCTCCTCTAGGTACTCAGTTGCCGTTGCCTTCCTAATAAGTTGTAAAAATACATACTTATGCAATGATCTAAGACTATGAATATATGGGTATGTCCGTTTCTCGTTCGTGGGTATGGTCCTAAAAAGTCAATGTAGAGTCTTTGAAAAGGCCGCTCCGTTATGGTTTGTTGTCCCATCGGCGGCCGAGCAATCGTGTTCATTGGTTTGCAACCTTTACATATTTCGCAGGACCTGACGAAATCCTGGACATCTGATACCATTCCGGGCCAGAAATACATCTGTCTCAGCCTGGCCAGAGTGTTATGGATTCCGCCATGCCCCGCGGCTGGTGGATTGTGCGCAGATTCGACCAGACTCCCACGTAACTCCGTCGGAATCCAGAGTTTCCACGCCCTGTCGTCTCGTATAGCGTCGCCAGTTCGTATATCTGTCCTTTTGTAGACAAATCCGTCAGAAACGCATATGTCGGGTAGTCGGTCTTTATTGTCGTCGACATCTTCCTCAGCTCATCTACATCGTAGACAATAATGTCTAAACTTTACAAATTAAATTAAAACAGAAAAATTAGTTAAGCAAATTTATACATAGACTCGACGACACAGTTATAGTAATTATATTATAGATACACACACAACATAAGCCTGGGACAACAAAAAGTATTTACTTACAGCGGAATTAATAAAAAAGCCCTATCCGCTCTTTAAAACATCTTTTAGCTACCATACGGATAGTGGACTTATTCGTTTGATAACTTTTATTATTAATAAATACATCTTATATCCATATTAGCTATCCACTCTTTATCACTAAACGCACGGCAGCACTGCGTCCAAACTGTACTAAACATGGTTGTAAATCTGTCATATTCCATCAGCTGACACTATCATGCTCAGAGCATTTTCGTTTGCGAATTTTAGATTCTCTCTGAAATTCTCTTCCAGCTTTTAAATTTCTCGCGTCCAATCGAACTTTTTGTTGGTATACGTGTATTTGAAATATGTGTATAGTAAATGAACTGTGTGTGCAAGTTAACCACTCTCTATACGCCGAATTCGTTGAATTAAGTTATCCGCTCCTTAAAACATGTCAGTGAATGCTAAGATATGTTTATTAATAATATTTACGACTTAAAAGATGTTTTAGAGCTAATTCGCCACTATGCGGTATTTATTAATACGGGGGTTAGTATTTAATGAAGAAGAAAAAACTCGTGTACTTTTTATTTAATTTCGTTGTGATAAAAAAGCAAAATCAACTCTATAACTTTTATATTTGGTGGATTGCTACTGGTGGTTTTTGGTGGTTGCCTGTGGACATTTGCTGTACCTACTCCCCCTTTCCTCATTCCGTTATAATAAGGGGTCATTGCGAGCGGCGCACTAATCTCTGTACCAACATATATAAATATAATTACAAAACCATTCCGCGGTAAAATCAATAATAACACCTCCGTAGAGAAGGATGGTGAACTGAGGTCAACCTGCATTTCGGTTTCGGGACTGAGCTGCTTCGTATGCATGCGGGAAAGAGTCTCAGGGACTACATTTTGGGTTACCTTTCCTGTGCTCTATCTGGAAGTCGAAGCCTTGGAGTTTGAGACTCCATCTGGCCAGACGACCAGACAGATCCTTTTGAGTCACGAGCCACTTAAGACTCATGTGATCTGTAATGATCGTGAAAGGTAATCCCTCCACGTAAGCCCTGAATTTCTTAACAAATAGAACGGCCGCATAGCATTCAAGTTCCGTTACGCTGTAGTTCCGCTGTGCACGCCAATCTTTGCACTTTGTTGAGAGTATCTCTTGTTGTGACCATGGTCGCATAATCGCAATGTACATCCATAGCAGAATGCTTGGGCTGCTTCCCCACGATTTTCCTGCTAAACTCTTACATATCATAAGAGCGGTTGCCTTCTTAAAATCTCTTCCGTGTGTTTACGCCAGATGAGTTTACTATCTAGGTGTAGACCTAGGTATATTACTGCATTGACTGGTATCAGTGTCGTTCCTGATAGTCTGATATGCCTGACAGCTGATGCCAAGGCGGGTTAATTTTTCCAGTAGCTCGTCCACAACTAGGCTCCACATTAAGGGTGATAGTACCCCTCCCTGTGGACATCCACTAGTTGTGTTTATTGTGATAGTTGACGTTTGAGTCTCCGCTGATCTAGTGCTCAGCCACCTGGATTTTGTACTTTTACTCCTTTTCTTTCCAGAGATTGTCTGATGGCCTCGTAAGAGGTATTGTCAAACGCACTTTCGATATCAAGGTAGGCGCATAGTACCGTCTCTTTTGTATTCAGAGCACTTTGAATCACCTCCGTTAGCTGATATAAAGCGGTCTCCGTTGATCTGCCCACTCTATATGCATGTTGACGATGGTGTAGGGGGGATGTGGTTAGCTTTTCTTCCCTCAAATAGTTGTCCACTGCTTTCTCTGTTGCCTTTAGAAGAAAAGACGTTAGGCTAATGGGTCTGTATGACTTTGCGTGTGATGGATCTTTTTCCCCACATCGCCTATCAGATCATCACCCCTATTCCCGTTGGCGTTTGTGGTAAACGCCTAATATTGTAACATTTTTAAGAAAAACTTTTTGGAATTACAGTGAACACATAGAAAATGAAGTAAAATCGTTAACTTCATTTAAGTAAAGTTCGAAAAAAAATTTAATATCGTTTTTACAACGACACGACACATGAGTCGTATAGACAAACGGGAATAAGGGTGCATATCTGCTGTACTGTATAAGCGCCTGAAACGAGCTGATTGGTCCCTATCAGTCCCCTACGGCAGATCCTGGAGAAAACCCAAGAAGTGCAAATCGATACTCACCGTCTTTTTATCGATCTTAAGGCCGCATATGACAGCATTTATAGAGACGAATTTTGGCATCCCTTCCAAACTTGTCAGATTGTACAGAATGATGATGGAGAACGGTCGCTGCTCCGAAAAGGTCGGAAACCATCTTACCGAGACCTTTGATGTCAAAAAGTATTCAGACAAGGTGATGCGCTGTCTTGCAACTTTTTTATCATAATTTTTGAGAAAATTGTGTGAAACTCGTAAGCCAACACCAGAGGTACAATTTTCCAAAAGTCTGTGCAACTACTTGCATACACTGAAGACATTGATAATTGGCAGAACGCAGCGAGCTGTTACTGGTGCGTTTGCAAGTATTAGCACAAAAGCGGCAAAAATTGGTTTAGTAGTGAATGAGGGCAAAACAAAGTACATGCTGTCAACAAGAAGGAACACACAACATCGACGAATCGGACAAAACGTCACGATAGACAGCTTTAACTTTGAGGTGGTTATCTGCCTCGGCTCCGCTATAAACACTGAAAATGACACCACAGCAGAAATCAAACGAAGAGTTACACTTGCCAACTGCTGTTTCATTGGCCTAAGAAGGCAACTGATTAGTGGCGCAGAAGCATGGACGTTAACAAAAGCGGATGAAGTTCTTCTTGTTCGTTTCGAACGCAAAATTCTTCGAGTGATTTTCGCTCCCGCTTGCGTTGATGGGCTTTGGAGGAGAAGATTTAACAGCGAACTCTACGAGCTGTACAGCGACATCGACCTGGTCAGAAAAGTACGTATCACTCGACTAAGATGGCTAGGATATGTAGAGCGAATGGACACCAAGGCTCCGGCCCGAAGAGTCTTCGATTCCAACCCGGAGGGACAACGCCTTAGGTGGCGCGCACAAGTGGAAGGGGACCTCTACCAACTTGGAGTGCGCACCTGGAGGCGGTTAGGCAAAAATCGTGCTAACTGGAGAGTCGTTTTGGTTGAGGCCCAGGTCCACCCCGGACTATAAGTAAGTAAGTAAGTAAGTAAGTGGAAATTAATAAAATAAATTGAGATTGAAAATTGAAAATAGGAGTATACTTATGTTAATTTGTTTGTATCGCTTTCTCGCTTTTCAATTTCTAATTTACATATTGCATTCCAATGGAACATGAAAGTGATCTAAATAAAAAAGGTTAATACATAGATATATGCTTAGTGCTTAATTACGCTTTTTTATATCCATTTTCTAGATCAAATACTAATACTTATTGATAATTTGAAAAAAATTGAATTTTCAAAAAATAACATTCAACAAGAATTGAAGATATATTCCGTGACGACTCCAATAAAGTTTACTGATTTAATGAAAACATTGCGAACTGCTTTAAGCGGACTGGCGGTAATAATTTTTTTTTATTTAAGTATTTGTCATTTTCATATTATGTATTTTTTTTAGGATGGTCCAGGTGTGGCAGAAATGATGTGCATTTTGGGGAAAAAGGAATCACTAAGACGAATTCAAACTAATTTAAAGTCAGATAAATCTAAGTCATAATATTATTATAATATGTATGCATTTTATTTATGCGACGACGGTCGATTTAATTAATCACCCCTATTCCCGTTGGCGTTTGTCGTAAACGCCTAATATTTCATTTCGGTAAGCTCGGTAAGTAAGTGTTTGTAACTTTTTTGAGACAAATGATTTGAAATTACGGTGAACACAGGGGGCTTATTCCCAAATGCGCGGCGGATCGCTTTTCATGGCGGATTTGTATTTTTGTATTTCCAAAAGCGATTCGATCCATTCGTCACAAGAATTTAGTTTATTTTTTATCCACAATAAATCCGCCAGCAATCCGTCACCTAAATAGCTATCGCTTTTGAATGGATCGAATCGCTTTTTGGAAATACAAAAATACCAATCCGCCATGAAAACCGATCCGCCGCGCATTTGGGAATAAGCCCCCAGAAAATGAACCAAAATCGTTTACAAGAGTTCGAAAAAAAATCTGAATATCGTTTTTACAAGGACACGACACATGAGTCGTATACGACAAACGCCAAGGGGAATAAGAGTGAATATGTCCGTTGGCTAATAAATTTGTGAAACATCCATTTGCAAATTAATTAATAATAAAGTGCAGGTACTACTTGCAAATTATAATCTTGTGTAGATATTGAATGATTTCATGTATATAAGTTTTCATCGAAAATCTAGAAACACCTAGTTAGCAACATTTCCAAAAAAATCCGTAAATAATTAAATTACTACTAATTAACCGTGTTCCGAACTGAGGCGAGTTGGAAAAAAGGATGTTTAATTGCAAAGGATGTTGCAACTGGACAAATGAATTATTGCTGAAGAACTTCTTGACAATCCACAAAGAAAGTAAAAAACTCGTTAGGCGAACGTCGTTATAATAAGTGGTTTATTTCCGTATTCTTAGGCGATCTAATAGCGAGTGATTTACATTTTCTCTACGGACATTTGAAGTAATCTCGGTACTTTAACGTAACTGTAACTAAAATTGCAGTTGCAAAAGCACATTAAGGTAGGAATTTTATTCCATTTTACACCTTTTGCAGCATATACAATATATTTGTACAAATAACTACATATATATATTACCAAAACGCTATATATCAAATCTATCTGAATTCTAAACTCCTAAACACTATATATAACGCCCATATCAAGTGTATATACATTAAAAGAAGTGAAATTTAAATGAAATAATGTCGAAATTAGCCAAATATATAGAACGACAGGAGCTCATATTTAAAGAGTTTCAAGTGGATTTTGAAGAGTATAAGAAAGTAACCGAGGCGCGGAAGTCATGGGGGTATATTAACGCATGTCTTTCGGATATTGAAGAGGGCTTTAAACGAGTAAAACGGGATCACGATGGAATCGTGAATAGTGCGTCTGATCCTATCAAAGACAACTATTTTGAATCCGAATTTTTTTCAAAAATCAAACGCGTTTATTTTACATTTTTGGGAATGTTAAACGACGAAATAGACAAGTTCGGTGAAAAAAGCAACGCAAATGTTTCTCGTTTAAATTTAAACGTAACGAAAACCTCAGTTTGTGACATTCGGCTTCCGCCAATTCAAATAAAGCCATTTTCTGGCAAGTTAGATGAATGGTGTGAGTTTCACAATTTGTTCGAGAGTATGATCGATCAAAACGTTGACCTGTCTGACATTCAGAAGTTACAATATCTGAAAACTCACGTGTTCGGGGAAGCGGCGCGTTTAATTCAGCACCTGCCAATTGACGGCAATAATTATGCGGCTGCATGGGAAATTCTTAATGAACGGTTTGAGAATAAACGAAAATTAGTGAATGCGCAATTGAGAATTTTAATGGAACAGCCGAAACTCAACAATGAATCTGCCAAAACTTTAAAAGCAATACACGATACGAGTACGGATGTATTCACGCACTCTCCAACTTGGGAATCGCAGTCGAAACATCTGACGCTATTCTCATATATATTATATACCACAAACTTCCTTCTCAAACCCAAAAGGATTGGGAAGATAAATTGGGGACTTCAAAACTTCTTCCAGAGTGGAAGGCATTTTCCAAATTTATTGAAGGAAGGTTTAGCACCTTAGAAAACATTTTGGAGTCTAATTGGGGTACAGCCCACTACGGGTCATCTAATAAAAAGAACACTCCGACGGCATATCACATAAAATCGTCACCCGAAACAAAGAAATTTCTCTGTCGTCTTTGTAAGGCCTCGCATGGAATTCGTTATTGCAAACAATTTCTCAAATTGCAATAGCAGCAACAGATGTCACAAAATCGGACAGAAACATCACACATTGCTGCATTTTGATTCATATAATAATAACAATAGCACTTATCAAAATAATAACCAGGCGAGGGCATATCAAGGGCATAATCAGTCAGCATACAATGCTCACTTGATCCAGAACTCTAATGAATTTATCCCCCCTAATCTATACAATGAGCAAGGTGGTGTTTCAACTTCTGCACCAAATCTTAACTCACACCTTAACCAGATGAAATCCAAGGTTTTGTTAGCAACAGCTTTGGTGAAGGTATTTTCAACCAATGGACAGCACCACGTTCTGAGAGCCTTGATAGACCCAGGGTCAGAGGCAACATTCATGAGAGAGAACGTGGCATAGCTTCTAAATTTAAAGAAGGAAAGGAACAAACAGTGGCCACCGTAACGTTTAGGGCAAACTTCAACGGATGTTTTCGTTCATTAATCCCTCATTTTGTCTCAATGTTGGTGCGTATGTCCTCCCAAAAGTAACTTCCTTATTGCCAACACAGCAGATACAATAAACCACGTGGTGGCACTTAGCAAAACTTCCGCTATCAGATCCCACTTACAGTTATACCCAGGGAAGATAGATATACTTTTAGGCGCCGACGTGTATGCGTCTATAATTCTTCAAGGACTAATTAAGAGCCATAATGGCTCCCCAGTAGCACAAAATACCGAGTTAGGATGTATTTTAACAGGAGCCGCCAATAACGCTCCACAAATGAACTCGGTAGTAGTGCAAAATCACCACAATGCGATTGATGATCAACTAAAGCAATTTTGGGAGATGGAAGAGAACATGGAGGAACGAAATATGACCCAAGAAGAAGAGAGGTGTCAACTGCACTTCCAGAATACAGTGAAACTCAGGAGTGATGGAAGATATGAGGTACGGCTTCCATTCAAGGAGAATCATCCACCAAGGCTTGGAGACTCCAAAAGATCACGATTCTTTCAAATCGAGAAACGGCTCGCAGCAAACAAGAAGCTGAGCTGACATATGAGAGAAGTCAAACCAAGCTTCAATGAGGTACAAGAACAACACTACTTCGTACCACACCATGCAGTGTTGAAAGAAGCTAGCACAACCACCAATTTGAGGGTGGTCTTTGACGCCTCATGTGCAACATCAAACTGAAAGTCGTTAAATGATTACCTGATGGTTGGCCCACGCTTACAAAAGGACATCATTCACCTTATCGCACAGTGGCGCAAGTTCAAGGTCGCCTTTGCTGCGGACATCAGCATGATGTACAGACAAATATGGATGGCACCAGAAGATACTAACTATCAACTTATTTTGTGGATAACTAAAAACGATGAACCGATAAAGACCTTCGCCCTGAACACTGTGACATTTGGTACTGTTTCGGCACCATATTTAGCAGTACGAACGTTGCACCAGGTGGCGATGGACTGCAAGAACAAGAACACACCGACGTAGACGACTATGTAGACGACTTTCTGTACGGAGCCGATAACGAAAGCAGCCATCAGGTTACAAACAGATGTTCTGGCTGTATTAAACGCAGCTGGATTCCCTCTACGTAAATGGGCCAGCAACTCATCACAAATTTTGTAGCAGATACCTAAAACTGACCGGGAAGTGAATCTCCCGTTAAATTTCGATTCACCCGATGCGATTAAGACATTGGGCATACAATGGCATCCAGAAAGGATGCATTCAAATTTAAAATCAATACATACATATACCCAAGGTAGAAAAACACATCAAACGATCAGTTCTCGCAGATATCGCTCGACTATTTGATCCGCTTGGGGGGATCTCGCCCTGCATCATCAAGGCAAAAATGATTCTGCAACAGCTGTGGGTACGAGAACTATCTTGGGATGCAATAGGCAATACTACCTTCTGAAATAGAAGGTCCTTGGTTGGAATTGCGAAATAATTTGCAAGGGCTGGAAACTGGAGATTCCGCGTTGGATCAACTATGAAAACGCATCGAGAGTACAGCTGCATGGATTTAGTGATGCCTCTGAGAAGATTCACTTGCTAGCAGCGAAAACCAGAGTTGCACCAGTAAAATGCGTGTCCTTGCCAAGGTTGGAACTTTGCGCAGCTTTATTATTAGCAAAACTGTTGATTAGGATATCAACTGCCATGGAATTCGACCAGGTAGAAATCTTCGCATTTTCCGATTCGATGATCACCTTGGCATGGATAAAAGGAAGTCCAGCAACACGCAACACATTCGTGTCGAACAGAATCACAGAAATTCAAAGGCTCACAAATGAATCGTGTTGGCGACATGTAACGAGCAAGGAAAACTCAGATGATATTGGTTCCAGATGATTAACGCCAGAGGAGCTTATGGGCAACCAGTTGTGGTGGCATGGGCCCACATTTCTTAGAAATTTCTGGGCAAAGGATTGGCCAACAACAATCCCGCAAGATACAAATGTGGAAACCAAGGCGCAAGGCAAAAGAGGGCAAAATACACTATTTACAACACACATTTTTTAAACACTGCAACAAGTTTGGTTCAGGTAGCATCATATTGCGTTATCATCAATAATGCATTCTTTCAACAATATTCCACGATGAAACGTGATTGTACCAATCAAAACAGTAAGAGTTCGTAATAGCACCTATCCCTGGTTTACAACTGAAGTTGTCGCGACCATCAAAGCTCGTAATAAGCTTTACAGCAAATGGAAACATAGTCCATGTAAATCAAATTGGCTCGCTTACAAAGCGATGCGAAACCATTCGACAGTTGTATTACGAAACTCTAAGAGAAATTACTACTCCTCTAAACTTAATACTCGTCTTCCCCCTAAAAAGCTTTGGAGTAATAGCCTCCTATATGGTGGGCAATCAGGTTTTAGGTCTAACCACAGTTGTTCTTCTGCGATGGTTAATATCCTAGAAGACATAAGAAAAGAGTTTGATAACGGTTGTGTAACGCTTCTTTGTCTGCTTGATTTCTCAAAGGCTTTTGACAAGGTTAACCATAAAATTCTCTGCTGGAAATTGCAACATCTCTTTGGTTTTGGTAGTGCAGTGAAACTTTTTGAAAACTTTCTTTCAAATAGATTTCAGAAAGTTGTAACTTCCGATTCTTCTTCTACTCTTCTGCCAGTGAAGCAGGGTGTTCCTCAAGGTTCAATACTTGGTCCCATTATCTTTTGTATGTTTATAAATGACCTGCCATCTATCTGTAAACATACTTCGGTCCATCTCTATGCAGATGATGTTCAGCTCTACTTGGCCAGGCCATTTAATAAAACAGCTGAACTTGTAACTAACCTAAATGCGGACCTCTCCAGTATTTATTTATGGTCTGTGTCTAATGGATTACTTTTAAATCCAGACAAGTCTCAAGTTATACCCATATCTAAAAAAAACTACCCATCCAAACTTTACCTGATGTCGTGCTCTCTGATTTCAAATTAAAGATTGTTCATAATGTTACTAGCCTGGGATTTGTTATCGACTCAAACTTATCAGGATACGACCATATAAACTATGTAATAAGAAGGATTTATGGATGTCTTAGGAAACTGTGGCTAAGTGCAGATTTTACTCCTATTGCCACTAGACGGAAACTTGTAATAAGTCTCATTCTACCCTTAATTACGTATGCTGAGGTTGTATACTGTAATGTCGATTCCTTATCCCAGCGCAAGCTTCAAGTTGCTTTCAACGATGCGGTAAGATATATTCATGGGCTGCGAAGGTATGACCATATTTCACAACAAGCAAAAAGCCTATTGGGTACAACCCTTAAACATTATATTGACGCTAGAAACTGTATATTCCTACATAACATAATAACAACTAAGACTCCTATGTATTTATATGAAAAACTTAATTTTGCTCGTTCACTTAGAACGCTTTGTTTAATTCCACCGCGTTATAAATATCTTAATTCGTCCCGTTTATTTTTTATTTATGCTGTAAAATTATGAAACTCTCGACCAATAAATATCAGAAGCATCTCCAATGCCAATCGCTTCAAAAACGCAGTTTTTCTACATTTCTCAAACCTATCCTAATGTCTTCATTGTAATTTCACTCCCAAAGTTAACGATCATCTAACGTATTCCATTTACTTATATTTAGTCTATCTTTCTATTCTCTCTTTTCTTCTTCTTCTTTTTATCCTTTATCTTATTATATTGTAAACTTAATTGTAATTGTAAGATTAATATATTGTATTATTGAAGTATTGTATTATTGAAATTATTTTCTTATTGTCTTAACTCTAAGTACTATAAAAGATATTTTATATTAATGTACCTTAATATTGTATTATAATAAATTGAAATTGAATTGAATTGAACAAAAAACGTCTCGTACGTAGCGTAGCTATCTGGCGGAGATATTTTTATAACCTAAAAAACGTAAAAGGGTGGCTGCCATTGAAAGCACATCCAATAACCCCGAATGAACTAAACACGTCACATGATAAAATCATACAAATCGTTCAAAACGAACATTTTTATGAAGAAGTCAATGCACTCGGATAGAGAAAAACGTTACCAAAAGGCAGCCGTATACGCAACTTGAACCCTTTTCTTGATGACTTTTACGGGTAGGGGGTAGATTACTTAACTCGTCACTCCCTTTCCAGCAACGACATCCAATAATAATCCATCCAGCTCACCATTTTGCAAAATTGGTTGTTAGGGGCATACATCAACGCACCCTGCATGGTGGTCAGCAGATGATGATGGCCGAATGCAGGCTAACATACTGGATAACAAACCTAGAGATTAGTAAAAAACACTATCCATGAGTGTATTCGATGCCACCGTCACAACGCACAAATGCAGGAACAATTAATGGGAAATCTCCCAGCAGAGAGGGTACGGATCGCACGACCATTCACTAACACGGGAGTCGATTACGCTGGACCAGTATAGATAAAATTATGGAAAGGCAGATGCAGCAAGATAACGAAAGGTTACATTGCAGTATTTGTTTGTTTGTCTACAAAAGCCATACACATCGAATTGGTTAGCGATCTAAGCGCTGCAGCATTCATCGCAGCGTTCAGAAGATTCGTTGCAAAACGTGGAAGTTGTGCCAATATATTCAGTGATCGCGGCACTAACTTTAAGGGTGCTAACAATGAATTGAGAAAGGATAGCAGATTTATATCAGCAGAATGGTCGACCGAGTAGCGGCCACACTAACATCACTAAACACAGCATGGCACTTTAACCCTCCATCATCCCCACACTTCGGAGGTCTGTGGGAGGCTGGGGTTAAATCCATAAAAGACCACGTAAAGGAACCATTGGGACATCAAAACTGACATTCGAAGAGTACGTGACACTTCTCGCCCAAATTGAGGCTTGTCTCAACTCACGACCTTTATGTTCAATGATATATCCAAAGAATCACACAGGATTTCTGGAAACAGTGGAGTACATCATACCTCCTCCTGCTCCAACAGCGTCCAAACTGGCTACAACAACAACCAAACGTAAAGGTAGGAGATATTGTCCTCGTCAAGGAAGACAACCTCCCACCTTCATCATGGTTACTCGCGCGGGTCACGGAATTACATCCCGGGTCAGACGGTCTAACGCGCGTGGTGACCATAAAAACGGCGAATTCTATACTAAAGCGGCCAAGTGGAATCAATAGACATGATGAACAATATAAAGCCCCATGAATTAAAAACCAAAATAACATAAAACAACATGAACAATATAAAGCCCATGAATGAAAAAACCCTAAGAACATAAAACCAAAACCGACATGAAATCTAATAAACAAACACATAATAATACATCTACATATAAATATAATACAAAATAAAACCCTAATAAACAAGGTCAACTTACCCCTCGATAGATTAATACAATCTCTAATGCAGCTAAACATTATAAACATTATTTTAGTTACCAATTTTGCGATAAAACAATATCTAATTCATTGTTTTTTTTGCATGGTACACATAGTAACGGCAACGGAGCGAGGAAGTTGAGGAACAGCAAACCACAACAACAACAATGCACCGGGAAGCTCCTAGAAAGACCACCAAAAGTGAGTTACATTTGAGCCAACACACCAAACCCAGAGGCGGGCAGCATGTTGGTTCCCAACAAACAATATGTATTAGGGATTTAATATCATAACACTACCACTGAAATTATAAAATGTACACCCCTATCGTGGAATCTGCCGGGGGGGGGGCTTTCACACCGAACACCAACTCGTTTTCGTTTGACGTTTCAATTAGCTGTGAAACTAGCTATGCAATTTTTGTGGCGACTAAACTTTTATTTTAGTTACTAAACTCGCTCGTATTGACATAATATACAAACTAAATTATTTAAGCTACTTGATAATCGTTAACTTATGGTTAAATGCATAAAATAATTAACATAAGCAACAATCAAAATCAAAACATCTGAAAACACCATCTAGTTGTGGCAGGTAGTGCTGCCGTTCTAAAATTATAGAAAAAACGGGGCATGAATAATTTGCTCTTTATGGTGCAAAGATACCAAGAGATTCCACATTTGTTAACAAAAAACTAGAAGAAACGACAGCACTGAGAGAGAAAGCTATCCTGTCAGCAGTTTTTCTGAGCTCGCTGAATGTTGCAAAAGGTGTGTCTCCTTCAACAACCCAAAGATTGTACTCGTTTTCGTGGCGTTTTCATGGAAAACGACCTCAAACAACTCGTTTTGAAAACTGCAATATGTATGGAAAAACTTCTGTTTTCGATGAAGTTTTCGACTGTTTTCGCGAAAACCCAGTTTTCGGCTTGGTGTGAATAGGGTATTAAGCACATCGAGTGGTACGCTCGAATTAATTTCCATGTTTGTACCCGGTACCACACTGGTGAGGGTATATTCACTTTGTCATTCCATTTGTAACGCCCATAAGGAGGCGTTGTAGGTATGACAAACTATATATATTATTGATCAGCATCACTTTCGTAGTCGATCTAACGATGTCCGTCTGTCTGTCTGTCTGTCCGCACGATTACGGCCGTAATTTAAGAGCTATCGACTTGAAATTTGGTATGTAAGCTTTTATCCACCAAACTGAGGCTAAGTTCGAAGATGAGCAAGATCGGATGAAAACTACTACTACCTCCCATACAAAAATATCAGATTTATATAGCTTTTTATGTTAAAAATTAAATTTAAATAGCTACAGTAAAGATAGCAAGTTTAAACTTTGCACATATTGTTTTAATAATATTTAAAAATTTTTGACAAAAAATGAGCTTGGTCGAATAAAAAGTACCCACACCTCGCATACAAATATATAATTTTTTAATACCAAACATTTTTTTTTATTTTACAATAATATAGTACCGGGTATTTGAGCTTCGGCATAGTCGAAGATAATTGTCTTACTGGTTTTATAATGCAACAAGTAAAACCCTATGTGCAGTGTGTACTAAAAAATAGTTATGTTGCACTCTAACTATAGGCCCTTAATATGGGACGTTAATAAGATAAATTGTACAAATGTATTAATTGTAGGGGAATGAAGCGAATATTGTTTATATACAAATTATTGCAAAGAATTGTAAGGGTCATTGACTAAATGTAAACAACAGCTGAACACTTCGTTTGAAGAGTAAAGTACTCCCGTGGCTCTGAAACTGTGCCAGTGGCTTTGATTTTCTGGCACTATCTCAGAGATGGCAACACCTATGTGCGCGTTTTATATGGCGTTAAAAAGAGGCTATGGCTCTAAAACTGTGGCAGTGAGGGCAAGTTAAAGGCTGATGTTGGCTCAAAAAATAGTACTTCTTTTACTATTTGGCTTTGGTCTTCTGGCTCTAGTTCAGAGATGGTTTATATGGCGTTGAAAAGAGGAGAAATAAACGCTTCGTTTCAAGGGTAAACGACTCCTGTGGGTCTAAAACTGTGCGAGTGGCGCCAAGTTAAAGGCTGATTTTGGCTCAAAAATAGTACTTCTTTTACTATTTTGCTTTGGTCTTCTGGCTCTAGTTCAGAGATGGTTTATATGGCGTTGAAAAGAGGAGAAATAAACGCTTCGTTTGAAGGGTAAACGAAGTGGGCGTGTGGGCGTTTTATACGGCGTTGAAAGGAGGAGAAATAGACGCTTCGTTTGAGGGGTAAACGACTCCTGTGGCTCTAAAACTGTGGCAGTGGTGCCAAGTTAAAATCTGATGTTTTCTCAAAAATAGTACTCTTCTCACTACTTGGCTTTGGTTTTCTAGCACTATCGCAAAGATGGCAACACCTATGTGGGCGTTTTATATGGCGTTGAAAGGAGGAGAAGTAGACGCTTCGGTATAAGTGGTCTCAAGAAATTTGAGCAAAGTCGACTTATCGAACAAAAAGGGCTTTAACTTGGATGATCCTGCAACCACTACCTATTACTTCCATGATCTCCGGAAAGAAAATATTTTTGAACCGTATTTGAAATTAGGGGTAGTTATGGTGTGGGGTGCAATTTCATTCTTCAGCGCTTTTAAATTGGAAATCGTTTTCAATAAAATGCTTACTATTTCTTGCAAAACTTTTTTAGAACCAGGTTTTTCCGCAATAAAATACCTTTGTGAACCTATTCCATGGATAATCCAGAAGGATAACGCACATATACACAATTCACGCCTTGTTAAAGAATGAATTGCCAGTGAAAATATTAAAATACCTATTGCACTGTCCGCCACATTCGGCTGATCTTAATATTATTGAAAATGTTGCCCCGTGAAATTGATTGAGTTAACAATCAGTATCAACACAATCAAGAGCTGATTGCGGCGATTAAAGCTTCTTGAGGGAATATATCGTCGACTTACCTTAAAAGTTCATATGGCTCTTCGAAGAAAAGAATTTTTGAGATTTTATATCGAATAGATTATTAAAATAACAGAAAGTTGATTAAAAAACAAGAAAAAAATAATAATAAAAATATTTTTTATATACGCACACAAATTTGGTGTTTTGTTGTTTTTCCACTTTTTTACAGATGCGTCTATTCAAGTGAACCAACAAAAATGCGTACGTTTTTGCATGGTATAGGAAACAATGAGTAAAACTACCGTTATGACTATGAGTCTATTATCAAGTTTGAAATTATGTTTGTTTTATAGTGTATCAATGCACCTTTATGCCAAATAAGTTTTTTTTTCTTTCTTCCACATAATACCAAAAAAAAAAACGTAACTCTTGTGCGTCTAAACAAGTGAACCGCACTGTACCTAGTTGTGACAGTATTAATTTTTAATAAGATTTTTAGTTTCTTTTAGTGCTGGCTATAATTTACTTCTGCAATCAATTCCTTGGTTTTGGTTTAATTTCTTTTCTAAATAGCTAGCTATTTTGATAAGAATAAAATTCTTTAAAGGAGTACAAAAAGCACCCTAGACAATGTTTGAAAATATTGAACTCGTTGCATTCACTTTGGACGAGGTCTATTTCAGCCCAAAACTCACACATAGAAGTATTTCTAATTTTTTTAATGTAGGTATTTTCAATCAGCTAGAGCTCTATAGTCTATATTCTTTATTGACAATTTCAATATTTTGTGTTCGTCAGGAAAAAACCTTAAGACAAATTGGACGATTGAATTAACCTGACCGTCCAAATTGCAGTTTGTGAAAATGTTGTAATGAGTTAATCTTCGAGGAATGCAACAAATTTCAAAAGTAAATGTTTAACGAAGTACGATGAGTAATGAATGCATTCAGATTTTTAAAACAAAGGTGTAAGTTCAGCTTTATTTTGTGCTCATTTATGTTCGATTTCAAAGATATAAAAATAAACCTTCAAAAAATAAATAGCAAATAGGACTGAAAATTGAGAAGTGGTACTTGCGTAAAGGAAGTGCTCCGATTATGGAATACCTAAAGAATACCTCGTCCTTGAACAATAAAACCAATTTTTGTTGTCAGTATTTTTAATGGATATGCATGGAAATAGTATGTATTTAATAATTAAAAAAACAAGAACAGAACTTAGATACATATTATACTTCATTGAATTATCAAAAACCATGCTCCGCTGGTAAAGCATCAGAGCCTGCGGCTGTGTTGTTCTTGCTTTTTTATAGCTAGGCCAATATCTTCTATACTAGGAGGTGGAACTAGTTCTTCATTGACTGGACGTGGGTTCTCTTCTTGCCCTAGCACTCTCTCTACATGATGCCCATTAAGCAGCTGCTGGAAATGCTGCTTAAATACATCTACTATTCCCTGCGCTTCGGTGACTAGGTTTCATTCGCTGTCTCGAAAACCCTGCGTTCCGGTTTTGTAGCCAGCGGCCAGTTGCTTGACTTTTTCATAAAACCTTCGGATATTATCAGAAGTAATAGTAAAAGCCACTTTTTGTCAGACAAAAATGGTAAAAAAAATGGTAAAAAAGACCAAGATCGTACGTAAAAAAGTTGCTTAACATAATTTTTAGGAAATTTCTCAAGGATAAAAATTTCATAAAAAAAATGAAAATTTATAAAGTCAAAATTTTGAGAAAAAGGTATTTTAAGTAAAAAATTGTAACAAAAATTTTCAAAATTTTGAGTTTAAGGAGCCAGAACTTTTTTGTAGCTGCCCAGATGTAGCCGAAGTGCTTAAGGCTTGTATGCGCTACTAAATTGTCTCTTCAAAATGTACAAAACTATTTTTGTAGCTATAATAGTTTAGAAGTTATAGCGTTTTTAGTCGTAACACCTCCAAATTAGAGGTCACCTACTTTGATGGGCTATAACGGGAAATAGGATGAAAATAGACCCCCCCCCCTGCCATACAATTTTTTGTTCGGCATAACTTCAGGAATCTTCCCTTAAAGGATTGTCCTTCTTAACTGGGACACCCTGTAGATAGAGTATCCAAACGCTAGGTACACTGTGCAAGCCATCGCTTGAACCTGGCTCTGCCTTGATGTAGTTGGTGAAATAGCTAATTTTCTCCGCAACCATTCAAATGCAAATATAACTTTCAAAAATGTAATTAAAAGACACGCACTAGAGAGCCGACTTCTCTTTGAGCAACAAGATTCATTGAAAGACATCACAGTATTATTTCCTTTGATTAGATTAGATGAGATTAGATGAAAGATTTATTATAATTCTTTTTGTGTTACATTTACATGTGTTTCAATCTTTTAAAGCATGGCAAAAGCCGTCTGCCAGATAGACAATTTTAAAGATTATAATTTTCTTGTGAACCTATAGCTACTTTTTAATTCATTTCTATAATATGTATACTTAGTTGATAGGGCTTAAATATATGTAATTCAAAAAGCTTCTTGTAGTATTTGTTTCCGGTATTTGCCTGCATCGTTGATATATTTGTAAAGAGATAACCAATCTATGCCGTTCAATAAGTGGTGTACTTCTTCTTCTGCGAGTTGATTTCGTCCGAAGTGCAGCCTTCTTATCTCTTTTAGACAAACTCCTATGAAGTGCAAAATATTTTCTCGCACATGCAGGTTGCAGATATTGCATGTTATTGGTAAATCTGGTCGAGGGACGTAGTTCAGCGCCAATAATTCTCCTCGTGCCTTAAAAATCGTTGCGGTCATATCTGTTCCATATTTTTCATGCATATAACTTACAACACTGAGGTCATGTAAAAGTCGTGAGTCTATGAGCTGAAGATTCTGCTTTTTCTACAAATGAATTGTGGATCTTGGACTCTAAGCTGGATAAGATGGTATATAACTCCATTCTCAAATGCTCGGTATTCCTCGCATCCAAACTTAGAGGACAATTCGCTCTATCCGCTATCTGTCTCCATTTTGCAAAACAGGATGCACTTCTAGTCATAGCGTATTCTGCTACTATCCTTGGTATACGACTTGCATCCATGTTTCGGACTCGCAGCACGTAATCGAAGTGCATTTTGAACGTTTTTATGAACATCACAGGAAGTCCTGTTTCTAGATGAAGCATATAGTTGCGGGTAGTCGCAGGTAGGCGAAGTATCCGCTTAAGAAAAAAACGTTGTAGACGCTCTACCATCTCATTTTCTAAACATCCCTATACTTGAGCTGCATACATCATCACAGATTGTGCAGTTGCCTCGAAAACTCGATATTTCGTGGATAAACTGATGTTGGCCATACACTGAATCCATGTTGAATTTATCGCATTTTTTGCTTCCTTAAGTTTCAGCTTGAAATGGATACTCATGTTGTTTTGAGGTATTAGAGTTACTCCGAGATATTTGTATTGACTTACAACTTCTACCGGCTCACCTCCAAATCTCCACAATTCTCTTTGCTGAAGCCTTCCTCTTCCTGTTCCGAACACCATGACTTGGGATTTACTTCGGTTAACCTCAAGGTTCTACATTTGGCAGTACTCTTCTAGTTTCGTCATCATCATTTGTAGCTTATTTGGTGTGTCGGCTAAAAGAACTATATCGTCTGCAAACAACAGAGTTTTTATTTTGGAATCATTAATACAGAGTCCTCCGTTCAAATAATCTGCGATGTCATCCAAAAATAGGACGAAGAGGAGTGTACTTAAAGTGCATCCCTGTCGTGCTCCCGCGGTTACTAAGAAACTTTCTGACATTTCAACTCCATTCCATACCGATGCTGTACATCGGCGATAAAGGGCCCTAAGTGTTTTCATCATTTTGGATGGTACTCCCTTGCTAGATAATTTATAGAATAACTTTTCCCTGTTTACACTGTTGAATGCTGCTTTAAAGTCCACGAAATATGCACAGACTTTTTTGTTTCATTCGCGGTATAGGTATATCCACAATCATACTAAGTGTAAATATTTGATCTACGGTTGTGTATCCTCTCCGAAAGCCAGCTTGAGATTCGCCCAATTTATTGTAAATACTTATCCAGTCCGAAAGCCGATTAAACAGAATAGCTCCCCTATAATTTTCCGCCATATTTCAATCTCCCTTTTTAAAAATTGGAAAAATCAATGCAGTGTCAAAACATGCGGGAACACTATCACTACCATAAATTTCATTAAAAAGCCTGAGAAGGTAATTGGCAAATTCATTGTTGGAGTATTTATAGAACTCATGTGGTATACGATCTTCCCCGGGAGCCTTTTTTTCCTTCATTTTTTCCAATACGTTCTGAAGCTCCAAGATTGTGAATGGTCTATCCATATTTTCATCCTTAATGTGTGCTTCACAGTACATTAGGGGGAGCGACGTTCTTTCGAAGTTCATGAGTGTTTGGAAATGTGTTTTCAGATCAGTTAGTGGTATATGTATACCAATTCTTCGGTTTTAAACCCTTCCCAAAATTCTTTGGAATTTCTGCTAGCTGTAATTACTTGCATTTTCGACTCGTAAAATTGCTTTTTCTTCGCTGCACAAATAGCTTTGAAATCTTTGTTTGCCTCTGCATACATTTTCCGAAAGGTATCGGCATTGAATCTTCTAAATAATTTAAAAAAGCGAAGGTTCTTCGTCGGAGCTTCTCGCAATCTTTATCGAACCATTTTTGTTTTGCCATATGTTCTTTTTTCTTACTCGTAGTCCTTGAGGATACCCTTTGGTGCTTTCTTCAGTGCGATCAACTTGATCCTCTTACTTCTTACTGTCAGTGGATAGTCTGTTGTGAGTCTGCATTGAGCCACGGGGGCAACTTTGATGTAGGTGAGGAGGGCGCGGCACGCATGCGGTTGCTCGGTTAAAGCTCGTCGGACGGGGGTTGTTCTTGCCCCCTCACCATACATCCTAGCTCAACACACTTTTGTATCGTGCCAGAAAACTAAAAGAGAGACTTAAAGAGGAAGAAAGTTACGTTAAGCAGACTGCAGACGGACAAAAATTACAGAACAGTGAAAGTTAGAAACGATAGGAAAGAAAAGAAAAGAAAACCGATCAAGTATCTGTGCCGATACCACTGAAAAAGACCAGGAAGATTCCGCGATTCTAATTACTCTAACCTAGTCTATACCTAACTAAACTAGAACTTAAAATAACCCCTAATCTAAACCTAATCTACCTTAAAACTAACCTAACAATACCCTACACGCGATAAAATTACCTTCCCGATATCTCTCAGCGGTTAAGGTTCGTCAAAAACCCGAAATATGGCGGATGACGATGGCAAAGATTGGCCTACCCTCCCTTTGTATCATGTGACACAACCAAATGCTACTCTGGCCGAAGTTGTGAGTGATAGCCCCGTAAAAATCTCTCCCAGCCACAACAGTGTTATCGTACTGCGCAAAAGTCTGTCCAAAGCCACATCCCGTCGTCACCGTATGTTATTGTCATGTTCTGTCTCCATCTGACCCACCGAAGGACGGCCCTTCCATCGTCCACACACCAGTAGCGAAACGAGTTTACTGACCCATCTCAGATATGATTACTCGTTCATCGATTAATTTTGACATAATCCATATTTATTCTTAACTAAATTTAAACCTAACCTTAATATAAGTATTAGCTTCTGCTCTAAAATATAAAAACTAAAATAAAAATTCAACAAATATCTTAAAAATATTACTCACGGTTGCAAAATGTAGTGATCCCCCGTTGTCCTGGCGCCAGCACGATAAGGGACGACGGACGTTTACTTCCTCAAAAAGAATCAAAGGGCACGGTAGTGTCCCAGCCAAGTTCTCTAGTAAAGGCACTTACCCTTTTTACAGGAACAAACTCAGGCGGTTTTCGACCCCCCTCTAACTTTGGAACCAATTAAGCCAAAAACTTCAAACTTGAAACATTTATTGTGCTCATTGAAAAGGTTCACCTCACCAAATTTCATTTCTATAGCATTAGTGGTTCTCAACATACAGGACTTCAAAATCGCAAAAACCGTAACTGACTGACTCACTAACTCACTCACTCACTTAGATGATGATCATCAAAATTATGAAGCAGTTTCGG
Source organism: Cheilosia scutellata (assembly GCA_955612985.1). Classification (NCBI taxonomy): domain Eukaryota; kingdom Metazoa; phylum Arthropoda; class Insecta; order Diptera; family Syrphidae; genus Cheilosia; species Cheilosia scutellata. Next base: position 58,197,470 of record OY015311.1, read on the forward strand.
CCATCCTAGAATCGTGAAATTTGGCAGAATGCTAGATCCTGTGGTGCATACACTGGGAAAAGTCCAAAACTTGAGATTTTCCATTCAGGAGGCGTGGTATACGCCCACTTTTAAAAATTGGTTATTATTTATTTGGGCCACTTCCCATTGCCGTAGAATGTTGAAATTTGGTGGAGCGGTAGGACTTGCAGTGGACAGAAAGAAAAAAATCTAAAATTTTATATTCTCCATTCAGGAGGCGTGGTATCCGCCCACTTTGGAAAATCGGTTATTATTTATTTGGGCCACTTCCCATTGCCGTAGAATGTTGAAATTTGGTAGAGCAGTGAGACTTGCAGTGTGCAGAAAGAAAAAAATAAAAAATGTATTATTCTCCATTTAGGAGGCGTGGTATCCGCCCACTTTTGAAAATCGGTCATTATTTATTTGGGCCACTTACCAGTGCCGTAGAATGTTAAAATTTGGTTGAGCGGTAGGACTTGCAGTGTACAGAAAGAAAAAAAAATTAAAATTTTATATTCTCTATTCAAGAGGCATGGTATCCGCCCACTTTTGAAAATCGGTCATTATTTATTTGGGTCAGTTCCCATTGCCGTAGAATGTTGAAATTTGGTAGAGCGACAGGACTTGCATTGTACGAAAGGAGAAATATCAAAAATTAAACATTTCCCATTTAAGGGGCGTGGAATCTGCCCATATGAATAGATATTAATCTACCTGCTGATTGAAATTTTAATGAATAGTTTATTAGAAAGAAAACCAAAGTGACGGTAGTGGTAGCCAGTGTCTGTTGGCATATTAAAAAATAAAGACGTTCAACGTTGTTTGTGAAATCAAATAAGGAAAAACTTCGCAAAAAAGTAGTGAAATCATACCAAAAACATAAATGTAAAAGAAGAGCCAAGTTCTGTTATATAGAACAAAAAGTGTGTAATTCGTCAGCCACGAAAAGTAATGAGATCTAAATGTACGCCAAGTTCTTAGTTTAAGAAGGTTAAATGTTAAGCAATTGGTAGGTCACTGGTCAAGTTTTCAAACTCTTATATATTGTGTGATATAATAAAGTTATAAACGAAAAACTTGCCAAGTAAACCTAACAATTGCTTAACATTTAACCTTCTTAAACTAAGAACTTGGCGTACATTTAGATCTCATTACTTTTCGTGGCTGACGAATTACACACTTTTTGTTCTATATAACAGAACTTGGCTCTTCTTTTACATTTATGTTTTTGGTGTGATTAAATTTACCGCGCACAACAATAAAGAGCAGAGACTCTACTTAGCCTAACCTTACTTTAAAAAAAAATTCAAAAAAAAATCAAATCAAACCAAAAAAACTAAAACTAATACTACTACACTATAAAAAGTTTCGAATTCACTTTAATTAAGTCGATTCTCCGACTGGCTCATTGTGCTCTTGGGCAGAATAACACCAATATCGCGGTGGAGGATACTTGTTGATAATTCAAATTTGGCCAATGTTGGAATTATTGGGGATCTTTTGCTGGTCTACCTGGGTGGAATACTTCCTATGGGACCCGAGAGCTTTTGTTGGTGGATTTTATCCTACCAACATTTTGATGCTCCGATATCTATCCCGTTGAAGCTATCCGAATTAGGACACAGAAATAGCCTTTTGCCTACCAGACACACCTGTACAAATGGAAGAAAATTCTAACTTTAAAACTTCCGAAACGCATTTTTGATGCTTATATCTACCTTTGCTTTTTTGTTTCGTTCTTTTACTATCGACCCATTGGTCCAAGAAAAAATAATGGCTGGCAGTCTACTCTTGAAATAGTTGGCACCTTTTCCAACATACGCTAATGATTATTTTAATCAGTCTTAAATCTTTCAAGATTGCACTCACCCCAAAATTTTAACAAAACAATGTAGGTACTTTGTAAAAACCGCAAAATTCGCAATGTCTTTTGCTTTGTACCACTGTGCACAAATGTGTATCAAACGCACAGCTGACTGGCTATGATCGCTATGAACGCATTTACCTACTTTTTCGGATAAGTATATAAACCAGGGCATTGACCATCTAAAGGTGCTAGTACACGGTATGTAGCACGCCACATATATATGTGGCTCTGACGTAATTTTGACGTCAGCGAATGGTCCCAATGGGTACATGCCGTGTACAAGCTCTATTTGTGCACTCTCTGTTGACGTCAGAGCCACATATATATGTGGCGTGCTACATACCGTGTACTAGCACCATAACGGCTAAACAGCTGTCTGCCCTTATCTAGCATAATAAAATTCTTTATTGTTTTTCCTTCTACATACTTGCAATAATTATTCGTCTCCGTTTGATTTCTTCTCTTCTTTCTATCTCTTTTCTGTTTATTTCCTATTTCTTGCCTCTATCTATTTCGTTCTCTCTTCTCTATCCCCCTCTATCCAAAATTAATTTCATATTTTCTCACTTCTAAGTACACTCATGTCCGTGTGTTCTAGTCTCGTCTCGTCTGTTTCATCGTTATTTGGCAGTTGTGATTTGAACTAGTTAACCTATTTCTAACTAAGAAACAATCAAAACATAACTTAAACCTACCAATAAATAAATAAATAAATAAATAATAACATCGATTACATAAAATAACATACCTATTAGAGATCTGCATGAATACATTCATTTGCTCTCTTTAAACGAGTACAGTAGTTCAGTGTACTCTATTCACAGCAATTTTACGAAAGAGAGTACCCTAAAAATGAGTACCACAACGCCTAGCTCAAATACTCTACAATAGAGATCACTGGAAACCAAAATGAGTTCACTGTTTGCTTTCTTTGTTTTGCATGGGTGCTTGAATTTAACAAAACAGCATCAATAATAACTCTTAATAATACAGTGAGTACACTGAGTACACTGGAATGGCTATTTGGTGTCTAGAGTCCATTGTTGCAGCTTTAGGTATAAAATTGTGTGCTTTGTTAGGAAAGTTTTAGGTTTTATTACAAAATGGAAATAATTTCTTTTACAGGATCCGCCATCTTTTATGTCACAAAACAAAACAAAACAAAACATACCCGGCATACTTTTCACACATGTCACAATATATAAAACGTGACATATTCTACAATATGTCGAGTAATTATCGTGATGTCAGAGTGCCATGCGTATGTCGGTGTTTGGCATGTCGTGTAGTCGTCATAGCTTTACTTTCAAATATAAACTTAGCCTCTTCCCTCTATAACTCACCATTATCTCCCCTCCAATGCCTTGTTAAGAGATTCTAATTAATTTACTTTCATAAGAAAATAAATACTCAGTGTATTCAGTGCAGTGTACACTATGTTTAAGAGTACTCGTTTATGAATACCCGTTTGTTTATGAGCGCACTGCTCTAATGTTTTGTTTTCAATGGGTGCAGTACTCACTTAGTAATCAAATATCTCCTGATTCATTTGTTTTACTTTTCAAGCAGTGAGTGCAGTAACCAAGTGAAATTGAAATGAAACGAATGTCTTGGAACTGGTTTCAAGCCATTCATTGCAGACCTCTAATACCTATATATTACAATTACACAATATAAAACAAACATATGTCGGAGTGTGCTTGAGGCTTTAGTCACTGTTGTGAACGGTAATGACATAACCAAAGGTAGTTATGTCTAAGCGAAATCAGAGAACAACTAGATCGCCTGAACGCAGATAAGAGACTCGAAGGGTGGGGTCGAGCTCGAATCAGCGTGGGTAGATATAGATAAATTGAGAAGTGGACAAGAAAGGAGTTCGAGCTCTGGGATCGCTGCAAAACCGTATGAACTAAAATGGACGAGAATAATACTGAGGAAATTCCGACACATATATTATGGTAAAGCTTAGTGACGAACTGCCTTACCCTTCGCACTGCTACTAACTTTAAACCCTACATTGCCACCACCAAATGTTTTCATAGTTCAGTGTGCCTTGTGACTGTGAGCGAAAATCAGAAGAAGAAGAAAACAAAATTGAAAACAAAAAAAATTTCAACAAAATTGCAAAGTGCATCGCGCATGGTTCGTAGGTGAGTACTTTTGGTTTTAGCATTAAATTCAGTGCATTAATTGGAAATTTTTCTTCTTTCCAGGTGTGTAAATAATTCATACTACCAGGTGAGTACATTATTTTTGTTATTGGGCATTCCCAATAAAAGATTTTTGCAGTTCTCAATTGGAAATCTCAAATAGAAATATTTGAATGGTAGGGTTACCATCGTATGTATGTCAGCGTTCCCTCCCGTGCTACTATTGTACTCATTTGCTCATTTTGAGTACATTTTTACGAACTGAGTACGGATACTACTTTGAAGCCGTCGCGTACTACTATTTCATAACATATGTATAAACATAATTCATTTTTATTTTTTTCGAAATACATAATCACCTCTATTGTCGTTGTCGTTTACGACTCTAAAAAAAACGACACGACTGTTTGGTATTGGCGACTAAAAATAAACGACTTTTGTCGCGCCGACGATCGACAAATGGCGTCTGAAATGTCAAAAAATGTGGATTGTATTTTTCGACGACGATCGTCGGTATTGCGTGAGGCGTTTTGTGACGACGTTTGTCGTGGAAATGATACATTTCTGTCGTCGACTATTTTGCGGACGACTGTGTGATAATGTGTTAAAAAAAGTATGTGTACTTAATTTTTAGGTAACAAAAAGACAATTATAGTTATTTTGCAGAATGGAGATAACAAATAAAAGGCAATTTCTACATTTAGTGAACGAAATGCAGAAAAATATTCCTTTGGCAAAATCATTCTCGAAGGCCTAACAAAAGTGAGGTTAATCGGCAATGGGACGACATAGCCTTATCTCTGAATTGTCTTGGTTCATATAAATCTACGCGCACAAGTAATGAGTTATTACACGACGACCCTAATTAAGGCCATAAAATCATAAAAAAAAAAAAAAAAATAGGCGGCGCGTCAGGCGGTAGACACCCATAGCCTAGCTTCTCGCAACAATTCGTTTTGTGTGAGTTTCTATTTTTGGAACGAATGGAAGGGACCTACAATTTTATGCCGAGTCCGAACGGCTGAATTGAGAAGCTTTTTCAGGACAGTCATACTCTCGGAGGTTTGTCAGACGTTCGCGAGAGGTGGCGCAGTAGAAAAAACCTTAAGATGTAATTTGTGTTTTTCCGGGGATCGAACCTGGGATCCCTCGCACAGTAGTCCAGCACACTAACCACTGCGCTACTGCGCCCACTCCATAAAATCATTAATATGATGAAAAACACAGAAAGAGGAATGATGCAGTACCTGGGTATCGTTTTTTGTATCCCTGCGGATGTGCCACAGGGGTATAAAAAGATCTGCAACTGATATAGTTTGCATTAAGTTTTAACAACTGCGTGATCAAGTGTTAAAGAAAAGTTTGTGTATTTAATATTTAACTAACGAAAAGATAGTTACATATTCTTTAAAATGGAAATCACAAATAAAAGACAATTTCAACATTTAGTGAAAGAAATGGAGGAAAATATTCCGTTGGCCAAATCGTTCACAAAGGGCCTCACAAAAAGTGATGTTATCTCTGAATTATCTTGGACCACCTTCGACTTCGTCTAGTCTAAAATACATTTAAATCTGAAAATAATTGTTATTAACACAATGTATGCAATTTAAATTATTTCTACCACCCACTTAATGTCGGGCAAATCCAATGGATTGGATTTGGTTCGAATTTCCCTCCTTAACTGTACCAGCACTGTTTTCTTCTTCATCACTGCTTTCAAAAAACATGTCACACTATTCATTTTTGATTTGTTTTATTAAATAATTAACCAAGTCACAAACAAAACACCAGACCAAATATAAATTCGTCGACTGAAATGTCAAATCCCATGTGTCATAGTTTGTGGAATGTATGTGGGATGTGAGAGTTCAGAGAGTCGAGTCGTTTCAGTTACGCAATACCAAATTCCAAACGACTCGACACGACAAGCGTCGCCAGTCGTTTGCGACAGACGACGACGACAATAGGGGTGAATATTTTTGTTTCCTAACCTGTCACTTGAGGAGTACTTAATTACTTACTTATAAGGACCTTTTTACTTTCCCATACAATTTTAGTATGAAATGTAAATTTCGGAGATTAAAAAGTGCCCAATTATAACAAAATTATAACAAAACGTTTTTTAAGAGAAAAAAAATTGACTTTATATAGTGAGAGATTTGTTTTTTTTTTAAATTGTTGAAATGTGCATAATACAATAATAGTATACGAATAAGAACAATGAACATTATGGTGCAATTAAGACTGTAAGCTACGTAATACTAATGTTATATGTTGGTACGTACTTTTTTTAAAGAAGATGTGTAGGTAACTTACTCAATAAATATTATTTACTAATGGAGCTAGAATGGTCAAGCACTGAGTAGAGTAAACTCCGTTACATTAAAACTTTCAGGAATAATGAGGATTACTTCGATTTTCAACTATTAATTTGAAACAAAGTTGAGTCTGTAGATACACTGGAACTAAGCAAAGTCCAAGAATTGACTGGTGAATCTGCCCCCTGCCTTTTTGGTGTACTATTTTCATACTGTTGGGGAGGTAACTTCTATGTTTTCGCAATTTTTGCAATGCTTTTCGTATTTTGCACTTTTTCAACAATTTTTTAAGAAAACTGTGAAAAATGGTTTTGTTTTCATACAAATTTATTTGATGTTTAACAAATTAGATAAAAAGGGTGAAAGTGAAATGAAGAGCGAATAGACGTCACTTTATTTGCGTCCTCATAATTCTTCTAATTTTTCCTGCTAATACCACAGTGCTTTAATAATTCCATCCTGTAACATTCGTATAAGTGTACAAGTTTGTTAAATATAGCAAATCTAACTAGCAATAGTCAACTAGTGGTTTATTAAAGAATATTTTGTTGAGCATTTGATTCTTCCATTAAACACATAATGCCATCAGAAACGAGAGCTAATCGCGTACAACAACAAAATGCTGGTTCTCCAAAGGTGTTTGGAATTAACAATGCTGACAATGTTGCTGACAAACTATGGAGCAGAATTGAGAAAAAACTGGAGAAATGGGGAGAGGATTTTACTAACAAAATTGATACCAAACTTTCGGCGCTGGAACTGAAACTAAGTACGCAGGTCACTGAAATCAAACGAAACCTCGAAAAAAAAGTTATGGAAATTAGGCGGGAATGTACTCGCTTAGATCTGCTCGTTGATCGTTTCGAGAGAGACAAAATTAGCTCCGATGCAGTCATATTTGGCATACCAGAAACACAAGATGAAAATTTGACAAGTTTGTATCACAGTATATGTTCTAAAGTAAATGTCCCTCCTCCCCCCTTGACCAACATTTTTCGAGCAAGATCTCAACGGCAGCCGTCGACGCACACCTCCGATGCATTTATTGTGATAAAATTCTCAGACAAACCCGCCAAGCTAAACCTATTAAGAGCAATTACCAACTACCGCAAGAACAACAAATCGTCACTAAAACTTTGTGACGTTGGCATAAACTCTTCTAAAAACTTTTTTATTAACGAAAGCCTAACGAAGAGAAATCATCAGCTGCAGCGAGAAGCTCTTAAGTTGAAACGCAGGTCAATCTAAATCTAAATCTAAAGGAAAACTAACTTCGTCTTTTATTTGTGAATTTGTAAAATTAAGAAAACAATTTATATTGGGAAATTAAAATCGAATTTTCTAGAAATGAATGTTTAGAAAATACCATATAGTCACATTGGTCGGAATTATAGCTTTTTGAACGACGTCCCTAATACATTATTAGTCTTAAAAGTTATTGTTTGAATATACGAATTCAAACGGCTTGGAAAAAACAGCTCAGTTTATTTATGATATTTTTTAACTAAAGAATGTAGTCTCAAAAACAATAAAACTACATCTAAGCAATTTATAGAAAAACAAATCATATGTACCATAAAAAAATTAAATATACATCGCCACACCACATTTAAGCACTATTTTTATCAAATTTGTCTGTCAAAATCAGCATGGCCACATGGTGTTATTACGTCAATAGATTACTGATAGCGGAAATTGATAGAAATTCTAATTTTGACCACTTTTATACTTATAACTGGAAAGTACACTTTAGTTTAGGTGCATTGTGAGACGTACTACCTTGGAAGCCATTTGAGTACTATTTTCGACCGAGATGAGAACTCTGCCCAACCAAAAGGGAGGGAACGCTGATGTATGTATTATTATTATTATTTTATTTTGTTTTTCAGGCAGGTTAATAATTAGTATGGAAGGACGAGGGATCTACTTGGGATGGAGTCAATGGATGGATTTCGGTCAAGGAATGCAAAAGGATTATGTTTTAAAAGTAAGGTATAAAGTGTTAATAAAAGTGTTAGTATGTGAACTAGACAAGTGAAATCTTTTATTTTTTCCTGTCGACGTACAACGTACGAAGGCCTGCCATAACAAGTCCTTGTGGATACTTATTTGTGTGCCTTTTGGTTTGTTGCTCGACTTTAAGATCTGATAGGCATCTGCGCTGTTCTTAAATGTTGCCACTAATGTGTTTATTTTCTTTTGACTTGTGCCAGTATTTTTTGGATACCCATTTGTGTTGTTGTTGTTCATGTGACGTACGGATTCAACCGCATTTTCCGTTCCATTTTGCAAGAGGTTCACGCATATATCTTTTGCTTGCATCATTGGATCCGTGTTTTCCTGCTTTGGGATATGCAATACTAGGTTCCTTTCTGTGTTTTTTTGCATGAGACGTCCAATTTGGTTCTCTAATTGACTGCAACGCTCCTCTGCAACGGATAGTTTCCGTTCGAAGTCAACCTGCTTGATACTGATATCCGCGATTTGCTGCGACATTTTCTCCATGTCAGTCTTGGTCGCCAAATGCTGTAAGTGAGTTTCGAGTTTTGCATCCAAAAGCCTACTCAGATCCTCTACGGTCATATTTGATACTGCCATTTCTACCAGCTGCGGTCTTTTGTTTTCAGAGTATGATTCTGGTGATGTTTCTTGGATGCTGCGTTTGTTCATCAGTGACCACACCAAAGAAGTTCTGAACTCTCCTAAGAACATCACAAAAAATGCAGACGATTTTTTCAGAGAGGCTTTTCAATCCGCATCCCAACTTGCCGAGGACTTATTTGAAGTTGAATTCAGAGCTCCAAGAACTTCATTGAAACAAACAACGCGTTAGAGTGTCTATGTGGATTCCTTGCATGGATTCGTTAATACAAAATCTTACTGACAGATTCATGGTCAACGAAGACGTTCTACCATCATTTCAAGCTCTTATCCCAGGTTTTGCTGCAGTTGAGCGAGAACGAAATGGAAAAGCTAACACATGTTACTTTTATAATGCAATTTCGTTGTCAGCAGCTGTAAAGGAGCATTCACATGAGAGCGACCAACTACCTACGAACGAACGAATGAATATTCGGAAGTTTTGACAGTCCGTTCAAATGAACACTTTTCAAGATCGCGGCTGTTCGCGAATTTCAGCCATCAGTCTACCCGCAATGTCGAGTTTGAGGTTAAGTTCGAACGAATGTTTTATTCGCTAGTTTGTGGAACGCGAATTAAATGATATGGATTGCGAGTAAACTTTGACAATTCGCGCCAAGGGTGTTTTCGTTCGCGACAAAAAGTTTGGAATTCGAAATTTCGTTATTTAAACTGTTATTAAACTGTTTTCTTAATACATTTTGATGGGATAATTAATTATACTCCTCTTGCAATAATAAAATGTGCAATTTTCTGTTTATAAATGCATAAAAAGTGGTTTGTTCGCATTTCATCAATTCGTTCGTTCGCTCCCATGTGAATGGTCCTTAAAAGCTGAGTACATCCTTTGGTGCAAAAAATATCGTCGAGTGATCCTTACTGAAGTTTTGAAATTGGTTGATATATGTGACAAGACTTAGGTTAGCTCCACATTAATATCATTCGCATATTAATGTAGATCCAGTAAGGCTATTGATCTCATGTCAAAAAAAAAAATCAAAATCAAAATCAAATTTCCTTGACTTGTCGGCATTCTTCGACAAGTGTTTAACAGGTGAAGATGCTATTTTAACTAAAATAAGAGGGGAAAAGATATCTTTTTTGGTGCTTTCAATGATGTCCCAATAAAAGAAAATAAGTGTAAAAATGGAAGGAAATACACAGCCTGGCAAAAGCCTAAACGTAGTTCCGCAAAATAAGAATTGGTCGTATTTTGGCAAATTAATAAGAAACGCGCAATTGTAGGTACTAACTAAATAAGTAACATTAGAATTAATACGTGAATTACACAAAATAAATTTTAGGCATTAGGTATTACATTAAAAATGCACTTGTCAGCTTTTAACAATATGCAAATCACCTGTCCTCATTGAACCACAGTTTTCTTGACTCTCTTGTCGTGTTCTGTTATAGAAAGAGGCAAATTATATTATTTCCCACTTGTCATCTTTCATTGCGACAATTGTTGAAGTGTTCACGGACTTGTCGTTTTGTGTTACACAATTTTTTACAAGTTGTCGAAATTCACTTGCCCTACAACTACTTGTCGCGTTGTGTTACAGGACCCTCTGGTATGCTTTTTGGTGTTTGCCTTTCACGTGTTAGTATTTTGAAAATTACAAGAAACTAAATATGTACTCGGCATTCCAATCGAAAACAGTGAATCTGTGAATCTAAACCATGCAGGGACTCACTCAAACATACACAAGAAATTTCTTAAAAATCAGTCCAGTCGCATAGAAGGATTCTTGAAATAGAACTCGATCGTTGCACCACATACCGGGTCCAATTGTGTATCTTAACCACCTAGGGACCCACCCAAACACACACACAAAATTTCATCAAAATCAATCCAGCTGATTGCCGCGCCACTTACCAGGTTTTTTGTGAATCTTATAATATGTAGGTATCTCTTTTACGTTGCTCCTTTATATTTTCCTGAAAAAATCCATACGGATTGGGTTAGTATAGTTTTAGCGTGATACTGGACCAAACATTTAAGACTTTACAATTATTATATTATGTATGTATGGACTTGGAGGTATGTAGGTAATAGTAGCATGTTTGGTCTTTGAAACGGACCTGTGGTCTGGGATTCGAAGATCTTTTAAAGCTTGAGCATTACTCTATTTGCTCTATAATGGTTCTACGGACTGTAGAGTGTACGATTTGTTTGAACTTTGAACCCATTGATTTCCCCAGACCGAAGTATCAGCGTGGAGTTGATTATTACTCTCGGGCAGATGAACGTCTTTAGCCTAGTCTTCGTTTAGTTCAATAATGTAATAATACTGCCACTTATTTTAGCTCCTCAATATGAAAAATTAGAAATGTGGCAAATACGATGTCAGCATGTGGTCTTACATATCACTTACCCACCAGGACGAGATTTTAAACCAACCCATATATATACAAACATGGGAATTAGATCGCACGATCAGTGTCGAATCTATTCGAATGCCTTGGGGGGTCGATTTAAACATAACAAGTCTAATTGAAGTATAAAGTCCGTAGGACAGGCTGTGAAACTAAAACTCAATTATAGCACAATGCACAGCACCACCGCCAAGCTAGCCTCTACCCGGGAGCGTGTGTATCAGACAGTCATTATGTCGAACCCAGAGGCAGCATAATGTAATTCTCTGTCTTTCAGATAGTGCACTCAGTTCAGAGCACAGAGCCCCCACGCACAAAGTGCACCAACGGTTGGCCATCAAGCACACAACTCTCTGCCGACGCCACCCAACATCGTGAGACCACCAAAACGATTATTTGGATCGGTTTTATTACTTAGCCACGATCGCGGCGAAGTTAAAAGCTGGCTATGTGTTTGTTTGCCTGCTGCGTCGTCGACTTACGAACGATGTGTGTAGTGTTGTTATTTATGAGAGAGAAGCCATAGCCAGCCAGCGTGCCTCAGCCTCAGATACTTTTGCAAACAGACTGGATTACCAGTTGAGTTTGTTCACTGATTCGCGCGGTACTTGGCGCGACTTGGGTCAGTCAGATCAGAGATTTTCTTTCGTAAATTCTTACCAAAAGGCGAGTCGATCTCTTGCCTTAACTCTCTAACTCTCTCTCTCTCTCTCTCTCTCTCTTTCCTCACGGAACATCATTATCATTAGTATTAACGGTGCAAAAGGTCACATAGCGTAGCGACCATGGAAATCTCGCGGGCGGCTCCTTAAATCGATCGTGCGAACGATGTCAACCGTAAACTGACCGTTTAGCAAATCTCACGTGTCGGCCATTAAAAAAGTGATAACTCACCGGTTGTGTCAGCAAATATCAAATGGGTTGTGACGTCTTAAATTTGGCGGGAGAAGTTATTTTCAAACGAAAAAGTTCGTTGATCGCGTTCGAGTTTTTGTGCCAACGAAGTGAGAATCTGAAAAATGCAAATACGGGTTTATATACACGAGTTATTTACCAAGTAAAAGTTCTGTAGTAAATAAAGAAAGAAGGGTTTCGCTTGTGATAAATAAGTGGTTTTCTAATTGCATATTCAAATTAAATAGAAAGGGTCTGGCAAAAGTGGTTCCCAGTGCGTTCTGAGTTTCTTTTTGAGTCTACATCTATGTATGTGTAACCGCACGCTTAGTGTAAATATGTGTTACTAGGTCGTGAGTTTTGTTTGCACAGAAAAGTGAGAATATATGGAATAACGTCATCGATATTGTCGCGTCGCGTACCTACTTTCAGTTTCATTCAATGAATTTTAAAACACAACAAAAACAACAGCCGACTGCAGTATAACAGGTAAGGTTTTGAGTGGTTTACAGTTTTTTTTTTAGTATTGGTGTTAAATTTGCGACAGTTTGTGTGTTGCGCTAGAAGCATTTAGAGAGTTTTATTTTATTTGAAGGACAGTGGATTTTGTTGTACGAATCTTTTGATACGTTAAATTGTTTTGGTTGGTGTTTCTTCAAATTTAATTCACATAAATTAACGAAACGTGTTTTGGAATTGTTTACGTAGGTACATACGCACGTACGTGATAACGGTTTTCTGTTTACAAATTATGAACTTCGGGGGCCAACTTTTCTTCTGTCTGTCATAACAAAACAGTACCTTAGTTAACCATCGGGGAAAATGTCGATTTCGATAATGGGTCGGTTACCTCATGTCATAGGTAGGTAGATACTATGGGGCATATTCATAGATATTTGATAAGCTATTATGTAATTCATAGACAATTTAAACCCATTTCTAAACGATAAACTGGAGTCTAATCTTAATCACGACACGACAAAACGTATGTTTAAGTTGTTTTTAACTCTATTAAACGTCAAAACCAAGTGAACGAAAAAGATTTAAGAATTTTGCAATGCTATTGCTTTTCTCACTGATGGATAATAATTAAATATTGTGATGTCTGTTTTGTTTTTTTGGAAATTATTATAATGGCATTTCTTTGATCGTCTACGACTTTTTTTTAGATACCTTCGGACCAACTCATGCAGAGCCTGGATTTTGTTCTTGCTTCTGACCAATTCCGTTCTATCGCTCTTTGAACAGAACAACAACAAAATAAAAATTACAAGTCAAATTCATCGACATTTTGTTGTCAGAAAGTGTATATTGTAATAGATTTGTAGTGTAGTGTAGATGTTTATAAATATAGAAGTTGGATCCCAAACGTACCGCATAATACCCGAAAATGATTATACTGGAGTTTAGAGTCTTTGCCGCGAGCGTAGCGAGCCACATACCCCAAATGGACGCAGTCGTATCCCGAAGCCGTTCCCCCAAGCGGCAAAGACTCTAAACTCCAGTATAATTATTTTCGGTCATTATGCCGTACGTTTGGGATCCAACTTTTATATTTATAAAAAGTTTTTAATGAAAATAGGATTACGTTACGTTGATTACGTACCCGTGTCCCGAACATCGGAAACGTCAGTTCAGTACAAAATCTGTCAAAATGAACGGGCGAATAGCCACTTCGAGGAAAGTAAGTATGCTGTCAAAATCTGGATATAGGAAAAAGACAATCTTTTCAGAAGTTTGCGGTCACATACTTAATAGCTACAAGCTGTTGGTACTTATGCACACTCGCATGCCCATGAATAGGGACACGATTTTTTAGGGTATCTGTGTATCTTACCTTGCGGAAACTTCAATATAAATATTACTACACACGGATTTTGTAGTTTTAAAGTTAGATATAATTTTCCTAAATGAATGGACCATGGAACAAGTAACTGCAGTTAAAATTATTCAAATAAAGAAGCACCTCCAAGAGAAGATTAAAGAGCCTATAGGCGCAATTTCTTTGAAGCGATATAGGATCAACTATACATATGTTATCCGGAGTAAGTTGAAAGATCTGGCAGTTTGAGGTTATCCAAAATCTCGTCAGACTCTTCCTTAAGAAAATGTTTTGACTATACCAGAAAATACACCCAAATACATGCTGCACTTGAAAAATAGATTACCATAGCTACATGAGCATAGATTAAGTATGATTAGCTTAGGTTTCCACAACTACATAAAACTCTAATTCTTTGCCGAATAGAAAAGGCTGGAGCAGAAACACTTGTATTTATTGGGCTAATTTGTAGTATGATATCTAACAACCACTTTTCCTTGACATTTTGACATGTAAAATCGTTTAGCATTTTTAAGGCTTGCACACACCGCCGCGATAGCGATGGCCATAAACAACTAAAGACAACAGCGCGATATCGATCGATAGCTTCCTTTAGCGGACGAAAAAGATAATAGGTAATGCTGAGTTGACATTATTTGTCGACTTGAAATTGACGTATTTTTATGCCAATTGCAAAATTGGAAAGTGGAAATAGCGAAAAATTACTTGTCAATGAATTGAATAACAACGTTGGAAATATTTGAAAGAAAAATTCTAAGATTCTGCAGCGGAAAATTTCGGAAACCGAATAAAAAAATGGTTCTCCTCTTGGACATACTAATACAATGTAATGAAGAAATGTAACATTAAAGTTTTTAATAAAAAAAGAAGAGAAATAGTGAATAAATTTCAATTCTGGTTTTCCTTAATTTTGGACTGGAAAAAATAATAGAAACATTTTATTTTTTTTTCTGTGAGCAATTAATTTACAGGAAAGGTGTTTCATATCCTTTTAATACTTGGTCGTTTCGCCCTTATTTTTAATAACTGCTCCACATCTTCGTCTCATGGAATGAACCAACTTGGCACAAGTTTCGGGAGTTATAGAGTGCCATGCATTTTGAATAATTGACCACAGTGTTTCCTTGTTTTTGGCTCTGCAGCCGCCGAACCTGCGCTTAAGAGTGTCCCATAGATGTTTTATCGGGTTAAAATCAGAAGATTGTGATGGCCACTCCATAACATTGATTCTGTTTTTATGAAACCATTCATTGGCCAACTTTGAGGAGTGCTTGGCGTCATTATCCTGCATAAACTACCATTTAATAAGCATGTCCTCTTCAGCAAAAATGGCAGGATAATATTGTTTAAGATTTTCACGTAGTGTACGGCACACATTTTATCCTTTATCATGAAAAGTGGACCAACCCCAGATGCTGAAAAGCACCCCCAAATCATTAAATTGCCTCAGCCATGTTTAACTGTCTTCTTTGTATATTTCGGATCGAATTCGGAATTGTTTGGTCGTCTGACGCATATTTTCCTATCGGAACCAAACAAATTGTCCATGGTTTCATTCGACCACGTTATTCCAATTAACAGGGTGGAGGTGTTTGTTGGCGAAACTTAGTCTCTGTTTAATATTTTTATTGCTCAAGTATGGAACTTTTCTGGGACTTCTGCCAGGAAGACCTGTTTTTTTAATCTATTTCTTTTTGTACGACTTGTAACTGGTGCGTTTATCTCATTATTTAGGTCTGTGGAAGAAAAAAATGGTTTCTTCTTGCCTAGTCGTATTAACAGTTTGTCAAATCGTGGAGTCGTTTTTCGTATTCTGCCTCTGGTTTCTACTTTGGGCCTTGAATGGATAGCTGTGAATACTTTTTAGAACTTTTTTTTATAACACGAGTTTTACTTAAAAATTACTGATGCCGACTGTATGGTAATCGTTTGTTTCTATTATTTTTTCCATCACTGTATACCAGTGGCGTGGCGTGAGTAATTTTAAATGGTAAGTCGAAAAATATCAAAATGTCGAAGGAAAGATGTAGTAGGCATACAAAACCTTTAGTTAATTGTTTAAAGCCATAAAATCGAAAACTCCAGGAAGAAATTAAATTAAATTAATGAAGATATTTTTTTTATCTTGGTTCAATAGTGCAAAACTTTCATATTTTGATTTGCTCAATAAATCCAAAAAATAATTGCGTGTAAACGTGATTTATATCTTGCCTTATAATATTCAAATATTGTCCTTTATTTCTACATAAGGGTTATTGAAATGAGTGTTTAAATCGAGCATTCGCGGTTTTTGTGGAGGTTCACCAAAATCATGTAGGTACTTACTCTTTGAAACATTTCTTCAAACGTATTTAGGTACGAAGATCATAGCCAAGAGTCAAAACACTTGGTTTCTCACTTAGCGACTTGTTTATAAACTTTATAAACACATCAGTTTGTTTATTTTTTAAAATATACTTACAAAATTCACCAAATAAGGCTGCGGTTCCGGTGCCAGCGAATGTAAGCGAATATAACTCGCGCGAATTCGCAAAGTTCGCTGAAATCATTTAAAAGTACCTATGGTTCGAGTGCTCAAAATTTACTCGCGCGAACTTTGCGAAACTAAGCGAGTAAAATGTGCGATAGTTTCATTTCTATTTTTTTATATTACATATAATATAATAAAAGATAAAGAGTTCCGCTTCTAACAATGTTCGTGTTTTATTCGCATTTGAATTTATCTCTAGATAATTATTTGACAATTAATGACATTAATGATTCTATGTTTGTTTGTCTTTTTGGTCTGAAACTCTACTCAATGTGTTGTTTTGTATTGTATAATTAAAAAATATAGGGATTTTTTCTCTTAAAAGTGAGAACCGAACATTTTTTAGTACCTACCTATGTATATTTTGAACGTTATAGAATGACACTATATTTTGACAAGTATAGAAAATCAGTACACAACTAAGATGCATACAAATCAGTACACAAGTAAGCAAAGCACAAATCTTACTTAAAACCATATCTTGAATTCGCTTTGCTCGCGCGAGTAAAATAGAAATGAAACTATCGCACATTTTACTCGCTTAGTTTCGCAAGGTTCGCGCGAGTAAATTTGAGACTAACTCGGAGAAAAGCGTATTATTTTATTGCATAAGAAAGCGGCTATGAGCAGAGGATACTCTCCTCAGAAAAAATCAGAAAATCATTAGGTAAAAAAGGGAACTGGCTCTGACTACATCACAGCGCAGCGATAGGAGATATACAATTCAAATTCACCAAATATGTCGGAGAAAAGCGTGTTATTTTCCAGAAGTACTCAATTACACCACACCGCAGAGGTAAAAGATACACACAAAACCCACCAAATAACCCGAAGAAAAGTGGGTTATTTTTTTGCATAAGAAAGCGGGTGTTGAACAGAGAGGACCAAACTCAGATAATCGCAAGTGTACAAAAGAGAAAGAAGACAAATTTGTTCTATCCAGTGAGAGATTTTATAACCAACCATTTTCCCGCTTTTTGATAAAAAATCGGAATTTAATTCTCTTAAGAATTTTCTTTACTCCTTTTTTTCACAACACACCCTGATGGCAGATCTAAGCTGGGTAGACAACTTCAGTTGGCATAAGTGCGCGAAAATTGCAAATGTCATGAGTCAAAGAAACAACTAATGTTATTCATTGACATAATCTGTAAATACGACATTAAAATTTATAAAGATAAAGAGAGACAAACCAACTCCGAGATGCCGAAAAATCCAAAAAATTAAAAAATATGTAACGTTTTTCGGTATATTAAAAAAACTGTTTTCTACTATTTTGCACGAAATTTGTCAGGTCAGAATCTACTTTTGGGAAACCCGCCAAACCCGCTAAAACACGCCCACTTTTAGCTTAAAAACACCCGCCGCTTTTTGCCAAAAAATAAATGGTCACGTTTATGCTCAGAGAGTGTGGGCAGTTCTAATACTAATGATAATGAAGGCGAAGGGTATGTGTTTCCGTGTGTTATAGAGTTCAATTGAGTTGGTGGGGTCGGGGTATTAAGTTTATCCCGTGGGTTTTATGTTGCTCGTTTTTAAGTAAACATTGTTGTGTAGCTGAAACTGAAACTTTTAAAAGGTAACTCGGTAGGAATCGGGTTATATGGACGCCACGCCACTGCGTGTATACATATATAGATTAATATGGGTAACCATTTATTAGATTACTTGTTTTTTGTTTTTCCTTATTTTTGCGCTCAATTTGTATCACTATTTCACTGTTATAATATAAATAACTCTTAAATTTGTAACAAATATACAGTACAATTCTTGTCGTAACCCCACCTCACTACTTTTAAATTAAGATATATTATTATTTTAATGTTATTCTAGCTGCTTTCGCCTCTAGTTCCTTATGAACTATAGATTGCAGTTTCTTTATTAATTCACTGTGTAAATTTGTATCACACGTAGCTTTATTATTTGCTTAAATGTATGAACACAAAATGTATTAGTAAAGATAATAAACTTCAAACTTGAAACTTCAAAATTGTTCTTTTGTTGGTAAAGAGAACTAATTCCGTTTTATGTGGGCTTACTGCCAGTCCACATTTCTTTGTCCAGGTATTGACCATGGATAGAGTTCTGTTTAACTGTTCACTGATAGTGGATAGACATTTTTCTATCGTGAGCAGTGGTAAATCGTCGACATATGCAACTGCTCTAACTCCTTTAAATTCTAGTTTAATCAGGATCTCTCGAACCCAGAGTAGGGGTGAAAGTACCCCGCCTTGAGGAGTGCCTCTTGATGCAGATCCCTTCGTTCGTACACATCCTAAGTTCTATTCTATTTTTCAGCATATACATTTGATGATAGTGGTATTCACTTAAAGGTTTATAAGCACTCTTTGAACTGCGTCTGTTTCGACATTGTTGAATGACCAGAAAGGCTGCCAGAGTGTATCCCTTAACTTTTAGCGTTTTCTCCACCGTGCTACCAACATTATGAAGTGCTGTTCATAGGCGTATTGAGCCGGCGATATAGCATCCGGGTTTAGTTTAGTCCATATAGTTTAGTGCATATCTATGAGCCTTTCAAATGTTTTTAGAACAAATGAGGTTAGGTTTATGGGTTTAAAGTCTTTGGCAGTAGTGTGGCTGGGCTTGTCAGCTTTGGGTATAATGACCACAACTTATGAGATACTTGTTCTAAGCCATATCGAATATGGATCGTTTGCTCGTTTCGATAGTATTTTTAATAATTTCGATTAACTACTATAGAGAAATAGAGGGTTGATATTGGAGTCGTAATAATCACCATTAAAACCACTATTACAGAATCATAAAAGATTTCCGTAAGTTTATAGAAATGTTCATTGTTTTTCATTAGAAAAATTTAGAAATCGGCTATTACAGTACGTTAATACCTCTGTCTTGAAAATTCTCGATGAAACAAATTTATTGCAGCGTCTACAACGAACTAATCCTTCCGACTTAGCCCGATAATTATTATAACCGCGTTAAAATTGCGGAACGAGCACTATAGACGGAATGTTGCCTGCCAAACGTGTACAACTTCGTGATAAGAAAAATTGCTTGATAAGTCATAACTTAGTTGCATCAGTATCTACGAAACAAATTTGTAGGAGGTGGTTTTAGTGAGTAAAAATCTCACACTACTATGAGCACGCGCTGACTGTCCTCATAGTGTCTTTTAGACGATTTGCACCTGCCTCGGGAACATTTTTTTTTTTTCATTGATCAAAATGACTATGTATTTACAATGTGGGTACGTGGATTTCAGAAAGACATTATGCATTTGTAATTTGGAGCCGGTTCACTATTGTGGTAGTATAAGCCATTTAGTCATAACTTAATACGGGCAAGGTGTCCAGCGCTGGCCGGCCAGGCAGCAAGTCATAAAAAAAACAATCAGCTTACAGTTCCCCTTTCCTCTTTTAACCCCTTGAAAATTCATTGCAATTTTATATTTTCGTTAGAGCAGGTATGCTATTTGTTCTGAATATCTGGGAATTTCTCCGATAATAAAATAAACAAACACAATAAAGCCATATTAACAAGTGGTCCATTGTCCATGTAAGCAACACTTGTGAACTATTTTCGTTCTGTATTTAATTTGTAGTTACTTGAATAGCAAAATCAATAAACACTAAGAAATGTTGTTAACAAAAAGGAAAAGGGGACAATTATTGCTCCATTTTATGGGGCTTACATTTCTAACTATATTGTTTGCTGAATTCAATTTTCAATACCACTCACAATGCGAATTATCAGTTTAGGTGAATCTACTTCGTCAATCAAGCCAACAAAGAATATCTTATCCTAGATACTCTCTTACCTGATGTTCATGTAATTATTGATGCCAATTATATCTTTATTTTTTATTGATGCACTACAATACAAGTGCTCTGCGTACTCTCTCGATTTGTATGTGGAACGCTGACCATTTACGGGAGCGCATCATTGAGGTCGAATTCGTTCAACACTTACACACTCGCCCGATAGACGATTAAAATTCACAGTTGCTAGCAAAAGGGGCAGACATATCTCGGGAGATCTGTTTTCAATTTTATGATGGATTATGTGTACCACGATTTGGATTTGTGTTATATCGAGCAATTAACGAGGTGTTTGTTGATCGATGACTGATGTGATGATATACTTATATGACTTCTGGGCAAAATTAAAAAAAAAATTGTGAAGGTATTACATTTTCTCAGAGCCTTGATATTATGGCCTTAGTATGGTGTGGAAAAATTGTAAATAAAATTGTTTTGAGTAATAGCGATTATAGCACGCATCGCTGGATGTGACAATACTAACAATACTAACTAAATGCATCCGTTGACGATAGCGAATTCTGTTTTGTTACCTACCATGTTAGCTATCTGCCGCAGTACGAAATTAATGAAACCTTCCTGAGATCCGGTCAATGTTTTACATACACTGCTGGACCAAATTAGAGGAACGCATATTTTGAATTTTCAGTCTTTATATTTTTGTTATAAGAATATACTAGTGTGTTCTAATGGTAAGTAGTTGTCAGATTTCAGACCATTTGGCTAAAAGATGTTAAAATATATAACGTATCATTAAATGAATGAAGATATATCGATTTCCTTTTTATTTGCGTTCATTTTTTCGAAGTGACACTTTTATGATTTATGTCATTTCTCCTAAAAAGACTGTCTCACAAATCTTAAACAAATTTTTTCTGCATCAGCTTGTTAACCATAGTTCTGGTACCTTCCATACAAAACCAATATTAGACCCATGTGTCTTGTGGCATTTTCAATATTATTACCCCTTTGATCTATTATGAAAAAATATTTTAAATCTACTTTGAAAGTGTTATTCTCGCGTAGTCCTAGAAATTCTGCTTTGGTTTACACATCTTCGTTTTTAATTCATGTCTGGGAAATATTGCCTCAGTGAGTATTATGACTGAGGATATATGTTGAATTACAGAATTTTTATATGTTATTTTGTCAGATTCGTCATTTACCAATTACTCAGACAGTTGTACAAACATCGACACATCGCCAATTTGATAAAGTTCCGATTTACGCACAAAACTTGCAAATTTATCTTTATCGCTTCGTCACATTTCCGTGTAGTATAAGGTGAAATGAAAAGGAGCATCTTTTTGTATCCAGCGTCCAGCTCCATTCAAATGGTTTTAAACGGTTTTTTGTAGAATGTTTAGCTCCTGGGCAGTCGAAACCGTGCTTAAATGACGGTCAGACTCGACGAAGATTTCCATGATTTTATCAACATTTTCGACAATTGACCTTCAAGAGCGTGGTTTTGGAAAAATAATGAATATTTTTTACTGAAAAAAAGAGTAAGGTTCGCCGCTGCTCCCTTCAGTTCGGCCTACCGACTCCTGCCCTCGCCTCTTTCTGTCAATTCTGCTATTGGTCCGGGGGAGCGGCATTGCTGCTTCGCTAGATAGCACAATTTCTCGAATTGAAAGAAAAATGGAAACCTTCTGTCAGATGCCTACCGAGCTCAAATTACATTTAGGTACACACTCACGAGACACGAATAGGTTACCTACTAATTGCAAATTTTTGAGTCGCAAATATATCTCGAGAACGGAGATTCGTAAAGAAAATCTTGCACCAATTCAAAGGGTTTCAAAATATGGTTAAGAAACTAGTTTTAGTTCGATTTCGATGAGTTCAAAATTTTTGATTTAATTAGAATGGCAATAAAATGTATTATCTATTACCTGCCCCCGCGTAGTAGCTGTTTTACCCCGAGGGGGTAATTACCCCCAGGTTCTTCTTCTTCTTCTTCTATTTATTTCATTATTTAACCCTTGAAATTAATTAGTAGAACCTCTATAGAATAGAGCTGTATTTATTCGTGAATGTATTTTTGTTCGTGATTTCGTAAATTTTGTTTGTTTGTTGTGAATAACATTTTCCAAATGGATTGTGTTGCCAAGCTTTTATGTGAAAAGAGCTAATAAGTGATAGCAGTTTTTTTGTGAACTCGAGATCATAGTTTGAGTCGTGAGTTCAATGATTTGGAGCTACAACAATTCGAAGGCGATGCAATTTTTTGCCATTCAATTTTATTTTCTAACTTTTGTTGTGTCATGATCGTGCCATAATTCTTTAAAAACCTAGAAAATTTAAATGTTAGCGTCAATGGCGATAGGTACAGAGCCGTGATCAACGACTTGTTGTTTCCAAAAAGACGTAAAAATGGCCCGCAGGACATTGGTTTTAACAGAATGGTACGCATGCCATAATGCTGAAAAAGAGTCAACTGCCAAAAGTTAGCGGCATCGTTGCTCAGAGAGACAACTCAGAAGGGAACTTCAACAACTTGGAGTGCGCAACAGGAAACAAAAAAGCCAAAGACCGATCTATATAGCGAAATATATTTCAAACACACTGGAAACCTAGAAAAACCTACGGATTGGTAAACCAACCCGATGTCTTCCAAATTTATGTAGGTCATTAATGGACCTGTCGGAATTTCTTCTAAATCCTCGAAAAAGTAGCTACCACGGATGCTTTTTCTTACGTGGCAGATCGCTGAGCAGTGGCAAAGAAAGAGTGGGGTGTCCTCATCACCGCATCCTCTGCACAGGTCATCTGTGCTGATTCCCATTTTTTGGTATAGTATTTCAGCATATTGTGTCCGGTGATAATACTCACAATCGAGGACAAGGATTTCCTGTTCAATTGTAAGATTCTCTCAGTTTTCTGTTTGTTATAGATTGGCCACATTTTCCAGGTTATGCTATGCCACAGGAGCTGCGTTTCCACTTCAAATTTACGAAAGCGTATAGTGCCGAGATGAAGAAAACGTAGTGTTTCGAACTAAATCGTAGTGAAATATGAAAAATAATTGCAATCTGCATAATGTTTTAGTTTTAATCATAGTACGACTATCGCAATACACTGAACGGGGGTCATTTCTCGTTCTATGATACTGTGAAGTGATAACAGTTTTCACAAGTTCGCGCTGAATTCGATTCTCGATCTATGAAAAAATTAAAACAAATGTCGGAATTTTTTCATATGATAATTTTTTTTATCATAGATGTTTCATTTGTGAAGAAGTGTTTTCCAAAAAATAGGCAAGGCTCTGTGACTAACAATGGAAACGAAAAATAAGCGCGGACAAAGGGATTCAGAAACCCTAAATTTGTATTTAATCGAATATCTGGAGAATAGCCCCGATTTGGCAAATGAAAAGTATTCTACCTTGGAAATAAATAAACCTCGAAAATTGCAAATTAAAATATTTATCACTTCACAGTATAGTCGAACGGAAAACCGTAGTGTTTCCAAATTTTACGAAGTGACGTAATAATTTTGCCGAACAAAAGCAAAACTGTAGTGAAACATTACGATCGTAGTGAAAGTGGAAAGGCTGCTTTTGTTCCCAACCGACTGTCTGAGATTACTGGTGGGAATCATTACTGCCTTTTCTTGCCAGCTCATCAGCTTTTTCAATTCAGGACACAACTCTGTGCCCGGGAAGGGGAACCTAGTATAGTTTTACGTTTTGCTGTGCGCTAAGAACCCGTAGCTCTTCGCGACAGCGACTTACACGATTTTAACTTTACGGCAGAGATCGCTTTTATTGCCTCATGACCAGGGCGGACTAAGAGGCAGTGGCACCCGGGCGGTAAGGCAAGCTTACACCCCTTAAAAAATTTAAGAAAAAAACACGAACAAACATTTTATTTAAAGGTGCTTTCGAGCTTTTATGCATTTCTATATTTTGTGCGTGATCCTTTTCGATTGAAAGTAGGTATAGCCAGATTAGTCAACCTATATTGGCTTATTGTTGATCTTAGATAAGTTTTAATTCATTTTAACTTTGAAAAGCTTCGTTCACACGATGCCACTGAGACGCAAATTGTTAAATAAATTCTCATCGACAATGACAGAATCGGTAACGAGTCTGAAAAGTCCCACTTAACAATGAAGCTTAAAAATGTCTGCATATTTTAAGTTTATTTTTGCAGAAACCATGGGAATATGTGTCGCCGTATTCGCCCGATTTCCAATATGATACCTACTGTTGTCTGTTAGTTCTGTAAAGGCACAAGTACGATAACTACGGCGCCAAAAATTGATTACAGTATTTTGTAGAGGGATTAAAGCATTTTTTTACTATGGGAGGGGGGGTCTATCTGGCTTCGTTTAGGCGGGAGGGGCAATTTAAAAAAAAAATACTTAAAATGAAAAAAAAAAAATAAAAAATTGAGAAACAATGGCAACACTTACAATAAAAGACTTTATGTATTTTGTAAGCCAGGAATCTGTTCTTTGATATTATTTTTAAATCAAGTTATAGCTGTTATTAGTTTTTGAAAAAAATACTTTCAAACTTGAAATTTAAGGAAAAAAAATAAAAAAAAAAGTTTTATGCTGATTTTTTCAATATTGAGCAAATAGATACTTAATTTGTTTGTAGTTTTTACTGCCTAGATCAATTCTTAATCGAACACTGAAAACCAGATTGATTTATGTCTTCTATTTTTGAGAAAATTGAAAATTACTTTTATATGTCGCTCCGTTTAGAGTACAAATTGCTACCCTTGCGCCTTGAAATGCGTATGGGGGGCATTCTGCCCCCCCTGCAACCCCCCTGCTTGGGGTCACTGTTGGATTTTGGGATGGGTGCAAGGCTGAGTATATGCAAACTTTCTTTAAATTATATTACTTTCCCAATGACAACAACATTCTTCAGATACAAACTGGCCTGAAATTTCACATTGGTAGACAAAATTTTGCTGATTTGCATTTTAGACAATTTAGAACGGATTAATGGCTTTGTAAAATACTATAGTTCGTTGTGGTAAGTATTGCCATTGTTTTTTAATATTTTATTTTAAGTTTATTTATAAATTTTTTTTTAATTACCCCTCCCGCCTAACCGGAGCGAAATAGACCCTATAGTATATATGTTTGTATACTATATAGTAAAAAATGTTTGTATTTAACTCCTCTACATAAATCCGTCATTAGTTTTCATCGCCAAAATTATTTTACTCACCCAATTTTTGTCCTAAAATTTCAAGTTTGAAATTGTTTTTTTCAAAAACTATTTAAAGGAATAACTTGATTTAAAAATAATATGAAAGAACAGATTCTGGGCTTTCTAAAATGATATAGTCTTTTATTATAAGTGTTGCCATTGTTTTTTATGTATTTTTTTATTTCATTTAAAGTACTATTTTCTTTAAATTACCCCTCCCGCCTAAACGGAGTAAGATAGACCCCCTCCTCCCTTAGTAAAAAGTGCTTGTATTTAACCCCCCTACAAAATAGCGTTATCAATTTTTGGCGCCGTAGTTATCGTACTCTCCCTTCTGTAAATGTCGAGGTAAGCATTGGATCAATAGCACGCAGTTCTTCTTCCATTCAATACAGCAATATTTTCTGTTTAAGAGCTGAGAAAACTGACGCAAAGTCTTCCATGGCCTTAGATGAATAAGTTCAGTGTAAAATGTATCCTGACATTCTAACACGGATCTTCGTGTTGCCTCTTCCAACGTCAAACCAGCATCTTGAGCATTGATGAGCGCTTCTTCTAGTGTCTACAAGTCTCTTGACTGACACACCTACATTTTTTAGGAGAATATCCCAACGATGCGTAGATGCTGAGAAAAATGTGTAAAGTCTTTCCACTGTCCCAAAAAACGTTGTACTTAAAGGAGTGCTTCCCAAAGATTGAACTCCACAAAGATTTAAAGAATGGTTTGCTCATGGCGTAAACAAAGCTTTTATATTAATTAACCAAATTAATTTTTTAACTCCTCCATGAATACCCCCCATAGTCGCAGAATTGTCATATCCCTGTGCTCGGCAAAGGTTAGTCAAGACTATCTTCATTGAGTTGCTTTAAGATATCGTCGGTAAGTTCTTTGGCAGTCTTCCCTATCTGAAGGGAATAGGCCATCAGAAACGAAATTCATGAGCACATATGTAGGAATTTGGGAAACAATAATATATTGTTTTAATTCTGTTTTTATTTTGTGTAATGTGCAAAATAGTTATTTTGCTGTTACTGATGGCACCCGCCTATTAGTCTGCCACCCGGGGAGGACCGGAGGTATTGCCATCATTGTAACCTGTTTAACAGCTGTTGTCACTTACCAATACCTTAGCTTGGAATACGCTGCTGTTGTCAGGAAGTCTGATTGAACTGGATAGTCCGAGACGTTCGGAGTAGAAACCCGCGCCAACGTCGGCATCCATCTTTGGCCCATCCGTATAGATAGGTATAGTTGATCCGATGAATATCGGTTGATCTTAATACCATTCGTCCCTGCTGGGAAAACAATGGTCTTGTGAAATCTAGCCGGGGAGTAGTGTAGTCCGTGCATACATTATTATCTGTGTATTTGTTCAGAATTTGTGCATGTCCCGTCAGGCAGTGTTTCCAGCTTTTGGTCTGGCTTAGCCGAATAGCGCTGTATGCAGCAGATTCCTGTACGAAAAGGTCTAGGATATAAAATTGAGTATAACCTCTAGCTCCGCTGCAGTGTGGGGCTGGTTCTCATTGCCCCGTGGTGCCAATACATAGCGCTACCTTAGTAAGCAAATAATTAACACGCCAACTTGTTAATGACAATATATTAAATTCATAATTATATACTTTCCCTTTTGTTTGCATGGACATTTTCTGATCGCTCATATAGTCACAAATCATTCGATTTAATGTGATGCAAATGAGATCTGTCTCTGACGCATTTCGACTTTGTACGTATACTTATATTCGTGCAAAACGATCTGTCACTTTGCATATTCATTTCGTTGTTCGTGCTCCTCTTTTGATTTATTTTTCTTTTTGGATTTGACAGAAGCTAATCATAATCAACTTTGAAGATTTTTAATTATGCTTGACGTCTACGGATACCGCCCTTTATAGTCGTCATTAGAAATGATTACCATGCAAATAGTTTGGGCAGTTAGTTAAGTGGGATTGACAATAGAAATAGATACGGCATGGGAAATGATAAATCACGGCCACTTGTGATTGAAATTTGACAAACAAATCTGTAAGTACATTGTTTGGACGGTCTATAAAAGAGTGGAATAAAAATTAAAATTCGTAGCTTTCAATTCAATTTTTCATTACATTTGTATCGCAAAGAAGGAGTCACCGAAGAAATATAATATATTCAGAATCAGGATCAAATTCTGAATCGATTTAAATCCAGTCATTATTTGTTAGAAATAGAATCAAACAAATATTGTATGGAAGAGGAGCTGAGGCACGTAATCTTATTTGAAAAAATGTATTGCTGTTGTATACCAATTTATTTGTATTAACTGTTTAGGTACACCTGGAAAAGACATCGCATTTCTCGCACAATAGTTGGTGCAAGGGGTCTGTACAGGCACCCCACCCAGGCCAGTTATTTGTGAAAATTTTGATTTTGGGACCTACAATTTTATGCCGAGTTTTAGTGGCTGGATTGAAATGCTTTCTCATGACACTATACTAAACACTGAGCGGCTGCTCAGTTCAGTCACGAATGAATCATTGCAGTCGATGAATCTTCATTTTCAAACAATCGAAGAACACGTGAAAACAAATTAAATTGTGTCAAAAATTATTGACATTTGACAAATTCGGACCGAAAATAGTAACTGAATTCACAGCAAAAAGTTGTCTTTTATTTGGTTTTTCTATGGTTATTTTGAATTTTAAAAAGAATTTATTTTGAAGATGTCACTTAAAAAACTTGCAATAGCATTAAAAAAAACAAATAACACTGTACCACCAACGTGAAAGCTGAAAGTTGTAAAGTGTTTGAATATCTGTGACGGAGAAAGAGCGACCCACCAGTAGTGCTTTTTATTTCTTAGATAATTTAGGAACCGAGTATGTGTAGATAAGGTTTTTCGATAGGTATTCGAATCCTGCATAAGTTGATCATCTTTATTGGCGTAATTTCAGAATTGATTGAGTTTGAAATTCTCGCTGGAAAAATGCAATCCTACGAAAACAAATCATCGAATTTTACTCTTTATTCCCATTCAATTGTTTTTTCTTCCATGACCTGATCTCTGATGAGGCGATTCGTTGTAATTCTTTAGATTTATTCAAAAAAAATCTTTTGTTTTCATAATTTAATTTTTTCAGTTTGAAAATTTTCATTATTGTAAGTACAACTTTGATAACCAAAAACTATAGAAGATTTCAAGTTGCTATGTTTTTGTTTTGAAAGTGGGCTACGGAGCGAGAGAACGTTATAGACTAAGAGCTAGCAACGTTTTTTCTCAAGTCATTTTAGGAAGGCTGTAACTTTTTGAGCTTAGTTCGGGGTGACTACTGAACACGAAAATACATTTCTGGCAGCGCTGCGTTGGTTTATATAATAATGCCGTTGGTTTATATAATAATGCTATAACCTCAAAAGGGCAAAAAATTTAGTTACCTCATTTTAGGAAACTTAAGATTTTGGTATGTGTTACTTTACGACCGATGTAGACAGAAAATGCAATTGCCATATCAGTTTGCCGGTTTTAAAGTGCAAAAAAGGCAAAATTTAATTCATAAAAGTCAAAGTCAAATTTTTGATATTATGTTAGAGATATTCACCCTTATTCCGAGTGGCGTTTTACTTTCACGACGTTTGTCGTTATTGGAGGCGTTTCATTTTGGAAGACTTATTCCCTAACTTCCACGACAGGGTACGACGTCGTCGGTAAGTAGTTCACATTCGACATACGATCCAAACGAGCTAATCAGTGCTGACAGATAAATTGTTGTTGGTTGTATCAGTGTTTTGTTGTTTATCTTTTTCGAAAAAAATTCTCTGTTTAATTATTTTCGGATTCCATAATGTTTTTTAAAGGTAAGCTCGTGGAAAGTACCTACATGGTCGCCGTCTGTGCAGGCGATATAATTTGCTGCGACTGCGAGATTCTTGACTGAGGGTAGCTACCAGAATGGTGTAGGAAAACATTTTAATTAAGGACGAGACGATCACAGCCTACATTTATAAAAAATGTTTTAAAGTGATGCTCACAAAAACTTTCTGCCAATCTTTTCCATTTCTTGATGGTGGTCTAGGCTGGGTCATCATTTAAGACTCCTTTTAAAATCCCTTTGCTAATTAATTAAATTCCATTAAATTGTTTCTGGTTTGGTACTTATAACCCTTGAAAAGAATCTAATTAAATTGAATAAAATAACAATTCAAGAAGCTCAATTTTCAGTCGATTTTCATTACTTGACGTTCACTAATTTGTTAACGACAGAAATCGTCGTTTTTCTTGTCGTTTTGTTGCGTTCAACGCCTTACAGAATGGGAGTGAAGTTTCTCACATGACGTTCGTCGTACGCCAATAGGTTCCACATGCCGTTCAGTGACAAATGGCGTTCAACGACTCAAAAACGCCACTCGTAATTCCAAATACAAATTAGCGTTTCATAAATCGTCGTAAAAGCCACTCGGAATAAGGGTGATTATCACTCTACTAATTCCTCAAAGCTAAACCAAAACTCCGGTTTCTATACCAAAATCTTAAGTTTGCTAAAATGAGGTAAATTTCTTTCACTTTTGAGGTTATGGCATTCCTATATAAACCAACGCAGCGCTGCCAGAGTGGTGCCATTTTAGCATTTTTTATGCTAGATCTAGCATATTTAAACCTTAAAAATCATATTAGTATAAATAAAATATGCTATATGCAATCTAGCATATTTTCATAAAAAAAATCAAAAACTTTATGTTTATACCCATCATGAACATATTCGTGGTATATGCACCCATCAACATTTTCTGTATTTGGCATTACTGAATATGTGAATGACAATTATTCAATTGAATGAAATCAAAGTTCTCAATAGTACCTAGAGGTCTATTCCTTTACTTTTGCAGTAAAAATGGAAAAGACTCTCAAAATGACGGTGCTGTGCTGGGGTTGAATTATTCTCTCACAGTGAGAGAAATTTACGAAAAAGTTACGGAACGCTTTTATAGTACCCAAACTATATGCAAAATAACAGATGCATTTTCTTTTCCATAAATTATAGTATACGATGTGACGTTTTTGTTTTTCAAATATTGGTGATGGGCTTTAGTTCCTTAAGGGCTACAGACGACTACAACAATAATTAAAAATTGCAGTAGTAAAAAAGTTGGAAGGTATTTCAAATGTGTGATAAACGCGAAGAATTTGCTAATTTATTATCTACCAATATTAGCTGAATCATCCAGGGATGAAATTTATTCGGTATTAATGTAACTTCTTTTAATGAAACCAAGACATAAATGGGAATAGTAATAGCACGCATAATAGCAAAATGCCAAATAGGTCGACAAATTTCAAATCAGCTGTCAATTGTCAAGTGTCTGGCAGTTTTTTAATTGGCATTTCTCCTCCCGTTACTTTGAAGTCTAACTTTTTGAAAATAAATTCGTTTGAAAATTTGTGTTCCTTTGCAAACAATTGCTACCCCTTTCATAATACATACAGTTTGTCAAGGAATTGTTTTTACAAAGGAAAACATACTGGTAATTTAGACAGCTTCTTTATAAAACAGAAGAGCTCCTTTGATGTTTTACTTCATTTTTTTAATAAATTTCTTTTTATTAATATATCTACTAACGAACAGTTACAAAAAATACTACATTATGAAAGTAATAAAAAATACGCAAAAATGAGCTTGTCAAAAAATTTTTAAAAACAATTTCGTGACAGTCTGTACCTACACTGTTTGTCTCTTTTACAAGCAGCTGATTTTTTAAGATAATTTAATGTGATAAAAATGAAGAAAAATTGAGAGAAAAATATAGAGTCATATACGGACTTTAGTTTTACTTCTGTATTTAACTAATTGACGTGCTTTTGAATAACAAAATGTAAATTTCATTACAAAATACTGAATTCCCTTTTAAACTGAATTGTTTTTAAACGTTAGCATATTTTGCTTAGTTCCTCCATACAATTTAGCATATTTTTTTCTTAATTTGGCATATTCTCTTAGAAAATTTCTGGCAACACTGATTGCCAGAAATGTATTTTTGTGTTCAGTAGTCACCCCGAACTAAGCTCACAAAGTTACAGCCTTGCTAAAATGACTTGAGAAAAAACGTTGCTACCTCTTACTCTATTATGAGAAATATTACAAATCTGAGATCACAACAAAATGCTGGAGACGGTTTAAAATACACACATTTTTACGAAACAGTGTTAAAGTTTATATAATATTTGTCTTAATTTATGGCACTGCTGTTAAAAGATTAATATTCTTGTTAAAGCAATAGCTAATGTATCGCATATTCATATACCGAAGATACCAAGATGATTAAAGAATTCCTCGACTATTGCCAAAACTGTCAAATAAGGACTAAATGATAGCTCTGCGAGAGTCTGGTAATTGGGCTCCGCAGACAACTTCAACTTCGCTTGTTAAAAATTTGATTTGTTATCGGTTTCCGATAACTAGGTACATAGTAATTTTCTTTTGCCATCATTGAGCAATATGTCATACGCGTACTTTTATACTCCAGAAACACTTGGCTGTTCGTTTACCTTCAATCTGCGTATCTTAATGTGATTAATCTTATCAACGAAGTTCGTTTCGATTTAGTTGCGTCAAAGAACATAACGCTTGACGCAAGTAGCGGAATTTAATTAAAAGGACCGCATTGTTTTGTCATCCTGTCAGCGTGCGAATAACCGCTACAAGGCAATAATAATGACCTGAAATGTATCTGCATCGGCATAAACATATAGTTTTCATATGAATGCTTATACTGGTCGTGAACTGAATCTATTAACTAATTAAGCAGACTACTGACAAGTAGGCGTTCTACGTGATTTGAAGTTCATTATGATTGACAATATGTATCTGCGCTGAAACGATATGCGATATAATATTGCCTGACCCGGAAGCAATTAATTGCAAGAATGACATCTTTCAGATATCTACAGTGCCTTCGTTGAACTGAATGTCGTCATAGTCCGGCTTGGACAACTAGAATAAACAAAAAACAAAGCGATGTAATCTAAAAATAGTTGGCTCTTTGATGAACCTTAGATGGAACAGCCTCGTCTATAGGTACCTAATGCAATGAGAGGGCAGTCAACCTCAATTAATTGCGTTGTCTTTCATTTATCAAGATCACGTCAAGTCGTCTGTGTAATTGCGCTTTGCGCGCTGCGATCTCTCATTATGACACTGCACGATGATGATGATGACGATCGTCATCATCGCGAGAAATTTATTTATTTCGGTATAAATAATGTAAATATACAGTATACATATACACGATCTCGATCATTCAGTCAAATGAATTGGAAATTTGAATATGAGTGGCTACACCGTAATATACACCGTAAATATTTTTAATTAGTTTGCACTTTCATGACCGGCAATGCATGTACGTCGGATTCAAAACGGAACGAATGTACGTGTCAGGTATTGAGTTACGTGATTAAACTTATACTTGAATTTTTCTCTGAATTTTTAACGAGAAAATACGCACAATGGAATGAAGGACAGTGCGACCAATCGATATTTGTATGCCATAACGCTGACCAATACATTTCGCAAAACTAAAAAGGAGGGTTGGTAGTACTAAAAATAAAATAACTAAAATGAAAAAGGTACACTCAGAAAACACATGCACTCCGCGCCACTTGAATAGCCTAAGGTCGGTTTTCTTTTGTCCACTGGTCCCACCCAAACCAAGCATGCTAGAGACTTAATTTTTTTTAAATTGGAGTTCATTTAATTGTTGTGATTTGACCGGAAGGAAGATTTAAAACTAAAGCTTTGACCGTTCTCTTTGGCACGTGGACTCATATTTTTCTTTGATCGATTTTTATACCCACACTGTGGTGAGGGTATATTCACCTTGTCATTCCATTTGTAACGCCCATAAGGAGGCGTTGTAAGTATGACAAACTATATATATTATTGATCAGCATCACTTTCTTAGTCGATCTAGCGATGTCCGTCTGTCTGTCTGTCTGTCTGTCCGTCTGTCCGCACGATTACGGCCGTAATTTAAGAGCTATCGACTTGAAATTTGGTACGTAAGCTTTTATCCACCAAAGTGAGGCTAAGTTCGAAGATGAGCAAGATCGGATGAAAACTACTACTACCTCCCATACAAAAATATCGGATTTATATAGCTTTTATATGTTAAACATTAAATTGAAAAAGCTACTGTAAAGATAGCAAGTTTAAACTTTGCACATATTGTTTTAATAATATTTAAAAAATTTTGACAAAAAATGAGCTTGGTCGAATAAAATGTACCCACACCTCCCATACAAGTACCTATATAGTTTTTTAATATTAAAATTTTTTTTTTATTTTACAATAATATAGTACCGGGTATTTGAGCTTCGGCATAGTCGAAGATAATTGTCTTACTGGTTTTTTGTTAATTTCGACTATTTAATTTACAAAAAAAAAACTGATCAATAATATATATAGTTTGTCATACCTACAACCAACGCCTCCTTATGGGCGTTACAAATGGGATGACAAAGTGAAAATACCCTCACCACAGTGTGGTACCGGGTATAATAAAATAAAATGGATGGGGAAAAGGCCGAAAAAGGACAAATCAAAGCTTAAACGATGCTCGTCTATTTATTGGAGGAGGAGCTGAAACGTTATATCCATATTTTTAAGTAATGACAATGAGTCTATCTTTGAATAAAAACATGAAAGGCCACATACATGTAGGATTTTATTAAATAAAGTACCACTTCCGAATTTTCAATTCAAATAATGTATTAAATTTTATTTAAATTACTTTAAATTTAGGTTTCTCTTTTTACAAATTTCGATTAGGACTATTCAACATTAAGAATATTCTTTTGTAATTCAGTGGGCGAGAGCTGTCGTCGATCTGCCTTCGTAAAACATTCATCCAGCTCAAGCTGCGTAGCTCTTCATTTTTAGTACAGCTTGAGTATCTTTTTAATTCGCCGACTTTGCAGATTTAGCCACAGTAGCGGCTACTAAACAAAGCCCACAAATCGGCCATCTTGGTTGTTTCTCGACCTCGAGAAACCGTCTTCATTTCTGGGATTTCGTCTTTGGGAATTCATCTTGATGATCGTCTTTTTGCGTCGTAGTAAGTCTT
Organism: Cheilosia scutellata; assembly: GCA_955612985.1. Classification (NCBI taxonomy): domain Eukaryota; kingdom Metazoa; phylum Arthropoda; class Insecta; order Diptera; family Syrphidae; genus Cheilosia; species Cheilosia scutellata. The sequence goes on from OY015311.1 coordinate 58,232,158, forward strand.
AATAACAGCATCTTGGAAACATCTTTATCTGGTAGCTTAGGCATCCTCCTGAACATCCTCAGCACACCCGTCGTTTTCGCTTTCATCTTCTTCGTCGTCAGTCGTAAGTTCGTGAGAAACACCCCATTGCTTCATGTTGTCGGCACTTGTTGTTGTCGTCCGTGGGCCTTCGTGATTCCCTACTTTCCTCACCTGGTATCGGTCATTAGGAGATACCTTTGTGACAGCGTACGGACAGTCTCTCCAGAAAATACTTATCGCCTCTTAACAATCCTCCGGTATTTCTAACCGTCTCCTTGACCTCTGATATGCTGGGATAGGGCTCGTTTGTTCCAATGGTGGGTTCTAGCGGGAGGTGTCTGGTAACGGGGTCCCTTAGCGGATTTCTTGCATTCGAATAGTGGTATCCCACTTCTGACACCAATTTTGTAGGATTTTATTAAATAAAGTACCACTTCCATATTTTCAATTCAAATAATGTATTAAATTTTATTTAAATTACTTTAAATTTAGGTTTCTCTTTTTACAAATTTCGATTAGGACTATTCAACATTAAGAATATTCTTTTGTAATTCAGTGGGCGAGAGCTGTCGTCGATCTGCCTTCGTAAAACATTCATCCAGCTCAGGCTGCGTAGCTCTTCATTTTTAGTACAGCTTGAGTATCTTTTTAATTCGCCGACTTTGCAGATTTAGCCACAGTAGCGGCTACTAAACAAAGCCCACTGAATGCCTACTGCGTCAAATTTTCATAACTGTTTTCCAAAAATCAGGAAAAAATGTATCAAAACAAGTCTCACAACTATTCGTCGTATTATTTCGAATCCTAAGGATATAAAAGGACTACAAATCAAGAAGAAGTCACCCCTTAACCCGGATCCAAAAGCGCAAAGCCTCCAATTTTGTCGCGCACATGTGACCTGGACTAAGTAGAAGCTTCTCAGACGAAAAGAATTTAATTTGGAAGCCCCGGATGGCCATAGCTACTACTACTACCAGAGTTGAAGATGAGATGGTGTGGGGACCGTTTCGTATTTTCGTATTATGGCAGCTGCAAATTACAATTTTTGTCAACCACAATGAATGCGTTATCTTACAATGGCATATTGAAAGAGACCTTTCCATACCTTTATAACCTTTTTGGAACTCTACCTTGGATTTATCAACATGATAATGCGCCAATACATACAGCCCGGGTTGTTAAAACGTAGATATAGAGTTAAAATGGGGAGCTATTAAGCTGACCGGCCTACTCACCGGACTTGAATATCATCGAAAAAGTTTGGGAATGGATCGGGATCACAATGTTCGACTATATCTAAACTAACCCAAGCCATCGAATTAGCTTGGAGCTCGATTTCGCTATATTATTTGGCCAATTTATATGCATCCCTTCCAAACCGGAGAGATGTGAATTTTAGAGCAGAAAGGTGGATAAAATACACAATTGAATAATTTTTAAAACCGACCTTAGGAGGTGTGCTGTTCAAGTGGCGCGGAGTGTAATAATATAGTCCGACTTCCGAGTGTTAAATATGGGAGATGTAATTTTTTTTGGAAAGGTATTCAGAGTGTTCAGAGCGATTCTCGCCTCGCTCTCGTCTAGTTATCACGCCCGCATTATGAACGGGGCATTATTCGAAACACCATGAATCGTTTTCGCACCACGTACACTCTAGTTAGTGGATAATACGCATCCCCAAAGACGACAAACAGTTCGAACAGAAGAAGTTGTTGCCGTTGTGGAGCGCAGTGTTGAGGAGAGTCCGAATGGCACAGCAATTGCAGCTATAGCCATCCACTTTGTGGAAGATTTTACGGAAAGAAATTGGCTTAAAAGGTTATGAGATCCAGCTTGTGCAAGATTTGAAATTTGGTTTCAACAAGATAGCGCAACATGCCACACGACGCGCGACACCACCAATTTATGGTAAGAAACATTTGCTGAACGCATATTTTGGGTAATAGACCTGTGAACTGGCCTCCACGATCTTATAGAATACTTTCTTTGGGGTATGTAAAGTCACTGGTCTATTATGATTAACCAGAGACATTGGACGATTTGGAAGTCAACATTCGCCGTGTTGTTGCTAATATACGGCCCCGTTGTTCGATAAATCATCGACATTAACATTAGCTTCAAGGCTTTTAGTTCATATTGAATTTGTATACCTACCTCTAAAAAAAATAAGCTTTACACAATGATGTAAATAATGAATTTGTTACTGTAGTCAGTATTTATTTTTTTACTCTGTTTTGATCGTTGAGAAAAATGCTCTGCCTAATCTTATATATATGTATAAGAGACTGCCGGCCGTGTGTGCACGCATAACTCGAGAACGCATAGTTCGATTTTCTATAGATTAGATTTTCGGCTTGATGGATTCGTATTGGCCGGGCATAGCAAACAAAATTGGACATGGACAAAGTGGCGCCTCCCATACAAAAAACATTCAAAATTGTATACCTCGAAAACTACAGAACCGATTGAACTCAAATTTTCAGACCATCTAGTTCTAGGTATTCGTCCATGAGGGTTTCTGTGAAGCTTGGTTAAAATATGATACATTTGCGTGGAACCTCCTGTACAAAAAAAACACTGAAAACTCTTTTTTCCGACACTTCGAACAGTAGTCGGTCGATTAAGCTGAAACTTACACAATATATCTGTTATGAAGTTAAATGTGTGCGTGGATCAAATGTTGTCAAGTTTTCCGATAGATGGCGCTAAATAGCCAAATCTTAAAATTATACTATATCTTGACATTTACGGCAGCTGGAGCCTTAACATTTGGCAAATAAGCGTACATTTTCTTTAGAAAGCATTTAATAAACTGTAGATCAATAATTGGACCATCCGAAAGGACCATTTACGGCGTAGTCGCGGTCAATATTTGAATTAAATTATCTTTAAAAAGTAAATGTCAGAGATAGTTCTTCCAGTTCATAATAGAGATTCCACACATTCAATTCCATTTTTTGTGTTTTATTGGTAATTAAAGAAAAAACCTCTTAATGAATCACCCTATCCAAAATTGGACCATCCGAATGGACCATTTACGGCGTAGTCGCGGTCAAAATTTGAATGAAATTATCTTTAAAAAGTAAATGTTAGAGATAGTTCTTCCAGTTCATAATAAAGATTCCAACATCCAATTCCATTTTTTGTGTTTTATTTGTAATTAAAAAAAACCTCTTAATGAATCACCCTTTATAATATAAAAGAGACTGCCGTCCGTATGCGCACGCATAACTCGAGAACGGATCATTTGATTTGATCATTGATAACGATTTTGGACTTGATGGATTCGTATTGGTCCAAGGAGGACACAGGCAAAAACAAATCGCCAATTGGTTTGGTGGTTTTCGAAATGCAAGATTTTGAATGCTTTTTTTTAAGAAGATAACTAAGGCCGTGTGTCAATTGCGTTAAATAATAATCATCCGCCAATTTTCTAACACTATGTTCGATAACCCTTTTTCTACTTTGGTGAAAACATTTCTTTCTTCTTTCAGCAATATAAAAATGTATCATCTTTCTGATCAGATATCTTTTTATAATTTTTCAAATCGAAAGAATTTCAAAATTAAACAAGGCATATTTCTCAAACAAACAAAATAAACATAAAAACTAAATATTAACTAAAGTATAAAGTCGTTATTTTACACAACTATCATGGTGAAAAAATATTGAAGTTTGGTGAAGTTTTATTTTCAATACTTGCCTACATTAATATGTCAGAAAATTTGCAGAATATACCTAATAATTTGTAAGCGCATTTAATATACGAATACGGCCTTAAGTCATTGTCAAACCAACGCGAAAGCGGGAGCGTGAAATAAATGCATGACGATGGCCGTATATCTCACAGTTTCCCGGGCGAAATTCGCTCCCGCTTTCGCATTTTCGCGTTGGTTTGAGCATGCCTTTAATCTTAAAAAAATTATAGCTATTCTGGGTATTCAGCTAGATTAAGATAATAGTAAGGCTATATGAGCGCAGTATAGTTCAATGATTATGATTAGCCTGCTGGACTACAAAACTGTTTATAAAGTGAAGGGTCTCAGGTTCAACCCCGGAAAAGATTTTTTTTGGCCTATGGTTTTGATTTCGACGATAATCGTCATAAGAAGTTATTTATAGTTTTTTTGGTGCATTCGCATATACCTTACCTATCAACCCGAAAGATGTTGGTAAATTTGCCCATGGGTTTTGTAAATCGTAATCGTAGTGCTTGGGTCTTAGGTAAAATAATATTCCTATGGCAGTTGTTTCTAGCAGAGCTTTGCTAAATTATGTTTTCGAAACTAATTTTATACATTCTATAGTCCCTATAGGGATTGAACATTTCCCGAAGAATGCATGAAATACCTTCGATCCAAAACTTTATTTAGTGATCTTGACGGCTGTTTCCCCTGTAAGCCCTCCATTCACCTTACGCTTTAGACTGATCAATTCCAGCAATACTTTTATGGTTGTTATTAGGCGTAATCTGCATTAATTTTTCTTGCTCATTAAAATACATGTTACCCCACTGTGCAAAACTGAGTTCGCGTGCACTACGTAGCGCACAACATTGGTAGGTACATTACCTACCTATATCTGTTTGTTGTAGACAAAAGATCTGATCATCCGATACCTCCAATTTCTTGACGTATTTTCATCCTTGTCGCTTCATCTATAAAAAGTAGGTGTAAATATGTACTTTGTTTCTGTAATTACCTTCATATATTTTATAACCATTTTTTTTTTCATTTAGTATCCCTTAGCAACAATTTACTTACTGTGCATCGACATTGACTTATACAAAAATAACTAAACATGTGCCGTACCCGTACCAACCTACATACAATAATAAATATGAGTACAACGGAAAATTCACAAATGAAATATATGGTACATTTACATAAAAAATGTAAACGGCCATATTAATCGTGCCAGTAGATCTTGCCACTGACCTTCGTTCTTTGTCGGTTGTGTTCAGCGTTCAGATCGGTTCGGGATCGTTGGTCCAATCGCTTGCAGTGCCAGTCCACTTTTTATTACAAAAAAAATAAAAAAAAAAATTCGAACGACACCAGTGTCAGTATAATATGTATGCTTGAATGACGGCCATAATTCATACACAAAATGCTACTTTTAGTAATTGCATTTCCAGCTTTAATTTATTGAGCGCCTTCGCCTCTTTTTTCGGCTCACATTTAGAGCTTTTTCGAAAGTGAAATGGAGCGAAATGATTAAGCGTAGTTAATGAGAACTGACAGAGAAGTTTTCCGAAGAATTGCTTGATATGTATGTGTAATGACATCGGATTACTGGCTAATCGATTAATTGATCATATGATTAATCGAAAGGATCGATTATTAATTGCAATTAATTGCAACGAAATTAATCGATTAATCGGTATTTTCGATTAACATTTGATATTGTCATAAAAAAGAAAATAAATTCAAAAATAAATTGTTTGCTGAGTATGAAAATAATTTATTAAGCGTCTAATTCACTAAATTATAATTACATAAAAAAATACATTATTTATTAAAAACTGAGTTCAAAAACAAGATTTTTGAAAGGCGTTTCGTCGTTAAACGATTCCGTTTTTCCTTAGCAGTTGCACCTGCTTTGGAAAAAAAGCCGTTCGGATGGTACAGAAGTTCCAATTAAGAAGCAATATTTTAGGGAGAGAGTGTATAGCTTAAGGTAAAATCTTTTCCCAAGCATCAATCACATTTCGTTTTAACTCGAGAACCGGAGCATTGAGGAAGAATCTTAGTTCGTCTTGAGGATGTGCTGATTCATTGTCCGTTCTTCGTGTCGTTTGTAGGCCAAAGTCTTATGGTGAGTCCATAAATCGAACTCATTATCATATCACTATTGGAAGACGATTCACTTCCACTTTCAATTGCTGTCGTCTCCACGTCCAATTTCAGCCATTTCGCTTCTGATGGTTCTCATAACTTTGGACAAAGCTAAGGGATCCTGAAAATGGAGTTTTTTGAACCCTGCGTCTAGGAGTAACGATGCTGACAGGTACTGGTCAGTAGAAACGAATGTTCCAATTGCCCAAGGCGACGCGACGGTCAAACTGGTACAAAATATTTGTTTTTAATTTGTTTGCTACCACGGATGTACAACAAATTTTTATTATTTGTTGACGCCCACAATCAGCAAGTGGATTAACTTGACTTAATGTGACGTATTTTATTCATTATTTGAGCAATCATAGCTTCCAATGGTCTCAATAAGGTAAGCATTTACACTTTATTTTTGGTTGTTGTCATCAGCGGATTCTAATAATCTGCGCTGTCTTCTTCTAGACAATATTGCTTTAGCAAGGATGGTTTTCTTTCGATTATTTTTTGAATTAATCGATTATTTTGTCCATTAATCGAAAGAGAAAATTCGATACAATTAAGTCGTTAATCGAAAGAAAATAATCGATTAATCGTGCCATCACTGCGTACATATCTAATTGATATTTGATAGGTAGGTACCTACTTAAAAAAAATTGATCTGAAATAAAATTCCCATCAAACTGTGCCTTCTTGAATGATGTAATTATTTCTATTTAGCAGGCAGCTAATTGCTTTATTGTGCACCTGACGGAAATATCTACTGGCATCTACTATACATACCGTACTTCCGGTTGGGATTACCTTCAAACAACATGACTGCAGTATAGAACAAACTAATACATAAACTGAAACATTTTTATGGGCTGTAAAATTGAAATGTGTTCTATCTATGTATGTGCTTGGTACCTTTTAACGCATTTTGCAATGTAATCGACAATATAAGATAAACCAGGTTTCACGAAATTCCGTGTTTTTAAACCTTTACAATGTTTTAGAAATAGAAACAACAGAAAGATTATAGAAATCGGGCTACTCAACTGGCAACCGCAAATCGGTGGCCGACAAATACGAGAAACTATGGATATAATATGAAACGAAGCACCAGGCTGTATGGCATGTGGCACCGTCTTGTTTTGAAACCACATATTGGTGACATTCATACCTTGTAATTTAGGCACTAAAAACTCGGTTATCATCTCACGATAACGAACACCATTAATTGTTACTGCCTGACAAGCCGCATTTTCTAAGCAGAATGGTCCGATAATGCCTCCAGCCCAAAATCCGCACCAAACAGTCACGCGTTGTGGATGCATTTGCTTCTCAACAATTACTCGTGGGTTTTCTGAACCCCAAATGATACAGATCATTAACTATCAAGATGAAAATAAGCTTCATCACTGAAGATGATTTTGTTCGAAAAATCAGCATCTACTTGTTGTTGTTCCAAAATCCACTCACTATCTTCACGCTGCATGGTCAGTAGTCTTCAGTTCTTGAGTTAATTGAACTTTGTAAGCATGAAGTTTCAAGTCTTTTGTGAGAATTCGCTGTAGAGAGCTTCTCGATATGCCCAATTCTTGACTACGGTACCGAATTGATGTTCCTGGACTGTCAGCAATACTCTCGCGAACTGCTTCGATGTTTTCTGTTGAACGACTTGACACAGGACACCCCGGAGAGTGTTTAAGATCATTAATTGATCCCTGAATTTTTCAATTATTCTCTTCACAGTTGATGGTTTTAAATCATTATGACGGCCATATTTTGTTCGAAAATTGCAGACTGTAGCTGACAAACCTTCATTATTTTTAAAATATTGCTCAACAATGAAAATGCTTAGTATAGCGCTCCATTTTTACTAAGCCCGAACTGTCAGCTGTCACATTGTTTTATTTTTTTTTTTTTCGTTGGCATCACTGTACTACTATTAAATGGCGCAAAATTCAAATTTCGCGTGAATTATGTGACACCCTTTATAAATGTATAATATAAAAACCAATTGATGTATGTTAGTCTCGCAAAAACTCGAGAACTAACGATTTAGCAAACAAATTCCTAAAACCGCAAATGATAAGTCGGAAAATCGAAATTTCCTCCACCAATAATCGCGAAATTCGAAAAACACCGAACCGATTGAGCTAAAATTTTGAGACAATCTTTTTTATTTGCCCAGAGGTGATTCTGTTTGGTCAAAATTAGAAATCCAAAACACAAAAAAATTAAAAATCGTGTATCTCGAAAGCCACCGAAACGAGTGAGCTCATTGTTGTATTGGCCCGGGAGTGTTCCTGTAAAGATTGGTCGAAATTGAACAAAGGGACTTGAATTTATTAGAACTACGAACGGGATTAAATTAATCACCCAATGAAACACACAGTTTACACAGTGCGGCTAATATTGCCAATCTCAAGGAACTGGAGTTGGAAGGTTGATTGCCACTCATAATCGGTTATGTGGAACAAAGTTCACCGGGTCATCTAGTTGAAAATAAATTTTCAACTCTGGAAAGCGTCCGTTTAACAAAGAGAAAAATATGGAATTTGTTTTGTCAAATATTGGGCATAGGTAAGCTAATTTTTAACAGAAATAATTGCTTAATTCCTTTGCAACAACTTTTAAACATTGGAATGGATATGGAGGCCAATATCACGGAGTCCCTGCTATGCACCGAATATGTAAAGCTACAGCCTGCAGAATAGAACACCAATTTTCATACACACACCATTTGCCGGCCAGGAAATTATGAGGAAATAGCGAGCCAAGTGTTTGCTGAACGAGGATTCCCTTGTGTACCTGTATGTGTTGACGGTACCCAAAGAAAATGAACAGCAGTTTGGCAATAGACATGGAAAGCGTTCAGTTGCGTTAATTATCCGACCGATATGCCAGAGAACAACCTACCTATAAATTTTGCGTTTTGTTGGGGAAATAGGGCCCTGGTATGTTAACTAAACATACAATTCGGGGATATGGTTGTTGGCAATTCATTTAGTTAATCTAGAGTACCTACAACGCTGTCTTCAATGGCCGCGTTCCTAAAATGAAAGTGTTGAAAATAGATAATTAATTTTATGATCTCCGTAGGGCCACAAGCACGCTGAGGCGGTTCCTAAGCATCTATATCAAAAGCCGAAATCTTGATTTGATAAAATTAGCCGTTTTTTATTATCAGCTATGATCCATATAGATCATCGATTTACATGCACTTACAACAACAACATGTGATCCTGCTTTTCATCGAGATCACGAAATATGATCTGAAAATTAATTCAACTATTTCTCGTTGTTGTTTCGTGGCGTTGTTTATTTCATTCAGTAAAGGTTGGTGTCCCTGTAAATTATAGCCACACAGTAATTTTGCCAGACCAAAATGTGAACCACAATTAAAGACACAAAAAATCAATTAGCATTTTTTCAAATTCGAATAAGTTACTACTCCGACTTTCGAGATGTTTTGTTTCGCTATATAGCACAGAAATATAAATGGAAATATTAGCAGTACAATACGGTTAATTATAATGCATATTTGATCTTAACATTTGAACATAGTTTCCCCAAAAAAATATTCAATGCTAAATGTATGCAGATTTGTATCCATATGGTAACACCCCGACACAACAAGCGAAATGTCAAACTCAAATATGAGCAAGTGCAATGGAGAAATCATCGCATTGTGACGTCACATTGTACCGTGTGGCTGCAAGATGACTGGTGGCAATACGAAATTTGTCATAATTGGTATTGGATTTTATATGTTTGTTGCCACAACTCAATCAATGATCTAGTATGTTTTATTTTCATGATCTGATCCGGATCAGATCACGCTGATAATAAAAAACGGCTATTGTCACAGTACTCGCTCGACCTAAATGTCATTTTACGGTTGGTAGACGCGAAAAATGGCAGGAAATTCCATATCAAAATTTAAAAATGATGAAATTCAATCCGATTGTGATGTACATATTTGACGCTTTTATAATACCAATAGCTAATTTGGTAATCCGTATTTACATAGGTGGTATTATGTCAGTGCAACTGTAGCTTTTACTCTTTGGAATACTCCCAATATTTAGGTATGTACTTGAATAAAAAACAAAATACCTACGTTAAATTTAAAATTGTTAGTAGACTATTATAAAAAACATTTAATTATTTGGCAGATGTGGTGGTTCGTCTACTGATGAGCCCACCCACCACATCGGGGCGAAACGCATTTGGAGTTGAGGCCACTTAAATGTTTTTTATAATATTTAATGCTTACTCCACAAACTTTATTCATTTCTTGAATTATTAATGTGGTTGAAATAAAACACTTTCCTCTCTAGTTAATATTAAAATTCAAGTTTATTTTAACGATTATTAGATATAGGTAGGATATTTAGTAATATTTTTAATAATATATTTAATTAAATTAAATCAAAAAAGAGTTCAAGGTTTAAATGCACGTAACTTTAGATTTAGACATTACTTTAAGTAGGTACTTTTCTGTTAGACTTTTCGAACAAGAGTGAGTATAAAAGAGTTAGACAAAATGAGAAAAAGGTATATAGACTAGACTCTCGCATGTCTGCTAACGGAAGCATTCGACGCTAACCGTTGGATGAAGACTTTTACTTCTCGGCTGGACTTCGGTCATCTACATTCGGCCATCCTGGTTCTCGACCGACTCGGGCGAGTTACAATCTTCGTTGTCAGAGTCTTCATCATCCGAACAGTAAATCGTCCATGGCTTCATGTAGTCAACTGATGTAGAAGTAAGGTTTGGCCCTTCGTGATCTCCAACTTTTCGAACATCATATCGGTCGCTGCGTTTAATCTTTGAGACTTGATATGGGCCCAAAAACTTAGGACAAAGCTTAAGTCCTGTTCCAAATTGCGTACGCTGGATAGCCACAAGATCGCCGATTTTATATTTAGGAGCTGCTTTTCTGCCGTGATCATATCCCTTTTTGTTTTCGTTTTGTATCTTCTGGATTTCTTGCTTTGCTTGATCTCGTATTTCTTGACGGTTGCTTTCGAAGTCTGTACGAATCTCTTCTTCTAATATCTCGGCTAACTGTAGGTCTTCGCTAGTAAACATCTGCACCCCCGTAAGTAACATGAACGGCGTCTTTTGCGTGAATCTCGAGGTAGTGGAATTAAGAATTCGTTGAACACGACTAACGTGTTGGTACCATTTAAGAGGTTCTTCTACTGACAGCTTAGATAAGACCTGGATTATAACTTTGTTGAGGCGTTCAGCTTGGCCATTACCCCTTGGAACTCCAGTTGTTACGAGGTGGTGGTATATTTTGCGTGCTTCACAGTATTCCTTGAATAAATTTGATGTGAACGCTGCTCCTTTATCGGTAATTATTCGATGCGGGTTTCCAAAAACGTCAGCTTGCTGTTTCAACTTCGCCAAGACTTCCTCAGTTCCCGTACTCTTCACCGGGTATATCCACACGAATTTGGAGAAGGCATCAACCACCACGAATAGAAATTTGTAGCTTTTTGCCGTAGACGGTAGGGGACCAACATGGTCTAGGTGGAAAGTATGCAGCGGCACGTCCATTTTATCAATAGGACTAAGGAATCCCTCCCCCTTTCCAGACTTTTTCGATGCAAGTATACAGCTAATACAGCTACTGGAAACTGCACCTACAACCTTTGAAATTTTAGGTATAAAATAATCCCTACGAATCAGAGCCTCGACTTTGCGGTCATTAAAATGTCCTTGCTCATGCACCTTTTGAACTACTTGGCGTTGCATAGCCTTTGGGACAGCTAAAAGATAGTCCCCATCAACGTATTTGTAGATAACATCACCTCGTATGACGTAGTCCTCAAACTCCGACGATTTGAGAATTTCCATAAGAACTCTACAAAACTCGTCCTTCGCCTGTGCCCTTTTCACTGACTCGATAATGCCATCTTCTGTTACGAGAACGTAAGGATATCTGCTAAGGGCATCCACATGCTGCATTGAGCGCCCAGATCGATGATGTACTGTACAGTCGTACTCCTGCAACTGAAGTGCCCAATTCGCTATTCTGCTATTTAGTTCCTTTTTTTCCATTGTTAATTGAAAGGCCTTACAGTCCGTGAATATCTCGAACTTCAATCCTAATAGATAAACCCGTAGCTTCCTTAGAGAACGTACAACTGCAAGAACTTCCAACTCATAACTTGAGTAGTTCCTCTCTGCAGGCAAAGTCTTGAAGCTGAGGAAAAAAACGGGATGGAAAAGATCGTCTTCATCTTTTTGGAGTAAGACAGCACCATATCCATCTTTGCTAGCATCCGTATGCAACTGCGTGGGCTTAGACGGGTCAAACAACTTCAACACGGGTTCTCGGCACAGCTTCTCTTTTAGGTTGATAAATGATTCTTCCTTCTTTCGTCCCCAGGAAAACTGAACATTCTTTTTCGTCAAATCAGTGAGTGGTTTAGCTACTAGAGAATACCCTGCTATAAACTTTCGAAAAAACCCTGTGAGTCCAAGAAAGCTCATAACGTCCCTAACATTCCTTGGCACTGGAAATCTCCTTACTGCTAATATTTTCTCATCGGAGGGTCGGATGGTACCACTTTGAATTATGTGCCCCAGGAAATGTACCACCTTTGTCAAAAACTGACATTTACACCACTTTATTTGAAGACCATTTTGACTACACATATCCAAGACTTGTCTGAGCGACTTTACATTGTCTTCTGCATTTTCCGACGGAATGATGAGGTCATCCATATAAACGAGGAGTGTACCTTCCAGAATCAATCTCCGAAATATTGTATTTATAAAACGCTGAAAGACTGATGGCGAATTGCAAAGTCCGAAAGGAGCTTTGTTGAATTCATACTGACCATCCGGCGTAACGAATGCAGTGTATTTTTTACTCGGTTCTTCTATGCTCACGTGAAAAAATCCGTTTTTCAGGTCGAGAGTGGAGAAAACCTTAGCTTTGTGTAAATTTTCCAGAATTTCCTCAATATTGGGTAATGGAAATCTGTCCTTTATTATTTTGGAGTTCAATTTCCTGTAATCTATACAGAGCCTACGGCTCCCATCCTTTTTCTTGGCCAACACAATGGGACTAGCAAAAGATGAGTTACTCTCCCGAATAATTCCTTCCCTTAGCCATTCAGAAACATTTTGCCGTACCACTTCCTTTTCTAATGGTGCCAATCTCCTAGCCTTTTGATGAATTGGAACTTCATCCTCCAAAGTAATCTTCATTTCAACTTCTAAGAAATCGGTTTTCTTCTGCGGTTGATAATTATCTATCATATACTGAATTTGTTCTTTAAGTTCGTAATTTGTTATTTGCTGCAAACTGTCTGGATACAAGTCATCATGACAGCTTATAACGTTAACTTGAGCTAGGAATAATCTGTCTTTGCATATTTTAAAAATAGTAGGTTTTCCATTTTCGATCGTTAATGAGGCATCGACGAAGAAATTCTTCCCGATAAGCATATCAGTATTCAACCAATCATTTGGAACAACGTGACACAAAAGGTGGTATGATTCGGAATCGATAACTGCATCAATCGCCACAACACCTAAGGTTTTCGTACTGTTTTTTGCGAATCCTACAACTGGAATACCTGGCTCTTCAAACTGTAATATTCCCAGTTTATTTTTTATAGCTTCCTTGATAATGCAAATATCACTGCCAGTGTCAATGAGTCCACTGTAATTTTGTCCACCAATAATAACCTGAACCACGAAATCTGGAACTTTGACCATATTAATGCTAACATTCGCTTTCTTCGGACATTTCGGAGCAATGTGCCCAAACTCGTTGCAGTGGAAACATCTCATTCCTTTTGACTTATCGGGACAATTGCCATGAGTGTGGGACATCGATCCACAGTTTGTGCACCGCTTTAATTTATGGGAAACATTTTCCAACTTCTTACAATTACTTGTGCTTTGTTGTGATCTGTCAAACTTCTTCTTTTCCCTATCCTGCTCGCTCTTCATCTTTTCATATGCTTTTAAATTTTCTTTTAGTTGGTCGAGGGTTTTAGATTGATAGAGAAGGCTTTTATTTGTAGGGTTATCAGGAATTCCTCCTATTATATAGCCTATTAAATGTGAATCCACAACGCTTCCTCTCGTAGCTATCTTCTTGATCCGGTAAAAGTATTCCAGGTAAGATTCAGGTGAATTCTTTTTTGCTTCTGCTAGCAGCTTATGTACATTTTCGACCCCTTTGCTTCCGAATTCCTTAATCAGAAACTCTTTTAACTTTTTCCAACTACAAATGCCTGACTCTGACTCCACAGCTAGCCTACCTGCGCCAAACAACAGACGCCTAGCATACAAATATTTCTGCACCTCGTTCCAGCAGCAAACCTCCGCAACATTCTCAAAGTCTGGCAACCATGAATCAACGTCCTTGGATTCGCCATCAAACTTCTCTAAAGATTCCTCGACGTCTTTGAACTGATAATTATTTTGAACCCCCTCATTTTTAGTAGACATAATTGAAGAAGTCGAAGATAATAAAGACGATGTGTCGGACTCAGAATCTGAATTTTCGTGGCCTACGTCTTCGGAGATATCATTCTTTTCTAATGACGTTCGAAGCCTCGCTACTAGGTCGGCTTTTAAATTATACCGGTAGGATAACCCAAGTTCTTTTAGAATTGCCTGAAGTTCCTTAGTTGTCAATGATTCAATATCTTCGGGAATATTCATTTAATGCAAAATGACTCAGTACGAATAATAAAAATATAAATCTACCTAATGGTACTCGTGAGCTAGGTAGTTATACAAGCTGATATAGTTTATGATTTAAAATTTAACGGGGACCTTTTCCTCTTAAAGAGACGTGATCCTAACGTTACTCAACCAAATAAATCAAATATATACGTATGTGTGTACATAAATGCATGCAAAAAAATGGAACGAGCTCACCAGATTTTCGAATGTGCAAATGTATAGGTTTGCGGTTTGTATATACCACTCTGGTTCATGCAAGTAACGGCCACTAATTTTTGATTAACTCAATTGTATGTATTTTCTTTTTCACTTAAACTTTTCCAATTTCTTTTCAAACATTGACTTTTCTAATTGCTTTTCTTTTGTCACACTTTTCGAACTTATTTTTTGACAATTTATATGTAATTATGTATATACTTTTCAACAATTTTTCGCACTTTTCTCTGACTTTTCTTTTCATATATGTATTTCTTTTCCACTTTTCAAAAACTTCTTCTGTCACAGCTTGTTTTTAATATCAACGGCTTTGATAACACTTTTCATCCTGTTTTTTATAGTTTTAATCAACGCGACGAACCGACCGACATACTTTGACGTATCCCACTTCTGACACCATGTGGTTGAAATAAAACACTTTCCTCTCTAGTTAATATTAAAATTCAAGTTTATTTTAACGATTATTAGATATAGGTAGGATATTTAGTAATATTTTTAATAATATATTTAATTAAATTAAATCAAAAAAGAGTTCAAGGTTTAAATGCACGTAACTTTAGATTTAGACATTACTTTAAGTAGGTACTTTTCTGTTAGACTTTTCGAACAAGAGTGAGTATAAAAGAGTTAGACAAAATGAGAAAAAGGTATATAGACTAGACTCTCGCATGTCTGCTAACGGAAGCATTCGACGCTAACCGATGGATGAAGACTTTTACTTCTCGGCTGGACTTCGGTCATCTACATTAATTCTTGACTTGAAACATTTTTGGTATTGTTAGTAGACTGAATTACATAGTTTTGTACATAATCTGAAATGGGAACAAAAGTGGGGAAAATCGAAATGCAAAATGGGGAAAAACTTTAATTTTTTGCTCCAAAATGGGGAATTACCACTGAAAAAATCTGGTAACTCTTGTGGACCACGGACTATTACGAACTATTACGAACATGAAAAAAATTACCCAAATCGGTCCAGCGATGACCAACAAACTACTAAGATATTTTAAGGCTTACAGCCGAATTTATTAGATTTATTGATGTCATGGTGGACGGTGGACCCTCCGCTAACAGGATATAATATGCTATATGCACCATGCATGGCTATTCCGTTGCCTGAATTAATTCGGAAAGCCCCAAACGCGATATGTTGCAACGATCTTGGATAAATATTACACTTTATATTATCCAGTACTCAATTACCCGGTACCGAAATATTTCATAACAAAAGACAATTTTTGATTTTAGGAAGCCAAAGATATAGTTTTACTCACGTTTTATTGATACGTTGCTCCGAAGTTTGTGCATAAAATTCATTATCTCTGCATTCTTCGCATTGTTTCTAGCTTGATTTTACACTGTTCCTATATTTTACATTTTCTTTTTCTGTAGCTTTTCACATAATAATTTTTTGGGCTACGGCAAATTAAACTTAAGGAAGGTTAAGTTCTAAATTTGGCTTTATTTCCCATTATGAAAGCGAAATAAAGGTGCTAGTGCACGGTATATAGCACGCCACATATTTATATGTGACCCTGACGTAATTTAATTGGCGTGTGGAGCCAATGGCCTCATACGTATGAGGCACGATATGAGGCACTCGTGACACATACGCATTGTGTGGCTTTCCGACATTCCGTGTACTACCCTAGCACATACGATTTGTGCCAATACGCTCCATAATGTCGAGTGGTTACCTGCACGGTTCGTATGTATTTTTCAATGTAATTTCAGCAATTCTGTTTGCGTTTTGTACGAGCAGCAATATCTTAAATACACCCAAAGCAATAAAACAATTAGTACCTACAGTTCTAGTGCAAGACTGCACACAGGACAATAAAACTGCGGATAGCATCATCACATCATAAATAAATAGCTAACAGCCAACCGAGATGTCCGCGCTGTGCTACATGCCGTGTACTAGCCACTAGCACATACCGTGTACTAGCAACTTAACTCCGAATTTTGACATTCAGAGATTGTTTTTGGCATTGAAATCTCGATCTGCGACAAGCCTATTGCGAAATATGTGGAAGATGTTTAAAAAGTAATTTTAGTTAATACTATCTAGCTGAAGTTGGGAGAATAGTAAATGGATGCGACTTTTATTATTTGTCCACTTTTCGTTGTTATTTTTATAGATATGTAACTCTTTTATCGGGCATGATTGGAATTTGGCTTCTATATGAGATCGATATTCTTCTTTACTATAATTGCAACCCTTCATTTTACCGAATTGTGCGGGGATGTAAGGGGTGCTATAATTCGTACCCTTGTAGTTGATTCTAGCGAGCGAGACTCTTTCTAATCTCTTTCTTATCGGAATTCTTGGAACACGAACTTCCTCGCTTTTAAATTTGCCTTTGACTATGGTGGCTTGGATGAGGTTGTTCATAAGTTTCCTCAACGTCAACCTGGTTCTATTGCACAGTTTCGGTTGGTACAGATTGTGCAGCACTATGCCGACAGAGCTGACTTTAAGTTGCAAATTGTGTGAATTTATAAAAATTTGACGGAAAGTCGGATTGACTGAAAATTAGAGCTCAATTGGTTCGGTTGTTTTGTATCAGGGGTGTATCACCGCTTTGGCCGATTTTAACCAAACTTTACAGGTCACTCTCGGGTCAATGCTGAAGATTGCCTGAAAATTTGAGTTGCCACGCCCCTTTGACCAAACTTCACAGAAAAGCCATTGAGCCAATAGAAAAGACTTTCCCAAAATTTTAGCTCAATCGGTTTAGTGATTTTTGAGATATACGATTATGAATGTTTTCTAATGTTTAATAGAAAACCACCTTTTCCAATTTCTTTTTTCCGCCTATGTCTTTCCCTGGGCCAGTACAAATCCATCAAAACTAAAATCGTGAAAATCAAACTATTCGTTCTCAATTTATGGCGTGACCAAGGGAAACAAGGATTAATTTTTATATAATGTCGAAGCATGGTTCAGTGTATGTATGTACCGGGTAATACGACATTCTACTGTACATTAAAACGTTAGGTTTAAGGCTTAACTACATACATTCGACATAAAGTAAAGTACTTGCACGAAAATGTTTATTTTCATTTTCAAACCATTTCAAATCTGTAATTTTCTCTAAACTTTTCACAAAGTGTGATACCATATCAAAAGGTCATACCTATCTCATACATTCTTGTCCACCTTGTACAACATGAATACTCAACTGTCCCATGTTGGATCAACCATTATAATGCTAACATTAACGTAGTATAGGCAAAGCAAACCACAATATTGATATTTAACTGGTTTTACTCAAGCTGGCCAATTCTGGACCATGAAAAATGACCCTATTACCTCTCCTACGACTTAGAAGACTTAACGCTTTCAAGGTCGTTAATGTTATTGCCGTGCACTGCACCTTAAGTATAGATATGCGCGAATATTGTTTTTGCCCAGCAGTGACGAAGAGGAAGACGATGACATTACTCGCTTTCTCTACGCTTGTCCTGTCCTTGCCTATCTGAGGGATCCTTACCCATGAAACTACTTACTCAACGATTTTAGTTATCTTATGGTAATGCCAGCACCGCTAACATTTTTAGCTTCATCGATTGCTTGATAATAGTATTCATACCTTACTTTATAGTGGTATTTACAATGGGCCTTACCAATAATCATTTTTAATCTTCAACTTAAATATTTTGACGGTCACAATGGATAATTTTAGATATATGGAAATATTCGCCATTGTGACTTCGTAAAAGTTAGGCTGGACACCAAAAATTAGTATTAGTAGGTACCGCGGAATGGGTCCACCATCGGTCTTCTCTCTTAAGCCACTTAAACTAAATTAACCTAGGTACCTATCAAAAATGATCGCACAAGAACAATCGTCGCAAACTCTCTACCAATGCCTTATCACATTTTCTATAATCGTGATCATAAATCATTTTCGAAAAATTGAAAATAAATAAAACTTTTTTTCCAGCCGCCTTCCTCACTTACACGAACAATGATCGAAAATAAAAGCAACCTTGAGATTTCCACAGCCTTAGAGTCGACATCGATTATAACAGCAACGCCCTCGACAACTACGTCAAATCACAATAATGAAGGAGATGACCGGAATTCGCTCAAGAAACTCGCCGCATGTCATAGGTAAGTGCAAGCAGTGTTCTCACCAACACAACCCATTACTGCCACCTCCCCGTCACAACCGACATCTGTTATAAAACCATTAACGTCAATTGAAGTGTCATGCAACATTTCATACGACGTTGTTAATTAAAATCTACCAAAACGACATACAAAACACAGATAACCTACCTAACAGAAAAATATTTGTTATTGCCTTTGCTAATGTTTATCTTTATTTCCCTTTCTGTAGGCAATTTTATCGCCGTTTATCGCACGTAGCTATAACCAACACAAGCAACCCCACAACGACTACGGTAAACGTCAATGACAATAATATAATAATTATGGCAGCCAGAACTAGCACTTCCACTGATAAGAAATGCTCTCCCACGGCAGCTGAAGTGAATTCAGAGAAAGATGTAACTGTACAAATATTAAAAAATACCGAAGATCAGCTGAGTGACCCATTGCCATCATCATCCATGTCCGTAACGAAATCAAATGACAGCAGTCCACTCATTGATGATGCTGAAACTACTTCACTTAATGACAATGTAATGCGTGTACTTAATTCACCCGCTGACGTCAGTAGCCGGTTGCTGATGCTGAAAGAATTATCATCGAAAGCGGCAACAATGACAGCCGCCGTGTCAATGGGAACGGAATCATATGAAGGTTGTTGGCATCTGTCGACAGAGGGGGAGTCAACAGTTCGACGCCGCCGATGGGGCTCAAAACCACCAATGACATCGGCTAATCTAATCGGAAAAACAATAGACGTAAGCAGTCACACCGATGATGGCTCTGATTTCCCAACACACACATCGACGATTGTCACTTTCGGCAGCGGCGTAGACAGTGTCGGCTCCACTGACGTTAGCAGCGATAAGCGGAATAAAAAAAACACCACTAACACCATGATGACGAGCACCAGCAACACCATAAGTACTACAATGAAAGCGACGACAGTACAGTGCGAGTCATTATTGCCGCCACCGCCAGTGAATAATCAAAATAAATGGACGAGTACCGAAGAGCCAAATGTTAGTTGCCATTCAACTTTTAAAACGTTCGCATCGTCGTTTTCGTCTCAAACACAATCGGGTTTATCATTCTCCGCGGTTCACTTATCATCGCTATCGCCTTCAGTACGACGATCTTTAGTAGAAGAACGGAAACGCGATCTATTTGAACGCTCGCAAGAGGATACCAGAGCTAGAAGTAGATCACGATCGCCCATCACTGAGGATCTTCAAAGAAATTCGGTGCATTTTCCGTCTGTCAACCGGCTTGTCAAAATGTATACAAAAATTCTACAGGACAGCAAGCAGCCAGCTTCAGACAAGGATACCAACACCATAGTCAATATCGTTGCTCAAGATTTTGAAAAGAAATTATCATTGAAAGAGGACGAACATCAGTTGAAATCGTCTGTCGATTCCCATCGGAATAGTCCACTCTCTGATGAAGGCTGCACTCTGGGACAGTCACCTTACTCCTCGGACTGCGATGAAGACCAGGACGATGATAGAGAATCTATTAAGCCTGCCAGAAAGAAGAAGGAACGAGTGGCACGATCGGCTAGCAGCGATTCAGCGTTGGGGCTTGACGAAGAGCCCATGGAACCACCAGCAAATCTCAACCAGGGTCGACGTATGACCCTAACTGTCACAGACCTGCCATTAAGGCCTGCCCTCTTGCCACTAGCTGAACCTACCGACCTGCCTGACTCACCAACAGCAGATGTACATATCTCCCTTAATGCCCTGCTCACCCAAACGGCTATTCCAAGCAAGGTACTGATCGAAGAGCGAGTGGTGGAGATTCCTGAAGACCGCTTTGGATCATTGTCCAGTTCCCGACGGGAATCTGCTCAAAGCTGCATCAGTGACTATCCGATCAGTGAATGTAGTGGGGTGCGGTTCGTGCGGACGCCATCTGTCGTTGTGTCTGATTATTCAGACGACTTGATGTGTGGCATTACCCTAGAGGAGATCGAGTACTTCCGGGCGCAAAGACTACGGCGGCGATCTTCTGTCGAAACCTCTGGCACCGAAAAGGATGATGCAGCCTCGGATGTCAGCGCGACATCTTCATGCAGCAATCTGTATTACTGTGGGTCAACAATAAGTGCACTAGATGGCGCCGAGTGCTACGTAAATGGAATTCGCATGCCAATCGATCGCAAAATCTCCAATTGTTCAACTTGTGAGGGTAGTGGGGATGAGGACAGCCAGTCGTTTGTGATTCCGGAACAGCCGGAAGATCTCAAGGAATACATCACATACTGCACGGATCAGATGATCGCCCAGCAGCAACAAGCGAATAGGAAACCGAAAAAGGTAGGGGGTACCACTCACACCACCAACACCGATATCTGCAACACCAACAGCAACTGTAGTGAACCATAAACAATTTAGTAGTAGCACACTAATATTTTTCAGAAAATCTAAATTTTTCCAATAAATCTCCAAAAAACAGAAATAAAAAAATTAAAAAACAGTACGATATAGACTCGATCGAAGTCGGGATTCGTTTATTTTTTAAGCCATTTTTAAGTATTATCTGCTAAGTATTACCAACAATATTTGTAAGCTTTCTTCTTTAGTAATCTAAGCCAAAAATAAGACTTTTGTAAGACAAGCAGCCGAATGGGACGACAGTCTTGTTCTATACTGATATTTTAAGTGCTCGTTCCGCTGCGCAATATACAATTTTGCTATAACAAAAAATTATAAATAAACAAACAAATTTGAAACTACTTTGGCCATCTGACTCATGAATATTGGTTTTTTGATACTTTGATGACATCTGGCGGTTTGGTTTGTCGTCTCGTTTTCAAGCAAACGCTTCGCTTCACAATTCACACGACTCGAAGTATGTGCGTACACACGTACTTTTGTACGTCATTCTTTTGGGATTTAATTGAATCTGGTGGGGCTGTGTTTTATGATTTGTTCCGCTTTTGTGTGTGGCATGTGGGTATGGGTGACTGTTTTTTTTTTTTTTTTTGATTTCTGTGATGAACTTTAGTGTTGTGATTTGTGAAACGTGTTCGTTTTACGTAGTCAATGTGATTAATGACGCTGTATGTCAGTGACAGTTTGATGTTTATCTGCGGTTTGCTAACCTTTTTTTTTGGCGAAGGTCGATCGATCATCTTCAAACACTGAGTCACTGATGCGGTTTCATGGCATCGCTTAATCGTTGGCTTTATTTTGTGTGTCATACAACTTTGACTGTATGAACACTTGTGACGGCAGACTAGTTGTAGGAGTTTTGAGGTTGGTTGACCTATTGGTTAATAATTGTGCTCCGATGACAAACCTTTTCCAAGATTCTTTGATCTGGATCTTCTTCATCCATATGGGGTAAGCTAAATTCTACTGGAAAGATGCTGTGATTGGTATGCACTCACTTGTAAAGCTGTTTATTTGTTCTTATACATTCGCAGGGTTAATATGTGGCGAGTCCTACAAATCCCTTCGACTTATTTGATATTTAGCAGCATATGTCTAATAAGTAATACTAATATAATAAATTAATAACCAATGAAACACGACATTTTCGTGATTCTGTAGAGTAAAAACAAAACAAATAGTTGGCGCAAATGGTCCATATCTTACCACATAGGTCCAGATTCTCAAAACAAATGGAAGGTATATACAATTTTATCACGAACCCGAGCGGCTAAATTAAGAAGCTTTCTCAGCACAGTTCTACTCTCGGATGTTGGCACAGTGGGAAAATCCTTAGGCAAATTACAGTTTTTTTCGGTGGCTATACAATAAATCTAATAAAAAATAAATTTAAATACTGTATTAGATGAATAGCGAGATTTGTATTGATTGAGATACATACTGTTTGGGTCCAGTCCATATACTTATTTATAGTCAACGATTTTAAAAACGGTAAAACTGAAGTAAAAGGCTGCGGAAGATTTTACCAACTATTGGTCAACTTCGTCGTTCTGAACCAAGAACATAGACAAAAACAATGTTAGACATAGTTAAACATGTACCCATAAAGTGATGTTAGAATGGAGGAAGGTCTTTTGCATGCATCCGAAAAATACAAACTAACTCGCAGTCGTTTGCTTTAATTTTTACATTAAATCAAATGTATAGTACACGTCGATATTCTGAAGCTGAACACAATCAGTATCCTTCAAAGAAAAAGAATAACTGTTGAAAGAGTAATTACTCAAATTTTTTTTGATGAAATTGTTTGTATGAGGTTTGTTGTAGGACCATATCCACATTTTGATACAGCTGGTAGAGTTCATGGTTGTACCAGAACATACTCGTATGACCGTCAATTTTTTGAAGATTTATTTCTATCGGTAGTTTCTGATTCAGATGATTTATTTAGTGGCTACCATGGTTCAATGAAGTCTCTCTGCCTATGACTTACAGAAACAAATACAGAAATAATATTTCTAGATCTTTTTGGCTTAACATCTCCCAACCATTTGTTTGAGTGGGGCATATTTATGGCAGGCACCTATAATTATACCCTCCACAGGAAGGTATATTCACTTTGTCATTACATTTGTAACGCCAAGAAGGATTCACCGGAGACCCTATAAAGTATATTCTGAATCAGGATCACATTCTGAATCGATCTAGCCATGTCCGTCTGTCTGTCTATCTGTTGAAAACAGGATAGCGTCCAAACGAATCGACTTAGGAGAATGAAATTTTGGGAGAGGTATTATTTTTAGTCAGGTTTGTATTAAAAATGGTCCATGTCGGTCATGTAGTTCTGTTACCTCCCATACAAAGCCAATATTTGACCCATGTGTCTCTCTGTCTGTTGAAAACACGATAGCGTCCAAACCAATTGACTTAAGTGAATGAAATTTTGTGAGAGGACTTCTATTTACCGCCGTCAGGTTTTTTTTGAAAATGGGCTATGTCGGTAAAGTAGTTCTGGTACCTCCCATACAAAACCAAATATTTTGCATGACTTTTAGGTATGCAGTGGAGGGTATTAAAGCATCGGCCAGGCCGATGATAACACTTTTACTGGTTTTATTTCGAATAGGAATGGCTGAATATAAAAGCTGTTTCACGACATTTAGACGCTAGAGGTGAGTCAGTGAGGGAAACCTTAAGATGTATTTTTTACTTTTCTCGTCCTCCATAACAACAACCACTGAGCCCACATGATTTTTAGAAAACGATATAATAAATGCCTCTGCTGACATAAATTGAAAAGCTGGTTATACTAGGTAGGGACTACATTCTTCACGGCCCTATTCGTTTAAGAAAAAGAAGAAGTCCGTGGTCGGAAAATTTGTTATTTTTGGCAGAACTTGAAAAATTTCAATATATCTAAAAGCACTTGTATTATACTAAATCGTAATATCTCGCATATATCCAGTTTTTTTCTTAAAAAAACCTCTACATCTAACAGCAATCGCATACTCGTGGTATAAGACGCTTTTTTCCAACAGCCACTAAGGTTCGGCCTTAACGCAGGTGCTCTAGAAGGAACTCTGGTAAAAATAAAAATGATATTAGATAATGTAGATAAAAACTGTTTTCACAACTTTTGTTAGGGTATTGCTGCACGCTAATACTGTCATTGTATTTTGAAGGCAGTTGAAGGCAAGTTGAGCTTACGTAAAAACATTCAAAACCATTTAAATTATTTTAATTCCACTTGTAAGGTGGTGTAACCTTGAATATTGTTAGTTTGTATCGAATTAAAATGCTCATTGAGCTATATCCTGTTGAGAGAATTGAGAATACGATTTTATTCATATTCACGCCTACACCGTCGTCTTCGCTTAAGAAAACCTAAACTCACTTTTTCGAAATAGATCCCCACTAGCTACCCCAGCTACACTTATTATTGTCGCATAGGCATACTATTCCTAAATGGCTGCAACAGAACTCTTGCAGAGTGAGAAGGTAGCTATTTTTACTAATTAAATTTTCCTCCAATTTACAGGTCACTTAAGTTGCCAGAAGTTACTGTAACTTGGGGAATTGTTTGTAGATACTAAATATGTACATATGTATGTACTTATGTAGTTAGTTTTTCTAAAATTTACAAGTGTAATAAACAGAGTTTAAAAGGAAAATTTATGAAATAATTATTAGATACACCTATGTACTACATTATGTGTCATTTCGATTTTAACATTTTTCCTACAGAGAACAAATCTCTAATTCTGGCACATTTCCTTTCGCAACATATAGGTAGGTTGTAGAGTTGCCGTTTTGAAATCCGCCTTCCAGTCAGATTTGACTGATAAAAAAAAAAAATCTAAAATCCAGTCAAAAAAACGGTCAAAGAAATTTAAACAAAAATCCAGCCATGAAAGTATAAAAAAATAAAAAATAAAACAAGTCAAAGGGTTTTCAGTGGTTTGGCCGCTGCTTTGATACCCTCCACAGCATATATTATGTACATGCCACGCAAAATGTTAGCCATATGTGAGTTAGTACGTACACGCATGGGTCTAGTGGTGGTTTGGTGTGAGAGTTACCAGAATTACTTGACCGATATAGCCTATAGACGACACGACGGTAGAAGGACCACCTCTCACAAAATTTCATTCGGCTAGGTCGATTCCTTTGTACGCCATCGTGTTTTCAACAGAAAGACTGTCAGACGGACATGGCTGAATCGATTCAGAATTTGATCCTGATCAAATCCGGTGACTCCTACTTCGCGTTACAAATGTAATGACAAAGTGAATATACCATCCTGTGGAGGGTATACAAAATTTATTAACTCACAAATGAACTTTATATATTATAGTAATCTCTCTGAGCGCTTCAACTGTCTCCTCATCAGTTGCATCTACATATGTCGGATATTTTATTGCTGTTTTGGTAGGTAACCTACCATTTGTATGAGTGGGATATGCTTCTAAGCTTGGACCAAACAAATTAAACTCAAGCAATATTTGTTCCTCTTTTTGGTTTTTTCTATTGCTCTATTGCCACTTTGAATTTAATAATTTATATTGATAGAAAAAATATTACACCAAAAATTTAAAAACAGTCAAACAAAATTCGTATCCATCTAGAAAACCAGCCGGAGGATTTTAAAAAATCTTCCAGCTAAACGCATATCAATCCCAGTCAGATCTGACTGGAAAGCAGTCAAAATGGCAACGCTGGTAGGTTGTATAGAAAATTCAAACTTATTTATTTGTCTTTACCACAAACTCTTTGTAACACCATGTCACCATATAACAGTTAGGCCTGACTGAAACAGTAGACACAACCGTTGAGGGTGTGCTGCACATGAACCTGGAACAGGTAAAGATATTTAGAGGCTAAGGTGAGAACTTTTGTGTTCTCACACTATACGTATACATATTTCTAACTTTCGACTACCAAACATCAGATTACATTGTCATTAAAAAACTGAATCTTTCATAGATACAGGCACAGGGCCATAATATTTCAAACAAAATAGGAGACTTACAATTAGGTATGTCTGAACATTATAAAATATTTTCTTTAATGAAGGAATTAAATTGAATTGGCATTATTGCATTATACGACATTATAATCTTTCAACTGTTTATTAAGCAAGAAGGCACTCTAAAAGCGAACCTTCGGAAAGTCACAAGCATAGCGTCTTAATATTTCCCATGTTCTAAATGCCAATATTATTGTCTTCCTTGGGGAACATCACAGGTAACGATATATTTTTCGAAATATGGCACGAGTACCTAAGATAACTACGGCGCCAAAAATTGATAACGGTATTTTGTCGAGGGGTTAAATACAAGCATTTTGTACTATGGGAGGGGGGAGGGTCCATCTGGATTCAATTATTTTTAAATTAAAAAATAATAATACTTAAAATAAAAAAAAATCTAAAAACAATGGCATCACTTACAATAAAGGACTTTAGAATTTTTGGAAGCCAGGAATCTGTTCTTTAATATTATTTTTAAATCAAGTTATATCTGTTAATAGTTTTTGAAAAAAAATGCTTTCGAACTTGAAATTTAAAGAAAAAAATAAAAAAAAATTTGTGTGCTGATTTTTTCAATACATATTGAGAAAATAAATATGTACCTACTTATAATTTGTTTGTTGTTTTTACTACCTAAATTTTAATCGAACACAGAAAATCAGATTGATTTACATATGTATATCCTCTAATTTTTGAGAAAATTGAAAATTACTTTTATATGTCGCTCCGCTTGAGTACAAATTGTTACCCTTGCGCCTTGAAACTATAGTTCTTTGTTGTAAGTGTTGCCATTGTTTTTTAATATTTTATTTTAATTTTATATATTATTTTTTTTTTTTAATTACCCCTCCCGCCTAACCGGAGCGAGATAGACCCATAGTAAAAAATGCTTGTATTTAACTCCCCTACATAAATCCGACATTAGTTTTCATCGCCAAAATTATTGTAGGTACTCACCCCAAATTTTTGTCTTTAAATTTCAAGTTTGAAATTGTTTTTTTTTTTTCAGAAACTATTAACAGATAATAGAAATATTTAACAATAATAATAGATATAGAAAGAACAGATTCCGGGCTTTTAAAAATGATACAGTCTTTTATTATAAGTGTTGCCATTGTTTTTTAATGTACTTTGTTTCCAATTAAAGTATCATTTTCTTTAAATTACCCCTCCCGCCTAAAACGGAGTAAGATAGACCCCCTCCCATAGTAAAAAGTGCTTGTATTTAACTCCTCTACAAAATACCGTTATCAATTTTTGGCGCCATAGTTATCGTACTCTCCCCCGAAATATTACTACCGAACCAAGCCTTATATTTTAAAAACTCTCAGTGAAAAAGGAAGAACTTAATTTTAAAAAGAAAATATCAAATCCCAATCTCAATTTGGTTACCATTAATGATTTTTGAAATCACGAATTTCGTGAACAATATATGATTGGTTATAGTTGACCTTATTTTTACAAAGCCATGCTGATTTACTGCAAATGAGGGATTTACAATAGAAATCTAACCATTAAGCAAAAAGCGAGTCAAACCAGTTTGGAAGAGAAGATTGTTTTATATACATACCTCCCTCTGTAGTTTTACATTTTATTTCTCCTTCCAAACTTTAAAATGGGAACTATAAAAATGTAGCTGAAAATCCACCAGTTTTAAAAGATACACTTAAAATGTTATTTAAGGAATCGGAAACTCTCTATAAGTAAAACAGGCTAAATTCTTAATTGTCAAAAAATATGCTTACAATTTCAATTGCAAAAAAATTTAAAGAAGGCTGATATGAATGTTCCGATGAACAATCTATGATAATTATTTTAATATAACTCACCTGGAGTAGGCCAAGTTATTGGAGCCAATCAACAAACAACGCCCCAATTGCTGAGTAGTGAGTTGACACTTTGAGTATTATACAAATGTTACAATATGACTTCTTCTATCCCCAAACAAATTAGTTTTGTTAATCGCATGTTTTCAAGATGACAGTGTATCTACTATGACGTCAAGGAGCTTATAAACGATAAACGATTTTATCAACTCGTATGCCACAATCGAGTCTGTTTGGAAATATGTAATACCTTTGCCTGGGATTCCCCTTAGCTCTGGAAATAACTAGATGTTTCCATAGCATAGATCTGCTTTACCCAACATTTACGGCTTAGTCTTATCGAAATTTTTGTTATTTATTAAACTAAGGGGCGGATTTATATCTAATTACTATCAGTTATATTAAAAATAAAAATGTCTGCAATGAGCACCGTCGCATCGCTCAATGATTATTTGGCACTACTGACAGTAGTGATGCCAGGTAGTAGGATATTGTTGAGGAAGGGAGTCTATATCCTAATTACTTACTTAGGTGGCGCAACAGTGAGTGGTGGACCTAGACCTCAACCAATACCCCTCTCCAGTTGGTTGGTAGGCAGTTATACTCCCGAACACTTTTCAGGCGTTCTTGAGATGTGACGCAGTGGAAATACCTTAAAATGAATCCTCTCGATCAGTACTCCAGCTAACCACCTGCTTGCTCTTAATAAATATCGCATCGCAACAATGTTGATACTACAACAAAAGTTGTACCAATTTATTGAAGACTTTAGTCATACTTCATACATAATTAAATCCATTTCGTAGAGTTATTAGACGGAGCAAAACAAAACATTGGCGCCAAAACGTTGTGAAAACGTGAATACATGTATATAACCACGTACGCCATTGCTCGGCAACATTAGTAAATCACTCGGCAATACTGAGTGCTACCTTTTATGTACTAAACGTAAACATTTACTGAAAACAAACAGCAATTTGCATTAATTTAACTATTTTCGGAATAAAAACAAATTAGCGTCTGTCCCGTTCTCCAGTCAACCTATTCCCCAACAGCAAAGTGTTCTGTGACACATTGGAGACAGTCACTGCCATGACCAATCCTAACACCATAAATGTGGGAATAACTTAATTTGTTTTTAAAATACGTATGCACGTTTCGAACATTGTTTTTTTTTTTTTATTATTGGGTTTTGGGAATGAAAACAGACATTCCATTGCTTTATATGTCTCTTAAGTGCAGAGCAGAACGTTGTCGATAAATTACATTAATATAAAAGTGTTGACACAAATTATTGATCAAATGCGATTACAAAAAAAGTTAAGGAAAGTTTTGTATCATTGTATGGGTTAAGGAAAGTTTTGTAGATATCATTCAAACGGAATTTAAATGACCTTTCCATTGGTGCCAAAATTTACATGAAGTAAGTTTCAAAAAGTGGGCGCAGTAGCGCAGTGGTTAGTGTGCTAGACTACTGTGCGAGGGATCCCAGGTTCGATCCCCGGAAAAACACAAATTACATCTTAAGGTTTTTTCTACTGCGCCACCTCTCGCGAACGTCTGACAAACATCCGAGAGTATAACTGTCCTGAAAAAGCTTCTCAATTCAGCCGTTCGGACTCGGCATAAAATTGTAGGTCCCTTCCATTCGTCCCTAAAAATAGAAACTCACACAAAACGAATGGTTGCGAGAAGCTAGGCCTTGGGTGTCTACCGCCTGTTGCGCAGCTTATTTATTTTTTTTTTTAAGTTTCAAATTATGAGCAGAATTAACTTTAGCTTTGTCAAAATACTTGTGCCGGCCACTGTAATTCTAGCCTACATTTCAGAGGGATGAAAATTGGTTTGGGAAGCATATCACTCCTCTTAATAGGGAAGTAAATAATTATATAGATACACAAATTCATACATAGACCAATAAATCGGCCTATTTGGAAAGGGAAGTGGTTTTAGCTGGTAAGAATTCGACACTGCGCTGCAATTTCGATCGGGTCAAGGCTAGTTTTTGACTGATACCATGTTCTTGAGCATAGAATACAGTTAATATTCCTTGAACATCAAGGGCTTTGAATGCGAATATTATCTGGCGAGAAGAGCAATTAGGCTTTTTGCAAGGTTTTTGCCTTTAATCGAAAAAAAGACACAATCTCTTAATAGCAAGTTACCCTTCGAGAGTCGTCTTCTATAGTTCTGGCGAGAGAATTAAAGGGTTCGAAGTAACTGACCGTATGCTATAGGGCTCGTTCCTAGGCGTTCTTCTATGGAACTTTACATTATGCTGAAATTCTGCGACTGACGATTCCAAGTCAATTATCGGCTTTCCAGACGACATCGTCCTGGGGACTTTTTTCTTAAACTATACAAAATGTTGAACTGTATTGTAAAGAGACAGTTGCAACTTACCATTAGGAAAGTTCCAACAACATCCTGGTGCTCATAACATCCTTTATAGGAGCTGTCACATCAATTCTCATGTACGCAGTAGAAATATGGTCAAGCGCCGAGAAAGTTATAAGCTAAGAAATTATAAAAACTAAGAACCAAGCGAGTCGAACTATCAACAAGAAAATTAAATGCGAATCTCAGTATTGCAAGTGCAACCTGGCAATATCAATGGAACAAATCTTTAAAGGGAAAATAAATACATTGTCTCAAGTCTCACACAGGTGATCAGTTTATAAATTGAACGAAGCCACAGCGAATCAATCTCATTCGGTTATTGTGGGGTCATTTATATACAACTAGCATACTCGTGTGAGAACTTTCTTATGTTGCAAGTTGCATTCCAAAAAACCCGTATCCCACCCGTATTCTCTTCCTCTGTAAAAATTAAATTGCATGTCCAATTCGATGAGAAGCGATAAGTAATGAATTTGCATGTTTGTTGGTTGCTACAAAATTGAGTGAACATACATAAGTGCTGCTTTCATTTGTTTTTGAAAACAATTTTGTTAAAATACATATACCAAATTATATTCTGTAAAAATAAAATACTTTTTGGTTTTGTTAATTCGTTATCAGACTTTTTACAGATTATTGTTTTTTTATACCTGTTTCCAAAACCCAAAGAAAACTTAAAGAACCATCGGTGTTCACTCACTTTTGAAGCTCACTGTATTTCGAATTTTACAAACAAAAGGATTGTGTTATAAATTACGTGAATTTTGGCATTCACAAAATATCGGAAAAAGTTTTTCTAATTGAAAGAAATGCCGCTTTAAACAACTCAAAAAAATTGTATATTTTCGGTGGATTTTTGACGTCTTCGAAATATGTATTATTTTAGGGTTTCAAAAATCAGCAAAAGTCGTTCCACTGCCGGGTGAAGAGAAAGCCATCTCCATTTCGCATGTATAAAAGTGACTGGTACTCGTTTTCCATATTCACTTTCGAGCAATTCCGCAAAATATTATACGTTTTCATAGTGACGTCAATAGGTCAGATCGCATTAGATATTGAGTACTGTGGTGGACATACAACACAGTTAGTAATTTTTTCATTCAGTGTTTTCGAACCTTTCTTTCGTCGATTATCAAAGTTGGTATTACAATAATATGTTGCATAATTCAGAAGTAACAAGTTAGGATTTAAAATCACTACCAAAAAGCGGGAATAAAATTGACACTTTCAAGTTCTGTTAATTTTGAATTTCCTTTTCTCTTGACGATAAAAAATTAAAAACCCGGACAATCTAGAAAAACTATACCGGACGTTGCCCGCATAAACGAGAAAGAGTACATGTCCGGGAAAACCCGGACGGATGGCAACGCTACCCATATAAGGTGAACTTTAAATTAGTCCGCCATCTCGTTAAGAGATAAGCGGTAATTGAGGGCAGTTTTGGAATATACCGTTGCCACGACAGGGCCTCATTAATCATTAATCATTAATCGCCATGATTTCCGCCTGTAACACGCTAGAGTGATTAGAAAGGCGGAATGAAATAGTAAAATTTAAATCTTGGGAGAAAACACTCCCTACTCCTGTTTCCGTTTTGTACCCATTTGTATAAAAGCAGACGGATCTCCTGTGAGATACTACATCCCTTCCCCAGTAAGTCCTGCTGTTGTAGGGTATGCACTTATGCAGGTTTCAAAATTCTTGTTGAATTGAAATTGAAGGAGAGTGTAATCAGTATCTTTTGGGACGAATTCTATTTTATCTAGAATAGACTAGTGACCAGGGGCCTGTACCACAAAACAACAATTTAACTTCTTAACAAGTAATTTCTTAACATATAAATTTAACAGGCGAAGTTATTTTCTGTACCACCAAATTATTCGCTATGATAGTTAACAAGGAAAATTTCCCTTAACACTTGTTGTAAAATTTTGCAAAACTATAATGGTGATTCAAAGAGTGTGCGCGAGTGAAGAGTGAAGCACTTGAAAATCTCGAAAACCAAATCAAGAAATATAACTTGTTACGAGCTAACAATTTTCTATTCATCAGTTAGAATTTTGCAACAATTTAACAGACAATTTTAACAATTGTCGTTTTGTGGTACAGAAACCGAGAATTCATCAAATTTCCCACTTGTTAGAAATTGTCTCAACAAGTGTTAATACGATTGTTAACTTATGTTTTGGTGGTACAGAAAATATTGTTAATTGTTAAAATTTGCCTGTTTAACTAGACTTGTTGTTTTGTGGTACAGGCCCCAGTTAGTCGTCTGGTTTACAGACGGATTGCTTTCATACGGGTGACTGCTTTTGCTGACACTTGTTTGCTGTAAAGGCCTAACCTTAGCATCAGGTGAAACAATATGTCCATAGCCGCCAGTGGCGTGGCGTGAATAATTTTAAATGGTAAGTCGAAGTCGAAAAATATCAAAATGTCGAAGGGAAGATGTAGGTAGTACCTATCTATGTATACAAAACCTTCAGTTATTTTTTAAAGCCATACAATCGAAAACTCCAGGAAGAAATTAAATTAATGAAGATATTTTTCCATCTTGAGTGCAAAATTTTCATATGTATTTCGTGTAAACATGATTTATATCATGTCTTATAATATTGTCCTTTATTTCTACATAAAGGTTCTTTAAATGAGTGTTTAAATCGAGCATTTGGGGTTTTTGTGGAGCTTCAGCAAAATCGTCTATACTTACTTACTCTTTGAAACATTTCTTCAAACGTATTTACATATAGGTACGAAGATCATACCAAAGACTCAAAACACTTGATTTCTCACTTAGCGACTTGTTTATAAACTTTATAAACACATCAGTATGTTTATTTTTTAAAAGATATCTACAAAATTCACCAAATAACTCGGAGAAAAGCGTGTTATTTTGTTGCATAAGAAAGCGGCCTTTGAACAGAGGATACTCCCCTCAGAAAAACACTGAAAATGATTAGGTAAAAAAGGGAACTGACTATTACTATGACTTCATCACAGCGCAGCGATAGGAGATACACACTCACACACAATTCAAATTCACCAAATATGTCGGAGAAAAGCGTGTTATTTTCCAGATACATATACTCCATTACACCACAGCGCAGCGGTAAAAGATACACACAAAACCCACCAAATAACCCGAAGAAAAGCGGGTTATTTTTTTGCATAAGAAAGCGGGCGTTGAACAGAGAGGACTAAACTCAGATAAACGCAAGTGTACAAAAGAGAAAGGAGACAAATTTGTTCTATCCAGTGAGAGATTTTATAACCCGTCATATTTCGGGTTATTTTAGATTTGGGTTATGCTCAGAGAGTGTGGGCAGTTATAATACTAATAATAATGAAGGCGAAGAAGGCCCGAAGGGTGTGTGTTTCCGTGTGTATAAAGTTCAATTGAGTTGGTGGGGTCGGGGTATGTAGCTTGCGCAGATAAATAGATACATATTATTAAGTTTATCCCGTGGATTTTATGTTGCTCGTTTTTAAGTAAACATTGTTGTGTAGCTGAAACTGAAACTTTTAAAAGGTAACCCGGTAGGAATCGGGTTATATGGACGCCACGCCACTGATAGCCGCTGATGCAGTGGTTCTAAGTGCTCCACTGATGCATACCGTTGAACACAACTAAGGTGATTGTGGTGAACAGCCTTTTTAAGCGCAGTCCACCAGACATATGTGAGTACAGTTCTAATGACGCATAATAGAGCCAGTATGTAATTCGAGGCTGAAGTTCCCATTCCCTACCCATAGTAGTATAAAGGAGTGGCGGCTTTCTGAACCCTCTGCAGAATATTGGGTTTCTAGCTAAATTTGTGGTCTAGAATGAGGCCCAAATATTTGGCCGTGTTAGAGAGCACCAACAGGGTGGCATTTAGTTTTGGGGAACCAAATTTGGGGAATTAGAAGTAGTTATTTCACCACTAAAGAAGCTGTGAGATCACACCGACTTGTGGTGTACCCCTACTGACGAACCTCCGAATCGATGCTTCTCCCAGCAACCATTCACCAATCGACTTATCAATTCCAAGGCTAGTCAGTGCTCCAGTAATTGCACCTGATTCGACCTTGTTAAACGGTCCCTCGATATCCAGGAAAGTTAGTTACCAATGTATTGTATATTCTTTACAGTCTAGTGATTTTTCAATAGTTGATACAGGTAAGTGAAGGCCGTGTCAACTGATTTCTTTTTACTATATACGCAAGTTGAGAGGGTGACAGTAGATTTGGATTAACACTGCAGCGTATATGAGCTTTTACCAGCCTTATGTATAAAAACCACATTTACTTCCGTCCAAGACTTGGGAATGTGAGACAAATCCAGGCAACTTTTGAACACCACAGTTACCCAAGGAAGGATTATTTCAACATTCCGCTGAAGTTCGGCCGGTATAATGCCATCATCAAATTAGTTTCTGCTTTTAATCGTTTAATCTAAGTGCAATATACTTACTCGTAATATTGAAGACATCAGTATATTTAAAGTATTGCGCAATATGTTTGAAATCTCCTTCATACATCATATTTGACAATTTTATATGCGGCCCCTTTAGTTTCTTCGTGGAAAATATTTCTGTTTATCTTTCAAGTTTGTTTTTCTTGCCCGAAAAATAAAATACCTCATTCCAACCTTGATACATGACATTCCTTAGAACTCAGTAGTGAACTTACCTTAAAATTGCTTAATTTTAATCAAAAGACGTCACGTGTTCACAATGATAAACAGCTTTTGTGTTTTTAAACGCACATGATACAAAAAGAAACTATACACATACACACACTACAGATTACGCTAACTTAATCTGAACGAAATTAATTGCAATTTGTTGAAAAAAAAAATGTTTGTATTTGTTCACTGTGTGGGTACTATAAACAAAGCAACAGATACAAAAATTCAATTTCAGATAAAAGCAAAATTTTATCTTTGACATCCGTCTTTGCTTACGTTTGTGGAGTGTCCCGTTTTTTCCCAGCATGTTATGTCTTATTTCTTTCCCAAAAAAAAATTCCAAAAACAAAATGGTCTGAAGTTTTATTTTGTTTTCGGAGGCGTATGAGTAATATTTTCGTTATCATGTCAAATGATTTTTTAAACGATTTTTGCTGATATCGAAAACGATTTGTTAATTTATTGACGCTTCTAAAGCGAGTACGTAACATTTGATCTCGTTCTTGTTTTGACTTGTAATAACACATTTTTGGTATGGGTGAGTATTAACTGCATGAAACTAGTAGATGCCTTATATTGACATATGACTACACATTTATAAAAATGTAGGGAATTCTCCGCTTTTAGTCGAACATAGTTATTAAAAGCTAAAAATGTTAGCGGCTCTATGGTGTTACCGAGATCGTTGAGATATTTGAGAAAATAGTTTCCTAAGTAGGACTTTTTTTAAATTGGCTACTGCAAAGAAAGTTAGGGATGAACTCTCTGCAGACCAAGCTTTTGCATATATTAATGCATAGACGTTGTGCAGACTTATACTATCCACGCCAGAGGAGCCTAGGCTTGGTAGGTCGTCTGCTGCACAGTTCCATATGAAAAGGAACCCAGAAGAGGGTAAGGTTGTACTGGCCCAGCTATCTCGTTAAGAGATATGCGGCAATCTTCCACCGCTCTAGATCTTGTTTCACTGGATATTAGGGATGATTTCAGTGGTCTAACAAGGTATATGACGATATCACTTTGTGATACCGAATTAATAGATTTAGTTCTTGTGAAAGACCCCGGCTCCAACTTCCCTGTTTTATATTTATAACCGTCTTTGAATATTGATAGTGATCTCTCTGTAGGACATTTCGTGAATGCCATTAGTTCCTGCCCGGTATTTCATGTATAAAGCCTTTTTCGAAGATGATTTTAGGCAGGCAATCGCTAGTAATGGACATCAAGGGGATAGCCTGTAGAAGAATATTGGCAGGTCCAGTCGGTTGTCCTCTAGTCTAGATCCCTATGTGAAGAAGGTTAAGCATCGTTTTTAGAGCGGCGGTTGGAGATTTTCTCAGTGCGCTGGTATTGCAAACAACATTAAGTCTTCTCTTGGGCTTTTAGATTGGAGCGTTTGTCTAAGGCCGGCCACCACACAACGATGCCGTACAGAATTATCGGTTTGATTACCGCGGTATAGAGCCAGTGCATTATATTGGGTTGAAGGCCCCATCCAGAGCCGATGACTCTTTTACAAGAGTATAACGGCCTTAAGGGATTCCCTAGCGCAGTTAGCAATTTTGTTCTCCTTAAAAGCTTGTTATCTAGTCTCAGCCAATAAATTGTTGGCGCTTTTAATGAAATCGGGCGGAGGTTCATTAAGCTTGGGAGGAGTGACGATAGCACTCACCTCTTGGTGATTAAAATTAACCCGTTTTCATCTGGTTGACGTGTCGGTCCACAAGGCTAAATTTCGTAGATCGAATTTTAAGACTGGATAGTTTGTACGAGTCGTTTGTACATATCTACTTCCATTTAGAGACGGCGACAGTGGATGTCAAGTAGGTTAAGTTAATATTTACGGGCCGAACTCCATTTATAGGAGCAGACTATTTTTGAGATCGTATACCTAAGCTGTAAAAAAATTGTTTTGTATTTAGAAGGTGGAGAGATCTTAAATAATTTCCATACCAGCTAGAGGATAGTTATTTTACCTAAAAAGTTTATTAATATATTTGATTCTTTTCTGTTTACAAATGTATAGATCCAGCGTTTATCAAAGGTAGAATGTTTATTATACTTACTTACTTAAGGTGGCGCTACAGTCCGGGATGGATCTGGGCCTCAACCAACAAGCGTCTCCAGCCAGCACGATCTCTGGCCAGCTGTCTCCAGTTTCACACGCTAAGTTCGTTAAGGTCCCCTTCCACTTGCGTGCGCTACCTGAGTCGCGGTCTTTCTCTACTGCGCCGTCCCTCGGGTGTTGTCCCTATTATTTCTTGTGCCTTACGTTTCCAAGTATAGCTATTTTGCATTCAAGGATGTTTCAGACTCGGTAACATTTAATATAGGCAGGTGAAATTCATTGAAAATCCAAATAGAGATTAGAGTTCGTTAATATAATTAGGATAATTATGTTTGGGTACGGTACTATTTTGATCTTTAAGATCGTTGATAACTAGGACCTCCTATAGCATATTTTCCATATATTACTCTTGGGCATTTTATATAGTTTATATTTTGTTACTTCTTGTTTCAGTCCCAAATGCCCAAGCACTAATGTTTGAATAACAGATGGCTTAATATTGTTAAAAGCTCCGTTAAATTGAAAAGTGTACATTTTTTTCAATGACTGAGCGAACTTCATACTTACCTTCACAATAAGCGTGTTGGGTGCTGCATAAGTTATGCTTACTAAGTAGACTTCTTACGCATGCGTCAAATATTCTCTACCGTATATTAAAATAAGTCTTATCGTTCTAATTGTATAGCCGATTCACCTTGCTGTATAAAATTGCAGCCATATAAACTGCTTAGGAAGCAGCTGGTAGCATTGCGAAATTTTACAAATACTACCAGCACAATTGAGAACAACGAATAAAGTACATGGACACACTGTCATGGACATGACATTCATTCTCATGAACTAGGACACTAGGCACTTGGAAAACAAACGAAATTTTATATGGCGGGGGATAGGTTTTACCTAGTATATAATAAATTGCGAAACACAAATTGAAAACATTGCAGAATTGAAATTGAATTCAATATTTTTAAAATGCTCGCTAGCTATACAGTAAACGACGGATATAAGAAACACTCATATAAGAACACATCGCTTATAAGAAACGCATGTGGAAACACCGTGTCTCTTTCTTCTCTATATACGTTTTCGCATATAAGAACAACTCGGATATAAGAAACATTTTTTTGGATTTTAGAGGTCGACGACGGACGGATTTTAGAGGTCGACGACGGACTGTACAATTATTGTGCAGCAAAAAACCACCGTCTAATGTTCGTTGAACATATTCTTACAAAATCTACAGAAATCTGGTAATAGTTCTGCTATTAAATTCAAAGTTGGCCAGAAATTAACATTATCGTTTTATTGTTAATTTAATTGCCTACCTAGAATACTGTTTTAGAATTAAAAATGTTAGTTGGCATATGTAAATATGTACAGTCTGTCACGAAATTGTTTTTACAAATTTCTTGACAAGCTCATTTTTGCGTATTTTTTATTACTTTCATAATGTAGTATTTTTTGTTACTGTTCGTTAGTAGATATATTAATAAAAAGAAATTTATTAAAAAAATAAAGTAAAGCATCAAAGAAGTTCTTTTGTTTTATAAAGAAACTGTCTAAATTACCAGTTGTTTCCCTTTGTAAAAACAATTCCTTGACAAACTGTAGGTATATCTAATCTAAGTATGAAAGTCCAAAGCTTCGCGCGGATGAGGGAATCGATTGCTGAGGCGACAAGGACAATAATTGGGTTTGCTTTACGTGGGTATGTACCAATACGGTTTCACCGCACGGTGAGCATACTCACTTAGTGTCTATTTAACGTTTGACCTTAACGGCCAGAGCTAGTTAAGCAAGCCCAACTAACTCTGGTACAGTTTTGATAGCTACTCCTAAGATAGAAATCACACCCTGGTAGGTAGCGAGGACTATCTCTACCTCTGTGCTCTAATGAACACATTCTGGTCTCGCATTTGGGAATAAACCACAGCCCCTCGATCGTTCCATACCTCAAATAATAGGGATGCATCAGATTTGACACATGGGCTACCCTACTCCCGAGGTACCAAGTTGTTTTTTTAGAAGGTACTTGGTTGTGCGCTTCCGCAACCCGAGAGTTGCGATGCATTTTCGAATACTTAAGATAGACAGTGTATGCTCAACTCTTCAGCTATATCTAGCAAGAAGCTACATATATGCCGGGCAAATAAATGTTAGGTAATGAGTCATTTGACTTCCACAATTATAACAAGACAATTTTAACTCATACACCTTATTTGTTCTTGCACTGTTCAATCTCGTGAAGCCATGCCAGTTTTGTGTGGAATGTTAAGAACAAGAAGGGAGAAAGTAAACGTTTCTTTTTTCACCTTTTACCGGACCCATCGCCGGACGAGTTTGGTGTGCAAGTTTTGTCAATTAGGATTTCAAAAATGTTTTAGATTGAGCTCGTTTAAAACTCTAGTTTAGTCCGACAGCGCCCTTACTTGATGTCTCTGATTTCCTATTGCCCTAGATTGATCACGTAAGCAGTTTACTCAGTTGACGTTTATGGAGGGGTAGCCGACAAATCGACTAATTCTCGACTTAATACTAGTAGGGGGCTTTATATTCCAAGAACTGACCGCAAAAACTCGAGCCCATAAGATTACAGGATATAATGCAGTTACAAATTTCCATTTAACAAAAGGTCTTAAGTTTGTTGGCTACTTACCATGAAAAAACAAACAAAATTATTTACTTTTTGCTTGTGTTGTTCTAATTCTGCCCAGTAGTGTATGTATAAAGCATTATTCTTCTTTATTACCAGAACAAAGCAGTAAATATTGTAATTGTAATACCCAATTCGCATAAACTTTCTCTAGATGTTCGCATTTCTTCTTTTTTGTTCAATTTGCTAACTACTCTTACATTGACATTTGCCCCGACGCCAATCATATCAAACAATATATGTTTCGCTTGGGATTCTTAAATGAGCTCGCTGGCGAACACAAACTGTTTCCTGGGAACTCGAAGCGAACGAAATGCGAACTGCCTATTTTGCTGAGATGTAAAGCTGAATAATGACAGTATTAATGATGGCACAAAATAGAAAAAGCGAAAACTGCAAGCATGACATTCATATGTATTTGAGTTTTTAATAAAATTTGATGAAGGGTTGCTATGTCTATGTTACAACACTGAAGCAAAAAGGTCTTATTAACAAAAAGTTCGTCATATTGAAGAAAAAGTTGTTAATTTTGAGCCAACAACCGTAGTTGTCAATATGATGAACTTGGGTTGTCAATTAAATTTGAATCAATTAAATGTTCATATTGACAATCGCCGTTGTTGATTTGATGAACGCAGTAGTCAAATTGGAGGAATGGATTTTCATAATGAAAATCACAGTTGTTAAACTGAAGAACTCGATTTTCATATTGAAAATCGCAATTTTCAATCTAATGAACGCAGTAATTAAATTAAAGAATTCGATTTTCAAAATAAAAACATGATTTAAAACACCTGCTGGATTAAGGAATTTATACTTACAGTGGAGTGTCAACATGTTATATTGATAATGTGTGGCATAATACTCCAGAATGCGTTTCGCCCCGATGTCCCACCACATCGGGCTCATCAGTAGACGAACCACCACATCTGCCTAGACGCACAGTTTACTCGACGTTTACCGAGACTATCATGTGTTTCACAGTCAAAAGTGAATGAGAACCATAAACCTAAACGTGTTTCATATTGACAACTGCGATTATCCATATTACAACAAAGTTAATCAATATAAAGATTTTGAAATACTGCACTTATGTATGTGGTAGTCATATTGACAACCCCGATTTTCAATTCAACAAACGCATTCTTCAATGTGATTACAATGAAAGTGCGTACATCATATTGACAACTGCAATTGTCAATTTTACAACTTTATTTATAATGTTTGGTACTAAGAATTGACAACCGCCCGTTCTTCATATTGACTATCAGGTTGTTAAATGTATTTGATATTTTCAAAAAATGTCATCATATCGACAATTTTGTTCGTCAATTTCACAATTTCCAGTTAACAACTATCGATTGTCAATATGACAACCAATATTTTTGTCAGAGAAGTGATGATGAATAGGAACAATTAGATGTAGAGACATATCTACATATTTGTATTTTATTGGCAGAACCGTCATGTAATTTCAGTTTCACTTGCTTCGTTTTGCTTGCGGTTTATGGTGTGCCCCATCTGTCGTGATGCCTTACGCCTGGGCCTAAGGGTAAATCCAAGTCGGCGGATGGTTGGTTGTTGTATGTATGAAGACCGAATAGGGTGCCCGCTTACTTTTATTAAATTGTTGGTTCCCAGCTATTGCATATGTATATATTGTGTCTTGTCCATCCAGACTTGAATTGCTTAACTTATAAGCGTGACCGTGAGTGTTGAACCCATAAGAGTTGACTGAGAGAATGAGTATTAGAATCAAAGCTGTCAGTAGTCAAGATGACAGCTACCTTACATGAGCTACTCTGATATATTTCTCAGAACTAAAGAATACTTTTTTCTGCCTATTTGACAAATTAATACATCCAGCTCAAAAATAAACTTAGCTGGCTTAAGTAACGCCCTTCTAAATGGTTGTGGTTGTTCTCCAACTGTGAGCACTACCTAAGGCTGGATCTTCATCTGCTGCGAGTCCTTAAGAGGTGTATTCACAAGCTTGTCGTGATTTTGCGTTGTTGTATAGGTAAACACGCTCCAGGTGACCTCACCATTTCAGCCTTTCAGGTGACCTTAAAATTATCATCTGATCAATATTTCTCTCAAATCGTTTGCAAGAGGTTTCCATCCGCTTTCGATTTTAGTCCTTGCGACTACACATCCTAACATATCTGCCCAGTTGCTGATATTTCTCACGTAATAAACAATAACATCAAATAAGACTCTCCATCCAAGTCGATTAATATTGCGATAACAATGCAATACGCTTGGAGCTAATTTTGTATTTCAACAGTAATTTTGTATTTCAACAGTAACAGTTTTATGAGCAGGTACGACTTGTGGCAAAGTGAAATGCACTTACAGGCTTCGATGAATGAAGTACAAACAAATATCTCGATCAATCTATAAAGTGATAAGGATTTGCTAATTAAAAATTTGTGATTAGTTTACCAAAATTTCCAGATAACAATCATCAATCATTTTCGTTGAATACCATTTGTGATCCTTTTTTTTTATAAAAGTTAATTTAGATGCCATTTGTATTTGTTTACATGATTGTGTACGTCATTACACTAACGCTTACGGAAAATAGAACCAAAATATTGAACATGTGTTAGTTATAAGCTGTACTTTATTTAGAAATGCTGAAGTCAAAAAACAAATACATTATATGTATCTAATTATGTATACATTATTAAGCAAATCAGCCTTCAAACATAAATCTCTTTCATTAAGCTGTAGCAGAATTGTCAAACGTAGGTACATACTTAAAGCCATATTTCTTTTCCTTATTACTGAAAACAAAAATATTCGTAACAGTCCATTGAATTATAGAATATGATAAGCTTTATTATTACCTACAATAAATGCTGCTTCTATAATTTACAACTGTGTAGAGAAGAGAATGTTGGTTTATTTATTTGGAGCCCATCTCGAGTTGAAACAAAATAAAAATCTACCGTGTTTTGACGTAAGCGCAAGCAATGTTTTGTTTTTATCATCGCGACTTGTCATCACGAAAATCAGAAGTCTTGTATGCATATATGAATTTTGTTAATAAGCTTACAAATATTGTTGTAGCAGCTAGCTACTTAAAAATGAAACAATTTATTAACCCGCTATGATAGACAGATATAAAATTAGGCAATCAAAAGATAGCATTTCTGCCAAATAAATTTCTGTAGATTGGTGTTCGTAGCCATAACGAAATAACGATAGTAAATTATTTCATATTTTTATTTCTTTTCTTGCAGGTAAGCACAGTAGACCTACTAGAAGTATGCACCTAGAAGTGAGTGAGTAATTGTAATATCGATAATTCATACAGGTGCTTTATTTATATAATGCAATTCATTGGAAATATAGTATACCAGCGGATCACGCAGACGTTGTCCTACAACAATGTTGGCTTACTTTCGTATATCCGACATTTCAATAGCTTTGTTTCGTCATTGTGTGATTTACTGTCACGCAAAGCAAAATCAAAACATATGAGTGCAATTGCAGTGGAAAAAACCTTAAGATGTAAATTGTGTTTTTCCGGTGATCGCACCTCGGACCCCTTGTACGTACAGTAGACCAGGACACTAACCACTAAGCTACTGCGCCCACAAAAAAATCGAAATTATGCTTA
This sequence comes from Cheilosia scutellata, assembly GCA_955612985.1. Taxonomy (NCBI): domain Eukaryota; kingdom Metazoa; phylum Arthropoda; class Insecta; order Diptera; family Syrphidae; genus Cheilosia; species Cheilosia scutellata. The sequence goes on from OY015311.1 coordinate 58,275,734, forward strand.
TGCATCGTAAAATTGTAAACATTTAACCTAATGCAATGAGGTCCGTTTATTAGACTGGCTGTTATGGCGTCACTTGCACGTATACAATTATTTTAAACTTTCGCTGATAGCATTAGTGAGTTTGCTGATAAAAAAATCGCTGTTGCTGTCAACACAATAATGGATAACACAGTACATTAGATTATAAATATACAAATACTTTGCTAAGTAGTTTATAGGCATTGTTTTCAGACGTACGAAGTACAGCCTTATTATAAGCTTATTTACGCTCAACAAATTAATGACTGAGGCTAATTCATACCCAAACAATCAAGAAAAAAAAAAACACCAAGTCACCAATAGTATTTATAATCTGCTTAGAACAGATCGAGTAATACCCTACCCCAGTTTATAATGTGTAGGTACTTTTATTTATGTTTATTAAAGATCAAAACCAGTAAGAATATTCTAAAAAATGTAGGTTTAAATACAATTTCAAAAATTGGTGGTTTAACAATAAAGAAAATTCGGAAAACAGAAAACGAAAAGCTGGAAAATAGAAAAACCGAAAATTCCATTTTGTATCGGAATATACACCACCAATGATCGCAAAACTTGAAAACCACCAAACCGATATTGAACTCAAATTATGGGAAAGTCTTTGTTATTGGTCCAAAAGAAGATTGGTCAAAATTGAAAGAGCGAAGTTGCACCTCTCATACAAAAAAACTTTAAAAATCTTATATCTCGAAACCCATCAAATTGATTGAGTTCAAATTTTGAGAAAATATTTGCTATTAACCCAAAGGTGTTTCTGTGAAGTTGGGTAAAATTAGACAAACGGGCGTCGTACTCTCCCCCAATGTTTTTCTGTAACTTCGCAAGCCATCAAGTTCATTTTGACAATTGCCAGCAAGCTGAAACCAGCCGAACTTTTATTTCGCCAAGTTCGTACATGCACAAGTTTCCTTTGTGCATGGACACACGATCATGGGGATCACTTTCATTCCCATGAACGACTTGCCTACACATAAAAACAAGGCGTTATTGCAGCGAAATAAAATTTAGCAGGTACAGGAATAGTGAACTTTGTGCCTTCGCATTACATAGTTTGGCGAGTAGTTTAATATAAAATACACTCCCATGCACATGAATAGGGACACGATTTGTTTAATCATTTCATGTTGCGATGGGATGAGGAAAAGTTGTAACTGCAGAAGAGAAAGACAAAATACTTGGCTAGAAGGAGTGTATTCTCACCTATAGCGATATTGCCAAACAAAAAATTGGAATAAGCAAGTCTGTGGTTGGCAGTTTTCTTAAAAATAAGTGCAACTATGGAAACAACATGAAAGAGACGACCAAAGCAGCTACCCGATTTAATTTAGATGGCCCTGATGGTTAAATTTCTAATTTCATGTCATACACAAAGAAAAATACTATCTGATGTCTCATCACCATAGCCGTGAAAGGGGTGTAATAGTATGCTGTGCGATCTCTTATAATGGTCAATGTTAATTGCAGTTTCTGTCATCAAGAATGAACGCGAAAAACTGCAAAGGCGTACTACAGACGGCTTTTTCTTACTACGATAATGTATTTGGACCCGTGCAATGGATTTTGCAGCAGGATGACAGCCCCCTTCGTACCGCACGCGTGGTAAAAGATTGAATCCGTATACCCAAAATGTGACATGTGACAGATGTTAAATCATTAACAGTAGCCATCAATGCCGCATGGAGCGACATTTCCTAGAGCTTCCTAGAATCTCTGTTTAATTCACTTTCTAACGGTATTTATGAAGTTATTTCCAACAAATGCGGCTCCACTCATTATTAACTAAGCTTAACAAGATAAAAATAAGAGAATTTGAACTGAATTTTGCAACGTTTTGTTATTGATCCTTGTTTCCATTTACTGTCCCTATTCAAGTGCGGCAAGAGAAAAAGAAAATGCATTTTTTTGGTTCTTAATTTTGTTTTCCCTTTAATACAAAATTGAAATCAAAACATAAAAAAAATATTATGTCTCTATACATAATATTATGTTGTTTTATTGAAAAACCGCAAAAGAAAAATAATAAATCTTGTCCCTATTCAAGTGCATGGGAGTGTATTGCCCGAGCCCTTGAAAGTAAGTGAAATGTCAGTACAAAAAAAAAATCTGTGGTTATTGCATTGGTATTGTCAACCAGAAACAACATGTACTGTAATAGTATAGAAACTAGGTTGAAGACACCTTTAAGTGCCGGCAAAACTTTCTCGAACTCTTACAATTTGCCATTTTCAAAGTCAAAGCGTAATGTACCCTATCAGATACTCGTAATATTCAAAAAACACTTCAGCACCACTAAACAAAATCCATATCTCATAAGATGTATTAAGCCCGATAAGATTTAGTCAATTATTATATCGGAGTAGGTATATCAAAGTGGATTGGCTTTTAAACTGCTCTGCCTTAGGCGCCAACCAAGCGAACACTTGTTTTCGCACCGGACTATGTGTGATAGATTAGCCGGTCTTTTGCCCACATGTACGAAAGATAGAGATCCCAGATGCCAATTTTACATGAACTGATGCAGGTACAACATATTATTCTTTCTTGTATAAGTAGGCCATTTAAATAAGTGGTAATCGATTTGACGAACATATGTTAATCTTGCGAAATATTCAATGAATTATAGACTTTATAGGTGAAAAACGCCAAAAAGGAATGCCATCTGCTAATGACTGTTAAATGGCGAATAGCTAACCAAGCGAAAATCAGGTTTCGATCATTTGTGATTCAATTACCACTACCAAGGGTAAGTTCAGACTGCTCCTTGCCTCAGCCTCACCCGCAACTCAAATAAATTCAAGTCAATTAAAGTGTACAAGCAGCGGCGATATACGATGCATTCGCAATCGAATTACCTCCATCGCATCGCACCCAATTGACGTCGAAGATGCAAACCCGAACACACACGCCTTAATTGAATTAGGCACGTGATCGGGCGATCAATTAGATCGACGATAGTCGATTGTGGACCAACTTGCTTAGAAGATTGCAGGCAGACATTGATATGAATCTCGATTTGATTGAAAGTCACTCTTGTTGGCCTCAACAGTCGAACAGGTAACTTGAGTGCGCACCGGCAACAGCCCGCAATACTCTTGTAAAGTGCGCAGCAGTCTAATTGAATTGACAAAAAGTCCTGAGCACTTGTGCATACGCACGATGATGCAGTCAAGTGCGTCCGCGGTGCCTTCTAAAACCGGTGGCATACGAATGACTTGACATTTCGTTACCCAACGGCAGAAAGTACACTTGTCGCAGGGGAAGCTATAGAGTGTTCTATTTACGCATACAGTCGAGCACTTGAATTTGCGCACGTTCGCTTGCAATTCGAGTGCCGTTGCTGTGTTGTGTTGTGTCAACTAATTGCTTTGTAATGTTAATTGAATGTCTTCTGGTGATGTTTTACGAGATCGTGATATGTAGTACCGCAGCGGTGTATACACTCTAATGGGGCTGTTAAGTTTTTGTATTTTTTTTTTTATTCAAAAACCTGTTACAGTTACGATAAACATTCACTTCGTTAACCAATTTTTGAGATAGTACGTATATGTACATATTTCTTTTTTTTTTCGTTCGTCTCGGTTAAATTTTTGAATTGTTCATGGCTTCCATTGACGTCATAGTAATTGCAAAACATAGTGATTCATTATATTTCGGAGTGAAGTTGACCGTAAAAAGGCAGAATAATTAGTATGTCGAATGTCGTTACAGGCATTTGTTGAAATTGCGAGTGAAGGTTTACAGTAGAGGCTGGGTTTTGGATGAGATTCAGTTGGTTGACAACGTAATGATCTGCGATGGGATAAAACAGCTGTCTCCTCCGAGTGCCACATTGTCAAACATCGATGCATCGATAATATCGAAAATAAATTATCGAGTGAAATAATCGATATTTTTTCACGAAAATATCGATGAATCGAGTGATTCGATTTATATCGCGCATCACTAGTTTTTTATTTCCTCATCGACATTCTAGCGAGCAGCGTTTTCTCCCGTGCTACTATTGTACTCATTTGCTGATTTTGAGTACATTTTTATGAACTGAGTACGGATACTACTTTGAAGCCGTCGCGTACTACTATTTCATAACATATAAACATAACTCATTTTTATTTTTTTCGAAATACATAATATTTTTGTTTCCTAAAACTGAAACTTGAGGAGTACTTAATTACCTACTTATAAGGACCTTTTTACTTTCACATACAATTTTAGTAGGTATGAACTGTCAATTTCATAGATTTTGTGCCCAATTACAAAATCACAAAACGTTTTATAAGAGAACAAAAATTGACTTTATATAGTGAAAGATTTGTTTTCTTTAAAAATTGTTGAAATGTGCATAATACAATAATACAGTAAAACCTGTCAAGTTGGCCACCCTTGTAAGTTGGCCACCTGCCGAAGTTGGGCAGTATATTTTTTATTTACCAAGAAAATTTCATACAAATATTCGACCAAATACCTCAGAATGTTGGCCACCTGTCTATCTTTTGGAACTTGGCCACAAATTTATATATTTCAGTTCAACTTTCGTACTAAATAACCTGCAAAAGTTGGCCTGGCGTTCGAACTTTTTCGTCTGGGTGTTTAAAAATGCACAGCACAAAATGGCCGCGCTCAATACGCGTTTGCCTAGCTAGTCAAGAGCTTGTGATTGGTCGATTTGCCTGCAAATCTATGATAAACTGTCACCTGAATATTTAGGCGCCAAAGCACATTGAACGCGGCCAATGTAACGAAAGATTCGTTCGTGTTAAATCTTGTTGGGATAGATTTGACTGAATTTCTGCAGTTTGTGAATAACTTCTGTATTCCTCTGCCTTTCGTGGAAAATCAGGAAACAGCTTTTTTTTTTTTAACTGTTTCTTTTGGGGATTTTTTTTTGTTTTTAATAATGGTTTTAATAAACTAATAAAATGGATGGTAGGTAGGTAGTTGGGTGCTCTAGTGGCGGTTGCCACAGCTTCACGTAGACCATCAGTTGGGTCCATTGTGTCCAAGTAAAATGGATAAAAGCGTCATTTATTATTTATAGGTATTAAAAAAAAAAATAGGTACCTACCCTTATAAGTTGGCCACCTCTCTAAGTTGGCCAAAAATGTCTGCACCACAGGTGGCCAACTTACGCAGGTTTTGCTGTAGTACGAAAAAGCGAGACCCATGCAAAAGAAAACGTCAAAAAACTAGTCTATAGGGTAAGGCCTACTGTCCAGAAAAATACAGCTTCATGCAAGCTACAAATATCTATGGGTCATTTCGTTCTGCCGAAATACCCATTTCTGAAAAAAAAAGTAAGGTCTATGCGTCTTGTAATACGTTTGAGTAATAGGTGACATTGCTTTACCCGTGATAATAGGATGATTTCTTTTGTATGCCATTTGCTAATGCTAACTATTTGAAATGTTAATCCATTATTGCCAGACCGGTTTGGCGTTGTTAAAGACCTAGATTTATAACGGAAATACCGTTGCTAAATTATCGCCAGGCCCATTTTTTTGTCGGGCAGAAAATGAGCGAATTGAAGGGTGTATGAGTTGAGTATGACCCATAGCAAAATACCGAATAGACTTGAATGAGTTGGCAAATATTAAAATTTGTTATTTTATTATAGGAAAAAAAAAACTAATAGTGGAATAATAAATATATTTATCTAATTAACAACAATTTTGTTTGACAATGTGACTGCAAAAATTTATTTCGATTTACCTAACAAAAAAAAATTTTTTTCACAAACAAATGAGTTTCGAACGTCTTCATCGTCATCACTGCTGTTAACATGATAACAATAATTTTAACCTTCGATAGTAAAATGTCAGCAACTGTTGACGGCAATTGATCTCAGGAACCATATGAAATCGTACTTATCGCTATCTCTGGTCCAACCACAGCCTTCTGGTAATACCTAATGGAGAAGGTTCTTTCCTATGAGCGTTTCTCTTCTCCAACATTTTGTTACATACAATTTTTTCTGAGATCATCCTATTCAAAAAATCATAAAAAATATTAGCGAAGAGATTTTTGAAAACATTTTTTTGCAGTCACTATTAGAATTGTTTGAACTTTGAAGAAACTTTTTTTTTTTGACCGAGGAAAAAAGTCAAAAAAGTAGACTTTTACAAAAGTTCTAAATTTTCAATGGGTACTTAATGGGTTAAGGAAAGTTTTGTATCATTCAAACGGAATTTAAATGACCTTTCCATTGATGCCAAAATTTACTGGAGTAAGTTCAAATTTATGAGTAGATTAACTTTACTTTTGTGCAAAAAATTTTGCCACTGACTATATTATATCGCTCATGATTTCCTACTCCCATGTTTAGCCACAGTTTTAAGGAAGCTTGTAAATGATCCAGGCTACCGAGAAGTATAATTAAAATAACTGTATCCGAGCACCTTACAAAAACTTCAGCATCAAAATTATTTTGGCAAATATTAGGTATGGGGCGGGTTTCTATTATGAACAGAGCAAACACTTTTTTTTGGCTTAAAATGGCCTAAAAAAATATAAATATAATATTTTTTTCTTGAGGAATGAATGAAAATTTTTTTGTCTAAATTTTAATAATATTTTTTTTTTTAATAAAACCATGTTTATGTCATTTATTCCAGTTACATAGCAGAATAAGTCTGTACCAAAAACTGTCAGATAGACGCCTGTATGAATGTCTTGTGTATTTAAAGTAAGGGTGTGGGTGGTTCGATAACAGGATTTTAACCCTTTTTTCGCAGGGCTTAGCCGCTCACGCGACTTCGTCGCTCCAATAATAGATTAAGAGCCAGCAACGTCTTTTCTCAAGTCATTTTAGCAAGGCTGTAACTTTGTGAGCTTAGTGCGTGGTGACTACTGAACACGAAAATACATTTCTGGCAGCGCTGCGTTGTTTTATATAGGAGTGCCAGGAAGGAAGGAGGCAGGAATCATAAATGAAATAGCACATAAATATGCCACATTTCCAGACGAGCAAGAGCAAGCCACAATTAATGCAGTGTTCTACAACGTAGCTTCATTCCCCGGGATTGTGGGACTTATAGATGGATCTTTCCGCAGATATTAATCATGACTTGGAAGTCTTAAGCCACTGGTCTGAAATGCATAAAATGGTAATAAGCGATAAAACCAAAATTATGTTTTTTAATGTTTCTGGTAAGGAGGTAGACTGTGGAGTGTGGATCATTCTCTTTCCATTGTGCAAGTTGTGAGAAATATAACCACAGTAGAGAAATTTGTAGCTCGTCAGTGTACCCACAGAAATTTTTTGAATCACTTTCGTGCTCCGAAAAATGTTTTGATATTGAGTGTGTCAAGTCATACAAGTACCTTGGGGTGCTGGTTGATTGGAAGATGAGTTGGTCTGCTCATACGGAGGCAGTTAAAAAGTATCTTAAAAGTACTTAAACTTAAACTTAAACTTAAACTTCTTACATGTATTTATTATGGTTTGGTGCACTCTAAGCTAGAATATGGCATAGTTTCATGGGGTGGAACACACAGCAATAAAATTAATCCACTTCTAATTTCCCAAAAACATATTATTCGTCTTGTTTGTAATAAAAGTCGTCGACATGATAGTTTAATACTTTTCAAAAGCATCAAAGTCCTACCTCTGAAGCATTTGTATTTTTATAAGGTATTAAAGATTTTTTTCGCCAGATCTGGCTATCTATTGAACCGATGCTCTTCTAGCTATAATCTTAGAGTAAATAATCAACATCTCGCTTTAGTACCACATCACAATTTGCAATTTTTTTTTAATTTTTATACGTCAGTTGCTCCAAGACTTTTTAATAATCTACCTAGTAGCATTAGAATTATTAGAAATGAATCCACTTTTCTCAAAAAAGTAAAATGTTGGCTCTTTGATTTAAATTATAAAGATATAAATGAATTACTATGGGTAACCATTTAATTAGATACTTGTTTTTTGTTTTTCCTTATTTTTGCGCTCAATTTGTATCACTATTTCATTGTAAAAATATATATAACTCTTAAGTTTGTAACAAATATACAGTACATTTCTTGTCGTAACCCCACCTCACTACTTTTAAATTAAGTTATATTGTTATATTAATGTTATTCTAGCTGCTTTCGCCTCTAGTTCCTTATGAACTATAGATTGCAGTTTCTTTATTAATTCATTGTGTAAATTTGTATTATACGTAGCTTTATTAGTTGTTTAAATGTATGAACACAAATGTATTAGTAAAGATAATAAACTTGAAACTTGAAACTTGAAAACTTGAAAAATGTACTTGCTGTAGGAGCAACTGTTGAAATAGTAATAAAAAATCACCAAATTGCAATAAACAGTATCTCTGGAAATGGAAAAAAAAAAAAAAAAAAACTCAATGCACTAAAGTATGACCTTGAAAACGCATATTATTGTCGTCGGAAAGGAGGACATTCGATAAATGTGGTTTTAGTTTGCGACTCAAAATATTTGATTCGTTATGCGAATACAAGATTTCCGGGGGCCTAACACGATTCTTACCATTACGGCGTTCACTTATACAAGCATTTTTTAAAACAAAGTATGCGGAAAGAAAAAGGAATTTTTGGTTGCTCGGAGATAGTGGATTTCCACAGCAGCCATGGCTAATGACACCATGTAAAACGACAACTAATAGATAAATGGAAAGATACAATATTGCTCATAAGACCATGAGATGTAGGTATGGTAGAACGCTGTATCGGAATTTTAATAAGATTTCGTTGTCTTTCTTCGCACAGAATACTCATGTTTGATCCTGTAAAAGCGCGAAAAAAATATAAACGCGTGTGTTGTTCTCCATAACATTCTCTCAAAAGTAAATATACCTATCGACTTAATAACAAATGAAGAACTGGAAATACCAAGCAACGATGGTCAACTTTCTTATTTGGACGACGCTAATACGTTAAGACAAGGACAATTAATAAGGCAGAATATAATTGAAACAAACTTTTCTTAATTTGTTTTGTGAATGAAATAAATTTATTTCTTATTTTGCATCTTAAGTTCTAATTCTTTTTCTTGAAAAGCTACCTGTCTTTGTCTTAGCTCAAGAAGCTTTCCTTCATACTCTTTTTTCCAATTAAAGGCTTTTTCTTGCAATTCGTAGTATTTTTTACCGTAAGATAATTTGGCTTCTTCAATTTTGATTATCTTTTCATCCAAGCAAGATAGATACCTCTGGATGCTTCCCCGATAGCCCATTTTTCCTTTTACGAGGTGTTGGTCTCCCTGCAGCTACAGAAGACGGCCCTGCAACCGCTGTGATGTCGTCAGCAATCAAATTTAAGCCCATCTCTAAGTCGGCTCTCACATTGAGGCAACAATCAATACGCAACTGGCAATAGGAAACACGCAAAATTATCGCTCACAATTATTTTACATTGAATTAAATTAGAGGTCTCACATCAAAGCTACTAAATATCGTTCGAACGAAAAATGTTCCTGATTTCTTATTGGCAGTTGCTATAGCAACTATAGTTGCTTATTCCTTGTTGCCTCAATCTGAGAGCCGCCTAAGGCAACGTCTGAGGCTTCCACAGTCGCTGACAAATTTACCTCATCCTCAGGAGTTGCTATAGGTTGCGACTTGCGACGGCTGACTAGGAGTAGCTATCGTTCTCTGAATTTGTAAAAAATTCACAAAATAAGCCATTCGAAAATGCTAAGTCAGTTTTACTTACCATATCAACTTGGCCTTTTTGTGTGATAAATAGCTCCGGAATATCTGCGTCGCTTATTAAGGCGGGAGCTAATAGCGCAACTACGCGCTCTTCGAATGGACTTAGCTGCTTAATCATTTTCGTCCCATTCACTCCGCTTCTTTGGAAGGAAGCCTTTATTAGCGCTTCGCGCTCTTTAGCATAAAGTCTAAATGTAAAGTAAAGCAAACATCACATAAATTAAACAGTTTGATTTACTCACTTTTGATCTCGCCAATACTTGCGCCATTGGTTGTTGTCTTTCCACGTACCTCCTATATAGGTAGGTCAACAAAATGCTCATTCTGCTCATCACTTGCTTTTTTAATTTTAATTTTTTATTTTTTTGGTTCAGCCATTTCATTTTCTTCACCACTTGACCACCTCAACTCACAGTCGAAAATAGAGTGAATTAATTTCTTCAATTGTGCGCACGACAACTGTCAAAACAAACTCACTCGCACGCTGGCGGAATCGGAATAATCCGGTGTACACATTTTTCGTGCACATAGTAAAACTCACTCTTGCTGAATTGGGCCCTGGATTCATTGCGACATGAACGCTCACAATTTTTAATTGAAAAGGTCTGACGTATTGGTCAAATACAATGTCAATTTGAGTTGATTGAGGCTTAGTTATAATTTTTTTACCATTACCACTACCGATGTATTAGTCGGTGACAAATTAATACGTGTAAGATATAAGACTTTTTGCTTTAGACTATTTCCTTTTATTAATTTACAATTAAAGCATGTCCACATTGGAGTATTTGGTACAGCCATATCCATATCCATATCAAAATTATTACATGACTCATTCATAGTTTTCCAAAATTCGTCCGGGTTGGAAAAAAGGGGATGAAAACATTTCTATTTCGACCTTACTACGCTCAATTTGCCACTATACTCATAAATCTATGTAGGTCAATTCAAGAAATGCTTTTAATTGTTAGGCAATACTTCGCCAAGAATTTTGAGCTAACATTCATCTTTCTGGTCCATCCAGAGCATGGGTCGGCAAACTTTTTCAGGTGACGGACTACCTTTACATTTTACAAAACTTCGCGGTCCACTTGGCAATTTTGGTGACAATACTTTATTCAAATTCTTTTTTTTTTATTTTTTTTTTAGAAATAAAATTGGTTGGTTGGTCTTTTTTTTCAGAATTCAAAAAATGAATAAAGAGAAAAAATTATAGGTACCTACTTAACAAATAAAAAAATATGTATTTTATTACTGCTGTATTGCTATATACTAAAAATTTAAGAAATTCAGCAGTTCTTAGAAGTTGATGCATGAGCATGACACTATCAATTGTCTTCTAAGTTTGTAAATCTCAAACAGGCATCCAAGTTCTTGAACAGAGGAATGCCGTTAAATGAATAGCATTTTTGTTGTTCGCATACTCTTCTTCGCTAAACTTCCAGAAGCATACCTCGGAATCCGAACAATGAGCATTGCAGAGAACATCACTTTGAAGGAGTAGAATTTTCTGATTCTTTTAACTTTCTCTTACTAAGAGAAATATAGATATTGTTTTCGTACAAAATTTCGATCTCAAGCTCTAGATTTTAGTCATTCCATATTACGATAGGGGAGCTCAAAAAACTGGGTCACGCTATTCAGTCTGTCCGTACGTCTGTCTGTCTGTGATTGAGGTGTTCACGGAAAAGAATATTTTGGTATCGTCAAAATCGCAAGATGAGCAGTTCCCCGTTCGGGAAAAATTCGATTTGAACGTTTTTAACGATACATTGAAACTCATTCACATTACCCACACGGGGAACTGTTCACTTTGCGATTTTGACGATTCCAAAGTATTATTTTCCGTGAATAATTCCCCCCGGCGGATTCCACGATAGGGTTGATTATGTCACCTCACGGTCGCGATCGACCGTTTGCCCAGCCCTGATCCAGAGGGTGAGATATAATAAATTGAAAATAGATCTTATTTGGCCAAGTGCGAGCATTTTTTTCTTCGATTGCAATTATTGTGCTCAGGGGTAATTTTATATTGCTTTCTAAAAATAAAATTATTACTCGCACTCGCACGCCACGGGCATTCAAAATGCATATCACATGCATATTGGACATGCTCATGAAGTCATGAATGGCGTTGTTCAATTTGATGTAGGGAATGGATATGCACGCATAAAACAAATTATGTACATAATGTACGTACACATAAATAAAGTAGTTTGTGATGTGTAAGTAGGTATGCATAATCGTCCATATAAATAATGTATTTGAGATCTGCAGCTATGGAAAGTGTAACGATATGATCGCGTAGTATAATTAATGAAATCATACCTATCAGATCACCAGTTTTCATTTATGTGGAATATTAATATTGTAATGGTAGAGGAGTAAAAATAAAGGGGGAAGTAAAGGGTATCTCTGCAACTAATCGGCCGATTTTAAAAATGATTTTACCGTTGTTATGGTGACATCGTTCGGATCAGTACAGTACATGATACTTTAGGACTAAGTTGGTGAACGGGAGAGGAGGAAAGAGGTGGTAGGGAGTGTAGGGACTAACTCCGAAACTATTTTAAAAATTCTTTCAATATTGTGCTTGCTACATCCTCCGGATCAGTATATGTATAGGTTACTTAGGGAGAGGATGGGGAAAGGGGAAATGGGAGTATATTCGCAACTGCTCGGCCATTGCCTGAGTTGTCCTCCGACAGTCATGTTTTTCACATGGACAGCTGTATGTTGCATGTTCGCGTGTGAGCTCCAATCGTATTTTGTTTATACTTGCCCTCACTCAAAAAATAACATGTAAATAACATGATAAAATATTTTGTACCTAATATGCTTAAACAAATACAAACAAACGCGCATAACATAGCTATATGACAACTTAAATAAATTGCTATCTACATTTTTGGTATATTATTCCGACAGTATCATGTAATGTTTCTTTTTCATAGTATCCACGTTTCGGCCAAAATTGGCGAATGCCATACCTGTAGATAATGATGGTGTAAGTTTAATGTCAGCAGGACAAACTTGTGAACTGACAGATGAAATTGTTACTTTCGTAAGTTTCCAATTCTTCCAGGTTATTGCAATAGTAGCAATGTCCGAATCGATTTAAAATGTTAATAATTTTTCTACTATTTGTCCAACTTGTTATTGTCATACCAAGCGTAATGTGTTTTGATGGTTTTACAATAGCAATACTAACACAGAAAATCGCATCGGAAGCCATTTAATCTTTCACAATGTGTCCCATTTTTGCGACGACTATCTTATACACAAATAATTGTTTTTAAAAATTGATCCAACTGTCTTGGAATTGAATACTCACCGTTGATTAAACTTTCAACTGTTAACGTAAATGGCAATTTACATTTTTGAATATTTAAAATAGTGTCCCGTAATATTAAACAATTTTATCGATGAGATCACGCTCCTGAAAAATTATTTTCTTTTTATGTTATATACCAATTTTTATATTTGTTTCAAATACTTTTATTATCTTATCTACAAGGTAGTCGGCAGGGATGCTATTTTTAACTTTCTCCTTAAATCGTTGTTGTAAATATATCGCAAATCGATTGCATAGAAATATGCAATTTTTTATTTTTATTTATGACAAATTTTCGATTTACCTATTACTGCAATGTTTTCAAAAACAAATTTATGGATTTGCCTTGTAATGTGCCAAGGTGTAGGTGGATTATCTGCGATTCATCTTTTGTAGTTATTGGCGTATGTTGTTTGACAAAGTGATGGTTAAAAAAGTTTTCACTAACGGATTTCATAAAATTATTTTTATTAAATAATTTTTCATCTTTTAACGTATACCTGTCCCTGCTGACTTTGGTTTTGAGAGTCAGCAACCAGTTGGAAGTGCTAGTGCATTGTCATTATCACATACTTATGATGTAATTGAATTGGATGTGCTGGGAAAATCTGTTGAAGCTGATGGATTGCTTAGGCTTTCTTTACGAATTTTTTTCATTTACGCCGTAAAAGTACCTACCATCGTCCATCGGTAAAGTTAACACTGCTACAGGTAACTTAACCTTAATTAAATTAAATTAAATTAAAACTTAAATTTAAGTTTGTGCTTTATTCGAGCTTCCAGAATAATTTCACACTTACTTAAGGTTTCTCCGGAGAAAAGGGTTACCTTTTCAATCTTATTATTGCGTAAAAAAAACACATTTCTTCATCATCTGCCAACGCAATTTAATTGAAGCCCGAAACACGCTACGAATGAAATTAAATAATTACCTACCTTTTTAAAAGCACGAGCACATTGTATGGCTGACTAAAAGAATATAATTTAGTAGTAGCTGACATCACTTAACCCTTTCTATCCGCTATTTTGCTATGGGTCATACACTCATACCTTTCAATTCTGCAAAACAAAAAAATGCGGGTTGCCAGCAATTTAACAACGATATTTCCGTCTGGCAAAAAAAAATATAGTTTATCTGAAAGCCAAAGTCACTGCATAAAACGCATGCAACATTTTTGCCATGGGAGTTATGTACTGGCCACTGAGTACCTGACACATGTGTTTAATATTGGTTTTTTATGGTAGGTAGGGTTGCCAGTTCTCCCGATATTCCGGGAATCTCCCGGTTTTTTTGCTAATCTCCCGGTCTCCCGAAAATTCTATGAAATTTCCCGAATTTCCAATATTTCATTTTAATTTTCTTAAAAAATCAAACTACTAACAGTTAAGAAAAACGATTTATGTAACTATAGAATGGATTTGGCATCACTCTTTTTGTTCTTGAACTGCCACATTGACATTGACAGTTCTCGAATCGAAAGTCGTAGGAAATAATAATCTCAAAATTGCTAATTGTAATTCTTTCGCAGCGGATAATGCTTCGGTTAATTATGGAATCAACAAATCGATTTTCAAACACCTAAGAGCCGCAAATACAAACTTAATCAAAGCAAATTGCAATTGTCACATGAAATGCATCTAAAAGACTGTCTTATGATGTGAAGACTCTTGTGTTAAAAGTTTATTACAAATTTTCCAACAGCACTAAAAGAATACGAACTCTCAAAAATGAGTTCAAGAAGTTTGAAATGGAGTATATGAAATGGCAATTTGTTTATGAGAGTAACCGAATAATGGCGCAAAACCTGAAATATTTTTGTACTTCTTAAGTCATAACATCAATATATTCACAAAAAAAAAAGATTTTAACTTTAGGAGGTTTTTTAACCTATAAATACTTATAAAGTTAGGTAGGTAGATAGATAGACAACAAATGTTGTGGAAACCCTTCACATATCTTGTGATCCTGATTCATTATTATGTTGAAGTAAATATAATTCGAAGTAGTAGAATGGAAGTAGAAAATATGCTTTCAGGGGAAAACAACAATTTTGATGAACCACTGGCACAAAAGATGTGGTGCACAAAATTTTCCAAAACAACAAGCTTCCGATCATTGAAAATATAAATAAAATTTGATCTAGACGCACTGTTTGCTCGATTTTCACCGAGACTATGATGATTTCCCAATCAACAAGTGACTGTGAATCATAATAAATTTGTGATGACATAGTACACTCCAACATTATTCACTTCATAAATATGTTTATGATTTGAAAATATTTTGATAATTAAAATTTGTTTTCTATTCCCGTGTCAAATGCATTTGTGGAACGAATATTGATTGAGTCTCTATGGTCGAATGACAGAAATCTTTTAAAAATGAATATTATAAAATTCATCATTTGTACAAAAGTGAGCTTTAATTTTTCTTGTCAAGAATTTGTTGAGTTTCTTAAAACCGAAGAGGGAAGGGAAGTTGTAATTCAAAGCCAAAGGGCTGAAAAATATAATGATAGATACTAATTACCTATAATGTTTTCATGTTTTTTGTATATTGTATTAAAAATATATTTATTTTTCGTTAAATCAATGTTTTTGTTATTGATGTTTTGAAGAACACCCTGAAATAAAACTATAATTTTGTTTTGTACTATGAAGTAATAAGGTTTTTCTAATTCTCCCGATTTATTCTCAATCTCCCGATATTTATTCTAAAACCTCCAGATTTGTTGAGAAACATTTCTGGCAACCCTTGGTAGGTACCAGAACTACTTGACCGACGTAGACTATTTTTAATACCAACCTGACGAGTGACGACTGTAAATCCTCTCACAAAATTTCATTTGCCTAAGTCGATTCGTTTGGACGCTATAATGCTTTCAACAGACAGACAGACGTTGGCGTTACAAATAATGTAATGACCCTCCTGTGAATGGTATAAAAGGAAATCATGTTTATTGCCACGTAATTTTACGATCCTGGTTTGTTGTATTATGCTGATCTGATCCGGTTCAGATCACGGGCATAATAAAATACGGCTAATAATAATTGTATCCACTTTCCGATCCATTTGACATTCTCAATTTTTTTATGTATGTAATACATAACGTGACCATTTATTTTTTGGCAAAAAGCGGCGGGTTTTTTTGAAGCTAAAAGCGGGCTTGTTTTGGCGGGTTTCCCAAAAGTATATTCTGACCTGACAAATGTTCGCCCAAATAGTAGAAACTGTTTATTTCACGTATTGTCACATAAAATCGAATATAATTCTTTAAAAATAAATCTCATCAGTTTTTTTAATACATATACGGCTTCCAAATCTGGCGTAAGCGTTACATATTTTTGAATTTTTGGATTTTTCGACATCTCTCTTTATCTTTATAAATTTTACCGTAGTATTTACACTTATGCCAACTGAAGTTGTTAATTTTTTTTTTTAATTTTTAATTTTTAATCTTCAAAAGTAGTAAAAAAAGGACTATAGAAAATTCTTAAGAGAATTAAATTCCGATTTTTTATCAAAAAGCGGGAAAATGGTTGTGGTGGCGGGTGGAGGGTTTTTAGGTAAAAAAGAGGGTAAAACCCGCCAAAAGCGGGTGAAATGGTCACATTAGTAATACATGATATGTATGCATATTTATTGAGCACATTCAAACTAAGATATAAACGTACAAATGCTGATTGTGAGTTATCTTATCTATTGGCTTGGGGTATATTCGGTATACCTATGACCTCTTTAATTTGTGAGTAAACAATTTATGTAGATAACTAGAGGTCAGTCATAATTTGAAGAATGAACTGTAATAATTTCGTATGATTTTTGTATGACTCGTCTCGATCGATGTTCTGATGTTTGTTCAATGATTAGCATTAATTCGACAAGAATAAACCAGCTAACAAAATAAAAAGTAGCAAAACATTTCAGGTCGTATAACAAAAAAAGATTTATACACAGTTTACTAAGATAATAGGGGTATTCACAATTCGGTGTAGCAGGTTGTGAAAGTGTGAAGTTTTTTTACATTACAACAACAAAATATAATATGTACTACATACTAGAATTATGCTACACTTTTACTATACCTACGCCAAACCTACACTCACCGGCACAATTAACCGCCCACATATCTTGAGTGCCACCAATTTGTTTACGTGAAGTAACGGTTATCACAATGAATGTTTTTTATCAAGTAGACATTTTAACCGTTACCTAAGTGGTTTTTGCAATTTTCCTATCTCTTATTTGTGTATTAAATGCATTTTTGTAATTCATCACTAATTTGACGTTCTTAGCGATTTCATTACTGTGATCTTAAATCCTAGTTTTCTTTATTTCTGATGAATATTGGAAAGTGTTTAATAAGAGTTTGTGTCCCTCTGGGTATTAAAAATGAGAAAGAAAAATGTCATTAGACGCGACTGGAGCAGCTGGGGCTGTCGCTTTAGCGAATGCTGACTACCGCTAACGTTGGATTGCGGTGACACTTGGTGTGCCTCGAACCACTATAAGAGATGCCATCAGACGATTTCGGGAGACTGGTTCTTACAATAGGAGGCAAGGTCAAGGTAGATACCGGTGCACT
This sequence comes from Cheilosia scutellata, assembly GCA_955612985.1. NCBI lineage: Eukaryota > Metazoa > Arthropoda > Insecta > Diptera > Syrphidae > Cheilosia > Cheilosia scutellata. The sequence continues at coordinate 58,293,364 of OY015311.1, forward strand.
TCCGCCACAGACGATCGCTTTTTTGTCAATAATTTGCTCAGGGATCGCTTTTCTACAGCTACTAAAGCTCGCATTCGTCCTTTGGAAGTGAGAGATGTTGAAGTTAGTGATCGAAAAGTAAGACTGGCAGAGAGAAACTTAAGACCATTACTCCCACAACACCGTAGAGCAAGGCTTCAGTTTGTTCGAGAATATGCTGAATGGACGATGGATCAGTGGAAGCACGTACAGTTAATACATAGTACGCTCTTCCACTGATCTGATCCATTGTCCATTCAGCACATTCTCTAGCAAACTGCAGCCTGGCTCTACGGTGCTATATTATATAGGTACTCACCAAATATATGTTGCATCTAGAAATAGGACTGCCTCCTCTATACACATTTACAATGAGGTTGCATGCGGTATTATATTAAAAGTAATGACGCTTCCCAGCCAGAGATGATAATTTACTTCATATGTAGTAGATCTACTTCATTTTGTAATTATTGTTCATCTGCTACGTAGCAACTTATTTCTACTTCGTTTATTTGTGGTTCAAAATATCATTTAAAATAGACAATATTGATCAATTTGACTCTAAATACATCAACAACGACGACAAAATCAACGAAATATAAATATCAGGAAAAAAATATGTCATGTAATGCACTATAGAATATCATTTATGTGCTTCTGTCACACTACACATCCATCTATAGATCCCATTAAAGACCTAACTTTATCATTTTGAGCATTTCGCCAAATGTCTGCTTCGTTTTTTGTAAATCTACTTCGTTTTTTCGGGCAATTTGCTACTTTTTTTGGGTTCAGCATTATCATCCCTGTTCCCAGCCACCGCCTTCCGCATATAGTGGCAAAACACGCAATACGTGGATAGCTGCAATTTTTTTGGAGAATGAACCAGATTGAGCACCGAACATAATGTACCGTTAAAGGAATATAATGCAGAATTGTGGAAAGGAAGTATACAGGAGCTGTTAAGGAAAATCGATTAAGCTCACCGGACGGAGTGTAGAGCCAGAGCGCAGCAGAGTGAAAGCAGGTTTACGTGTCGAGTACTCCACCATGATCTTATGGAGCAAAACTGTAATTTCCATGTTCAAAATAGTATTGAAATTATTTCAACAATTTTTAAGGCCAGAGGTGGACTTCTTCGTTTAAGCTAGCTATATGCCACACGGATAGGACAGGAATTCAGAATGCAATCTATGTAATCTACGTGTGAAAGAAGACGTTCAGCATTTTATCGGAGTTTGTCCTATACTAAGAAGTATCAGAAGAGCACATTGGGGTAAATCTATACTTACGGAAGATGAAGTTGTTCTGTGCTTGAATGGTAAGGATTGGAAAGTACTTTCAAGCTATGTAAGATCGGCTATGAAATATCGACAACAAATTGTAGACGAAGCATTTTAAAAATAATCTTACCTATTTGTGTAAGCTCTAATAGAAATATCATTAAAATCAAAATTGAATTTCAAAACATTTTAACTTAATGTAATTAAATAAAATCACAATTACTACAACCTATACACTAGGTACTAAGTGCGACATCTAATGAATATAAAAAAGAACGGGAAATATTCGCAAACGCCAAGTATTCTGTCAATAAATTTTGTTGTTCTTAAGAACTGTTCATCTTATCGCTTTTATAAAACTCCCTGACTCTGGCAGACAGTACTCACCTACAACTCTCTTTACGAAAAGGTATTCCGCATCAACACAAAGAAAAGCAGAATGTATTGTACCTACATTCTCTACAATTACCACGAAATAGATACACCTTATCTGGATTGATTTATGACATTTTTTTTTCTCTCTTGTACCTACGCTCAACCTAGCTGTTATTACGCTGCAACACTTAAGCTGCTATAATATTTATGACACCCTCACAATTGGCAGTATTAAGTGATGATGATGCTGGTTTGTTCAACGATATTAGTCGACTTGACGTCATACGGTGGGTGTTACAGTAATAAATCTATGTGTCACAACCACAAAAGCCTTCGATCACGTTCAGGCTCGGTAACTGATTTCGATTTGATATAGATTCTATCAAAATTTCGTAATCCCACATTTTGATTAAGAACTTACACTCCTACGTCAGCTCCATATTGACGTACCTACTGTTCAGAGTCCAAACTAATTACTGGTATTTGCTGAAGCCCAGTCGCCCGTAAAGTGATTCCTATCTGATTCTGACGATACGGTGTGATTGTGAAGTGAATAACCATCTATTCTGACTTTCATCGAGACATATCTATCCTTCCATGATGTATTTAACAAGTTAAATCTGCCGATTTATTTTTGGCTGTATCTAATCGGATCTTAAAGTGCTAGGATTTTTAAAGACTAGCTGCATCTGGACGGTTCTGTTTAGTTTATCGAGACTATTTTCATTGGTAAACGACAATTGTTGTCAAAAACATTGTGGAGTTCAAGCTGTCCGTTTAATCACTTGTATACCAAATGCTCAGCTCCTTTCAGTAAAAGAACAATTTTTAAATATATAGCAATTGCACTGGAAACGCTTTGCATCGCTAAATTTATAAAATATTTACTTTGTTTCAAACTATACTTTTCAGACCGAATGGGCTCCGAATTATTTTATAATTTGACAGCGAAATTCATATAGCTATACAACGCAGAACTGGTTGAGGCAGATCACCATAATACAAAAAAGTCATTACCCTATCGGGAAATGCTATAATTTTTGCAAATGGCGGCAAATGTTAATTCTGCTTTGACATTCGTGAAGTAATCAGAAAACAGATCCAAAATATTTCGCTATTGTATCTACTAAAGAACACGGAATAATTGTTTCGATTTTTAATTCCACGGAATTGGGCATCAATTGGCCATGTTGAACAAATTTCTCCCTAATCAATTGGGATGAATAAGGACAAAACATGAGGTTCCAACAATCCAACAGGATGGATCAACGGCGCCTACTGCACGAGCCACAACCGTAATTCTGAGGACTGCATTTCCGGGTCGCAGACTTAATCCGACTTATTTTTGTGCGGTTTTTTGAAGTCATGAGTCTATGGCCCCTATTGTGAGTGTCGATAGTTGATCGTTGATAGATTGACAACTGATGATGACTGTCGATTACAAATGTCTGGTCGATGATTTCTCTTGGAAGTGAAAAAATCGACAGTTATTGTCGTGACGATCGCTGATCGACAATCACAATAAGGGCCATGTCAACAAGCCTCAGACCCTTGAAGCCCTCAAAGAGAATATCCGTCAAAATGCGAAGACAGAAGTTCTGCCAAGAGTAATATGGAAAATTGTCACCTATTCTGGCCTCGGCCACTTACCTGATAGCATTTTTTCCACTTAATGAAACAAAAAAAAATTAAGACAAGAAGTAAACATCTACTCCAAAAACAGAACCAACGTTTTTCATTCATAAAAAAAAATTATAGGCAAAGATCATCGAGTGACAGCTCTTGTGCGTTGTCAGTATTTTAAAAATCAAAATACTAAATAGCAAACAAAAATATGCTTAAATGTATGAAGCTAAATAAAACAAGTAAAAGATGATAACCATCTCGATGGTCGATGTTTTGATACCCCCTTTACTGCAAATAAATCATGCAAAATTTTAGGCATGTGTGTTAGTACACAACACATGGGTCAAATATTGGTTTTGTATGGGAGGTACCAGAACTAATTGACCAACATAGCCCGATTTCAATACCATCCTGACGATGGTAAAAAGAAGTCCTCTCACATAATTTCACTCGCCTAAGGTCGATTCGTTTGGACGCTATCGTGTTTTCAGCAGACAGACGACATGGCTAAATCAATTCGTTTCAATTTGATACTGATTCAGTATATACTTATATATATTCCTCGGTCATGTGTTTATGAAATTCACTTGTAATAGTGGAGCCGGGAAAGTGAACCTCCCGGTCGCATGTGATTGTACCATCAGATTTGACTAGCAATCCCATGCAGTTTGTTTTATCTTTTGAAAGTGCCCTCTGGAGGCGCGCTACGCACCGCAGGGAGCTATTCGAGTTCCTCACAATAGTTGCACCAGGACGCTCTTTTAGATTTCCGCAACTCTATATGTTGTTTGGCTTTATTGAAAGGTTTTCTCACTCTTTTACGGATACTTTCTAGGTAGTCGTTCCACCATGGTGTGCACCTCTTTACCATAGTGCGTTTTACCTTACAGTTTTTTGTAAAAGATGAGATGATAATGTCATTTAGTTGACAATGTGCGACTTCCGCTTCGCTTATGCCACCAGATCCTTGGTAATGAAACCTGGATTGGGAGAGAATTTTATAACTTTCGCAACTATTAGAGCTGCCCTTGGTCTAAAATTTCCTCGGGCGAAGATAAGCTCTCTGGTTTTACTATTTAAACCAAATATTTTACCATCTGTTGCCCATGGATCCTGGATTAACCCTAGAACGATGTTCCGAGGCACCTATAGCGCGGTACAGGTTGGCCTGCAGCACAGTACACATATTAAAGGTAATTATATTGCGCATTCTGCAATGGCGGCCTATGTGACCCTGACAATAAACGTATAGAAATAATATGCGCGCGCATGAGTTTTCATGGCTGACAATGTAACCCAATTCATATCTCTATGGAAAAGAATGTCATTTTGACAGATGCGCAGAACGAAACGAAAATGAGTGCTCGGAATATATTACCTTTAATATGTGTACTGTGGGCCTGCAGCACATTTAATAGGGTGGTCATCGTCTTCTTCAGGGTTTCGTACCCTAAGGCTTGTTATCGGCTCTTCTTCGTACGAGACCTTCTTGCCTTTCGTTGCCCGTGCTTCTCCCTTTCTTACTTACTTATCGGATCCCTTGAGGATTATCTTGATTTGTCAAAATCTGTAAGAGACCATTCCCCTGAGCTCCTCATCGTTCTCATCGTACTCTTGTTTATCGCAAAGACCATGTGGGCGACATCTTTCTCGGCCGATCTTTGCAGAACTCTCCACGTTCTTGTGTTCGGTTCTTTGTTCTGACCGTCTAGCATCGCCAGTATCTTCTCATTTGCGAACCCAGTACTCTGCGGGAAGAATAACATCTGCTAACATGTGGCTCCGGAACGTCTTCCTCCCCCACAAGCATCATTTCCAACCCACATTTCTCTTTCAGTCTGAGGAAGTTGGTTTTCATCCACTATGAAGTGCTGATGTCCGCACATACTAATATGAGGCACTTTGCTTTGAAAGTTGTCCCGCGGAAAGCTGGCTTTGCATCCCCGTCGCGCAGTTCGATCGTGATGTTCATAATCCTCTCTTGTATCTAAACCATTTGTTCATTAGTCAGAGGATTACGATAGATATCGACTGGTACTACACCCAATCTGACATAGCTCGCTATGGGTCTATGAAATTAGGCCCCAATGAAAAAAGGCCCGTAATATAAATGTTGGAAATGTTATTACTGCCGTTCCGTTGCTATGTTCAGGTGTAGAGTTGCTTTATCGCCCCATATTCGATATTAAGTAGGTACCTAGATGTTCAGTTAAGTTTATGGAGAAGTCTGAATGTTGACATTTTTAGATAAGTGATAAAAATAATAATCAGTTAAGTTTTAATTGGCCCAAAGGCCACATCCTGGTCCTGGCGCCTATCTTATGCAAATGCCCTTTCACTGATTTGACTAATCGGACCGTGAAACATGACCACGTCACTTCAGTCAGCCGCTAAAATTTGAATAGTTTGGTTTTCCTCATTTGGTTAACGCCGCAAAGTATGCCACATAATTCTTTATTGTGATATTTTCGTTCATATTTCAGACAAAAGTAGACTCTAGAATACGGAACGAAAAAACATCATTACGTTCCATTTTCACCAATGCCTAGGAGTATGTAACGTCGCTTGCTTGTGGTGCTAAAATTAGAGTTGCAATTGTATTAGAATTATTATTTATTCCAATTGTATTAGAAATTGTATTGATGTAGTAAAAAGTAGGTCTGAATTTGTATTGAAATTGTTGTTTCCACAAAAAATAGTATCTCGGAGCACTCTTTTCAAACTCGCGAAAAATCCGTCGATGAATACGATCCACAATATACGCACGACAGAATTTCAAAATTAAGAGGCCTCTACCCATAAATCGAGCAAAAGTGCGAAAAATGGCATTTCGTATCAAACGTAGAGAAGTCAATACTGGAGCGATTGAAATGATATTGGATGCATTGGAAAGAACAGAATATGTCCTTTGAAAGCTTCGAAGCTGTTTTTTAAAGCGACATCTCGTTTTTCTTTTATTGGAAGAATTCCCAGCTGTGTTTGCGAAAATTAGCATAAAACCGATTTTTTTGGATGAACGAATGACTATGACAATGTTCGAAAAAGTCTGAGATAACTAGTTTATCTAAAAGGTAATATGCAAAACGCAAATCTGTTCGAAATAAATCTTTAAATTTCATCCTGATTTTAAAAATACAAGTGTTTGAAAACATACAATTTTTTGAAATAATGGAGAACGTTTTTCTTGTATATATTGATTTATATTTGATGCAATTTTTACTCAAAACAATAAAGTATCATACCAGCTATCGGATGCAAAAAAAATAATTATGTATTTACATGTATTTTGTTGCAAAATACTGAGTTTAAATTTTATATATTTTTCAAGAAAAATACCATGTATGTGTCACATTCTCAGAAAAAAGTTCCAAGTTTCTCATTTAGATGGCGGTAGTTCTGTCGTCTGAATTGAATAGCCAATCAGAATGACTCGCAAGCTATAAGGGATAAATGTGTAGTTTATTGTCAACTGCATAGAGGCGTGTTATAAATGAAACCGGTTTGGCGTGAAGTCTGAAGTGTGATCTAAATGGATAATCAAGGATGCGTGTGTTGATATGTGTGTAAGCAGGTGGGGATTCTTTATTCAAAGTGATTTTTGCTTGGATTGGATTCAAGTAATTTTTGCTTCTTGAATAAAAATATGAAAATGAGAGAGGGGTCGACAGAAGCACTTTTCAATATGTTGCTTCATTTAATAAATTCTTTTTGAAAATATATTTTTTTGTTTAAACAAAATTGCTTAAACTTCATAACAAAATTTATAAATTAATTTAAACGATTAATGTTCTCAGATTTTTAGAAATTCTTTCCATTTCATTGCTAAAAGTAGTAGCAAATTTGTATCTTGAAAAGTGCTTGCCGGTCATACCGTGATTAGGTGTAAAGCAGATAATGGTTTGTTTGGGTTGGTAGGAAAAGAGACGAAACGGAGGCGGTGAAATGGTGGGTTGGCTGAAATGGATGTTATTGAAGGCAAATTTAGCAGCATTGCGCTGTTGCCATTTACCTACAACGAAAGATTATGCAATTTTTGTTTGCGCTGTTGCCGTTGTCTTACCTTTTATGAGATATGGTAGGGTAGGTGTTGGTTTTTCGTATGATGAGAGAAGAGGGGGACAGAGGAAAGGAGTTGCAATATTATGAACATCGCCCGGAGAAGTAGGAAAAGATACACCAGGTTTGTGAGGGGGATGATGCAAGGGGTGTGCAATTGAGGCTCAGTTGGGAAAGAATTGTAAGTTCTGCTAAAAGGAATACTATAGAAACAAAGTTATAGGTACATATATGTACATATGTACATTCACTGGACAATATGCAGGATCCTATATATGTACCTATTGGGGGTTTGTTGACTTGTGGGAGATCGATTGTTGTAAGAGTTTGAGGGTTTAGTTAGTACAATATATGTATGTATGTACATATGTACCTATATGGGATCGATGTGTGTAATATTAATTGCAACCCATTACCTACCCCCCTAGTGCATTTACAACCAACCTCACATGCCTTTATCCCACATCCCCTTTATACCCTTAGAATCTCCAAACTACCCTTACCAAACAAATCCATGAGTCAAACAAATACAAAATATCTACCTATTGTCATGATTGTATCCGATCTGCAATTTCATATTCCTTCTCTTTACGTTCTTATCCCCCCATCCATATCCATATCTCCCTTGCCGAGCTAAAAGTACCCAACCACGCATACCATCGATATATACGAAAAATACCTACCCCATCGTTTTTTTAATGTTCCTTTGCATATTCAGTGTCATTATTATGCAATCAATGGAGAATGGATTCTTTGTCTTATGCTTACCTACATTATCCTCTCACTCCAACATTCAGTTGGATGCAATTCTCAGCAAGAAAAATAAAACATCCCCCACACACGATCAATAAATGACACAAAACCAGTTTTCATATCGAAGGATTATAATGATATCCCACCTAAGGTCCGCCTCCTGAATTGATTTCAAAAGTGAAATGGATGATGAAGTGGTTTCACACCATGATAAGAGCTTCGCAAATCAAAAATAGATGGCGCTTTGAGTTCCACTTTATGTTCTACAATATGTCTAGAGGCCTCTTAAGAGGCGCCATCTATTTTTGATTTGCGAAGCTCTAATCATGGTGAAAAACCACTTTTCGTCATCCATTTCACTTTTAAAACCAATTCAGGAGGCGGAGCTTAGGTGGGAAACCATATAGTATTGCATATGAATTTATTGATCGTGTGTGAGGGGATGTTTTGTTTTGGTTGCTGAGAATTGCATTCAAATGAATGTTGGAGTGAGAGGGAAATGTAGGTTATCATCGACAAAGAATCCATTCTCCATTGATTGCATAATAATGACACTGAATATGCAAAAGAACATTAAAAAAACGATGGGGTAGGTATTTTTCGCATATATCGATGGTAGGCGTGGTTGGGTACTTTTAGCTTGGCAAGAGAGATGTGGATGGGGGATAACAACGTGAAGAGAAGGAATATAAAATTGCAGATCGGATACAATCATGACAATAGGTAGATATTTTGTATTTGTTTGACTCATATGGATTTGTTTTGTAAGGGTAGTTTGGAGATTCTAAGGGTATAAAGGGGATGTGGGATAAAGGCATGTGAGGTTGGTTGTAAATGCACTAGGGGGGTAGGTAATGTATTGCAATTAATATCACACACATCGATCCCATATAGGTACATATGTACATACATACATATATTGTACTAACTAAACCCTCAAACTCTTACAACAATCGATCTCCCACAAGTCAACAAAACCCCAATAGGTACATATATAGGATCCTGCATATTGTCCAGTGAATGTACATATGTACATATATGTACCCATAACTTTGTTTCTATGGTATTCCCTTTAGCAGAACTTACAATTCTTTCCCAACTGAGCCTCAATTGCACACCCCATGCATCATCCCCCCCTCACAATCCTGCTGTATCTTTTCCTACTTCTGGCGATGTTCATAATATTGCAACTCCTTTCCTCTGTCCAACTTTTCTCTCATCATACGAAAAACCAAACACCTACCCTACCATAACTCATAAAAGGTAAGACAACGGCAACAGCGCAAAAAACAAAATTGCATAATCTTTCGTTGTAAATGGCAACAGCGCAATGCTGCTAAATTTGCCTTCAATAATATCCCTTTCAGCATAACCCACCATTTCACCGCCACCGTTTCGTCTCTTTTCCTACCAACCCAAACCTAACCATTATATGCTTTACACCTGATCACGGTGTGACCGGCAAGCACTTTTCAAGATACAAATTTGCTACAACTTTTAGCAATGAAATGTAAAGAATTTCTAAAAATCTGAGAACGTTCATCGTTTAAATTAATTTATAAATTTTGTTATGAAGTTTAAGCAATTTTGTTTAAACAAATAAATATATTTTCAAAAAGAATTTATTAAATGAAGCAACATATTGAAAAGTGCTTCTGTCGACCCCTCTCCCATTTTCACATTTTTATTCAAGAAGCAAAAATTAGTTTGAATCCCCATGAAGCAAAAATTACTTTGAATAAAGAATCCCCACCTGCTTACACACATATCAACACACTCATCCTTGATTCCATTTAGATCACACACTTCAGACTTCACGCCAAACCTGTTTCATTTATAACACGCCTCTATGCAGTTGACAATAAACTACACATTTATCCCTTATAGCTTGGGTGTCATTCTGATTGGCTATTCAATTCAGGCGACAGAACTACCGCCATCTAAATGAGAAACTTGGAACTTTTTTCTGAGAATGTGCAGCAACTATGACACATACAGTGTATTTTTCTTGAAAAATATATAAAATTTAAACTCAGTACTTTGCAACAAAATACATGTAAATACATAATTTTTTGTTTGTATCCAATAGCTGGTATGATACTTTATTGTTTTGAGTAAAAATTGCATCAAATATAAATCAATATATACAGGAAAAACGTTGTTCATTTTTTCAAATAATTGTTTGTTTTCAAACACTTGTTTTTTAAAAACCATGGTGCAATTATACGATTTTTTTCTTCTTAATTGGTGTTTTGCATATTACCTTTTAGATGGACCAGTTATCTTAGACTGTTTCGAACTCTATCATATCATTCGTTGGCAAACAAAAAGTCGGTTTTATGCCAATTTTCCCAAACACAGCTACGAATTCTTTCAATAAAAGAAAAACGAGATATCGCTTACAAACAAGCTTCATTGGATTCCAAGGACATATTCTGTTCTTTCAAATGCATCCTACATCATTTCAATCGCTTCAGTATTTACTTCTCTAGGAAGGAAACGAAATGCCATTTTTCGCACTTTTGCTCGATTTGTGGGTAGAGGCCTCTTAATAATTAATTTAATTTTAGCATAATTACAAAACATGATTATTTATATACCTAGGTACCTTCCAAGTGAATTCTATTTTTTGCAAAATTACATTCGCGAAAGAGTGATGAATTTTATTTTACAAAAACCCTTAAATCGTACTATACGAAATTCCGGAAAATAAACTCAGTTTAAACCCCCATCCATGGCTGGTTAAGTAAAACTCGGTTTGAACTCTCGATTAACTTTAAACTAGCACTTTTCGTGTTAAACGTCGGTTTAAACTTGATTTCAGGTTAAACGGAGCTTAAACTTGCACTGTAAAACTGGCTATTAGCAATTTGTCAACTTTACTTTAATTAAATTGGCTGCGTTAGTTTTTGAGCGCGTCAAACAAAATTATTATTTTCATACACTAACGAATGGCAAAGAAAATTTATACAAAAATGTTAAGTACCAAAAAGTCGAAAAGTTCAGCACCGATTTTCATGCCAATTGGGTTCCTTGTGAAATTTGGTGAAAATTCGACAAAGGGGTGCGCCAAGGTTAGGTTAGGTTTGTGGGCTGGCGGGGATTTCTCCGTGCCACACTCAGGTCAATACTGACCAATTGTGATGCCCGATATAACCCTGTATAATTACTTACTGTGCTGATGGTACCGCAGAGTATTGTGCCATCTACGAGGGTGGACAGGGAATCCCTCGGAATTATATTCTTGTTTTTGGTTTCGTTGAAGGATGGACATAACATTCTTGTGGTATTACAATTATTTAAGGTGGCCCATCTTGCGTTCGTCTCTCTTGGTGTGGCAAAGGGGGATTCGCAGCTGCTCCTCTTTTGTACTAACAAATTTGATGTCACTAGTGTTTTGGGGCACAGATAGCTCCGCCTCTTTTTCTATAAAAAAAAAATAAATTCTATTGCACTTTGCGCGAGAATCCATTTGAATTATTTTCCCATTAAAATCTTGATTCACATTGCGCGCATATCTATGCACGTAGGCGTAAGGCTCGCGCATTTCGACTATTTATCCGCGGCAACCAAATGAGATTTCAAATGAATTTTTCGCTTTTAAACTGAACCCGTTTGATTTATTGCACTCTAAAGTGGAACTTATCTGAGCACAGCGATTCCAACTGCGATGAGGAATTGCGCTTTTGATGCCGTACAGCTTTGGTATAGCAATTGGGTTCAAATTAATTCAGAGGCCGCATCACATATGGAGACACAAGATCCAAAGTGAAAGATATACAGAAAAACAGGAAACCGTGTAGGATGGTCGTAGATGTCTTTAATTAGATTAAACAGATACCTAGTGACCACCGTCAGCAAATTAAATCACGGAAATTAATTAAAACGTTGGTGATGCTATGAAATCAGTGCAAGCCCACATCCTAGCATCATTAGTTAGCTGGGGGCATAAGCAGTACTCACTCGCCAAAAGAAACAATTAATTTCCATCAGTTGCTTAGTCTTGCTCAATGATGCACATTACGCATCAGGTGTACATTCTCTGTTTGCAATAAACTGCAGACTAATGTTGGGCATGGTTCGGATTCAGATAGACTAGAAACACAAAAAGTATCTAAATTCCGAGTGCTCGCAAAGAATCGGATGAGGGATCTTCATCTCGGAGTGGAGGAAATCCTGGTAGATGGTGCTGGCGGTAGGTATACATAGTTTCTTTAGAAACAACCAATTCCCTTAGGAATAGCGCAAATCAGATGTAGACACTGATAGACGATGCCAAAGCAGGAGCACATTTCTTTTCAGAAGATAAACACGCAACGTTGCACTTGCGTAGCTGATGCTTTTCGTCCTCAAATGAATAAACATGCAGAGATGGCTTTTGCTGTATCTACACACAAATATTTAAGTTCTTTCTATAAATATGTATGTAGCTCAGCTCGAAGAAGATTGTAATTGATTAAGACATCGACCTACGATTTGATTCTGATTGTCAGTAGTTTAGGTTGGCTTCCTAAAAAACTGGCCCAACTAGATCCGCTTTGAATACAATAAAAAGGTCGAAGCAAATATAAGGTTGTCCATATAGTGGATATGGACACTGACTTTATATGCAGTCTGGATCGGATGCCTTCCATTCCAGCCAAATGGGAGTTGTTGATTGACTTTTGAAGGCAGAATACGACAGACAGGCAGACAGCGCATGGTATGCGTTGGTTTTTTGAGTCGCTACTGGGCCGTATGGGGAATGGGATGGTCGCAAAAGCGAATATGCTACAGTTGCATATATTTTCTCTGGGGAGTTAGGGATTACGTGTCGTCGCGGTATCATGCGTTCAATGCGTGGCTTGGGGCACTTAGCTGTGGATTTTATTGCTCAGAAGCAGATTGAAGGTTTACACGGATGTAGTAATATTTTGTGAAAAATGATGTGCTCTCTCATTTCTTGGGCATTTATGTCGCCGGTTTTATTATTATTATCTAACATGTTTACGACCAACAACAAACGTCACACATAGCTCAACAAGTTCTTAACATTACGAGTTAATTTACCAATAAAATTAGATGAAATCGCATAATGTATGATTTACCCATTTATGTGTACCAACATCATGGGAGCAATTTCGAAGGATTGTACGGGTCCCTTGGGTTCATTCATGTGATGAATTTTATTTATTTGTATTTTTGTTTTACGTTTTCTATAACTTCAAGGCCATGCAGTACTCTGGCAAAATAATGCCTTTTGTGGAAAGTCTATTCTTCCCAATCGTTGTTTTTATGGGCTAAGAATTCAATTGTGCAATGCAATGCCCTCTATTGCGAAGCTAAGCCAACTTTCTATAATACTCCGCTATATGGCGCACCTAAAATAGACAAAGGGATTATGTTCGTCCGTTTGTTTAAAATAGTTTGGGGAAAATTTATAATAAAGTACTGAGTTGTAAAATTTATACATAGATTTCGGTACAGAAAAGTACGAGGGTATATCTGGTTAATATAACTATAGAAAAACAGCAATACCTAGTCCCGGATAATCTTTTCTACTCCAGAGAAGAGAGGATCCAGCAAGGTCCAAGCAAATCATTACCCCGAACTGTGAAAGTAAGTAAGAAAATATTTCATTATTCAAATACAATATAATTGAAACACGAACTACAGGCCAACTCAATCAAACTATTTTCAAATCATAAACATATTTATGATATGAATAAATTGTTGGAGTGTACGATTGTCATCACAAATTTTTAAATTTGAGGTGGCCTCGACTCCAGTAATGCGTTTCGCCCCGATGTGGTGGGTGGGCTCATCAGTAGACGACCACCACATCTGTTCTAGACGCACTGTTTACTCGATTTTCACCGAGACTAATGATTTTTCAATCAACAAGTGACTGTGAATCATACCAACTCGTCCACAAACTCTTCTCCCACGTTGAATTGTTGCATAGATCCGTTTCGAAGAAAACATATTAATGATGGACAATGTCTCTGTTTGTCGATTTAGTAGTTTTTAAATCGAATATATGATTTCGTCGCAAAAAAGGCAATTTCACAAATCAGCGGATACTAAAAAACACACTTTCTCTATTATAATTATAACGCTTTATTAAATATGTCGAGCAACCGTTCAAAGCAAAGGTACCAAGAGAAGTGAGTTGCAACACAATAGCTTAGAGTAATACAGCTCAGCAAATAATGATAATTTTGGGTACATACTAAAAGCGGTAGTTTAAACTATGTATATTGTCATCTGATTTTGAGGAGTAATATTTTGACTTAATATAAATTCGTTTATGTATGTAATAAGATATGACAATATAATGCGTTAGAATACAGTGGTGTATAAAAGTAAGTTTATAAGAAAAATAATTAATAATTCATTTATAGCAGTTAGAAATTAAGAAATTAACAAATTAAACAGTCTCTGTCATTTCGAATCTGGGTGCTCGAGCTTAAAGGCCCTCTTGCTGGAGCACTTTTACCCGTTCACTCGACGTGGCCGAGTAAATAAGTTAACGTGGTTTGGTTTTTTAGCGACATCTACACCTTGTTACAGCTCTTCTTAAATCTATATACCATCCGGCATACATAACTGAAAATAAACTGGATACGGATTACCAAATAAAGCAATGGAGTGTTTCTCACGAGCTTACGACTGACGAAGAAGATGATGAATATGTAAACGTCGGGTTTACATACTCAGCCTGTTGTACTAACAGTCAAAAGTTAAGGAGCTTGAGCTTAATGAAATTATTTTAATCATTAGATACTAAAAAGAAAAAAAAAAAACAAAGTTAGAATTAATTTAAATAAACATTAACGTTAACTTTGAAGTTGAAATTCGGAAGTGGTGTTTCAACATTTTATTTTGTTTCTGTTATTCTAACATTCTATCTGGAACTTATGACAATAGATATTTATTTAGTTTACCGGCCTCATTTCCCTTTTCTTTTTAAATTAATTTCATCTTCCTTTTTTTATTTATATGATCTGATATAGGCAGTTGTTGTTTTTAGTTTATTTTTATGTAGTTTTACTCTGGCATTTTTATAATTAAAGTCGCAATTTACACCATCTTCGGATATAACCTCAAATGGGACTATTATATAAACTGGGTCTAATTGTTTACGGTTTTCTTTTCTTTGTATCTGAATTTGTTTGTAGTTAAAATCTACCTTTCTATTTATGTTTCTTCTGTAACTGTGTACAACCTGTAATTTCCTTCTCAGATCCTTTACGTATAGGCTTCGTAGTTGTAGACAGGATCTATTGGTAAGTTCGGTTAGGCGGTAACTTGCATTGCCTACCATAAACTAACTCAAAAGGAGTATACTCAGTTTCAGATGGGACAGACGTTTTGTAGCAAAAAGTATAGTATGGAAGCCATGTATCAGTATCCGGTACATACGATCTAAGACAGTTTTGGTACTGTCTATCTCCTCTAGATGTTGGAAGAAGTACCTGCCCAGAAATTTCCTTCTACTGCGACATATTGCCTCACATTCACATAGTATATGTGTTATGTCCTCTACGGCTTGCAGGTCATCGCAGAATGTACAATTGTCCGAGTCTGCCAGCCTGAGCCTTTTGGCATGTTTTCTAAGAAGACAGTGCCCTGATAGTATGCCGATCAGTGTCCTGAGCTGTTCCCTGCCTAGTTTGAGGATTTCTCTAGAATCTTGTACGGTCGTATTGCGGCCAAAGTGCCTTAGATACTGCGTGACCGATGAGGCCCTCCCACCTCCGGTCGGCTTCCTTAGTTCTTTTATTCCTAATATCGCTTTTTATGATGCAAGGAGGTGGTTTAATATCCACATCCCCTCCATCTAACATTCCCCCGCCTCTTCTCGCAAGCTCATCAGATTGCTCATTTTCAGCTATACCGCAGTGTCCTGGTACCCAGCACAGTCTCACTCGGTTCTGACTGCATAATGCCTTGAGCATTGTGCGACAGTTCCTGACTAATTCAGAATTGATATTTGTAGATTCCAGTACCTTGAGCGCAGCCTGGCTATCGATGTAGATGGCTATATCCCTTCCAGATACAGATCTCATCCGCATTAGCTCTGCCGCTTTCAGAACAGCCAGAACTTCTGATTGGAAGACACTGCTTGTATCCGGCAGTCGTATAGACATTTTTAGGTCTGGGTCTACGGAGTAGATTCCAGCTCCAGTACCTTCCGCTGTTTTTGAGCCGTCTGTATAGACTGCTACTTCGCAATGTTTAATTACTTTATCCCTTTGCCATTCGCATCTTTCCGGGTATGATACCTCGTACGGAGTGTCGAAGTCGACCAGAGGGTGAAATTTCATCAGTTTGCACCTATACGCCAGGGAGTAGCTCCGCTAGTATTGTACAGTGCCCAAAACTGCCCTCTTTAAAATAGCCCAAGGTTGTGAGCCGTAGCGCACTGCTTCCCGCAAGTTGCTTAATATGCAAGTCATGTGGCGTGAGGTGTAGAAAGGTGTCCAGCGCTGCCGTAGGAGTGCTGCGAAGTGCACCCGTTATTGCTATGCTAGACGCTCTCTGCACCGACGCCAGTTTGCCGACTATTGTTTTCTAACTAGGTATGTACAAATTTTTTAATTTTATTTGGTATTCCGTATTTGTGAATAAAATTTTGTACAAGTGCTTTCACGGTATTTGCTTCTTTATTTTTGAGGGGCTTTGTTTCAATGAATTTCGTTAATTCATCTTGTATCGTCAGGAAGTAACGTAGGTAAGCCTTTAATGTGGGATTTACAATCCTATTAGTTTCTTCACAAGAAGAACCTACTTTTAAAGTGGCATCATCTGTTTAGCATTTCAGAGTTAGAAATCTTCACCAATAAAGGAAAAGCAAAACTGTTATTGATTTTCATTAAATGAACTTTCTTTAAGATTTCAGACAGAACTAAATATTTAGCAGGAAGAGCTTTTAGCAGTGACGAAAGCCGCCGATCCAGCCTCAGTAATGAGAATGGAAGGATAGTAAGTATCATTTTTGTTAATAGCCATTTGGCTATTAAAGCAATGACTAACGTTGAAATAAAGCCGAAGTCGAGCTCAAAGGCCGAACTCTGCTTAATCCCCGGCTTTGGGGCAAGATACGATAATGCCAGAACGTACAAACGTTGAAAAGAGAGATGGAACCGCTCTCCTTACTCTTACCTGTAATCACATTCACAGGGCACAACCTACTCAGATGATTCTCATTTCCTCTGCCATCTGAGGAAAAGAGCTCTAGGAAGTTTATTTCATTACCTAATAGTACAACCATCTGTACATGTTTTTGAAGACAACAGATTTGAATAAAACACTAAATACGGATTCACAAGTGTTTCCACTGAAATAACCTAAATGAACATCACAAAGGGTCTACCGTCTACCTCTACATAGACTTGAGTGCGATGAAGGAGAAGTCCAGCAAGCAATAACATTTAAATTTTTCGATTCCGCGTATAAAATACCCTACGATAGCCTTAAACCCGTTTTCAGATCTCACACACAGATCAATCGGAAACCAAAAGACCCCACGATCGTCGGGTATGAATCAAAATTTGCTAGTAAATCATAGCACTGTACTATGACTATGATTGCCATGCCCACAGAATCAATATAATAAATCCAATGAATTATTGAGAAGCGAGGGATCGCGTTCGCGTCCCGTTCGTTTATATCATCATTTGATCTCTAAGCAGATCGTTTTATGCGTCTCCCCACCACCACCCACAAACAGCATCACGCACAAACGCATAGCATTCAGGTATTTTCCCGTAACTATCTCAACTCAGCATAAACCTCCCATTTTCGCCCACTTTTTCAGCTCATTCTCGATCTGCAATGGCTTTGTATCCAGCTGAGTTGAGGATCAAATCAACGCACTGGAAAAAAATAAACAACAAAATATGTATCTACAGAAGTATCTATTTTGAAATTCACCCTGCAATGCGGAGAAACCCACCACAGTAACCACGCTCACACCTGAGCGAAAAACGGACTACGGTACGGGTACGGACTCGTAGCCGTAGCCGGAGGAGAAGCAGAAGATAGTTCGTTATTTGCGCGTGCAAATAGTAAATATCAACAGAATTATAAAGTCAGTTTAACGCGTCGGTTTGTAACGTCAGCAACGTGATTAATACAGAACTGTAAAGGTTCGTGAATGCCTGGAAGCTGTATTCGATATTAATAGTAAAACGAAAATACAGCGACATTTTTGGTTAGCTTCGCGATAAGACCAACCGATCGTCTTCCGGCATTGGTGTGAAGTTTATGTTCAAACAAAGAAGTTCCATTGATTCTTCTCGTTAATCTTGTTGCGTGCTTTGCTTTTTTTTTTTTGTTCATACATTTTTTTTATATCTGTCTTCATGTTTAAGGAGAAGCAAAACCGTGTGTTTTTCTTGTGCCCGGAGATGTGTTGAGATTTGTGAAAGTGCATTAAAGGAAAATCGTACTTGAGTCAGTGTAGCTTTGAGCCTATCTATATCTAGCTATATGTGTACATACTTGTTGGTTTTCTCCAATATATTGAAAATGCATGAAAATATCTAAAATACTGCAGCTGAAGTCGTTGGAGTAAGTACTGAGTTGAAATTAGAACATTGGGGATCTACTTAATTTAATTGCTGTTGTTTTCTATACATTTGTCAAAACCTTGAAATAAATAGTGGAAATAGAAGAATGTGGTCAGATAGATAGGTCTTAGTTCGTATTTGCAACTATCATTCTACTGAAAAGCGACAACTATACTGCCGATCCCAATTTCTAGTTTAAATATTTGTTCTTGTTGGCCTAACTATTTTAACTAGGGGAATTTAGTTTTTGAAATTTTCAAGTTGTCTACAATTCTAATCAAAATGGTTCTTTGTTCGATAAAGTTAACCGTTTTAGCTTTGTCCTAAGGAAACTAAATTGATGGACTCGAGATGTTAAGCGCGCCCTTTAACTGTTTGTTCTACCCCAGAAATGAACAAACACACAAAACATAACCCAGTAGAGAGAAAAAAATAAATTTTTAAATTTTTGAATTCTCACTGAAACTTGGATCAACAATAATCATATGATCTTAAAAATGTTTAACGACAACAGTATGACATTTTCTGCAATAATAACTGTCATATTAAAACTGATCGTTCTAGGACTTTGCCTTATTAATTTTGTTTTAATATGAAAAGTATTTCACTCTTTTTGGAAAAAAGGGTGGATAGTATACAACACATTAAATATTTTCATTAAAGAATAGCCATAAGGTGACTAGAGGCGAATGACCCTTCAATCAAATTAGCAATGATTAATTGTGGGGTAAGTAGTACAACAATTTCTGAATAAGTAGGTACCATTTAAACAAAGTGTGAATTTAACTATTAATGCAGTAAGTTTTTGGCGATATGGTGAGGGTATATTCACTTTGACATTCCATTTATAACGCACATAAAGAGGCGTTGTAGGTATGACAACTTAATGTAAGAGCTATCGACTTGAAATTTGGTACGTAATCTTTTGTCCACCAAACTGAGCCTAAGTTCAAAGATGAGCAAGATCGGATGAAAACTACCACTACCTCCCATACAATATATATATAGCTATTTTATGTTAAAAATTAAATTTAAATAGCTACAGTAAAGATAGCAAGTTTAAACTTTGCACATATTATTTTAATAATATTTAAAAATTTTTGACAAAAAATAAGCTTGGCCGAATAAAAACTACCCATACCTCCCATACAAATATAATTTTTTAATACTAAAATATTTTTTTATTTTTACAATAATATAGTACCGGGTATTTGAGCTTCGGCTTAGTCGAAGATAATTGTCTTACCGGTTTAACTTTAGTTAGGAATAAATTACGTACCTACATTTAAAATTCGTATCGGTCTTGCGGCAATTTATTAAAAAACTTTGGAGCTGAGACAGTAAAAAAGCTCGATTAGTGAGTTTTATTTGAAGTTGGCACATTGACTAGATATTTAGTATTTATCTTTAAACAGTTGAGCTTCTGATGCTAGAGGAATAACCACTGCGCATAAAGGACACCTTGAGTACCTTATAAACTTAAAGGTGTCTTAAGGGTAAAACCCCAAGACATTGAAACAGAGGCCAACTACTGCTCAACCTATTTTTATTTAAAAAAATCCTAATAACATGCTTCTGTGCTAAAATTATAGGTTCAAGGGTGCTTTGATTGTATAAGCCCGTAGTATATTATTAATAAAAGTTTCTTTGAACAATAATGAACGCGTACCATGTACTGTACATGTTTCGGGTTATGGACATCATTTAATTTTTTAGTTCTGTTGTATGTGCCTTCCAATTCATGTTTTTGCCAATTAAGACTCCTAAATACCAAACTGCGATTAAGTCTCCTTAAACTCTTGAAGAAAAATTTAGTTCATATATACCTATCAGGAACAAAATGGAACCCAAAACTGGCCC
Organism: Cheilosia scutellata; assembly: GCA_955612985.1. Classification (NCBI taxonomy): domain Eukaryota; kingdom Metazoa; phylum Arthropoda; class Insecta; order Diptera; family Syrphidae; genus Cheilosia; species Cheilosia scutellata. The sequence goes on from OY015311.1 coordinate 58,313,891, forward strand.
CTGCGATGCACCGTACATATTTCAACAGCACTAAATTTGATGTAGATCGTTTGTCATAGTGTCTTCAACTATTCATGCTAACAAGTAAGGTGTGGTACCAATAAAATGGATTGTCGACTTTAAAGCCACTTCGAAAATTAGTGTTTTTATTTTGTGTCAAATACAATTTTTTCCGTAAAGCAATGTTTATTAATATTATAGTCTTTATAATCGTTTTAAGATTTATTCTAAGTATTTTGTTGGTCACAGTGGATCATTTTATACAGGGTGTCCCAGTTAAGAAGTATAATCCTTTAAGGGAAGATTCCTGAAGTTCTGCCGAACAAAAAATTGTATGGCAGGGGAGGGGTCTATTTTCATCGTATTTCCCGCTATAGCCCATCAAAGTAGGTGACCTCTAACAACTTTTTTAATTACGATCACCAGAAACCCCGACCCGAACTGTCAGCTGCTGTCACATTATTATCTTTTCTTTGTTGGCATCACTGTACTATTCAAATTTTGCGTGAATTATGGACACCCTTTATATGCAGTGGAGTGTATGAAAGCATCGGCCAGGCTGATATAAAAACACTTTTATTTGTTATGTCAGAGTTCAAACAAAATTATAATCATTGCAAGACAAATAAAATGTAACAGTGCGGTTTCCCTTCAGCTCTTAAATAATTGTGAGGTTATTTCAGTATTGGGCTTGCTGTATCGACTGACGGAATGACAATGACTCTGTTAAGAATATTGGAAGGTCTGGTTTTACCTATAGAATTTATTTTTTTGACGGGTTCGGAGACACCTCATTGGAGCACTCAGACGCAACTGCGGTCCATTGTACTACCTGACCAGGAAGCAAATCCACACCAATCCACACTAAGATGCTTAGCAAAAACGAAGTGTCCCGAAAGAACACCAATAAGTTTTCTTCAGTCATTTCTGCTGAGAGACAGCAGGAATGCTGCAGACTCCTTACTGACTTTCGGGAGCATGCGTTTAGTCTGCCCACATCCTGTAGATCCTTGCCATAGACAATTGTGTTCGTTTGAGACCCAATCGTCAATGGAACCCCTGACCGAGGCCGCAGGAAAACCCAGCACAGGGTCGGGTCCTGAGAAATTATCCTCTGAGCCTATCTTATTTCCAGCAATCCCAGTGTGACCTGGGACCCACACAAGAGTCAAAGAGTTCAGCATTGCGACTGAGTTCAAAGAGTTCTTGCATTCCCGAACTATTTTGGAACGGGTAACAGGGTTGAGCAAGGCCTTAAGCGATAAGGTGACAATCTGTGCATTAAATACAACCAAATTTAGTTTCTCCTACTTCAAGATTTTGTCGAGATCTTCATAATAGAGAATACTTCAGCTTGCATCTCTGACTGTGTGATTATGTATTGTTGCGTTCAGAGACACACTCTATGCGAAGGAAGGTATATAAGAGTAGGTACTGTCGCCAGTTAAAAGTTATACATTTCATTATTTGCCAACCATTTATATAGAGAAGACATAGATTTTTGGATAAAGTACTTAGGCCACTCCCGCCCTGCATTCAAAATCCACCGAGTTGTTGTGGTAATTTATACTTAGTAGGGCTTTATACCAGACGCGGTCAAAGGTACCTAGATATTGGAATGAAATAATTTTTTGTTTATTTCCTTTCTTATACCTATGCCAGTGCCCAGTAGACTTCAAAAACACCAAAATTCAGCATGCTAAAAAATACATTGGGAATTGGGATCTGTGATATGCAAGGGGAATATTTTATTTTTTGCAGCCATTCGCTGGTTTCTTTTATAAAACAGCTAGAACAAACGCATGGATTTAAGTATTCATTACACTATTTAGATATATAAAGTGTTATCCGTATGACAAATGGTGACAACAAAAATGATCTGACGAGATAATTATATTTTAGTGAATGATCTAAGCATCTGAGCAATTTAGACAAGCAAACAGTATAATATGTTAAACGCAAAACCCTGAACAACATTTTGCGTTTTGAATATTAAATTCTGTCGGCTGAACAAAGTGTGTATTAAATAAATATGTTTTCCATTTATAACCTAACGTGTCGGCTTAATCGTCTGAATAGTTATCCATTGGCTTTAACGCATATTATTAAATATTATTGTGTGCTATCAAATATAGCTTTGCAAAATGTCATTTAAGTTTAAACAAGTAATAAGCGTGCAGCTTTTTCGGCCCTAAAGAACGAAAATTAGTAGAAGGTATTGGTTTCGATTAGTTTTCAAATGCCTTTAAGTCTTACTTACCAACTACGCTCCAGCCTTGGACGTAGAGACTTCAAATTTGGCATTATAGGTTCGTTGTGTGCTCACTAAGGAAGGAGGATTTTGTATAAGCGTGCAGCTTTTTCGGCCCTAAAGAACGAAAAATAGTAGAAGGTATTGGTTTCGATTAGTTTTCAAATGCCTTTAAGTCTTACTTACCAACTACGCTCCAGCCTTCGACGTAGAGACTTCAAATTTGGCATTATAGGTTCGTTGTGTGCTCACTAAGGAAGGAGGATTTTGTATAACTCGACCAATTCAAAGGACACAGTCCAGCCTACACGGCTACACCTACAAGCTTCAAATTGTTCATGTTAGGTAGTAGCTAGTAGGTATATAATATATATATCACTAAATAATCACTATCACTAAAAAATTCGTCCTCTAAGCTCTAACGAATGAAAAATTACCTACTTTACTTTATTCTGATATACTTGCTATAACATTCAGAAATCTAAATCAATACAAAAATAAATTGAACATTATTTTGAGAAGTGTGCTGTACTAAGTACTATACGAAGGGGTACCAGGTCCGATCCCCGAAAAGCACAAATAATTACATTTTAAAGTTTTTTTCACTGCGTCATCTCTCGCGAACGTCCGACAACCATTCGGGAGTGTAACTGCCATGAGAAAAGTTCTTAGTTCAGCCGATCAAACTCTGGGTAAAATTGTAGGTCCCTTCCATTACCCCCAAAAAAAAAACTCACACAAACGAATAGTATTGAGAAGTAAGGCCTAGGGCTAGGGTGTTTGTTTGACACCCCCCCCCCCCCCCCAAGCTCAGTCGGCAAATCAAAGAAGCTATAGCCCGTCCCAACTTAAGTGAAAATTTCTTGCGCAGGTATCTTCACATCAGGGATTTTATTCTCTTACCTACAACAAAACTACTTTTCCAACCAGAACTACAGCTAAAAAAAATATGTGCGCATTTCAAACAACAAGCATACCCCTGACTGATTTTCCACACAGCAGCAGCACAGCACCGTCGTTTGCCTATGCCAAAGATACACATTTACCCACCCCAAAGGAGAGGGAAATTTGCTGGGTGTTGCACTTCTCAAATAGCCATGTGTTGAGTAATGAAAGCCAGAGTTCTGAGTAACTTTACTATAACAGCGTGGAATCCACTATGTGTTAACAAGGGTTGAAATGGAATTTTCGGTATACTTTGTGATAAAGTAGAGTAAAGCATTAACAATTTCGTGCTATCAAAAATCCTTAAGAGAAACAAATTTACCTTAAATAAAGTGCTACTGCGCATGTTGGGGTCTTTCTTTTGCTTTGGGACGGGCTATACATTATTTATTAACTTGAACAACTAAAAAAAAATCGGCAGAAACAAGCAATTTTCAAAATGAAGCTCGAAACAAAATGTTAAAAAATAAGTGAGTTTGGATTTTCATTAGGTAGGTATAGGTTTTCAAACTTGTAAATGTATACAAGTCGGCATTTTCAAAAGTTCCACCTTTCAGAGTTTCAGAGATGTCAATTTATATTTGTTTATTTTGATTTACCTTCTCCGAGTCTCGATTTTAAAAAGGACGGTCGGCATTTGCCGAATGAACTCCTTAATATTTACCGAGTTTCGATTCGATTTTAAAAATCACGGTCGGCATCGGTGAATTTGATGACTGAAATCTTTAAAATTTAGCGAGTTTCGGCATTTCTAATTTGAGGTTAAATTTGAACGAATGTCTTATTCGCTAGTTTGTGGAACGCGGCGTAATGACGTGGATTGCGAATAAACTTTTGTTTCGTTCGCGGAATAAAGTTTGGAAAACAAAATGTCGTTATTTAAACTGTTTATAAACTTGTTTTCTTAATACCTACATTTTGAATTTTAATGGGATAATTAATTAAAAGCATTTTAAAGGATCATTCAAATGAGAGCGAACGAACGAATTTATGAAATGCTAACAAAACACTTTTAAGCATTTATAAATAGAAAATTACACATTTTATTATTCCAAGAGTAGGATAACTAATTATCCCATCGAAATGTATTAATAAAACAGGTTTATAAAGTTTAAATAACGAAATTTTGAATTCCAAACTTTTTTCCGCGAACGAAAACACTCTTGGCGCGGATTGTCAAAGTTTATTTGCACACATCCACATGATCAAATTGCGTTCCACAAACTAGCGAATAGAACATTCTTTTCTTTCGAACTTAACCTCAAATTAGAAATTGCTGATAGAAACTGATGGCTGAAATTCGCGAACCGTCAAAAGTCAAAACTCGCGAATATTCGTTCGTTCGTAGATAGTTGGTCGCTCTCATGTGAATGGTCCTTAATGGTCCACTAGTACCTTTTCCTGAGGTCAAACGAATGAGATCCGAGGACAACACACCACCTCAGTCCGAAGCGAAATGAGCTCGCACTGGGAAAACAACCTCTGACAAAGCCTCCTATAGAGATATAGCGAGCTATGTCCGATTGGGTGTCGTACCAGTTGATATCGATCGTAATCCTCTCACAAATGAACAAATGGTTCTGATACAAGAGAGGACTATGGACATCACGATCGAACTGCGCGACGGGGAGCTTTCTTCCTGCAGAGTACCGGGGTCGCAAATGAGATGTTACTGGCGATGCTAGACGGTCAGAACAAAGACCTGAACACAAGAACGTGGAGAGTTCTGCAAAGTTCGGACGAGAAAGATGTCGCCCACATGGTCTTTGTGATTAATGAGAGTACGATGCGTAGGCTTGCGGAACTCAGGGGGATGGTCTCTTACAGATTTGGACAAATCAAGATAATCCTCAAGGGTTCCGACAAGTCTGCAATTCAAGCTCCCAAAAATAATGACACTGCTACAACGGGCAAGTCGTCACAACCGACAAGCGCCAACACGTCGCAACCAGTCAGTGGCCAGTATTAGTATTAGTACTGCCACTGGAAGCGATGAGAAGACGTTAAACACCCTGCCGACGAATGTAGCGTCAAATGCCCCTAGTACGAGCAACACAACCACCAGCTAGCAGTATTCCTCACTTCCCATACAAAAAACATCTTCCATGGGGTGAAATTCTATGACGTTATAACTCGATAATCGCTGGCTGGGCAGATTTTATTGATTTCTATACAGTCGGCAAATTCCTAAAATAAGTCAGCATTTTAATGAAAGTCACCCCCATGGCGCGAACCCTCGCTACGCCCCTGAGGCCTGTACGTAGAAACAGCAGATATCTTGGTTTTATTAATGGGTATCTGCGGACTTATTTGAAGCTGGTCCGGCTGTAGTTGCTTCACCCTCTGCTCAGTAGTAGAAATGGGAGCATATTTATCTACTCCTAGTTGAGTCAGATTAATATATTGTCTCGCACTGTCATAATGTAAAAAAAGTGCGACAGGGTCGCGTATTTAAAATGTCGTAAGCGCTATGTGATCCTGATTCAGAATATATATACTTTATAGGGTCTCCGGTGAATCCTTCTTGGCGTTACAAATGTAATGACAAAGTGAATATACCTTCCTGTGGAGGGTATAAAAATAAATAATTGGCGGCCCATATATAGGACCTTAGACCTAGATTCTCAGTTTTTTTTTTGTAAGGGGTTTGCAATTTATAACCGATTCTCAACTGATTCTAAACCGCACTAAATTAGAATAGAAGCGTCCGAAGCATTTGAAATTGGCATGACAGGACTCAAGCACTGCCTACTTGTAATCGAATTAATATAAACATCTCTGAACCATTATGCCATATTGTAGTGCATCATATTAAGTTGTTGTCATATATTTCAACGTCATTACGCCTGATGGTCAAACAAAACTTTAAAATATTGGTTACATGTATCCATCGATTTATGACGACAGAGCAACAAGAAAAAGCTAAATAACGAGAAATAGCAAAAAACTAGATACATCCAACAGCGGTACACGCCATAACTCGTGAATCCATATCAGCAATTCACCTTGTCATCGAAAAGCTATCTCAGTCAGATAGACAGACAGACATACTGTGCTCCATCCTTGATGCCATAGCTGGACGAAGTAGTCTCTTTACTGTGGCGTTCATGAAACGACAAACAAACATCCCCAGACGACAGTGACCAAGACGATGCTGTGCTGATGCTGACTGCTGAATGGGTTAAGTAGTTGATCGTCAGGGTTAAGTTTTTCTTTGCGCATCCATTGCATTGCGAGCAGGAGAGGAGAATGCCTGGTTTGGTTACTTGGATCATGTCTATACAGTGAGCGAGTGTAAGTGCTGGTGCGGTGCACCACCAAGGAGGGAAGATTTGTAAGGCAGCAAAGTGGGATGTTTGCTCGAGACCGATGCGGGCTGCTAGATGGCATCGATGTGCATACATATTGCTCTTATCAATTATTTATGTCAGAATGTTATGCTATGTCACATAAATTAATGTGAGCAACTTATTTTACTTGTGCTGGAATTGTGGATATGGTTGGACAATAGTGGACTGCAGATTAGATACAGTAAAAAAGGACGGAGATTTTGAGTCAATATTTCAGAAAGTATTATCGTACCTTGATGGAGTAATCGAAATTTGACGGTACGAATACAAGAAAGGTGGGTGTATGACAAAAGAATTTATTACTCATCGTAGCTCCTTGCTCCACACAAGTCATTCATGAATATCAACTTGCTGATATGCTTAATAGTCAGCCATAATTGTATATCTTAAAAACAAAATGTCTATCTATTGTCCTATTACACGTGAATTTTATAACGTGACTATTAGATAAGATAGGATTATAAGTGGGGAAAGGTTTCATGGGGCTCTGGCACTGCGGCTCTCATAAGGAGCTTAGAGCCATCTTTTTACTCCGGATGGTCAGAACGGGAAGGATCTTCTCTCTTTGGGGGTATGTCAGCAAGTTTTGCTGAAGTGATTTCCTCTCCGAGGATATTCTTTGTCTTTCTGACACGAAAGAGAGCCGGACATTCCATGAGTATGTGAGAAAAGGATTCGTCACTGTCCAGACAGTCTATATGTAGGGTCCGGTAAGCGTAAGACGCCAATTCGGTGAAGATGTTTTTTTTTTCAGGAGGCCATGGCTGCCGTAAGCGTAACTATATCTACCAGGATTATCAGGTTATTTTTGTGCAAATTGCTGAGAGGCAATAAGAGACATTGGGTTGTATGCAAAAAGATGAGCTCAAGCTGTTTACTCACTTTTCTAAGATCCTTCTTAGTATGGTATGCAAAAAACAATACACTGACCGAGTTAGATCTCATGTTGTTGTTACCATGTCTCAAAAATTAATATTAATTCAGATTTACTCATATGGAAAACTATTTGAATCGCATGTGTATGCAACAACAATTTGATTAACTGTTCACGCAATCAAATGAGTCAGCTAAAAAACATTAAGGGCCTATAACACAACGCGACATATCGCCAGGTCTTACAAGAGCCTGTGATGGATTTGTCCACACGTGATCATAATGCTACGTTTCCACCGGAGATTAACTCGGTACCTAAACCTAATAGCGACTTCTTGCCAATGCCACCGTTAAAACGTTCATACATATTAGTTTTGAGGACAAAATGATGCGGTAATAATATTTTTAGATTACTGCCACTCATATTTTGTTTATGCTTTTAATTTCGAAAGTAGAAATTGTTTAATTTTTTATCATTTGTCACACTTTTCCATTTGACAGATATGACAACATCTGGTGAAACGTCAAATTAATCTCGTTTTTTTTTTAGTGGAAACATTTTAAACCTCTTGCACTTAAACTCGGGGTTAGCGTTCGGTGGAAACATAGCATAAGATCAGCATTGAACTTGTAACATTGTGTTACAGAAATGTGTAGAAGATTGTGCCCTAACACAAAACTGAAAAAAAATACCATATAAAATAGTACCAACATTTCAAGAACGGAGTGTCCAATTTTTGTAAAATTAATTTTTTTATATTCCCTAAATGTGCAGTTAACTTATAAAAAAAGTTTCAACAAAATCGGATCATAAAGACCGAAGATATGAGGTAATACGTATTGAACAGCAAATTATTTTTAGGCTTTATTTCCATGTTGTTGTTTATTTTTGGGCGCTATGCATTTTTTTGGGCGTTATTTCCAAATCGATTTGGGCGCTATTTCCTTGGGCGCTATTTCCTTGGGCGTTATTGCCTAAAGCCTTTTTCAATTTGGGCGTTATGGCTCTGTGCTCATGACCGAAAAAGTGGTCAGACGCATTCTTTCGGCAGGCTTGGCCGACCAGTGAATTATCAAAGAGAACGATGTTACCTACCTATCATTTGACACCAGTTTTATGTTTTAACTCGATGAGGTAGGTAAACATAAAAAAGCAGCACTTTCGAGTGGGTCGCGGCAGGATACATTGGACTAGCAACAATATTTAGTCCATCGCTATCCCCGAGGAACCTTAACGGGCAAAGCTCCAATTGCTCCAAGCGACATGTGCTCTTGCAAAATTCATTGGGTGCTCCTTGTGGACTTGCCTCAAAAAAACTTTCTTTTTAAGTTTTCTTCTCTATATAGTACCTACCACTATTTCGTATTATCCTTCGGACCGTTGCTATTCTGACTGATACTCCGCTATTGGCCCTTATTTTAGTCTCTGATAGAGTAGAATTTAAGGCAAGCCGTAGAATTAACCGCTTTTCTCGCAATGTTGTCGCTTCTGCCGGGCGTCATTTCTGATTTTTTCTATAGTGTTGTGGATCCGCAAGATCACTGTTTACAACAGTCTTACTTCTATTTGGCCTCCTTGCAATTTCTCGGCCTGAGAGTCCTAACTCCCTTAAAGTCTTTCCGGAACCCATTTTTTTTAACTAAATAAAAACAGTTCCTTTTAACGCTTTTTTATATATTCTTAACAAAATTTGAAAAAAAAATCGATGATGTGCACTCCTGCAACTCCTGCAACGAAGTATTCGGAAATTCCAGCCGTAGTTTTTTATTTACCCTTAAATTTTATGACTTACTGTTGGGAAAATATGTACCTACCTGTTAACAGGTATTAAAAGTTTCCGGATAAAACATTTTCAACAGGTATAAAGAGTGAAAATCGATTGCAAAATGTATGGCCTCATCCTAGTTATCGCCAGTGTATCCATACATGAGCGTATGGAATGTCGGCACATTCACGATCCATGTATCATATATGATACATTGAACTGTGAACGTGTTAATTTTAATATTTTGTAACCACCGCTTACAGTGGAAGACCGCAACAACCGCGTTACAATAGAACGATCAAAACGTGGGAACAGCAAACTCGCAATTGGTTCTGCATATTTGGATGTCTGTCTTTTAATAACTTAGAAGTCCAGTTGTCCAGTCGTTCAATATGAATGAGAAGTTTTGCTGTACCTTCCTTCCGCAACAGCTAATTTGGCTTCCTTGTTATTAAATTGATAATTACGAAAAAAGTTTGTTATCTGCGGATTGGTACCAGCGTTGCCACTAAAATCTAAAGCAAATGTAGGTAGTACGTTAGCCAACAAAATGTAGCATTTTTAAGCAAAATGTAGTACCATATGAGTTTTTTTTTATTGATTTCGTCGCGTATGTCTGTGAAAAAAGTGGGCATGTGAAGCTTTAATAGAGCTTAGTATACTTAATGGTAGGGTGTCCATATACCTCAAACGAAAAAAGAGGACATAATTTACAATCAACAAACACCACCCCCCCCTGCCGTAGGGTTTTCGTTAGATAAAAAATTTAGTTTAAGAGCTGGAAACGCTTTTAAAATTGTATTAATAGTAGAGTAAAATGAGGTAGTACAATGCCGGAGCAAGTCTTAAATTCCAATTCAATCACAATATAAAATTCTTTTAAACCCTCAGTTCTATGTAATTTGTAAGTCAGGTGTTCCCAATCTTTTTCTTACTGCGACTCCCTAGAGAGGTTGAAATGTTTTTGTGACCCCCTTCTAAAAGCACAGATATATGAAGCTGATCTTAGTTTAAATTTATGGCAATTTTGCTTGCTCACATACCCGCATTCATCTAAAAATGCGCCTCGTCGCTAAAGATGATTTTTCGGCCAAAATTGAGGTCTGCTTCCAAACGCTCCGAAGCCAAATCAGCGAACTAAAGGCTTTGTCTATGTTCATTAACTTTGAGTTGAGTTGGAAGTTGGAATCTGCGAAAGGCTAATTATTTCTTATGCAATTGACTGCCTCGGGTTTTCCTGTACATTCTCTTGGGCCACGGAAATGGTCCCGGCGAATCTAGCTGGCAAAGACCCGTACCAATTGAAAAACCCTTATTTAATTTTGAGTGCCAGTCAAATATACGATTGCCAGCCATGAAGCAAGTCTGACTGGAAATGCAGGAAACATAAACGCGCTTAATCTTTACCTATTGGATTGACCCAGGGCTTCGCGACGCACAGTTAGGGAACCCCTGGTGTAGGTATATAGTATAGAAAAAAATACATATTTTTATTACAATAATTTCGATATCAATTGAAAATGAATCAAATCCGTTTTTGCCTGCGTTTGAAATGATATGGACTGGACAACCAATTCCAATTAAGGCTTTTCCGATAGGTACCTACTTGACTTAAGTTTATAAAAAGCGTTGTTCAAGCCTGCTCCTTTTAGACTTTTTACATTGTTTTTATATTGAAATTGAAGGTATTAAAAAAGAGAACAAAAAGAGGACACAATAAATAAAGAGGACAAAAAAAGATCCAAGCGAAAAAAGAAAGTGTAAAATAGATCGCGGACAAAAAAGCGAACATGTTCTCTTAAAAAGAGATGTTCTGGAAACTGTACTTAATGGCAAGAGTTTGCAGACACTCGATGAACATGAATGTAGGTTGTGCCTACTGCATCCTTTGAAAATAGTTTTGGACAGACATTGGACAGTTTTTCACTCACCCCGCTAAGAGGTCTACTGACTACTGATGACTGATGTGTCAACCGAAACCTCTCGATTGACACATCAGTATAGTCTCATAAACTATAAAAGAACATTTTTGTTTTACTAGTTGTTTGGCAATATGTAATTTGGCAAAAGCACCAAATCAAGTTCTGACAAAGGAAGTTGGTTTTGTCCGACAACATTTGCCTTAATATATGGCAGAGTTGAATGCAGTACTACATTACGCAAACAATTTCAGAACACAGAACAGAGAACAGTATGATGCTGTTTTTAATTGTTATGTTTCTAAAAATTCGGTATCCGAAACCACGTTCAAAAACCGATCCATATTTGCAGTTGCTTGCAGGTGCAGCCCAAGAAAAACAATCAACAACAATTTTAATTGAAGATCAGTTGTCTGAATTCTGGCAGGATATACCCTGCTCTGTGAACCCGTTAACCTAAGACCACAAACCACAGAGAACTAGACCGTCGACTTCCCGTGCACCTACCCGATTCTCCCCGGAAAAATATTACCCTGTCTGTGAATACGTGTAAATGTCAAAATTAACGGCGGCAATGTAAATAAAACATGTAAGCGGCCATTTGTTGAGATGCGGTAAGAAACGGTGGGAATTATGGGGAACTAAAATTAGGTACTGTTTACATTTCAGATAAAACGGATTTCAGATAAGACGTTTGTTTGGAATGATTTAAATTCAATTTGAGCGAAAATATAATTTATATCGTTAATAATATTTTGTTCGCATATTCAAAAACTAATACTTTCTTTATCGCAACAACAAATCACCTAGTGAATGTAAAATGTAAAAAAAAGATTCTGGCATTTTGTTTTACGTTCCAACAAATTTGTCAAAATTGCTACCAACAAATTAAGGATAACTGTTGGAATTGTTGTTTAGTTTAACATGAGAACAATACCTTACGGCATCACCATAAACTATTATACTGCTTTTTCTGTCTTACAAATCATTTCGAATAATCTCACGCGTCCTTCTTCTTTTCAGGGAGTTGGTTGTGTTTTATCTTTGACTCCGAAAAACTTTAACTTTTTCAGCATTTGTTCATCAATAACAAAATAAAAATAACTAATATGTAAAGGATAACCACGTGATTAAGACAAAATTATTAATAAATCACGAAAGGCGTTTCCACTGAATTTAAATAGTTTGTGGTGCAAAATCAATTTGAGTTGGAAACATTACCTGATAATATGAATAGAACTCCTTTTTTATTTATATGAATATATGTAATATCTATAAATATCATAAGCTCATCGAAACAGTTTTGTTGCTAAATAAACAGCTGAATAAAGAGCTGCAGTTGAAAAGGTATGTTTCATTTTATTTTGCGACAAGAGCGACGCAATTAAAACTAAAACGCGTATGTATAACGTAATTAGCAATCATGAAAATGTATAATAATTAACGAAATTAATGACATGATTTAGCTAAATCACGTTGGTGGGAACCTGGTAAAAGAAAAAGAAATATTCACAGGTTTTGGAAGTCCATTCACATGAAAACTTTTCTTGGTCGTAACAGTTCACGAAGTTCAGACATCAATTTCTACTACCTAACAATCTCTGATTTGAGTTTAAGTTCAACCGAATTTTTTTTTTGATAGTTTGTGGAACGGATTTGAACGTTGTGAATTTTGAATAAACTTGTGACAATTCGCGCTAAGGGTGTTTTTCTTCGAGGCAAAAAATTTGGAGTTCGAAATTTCGTCGTTTATGCTCATTTGAAAATAGTTTTTCCCATATTTTGATGGATTATTTTATTATTCTACTTAGGTACTCTTACAATAGCAAAATGAGCAATTTGTTTATATAAATGCATCAAAAGTGGTTTGTTCGCATAATATCAATTCGTTCGTTCATTCTCATGTGAATATTCCTTTAAATCGCCTATTTTAATTGATATCAACAGTTTAAACAATTTAACATTCTCTAAAACTAAACTGTGATGTGAACGAAGTGTAACCGAAAAAAAAGAAGAAACCTGCAGAACACAGCCCCACAGCCATAAACCACAGCCAGGTGCAACTACCATAGGATTTTGCTACGTATGCGTGTGCCGTAATTTCTTCCCTTTAATTTATACAGGCCCAACACATAAATAAATCCTATGGTACCAACAGCTTGTAGGCAAAGTCCGTTATGTGGGAGGAGTCGACGGTCTATTTCTTACTGGTTTGTGCCTAAGACCTAAGGCCTGTCTGAATTCTGCTGATGGACATAGACAAATACTTCGTATCGTACGTAAATGGAAGCATTCAGCTGAAGAATTGAATTTACTTTAGAATGATGCAAAGTTTCTATATTTATTTATTTAGTTATATGTAAAAGCAAAAGTGGAAAAATTTACAAAAGAAAAGTTTTTTGAAAAGAGTAAAATGATTAGGCGGAGCTTAACAAATGTAGTACTTTGGGGTAAAGATGTAGTATGTAGTACAGCGTTGAAAAATCAAGCAAATATGTAGCACAGTACTACATATGTAGTACAAGTGGTAACGCTGATTGGTACATCTATCTACAACCGTCTTCTGTGTTTATAACAGTCGAGTTGGTGCTTAATATTCGCCCTTGCACTACCTATTTGCAAAAGATTTTAAGCACCTAACTTACATCACGTAACGTAATGGTGAATGCCAAACATAACCTTAATCGCATGTTAGAGTTTGAACCCAAATTGCAGTATTCTAGTATGATTCTCCGCAAAATTTGAAATAGTGTGTCGTTGAAGATAAACCCCTTAAATAGACAGATAGTATAGTTCTAAGTTATAATGTTTCAAACAAAGAAGAGAGAAAATAACTATGTAGCTACTTGGAAACTACTTCTTACTGTTGGTTATGTAGCACACATGCGGCGCGCTTTTTTTTTAACCCAACTAATCTAACCTTACTTTACTTCAGTTTGTACTCGTTTCAGCAAGCTAAAAAGTTCGCTATTCGCCGGTTTCTTGATACTTGGATCGAACGAAGATATCGATATCGTGTATATATTATAGCAGGTGGACAGATTTATTGAAGAAGTTGGCTTCCGTGTTAACACGACATCTTCTCGACGGAATTCGATATATGAATGACTGAAAGAGAGGTTCGGTTACCGGAATAATAAAAACAGCTAGCTACTACTACCACCCGTCGCGAACATCTGTTAAACATCCGTAAGTAAAGTATAGGTATACCCAGATATCATGAGAAAACTTCTTAATTCATCCTTACGGATACCACATTAGTTTGCAAGAACTAGGCCTGGTTCAATAATTTTTGTTTGTGCTTTTGTTTTAAATTATTTTAGCGGGTGGAGTTACAGCTCTCACTATATATACATTGGCTTATATAGTGGTAATTAGCTGTACAATACAGTATAGGTATTTAATTTGCAATCGTAACGCCAAGAAAGGGCCACAGGAGAAACCATAAAGTACATACGAGGATTCCGGTTAATTGGAATACATCGGGCTAGAATGCTTTGTCCTAAATAAGCGGCTGTGCCAATAATATTATATACATAATAATAAAGTCATGGTGAAGTATGAAAAAATACAACAAAAAATGATTTCACTTATAATGTCGATTATTTCACATTTAGCTACTTGTCGATGTACTTACCGAAACGAAACTAATAGAAAGCCCCGTTGACAAAACAACAACACACACTTCCGGAACTGCACAAAGGCAACACCCCGAGAGAGTGCCGTTACTTAAATAGCAATACCCCGAGAAATTGCCGTTACTTAAATAGCATTGGTTCTGGGTGTGGGTCAATTTGCTTTTTCATCTTCTTTGACAGACAGATAAGCAATATGGCGATATTTTTTTTTGTCAAAATTACACACATGTGTTATGACTTATGAATATGTCCCGAATAAGCGGCTGCTGTCCACAATACCTAAGCGAAATAAATTCGAAATAAATAATAAATTATGCCGTCCCGATTATCCGGTGTCCAATGTATATTCTGAATCAGGATCAAATTCTGAATCGATTTATCCCGTTTGGACGCTATTGTGTTTTAAACAGACAGACAGACAGACGGACATTGCTAAATTGATAAAGAATGTGATCCTGATATAATATAATTTATACGGTCTCCTATATTATGAGATTGTTGCGATGCGATTTCATCGCGAAAATACGTTGCAGCCAAAGGCATCCTCTTACACACAGAGAAAAATACTGTGTAAAATTGCCTTAAACGCCTTAGGTAAATATTTTTGTATGAAATTTCTTGGTTACACATTTTTCTGCCAAGAAATCGGTTCAATTATGTACGGCATAGGCAATGCAAGATAGGCTAACATGACCTAAACGCCTTAGGTAAATATTTTTGTATGGAACTTTTTGGACAAGCATGAATTTGCCAAGAAATAATACGATTTATGTACGTCATAGGTAATCACAAATAAGCTAAATTGCCTTAAGTCCTAAGGTATTTTTACCTAACCACCAAAAATTTAAGTTCACCTAAGGACATACGTAACTTTACCTTACCTCTAAGGTAATTTTCATCTGTTCATCACCATCACCATGCACCTTAGTTACTGGGAAAATATACATTAAGCCTAGGCAATACTCCATCAAAACGTTCACAGGCCATGTAAGACCGCCTTAGTGCTAAGGTAAATTATACATCACCTAAGGTGATTTACGCTGTGCAAAAATACCCTAATTACTAGGTAAACGTACCTTAGGTAATAATTATACCGAAAAAAATGCACAAACCATATAAAATTGCCTAGTTCTAAGGTAAAATATACAATATCTAAGGTGATTTCCCCTCCAAACTACTTTCATTTATTGCAACTTAGAATCCCGTTAGATTCAGACACTCCGTTAAAATACCCTAGTTACTTGGTAAACATACCTTAGGCCTAAGGTAATTTGTATACCACCAAAAAGTAAAATCACCTTAATTACTAGGTAAATGTACCTTAGGCCTAATTAATTAATAATTTAGATTTCTATTCGTTCTTAAAAGTCACACTCACTTACTGTGTGAATTCTCATAAGACAACTTTCAAAATTTAAATTTTTGATTACCTGTCCACTGATGTAAAAAAAAAAAACTTATAGGTAAGGTACCTACTGTGTGAGATAAATAAAAAGTTTAAAAATTATTACTGTCTTTTTTTCCTATATTACAGATAATATGGTAGCTACTACGCCGGGCTAGCAGACCCTCCATTTTTCCAGCTAAGGCTCTAGGAAATTACTGCGCTAGGCGTTTGTCGGAAGTAGGCGAAGGTTGCAAGGTTGATTTTACCCATGTTAAAAAAATTTAAATAGGTAAAATTACGCATTTTTTAGGTAAAATGTTAGGCTAATTTCAGCCTAGGTTTAAGGTATAATGCCTTAGGCTACGTCCATAGTGAACCAGCTTCTCGCTTACCAGCTTTTACCGGAATGCATTTTTAATTCTTGTTGACGCCGGTAACCAGCTTTCTAGGGTGAGAAAGCGAGAAGCTGGTTTCACTATGGACGTAGCCTTAGGCAAGCTTGAACACCGTTACCTAAAACTAGGTTGATTTTGCACATGCTAAGGAAATTGAAATAGGTAAGCTAACATGATCCTAATGTAAAATGTTAGGCTAATTTCAGCCTAGGTTTAAGTTAAAATGCCTTAGGCAAGCTTGCATACCGTTACAAAAACTGGATTAATTTTGCACATGTTTCAAAAACTTGGGTTACGTAAGGAATTTAAGGCAAGTTGCCTTAGAACTTACCAGTTTCAAAACGGCCTTAGGATTAAGTTGGCTTATACCGCGATTTAGGTCAATTTTACACAGGGTTTTCTCTGGGTGTAGTAAGTCGACATCAATCTAATTCAGTAACATGTCGTATAGCCAAAGCAATTTGTGTTAATCCAATCCTCACTATAAAAAAAATAGATCTTCAAGAAATTAGCAAACTTCTGACTTGAAAAACATTTATTTAACATAAGGCCTATTTTTTTGAGAATCTATAGCTAGCTCAATTTCACTTTTACATGCAAAACCAAAAGTGAGTATAACAAAGCCAAAAGTAAGTAGATATAACAGTTTTGCATGTAAAAGTAAAAGTGAACTAGCTATAGATTATCAAAAAATACGCCTATAATGTATTTATTTCAAAATCCAAAGGAGCCTTTTAGTTTCTTTATTTGGCTCAGGTTTCGATTATGAACACTAAGGAAATTTATTTTTTTTATTTTTTTTTTTGTATAAATTTACTTATTTTAAGATGTAGGTACTACAAAAAAAAATATTTTTTTCCATTTTTTTTTTTATTTTTAAAATTTTCAATTTTTCTTGAGGTTTCTAAGCAAAATTTTTTTTTAATTTTTTTTTTAAATTGACTTATTCTAAGATGTACTACAATATAATTTTTCTGCGGAAACTTTATTTTCTATTTTTTTTTTATTTTTAAAGTTTTCAATTTTCACAGAAAAGTACATGTATTTTTATTGACTGAAAATATTGTACCTACTGTTAAATACCCCAGAGAAATATAATTAAACTTTAGCTCCAGGCGCCTGCCAGACAGTTGTTGACATACCCTTAGCGGAGAGACGCGACGAAGTCGCGTGAGCGGCTAAACCCTGCGAAAAAAGGATTAAAATTCTTTTCACTCACCCCATACTTTAAATACACCAGACTTTCTTACAGGCGCCTATCTGACAGTTTTTGGTATAGACTTATTGAGCTATGTAACTGGAATGAAAAAAAAAAATATTAAAATTTAGACAAAAAAAAAAATTGTTCATTTCCTCAGGAAAAAAAATATTATATTTATGTTTTTTAGGCCATTTTAAGCCAGAAACAAATTTTTGCTGTGTTCATAATGGAAACCCGCTCCCCTTTATTTTTTTGTGAAGGATATCACCATAGTTTTCTGAGTTTGTTGGGGCTAGGTATTTCGAAATTCCGAAGCCCATCTAATCCTAACCAAACCAAGTATCCAATTCGCATCGTTTCGGTTGAATTCGTTGAAATTGGTGGAATTGCTATCAGAGACTTTATATTGGTATAAATAGTAGGTACAAACCATTCATTTGCGTGGGTTTTTTTTATTTTTTGCGACGATTGGAAGAGAACTACAATTTAATGTAATATAATGTATATGATAGTTATACTTTTGGATATTTTCAGGACGTTTGATGTTGCGCAGTGGAAAGAAACCTTATGCTTAACTTTATGTCCAGCGCACTAACCACCACACTGCGCTATTTTTTAAAAGGCTAGCCATTGTTTACTTCGTGAAAAATTTATTAAGCTCAAATCTTGCAAAGCAAATTTTAACCACTTCCTCTAAACTTATAACTATGAAATTGTCCAGAAGGACTTTTTGGATTTTGACTTCCTCTGCCCCTTTAAGGGAGGCTTTTTCATAACACCATAAGACGTATTAACTTGAAACTTGAAAGTAAGTCGTAGATCTGCAGCTAAGGAAAGTGTATCGATATGAACACGTAGTAAAAACAATCGCAAAAATGTTCATTTATGTGGATTACATACATATTAGCTACTAGCTGTACCCGCCCAGCTTTGCCCGTGCACAGGAATTGTATTGTAAATATTTTGGGTCTTAGATAATAATGTTCTTTTGTAAAATGCGAAAAATGAGAATAAATCTATTTTCTGGAATTTTCTTTCTGCCTAAACCTCAAATATACAGCAATACGAAAAAAACAAAAAATGAATCATGAAAATCATATAAGATGTTTTTTGTATGGGAGGCGTCACCCCCCGTTTGTCCAATTTTGGCGTGGCGATATCGATAATGGATGTAATGTATTGGATATATAATGTGCACCCTCTTCATCGCCCTCCCTCTCCTTGATCATGCTACTTGTTTGTAATGCTGTATTTCCTTTCCTTTGTTTCCCTCTTCCTATGGAATCCGAACAACTACCTACCCCAACCCTACACTGTTACCATACACCAATATCGAATGAAATTCTGAAATGAAACCTGTTTTGTATTATATGTACATCTCTTCTCTTATGAAGATTATTAATACTATACCCCATGCCATACTGCCGCACGCACCCCATCCCATACATACCTACATATACAACTGACCACTGCGAAAACAAATAGTGTTGTTTTGTTTGTCCTTTTCGCATCGCACATCGATCGTAAAAGTACAAACATCCATTTGTAGCAAGGTATATGTGTATGTATATATTTTCACTTCAAAAAATACACACGTCATATAAGAATGAAATTCCTACTGCGTTGCGTGGCGATATGCGATAATGGATGTAATGTATTGGATACATAATGTGCACCCTCTGCATCACCCTCCCTCTCCATTATAATACTGCATTTCCTTTCCTTTCCTTTGTTTCCCTCTTCCTGTGGAATACAAACAACTACCTACCCCAACCCTACAATGTTACCACACCACTTATCGAATGAAATTCTGAAATGAAACCTGTTTTGTATTATACGTCTCTCGATCATAATATACATACTACATATATAACTGACCATAGCACTCACTGTGAAAACTCAACCCTTTTCGAATGTGTAGTATACGTATTGTTTTTGTTTGACGATCGCAAAAGTATAAACATCCATTTGTAGCAAGGTATATGTGTTGTATATATTTTCACTTCAGACAATACATTTTGGCTAAAAACGGTTCCTAAGGACGTGGCTATAAAAGACATAGCCTATAGCAGTCTTACAGTCTTAAGGAACATTTTAAAAAAAAGTTTCATCGAAATCTGTCCAGTAGTTTTTGAGTTTTTAGCTGACAAAGAAAAGTCCTACAGTTTTATTATATGTATAGATGTACATTGAGTTAGGACTTTGCATTTTTGCATGCTGGTTCAGTTTTGATGACAATACGGGGAACTTCCATAAGTCGAACTTTTAAAATGAAAGAAAATCGAGGGGGAAGTCATCGATGTACTCAAGGAACTTTTAATATTAATTCAAAGTGAATTCACGGGAATTCAAACAAACACATACATTCACAAGGATTTCTATTGAATTCGCGTTAAAAAATATGAATTCGTCTTGTAACCACTGAATTCAGAAAATTTTTACTCGGAATTCGTGAATTCATTTTGTGAATTCAGGATTTCAAAAGAAATAGAACTTGCCAATCAAAGTGACGTGTGAAATAAATAAATATAGGTAAATAAATATATTTCCGCCCCTGTTTTGCAGTAGGTACCGTTATAGTTTGACGTTTATTAATTATTTTCGAATATTCTTACACAACGTCGAACATAACAATCGCTTTCGGTAGTTTTTATTTTTACTATTTTAAAAATGGAAAACGAGATTGAACGTTTTTGGAAAATCATTGAAAATAAAGTTCAATGATTCTAAAAATCAACGAATTTGAAAATAAAACTGTGGAGACCCAATATTCATCAACCAATTGCTCTATAGTTTACTATCAATTGACT
Source organism: Cheilosia scutellata (assembly GCA_955612985.1). Lineage (NCBI taxonomy): Eukaryota > Metazoa > Arthropoda > Insecta > Diptera > Syrphidae > Cheilosia > Cheilosia scutellata. Next base: position 58,334,426 of record OY015311.1, read on the forward strand.
TTTATTTCCGTATTTTTATTTTATATAGTGCAACTTTATTTTCATTGTTTTACATTTTATATAGTCAAGTATGTATTGGCATCGCACAGTGCCGATACTACAAAAACTACAAAATCACAAATAACACCAGAGGATTTTGTGGAAAAATATTTAAAAATATTCTCTCCGAAAACGACTACAACATTTTCTAGGGACCATTTTCCAATCAACCTGAAATGTTAACTGATTTTTTGATTCGTTCTTAATCTCTGTAGTAACATTTTGTAGGTCTCAGCTTTTCCCGGGACACCAAAAGTTAATTTCAAGTGCCAGTATGTGTTGTAAAAACGTGCTCAAGAAACAACAAGTAGGTATTAGAAGAACATACATCTGCTGATTTATCTTCGAAAAGGCCGAGACTTGATACATCTCGAGACTCATCTTTAGCAAAACAACAAGGCTGAAAACTTCTCTGCCATATGCATAAAAAAAATTACCGAGCTCATTGCTAATGTTTCAGCTACAAAAATAAATTGGGACTTTGACAAATAAGATAGAAATTAAAGTTTACTTTGATACTGAAGCGTTTTCGACATGCAACTGTCGGTTGTTCTATTTGCAAAAAACTCGTATTGATATTACAAAGTTCATGCAATGAAAAAAAATGTTAGAATTTGTTTAATGGCAAATCTAAAATAAACTACTATTGGAAATCCTATTTTTACTCAATTGTAAATTCCGATCAGAATTCAACTGAATTTAAGGAATTCAGAAGTATTTCGTTGTATTCAGAAGAATTCATTGTAAAAGACATCAATTCACAGCATATTCACTTTTTATTTAGGTGAATTCATGAATTCAGTATTCAGTTAAATTCACTAGAATTTTTTTGAATTCAAGTGAATTCTATATTCAAGGGTCATTGTATAAAGATGAGTACTTCCCCCTCGAAGGAAATAAATTCGAGTTATAGAAACTTCGAGTTATGGAGGCAAAAAGTTGAAAACGCAGAGTTCTCAATAAAACTTCGAGTAATAGAGAAATTCGACTTAAAGAAGTTCGAGTTATGGAAGTTTGACCAATAAAATAGCTAAGGCGGCTCTCAGATTGAGGCAACAAGTAATAAGCAACTAAGCAACTAGCAACTGCCAATAAGCAATACGCAACTTTATTTTAACCTATTCTCACATCGAAGCAACAGTATTGCCTGACATTTCTAGGCTAGGGATATTTTCCCACAACTTATACGAATTTTGTATTGAAAACAGGATCTACCGACAATTTTCCAAAACTTTACAGAACGTAGTATTCGCAAATGTGTCAATAATCACAAATGTTGCTACTAGGAAGCAATATTACATATGTTGCTTTTCAACATGCGCTGTGTATCGCTAGCGATAATAATAATTGAAGCAATCAGCAACATTTTTCGTTCGAGCGATGTTGAGTTGCTTTCATGTGAGACCTCTAATTTAATTGAATGTAAAATAACTGTGAGCGATAATATTGCGTGTTTCCTATTGCCAGTTGTTTGTTGCCTCAATGTGAGAGCCGACTAATAGTAAAAAAAAACAGCTTTTATCTATTTATATCTAAATAAGTAGATATTAAAAAACTAATGAAACGCTTTTATAAGTACACTTGTAGATGTATGTGTTGCTGCTGGGTTATAAAAAGCCGACTATTCTTCTTAACATCTACTTTTATTCTAATTCATTCTTCATTGGTACAATACAAGTAAACTTGGTATATACATAATATTTCGGTATTTAGGTAATTGTGTACAGTATGAATAAAAGTATGGAAACTATTAAAGGGCATGTTACAATTAGTTTCTAGTACTAAACTTAATTGATGAATTAACTCGATTGAGTCCCCACAAACTAAAAGCAAACAAAAATTAAAATTATAAAAATTAACCCTAGAATCCCTTATGCATTCTAGGGTTAATTTTTTTTTTTTTTTTTGAATAACGTCGCATATGGGGTTCCTGAGCACCCCAGCACTTTGGGTTGAAAATACCAGCAACTTATAATACAATCTTATAAAATTTATTTATTTTATTTTAAAGTAATGTATTTATTTATTGTCTAAATTAACAAAAAAAATTACATTTCATTCATAGCCTTAGAAATTAAAAAAAAAAAAATAACGACAGTGGTTTTTAAGTGGTGTGAACAGTATTTTAAATAATGCAAGAAAATGTAGATTTTTAAGCTTGAATCTTTCAAATTTTTTTTTGTTTCTGAAAGGAGACATATATGGCAACATAAGTACCTATATGCAAAAAAATTTGATTTTGTAAGTCCTACCCGCATATTTTTAATCCTTTTTTCGACATAATAAGGACAGTTATGTATGTACAGTATGCCATACTTCGAACCGCTTCGCAGCGGCGGTCGGGGTAAAATGTGCCTTTGGCAAGTACAGCACGCCATTTTTGTCTTTTTATCACGTGTCCTAGGATATGAAAAGCACCTTCCCTGCTTTGGAATCTTCTTTTGAGGTTCTCTTAATAAAATATCCTCGCAATGCTGTGGATCGCCTTCCATTGATTCTCGATGGTACTGCAATTGTGGAACGTGTGTAATATAATTCTGAAATGATTCACTAACTTACCTTGCTAGAAATCCAAAAATGTAAGGAAAATTATTCACTTGTCTTTCAAAAATACTTGTCTTTACACTAACACATATGGGGTGCCAGCACACCCCAGTGACCACGATATCTACAGTCCAGAGAGAGGAAATGCACTAAACATCTTTCAGGAATAAAGTAATAACGAAATAAATAAAAGTCACGGCACTCTTCAAAAACAACTACTTTTATTTTAAAAAATATAACCGTTTTAATTTTGAAGTGTAGTGCGCACGCACCCCATATGCATTCTAGGGTTAACCAATCTATTTTTCATTAGTTTTTTAAACTATGTATCTACTATTTTTATTGGAATAGCGCATTAAAATACGTTTCACCCAACATGGACATCGGCGGTTTATCCTTCAAGCTTCCATTTACCATTTTCCTCTACCGTAAGGCTATAAGAAGGTTGAAATTGATTGGCCAATGGCCACAAACAATATCAATCATATAATTCATTAGGTAATACGTCATCTATCCACGCTGACACCAATAGAACTTTCGGATCGCAAAATCAATTTCTAAGAGTAATGTATCTCTCACAGCAGGCACAGATGCACTCCCAAAATCAATAAACTGTAAAAGATAAAAACGAAATACATAACTGAACTGATTTATAGCCACCAGTGGTTACAACACAATATCACCTTTGGATACCGCACTACGTCGCCGTCGCATCCACTGCTACTTCCTTATCCTCTTCCTTAGGTCTATTCTCGCTCTCTATGTGGCAGAAGCAGATATTTTTTTAATGCATTATAATCCCACCTAAATTCTGTATAGTAGCGTAACGAGAGGCCGTAACTCCGGTCTGGTGTAGCTATCTTTGTTTCCCGCATTTGTTTCTTCGCTCATCGATATGGATAGAATAATCATGCATTATAGATGCGCGCTGCAACATTTTTTCATCTACCTACGGTAGCTGTTTATTTTTATTTATTTTTTACCCAGGTGCACAAAATGGCAATAATGCTTCTCTGCCGATCCACTAGTAACGTTACTACTACCAGTCTTTCACAAGATATGGTGCTGGTGGACAAGATATTCTTTCAGCTTCTGGGTGCTCGCTACATCGCTTGGCCGTTAATCATCTAGCCATGCTCCAGTCTTCCGAGAGCATCTTTTATTTGGATTATTTCTTCTTCCAAAGTAACGTCAGATAAACTGCGACACTGTTTCCCCACACGTTATAAATACCAAAAACTACTTTGTTTGTATAATTATTCCACACTTCTCTAAAGGACATGATCACAAAATGAAATATTTTCTATTATAGGCGATTAGTGGCCGAGGATCTTTTTCTCAGCGGCAAGGGATCATCTTCTCGTGACCATGTGATTAACTCGTAAGTGGGCGGCTGTGGGTATAAGCCCCTTGTGAGAAAACATAGGGAGGCGTTAACTTTTAGAGCAAATGAACATTAAATTATGATAGTGTCATAGGAGAGAACCATGGATCGTGCTTTGGAGGCATGAAGCTGCCCGTTGTGTTGTTAAAATGCCCGTCGGTTTTTTGTTGTCAACATTTTCTGCTGTCATGGTAAGCGGTTGCTGTGAATATGCGTGCCAGGGAGGAATATTTTGCTTTCACGGGACGCAATTATGTGGCAAGGAAAATGAATTGATAGCTAATTGACAGAAATTTATTACAACGTCAACGCAAAAGTGAACAAAATATAGAGGAGGACTGTCTGAGATGTATATTAGTGAACGCAAAGATAAATTGGTTGCCACAAGCCATTAAGAGCTTTAAATCTATCAAAAGGGATAATATAAATTAGTGCCTGTCAAATGACTATTGCTACAGCTATAAGTATGAGTTAAGGGACATTTCAATTTGAGGTCTCAGCTTAATGGTTTCTTAGATTATGTTGGCTATGGCATTAATGCATTTTCCTCACTATTCGAACTTAATCGTAACTAGTTTTACTATGTGATGTGATCCAAGCGATATTTTCGCTTCTGCATTCCATATCATTACATGTTTTTAACGACCGGTCGAGGGTATTTGCATCGTTATAATTATATTGTAAACAAGATGGAGCTGAAATATGAAGGCCAGAATAATAGCCTTTACTAATTATTGCTCACGCAAATAAGTCCGTAGATTTGCCATTTGCGTGATCATCAGCGTTCCCATATAAAAAAGCTAAAAATCTTGATTCTGCAAAATAAAAAATATTTTTGAAAAAAATTTTCGGAAATGGGAAAAAAAACCAAAAAAACTTTTCGGAAAAAGAAAAAAATATTCAAATTTCGGAAAGATTGCAGTCTTACATATCTTCCTAGGAAAAAAGTCAAGACTTTTGTAAGAAAAAAATGTTCTGTAATTTTTTCCAAAACAAAAAAATCTGGCGTAGCTAATTTCCGGAAGCCGCCTAATCTGAATCGATCTCACCTCTACTATGAGTCTGAACTCATTTAAAATAGGGCATCTGCCCAGAGGGCAGAGCATTGTTATTATAAAGATTTTTTCTAGACCCCACAACTTTCGGTTTCATATCTTAATTCATCTTAAATGTTTATACATATCTAAACCTAAAGAAATTTTGAAAATATACGCAATTTTCTAGTCAAAAACTAGGTATGCCTGTGCGGCGTTTTTGAAGGTATTTTGTATGCTCTGTTTTTGAAACTTATATTGAAAATACTATTTTTGAAAACTAAGTTGGAACCCAATATTTCAATGCAAAATTTCATAAAAATCGTAACACCGTTTTCGAGATATGGATAGGTAATCCAATTTTGAATACAGACCGATTTTTTTCAACCATCTTTCCCCGATTTCGATAGATATTTGAAACAATCTGATGGGAATAGTTATTACTTATGTCAAATCGCCGTTGAGTCAAAAAGACCGACAAGGCCACAAACCAGAGACAATAGACCACCAGCTTCGGCCAAAAATGAGAGATCCATAGAGCCAGTTTCAAAAAGTAATTAAGTGGTTAAGTATGTGTGCCATGTTAAAGTAAATGGTGGGCAAATTTGGTTTAAAGCCGCATATGACAGCATTTATAGAGACGAGCTATACAGAGCCATGTCTAGTTTTGGCATCCCAACCAAACTTGTCAGATTGTGCAGAATGACGATGGAGAACGCTCGCTGCTCCGTAAAGGTCGGAAATAATCTCATCGAGACCTCTGATGTCAAAAAAGGATTTAGACAAGGTGATGCGCTGTCATGGGACTTTTTCAACATCATTCTTGAGAAAATTGTGCGCAACTCGCAAGCCAACACCAGGGGCACAATTTTCCAAAAGTCTGTGCAACTACCTGCATACGCTGACGACATCCACATCATTGGCAGAACACAGCGAGCTGTCACTGGTGCGTTTGCAAGTATTAGCACAGAAGCGGCAAAAATGGGTTTAGTGGTGAATGAGGGCAAAACAAAATATATGCTGTCAACAAGATGGGACACACAACATCGACGAATCGGACAGAACGTCACGATAGACAGCTATAACTTTGAGGTAGTTCGGGACTTTGTATACCTCGGCTCCCCTATTAACTCTGAAAATGACATCACATCAGAAATCAAGCGAAGAATTACACTTGCCAACCGCTGTTACTTTGGCCTAAGAAAGCAATTGATTAGTAAGGCCTTGTCGATAAACACCAAAGAGACTATATAAGACCCTCATCATCCCAGTCCTGCTTTATGGCGCAGAATCAAGGACGTTATCAAAGGCGGATGAAGATCTCCTTGGTCGCTTCGAACTCAAAATTCTTCGAGTGATTTTCGGTCCCGTTTGCATTGACGGGCTTTGGTGGAGGAGATTTAACAGCGAACTCTATGAGCTGTACAGCGACATCAACCTGGTCAGAAAAGTACGTATCAGTCGACTAATATGGCTAGGACATGTAGAGCCAACGCTCCGGCCCGAAGAGTCTTCGATTCCAACCCGGAGGGACAACGCCGTAGAGGAAGACCTCGCCTTAGGTGGCGCGAGTTAAGTATCCATAGCAAAACATATTGAGAAAAAAGATAACATTATTTGTATTCAATGATATCTTTAGCCTCTAGTACAGTCTTGCACACAACGCTACAATGATAACATATGTACAAGAGATAATATCGTTTGTATACAATGTTGGAATATTATCTCTTCTTCATTATCAAGCAAGACGATTGTACGCTTGGGTCTCCTTGTAGATAGATAAGAAAAATATATAAATACGACTGTATGATGAATTTATCGATAGTCTTATTGTAACTACATAGTAGCCTTAAGCTCCTTTTAGAATTAGTAAAAAGTATTTCAATAATAAAGGACATAGTTCCAAATAAATATTGTTTAATTTTAAAAGTAAGAAACAAGTGTTTTAATTGGCGATCCTGCCAGGAGGTTAAATATACTTTTTAACTTCAATCGAGCGGACCTCGGGAACAAGTAGTGAAATCTAGTATAAACAGAACACTCGCGTTACCGGTTACAAGAATTACCTAGCATAGCAGGTACAAATATAGCTTCTTCATACGAAGCAGCTAAGCAATTCAGTGAAAGTGTATATGTGGAGGAAAAAAACACACAAATTCGACGACAACAGACACGAGTTCAAAATGGAACAACTCGCAGTATTAATGGCAAGATTAGAAGCTTTAGAAACCAGGTGCAACACAGTAACACAAACCCTAGAGCACACACGCACAGAGAATGCAAGGTTAGCAGCAATAATAACTAACCAAAATCAAATAAACACTAATTTAGAAACAAAACTAAATGAAGTAAAATCTGGATTAGGCATAGTACCAAACATACCTGTGCTAGAGGAAATAAGAACCACATATACAGATGGTAGTGAAATACAGTTAGACGCATTTAAAAGCCTACCTATTTTCAACGGCGATCAATCAAATTATCGGTCGTGGCGCGAAGAAGCATCCAGATTAATGGACAGCATTAAAAACTTCAAAACACACAGTAAGTACGCAGCAGCATTGACTATAGTGAAAAGTAAAATACAGGGTGCAGCCGCGAATGTGTTAACTAATTATAACACAATTTTTAATTTTGAGGCGATACGTAACAGATTAGATTATACGTACTCTAATCAAGAACCTCTATACGTGCTACAAGACATGATGAAAGCCATCACGCAAAAAAGAAGCACACTGTCTGAATACCACGACGAGATAAATAAAAATCTCAATTTAATAATATCAAAAATCACTATGTCAGGTGATCCGCCGAATATAATCGACAGACTAATTAAAAATGCTAACGACGACGCAGTTCGTATATTCATTGATGGTATGAGTGACAACTTTACAAGAGGATCATTATATTCAGCTACAATAAATGATCTAGAACACGCATTCGCAATTGCTCGCAGAATAGAACATGATAATGTGCACAGGCATTTACATCTCACTCAAGATAAGCACCACAAAAATATGCCACATGAACGCAGAAACGAAAGAAGACCAAATTATTCGAGCCAAACAACGAATTATCAACCCCAGAAGCAATACGATAATATGCAGCAACACAATCAAGGACCACAGCCGATGGAGATAAACTCGAGACAAATTGTACATGCACAGCGACAAAATTGGAATCAATGCAAACCCGATGTATATAATCCACCAGCGAAACGTGAACACAGCGGGAGTTTCAACACACACAACAGACCGCAACGATCTTATCAGCAGAACTTCAAGCAGCAGAGAGTAAATAACTCCCGACAACAACGCAGAGACGATGTCAGCAGTACATATGCAGAAGCAGATGAAACGGAATGTATGGTAAATAATAACATAAGAATAGATCATTTAAACTAGTAGACGGGTTGCCCTGCTTAAATTTAACTAGTACTATTCATAAGAAAATTTACAAAATTCTTATTGATACTGGTGCAACCCATAATTACATTAATAGAAAATGCGATTCTAGCGAAAAAATTAAAATTAAACCTATAAAAATAAAAACAATGCATGGTTATTCTATGGTAGATACAAAGAAAGTAGTTAGGATATTAAAGAAAAATATAACATTTTTTGAATTAGAGGATATTCAGTCTTTTGATATGATATTAGGATATGAAGGACTTAAAGTTCTAAACGCGGAAATAAATTTCAGTAATATGACTCTAACTACCATAAGCAGTGTCGAATCTATTCAGAAAATTAATTACATAATTGGGGAAAATAATATTTATAAAGCAGACATAGATAGACTGATGAAGATTAATAACAGCATAGGACCGTTACCCTTTACAGATACTATAGAAGCAAGCATTAGGACGACCAATGATAATCCGGTTTATGTTAAACAATATCCATATCCCATAGCAGATAACGAATTCGTAAACAAAGAAATACAGAAACTCTTACATGACGATATAATAGAAAAAAGCCATAGTCCTTATAACAGTCCCATATGGACAGTACCTAAAAAAGGTTTGGACGAAAAAGGAAAACCAAAACGGCGCATGGTTGTTGATTTCCAAAAACTTAACGCTCACACTGTAACAGACAGATACCCCATTCCGGATGTCAACATGACAATTCAAAATTTAGGTAAAGCCAAGTACTTTACAACGTTAGATTTGGAGTCAGGTTTCCACCAAATTAAAATCAAAACAGATGATAAAGAAAAAACAGCTTTTGCTATAAATGGCGCAAAATATCAATTTAAACGAATGCCTTTCGGGCTCAAAAATGCACCAAGCATATTTCAGAGATGCGTGGACGACATTTTGAGAGACTTTGTAGGTAAATTCGTACACGTTTACATTGATGACGTATTGATATATTCTTCATCTGAGGAAGAACATATACAGCACATAAGTCAAGTATTCGACGTACTCAATAAAGCCACATTAAAAATATCTGATGAGAAAAGTAAGTTTTTTCAAGAAGAAGTAGAATACTTAGGTCACATAATCAGACATGGTAGAATCACTACGAACCCTGAGAAAATAGCAGCTATAGAAAATTTTCCAGTCCCACAAACGGTAAAGGATTTGAGAGGATTTTTAGGTCTTACAGGTTACTATCGTAAGTTTATAAAGGGATACGCAAGCATAGCCAAGCCCCTGACATTATATTTACGAGGAGATAACGGTAAAGTAAACAAAAAACAAAGTAAAAATATTAAGTTAAATCTGAATGATTCAGCATTAGAAGCGATTAGAATTTTAAAAAATTATTTGAAAGAACAAGTCGAACTTTTTCAACCGGATTATAGTAAACCATTCGAGCTTACTACTGATGCATCCAACATAGCTATTGGAGCCGTACTAAGTCAGAATAAGCAACCTATACACTTCTTGTCAAGAACACTGAGTAAGACAGAAGAGAACTATAGCACAAACGAGAAAGAACTATTAGCGATCATATGGTCCTTACAAAAACTCAGAAACTACATATATGGTATAGCAGACTTAACCATATATACCGATCACCAGAGCCTTATATATTCTGTATCAGAAAAAAATCCCAACACAAAGCTGAAACGTTGGAAGGGAATCATTGAAGACTTTGGAGCAAAATTAGTTTATAAACCAGGAAACCTAAATCTTGTAGCTGACGCATTATCACGTCAACGCATAAATACTTCTACCATAGAAACAGCACATTCAGCTGAAAGTTCTTCTAATGATATAATAAAAACTGTGAATCAGCCTTTTAATGCATACACTGCACAGTTCGAACTTATTGAAGATATAACAAATAATATCGAAACACAAATCTATTTTGGTAACAAAATAAGACTCATAATAAAGTTTAAGGACAAAGACTCTTTACTAAGGCAGATGAAAGAAGTTATACAACCCCAAAAGATTGTAGCTTTGCATACGAAATTTGAAAACATATACAAATATGGTGAAAACATAAAAAAAGAATTCCCACTAGTAAGATTTATATTCACACCAAGAAAACTTCAAGACGTGACAAATTTGGAGGAACAACTAAAACTTGTAAGGGTAACTCATGAAAGAGCACACCGAGGGTTACGTAACAATATACAAGAAATCTCAGAGAAATATTACTGGCCCGATCTAAATAAACAAGCAAAGAGTTTCAACAAAAAATGCATAGCATGTCTATTTGGAAAATATGAAAGAAAACCTATCAGAGAACCTCTGAATAATTCAGAAATACCAACACATGTGGGAACACACATTCATATGGACATATACTTCAACGACAAGTATACTTTCCTTGTAACAGTAGATAAGTATTCTAAATATACAATCCTTCGGGAAATCGAAACTCGAAACAGACTGTACGACGTTATGGAAGAGGTCTTATCTAATTATTTCCCAAAATGTGAACGACTCATGACAGATAACGAGAAGGGATTCAAAACAGAAATGGTGAACCAAATGTGTTTGAAATACAACATAACTAAAGTAGAAACTCCAGTATACAGATCGACAGCTAACGGTCAGGTAGAACGTGTAAACGGTACAATAACTGAACTGTCTAGAATATTCACAATTCAGAATAAAACAAGACTTATCGAAGAAATATTTAGAACAGTGCGTGAATTAAATAATTCTATACACTCAGTTACCGGTTTGAAACCTAGAGACATTTTCTTTAATCAAAATAAATATAGAAATAGTGAAATTATAATAAATAAACTAAACTCAGCATCCAAAAAAGTGATCGAACGTCTAAATAAAGGAACTCGACACAGAGAGTATAAAAAAGGAGATAAGATAATGGTAAGAATCACAGGTCTTAGAAAGAAATCTAACGCTAGATACATAACAAGAATAGTAGAAGAAGATAAAGGAGACACGGTAATCTCTAAAGAAGGAATAAAAATTCACAAGGATAACATAAAGAATTATCATTTTTCAGATGACGAAAATATTAATATTCCTAACATTACTAGGAATTGTACAGAGTCAAGAAGGACAAGGAAACGTTCAAATAACTGAGATACTAAACAAGAAGTTTATACTTACGCAAACAGATGACGTGTATTTATTCAAAGAACAAACTTATTTGTTACATGCCACCAACCTGACTTCGATATTTCAACCTTACGTAAATATCGTAACTAGTAAATATCAACCTACACAGGAAGAAAAAATTTGGTTAAGTAAAATTAAGAATTTAGCAGACCAATTACAAGAACATACTAGGCATACTAGATCAATTAACTTTTTAGGAACAGCTTTCAAATATGTGTTTGGTAATCCTGACCATTATGACTTAGTTAACATAGAAACGAGTATAAATAATCTCATAGAAAACAATAATAAACAAAAAACTATAAATTCTAGATTTGAACAAATTTTGCAACAATTCGAAGGTCAGAGCCTTAAAGAACATTTAGTAATAGAACAAGTGTACGAACAATTATTATTATTGACCAGAACAATTAATGCAGCAAAAAATAATGAATATTTATCAGAAAGCCTAGACTTAGATGACATTAAAAATATTATTCAACATGAAATAATTCAAGTACCCATAATAAATATACTTGAGTACTCTAAAATATTTTTAGCTAGAACTGATGAATTCTTCATCACAATATATAAATATCCAGTTCTAATTAAATCATGTAAATTGTATAAAGTAACACCTTTAAATTCAAAACATGGAAAAATCATTACAGATAAAACAATTGCCTTATGTAACCAAACTTATTTAAGAACAAGAAATTGTCAAAATCATCTAAGTAAAAACATTTGTGAAATTAACTTTGAAGAAGAAAATTGTCTTATTCCACTTTTAAAGAATATAACTTCAAAATGCAACATTAAACAAGAATACGATTACGACTTAGAAATTGAATCCGGTGTTATGTTATTAAGCGGTAAGCATAAGTTAAATAATCAAACAATTAATGGTATAAACTTAGTTACTTATGAAAATACTATAAATCTAGACGATAAAATATACAAAAACATGCATAAGCAAATTAAAGAAGTTATATTAAGAAATCATAATTCAGAGTCTTACATCGACCAAATAATTAAAGAAGATACAATGTACAAATTCGATAACATAGATACTTTAAAAAAACTAATTATTCCTTTTGAAGAAAAACCGATATTATCAACTATATACACAATTGTAACACTGATTGTTATTCTAGCATTTACGTACGTAATGATAAAAACTATACAATGTATAACAGATCGTCAAAAACAAAAAAAGATTGACGCATATAACAAAACTTATGAAAGAGAAATGTTAAAAATAGCGTCGAAAAATCGGGACGATTTCGTTTAACAAGGGGGGGAGTTAAGTATCCATAGCAAAACATATTGAGAAAAAAGATAACATTATTTGTATTCAATGATATCTTTAGCCTCTAGTACAGTCTTGCACACAACGCTACAATGATAACATATGTACAAGAGATAATATCGTTTGTATACAATGTTGGAATATTATCTCTTCTTCATTATCAAGCAAGACGATTGTACGCTTGGGTCTCCTTGTAGATAGATAAGAAAAATATATAAATACGACTGTATGATGAATTTATCGATAGTCTTATTGTAACTACATAGTAGCCTTAAGCTCCTTTTAGAATTAGTAAAAAGTATTTCAATAATAAAGGACATAGTTCCAAATAAATATTGTTTAATTTTAAAAGTAAGAAACAAGTGTTTTAATTCGCGCACAAGTTGAAGGGGACCTCAACCAACTTGGAGTGCGCAACTGGAGGCGGTTAGCCAAAGATCGTGCTAACTGGAGAGGCGTGTTGGTTGAGGCCCAGGTCCACCCCGGACTGTAGCGCCATCTAAGTAAGTAAGTAAGTAAGCAACGCCAAATCTTCTGAATATAGGTTAGCCGATTCTTATGAGGGCTCCTTCCCGATTCTTACACCTCTATAATTATTCGGTTATGTCGTCAATGAACATGATGAATGCTTGAGGGCTAAAATTGGATTCCTGCATTGGATTGCAAAAGTGTCATGTTATCTACTGTTTCGAAGGCTGCTTTGATATGTGCAAAAGAACGCATATAGTTTTTCTTTAAGTCTCATCAAGTTCTGTGCCACAGTCATTAGAAAGACAATGTGTTCTGTCGTTGAGCGGTTTTCTCTAAAGCTTCTGTTGTTAAGAACTTGGCGAAGTACCTAATGGAATTAACTTACATAAACACGAAGCTACGTCTGTTGCTCCAATCTTTAATCTTTCGCTTTAATATCGAATACACGCTGTTATATAAGTGCTTATGTATATGTAATATGGTTGCATTATATAATTTAAGGTTAATTGTCAAAGTAGATTTTCCCCAAAGACTAAATGGATAGGCATAGCTAAGCGTATGAGTACTTTGGAACCCATTGCTGTCGTTATCTTTATCTACTTTCCAATGAGACACGATGTAATAGGTACATAAATTATTGCCTGCCGGTCCGAAAGCTATTTATCTGGTCAACTCTTTTTCAACGCACGATCATCTTAATTTTCCACCCGCTGCAAGTATTCCTTGCCGAATACATATGCTCCAGCTGGGGAAAAATCTCACAATTACCACCTCGTTGGTCACGAATTTATGTTAATACAATCGTTAAACCATAAACTTCCCACTGTGTGGCGCAGAGGAATTCCGTTCATACTAAGCAGCAGCGTTCCCGCATATATTATACTCCAGCGCAAAAAGGCAGCAGCAAATTTCTTGTCAGCCAGCTACAATCTGTCTTTATACATCCCAAAGATGGTATCTATATGCAAGTACATGCATATTTCTGTACCTGAATTCCACCACCTACTGTGTTACCTAACATGGCGGAACAGCAACCAGCAGGCTCCACCATCACTGTCGCTTGCAACACCAATCTTAACGTGGAGACAAATAAAATTGCAGTTTTATTAGAATGTATTCGCGGCTAATTGCAGCGGCTCTACTCACCGGTCGCACTTCTTCCACTTGGTGTTTGAATTTATTTTAATCATCCGCTACGCCACAGGTATTCCTTTACCACCATTCGATGAGCACGGATAGCGCACCAGTCCACTACGAGATACTGGGAAACAACCAAGCCATTCCAATCGATAAGCTATTAATCTCTGACGAGATTAGATAAGGTTACACGCGCTCTCAAGAGAAGTAGCGACACCGACAAGCGTTCGTCCAATCCTTGTTGTAATGAAATTATAATTATTATTTGAAATTTTATAGTTTTGCATAAACCATAGGATGGGTATTACACAGATGCATGCCGGTTGCTCCGGATGACCACCATACATGGTAATGGTGTTTTACGCGGGGGAAAGTTGCGATTTATGAATGTCGGAGACGTTCGTTTGCCGATCGCTGTGTAAATGTTGGGGAAGGAGTCAGTTCAGTTGTCCTTCGTGTAATTTGTCAGTGTAATTTGTAGTGAATTTATGTAATTTTTCAAGGAGTGATGAAGGTATTCATAAATAACGAAAGTCATACCTACTGGGTATTGCATTGAGTTGCCACACTTTTAATTAGTTTACAGCGGACGGCCGATTTATGCAAATAATGTATACTGTTGGTGCAGTTGTTGATGGAGGTGCTCGCGAGGTTTAGGGTCATATCATGGAACATAATACATACAAGGTGTCCCAGTAAAGAAGTATAATCCTTTAAGGGAAGATTCCTGAAGTTCTTCCGAAAAAAAATTGTATTGCAGGGGGGCGGGTCTATTTTCATCGTATTTCCCGTTATACCCCATCAAAGTAGGTGACCTCTAATTTGGAGGTGTTACCACTTAAAACGCTTAAATTCTAAACTATTATAGATACAAAAAAAAGTTTTGTAAATTTTTAAAAGACTTATTTTTGAGAAAAATCGAGCCTTTTTTGACCTTTTTATCCGACAAAAAACACAATTTTTAGTAAATTTCTCAAGGATACAAATTTCATTAAAAAAATGAAAATTTATAAAGTCAAAATTTTGAGAAAAAGGCATTTAAGTAAAAAATTGTAACAAAAAATTTTCAAAATTTTGAGTTTAAGGAGCCATTACTTTTTTGTAGCTGCCCAGACGTAGCCTAAGTGCTTAAGACTTGTATGCGATACTAAATTGTCTTTTCAAAATGTACAAAACTATTTTTGTAGCTATAATAGTTTAGAATTTATAGCGTTTTAAGTGGTAACATCTCCAAATTAGAGGTCACCTATACTTTGATGGGCTATAACGGGAAATACGATGAAAATAGACCCCTCCTGTCATACAATTTTTTGTTCGGCAGAACTTCAGGAATCTTCCCTTAAAGGATTATACTTCTTAACTGGGACACCCTGTCTCTGTATAGCATTATTAAATTCATTATCAGATCAGAGTGAGGATCAGAGAGTGGTTAGTTTTATCATGGCTTCAACTTCCTTGGAACAACTAGGAGTTGGAAACGGAACTTGTGACCCAAAGTCTTGATTGGATTATTGTTTTTCATTCCTTCGATGTAGCCGAAGTTAGGCCGAATAATTTTAAAATCTACTCCATATCCCCATGTGTGCGAGAAATACAAGATAAAAAACTTACCTACTCAAAAAATTCGAAAAATCGTCCGATTAAATCAAAGAAAGCGTTGCATCCTATAATTATGCACAGCTTTTTGGACAACTTTTATTTTTAATTATGTACTTTGATTATTATTTAAAGGAAAATCTAACATTCAATTATGTATTAAAACGTTTCTCATTCCAGTGAGAATAGTTGTATTCAATACAATTGAATATTAATTAAATGGCAATTACAACAAACGATGATTCGAATGATGACTCAATGCTGTTGGCAGTGCTGAAAACCTGAATTGTGAGAATTGTTGAAACTGTCAAAGTAATAATTTCCTCGTTGATCCTGCCTGAAGCATCCATTTCCATTCAAAAATTGCCCGTTTAACCTCTACACACGATAGAGCAAATGCAAAAAACTAACTTTTGACTAATTTTTGAATATACGATATAAATACCTATAGGTACTCTTCATCGATAGATATTTTGGGTGATTCATATAAAATTACATTTACCTTTAAAAATGATTCAATACAATCAGATTAAACTTTTTTCGTTCAAATTTTTAACGTTCGGTTTTCCTAGTTAATAAAAATATCCAAAGTACAAAGTACCCACATCGGTGTCCGGTCGATTTACTACCTTGTCGATTGACAATATATTTGTTATAATGTCAGCTTCTCAACTTCTTTGTAACAACGCAGTGCAATCCTGGAAACTAACTCGAAATCTCAACGGTACGAAGTATTCCATCAGCAGCGGCCTGTCCGACAGTTTACTATACACTGACACCTTTTAAGAAACTGCTAAACCCAGAAGTAAAGCGTTCTTCATTAGATACGCTGCTCCAAGACTACAAAATAATTTATTGGATGCACTTCTGAAGAAATAGTGACGGCATTAATTAGGCTACAGGGTGGTAAGGCTCCAGTAATGGATCGAATTTTACAAATATGGATCTGATGAACTTGTGGAAAAACTGAAAATTATTTTTAATAATTTGCGTAATTCCGCAACAGTTTAAGTAAGCATTATTTTTTCCGATTCACAAGAAAGGAAACAAATCGGATTAAGGCAATTATCGAGGAATTTCCTTCTTAAACACCTTTACTGTGGTACTTCAAAAAATCATAACTATAAGGATTATCAAGCAGGATTCAGACCCGGATATTCAACTATTTTTTTTTTCCGAGGGTGGATGAAAATCTTGCATATACACTATGAGAACAACGAGTGCTTATAGTAGTGTCAGATTCTTACTGACTAAAAACACCACCCTTCGATATAAATTGTAGATACTGCAACTCAGATATAACTTATCAAGCAATTTTTCTATCACGAAATGAAAACTTTTGACAGGTTACTTTCCAATGAAAGATCCTGCATGTTCCGCAATTTTGACGCGGTTAATCCCTATATCGCCAAGTCGAAAGGTTTTGTTCTTTGTAGTCGGCGCAATAAATTGCTCTCATCCAAAATTTGTAGGACTGTATTGTTGGTGTGTCCGATTAGTCGGTTTCTATGCTTTCGCGCAAAGCTTCTAGTTTCAGCTTCGATTGAAGGTATTCCGAGATCCCTGTGGATATCGTCGTTTCTAATATACCACGGTGCTTTTACAATTTCTCGAAGCACTTTATTTTGAAAAGATTGTATAATATTGGCATTTGTTATTCAACTGTTTGACCATATTTTTGTCTTTAGAAGCATTGCTAAGCCTTTTCTCGTTAAAGGTAAAAAGCTTATACGGATACTGCAAAACGGCAGTAAATTACAGAAACAGAATAATCACTGAGATGAGAGCTCTAAGGTTCCCCCGTTTGGGAGAACCAACTTTGCTTTGTATGTTGGAAAAAAAATAAAAATAAAATAGCTAATAGACAAAAATAGGAATAAAGAAAAAAATCAGTGTTCTATTTCCTCTTTAATATTCCCACAAGACTCAAACAAAAGAAAAAAGTAAAAAAATGTGCCTATATATCTAATTACAATATTGCTCCCGGAGCAGGATAATATTTTGACAGCTGAAAAAATCGTTATCCACCACAATATTTGTGGAAATTATCCTGGAATAATTATTTAGCCCAATTGACACACGGCCTAAGATTGGAGTTTTGTTTTATTTTCAACACTTTCATAAGTGTCAGAAAATTAATCAAAGATAAATATTTTAGTGCAATTGACCCACAGCCCAAGTATGCAAGGTATTGGGATAAATAAAGGCCCTGCTTATTGTGATTGTCGATCAGCGATCGTCACGACAGTTGTCGATTGCGTCGATTGATTTTAGCTTTTAGCATTGCTTTCTTCATAAAGAAGAGACGAATAATACAAAACAGGTTTCATTTCAGAATTTCATTCTGATATGTGGTATGGTAACAGTGTTGGGGTGGGTAGTTGTTTGGATTCCATAGGAAGAGGGAAACAAAAGAAAGGAAATGCAGTATTTTAAACAAGTAGCAAGGTCATTGAGAGGGAGGGCGATGTAGAGGGTGCACATTAAATCTATCTATACTTGTTATAATACAACTGTAGGAATTTTCTTTGTCTTCTAAAAGCGCAAAAACTACTGGACAGAATTCAATGAAACACTCAAAGTGTAATCTTAAATGGACCAAATATAATTTTGTTTGTTTGTTAAAGGCGAGCACTGGTCAGCTAGTGCGTTATAAAATTACAAAAACTCATTATATTAAATTAATGCCAAACCAGTACGAATTTTGCACAGTAATTTCAGTCGAAATAATGCAGCAACTTAATACTTGAATAGTAATGGCATAAAATAGTCTTTATAATAAAGACAACGCCCTGGTCATTATCATCATTTGTATGTATTTTATTTTATTTTATACCTACCTCTGTGGTCTTGACCTTTATAACGAGGGAGAGATTATTCAACCGTTAAACAGGTAAGTAACCCATTTCACTATAAATCCTGATAAATTAGTGCAGCTGTTATTATAAATACATTATAACCAGCAAAGTGAAACTAAGTGAAAGTCACAAAAACCATAGCATCCAAGCCATTAAAATACTAACTAACTATCTTTTAACAACTAAAAAATTGATTGGCATCATAGTTAGATTCATGTAAAACTCTACGTCTACATAGTACCTACCTACGAGTAGTATCCACTTGGAATTTGGTTCAGAATTCAGATTCCTAATATAAATCCAAAACAGAAAAACAAAACACCTTATTAAAACATTTAAGGTGTCACAAACAGCAAACCGCTAGTGATTATCTACTTGTACTGGCTTAAATGGCGGTACCTATTTACAATTATCGTTGATATTGCAACATATTAAGAAATAACTGAAATGACGGCAATAAACAAAGTTGCTTTCAAGGCGACAAACAGATTAGTCCCAAATGATTGACTGCACTATGGCTATAGCCAATTTGAAGATCTGCTTGCAATTATTATAGTCTCGTGTATATAATGTACAAAGTTGTGAAACCTAAAAATAATTCCCTAGCACACCCAACTATATTCCTGGCGAAAACTTTTAGGTAAACGAATTCCAATGTCAACACAATTGGTGTTGTACCTGTCATATGAAATTGATATGCGATCTGACAGTCCTTATAAACATGTCTTGACTATATTTACAAGTGTCTGCGTACTGTGTATTTATATTTTTCAATTTGAAGTTTGACTGACGTTTTATTGAGTGGCTTGGCAAATAAAAATCTACAGATTATTTGCGTGGAGTACTTTTGACGAAAAAATTACATAGCCAAGCAAATTCTTCAAACAAGAGTCCCGATGAACAAATTGACGCAAGATCTTCAATATTGCATTGAAGTGGATACGAAGAGGAATTGGGGGCGAAGTAATATATATTTGCGATACGGAAAGAAAAGAGTTCAATATAAAACTTCGAATAAGAAATATATTAGGCGTGTTTTTTTTTTTTTGCTATCATATACTCATATACATTACATATAGGCTTAGATAAAATACAAACATAAAACGTCTTACTGTGACTTGGCAGCACTACGCTAGTTGACATTTTGACTTTTTAGCTGTTTTATTTCGGTATTCACAAAAGATAGTTTGTCGCTATTATCTAAATCCTTCGGGGTGAAACTCGCTGACGTTATAACTCGATAAGCGCTAGGCCGATGATTCTTTTTTTGTTTTTATTGCTTATTTAAACACAATTGGACAAAGGGGCGTGGTACCTAACATACAAAAACATTTTATATAATAGATGCGGTCGCGTCTTTCAGTACATTGTTTGTTATTGAGCAGTGCACACATATATATAATATAGAGAAGATACCTACTAAAACCCGTTTGGACATATGGTATACAATTATGGGGTTGTGAAAATGTACGATATAATATTCGTAGATTAAGAAGACCCAAACTAAACTTATAATCTAAAAAAATAAAAATATATGAGAACCTGTATTTAAATTATAATACTTTCTCAAACGCAACTCAACGTTGAACTAAAATCATTTGTCGATCTTTCTTTGATTGGTCATGATTTTAGTGCGGCTAGAGTTCCACCACACTACTTTGGGTTTCCGTTTTTGTGTCCAGTGATGCCATTCTGGCATTTTTAATGCTAGATCTAGCATTTTTGCAGATTTTTTTAAAAAAGAAAAATGCTAAATGCTTTTTTAGCATTTTCTTAAATTTGTTCCATTTTTAATTTTTGTGTTTTCTTTTCATTGAAATGTTGGTCTATGCAGTGTAGTGCAATAAGTATTCATTGTTTCTACTATTTTCCGAGGTATTGGTATGGGAAATGTGAATTCAATGACAGTGTATGGAAAGTGGATTGATCGCTTGCATTTGTATCGTATCTATTCGTTTTTGTTGGTAAAAACTTTAAGTTTGTAGTAACCTAACAAAGACGATTAACATTTCGTTCGTTGCGAGTTCATCTAGGGATTGGGAATTCAAGACGATACATGTATTGTGTGAAATGGTTGACGTTGAAAATGTCGATGTCGCTGGCGATTGCTAAGCCCCAACCGAAAAGAAGGCGAACATTATAGTGAAAGTTTATACGAATCGGGGAACGATATGGTTCCCCGATTCGTATGAGGTGGTAAACAGGAATACGTGAAATATAAAAAAATCTCATAGTCTCTCATAATTGAATTAAAAAACCGTAGGGAGCCAGTGGAAAAATGGAAATGTATTTTAAATATGTACCTAATTACATACTTGAAAAAGTCGTATTAGTGTTGTTGCTCAAAATAGCTATAGTTCCGTCCAGCAACTGCTAACAAGTAGTTGTTGTGCTCTAGCAAATTTATTGGAACTACGCCTTACCCTTTAAAAGGCAATTATTGCTTAGGCCTAGGTGTTAAAGTTTTATGCTCATGCAGTTCTTCAATAAAAATTGTTATCCTACCTAACTAATATCTACCCGTGTTTTCCTTAACTTGAAATAATTTTTTCATTACACTGAAGTCTCATATATTTTATTCGCTCCATTTTCTTTGTATGTAGCAACTTCTTTTGCTATATTTTAATAAAAATTGATCGCTCTTTTACCTTTAAATTTTCACAATTGAAAACGGATTTAGCACCTTTTAAATTATTCCTGTACTTAGAAGAATTCGTATGAAATTTGTTTGAAAGACTGATGAAAGTATATCTTTTTTTCGTTTAGCATTTTTTTTATTTAGCTTCATACATTTTAGCATTTTTTTGTATCCTATTTAGCATTTTGATTTTTAAAATTCTGGCAACACTGTGTCTTTCGAGATTTTCTTAAAAATAAAAAGAAAAAACTTGGCCATGATGTGGATTGTCACAAAACGTGCATATTTCGATAGCTCAATATTTGGCCCGTTTCTGCGAAGCAGCTGTTTTCTGTTTCTGTTTCTCTAAAAATATTCTTAGTCGCACTCGCACTGATTCCTGATCGTTGTACTTGCTCAAATGTTGTCAGACATTAGAAAATAGAATTTAGATAAACAGATCTTATTTTGACAATAATTGCATTATTAATCTTTTCTTTTCCTATTCTTTTGCAGGTAGGTAAACAAAATAGTCAGCTTTCCACTACAATTTAATGTCGAAAGGACCCCGAGGAAGATCTCGCACACAAAGTCCGAGTGGCATGCGTACTTAAATCCATTCATCGCATCTGAGTGGCTTAAGTACATTATCACAATCATCGCATTAACGGAAATACTCGAAACACCATCAACAAGGAGTAAACACTGCCTAAGCATGGCTCTATTCCCGTCATCATCCCGCCCCCGAACGCTTATGGAACAATTGCTTGCTCGTAAAATCGACACTGCCGCACAAACTGGGCCCGGTGGCAGCCGACTTTGCCGCACCGACTCCCTCGATTCGACCAGCAGCATTGGATCACTGGGTTCGCTGGTGCTCGGTGACGACGTCTGTCGGTGCGATGATTGTCTGCTGGGTATCGTCGATTTGTATGTCATCAGTGCGGAGGCTGCAAAAAAGAAGGTAGGCTCAGTTACGTATATGTGTTTGCTTTTGTCCACTTTGTAACAATTACCTCCAAGTGAATTTAATTGAATGCCAAACCAAATAGCTGAGAGCTTCCCACGGGAAAGCCAGGACCATTAATCCTCACTGCGATTGGTTCACTAGCTGGATATGCCACGAGCAACTTGCAAATGCAAACCGACTTGGCCAGGTATACATGAATTCATAAATCAATCGTCGCAGTGGTGCGCATGTATACATAAAGGGGGGACGACGACTAACCACTGCGCTTTTGGTCATAAATCAATGGCCCCACAGGCGACTGCCCAAAAAGATTCAGCGGGCTGTAGTAATGAGTCTTGAACGGGTCTATTATTTCTCTTCTGCCCAAAACGGGGGCGGGTTAATGGTAGGCCACAGCAGCGGAGCTCTACTGCCTCAGCCACCGAATGCTATTTTGCATGTGGGAAACTGACCAACTAAGTGCTAATTGGTTCATAAATTCTAGCTAGTTTGCTTTGGCTTGGCCTGTCCATGGAAGAGCGAACTCCTCCAATATGTCATCCCTAATGGAGCAGCGACAACAAGCTGCTGGGCTGTCTAGTGTGCGTGCTACAAAATACAGATCTGGATCTGTTAAGGAGAATCAAATTTCAGGCGTACGTCTGAGGAATTTATGCTCGTGGTAGATATCGCCCACAGGCGTTTGACAATGATAATCATTGTAGATGTGCAGAGTCAGGTTCAGAGGAGCGGTAGGTAACTTGAGATATGCAATGCACATGCGTGCTGCTATCTCCCTTTGGAATTTTTTCTGACGTAGACAGATTGGGATCCGGCTTAATTGGGAAAGTGAATTCGATAGCTAATCGAAGTGGAAGGCTTTGTGGTGGAAAATGTGAGAATTCCAATTAATTAATTGGATGCCGGAAGGCGCAAATCGTAGAATGTGGCGATAGAATTATAGGCGAGTGGAGAGGGCTCATGTCTGCACATGGTAATGAGATATGGCTACAATAATCAGAGAACGTTTGTGATGGATTTTATATTAGCTAGAGGGGTAGGTTAGGTACATTGGAATGACAGATTTTACTGGAATTTAAATTGGTTTAGTGACAAAAAAAACACGAATAGGTAATTCGAGGATCCTGATTTCGAATACCTGTAGGTTAGGTACCCATCCATAATGGAGGGTGGCTTATGTAGAGTCTATTTAGTGCTGCTGTATATGGACTTGAACTGTATGGAACTTTTCGCTTGATATCCCTGTTATAGTTTAAAGTGTCGGCAAAGTCCTAGGCTAACTATAAGTTATAGCGTATACCTACCTGTAGCTGATGTTTGAAAACGATTCATCGAACCATTTTGTCTGCTTCTGTTCCTTCAATCAAAGGGCACGGTAGAGCTCCAGCCAATTTTTCTAGTAAAGGCACTTACCCTTTTTACAGGAACAAACGCAGGCTATTTTCGATCCCCCTCTAACTTCGGAACCAATTAAGCCAAAAACTTCAAAATTGAAACTCATTAAAAATGCTATAGTAATTTGTTGTAAATGTTGACATTGATGTTTGATGTTTTATTTTCATTTTAAGTATTCCTGCCTCCTGCTTAAATGAAGCCAGATAGACCCCCTCCCTAAAAAATGCTTGTATTTAACCCCTCTAGAAAATACCGTTATCAAAATTTGGCGCCTAAGTTATCGTACTCGTGCCCAATTTCCCTTAATTTTTTCTCTTTTTAACAAATTTGTTGGAATTAAGTTTGTAGTTTGTGAAACAGAAAATCAGTAATCAAATTTGTAAATGTAATCAACAAGCACAAACTACAAACAAATTAAGTAGGTATCTATATTCTCATTATTGAAAAAATAAAAATACAACTTTTTTTTTTCAATTTTTTTCCTCAAATTTCAAGTTTGAAAGCATTTTTTTCAAAAACTGTTAATAAAAATAACTTGATTTAAAAATAATAAGTCCCGATACAAAAACCCGATAAATTTTTCCTCTGAAATTTTTTAAGGTGTCCTCTTTTTGGTGGGCATGGATCTGGTCACTGTATACATACTACATAAAGATACGTTTTAACTACAACACTTTATTACTTACTTTCAAATTTCACCCCGAACAACTGACACTTAAAGGAGGCAAGTAGGCGATGAATTTATTTATTTATATACAGTCGAGTCCGCTTAACTGAAACACCAATTTAATTAATTAATTAATAGGTGGCGCAACAGGCGGTAGACACCCTAGGCCTAGCTTCTCGCAACCATTCGTTTGTGTGAGTTTCTAAGATCTTAAGATCTTCGAATAACTGAAAAAAAAAAAACACTTTACCGGAGTTTAGATAACTAAAATACAATTTCACCAATCCAACCTAGAATCCAAGTAGGTAGGACTTCTAATTTGTAGGTAGGTACAGATTTTTTCTTAACCCTCACATGGACGGAATTTTTTATGTACTTACATGGACAGTATCTACCCGGGTAGATAAACAAAATCTCACGCGTTCTGTATGAGTTTTTTCCATTAGGTTATAGTTTTTCTTTCAATATTAGCCTTTGCACTCATTCTCTTTATTTTTTTACGTTTGATTGTGCCTATTTTCCAGATAACAGCTTTGCTTTCAAGCAGAGCGCTCCCTTTTATCGAGCAACGATATCGGTGAGGCGCTTCAAAGCAATTTCGCAATAAATCGTATTTTATTATTTTATTTGCTACGCATATTTTGTATGTCTCATACAATATACTTTATTTTACTTTTAAGCCTACTTGGTGCAAACATGTATTTTTGTATCGACATTTTGCATGCAAATTCAACGAATATCTACCTGGGTAGATACTGTCCATGTAGGACAAAAAAAAGACAAAACTTAAAAAATAGTAAGAAAGGACATTCTCACACAATTTTTTTCATAATTATCTTCAATAAAACAATAATTTAGTCACTGATTCGAAACTGCATTAAAATCTAATAAAAAACCGAAGAGATATTTAGAGTTGAAAATTCAAATATCTACCCGGCTAGATACTGTCCATGTGAGGGTTAAATCCTTAAAACAAGTATAAAAACTTTAGCTATTTTAAATGGCAATATATTAAATATTATTAATTTAAGTTTAAATATTCATATTATTTGCTAATATATTAAAAAAGAGGGGTGCCAATAACAATTTTGAAAATGCCTAAAGAGAAGAAAACTTATGATGCGGATCGGTATCAACTAGCACTTTCGGCAATAAAAAAATACCGATTTCAAAGAAGGGAGCTTCGGAAGTTTGCAGCATACTAAAATCAGCTATTCAATATCGACTTGTGCTATTTTTAAGAAACCCGGTCGGAATAGACGGAGAAATGCATTTACTTATTTTTGTTTATATTTTTAATAATAAGTTATCAAAATGCCGCATTTTTTATTAATTTCATTTTTATTAATTTCAAATAAAGGAACACTAAATGCATTTTAATAAATCGGTAGATATTATTCTATCATAATTTGTGGGTGCCAACTGCTGTAGGTTTTAGGAGGCATTTTTTATAATCCATTTAATTACAAATTGAAACCCTATAAACTCAAAAATTAAATTTTTAGTAAAAAGAAAATTCCTTAAGGAATATATATATGTATAATATTTTGAAATCGCATTTAAAATAACAAATCTACGCTTGTTTAAAGTCAAAATTTCCGTACCCGTTACGCTATAAATAAAGAAAAAAAAAATAAATGGTAATTCACAGCTCAGTTTTTAATATGTATTTCAGTACTTAAAAATGGATTTATTGCACCAACTGTTTACTTAGACGGCTTATAAAAGTCGCATATCTGCGTTTGCTTATAGTTCCGGATATTGGTTAAAGATATTTTGTCTTCAAGGTCGTCAATTGGATCGCATGTCCATGTCCATTATTTACGTTTTTGTTCTGAATAATTGCTTTTCAAGAGGTTTTTGGTAATTTTGTTTTGACAACAAATTCAGAATGACGTAAAACAGCTGTGCAAGGTATATTGGGATTAGTAAGAGTATATGTGTAAATCTAAAAAAATATCGAGATCTGCAAAAAGTGATCCGGATCGAAAAAAAATTGATTGTTTTGCCCAATGGAAAACCACATAAGTGGTGGGAGCATTCAGCTTTTTTATTTCAGTTATGCGGAGCAGTATCAGCATAAATGAATGATTTTTCCCGTAATTATTTTTTCATTTAACCGAATCTTTCAATTAAGCGGGTTTCAGTTAAGCGAAGTAGTTTGTATGAAAGTTGTGAAAAAATGCTGTGTGACAAATTTTGTGTTTCAAATAACCGAATTTTTCAGTTAAGCGTATTTCAGATATGGGGACTCGACTGTATTTAAAAAAAGTGACGAGATTTGGAAAGTCATTTTTGAGAAATATTCATAAAATGGCTATATTTGAGTTTTGTGAGAAAAACTAAGTACGAGCCGTTTTTGAAAAAATTTAAATTGTTTAATATTTCGTTAAATTTTTATATGGGAAGTACCGTTTATAGTAGGGCTAGCATAAAAACAAAAAAACCCCTCCTAGCGGGAGGGAAGCCCTCAAACTCTTAATACCTACGAAGTTTGAAACAAATCCGTCCAAGCACTTAGATTCCCCAGGGGTGGGACAGACAGATATACGGACGGACAGAATTGCGAGACCCACTTTTTTGATTTGCCCTATCATCGTAATATCAGAATTGATCAAAATCTCGAGTTCGAAATTTTGTACGAAAACAATATCTTTCTCTTACTACGTAGCTATACGAGAAAGTTAAAAGGACTTAAAAAAAAAACAATTTCCGAGTGTGGAAGCGATGAGTAACAACGATTCTCCCTAGTTGTAATTATTTGCCCTGACAATTTCTGTCGAATTTCAGTCTATGAATTATTTTTTGAGAGAATAACATTAACAACTCGCAACTCGTAGACACAGTCACTTTGGTAGTGTCTAGACAATACACAGTTATACGTTTGAATGCACCTGGAGTTCATTTTCTAGGACTTTTGTGTCAGTAGTGCGAACAACCGTACAATATGTGTCTACTGTCCACAACAGACATCAGGATTCAGTTATGTTTATGCATCTGGAGTTTATTTCCTTTAATTTTTGTAAACAATAAAATATGAATATATCATTTGATTTAAATTAATTTTCTATGGCAGTAAGAATTTAATAAATAAAATAATTTAATTTTATTTGATTTAAATGTACTAAACATAACATAAAGCATTAAATATGTATTAACAAAAAAACTTTGTATTCCTTTATTTAAATGAACCATAATATTAACATAAATGTACATAAATAAAAAATCCTTGATTCGGATATAGCGACATCCGCTTATAACGACGGATTTATTTATCTCTCGTGAGTGGTCATTATAACGGAATTCTACTGTACTACTGTGCAAATCTTCGCAATACATCTGTTATTTTTGTTGTATGAGATCCGTTGTACTTTGATTTGGTACTCTTGGCAGCTCTAAATTTCATTGAAAGCTTTTGAAAGTTTGCACCACAGGCCACACACAGCACAAGGCACAATAACAAGCTTTTCTCATTCTAAAAGCTAATTATGTTACTTCATATCAAAACCAACTACATTTCTAAGTTGTTTATCTATTTATCAATAGATGGAGCTTAGATTTGGTCAAAGTTCGAGTATAGAAGGCAGTTGGGAAGTCTGTTTTTTGTGCTATTGCATTAGAAAATTAATAAATTACTAAAGCAATGAATAGTTTGTCACACGACAAACAATTAATTTAGTAGCTGGAGCTGGAGCTGGTTACATGGATTAACGAAAATCTCCTCTTATTGTCATTATTGCCGTTCATGTCTATTTTCTATCGAGGAGGTTCCCCATTGCATGACGTAGGTATTGCGAACAATTATTTATTAATTTATGTAGCTACTCATATCTAGAGCTCGACGGTTCTTTTGTAGATTTTTACAAAGAATTAAGTGGCTTAAATGGGAGTTTTTTTTTGTGATGTGGTGTAGTATAGTAACTAGGTATACCTACTTATATTTAGCTTTATAACTGAAGCATGTGAGTTCAAAAAAGTAAGTATAGATCGTCTTCATGTCGGCATCTGCGCGGCGAAAATTATTTCGACCTTGTGAATTTAATAGGTTCTTGGAGGAGAAGTGGAGCCGAGGGTTGTGTGCGTGCGCTACGTTTTTGTTTCGTAAATCCACGGCTGCTCGCAGCATTATCGTTTGCTTCTCTTGAGCTTGACGAAGAAGGGGAATGACCAATTAATACATTTCTATGACGTTACTGACCAAAACGAAAGTCATAGATACACATTTTAGTTTGTGGGACACAAATTGACGTAAATTTGTTTTATTTGCTTAAATTTGTTTAAATAACATATAAGGGGATCAGTGAACATTGTTAACTGGTTCAAACGGCGTTGTGTTACCCGCAATGACGCATGTTCTTCTGGAAGCGTAACAGCTTAATCGACAGAATTCAGTCATGCGTGCTTTTAGACACTCTGGTTGGGGTCTTTTAAAATATAGGTAGATATGTATGTACATAACATACCTATATCTACCTACCTACATACCTACTATGGACATGGTACATTACATGGCAAGCAAATTGTTTAATATTATTTGAATATAAAGATGATCCAAATGGGGTAGCGACATAAGTCCGCGCGACATATCTCCGCCGAACTAAGAACGACATATCTCCGCGCGAAGTTATGTCGTTTTCAAGCGACATATCTCCGGGCGGAGATATGTCGTTCTTAGTTTGGCGGAGATATGACGTTTTCAAAACACAGAAAAGTGCATGTATTTTTATTGACTAAAAATATTATACATACTGCTAAATACCCCAGAGTAAATATAATTAGAATCTCGTTCTTAGTTCGGCGGAGATTTATGTCGTTTTAAATGCGACATAGCTCCGCGCGGAGATATGACGTTCGTAATAAGCTTCGTAATAAGAAAAAAAGCGACATAATTCCGCTTGAAAAATGTACTGGGCGGAGATATGTCGCTATGCCGATCCAAATGTGCACAAAACCTAGGGTCCGCCATCTAACGTTTTTTTTTTTCAACTAGTGCTTATTTCGCGAATGGTAACACTTAGCTCATGTCTGATTTGACAGATAATTAGTTTTATCCTTCCGCTGAACGAATATGGTTGTGTATACGCTTGAACAACGCTGGGAAATATTGCGACATTACTTTGAAAATCATGGTAATGTTGCAGAATGTGTGCGAAAATTGCGTACGGATTTTGGAAGAAGAGAAGCACCGTCAGCTCCGTATGTTCGTTATCTTGTGAAAAAAGTGAAAGAAACTGGCATCCTCATCGATAAACCAAAGCGTGAAAAGCCAAAAACAGTGCGTACACCCGAGAAAATTGCTGCTGTGGCAGAAAGTGTGCGTGAAGCGCCATCAACATCAATTCACCGTCGTTCTCAACAATTGAACATTTCGGAGACATCATTGAGACGAATTTTGCATAAAGACCTTGGTATGACGCTATACAAAGTCCAATTGGTTCAGGAGTTGAAGTAAACTGACCATCCAATGCGTTTTCGCTTCGCCAAATGGGCCTGCGATCGACTTAGAGAAGATGCCGATTTTGCCAAAGAAATCATCTTTTCAGATGAAGCTCATTTTGATCTTGGCGGGTATGTAAACAAGCAAAATTGTCGCATTTGGGGCACAGAAAACCCGCACGCATACATTGAAAAGCCGATATACCCAAAACGAGTCACTGTTTGGTGCGGATTTTGGTCCAGAGGCATAATTGGACCATTTTTCTTCGAAAATGAGCAAGGAGTGGCCGTTACAGTCAATGGCGATCGTTATCGGGCCATGTTAAACAAATTTTTGTTCACAAAAATTGAAGAGGAGGATATTGGCAACATTTGGTTTCAACAGGACGGCTCTACGTGCCACACAGCCGAAGCTACACTCGATGTTTTGCGCCCTGTTTTTGAAGATCGCATTATCAGCCGCAGAGCTGATGTCGTTTGGCCACCGCGGAGCTGCGATAAAAAGATAAGTGTTACGCCGACATGCCAGAGACAATTGACGCTTTAAAGGACAATATTCGTGAAGCCATTGGTGAAATACAGCTGCACACAATCGATAATGTGCTTAAAAATTGGACCGATCGTGTAGGCTACTGCATGGCCAGCCGAGGCAGCCATTTGAATGAAATTATTTTCCATTATTAACCGGAAGGATTGTACTTTCAAATAAAAAAAGAAATTTGAGAAAATATTCAGTAGTTTTTTTTATAGCATTTTCAAAAAAAAAAAGTTATTTGGCGGACCCTTTACTTACCTACACATGAATGTAGAAAAATGTTAAAATATTACATTTGTAGGTATAGGTAGATACTTTAATGTAGGTTCTGTACTTAAATTGCTGTAGGTTATAGCGGTAATGCACTATGTAGATACTATTCACATGAGAGTGACCAGCTATCTACGAACGAAGCATTTATAAACAGAAAATTTCACATTTTAGTAGGATATTTAATTATTCCTTCAAAATGTATCAAGAAAACAAGTTTATAAACAGTTTAAATAACGAAATTCTGAATTAAAATTTGTTGTCGCGACGCGAACGAAAACACCCTTGGCGCTAAAGGACTATTCACATGGGAGCGAACGAACGAATTGATGAAATGAGAACAAACCACTTTTTATGCATTTATAAACAGAAAATTGTACATTTTATTATTCCAACAGGAGGACAATTAATTATCCCATCAAAATGTATTAAGAAAACAAATTTATAAACAGTTTAAATAACGAAATTTCGATTTCCAAACTTTTTACCGCGAACGAAAACACCCTTGGAACGAATTGTCAAAGTTTATTCGCAATCCACATCATTTAATTCGCGTTCCACAAACTAGCGAATAAAACATTCGTTCGAACTTAACCTCACACTAGACATTGCGGGT
Source organism: Cheilosia scutellata (assembly GCA_955612985.1). Lineage (NCBI taxonomy): Eukaryota > Metazoa > Arthropoda > Insecta > Diptera > Syrphidae > Cheilosia > Cheilosia scutellata. Next base: position 58,365,836 of record OY015311.1, read on the forward strand.
AGAAACTGATGGCTGAAATTCGCGAACTGCCGCGACATAGAAAAGTGTTCATGTGAACAGACTGTCAAAACTTGCGAATATTCGTTCGTTCGTAGGTAGTTGGTCGTTCTCATGTGAATGGTCCTTAAGTGTCAAAGTTTACTCACAGTCGCAATCCACTTTATCAAATCGTGTTCCACAAACTGGCGAATAAAACATTCGTTCGAACTCAAACTAGAAATTGCTGATAGAAACGGCCCTGCGAACTGAGTTCCAACTGGAACTAACTCCCACTAGCCAAAACAAACTAAGTCCCTGAAAAGTTGGGATTTAGTTCATATGAACTATACCTCCCATGATTTTTAGGAACTAAGACCCATAAGTTCCATTATAAGAATGAATTAAAACCCAATAGTGGGACTTTTGTTCTTTATGAACTAAGTCCCAAATGAACTTACTCCCAACCTCCAAATCAAACAGTGACACCAAGGGAGGGGGGGGGTTATCAGGGGGGCAGCATGCCCCAATACCTATATCACTGTACCTATAGCAATTGAACTCCCATTTGATCTCCCATTAGGCACAGTGGAATATGTATGGGGGCATGCTGCCCCTCTGTAACCCCCCTGCTTGGGGTCACTGTTGGATTTGGATTAAGTGCGAGGTTGGCTGTATGTAAGTACTATACTTTCGTCGAAACAAGTTAAATAAACTAACTCTCACTTTTCTCAAATTCGGACTTAATTCATTGGGAATTTGTTCATAATGAACTACGAACTATCTCCCAAACATATGAACTAAATCCCCAATTGGTGGGACTTAGTTCATTTGGCTAGTGGGAGTTCCAGTTGGGACTTAGTTCGTAGGGCCAATAGAAATTGATGGCTGAAATTCGCTAACGGCCGTGATTAAGAAAAGTAGTGGACGGACTGTCAAATCTCGCGAATATTCATTCGTTCGTGTATAGTTGGTCGCTCTCATGTGAATAGTCCTTTAAGGCAAAAACAAAAACTACGTATATAAAGGGTGTCCCATAATTCACACAAAATGTAATTTTGATGGAAAATAAAAATTTTTTATCAGAAAGCATAGAGTATATCTGTATACAGATAGGAGTTATGTATGGAATAGCACATCGCTGCATTTTTACAAACCACTTTCAGCTTTCACATTGTTATCTTTTTTGTTTCCGTTGGCATCACTGTACTATTAAATGACACAAAATTCAAATTTTGCGTGTATTATGGGACACCCTTTATAATAGACCGCCAACGTCTGTCTTCCGTGCACCTATCCGATTCTCCCCGGAAATAATCCCCTCTTAATTATCTTGAATTACGTGTGAAATGTGAAAACTAATGGCTGGTGCTACACCGCGGTGATTAGTGCTACTGATGCAGTGTTTTTGGTGGTGCCCGTGCCATTGTGGTAGACTACGTAAATAAAACATGTAACGCTCGATCTTTTTTGATACCAAAAACAGTATATTGTACAGCAAAAATTAAAAAAAGCGGTGAATCGATTTGGAAAAACAGTATTTTTCGGGTATAAATTTTAATGAAAGTGATCAAAGACAGTAAATGTATTAAATTAATTAAAATTAAGTATTCAAAGTACCTATACGGCATTTTCTGCAGAAAACATCACTTTTAAACGAACCCTTTAATCCAAGTTTTACGTTAAATACCTATATATGTATTTAACTATAGTTTTGGGAAATTTTTATTTAACAAACAAAAGTAAAATTGAAATGATGTCCTCTGAATAAAAATGAATAATGTCAAGATATTATAATAATTAAAAGAGTTTTGAGTTCATCGGAGAAGTCTAAGCACCACAGCGAGCCAATCGTTGTCCATATGTCGTCACATTCACGGTCAGAACCTCAACAAATTTAATTGTGTGTTGGGCGACACAATTAAACCTTACTTTCATAAGTCATAACTAAAGGGTGTTTTTTCAGAGGTATAAAACTTTGAAATGGAATAATGATGATTTTTTTAAATTGACATGAAATTTACTTTATTCGAAAGATAATCTTCTGGCATTATAATTTAAGTATGATTTCTGGCATATGACCGCCACGGCTGGCTCGGACGTAGTCTAATCTGGAGGTCCAATTTTCTATGACTTTTTCCAACATTTGTGGCCGTATACCAGGAATAACGCGACGAATGTTGTCCTCCAAGTGGTCAATTGTTTCGAGCTTATCGGCGTAGACTAGAGACTTTAAATATAATATATAAATAATAAATAAATAAAAATAAATAGGTGGCGAAACAGGCGGTAGACAGACACCCTAGGCCTAGCTTCTCGCAACCATTCGTTTTGTGTGAGTTTCTATTTTTGGGACGAACGGAACTTTAAATATCCCCACAGAAAATAGTCAAGCGGCATTAAATCGCACGATCTTGGAGGCCAATTCACGGGTCCGCAACGTGAAACTATGCGGTTACCAAACTTTTCCTTCAATAAATCAATTGTGGCACGAGCTGTGTGACATGTTGTGCCGTCTTGTTGAAACCACAGCTCCTGCACATCATGGTTGTTCAATTGATGAACGAAAAATCAGTAATCATGGCTCTACAGCGGTCGTTTTTTAAAGAAGTACGAACCATTTATTCCACCAATCCATAAAGCACACCAAACAGTCAGTTTTTGTGGATGTAACGGTGTCTCAACATACACATACACTTGAGGATTATCATCACTTCAAATACGGCAGTTTTGTTTATTGACGTAACCAAAAGTTGACGATTATGCTGACCGTAAAATGGACTGGTGCGCGATACGTATTTCGAACAGAACCATGATTTTCAAAATAAATTTGCACAATTTGGAAGTGTTGATCAGGCGTCACTAAAAATAAATACTTGACAGCTGACAAAATGACCGCCAGTTAAAATAGTGTTGCCAACTTAAAGTTTTATACCTCTAAAACAACAACCTTTACAATCAACCTTACAGGTCGAATTTTGTTTATGAGCCTAACCGCCTCTAAATTGAAGAATAAGTACCTTCCAAGGTGCTTCCTTCAGTTCCGAACAATTGATTGACATTCACGGAGAAGATAGGAGTAGTGATATGTAGAGGTGTAGGTCCTCACAATACCTCCATTCGTCCGTGTTAGTTAAATCTAATATCTAAATTAAAGCTTTATATTTTCCGCAGAGCGTGAGCGCAGTGGTTTGGTTAGTGTGCTGGACTACTGTGCGAGAGGTCCCAGGTTCGATCTCCGCAAAAACACAAATTACTTCTAAAGGTTTTTTCTACTGCGACACCTCTCGCGAACGTCTGACAAACATCCGAGAGTATAACTGTCCTGAAAAAGCTTCTCAATTCTGCCGTTCGGACTCGGCATTAAATTGTATGTCACTTTCATTCGTCCCAAAAGTAAAACTCACTGACTGAGAACCTAGGCCTATTAGGGTGTTTATACACGCCTGTTGCACCATCTATTTATTTATTTTATTTTTCCGCAGTATAAGCAGTATTTTGGAAGAAAAATCGGTATGCAATTTTTGAGTCTAATAAACAGTATAGGTATAGATACGAGCGTTAGCTATACAACCTAACCTAACCTATTGATGATGATGATAATGACTGATGATGTAGTTGGCCTGAATCATTTTTTCTCAAGGAAGAAGTTTTATAGTTTTAGGATCGACAAAGCGCTAGGGCCCCACCACGTTTGTCCCTTTAGTAGCTATGCCAAAGTTCATTTCACCTTCAGGAAACTGACTAAAATCTTCGGATTGAGTATAATTTGCTTCGTTCGTCTTATCAATCAATGTCCATCATCAATATTATATGTGTCTCGAGGTCAGGGGTATTAAAACTTATTTCCATTATGTGAAGCTTCAGTGCAATTCTCGAACTCAAAATAAGTAAGCATTTAATTCGCTTGTTCAAAAAACTGGTTCAGAGCTGGTTAAATCTGCGGTTAGGTTGCCATATATAACCAAAAATGGTTTGTTCACTTATTTTTCACATTATAGTCACCAAACCTTATATTTGCATTAATATATATAGTTAAAATTGTCACAGTCACAGCAATGCATGCTCAAAAGCTGTGTCAAATCTTGAACAAACAAAATTCCAGAATATCCTTGGTTAAATGCCGTTAACCGTCGGTTTTAACTTTAGGTACTCAAGTTACATCCCAAAACGTGAAATACATATAACCAACATGCCTCTTCAACCAGATGAAATAAATAGCTAGTTGAAACCAGTTGCAAGTATAAACAGTTACCCTCAATAAGGTCGACCAAATGACGACCGCTTTGGAGCATTTCGACAATAAATCAGAAAGTTAATAGACAGATCTAACCAAAAAAAAACATTGTTTAGCATTGTTTATTTAGGGATCTGTTTATAGAAATTTTATCAATCTGGAACGCGTGCCACTACCAGATTGCTTGGTTCATTAAATTGCTCTCTTCAGAGAGTAAACAAGTTCATGTTCCATTTGCAAAGCAGCAATAAACATAATATCTACATCTTTAAATGGCGATTCTGTATAGCTACATATAATGCCCTCCATGCTGACACCTATATCAAAGTGATAACAAGCTCAATGACGTAACTGAAAGCAAACAAAAGCCCATTATCTATGAGCCAAACAAAAAATCCCAACAAATAGAATAATTCAATTAAACAGCGGCCTAGAAATTAGATTCTCGGCAATACATTCATAGCTTGTTTCAGCCTCCCTGGAAACACTCTTGTAGCCCATACCATTATAATAGTACGAGTACTATATATACTACACAACTAGGAGCCGATAGATACAACAGAGGAACAGAGGTGGCAGTGAAGTAGGTACTCTACGCAAAGAGAGATAGGAAACTCAAGACAATGGCAAAGGTCGTCCCGCAGTTGTGAACACTTAAGACATGCTTTGACGTCACACATCTACAATAACAGCCGTTGTTTAGAAATAGAACCATATAATCAGAGTATACGGTAGTACCACGTATATATAGATACAGAACAAGATACATTATCAGTGGTTTTGTGGAGTAAAAAAAAATAAGATCTGGATGCTCAACTCGAATTTCCAATCAGTGTACTCGAATTATTCATATTATACTTGGATGTGAGTTTAATTAATTGAGAATCTGATCGTCAAGGCCCTACATGAGGGGTGGTAATTGCGATCAGCAGTTCGTTGGGAATTACAGAAAAATAATTAAATAATAGAAATCAAACCGCAATCGGTAGCATTAGCATTTTCTAATTTACGTAATAACTTATGTATGTATATGAAAGGTATCCATTAATGCCATTGTAAGTATCTGGATAACCAACAAATAAATTATTAGACTCAAACCAAGCACTGCTACTGTTCGCAATCAAAGCCATCAAAATACACAGATAAATATGCGGACTAAGCCAACTACATTAATGAAGAATGATAAAGCTCACCTTACCACAGCTGCTATGGGAGCTTCAGATAGGACTTGTGCTCTACCACACGTATTAGATTGACAGGTGTCCTTTTCGCATTGTCATTTTCTATTGAGCAAATGTGCTATTTTTCTTGCTGCAATTGATTCGAGCTTTACGTAGATATTATTACACTTATTCCAGAAAGTCGTAGGCATATCGCACAAATCATGTTGTGGAATCTTAATCATCCAAAATTGTGCAACGGTACGGTTGTCCGTCAAGAAACTGATAAACAATGTGATTCAAGCGACGATCATCAAGGGTAAATTCAAAGGAGAGGAAGTCCTTATCCCACGAATTCCGATTATTCCAACTGATCTTCCATTCCAATTCAAGTGGATTCAGTTCTCCGTTTTAGCGGTGACAATCAAAAAATCGAAAGGCCAATTGTTGGAAGTATGTGGGATTAATCTCCAATTACCCTGTTTTTCGCACGGTCAGCTGTAGGTACGTTGCCTGTTCGCGTGTTGGCAAACCGTCTTCGTTATTTGTTTTTGCGCCGGAAAACAAATCGAAAAACATTGTCTATCATGGTAGCATAAAGCCAGTGTGGTTTAATAAAAGGATTATCCATCTTAATAACATAAAAAACAAGGTTTACAGGCAATTTCGCAAGTCCAATAATGATGAATCCCTCTATAAACGGTATCGTGTGTTACAAAAAGAGTTTGATACATTGAATAAATTTCTCTATAATCAATATGTCTTTTCTGTCGAGTGCGAATTGAAGACAAATAGTAAGAGTTTTTGGAAATTCCTAAATAGTAAAAAAAATTCAAACGGTATTCCCAATCTTATGCGTCATGAAGGTCATCATCTGACATCTCAGTTATCTGTAATTTATTAGCTAAACACTTTCAAAGTGTTTACTTGAAAAATTCTTCTACTATACTTCTTGATGCCGATAGAATTTCGGCATTCAATTTGTTTAATATTGGTAGTTTACATTTATCTAACTCAGAAATAGAATTAGCTTTGACTATGCTCTATGCTTAAAGCAGACAAACGACCTGATGAGGATGGCATCCCCCCAATTCTTCTACAAAAGTGTGCGAATGTATTTGCTGTACCTTTGCATTTGCTTTTTAATCGTTCACTGGAAAATGGAGAATTTCTAAATACATGGAAACGTTCAACAATTACCGTCCAGTTTGTAAACTTTCTACAATTCCTAAAATATTTGAAAAAATAATCTATGATAAATTAACTCCTACTCTCAAAAGAATTATTTCTCCCTACCAACATGGTTTTGTAGTCGGTAGATCTACTACCACTAATCTTACACTTTGTAATTCTGTTTTAAATGGACTTGAGAAGGGCTCTCAATATGATGTTGTGTACACAGACTTTTCGAAAGCATTTGACAGAGTAAATCACGATACTCTATTAATGAAGTAAATAGGTAAAATTGGATTTCATTCGAATTTCTTAAAATGGATTAGTGCTTACTTACGCGACCGTATTGAATACATTCGTATTAATAATAATTTTTCTTCACCGATTTATGTTACATCGGGACCTCGGGAGTCCCACAAGGTAGCCATCTCTGTCCTCTTCTCTTTCTTTTATTTGTCAACGACATTCCTGATATATTTTCAAATTCAAAGTGCTTGATGTATGCCGACGACTTAAAAGTTTTTCGTTGCATAAATTCTGAAGAAGATTGCATTCTATTGCAAGATGATCTAAATAGTTTATCAAATTGGTGTAAGATTAAGATCCTTACATCTTAATATTTTCAAATGTCAAAGTTTAACTTTTTGTTGCCAATTAACTTTACGTATAAAATTAACAATAAATCAATCTATAATAACCTTTAAAAAAGATCTTGCTGTAATTTTTGACCAAAAACTTAATTTTTTGAGACACATCGATTTTGTAGTTGCTAAAAGCAATTCGATGTTGGGTTTCATCCTGCGGAATTCTAAAGACTTCTCTGATCCACAAACTTTGAAATGCTTATTTTTCGCATTTGTGAGATCTAATCTAGAGTACTGCAATATAATAATATATGGAATCCGACATCTGACACTCTTTTAGAATTGAAAAAATCCAAAAACGATTTACTAGAGTTGCAGTGAAAAGACTTCGTTGGAATATAGACATGCCTTCCTATGAAACGAGATGTAAATTATTCGGAATTTTGCCTTTATGCATACGAAGGAAATATTCCGCGGTTGTGTTCATTCGGGATATTTTGGCGGATAGTATTGATTGTCCTTCTATTTTTTCTTTGATTGGGTTCAATGTTCCTGCGAGAATGCTTAGAAACGAACCTTTTTTTAATATCCCATTCCACAGAACTGTTTATGCCGCTAATGAACCAATATCTAGGTGTTTAAGAGAAACAAATACTGTTTGCGACATGATAGATTTTAATCTTAGTAGATATTTATTCAAAATAAATCTGTTGTTAATTTTATATAACTGTAATGGTGGTAATGTTTAATATTTAATATTTGATGAAATAAACTAAACTAAACTAAACTTATGTCACTACATCAGGTGCACGGGCAAAGGCGGGCGGGTAGAGCTCGTTAAGCATATAATAAATTGACTAGAGAAAGAATACATTTATTTTTTCGTACTTAAGTCAGTCAGTTCCACCAAATTATTCCGCTGAAATACCGGCATAAAATGTTTCAATTTTGTTCTGTTTCGTGCCTTACGTAGTCAGGTATGCATTTTACTGATATAGCTATAAATGAGGCCTAAGGAAGAACAGGTTCAACAACAGTTTATGAATGTAAATAGCCCTTGTGTTTTTTTTAGAAATTGATCTCCATATTACCGGATGTGATATTATATGGGATGACAGTTTGTTAAAAATAGCTTTTCTTTTATCAGCTATGATCTATATATGATCGATTTACAGCACTTACAACAACAACAACATTTGATCCTGCTTTTCATCGAGATCACGAAACATGATCTGAGAATTAATTCAACTATTTCTCGTTGTTGTTTCGTGGCGTTGTTTATTTCATTCACTTAATTTTGGTGTCCCTGTAAATTATAGCCACACAGTAATGTTGCCAGATCAAAATATGAAACACAATTAACAACACAAAAAATCAATTAGCATTTTTCAAACTCGAATAAGTTACTACTCCGATTTTCGATATGTTTTGTTTCGCTATATCGAACAGAAATATAAATGGAAATATTAGCAGTACAATACGGTTAATTATAATGCATATTTGAACATTTGAACATAGTTTCCCAAAAAAAATATTGAATGCTAAATGTATGCAGATTTGTATTCATATGGTAACACCCCGACACAACAAGCGAAATGTCAAACTCAAATATGAGGAAGTGCAATGGAGAAATCATAGCATTGTGATGTGACGTCACATTGTACCGTGTGGCTGCAAGATGGCTGGTGGCAATACGAAATTTGTCATAATTGGTATTGGATTTTATATGTAAAAAACAACTATTGCCACAACTCAATCAATGATCCAGTTTGTTTTATTTTCATGATCTGATCCGGATCAGATCACGCTGATAATAAAAAACGGCTAATATAATATTGACCCTATTCATTTTGTTAGATCCTTTGATTAAAAAGAAGAAAATCTGGGTAAGCCGTTCCTGGTGACAGAAGTCGTTATTGATTTTTGAGGACTACTACCTATACCTACTAAAATTCTTGATATATTTCTCAGATAGCTTTATTCAACTCTTCAGTTGTTTTTATTAATTTTTTAATCGGAGATTTTCAGCGAGCGATCCATATGGTAGATGAGTCGAAAACTATTTCTTCAATCGAACATCGCGTTGAAGACCTTTTCATGTTTTGGTAGCAAAATCTAAATTCGTTGTTCGTAAGAAAGTATTTCCGGACAATAAACTCCGAATTACACAGCAAGCCCGGCGTAAATATTTACCCAAGAATTAGCTTAATTCAGTTCGAGGCGATAATACCAATCGCTTGAGTACAGTCTGTTGTTATGTAAACACCGCCTACACGAAAGCCAAGTCACGTACATGTAGTAACGTGAGATCAGAGGTCAAGAACTCAATGCTATTGTTATTCGGTAATTCATTCCAATTGTTAGTCGGTATATTTGCTTCCATTGCGAGCAAGATCGATACGTAACAAAGCTAGAGCAATCTTCTAATGTATATAATCTTCTAATTAAGGTAAGTGTAAAACTGTTCGTGTGGTGGTCCACTAATGTCGTGCACCTGGACCTAAGAGCTAAGATACAGCGGAAACAATACATAATGACGGAGATTTGTCTTTACAAGTAAAGTATTGGCTAATTCTCAGCCACTTAACCATAAAAACTTGACTTTAGTGTAAGATCTCCTTCTCTGCTGATCTCTGCATTTATGTCAAGTAGTTTAGATCAGTGAAGTTTGGGTGCTGACCTGAGTTCCATATGTACTGTACATGGGAAAAATATTTAAAAGAAGCAGGAGTACATATTTTGGACTGAACATATGAGATTGTTTTTCAATGATTAAACATTACACAAGTCATATTATTTTGTTATTCTTATTCGATTTTGACAGGTCTATATTCATACCCTTGATCGTTTTGATAATACAAAGTCGTTCGATGAGATATACATATCAATAAGATTTTTACTTATGTCGACCTTATTAATATAAAAAATTGTTTTAAAATGCAATAGTATACACCTTACCTGTAAAGTTAAAGGTATCGTTATTTCAAGGCTCGCAGCGCGACTTTTAATTCAACTTTCTTCTCCCTAAAACCTTAAAAACTTCTTAATTTTAAAATTTGTATAAAAAGTTTTTACATTTTTCCTAGAAAACAAAAGCATAAAAAATAGTTAGTAACAAATTCCGGAAATTCTGTTTTTTTTTCCATGACTCATTATAGGTTTCAAAAACCAGTATATATAGGAATCATGTAGTAGGTACCGATTAGTAGGTCCGATTTTCATCGTTTATTGGGATTTTTTGGGGCTCT